>OX387280.1:13171249-14521285 GCA_947562105.1 Shargacucullia verbasci
GTGAAGGAAAAACATCGTAAGGAAACCTGCACACTTGAGAGGGCTCCATAAAGTTCTCGACGGTGTGTGTAGTCCGCCAACCCGCACCGGGCCAGCGTGGTGGACTAAGGCCTACCCGTTCTCATTTTGAGAAGAGACCCTTGCCCAGCAGTGGGACAGTAATGGGTTAAATTTATTTATTAATTAATCTTCTATCGTGTACAAGCTTAACATAAGAACCGCTCATGCCATAGTGGAAAGATTAGCCTAGCCCTGACTGAAAAAAGTAAAGCAAAAGTTTTTTAACCCTTAATTCGATAGTGTGCAATATACTGAACATCAACATTGAAAAAATATACAGCAATTTTTTTAACTATATTTTATTTATAATTCCAATAGTTTATTTGTAGACTATATAAAATTATGAGCGCGCGATGATGCGCGTGCTCTTGGCTGGTATATCGCCGCCGAGGAAGGACGTGCCGCAACATAATTTTTCATATTTTTTTCTCTTGTCAGATTAAGGGTTAAAAGTGCCTGAAAAGGCCTACTTGAAATAAAAAGCTTTGACTTTGACTTGACTTTGACTGCCCAGGTTACCACACGACACATTTGTAAACATTCTTGTTTATTAACAGAAGTATTTTTTTTTTCCTTTTTTTTAAAGAAACGTTGCCCCACACTAAGAATAATTCCTGTATCGTGGATTCGTTTACAAACATATATTCACATACACAAACACCCAGACCCGAAACAACTATCTGTACCTAGATCATACAAATATATAACGAACCCGCGACACGTAGCACAGCAATCGATCTCGCAACCACTGCGCCTTCAAGATATACTATTCTAAAGATTGTCTACAGATATTGTGGAGGTTTCGTTCAAAGCATTGCCACCTACGTCTTCTCGTAAAGAACCGACTATTTAACCTTAAATCAGAAAGCTTATCCACCATCATTCGCCTTCTATGCGTCGACAAAACCTAATATAAGGCCATGTCCACACGATGATCGTTCGCGTATATATCATCTTGGTACCTACGATATAATCTCGAAATTGACCATTGTCCTATGTTTCTAGTCCCGAGCCCTTCGAGAGGTTCTTGTGAACAACTTTTACTATGGAACTTTTATTAAGTGTGAAATCCCAAAAATAAATCAGCTGTTCAATACAATTACAGTACAAAGACGACACGGTTGGCGAAGTGGCCAATGTTGAAATCAACTGGGTACCGTATGTGCTCGAATATTCCCTAAAACCGCATATTTAAAAATAACACATGGTATAGCTGTCTTGTGGACGAAGCCTAATATTAATCTGAACTTCTTTCTTCTCGTATTTTTACCTACATTATGAGTATTTATGAGGTGTAGAAAAATAACACTCGCGAATCGTATCAATTCTGCAACACTTAACCTACTAAGCTATACCGCGCCTATTGTCTTTCAGTGTAAATACCATATCTGTCAGTGGAAAAGGTTTCAAAGGAATTATAGGGTTAAAATATACACATACGATATTCAACCGTAAATTTGTTAAACAAGATTGAATTTTGAATACAGAATTTTTCATGTAGCTTAACTTTAAATAAAAAGTTCGCATCAAAAAGTTTATTTTGCGCATTACTTTTGAAGTTTATCACTTTTATTGCCCATAAAGCGTGTTAATGGCAAGTTACCCATAGTAAATCCCATGACCATTTTGAAGAGAAGTCATCTGAAATTACTTTTGTGTTTGTGATAACATGTAATGTGGTTAATATTGTAAGTGAGAACGCCGCTTCGTATTTACGAACATAATAATTTTTGTTTCACATTTATTTACGATGTGCGAACGATTTTTATTTGTTTTACGTGAAAAAATATTATTGCATCATCACACCTGAATTCCCCGAAGGTTTAAGCAAAGGTAAACTGTACACCGTCATTTTGCTGATTCCGTTATTGAGTTTCATGGTATCTGAAATCTGCCGAGGACAATGACAAACTTTGAGCTGCTACTAAGAATTTTAAAAAATCCGACTACTCTGCCCTACTTGGGAACTGAAACAAGGACCATCCTCACCAGTCGCTCATGGGACCACCACACCAAATTGTGTCATATGATTTCAGCTGTACTGATAATAAAAATCGTACTAAAAAAATAAACATTTCACATTTAAATTTCCTCAGTTTTAACTTACGAGTAAATATATATGAAGAAACACCCATATAAAAAAGGATCGTAAGGAGAAACTTTGAAAGCTTCATACTACTCAAAGATCGCTAAAAGCTGCTGAGATAGAAGCAGTAGCACTTAGCTAAAACCAGAACACAATCAATTCATGATCTGGTTGTAGGCCCAGCTTTTTATGTACCTTGCTTTCATTTAAACCTATTCAGTACCTGTATACAATCTACAATCGCCAAAGTATAAAAAAAATGATAGCGAAATATATTGAATTGACATTAGCTGCTTGCAGATAGTCATGTGATTCGTATTTTTTTTTAAATTTTTTTATTGATTAACTACTAAAGCAACATTTCAGAAGAATAATTGGATGTTTTAGGTAAATGTTAAAAATTTATATAACGCCTACTTTTTTTTATCTTATTTATTTCGAGGCTTTTTTTACCTTGATAAGGTATATCAGCCTCATCGTAACCAAATCTAATAATTATATTATTACCGAGGAGGAGGGAGATTTTGATGCCGCCACCATTTTAAATATGAATTTAGTTTACTTAGAGTCTTAAAATTTAAAAAAAAATATCAAATAACATGTAAGATATTGTCCTGTCTTCTTCTGACTCACTTCCACGTATTTCGACAGTTGACGCAATTAATTAGTCGTATGGCGCGTGACATGGGGGCAAACTTAAGCAAGTTAGTCCTAGCCAGCGCGAGACTAGAGGAAAGCGCGGGGCGGCGGCGGCGCGAATCCACATACCCGTCAGGTACGCGGAGCTGCAGCTTCTACACATCTGGGTGATGTACCTAAATGTCAGTATTATACATTTCGATGGCGTTTCTATCTTTCTAGTGACTATTGATGAGTCGGAAAATCGTCAACATGATATAAAGTTACGACATGCGACAGATTAACAATAGGTTTAGTGACACTTAAGTACATCCAAAACAATTTATAACGGTCAACGTAATCACAAAAGCACCAGGGTTAGGCATCACCAAAAAAGCTCCGAAACACTGAACAAGTGGCCACTCCATCTTCCGAGATAAATGAACATGATTGTTGTAACAGCTGACAACGTTTAGGTACATCTACCCGAAAAGTGACAACCCTATTTTGCATTTGCGAAATCTTTTACTGTACAATTTAAAACCTTATTTCTGGCGTCATAAGGTTTAAGTTTGACGGTCAGTGAGTGCAATGATTTGTTTGCGCAAATGGACAACGCCCCGAGACAAGATCAGCTAAAATTAAATTTGTGACAAAAAATGTTAAACAATGAGATGTACCCACTGCCCACGTAAGTACGCTTTATTTGACAGACTCTGAAATTAATGTCTGTACACCAATAAGTGTCAAAATTTAGATTAAAAGTATTAAAAAAAAGTGAAACACTCTTAAAAGCCACCTCTAGTCAATTTAGCCACAAAGATTACGAAGAAAATACATAAATCAGCGGAATGTAACTATGTACTATCTGTCACCGTTAAAAATAGGTATATGTATGAAGAGCAAGTGATCCTACACATACGTATGCATCTCCATACAAAATAACCATTTTCATAAGCTAGAAATTAAATATTTTACCTACAGTAAAATCAGCTATGTTTATTAGGAATCATTGCATATATATTTCAATGTTACTGACTCACCTGTTTCTCTAATCTCCGAAGACAATCCCATAGTCAAACGATGACCGTTTTCGGCTCCTTGTCACTTGAGGGTCGAGGCGATTACCAGGTATTAAAACCGCGAAAAAAACTAATAGAAAACCTAATCTCGCTTACCAAAACGTAGCGAATTGGCCGATCCTCCAACTGTTTTTGTGGTCGTCTACGGAACAGGCCGATGATCTATCACCTCTTCATCTAGTATGCATACAAATATTCATGATTATTCAATATAAGAGGTACAGTAAGCAAGGTAAGTACGTTACATAATTTTGAAATTTTAACCTATATTTTTATTAAATTATCGTTCTTAATGAACATTACACTATCAATAAAATTACACTATTTTATAAAAAAAAAACAAATATTAAATGTTTTCTACCCATGTACTTGCTTTGACTTTTGCTGCTGACTGTACATTAACAGAACCATTTGATTACACTTTCAAATAAAATTACTCTTCTATAAGAATTAATAACAAAAATTAAATGTTTTTAACCTTTGTAAAATGATCTGAATTTTGACGCCGCTTGTACATTAACAGAGAAGTCACCTTAACGGTTTAAAAGTTCTGATTTAGATAAAACAAAGCGAATGTGTCTCGTACACTATCACCGTCATTTGTTTGGTTAAAAAATGTTGATAAAGTTTTCCTTGTTGTGATGAGACGTGTTTTAGGAATTTCCGGCTAACGGACCAAGGCCAGACTTGCAGAGGTCTGGGGTAAGTTACGACATATTACATCTTTTACGAGTTTCTTAACCCTTCACGTGATATTTCGATAACAGTTTAAAATTTGTCCTGAGGCCCTAGTGTAAGTTTCTTTCGACGGTGGTAGAGAGTACGAAACGGACCAATCGGAGCCCGAACGCGTTCGATGCGTTAAATCGAATTTGTCAAAAGAAACTTACACTGTGGAGGCCGATTCCACTAAGTAAACACATCTTTTAATAATTAAGTTGTATCCATATTTTTATTGATGTACAATGAAAAGTATTCTATCTATTTTCTAAACTGCAATCTAAAGGCAGCCTTTAAACAACTTTCGGACAGTTTTAAGATAGGAAAACCGAAGACCAAGAACCGGTGAAGGGTTGAAAAAGGATAACATGTGGTAACTTAACTTAATCTGATCATTACGATCACTCCCGAACGACATAGTCAGGAAAAAATAACAAGGTTTCTCTAACTTACGGCTCTGAATTACGTATTGAAATTCATTGCCAGATTGGTTAGCCATTATCACCGGCTTCATAGGTGACCCAGCCTGTAGTACCAGAAGTCTGAAGATCACTTTAATTTTCTGCTTTTTCAGACAATATTTTTCAACTCGGTAAGACAGTAGGCTAGATGACTGCATCAAAAATAAATTCTCAAATCTTGTTCGGTAAATAGTTTTCCTTCTAAAAACCCAGTAAAACTTAATTTTTTGCTTATCTTTGGTGTTTTCAATTTATCAAAATCACACAATACGTATGTCAACGGCAATGAAAAACTGTGACGTCACGCCTTGCTGTTCCAAACATTTTTAGAACAAAATGTCGTTTTTGACAGTTCATAAAATTCTCTAAAATCTGTTTATTTGGTGTCATGAATAATAAGCTTCTTCCTTTTTTAGGTACTTAGTGTCATTATATATCGAAACTGCTTCAATATATCAGTAGGTATAGAATGCCAAAAGTAAAAAAAAAAACTCCAAACCACATTTAACTGATTTCTACGAAGTATGTGGTAACCAACAAATATCTCTCTGATATACCTATAATATTTATTTATAATCTTATTGACCGCAAGAGACACATTTTTGCCAAAATATTTAAACCTAGGTAGGTATTGCCAGACCCTTTAAACCCTGTTGGCTCAATAAGAATCATCATAATATTTTTAGTTGGTCTTACAAACGTTTAGTTAATGACCAAGTGGGACCCCGGGGTACGTAAACGTTATTTTTCATCTTTGGTGTCGTAATTAATGATTTTAGGGTTAAATGGTGTAGGTGAACAATATAATTTTTTCAAGTGAAATCCTGGGTGTTCTGAATATTGCGAAGATCCATATAAAAAATTGTTTTTAAAACTGATGTTACGAAAATAATAAAAAAAAAAACTAAAAATTGTTTTGTTTTTAATATGTAAACGTTACCACACCAGAAATAATTGTGGGTACGTTTACGAATACAAATATTCACTTGAATAAACACTCAGACTCCGAACATCTTTAACGACACGATTGGCGCAGTGCCTAAACGATTAGTTTTCTGCGCTACGTGTTGCGGGTTCGATCTCCGCACGGAACAAATATTTGCATGATCTACGAATATTTGTTTCGGGTCTGGTTGTATGTATGTGACATGTATGTTTGCAAACTGTACCTACGATACAAGAGAAATTCTAGTGTGGAGCAATGTTTATAAAAAAAAACATCTATCTGCAGGTCATACAAATATTTATTCCGTGCGGGAATCAAATCCGCGATCACTTCAGGTCATACAGGCTGTACACACATGTTATGTTGTTATTTTTCCAATATCGCAACACTCACGTATAGATTCAACCGTGCCTTTTGAGTTCTTTGACCCAAACATCATATGTGCTAACTTTAGACCCTGATATGAAATCCTCGGGTCATCCCCACACTGAGCTCACTTATCATTTAATAATTTGGCGAGAGAATTTTAAGATTCGTTACACCCTTCGTTTAAGTTTTATGATTTTAGATTTTGTTTTAGTTGCATTTACATTACTGTTCTTTGTGAGTCGTTTTGTGCATTGCGTCGCACTATTTTATTTTTGTAATAATCAAACACAAGTACGAGTTTTGCATCACGTCAGTAGGTACAGTGAAGCTAAAAATGTATGACAAAAAGATGCGCGCGTTTATCAATGAACTTCTATCGAAAGTTTTCATACACTATTTTCATACAGGCTGACGGTAATCATACTCGAGATCAAGGAAAACTCACACATCGAGCCCCAAAGAACAGCTGGTGATGCTTGACATATTTTTTGAACATATTTTTTGCCTTTTATCTTGAATTTTCCCGCTTTCGAGTGTCCTATTTTCAGGAGACTTTATATGGAGCTCTGGTTAATATCTAACATGGTCACACACAATCCCTTCATCAATGATTCTCCTATTATTCGGAGGAACTGACCCTGCACTGCAGAAGATCACAGAACGTCTTCCAAATAAAGGACCACAACACCTTTAAAAACCATTTTCCATATTTAAAACTGAGACTTTTTCGCAGCCATCTTCACAGTAAAAAAACAGTCATTACATAATTTTCGCACATAAGTGCTGGTAATATATCGTTGTATGTGCTCGTAAATAAACAGAGCTACACTTGAATTCCGTCACGGACTTTTACGTCATCCGAGGAGTAATGACACAAAGTATTGGTACCTATAAAATGTTTGTTCACAAACAAATTGAAAAATGTTCACAAATTTCGATTCTGGGATGTCAGTGCGAAACATATTGGGTAAAGAAATATACACTGACTGCCACATTCTATTTTTATCCGTTTTGAACTATATTATGCCATTTTTATATTTTATTTGAAACACTGGTACTGTATTACCTCATTATGGTATGTAACGTTTTAATAAGTTTGTTTTTCCTCAAATAATGCATGTTAAATTTCAGATTATTAACTGTAAATTAACTTTTTATTTTTTGAAAATAGTATCCATGGAGTTTCTTCCCAGTCTCTTCTCCTTAAGACCTACCACTTTTTAGAATCGTGCGCCTAGAGTCTCGACTTTTTAAAATAACCTGCAAAGGTCTAGTCGAAAAAAATACTTTGACTTTGACTTTTGTACTGTAATCATACTGAGGGCGCTGAGTGTGTGGACCTGGATTCGATCCTTGAGGAAGTCTAAAAAATCCTCAGTATCAGTTCGTAGTTTGGAATAGTGCCCGATAGATGGCAACAGACCCATGGGACTTAATAACGGGATAAATGTAGGTGTACAACAGTACCCCTCTGCCGTACCCTTCGGGGAATACAAGCATGTTATCTTTGAAACAAGTTCAATTTACGTTACATAACAGTCGTGCATACTGGCAATGGCAATGACTGACTAGTCACTAAGTAAACAGAAGGACGGCATTAAAATTCATGAAACATTTCGCTCAAAGCATCGGTTTCTGGACACGATACAAAAATGCATCGAGAATTTAGATTTTTATAAATATTGGAGTTATCATAACATTTTTTATAACGCAGTGATAGCCTAGCGGTTGAACGTTTGCCTTTCATGCAGGAGGGTCTGAGTTCAATCCCAGCCCGCACCTCTGAGTTTTCCGAATCATGTGCGGATCAGAATTTGATTATTACTTGCGTTTACGGTGAAGGAAAACATCGTGAGGAAACCTGAACACCTGAGAGGGTTCCATAAAAAGTTCTCGATGGTGTGTGTAGTCCGCCAACCCGTACCAAGCCAGCGTGGTGGACTAAGACCTAACCCTTCTCATTCTGAGAAGAGACCCTTGCCCAGCAGTGAGACGTTATTAGGTTAAATTTATTCATTTATTAACATTTCGTTAAATTCCTGATATAAAAACTTACACTTCACCTATGACGTCAAATCCTATTTAATGGGGAACGAGCCTATTCCGTCTACTGAGCCTGCCAAACACTTCGTACGAATTTTCTAACATAAAAACCCAATAATAATTTAATCTAATCGGGGATTGAACTCAAGAACTCACACTTAGCACCTGCACTTGCGATCACTAGACCGATAAGGCAATGTATAGAACAACATATAGAAACCAAAACAAGAGAGCTAGTGGATCCAATAAGACCAATAATTACTATTGTAATTGTTGGAATAGTTTTCTCGGTTTTACAGAAAAAACAATAATTTTCACAACTGACATTTCCCTTTTTAAAAACAAACAACTGTTAATAAAATTCCATTTAAGAAGAGACCCTCTTGACGAAACAGTTTCAATAATAATAAAGACACAAATAGAGCATATCTCAATAAAAAACAAAAGACTCTCATTTGTTTTCATTTCATACCATTATTATCACGAAACCCGAATACCGTTTTATAAAAACACGACCCACTCACATTAGTAACGGCGTAAGTGCACTTTTACGAAACAGAACTTCATTAAAACATAAATTCTCACTTAGCCCCTTATCTTGACTATTGTTCAATTATCGGTAGATATCTGACCGCCAATTAAAAATTAGAGATAGCGAATATCGTTTGCGCTAAAAGGCGTCCGTTGTTTCATTAGGCTTTTTAATTCTAGATTTTTGTTGTGTTTTTGGTATTGGTATTCGGTGGAGAATCACGGGATGCCTTTGATAGTGCCGATATTATTTCGATTATTCTAGGCAGTTACAATTAATGTTTAAGCACTAATTGATACCACTTTCGTTTGTGTATCATTTAAGGTATTTGAATGTTTAAATATATTAATAATCAAATACGAATAGCATCACGCCTGTATACCCCGAAGGGTTAGGCAGAACGTTAAGTAAACACCCACATTTCACCGAATTCGTATTAACTCAAAGGGTTCGAGTCTATTTCTAATTAAGAGGCACAAATACTAACAAAAAAATAATCGTTTCGTATGAATTAATGAGAACAAGAGATCGCAAAGCGATTAGTCGAGTCTACACGTAACCAGAAGGCTGGCCTATTCTTTGGTCAAAGAATCAGCACGCTTCTGGGCACGCTGCCGATTGACAGCGATGCGAAAGAGTATTTTGACATAGGTAATATTTTTATATTTTTTTACATATTTTTGATCTGTTGTGTTTAGTAGTTAGTAAAATCAAATTAAAGTAATTAGTGTCAGTAATTAAAAATTAATATTATGCATGTATTTGCATTACAGACTCAACAATATAGATATCTACAGTTGTCATAATTACTTCACGTATATTAACCACATCGAGTATATGCTTTTGCGCGAAGCTTCCACCTACAGTCTGACGTCTGACCTATGAATTTCAAGGAGACCAGGTTCTGATTTTTCTTTTTACATGAGAAATAGATCGTGCGGTTACCGTCAAGCTCACGGCCAATGCAATTTATGTACCTACATTTGTATTTATTTTCTCTTAGGAAGACTAAGCTAAATTAGTCACAGTAAAAAACTTAAATAGTTACACAAAGCCATTTAAGAAGTCTTCACAGATAGAAACAAAGTAACAAAATAGGTGCACATAAACCCTTATCAAAATAAAATACTTGTTTTTTTTTTTCTTAGAAAACGTTGCCCTACACTAGGATTTCTCCTGTATCGTGGGTACAATTTACAAACATACATGTCACATGCACAGACAACCAGACCCGAAACGACTATCTGTAGATCATACAAATATTTGTTCCGTGCGGGGATCGAACCCGCGACACTTAGCGCAGAAAGCTAATCGCTTAGCCACTGCGCCAACCGTGTTGTCATAATATTTTTTTTAAAGTAACATAAGATTTGTAAGATTGAAACTTGTGAAAAACCTGCCAAATAGTAATGAATTTGTATATTAATATTATTATAATATTCTGCGTAGTGTACGTTTACAACTACAATAAGTGCTTTAAAAAGATACTGAGTTAAGTTTCCTTTTCATTGCGCCTACACTAGTGTTAGTTACGTGTGTATAATTATATTAACTTTTGGAACTGTGTCTGGCAGACGGCAATAGGCTCGCATCCACAAAGAACCGAATTACGGCATCGGCGAAATGTGGTTGAACCTACAATAGTAGGTACTCCGCTGACTACGGGAATACAGGCGTGAATTGATGCCGTGCCATATTATCGAAGTTACCTTGTACCATATCATTTCCCTATTATTTGTGTATCGAACAGTACATGTAGGCCAACGCCCACGCAACAACTAACTGCTTGCGCAACCAGTTGCAGTTCTGCAACCGATCGCTTTGGCGTTGTTCGCTGTAGATGGACATGTACCCGAGGTATTTATCATAAATCCTGATAACAGCGGAATCGTTGGAAAAGTAAGGATTACTCTTATATTTGGTTAAAAAATTAACTTTTGATTAATAAGGACTGGAAAGACATCAATTGATTATAATATCGCAGTATATATTAAATATAATATAGTATCTCAGTAATTGTCCGTATGGTGCAAGGACAATGGCGGATCCAGGGGGGGCATTGGGTTCATGACCCCCCCCCCCCTGTTTCTAGGTCGACCACTGATAATTTTTCTAATCGCATTGATCGTACAGTATTTATTATTGTAATCGAATAGGAGCCTGTCTCGACTAGACTTCAAACATGTGACCCCTCCTGACTTGAAAGCTGGATCCGCCCTTGTGCAAGGAAAGAGCCTACATGAGGGATTATACCTGAAATCGTCTGGCGTATCCTGAGCCGTCAGCCAAGATACCACCAATGCTGGCTGACTAGTCTTTCCTCTACGGCATGGTCTCATGTGGTAGCTCGTACCGGCACACAGACACAGACACAAAGAAGAATGCTATTAAAATACCATTAATCTTGAGGAATGTTAGCTTATTTATTCCTACATTTATCCTACGAAGTAACATGTCTTTAGTATTCTCTGGCACTTGGTTCGTAGTGGTACACACTTTCAGCCTCCCTCGTAAGAGTAGACTGTATTATAAAATCAGGCGGATTGTCTTTTTCCGATTTTCATAGTTATCCTCCTTTTCCAATAAACACAACTATATTGCAACTACATGATACGACCTTAAATTAGCGGTCGGTTGTGTATTGCTTTCGCAAAGTAATTGAACCTGTCAAAAAAGCCCAAACATCTCATTACCCTCTTTAAACCAACAATGTTACCATATCCTCAATTTATGCCTACATGCAAATCAGGGTTGTCAAATTAAAACATCTTAACATACCATATTATGACATAATTCACGAAAAACATGGGAGTTACCATATGAATGAAGCCATCGTCGTGTTTCGAAGGTATAACTATCTTCATAGTAATATAACGCCCACACGGTGTTGCCAACATGCGAAATACTAATATCACAGTATAAATTGGATGTTTAGTACAATATCGTCAATTTTACATAGCTGCATTGGAATTATAAGGCGCGGTGGCTAAATATAGAGTTGGTTGACCTACCTTTATGTTAGAGCTTACTGTATCTAATTTATGGAATGACAGTTTTCATGATGGAATATAACGATAATTTTAAATTGTCTGAATATATTTATGGTTTACATTAAATGTTACACATGAAATCTGAAAAGAGCAATTGACGCAGGTATTCGCGTTTATTTTAATTGAAAAATTATACTAAAATGGACAAAATACAAAGGAATTGGAATTTATAACGGATTATCAATGAAATTTCCAAGCCTGCGCGTGCAATATGTGAATTTAGAAAATGTTGAGAATGAAAATTTTGAATTATTTAACAACTTAATTTTAAAAAAAAATCGTGAACATTCTGTGTCAATTACTGAATAAGACCATTTTATTCTGATGATGAATAATTATAAATATATGTCCCAAAAGAACCATGACATAACACGATAATTAATTAAGGTCAAGCTAGTTCACAAATTAACATGTAAAACACTGTGTGAAGTCTTATCACGTATATAATGATTTGGGTATTCAATATGTGACGTGGTGATGTCACTGATATTCCCACATAATATTAGAAGATCTGCCATCCTTTGCAATACGATGATTTTAAATAAGAAGCGGGACACGTTTTGCATTCAAAGCATCTTTGGGGAGAGATTTGTTTAATGTATATGAGCAGAAGATGCTGCATAACAAGTAACATCAACGGTGCCTCTTTATTTCGGTATATTAAATCCTACTAATATTATAAATGCGAAAGTTTGTGAGGATGGATTGATGGATCTTTGTTAATCTTTCACGCCGGAACGGCTGAACGGATCTAGATGAAATTTGGCACAGAGATAGATTATAGTCTGGAATAGCACATAAGATAAGAAGACTTTTTATCGCGGGAAAATGTACTGGTTCGTAAATCACGCGGGCGAAGCCGCGGGCGGAAGCTAGTAACTCTATAAAAGAACGCGTTTTCAAGAACGCGACGGTTAATTCGATCACAGATCACACGTTCATTTATTTTTATTTATTTGTTTAACTTTGATTAACACTTTAAAAAACGAATTTCAGTAGTCTAAGGAAACATAAAATTAATTTATATAAAAAAAATATAGGTATTTAAAGTTATAAAACTAAATAAAATCTAGGTATGAAAGAAAAAAATAAGTTTACGGAAAAACCAGATAAATATGGATTTTTCCACTAAGTAAAACGATCGTGTCAAAATAGCAGTTATTTAAATGAACATACAACAAAATGGCATAAAAGAAAATCAAGATAACTTGACATTTATTTGTCAAGTGGCACTGCAAGTTACTGGCACAAAATATCACATGCATTGTATCCCGTACATGCAAATACAACCTCGTTTAACGCGATCATCGTGATTTTATGACTCGATTTAAACATTCGATGAATACGAATCGAGAAGATAATATTGGGAATTTTTGGTAGTACACTGATGATTCAGATGTGGTTTTGTTTTCAAAGTCAAATAGAGGCAAAGGTCAAACAATTGTAGTATCAACCTCGATACAGTCTTAAGCTTATGTAGTCCTAGCTTCCGCCCGCGGCTTCGCCCGCGTGGTTTACGAACCCGTACATTTTCCCGGGATAAAAAGTCTATGTGCTATTCCAGACTCTAATCTATCTCTGTACCAAATTTCATCCAGATCCGTTCAGCCGTTTTGGCGTGAAAGAGTAACAAAGATCCATCCATTCATCCATCTATCCTCACAAACTTTCACGTTTATAATATTAGTAAGATAAGATGCTTACAAAGAATTTCTATTACCATACGGATAGACAGCAAATCAATACTCAGACAAACATATCGATATCAAATGGAAATCGGACGGTACGCTTGGCGCAGTGGTTGAGCGATCGACCGCTGGTCTGCGACCTCGGGTTCAGCTTCCGCACGAAATAAATATTATATTTGTATGACTTGCAAATTTCTAGTATGAGGTTATTCATAGAAAATAAACTTTTTAATCCAAAATGCCAATTCTTGGAACATTGGCGGTTACTCAGTGTGACTTTCTCACTGGTCTGGTAGTTGCAACCGCGACTGCTAAGTGTGAGGTCCTAGGTTTGATTCCCGGGTCGGGCAAAGTGTAATTGGGATTTTCTGTATGGAAATTCTCAGTAGCAGCACGGAGTCTGGTACTGTGATCGGTAGATGGCAATAGGCTCGCCCCCTATTACATGGGACTCAATAGCATCATCGGCGAAATGTGGATGCATAATAGTATACCTCTGTCTAACCCTTCGGGGAATACAGGCGTGATGCTATGTTATATTGGCGGTAACTCACAACAAGACAGGTTCATAAAATGTAGCACAAACCTTTTTCATACCGGAATATTAATAACAACAAAAAATAGCAGTACCAGTAGATTGCCGCAGTCGGTGTAAGGCGCGAGCGGTAATGGTACGTTCCCGACGTGCCGTTAACCTGATGTATCGGTCTTCCTGGGCAGTTGTGGCTCTAGTTCTTCCTGATCCAGGTCTCCTAGCTACACTCCCAGTTTCCTGGTAGCGCTCCCACACGTTCCGGATAGCTTATCACGATACACCGAGACGTATTGCTACAGATCTCTGAGACTCTCCCGCCTGAAGCATAGCAACCGCTCTTGCTGCAGTTTCCATGTCCATATGACGGCGAGAACCAGGCATAGTAATCACGATTAATACCGAAATCAAACAAAGCTGTTAAAGAAAGTGACGTTTATCAACAACGCTTAGAATCGGACTGAGAACACAAGTGATAGAATTTGTGCATTGAATGTTTTTTCAAGCACTTCACTATTTCTGTCTACCCACTTGAAGTCAACGCTAAAATTGTTGCTTGAAACATTGATACGGACCCATAAACATGTCAACTATACAATTTAATACTTCACTTCGGTAATGATTATCCACTGACTTATTCTTAAACAAAATTCGAAATTAATTTAGTGTGGGCTATTTTGTTTTGAGTAGAGTATAACAACCTTCTCATTGACGTCATCATACAATAACATGTAATCGATACTATCAACACATGTCTAATGATCAGTCTTACAATTGTTTAATTATTGACTAGGCAATTAGTGCCAATCTACCTTGAACCCTGTCACTCCTTAATGTAATGTGTTCAGCGTTTAAAGTTAATTTGGTTTGTTCGTATTCGAGTACTATGTGTTCCTTATTGAGACGCCTGTTAATTGAAGTCAAAGAGTCATGTTAACTGACAAAATAACATAACATAGCATCACGCCTGTACTCCCCAAAGGTTTAGGCAGAGGTGTACTATTGTACACCCACATTTCACTGATGCCTTTATTGAGTCCAATGTAAAAGGAGGCGAGCGTATTGCCATCTACCGGGCACATAAATTCCAGACTCCGTGCTGCTACTCAGAATTTTCATATTGAAAAACCTAATAACACTGCCTGATCCGGGAATCGAACCCAGGATCTCACGTTCAGCATTCGCGCTTGCGACCACTAGACCAAGGATGTAGTCCTATTCAGAGACATCCTAACTAATATTATAAATGCGAAAGCAAGTTTGTTTGTTTGTTTGTTACCTTTTCACGCCTAAACCACTGAACCGATCATCCTGAAATTTTGCATATACGTTGTCAGGTGAACAGAAATGAACATAAGGTACCTTTCATCCCGAAAAAAAGTACTGTTCCCGAGGAAAACAACAATAATGTTCTTATAATAATAGATGGCGCCACGTGTCTTTCGCAAGCAGAGTACAACCGGAATTGATTGTCAAATTCTAAATTAACGCGAGAGAAAGCTGCGAACAAAAGCTAGTTTAAAATAAAAACACCTATTCACCAGTGTTAACGTTTATTTTAAATAGCCCTTTTTGTCTTAAACCTATGCATGTTGTCAGTGCATATAGCAAATCAACTGAGTTATTGGGATTAATTTATAACTCTCAATAAGCCCTTTCTCTAGTAGACCATTCGTTGCTCTCTTTTTTAATGTTAGCTTAGTCTTTTTGGATGGTTTCTAGACCTGTCCAAAAAGAGAGGGGTAGCATTTCTTAAGAATTTTTCAAGAATCGTCAACTGTAAACTGCGTATCTATAATTGCAACCAATCTACAGAAGAAAATTTTAGTAAAGTGGCCATTTTTCTTATTACTTGTGAAGATTCTATCCTTGCACCCCTAGTGGACTCTAGATTTCATTGAAATAAAATTACAGCATCATCATACAATATTATTTTGACTGATCGCCACTTTGCTAATGTAATACAAATAAATAAAATTGAGGTGTATGTTTGTAATGTCAAAATAACAGCTATTTACTAAACGCATATGAAAATATATACGGTACTTATAAAAAAAGTTTGTTTGTTCCGGCTAATCTCCGAAACGGCTGAACCGATTTTGACAAGTCTTTCACTGGCAGATAGCTGATATCATAAGAAGTAACTTAGCCTACTTTTATTTTAGAAAAAGAATTAGGGTTCCGTACAAAAAATGCACGAGTTCGTAATCCATGCGGGCGAAGCCGCGGGCGAAAGCTAGTCATTCGTACTACCTAATATACAATCACAACCAGGGTTAAAAACTAATTACTTTCTCGCAAAAAAACATAATTGAGTTATATCGCCTGTGTGTTTTATAATTAACATGCTAAATCGGCCTGTCAGTTACTGCTGAGATGGTTCTGAGATAGACAATGGTCAGTTTAGTGTTATTGACCTTACTAACGAAATAATCAATAGAAAAAATGGGCTTGGAAGCAATCTATCACATTATAGCCTATTGTATAATAATATCGCCTATTGTATAATTAATTGTATTTTGACTGCGTCATTGGTGTGGTGGTAATAGGTTCGATACCCGGGTCAAGTAAAATGTTACTGGGTTTTTGTATAGATATTCTCAGAAGCTGCACGAACGCTTGAAACTGTGCCCGGTGGATGGCAATAGGCTCAGCCCTATTATATGGGACTAAATAACGGCATCGGTGGAATGTGGGTGTACAATAGTATAACTCTGCCTTACCCTTCGGGGAATACAGGCATAACCTTCCAGCAACTTCACAAGTATCAAAATCATTCAATTCTACTATTCTTTAAAATCAGACGCAGCGTATACTAGCGCCATCCATCGTTACATAGTCGAACTATCTGTCAAGCGTTGACTCTACAAAGTAAAAGTGAAACGTTGCACTCAGCGATTCCTAACAGTCCCGTTAGTCGTGTAGTGGCGCCGCGGAGCTGCGTGCGCGCATTCATTGATGTAAAGACGACACCGTTATGTTTCAATGAAAGTTTATAGTCATCTATTAAAGATGTGTATGAACACTTTAAGAATCGATTATAGGAATTTTAGTGACTAAACTATATGTATAAAAAATATTGATCTTAAATAAATCTTGATGATTTTTTTTTTTAAGTATAGTACTTTTGTTGTTATACATCTTTTTGAGGCTGATAGTACCAGATGCATATTACAAGAAAATTAATAAACAAGTTTCAAGAAATAACCACGATGGGCCCAAAAATATGCAAAACACTGCATCCAAACATCCTACTAATATTATAAATGTGAACGTTTGTGAGAATGGATGGATGGATGCATCTTTGTTACTCTTTCACACCAGAACGGCTGAACGGATCTGGATGAAATTTGGTATAGATATAGATTATAGTCTGGAATAACACATAGGCTATTTTTTATCCCGGGAAAATGAACGGGTTCGTAAACCACGTGGGCGAAACCGCGAGCGGAAGCTAGTATACAATACAAAAAAAAATAGACAATACCTTTCCCGTTTCTTCCTCTTCATAGTGCTCGTCCCCTTGATGGTTCTGTACAGGGTCATCATCTTGATAACAGTTATCCACTAACACTTCACACAGCACTATGATTCATTCACAAAACTAATATAAACTATTAACACTAATTAATAACATTATTTTATCACTAATCGTAGTTGTATTCACTTCACAGGGGGTATCTGGAAAAAAGACAAATGAATATTAGAAAAAAATTGCCACTTCAAAATGAGGAAAAATATCATTGGGAATAAGAGAATAATCCATCCATCTTGAATCGTATGATCCCTTTGCTGAAGTTTAATATAATTTAGCTACCTCATCGTTCTAATATCTTACTATCAGCCCGACGACACGGTTGGCGCAGTAGTTGAGCGATCGACTGCTGAGCTACGTGTCACGGGTTCGATTCCCGCACGGAACAAATATTTGTATGATCTACAGATATTTGGGGTCTGGGTCTTTGTGTATGTGAATACACACCGTGCCTCGGAAAGCACGTAAAGCCGTTGGTCCTGCGCCTGATCTCTCTCCGGTCGTGTCGGATTGCCGTTCCATCGGACTATAAGAGTGAAGGAATAGAGAGAGCACCTGTGTTTGCGCACACACTTGTGCTTTATAATATCTCCTGCGTAGTTGGCTAATCTCCGGAGAGATTGGCCGCCGTGACCGAAATTCGGTCAGGAGGATATTATTATTATTACTATCAGCCCGCATAAGTTTCTGTCATGATTACAGCAGGATATTATATCTTTATAAAGGCCTGGGAGAGATATTTACGGGTTGATATTTAAATCATCAGAAGCATTACTGCTTCAAGTATCTGAGAGCTTACCGCAATACGAATCTAAGAATTACTAAACATACATACGAACAAGCAAACGCAATCATGTTGATTTACGAAACCCTGATAAAGTTACCTCAATATTTTTATGATCGATCATAACTGCTTCTAATAGCTTATCAAGAACTACATGCTATATAATTGCAGCTTATTTAGCCCCTATTAAGCTATTATATGATGTATGTGTTGCAAAACCAATACTAAGCCTACGGGTACTTAGAGCACATAATTAGGTGTTTCAAATAGTAATGGTAATAAAAATCATCTTATTCTGGCCATTGACATACATTCTGATGTGTCGGAATTTGAATTACACTATCATGATATTTGTGGAGCCAGAAAGGACGAACTGAAAGGTAGCTGCTAATATACACTGGTTGATAGAGAAGAAGAACCAGGTGTTGTGGTGTAACTTGAGAAAAAACAAAAGGTACATTTTAATAACTACAATCAAATTGAACCTCCTGACGCTATAGATGAATTAACAGCCATCACAACTGTTGATCACCTGAAGCAAAATTTGCAAATATCCGAAACAAGAATTTTGATTTTATAAACAGAAATTAAAATTCAAAGTCAAGATCAAAATATTCGCGAAAGCAACTGAACAGCTTCTATGAATATCAGAAAAAGAAAGTTGTTCAATTATTAAATTATAGATTTTTACGAACATCAATTTTGGATTTCCCAACATTAATCAAAGAAGGTGGCATTATTTAGATATTTATTTTTATTTGTTATTCTAGTATTTGTTTTATAAGAATTCTCTTTTTTGTCTGAAGAGTATCTATAGGTATCTTATATATTATCTTAATAGGTTATATGACTGCATCAAAAACAAAATTCTGAAATCATGTTTGGTAAATAGTTTCCCTTCTAAAAACTCAGTATAACTCTTAATCTCTTGCATCTTTGGTGATTTCACCTTCGTAATCTATCTATGTATATGTATATATAAAAATAACTGTATAATAATAATAATAATAAATTCTTTATTATCCAAAAAGCCAAATACAATTTGTCCGTCTCAATCAAACATAAAAAATAAAACTCCATTATAATATAGGTGTATGTATGTATGTTCCCTATGGATTCCAAAACGGCTGGAGCGATTTTAATGAAATGTTTAGGTAATCTTCAGATTAGTCCAGCGAGTGATCCTGTAAAGTTTGGTAGCGATCGGTCAACATTTTTTTTTTTGCTTTTTGGTAATTTTCTGTGCTACCCGTGCGAAGCCGGGGCGGGTCGCTAGTATGCTGTATAATTTAGAAATGGGAGAAACCTTCGCTGTACCAAACACTATTATGAGATCTCATATCATTTACCACCTACTCCTATAAAGTTAAAAGCTCGTAAAGACATGGAGTTGACGATAGAACTGCATTACTAGGGCGTTCTGACCGGCCTGACCGGTTGTCTGACCTACTAACCGACTGCTTCTTAATTTGCATATCAAGTGCTCATATTAATTCGTCAGTGTCGAAAGCCTTTTCCTTTCGTTCAAGAATCATAGTGTAGAAATTAATTTAGTTTTTTTATGATTGAGAGATATGGTTGATTATGTTTTGTAATTATGTGGTTTTTATGTTGAATAATTTGCATATTCATTGAGTGAGCTTATGAGAAACAGAGTACCCACCTACACCATAAAACATCTCTCACAAAGGTACTATTGCATTGAACGACCGGGAGATCGAAGAAATCTCGGAATACCCCCCTATACCTAATAATGACTGCCTCATTGGTCTAGTGGCCGCAAGTGCGAATGCTAAGCGTGGGGTCCTGGTTTCGTTTCCCGTATCGGGCAAAGTGTGATTTGGTTTTTCTATATAGACATTTGTCTGAAGCTATTTGAGTCTGAAGCTGTGACCGGTAGATGGTAATAGGCATATTACATGGGCGTCAATAGCGGCATTGGCGAAATGTGGGTGTACAATAATGTACACCTCTGCCTAACCCTTAGGGGAATACAGGCGTGATGCTATGATGATGTATAAAGATATCAACCGTAGTTACCGTCAAGCTAAAAATGTATGAAAAAATCATGCGCGCGCATTTGAGCATTTTATATGTTGTCTGTAGTTGAAGTCGAGTTTAACTCGTAATAGGGAGACAAAAAGCATTACACCCATGATTGCCACTATTATCAAAATGTTTAAAGGTACATACATACATAATAAAAAGCCTATAAGAATTTCTGGGTCACACTTTAATAAACGTAAATTACGTTAAAAAATTATGGTTATTCATGATCATGATATAACTATAAACATCTTTTATTTTGACAAGGGATATTTTTTTTTTAAACAACGTTGCTCCACTCTAGAATTTCTCCTGTGTCGTGGGCACAGTTTACAAACATACATGTCACATACACACACAACTAGACGCGAAACAACTATCTGTAGATCATACAAATATTTGTTCCGTGCGGGGATCCAACCCGCGACACATAGCGCAGAAAGATAATCGCTTAACCACTGCGCCAACCGTGTCATCAAATTAAATTTATTAAATTTAAATCACAAGCTTCTTATAACTGGCCGAAAAATAACATTGCCACCTACATCATATCTTCACATACGAAACCACGAACCAACCACTTCAATGTTCTACAGCTCAGCTCTTGATTTCATAATTTCCCTCCCACTCATAATTGTATCCCCCACACGTCCTATTACCGTCGCTTAATAATTTTATATTGCATATCCGTTGAAACACATTTCACTTATAAAATATTCATTCTTAGCCACCTGAGAGAAACAAACGCTGCAACGGTAGGGTTAGGTTACGTTATGCTACCCGTTATAACTATGTAGCTCCTTCACTGATTTAGTGCAAGTGCGGTTGCTGAACATGATGTTCTGGATTCGATTTTCTGGTCGGGCAATGTTTTTAGGAAATTTTATTAAACACTGTAGCCAATGTTTAAAATAAAAGTATTCAAATAGGTGATCATTCTAAGCAATGGTCACACAGAGCTCACAGAAAGTAATGTTTAACGTGACACAATCTCAGTATGTTAAACTCACTAGCCGACGTCCGCGCATATTTGAATAAATACCTGCGCGTACGATCAATGAAATAACGCGTTCACGTGTGCAACGTAATGATATACTCTGAAGAATTACTCATTGGTTTAAGTAAAAGTTAAAAGCTGAATTAATGTGCTAATTAGTTTTCACCATGGTCATGATTTTAAAGATTTATCTTAGATCGTTCGCAGCAATGATTCTCTCATGAAAGCAGAATGATGTATGTTTTGCTATACAGAGCAGTTCGCCTGCATAGAAGCGTGCCCGTAAATCAATACGATGTAGTTCTTTGAATGACAAGATAATAATTACCACGCTTAACAATAGGTGATTTGGTGATTGGTCTTAAATAGACTCTTAAGAAACATGACAATAGATATTTGACATCCCAGTATAAAATTAGCCTACTCTGTATACATATACATATATTCCTTACCGATTTCGATATCGTTTATTGTTTGAGAAGCCATCTATCAAATTGGATCCTGCCCAAAACCAATTCTTTAATATAAGCTAAGGTTACTAAGAGAAACCAGAACGAAATAGAAATGCAACCATTAAAAACGCAGTTACAAAACCTAAAACTAATATTTTCAGTGAACATTCTAGCCGTTCCTATGATTACTAAACCTGACTAAACAATGTCGTAACTTCTGTCCGTCAGCGAAGCTCAGTCAGCGGCCGAACCGGTACCCGATGACGTATAACCTACGCTTTGTCTAACAATTATACTTATTTCCGTAACAACTTTACGGGTTTTTAGAGATGACCGAATATTCGGCCGAATATTTGCGTGAAAGGCCGAATATTTGGGGACTGAAAGACGAAATACACTAATAATTAACCCGAAAGACAATAGTACGAGCATGGTAAGGCTTTAATCCAGCAGTTCATGGGTATGTCTAAAGATGAGAATGAATAATTTGCAAAATTGAAGTTGAAACCCAACCAACAGTAAGTAAATAAAAAGTAAGTATCATCAGAAACAGTTCCTTCCTAGACTTTGAACGTAACTGAAAACGAATATAATAAACTTGTTATTATAATACAGTATTAATATAATAGTCTTGTTGACTATTCATTATTGAGTTGAATATTCGGCAAGGCTCATCTCTAATTTAATTACAAGGAAAGAGCCTCCGCGACTGACGATACCTGAGATCGTCTGGCGCACCCTGGACAGTCAGCCTCGCTAACACCATTGCTGGACTGGCTAATCTTTCCACCAAAGCATGAGCGATTACCATGTGATAGCTCGTGTCGACAAGACAGAAAAAGAATATCTAACTTCGAAGTTTCACACGGGTTTCAGGTCGTCACAATACGGTGTAATTCTTTTTGATTCGCCTTGTTAGTGTTAGTTCCAAGTCACTAAAACTAATATCCATGCAATATTTCTAGTTACTTTCTTACTAAAAATAACTTTTTCATGACGTTTTTGACCACGATTCAAATATATTTTGACCAGAGCTTGGCCACGTAAAATGTCCAAATGTTGGTGCACAACGAGCGAAACGGGAGATAATTGTAGTCACATAGTGTCTGGTCGGAATATCCTCATTTGTCTAAATTACTTCTAAAAACAACTCATCTTGTTGTACTGCATAAACATAACATCACGCCTGTATTCCCCGAAGGGTTAGGCAGAGGTGTACAATTGTACACCCACATTTCCCCGATGCCTGGTGAGCCTATTGCCATCTACCGGGCACAATTCCAGACTCCGTGCTGCTACTAAGAATTTCCATACCGAAAATCCCAATAACACTTTGACCGATCCGGGAATCGATCCCAGGACCTCTTGCTCAGCAGTCGACCACTAGACCAATACGGCAGTCAGTTTTTGTACTGTTTATGTTAAAACTTTTTAGATTAGATCTCAGAATTTGATACGGTCACTATCGGATGGTGTAATAATACAGCTTGTTCTTTTTTTTTTTTTTTTCAGATTCAATTGGGTCGATTCCTGTCTACGAATAATGTTTTTTTTTTTTCAAAAATCCAATTATGCAGTTTTAATTTTTATCAAAATCGGGCTCGAGACTCCTTTTAGTATTTTTCTATATTCCTTATAGTTTCGGATTTGGCCATCCACACCCACTTGAAAAATTCACCCTGTATAAATAAGTGTTTAAATTTCGAAAACAGTAAATTCTGCGTTAATCAGTATTAGGCAGTCGTAGTGTTAATCACATAAATCACTTCACGGACCGTAACACATCGATCAGTGTTGATACAGTTAGCTACTACACGTATTTGCCGTCAATTATTTGGATTAACATGCAGAAAAAATGCAGCAAGCATATTGCTAAATATAGTGCGCAACACTGGTACCCTTCTAAAATTGGAAGTAACCCAACTGAAAAAGAAGCATGAATACACCAAAATAAATCGTAAAGCTCTGTGAATCCATATCAAAATACACCCCGAGCATATTTTGTTTTACTGTTAATGTCGCTTAGAGTTGAAGGAAAATCTTGAGTACCGAGAGAAGACCGCACGATAGTGGTGTGCATTTTCAAGATTATTTTTAAAATTTTGTCCTGCCAAATATTTTTAGATTTCTATACATTATTATTGGTGATTTATTTAATTCATAATAAACGGTAAATAAATAAAATACAAAAAATAATCTACACAATAATTTTCTTATAAAATAATTTAATTCAGTAGTGATATAAGACTCCATCGGGAATAATTTCCAAACTATTGCTACTGACAATTTTGCATAAATACCAAATACCCCAACCTGATAATTAGAATAGAATAGAATAAAGTTTATTTCAAATCTCAGACTCATAATAGGCTAGTAACAGATAAAAATCGAATTGACCGATCTCTGACTCACCAGCTACTCTTGTGACCACCAGAATAAAGTCTGTTGTTTACTAGTTTTGTAGACCAACGTCACTAAAATGATGCACATGCGTACGTGTTCAGTTACGCGTCTCGACGGCATAGGCAACTTTTATATCCGGGACTGGATGCAGCGGACAAGCTTCAGAAATGCCGTCTCATTCGATTCGGCCTTGCCATGTGCACGCCGAAAGAGTATAATATAGCAGGATGTGCCTTGGCATAGTTGTCTTCGTACTTGGTGGATACCAAAAACTTGGACTTGGCCGAATGTTTTGATTGATCCTGATACCTAATAGCGACTAAATCACTGCTTGATATAGATCTGTTTTCAATTTCAAATTCAAATTGATCCTGAAAACCTGGTTTAATCACAGTCAACAGATGGGATTTTAGTGGAGATTTTTTTTATTTTAATTAGTTTCATGGATGTTGATGTCTTCCTCTAACAACTTCAATTTAGCTGACAATAATCTTCTTCGTTTCTTTTTCTATACTATAGTCTCAGCAGGGGCTTTACCAAAATTGCTTAGGCATTGGTAAAAAGATTTCGAGCAATCAAGATTAGTAAGATATGTAACGGGGCTGACAATCCAAGGTTCCACCGGACATATTCAGGCAAATTGTCACTTGGGGAGGCTTTCTAAGCCCCATCTGCACCTCTTTCACTCAACTACCGTGCCACAATTTACACCACAATTACAAAAATTTCATCCAACAATTTCAACCCTTTCGCAACCGCAGTGAGTAACCAAGTTTTGCAAGAAAGTGGTCGTCATGAGTCACGAACGTATCCGAACCTTACCGAATCCGAGATTAAATATCGACAACATTATTACTAAGGTATGCGCAAAATTTTACTGGTTTTGCCGGTTTTATGTATTTATTTGGCTGTATTTATATTTGTCGTACTAAATGGGAGGCCAATGGTCGCATAATGTTATACATAAATGCGGAAGATAATTTTAAAATATGGATAAGTGAATTGTTTGTACATTTTTTGTCGTTACACAAAGTAATCGATGATCATTTAATTTACATAAGGACTCCATAAGCCTGGCTCAACATTACATATTGAAAATCAAAAGTTAACTACCATACATTTGTTTTTAATTCCGGTACCGTTTTAAATAACATAGCATAATGCCTCTATCTTCGTAGGGTTAGGCAGAGGTTCACTATTATGCACCCATATTTCGCCGATGCTGTTATTAAGTCCCATGTAATAAGCGGCGATCCTATTGCCATCAACCGGGCACAGTTCCAAACTCCGTGCTGCTATACATTAAAACTCAATAACGCCTTGCCCGACCCGGTCCACCCCGACCCTTGCTCGAGCGAGCCCGCGCTGAGCCAGTAGTAATAAATCAAATGTCCCTAAATAATCACAATCAGATCCAGCAAGTCCTCTCTTGTCTGCCCCCCAGCAACGCCCTAAGCTAAGGTTCGAGTCCCACTATGGGACACCCTTAGCAGTGTTGCTTAGTATTATATAATTTGCTCGGCTGGAGGCCCTTCTGGTCTCGCCATTTGCCCGGTTAAGCAGTAAAAGCTCCCTGAGCTAACTGCGAGAGACAACTCAAAAAAAAAAAGCCCGACCCGGGAATCGAACCCAGGACCTCACGCTCAGCAGTCGCACTTGCGACCGCTAGACCAATGAGGCAGTTAATTTTAAAAAATAAAGAAGAATTAGGTATAAGTTAACAGGCATTGCAAATTACTTTCAAAATATCAAAGTGATTATACAGTTGGTTATTTAACAAACAAAGTCAATACTTCAATCCTTGTCTTTGAAAATCGTAGTGCATGTGACATTGATATGGGAACGATACCGGACGAATACTAGTGTGAGGCAAAGTTTAAATAAAAACTAAACTGTAATACTGAAAACCCCTTAGATCTCCAAGTTTTGGGTTGGAATTATTAACACTCCTCTGGCTCAACGACCCGAAGTGAGTTTTAGCCTCCGAAACGAGAGCTCTTCACATTGCGCGGTTTTGCGGTTTGGAATAATTAATATTTATTTAAAAATAAAATAATAAAGTAATTAAAAATTCTTTGGCTCCGCCTTAAACCATTATATGCTTGAAAATGAGCCAATACACCAATTAATGATAATTAGGCAATAAATACCAATTTAAATCGTGTTATCGACCGAATGTTACACACTACTGGTGCCATTGACCGCATAACTAGAAAAACAATAACATTCTATTCAGTAGCCAAGTGTTACATTACTAGGAACCCTCAAATTATTGCACGTATGAAGCCCTAAAGGCCAATTTTGTGTGTCGCTTTTAACATTCAGCACACACCCACATAAACATACCCATGATTGGAATAAATTTACTGACCAACACCTCTTGACCTGCCTCTTCAAACAAAATATTTCCATTTATAGATCTCAGTATAATTGGTATTTCTTGCATCATGATTGGAGGAAATGAAGGCTAATTTTTATAAGGATGTTACTGGGTTAATTTCGTAAGAACTCGTAATCCTGTATAGGTAATCATTTATAGGTATATTTCATTAATCATAGTCTTCTAAGTACTAACCTATAATTAGCCTTGAAGAAGATTGATAAATGAAGACAATGGTGTGGTGGCTCCTGTTAAAAAGTAGTCCTAGAGTGAAAAACACTGCAGAAAAATAAACGATATTAAAAACATGATAGTTGATAGAATTATAGGTCATTGAGCTGCAGCGCATACGCACCACATGTACCTCTATTGACAGAAAATTGCTCTAATCATCTCGTCGTCGCAAACTAAGCCGCCATCACCAAACAGGCAAATTTTCGCTTTCAACACCGACCATCAAACACACAGTAATACGAATAATGTGTGCATATGGCAAATAAATCGCTGCGATCTCGAACAATTTCGTTAACGTTGCGTACAGATTGCAGCGCAGGCGCAGTCGCGTGAGGCCTAGTGCTATCGCCCGAAATATACAAGTATGGGTACACACGCGATCTGTGTTCATGTTTGATACTAACGTAATGTGAATTCGGTGTGGTCTTGGTTGGGGATGATGTCGGTTGCTGGGCACAGAAAGAGTTTACGGTTACTGGTAAGCCGCATGATTACGGTTACTGATGGTGCTAAATTAATAGCAGATTCATCATCAGCCAGAAGACGTCCACTGCTGAACGAATGCCTCCCTCAAGGGGGGGTTTGCCATAATCCCCACGCTTGGCAATAGCAATAGCAGATTAAGGATAAAATAATAAACACCACTAAAGCACAACATCAAAATGATAGAAGAATAAGTTGAAAACCAAATATGTGTACTACCACCTGACAACACGCGTTCAGTAAAATTAAATAGATAGTATTTTTGTTTATATATTCTTTATGTATCTGAGGGTCGATGAGACGATTTATGGCTGTCTGAGACATACCTTTTTTATAATTATGGCAACTGAGCCCATGAGCACTAGTCTGTCAGGAGAGACACCGACAGATGGCTAGATGGGCCAATGCTGATAACTTGATGTAAGGAGAAAGAGCAGACACAGGTAGTGTTGGCTGACATATTGACATAAGTGGCTTTTGTGACATATAGGTACTACGACAAATTCTGGCATTAGAAGTTTGTGGTGAGTACCACCTTCATATCAAAACAGGTACAATATTAAGTTAATTTATAAAGGATTTGGTAGATTATTACACAATTATCTTATGTTTAAACGTCGGCCTCTATCTGCTCTTTCTCCTTTCATCAGGTTATCAGCGTTGGCCCATCTAGCAGTCTCAGGAGAAGCCCGTGTCCAATAGCTGACTCCGACAGGCACAGTTGAAAGATGGATGCGTGCGTAAGGGAACTTTGTTTGTTCGTGTCTGTTGCTATTTTTCTTTAGAACAACTTAACCAATTTAATGAAACAAATTGCTTTACTTAACTATTTAGTAATACTTACGTTATTGCGTGTTTCTAGTATTTAAATTGTACGTATTTACAAAGTAACAAGAGGTTCTACAGTAATATTTATCATTTATTATTAGATTTATTTATGATAATTTAAAAGCGAGAGGTTCTCCTATCACTTTTAAATTACATTAGCTACCGCGCAGATCGGTCAATCTGCTAGGAGAAGCAGCGCTTGTCGCAGTCGGTCCTGGGATGAGTGACCATTGTTCACGTGTTCTGAACCTTGGAGAGCATGTTAAGCAGTTAGTCCCGAGTGTCGTACGAAGAACTATGACAGTCGTTACAGGTGTCCGCAGCCCAAAAAGTCAGACAACGAGTTTAACCTTAGAGTATCAGTGTCTGCGAGTTGTTGGGTGGCAGAGGTCAGATGGCAGTTGGATCGTGTAAAATAGTGATATTAGTTAGACAACCGGTTAGACTGGGAGCACATTTCAATGTAGAAGATGATGATGATGTAATTTGAAAGCAAACTCGGTACAATCATTAGTATTTGATATAATATGTTTTGTATTTTTATTTTGCTATGATGCTTGATTAGTGAGATCATAATTTATGTACGTATCGAACTGTTTAAAAATAGTGTCCGAAATGAAAATTAAACTTAATCATGTATACTCAGTCATTGTTAAAGTGACTAAAAGTTTACTCATCTCTTTTAAGTGACGTAAGAACTGTCACACATAATTGCTTGATTTGCCGACCGACTAGTGACTACGACTAGACTATCCTAGATAGGCACTTTAAAATATTATTATTAACTGAAAAAGCTGTTCTCAAAAAATATTGAAGATTAACCATAAACTAGTTTACAACATTTAAAACATTTTTTATTCAATCGTAATAAAGATAAAATATTTAATATCGATACGAATATAGTCCATTACTTTGCTTTTCTAATAGAAAACGGAAATCAAATTCTAGGCTAGCATGTCATGTTTTAGATTCTAGACCAAATTTCAATTGACATTTAAATGACGTAACTGGTCAAAAAAACATCAAAACTTTACCAATTAAAGAAATAAAAATAAATTGTTTGTATATTAAGAGTCTTCTGATTTCAGAATTCCTGCAGATTATAGAAAAAAAAATGCGAAATATTTTTTTCTTCAATGTCGCCAAGTTGACTATACTCGTTACTATAATAATTGCAAGGGGAAGAAGTGGCGTATTTAAAAAATGGATTAATACTATCTCTATCTATACATCCATGGCCACATTGTTGCTAATATAGGTTCAGGCAGTCATTTCTTTTAAGACTGGAAGATGCACAAAACCGAATTAATTAGAGAAAGCTAAACAAAAATCGAACAGAAAGAAAAATATACCTATGCAAGTATGCATAGAAATATAACCTTCCGAAATTTGCATAAATACGAAATCGCTCAAACATTCATGATCAAACAGAACAAAAGTCACAGTAATCTTTCTATTTTTAAAACTGAATAAACACATCATGTGCTTGGACGGTTGTTTCGAACATTTCAATCAAAATTCTCGCTAGTTTTACCTTTCAAACAACTGTAAATGTTATAAATCTAGTGTTAACGATTATAAAAACGTGAGACCGTTCGGATGCATCTAAATTGTGATATTCGTTCTACCTATAAAGAATGGTTTGATTTACGACTTGAATAAGGAAACGTGGCGTGGGATGCCGGATGAAAAACCAGGTGAAGAGGTGTAATCTCGAAGAAGTCCGTATCAAATAATGAAATGAGAAAAGTTGCTGTTGGTTCTTCGCACATCGAGAACCCTCCGTGCCTCGGAAAGTATGTTAAGCAGTTCTTCTACTTTTGTTGAATATAGGCACGAGCGAGACCATACCATATCTAGACTGAGTGCCAGGGTGCGCTAGACGATGTCAGGGTATGTGACTCGTGGAGGCTCTACCCTTGCACCCCAAAGTTAAGCAGTTGGTACCGGGCATCATTCGAATACCTACGCCTACGTTACGGAAGTCACCATGCCTAAAAATACCTAAAGTTATCAGAGTCTCCCAGCGATAGTGATATTCATGCTATTGCATTTGGTGAGACTGGGAGCCGACTCGTTGAGAAAAAGGATTAGCAAATGATATTCGTCAATATTATTCTGACTAGTTTTCACCTGCACCTACTACATGCTCTATAACCCTTTCACTAAGGCGCTTGGAAAAGATTTCGAGGTACCATACTCCGGCTACAAAAGTCACTACAATAAAACGCAAGAAAGCAGCACCTTGTGCATCAAGCATGAAATACCAAAATGACATGGATACATCAAACATCCGTTGCGATAATTGTCGCATAATTAAGTATTTCTTCCGCGGGGAAATAATTAACGATCGTTTGTAATAAAGTAACGTATCGTATGTAAAATGGTGATCCTTAACTGATGACAATTAGCCTTACACTAACATCGTTACAACAGTTCCATGATCAGCCATCTAGTCACATGACGAACAAGATTAGAGAGTACTGCTGTCTACTCTACAGATTAAGTAGGCTTTGTTCACAACTTGACGGCAGAGGCATATGAGTAGTAAAAAAGAAGACAAAAGATGAAAGAGACAAGATGAAAGAAGAAGAACGATAAATAATTTCGAGAGGCAGAGGAAAACATGCCGAGCATAAGTTTCTAGGTTCGAGTTCCAGGATAGGCAGTTTAACTGGGATTTTCTGAAAATTGTGTCCGGTAGATGGCATTAAGCTCGCTCCCTATTCTAGTGGACTTATTAACGGCATTGATAAAATGGGTGTGCACAATATAGGTAGTACACCCAATCCCACCCGGTCCTTATTTCCCTACCTATAAAGGTGTGTTGCTATTTTATGTTTTTAGGGGAAAAAAGGACCGAATTTACGTTAATGTAAATCTATGATTTTGCTAACTTCTAGTTACAGACTTTTGATGTAAGCTGACATATAGTGCTCATTAACTAAATATTTTCTTACCAAGTTTTTTATTCAGCGAGTCCGTGATAATTGGCAGACAGGCTCAAAAATCGATTAACTACAGGTTAGCTTCCAAGAAAATGAATCACAAAAACATCATACAGAAATAAAATAAACTGTAAACAATTCAGTCGTGTACCGGTGCTGACGGTACACTCGTCACGGCAGCTCATCGCCGGTCACTTTCGATGTTCTTGCGCAAACGCATCTGTTCGAGCATTCCGTACGTTTAGTTTCGGACTATTTTCTAATTCGTCATGTGCAACTGTTGTTTATTCAAATGTCAATTGTTAATTGCTACTGTCAAGTTTACGATGATTTTTGTTAGTCTTTTTTAGTTTAATAATAGCTTTAAATATACCTATAGTAATTTCAATGCTATTATTTCATGGGGTATGTTCGGTTCAATTTCGAGTATTTTTGTTTTTTGTCATTGAATTGCCAAACTATGTTCAAATTAACTTAATATATTTATCAAATTTTTATTTTCAAAGGATTTATACTCGGAATCGGTATCTTATTAGAAATTCTCAAAAAGTCTAAGCAGTAAAAATTCTGACCGAAGCTTCCACATATTTTTTAAAAGCTTATAAATTTGTAACTACAGAGACAAAATTTCAAATGAGTACAATCTTATTCAATATATTTATAATAATTAACGACCATATTCTTCTCAACAATAGCTCAGCCGTAACCTCTTCATGACAAACATGCACGGATCATTTGGCATTTCAAAACTAAGAGTGACCCGGCCTCGGATGTCATATATTTGCCAAATACGTGCCATAGTTGTTCGGAGGCAGTCTCAACAACTTAGGTAAACAGTTACACACATACATTCGTTAGCCCATTCTATGATCTGTGAAAAGATGATGTAACTACTGTATCCGAAGTCACTTTTAAATCGTAAAGCTGTGCTTGTGTTTTTTGTTATTTTTTACCTATATCTTTACCTCAATCGCCACGCAAAAATATTAAGCTTTGTTCATGGATTTAATCGTGTTCTAATGACGTGATCGTCGTGACCAGCATAATTAACAAAAACACTAGATTTTTTCACTTTTATAGTTTTTATGTCGTTATTCGTAGGAATATCATTTTTATTGGCACTAGATTATTATATTATTGATAGTTGCTGACTAACAATATGAATACGATTTGGAATCTTAATGCGCTGTAACCAAACCTCATTTGATGACCAATGTAAGTGTCGACTGATCAGCTATTACGAATTTGAATAACTCTTTTTTAATAGACTTAAATATCACCTTATTGTATTATTTTACCGATTTATTAAATCAATTTGAGTTGCAAAATTCCAAATCGATCCATCTTGATCATTATGCACAGGATCTGACAAAATCGTTACATAAAAACATTTAAATGAATACAAGTGACAAATGTGTGAGTTCTCGCTTCTCAACTCGCTTCAACTAAACCACACAAGTTCTATAGTAGTCCACCACACTGTTTACATAGCTTCGCGGTCATTTTGTAAGGCTTACCAATGCTGTTACACTCAGTTACTAACAGTTAACTGGTATTATGTGATTTTTGACACAATACTCATACATCGTTAGCGTTTCTTTTTAATGTTAACAATTCGGAATGATGATATATTTTTGTTATAATACTTCTACTGTATGTTTTAAAATAGAATAAATAATGTACGTATTTTGACGATACCGTTGGCACATCGTCTAAACGATTAGATTTCTGCGCTTCGTGTCGAGGGTTCGTTTCCCGCACCGAACAAATATTTGTATGATCTACAGTCATGTAGTATTGATACAGGAGAAATCCGAATGTAGGGAAGAGATTTTTATTTAAAAAAAAAAAACTTATGCCGTGAGTTCGAAATATTTTAGCACTGTCCTAAAATAGTATTGTTATCAACTGCTGGATATACAGGATGGCGTAATATATTAGGGAGTTAAGAGTGGTTTTCTTTCTGTTATAATTAGTGTTCTGGTCTGAGTGAATTTTATATTACTTACTTACTGACTTAAATATCACCTTATTGTAAAATATTTGACCGATTTATTAAATTAATTTTTGTCGGTAAATTTCGAATCGATCCATCTTGATGATTCTGAACAGGAGATGACAAAAGACAATCAAAATCGTTACATAAAAACATTTAAATGAGTACAAGTGACAAATGTGTGAGTTCTCGCTTATCAACTCGCTTCAACTAAACCACACAAGTTCTATAGTAGTCGACCACACTGTTTACATAGCTTCGCGGTCATTTTGTAAGGCTTACCAATGCTGTTACACTCAGTTACTAACAGTTAACTGGTATTATGTGATTTTTGACACAATACTCATACATCGTTAGCGTTTCTTTTTAATGTTAACAATTCGGAATGATGTATTATTTTTGTTATAATACTTCTACTGTATGTTTTAAAATAGAATAAATAATGTACGTATTTTGACGATACCGTTGGCACATCGTCTAAACGATTAGATTTCTGCGCTTCGTCTCAAGGGTTCGTTTCCTCCACCGAACAAATATTTGTATGATCTACAGTCATGTAGTATTGATACAGGAGAAATCCGAGTGTAGGGAAGAGATTTTTATTTAAAAAAAAAAAAAACTTATGCCGTGAGTTCGAAATATTTTAGCACTGTCCTAAAATAGTATTGTTATCAACTGCTGGATATACAGGGTGGCGTAGTATATTAGGGAGTTAAGAGTGGTTTTCTTTCTGTTATACTTAGTGTTCTGGTCTGAGTGAATTTTATATTAGTTTGGAAGAATATTGATGAACCCTGTATTAGTTTTTTTTTTTTTCAAAACGTTACATCTGTAATATAGTTGCCATTTCTAATACATTGACATTTCTATTAATGAGTGATATGAAGTTCAAATAACGTTTGTTATTTAACCTTTTCATAGTAGATTCGTGCTTTGAATAAGTAACACAATAGTTCAGAGGTATCGTATTCGTTCGAAGTCACGATTTTCAATCTGAGTATGACTGTGTTAAGGAATCTTACTCGATTAAAACAAAATAACAAACATAATGAAACGATATCTTGTACATTTTATTGACGAGATACATTTACCGTTTCTCAGTACACATTTTGCATCAATGCAATTTAAATTAGGCTTAATGAGTGAGCAAACACGACACATTTTTCCACGCACGCTCTCCATATTTTGTTGTGCTGCAATACTCATAATTTACATTTGCTCATACGCAGATAAGGTCACGTGCAGCGCCCCTTTATGACTTCTATTGACTTATAATTTAAATTTCTGTGACTTCACATTACTATTTACACAATTTTCTTGTTTCTATCACCATCTACTTAATTTTAGTTATTAAAGTTACATAAATATGTAGTTACTAATTAAAATATTCAAACGAAAGTCTGTTATGGGATAGAGAGAGGGCAACGTCTATTAATTTCTACAAACATAAATATTTTACACTTTAGCTTCCTACTTACGCAAGCACTTGCCTACCCACAATATTGTTTAACGATGCAGTCATACATTTTATTGGCAGTATAATAGTTTTAACGGCTTACAACCATCACTACTTGAGGATTAAGCACCAAAATACCGCACTATCTAGTGCAATTTAATTGAAAACGAGAACATTTCCCAATATTATGCAATTTATTGGATTATGTGTAACAGGTAAAACTATATGTTGTAAATCAATTCTGCTATGGGTGTTACTTTCGAAATATTAATCCAGAGATTAAATTTAATTTCTGCAATAAAGGCCCTTCATCTTTCTTTCTTAATTGATTGATGGATGGATTCTTAAGACTGATGCGAGCTTACTCACTGCCATGGGCGCCGGTAGGATTATTTTTAGGGGGGTGCACTAAAGATTTGTTAAGACCAAACTAGCAATAGAATAAGAGCACAGAGCTTCGTTGTTTATTGCTTTTTTGGTGTAAACGATAAAATTAGTTTTTATTTCCTCAGAAATAAATTCTAGTTTTTTTTTTTATATGTACTTTCTTCCAAGCCAGGTGCAATTGCACCTACAATACTTGCACAACCCTCCCGGCGCCCATGCTCACTGCCCTGGTGGAGTTTTTGGTGATGTCGTACTCTTATTAACTAAGACCACTGGTACTAGACATAACATAGCATCACGCCTGTACTCCCCGAAGGGTTAGGCAGTCTTGTACTATTACGAGTATGTAGCTAGAGTCCCATGTAATAGGGGGCGAGGCCGGGTGAACTTCCAGACTCCGTGCTATTACTGAGAATTTGCATACAGAAAAATCTAAGAACACTTTACCCGACCCGGGAATCGAACCAAAGAACTCACGCTCAGCAGTCGCGCCTGCGATCACTAGACCAATAAGGTACTAGATTCGCCATACATTTACCTTGGCATGAGCGTGAGGTCCTGGATTCGAGTCCCATATAAATTATTACTTAGAACTTGGTCTTAGAGTGAGCATATTACCATCTACCGGACACAACCCTGAACTCCAAGCTGTTATTGACCATTTCAATTTTCCATTTCCAGAAAATCTCAATAATACTTTGCCCGACCTGGAGTCGAACCGAAAACCTTATGTTGTTCACTTGATCACCTAACCATTTGGTTTGGTAATACCAAAGTACATTGATAGAAAGCAGAACTAGTTCACACTTGGTCAAAAGCTGACAAACATTACAACGGCAATTAGATAATCAAGCGATGATTACAGAGATCGTTGATCAATTACCTAATGACAGGATTGATTCATCGCTAATTAGCGATGGAAAGTGCGCTATATGTTGCTATGTAATGTATGACTGTTAGAACGAATTTAAACAAGAAGCGCAACTGTGCGGTAATACGGTAGTTGACTACTGGTCATCTTAGTTACTTTTTGTAATTGTCAAAAGGATATTTTGTTCTAAAAATGTTTGGAATAGCAAGGCGTGAGGTCATAGTTTTTCATTCCCATTAGACGTACTTATTGTGTGTTTGATAAATAATAGATGAACATGGCAACAATTTACCTTAAGTACTTGTGTTATGATATCGTTTCTTTATACATATGTATATAGATTGTATCGCTATACTATTTTTTTTAAATAATAATAATGTCCTCCTGACCGATTTCGGTCACGGCGGCCGATCTCACCGGAGATTAGCCAACTACGCAGGAGATATTATAGAGCACAAGTGTATGCGCAAACACAGGTGCTCTCTCTGTTCCTTCACTCTCATAGTCCGATGGGACGGCAATCCGACACGACCGGAGAGAGATCAGGTGCAGGACCAACGGCTTTACGTGCTTTCCGAGGCACGGTGTGTATTTACATACACGAAGATCCAGACCCGAAACAACTATTTGTAGATCATACAAATATTTGTGCCGTGCGGGAATCGAACCCGCGACACGTAGCGCAGCAGTCGATCTCTCAACCACTGCGCCAACCGTGCCGTTTTTTTAAATACAAATTATATATGTAGGTAATTTGAATGTACCGTCAGCATTTTAACCTACGGTAAGGCGGTTATATTTTTTACCAAATCAAAGAAATGAAATGACTTATTTTTGCAATTAGGATTTTTTAATCACTTTTATTTCTCATTGGCGCCGTCATTTCCTATGACTACCTCTGAGAAGATAAACTAAACTTAGGTGTATGTTACTACTTGTATTATGATATCGTTTGTTTATATAACGATCAGTTTGCTCAATGACAGTATAATATCTTCCGATGTCAACGTAACAAGTTTTATGGAAAGTGTGGTGTAATCACAATGCTGATGACTATGGTGATATGGAGGGGGTTGAAGAGATAACATAGTATCACGCCTGTATTCCCTGAAGGGTAGATAGAGGTGGTACTATTTTACATCCACATTTCATAAATTGCTGTTTTAAGTCCCGTGTAGAGAGCGAGCCTATTGACACCTACCGGGCATAGTACCAGACTCGGTGCTGCTATTAAGAATTTGCAATGGAACTGAGGATTTTCATACAAAAAAAAACCAACAACTCTTTGCCCGTACCCGGGGTCGAACTCAGGACCTCACGCAGCTAGACAAATTAATATTAATTTGAAAAATTATACTATTTTACCATGTATTGTCTCACTACAGGGCAAATTAATACCGACAAAATAAAATAAATAAAATGTTGTTTTCTGTCATATGAAATAAAGATTATATTTTGATAATTATCATTGAGAATAAATCAATAATAGGCTAGATGTCTGCATCAAAGATAAATTCTGAATTCTCGTGTAGTAAATAGTTTTCCTTCTAAAAACTCAGTAAAACTTAATCTCTTGCTTATCTTTGGCATTCTTAATTTATGAAAATAACACAATAAGTATGTCAATGGCAATGAAAAGCTATAACGTCACGCCTTTGTATTCTAAATATTTTTAGAACAAAACTAGCTCTGCCCGCGACTTCGTTCGCGTGGATGTCGGAACTTAACAATGTATTTTTTAGTGAGACCAAATGCACTTAACCCTATTTTTTTCTAAAATAAAAGAATTTTTCTAAAATAAAAGTAGCCTAAGTTACTCCTTATTACATCAGCTACCTGCCAATAAAGTCCCGTCAAAATCGGTCCAGCCATTTCAGAGATTAGCCTATACAAACAGACAGACAGACAGACAAAAATTGTAAAAAATGTTATTTTGGTGTATGTACCGTATATAGTATATTCATATGCATGTAGTAAAAAACGGTTATTTCAATATTACAAACAGACACTCCAATTTTATTTATATGTATAGATGTATAGATGTAGTTTTTGACAGTTCATCTACCATACCACATCTACCATATCGTAAAAATATAAAATCAACACTTGCGATTTCTACTTTACAAGGAAACGATTTTCCTCCGTTAGAAAAAATACACTATGCCAAACCTAGGTTTACTGAGGACAAAAACTAACCAAATCCAAAATAATGATGTAATGAAAAACAGTCTATTAATTAATTCAGTATCAATCACAATGCCTCATTTGCAGACGTTACTTTTTTGAAGACAACTTTTTTAAAGAACGCCTTTTGTTTCAACCTATTTGAATTAAGAATTCATTGACGTTTTTATTTAGTGGATGAATTCTAGATTGTGCTGCTGTTATTTACCATAGATTAAAAATCCGTAAACCATAGAGTAAGCGAGTCTACAGTATCAACATTTCATTAAACATCCCGGATAAAACTTATTTAAAATATGTTTTTTTTTTAGATTTCGTAAGAGATGGATTATCAAAAGCCAACAAACTTGGGTGGGCTATTCTTTAATATTTTAAATTTTGCAAATTACTACACAAACTGACTCATCAGATCATTATTAGAATACAAATTACATTTTTAACAATACAATGAAATATGTTCAACAAAAGAATCATAAAGAAACTTAACTTTTGGCATAAAACCTTTTTAGGATTTGCATAATCGATTTGTATAAGATCATCCGGATATTTATTCGAGGTCATACTTTATTTGAAGTATTATCTTAGTATTCCGCAACTACGTTAAACATTCGTGACTCAAAGACATAATATTTAAATAGAGCTTAAACTAAAATGTTTAATACCAATATACTTTCGATCTCTTCATGGTTTCTGTGTTTTTTTTTTTGTGATGTGTTATGAACATGATATATTTGCACCATTTATAGATTTATACATGACATAACACCCTCTGTATCCTCCGAAGGGCTAGGCAGTCTAATATTTTACACCCACATATCTCCCATTAAGTCCCATGTAGGTAATAGGGGCGAGCCTATTGCCGTCTGGCGGGCTCCATTCAAAAATACGAATGGCTACTGAGATTTTCGAACAGAAACAAACCAACACTTTCCTCGAACCTGGAATCGAACGTAGAACCTCACGGTGCACAGTCGCGATTGCTAGACAAATAAGGCAGTTAATGATACTACCTATTACAGTACCCGATGTTATGTCTATTATTTTAATTTTAAGTACAAACAAATTAGTTAATCTAATTATAATTCAAACCTTTGGAACTTTCTCTTGACTACTTAAATTATACATGGGTACCTAATTAGCGATGGAATTTAAATTACGTGTATAAATTATAAAATCATATTTGTATAGTCATATAAAAGATTTGTATTTATGGAATGTTAAATATTCGTATAAGATATTTGGGCAACAATATTTTTTTTACCTGAGTTCAAAGTTTGCTAAAGTTTTGCTCATTTTCTATGACTAATTACTTCATAATTCGTAAACAGTGTTGGCATAATACATCACACTATTCACGACTTCTATAAATTCGTGATTAAATAAAAAATGGCTATGATATAAAAACTAGTATAGAAGAAAATATAATTTAATTATAATAGTAATCACGATCTGGAACTATTCGCCTAGTCTGGATATTTTATAAATGAATTTGGTATACATGAAATAAAGATATATTCATATTCATAAAAAAGAGATTTAAAAATTAAAAAGATAAAAATATACGTAGAAAAAATACGGTACAAATATTATTTCTCAATTAAAAACAATCCCTAAAAATAATAATTATAAGATCGCGAACATAAAAATAAAAATAAACTTACTACAATATCCAGTATCCAAAAGTCTTCAATACGTCCAACAGTATGGTAAACCCAAACACACAAGTTCACCGCACTTATGTTCACTAAACACAAAAAAAACGGAAAATCTGTCGGGAAAATTCTCTCGAACACACGAAAAAAAATCACTAACTCGCAAAGTTAAAACCACTATCGAAATTAACGAGGTAAATTGAAATGTATTTTCTTGTTGTTACGGTCGATATTCGGTCGTCGTAACGTTGGTGGTAATGTCCGCGAATGATGCGTGTTTACGGCGTGGTGTGTGCCGCTATTTTGCGCGCGCGCACACCTGTGTTCGCCCACAGGGCCGTAAGTGGGTGACATAGAATTCAGGCAAAGCCAACAGGTTAAGATTGTTATTTTTTTTAATTTTGGTGATCGTCAACGTATTTGATATAGCCGATAGCTGTGTTATTGGTTGCATAGTATTTTTTTTAAATATTTAATGAAATAATGTGTTTTAGACAATCTAAAATGAATTTATACAAGTTAATTAATCGTTTCTCAGCTAAGGTCAGGTCAAGTTTTATAATGATAATAATCTTAATATTTTCAGACTACAGACAGGCTACACTACTCGCTATATATTACACAGTGATAAATTTCTTAGTCCTCTAACATCCATAAACCTCAAAGCCTTTCCACAGAGTAACTCTGTCTGTCTGTTTGTTACCTCATCACGTCTAAACCACTGAACCGAACGTGATGAAATTTTAAAAAGAGTAAGGTATGTTCTGGAACTCGACATAGGCTTATTATTACTTCGTATAATTATTATTATATAATAAATACAAAATACGCGTAGACGAAATTACGGGCAACAACTAGTAAATAATATTTATAATACTAGAATTTAAGGTTCTCTGCGTGTTGGACCCATTTCCCTAGAATAACTGATTCCTCACGAAAGTTAAGAAAACTAACGAGGAGCTACAATAATCATTCAAAGTAATAATATATTTTCTTAGTATTTTTTTCGCAATTTAAACTTTCGAGGGAGAAACAACAAAATTGCCCCTCAATTTCGTACTATGAAGATAATTGGTTGGTTTAAGAAAAGTTCAAATTTCTTACAGTAAACAACATTGTGCCGGTCTCTGCACACAACACAGACCTTAATTATTCACAAGTGTTAAACTTTCACTCACTCCACTAATTATTCTCATCTCCACTATACTTGAAAAACTGACAGATAAAAATAAAATATTTATTAAGTTAGTACCCGCAAATAGAAAAAATTACGCAAGAATGTATGTACATATTTGTGATGTCTTAACCAAACGTCGGCCAAGGTTAACTCCAAAGTAATTATTCTGTTTTATAAAAATGCTAAATGCTCAAGCGCTTTGCTATATTTGTTCAAAATACATAAAATAGACTTTATATTGATATCTAAAGTATTCTACTCTAGCGGACAAAATGACATATAATTAAAAAAAAATACTTACGCATTCGATATTTAAACTTATAAGAGCCGACATGTATTGACATTTTTTTTATACTTACAATATGTGTCAAATCGCAAAATTCATTTCTCAGATAGAAAAATATATGCGTTTGAAAAATCAGCCTTAAATGAAAATAGAACATAAGTGTTAACTCCTCTTCACAGCATGGAGTTAGTCTAAGCTGCATGCTAAGTCTAGAGTAAGTAAATATGGAGACACTAAGACACTGCTTATTATTATTGTATTTATGTTAATTATTTATTACCTAAATACCGTACTGACTGCCTCTTTGGTCTACTGGTCGCAAGCTCGACTGCTAAGCATAAGGTCATAGGTTTGATTCCCGTGTCGGATTGTGTTATTGTGTTTTTATTGGTATAGAAATTCTCAGTAGCAGCAAATAGTCTGGAACTGTGCTCAGTAGATGGCAATAGGCTTGCCCCCTATTATGTGAGACTCAATAACAGCATCTGAGAAATGTGAGTGTACAATAATACACCTCTGCCTAACCCTTCGGGGAATACAGGTGTGATGCTGTATTATGTTATGATACTAAAAACATTTACAATAAGGGTGAAATTAAATCAATTCTCCTTCCTGATACGTACGAAATAGCCATTTTCAAGACGCGTATCGATGCTAAGAGATTTTAACATTAAACTGTTTTCCAATATATATAGGAAACGCTTATTCCTTACTAGCTTCCGCTCGCGGCTTCGCCCGCGTGGTTTACGAACCCGTACATTTTCCGGGATAAAAAGTAACCTATGTGTTATTCCAGACTATAACCTATCTCTGTGCTAAATTTCATCCAGATCCGTTCAGCCGTTCTGGCGTGAAAGAGTAACAAAGATCCATCCATCCATCCATCCTCACAAACTTTCACATTTATAATATTAGTAGGATAGGATTACTGAGCTTATGAATAAAAAACCCCAATTATCTTACAAAAAATCAGCTCAGGACTTAAGACAACACTATGCATATTATGGTTAGAACTGATTGCAAACACAAGCAGTTGGAGTTGTATAACATTAATTTATTTCGCGACCTCCGTGTCCGACCTCACACCTACGACAATGTTCTAATGAGCTTTTACAAAGTCAGTGCTACAAGCTTTGGTCGATTGTATGTATAGTACCTACCTAGTTAAATAAAACTTTAGTTAAACAAATAATAATAAGATGGTCTCGTAGCTACATAGGTACTGCGCAAATCAATTGATCTAGGAGATAAAGCAGAGCTTGCTACGGTCAATGTTTGAATGAGCCAGTCTTTCACACATCAAGACCCGTCCGTGTCTTGGAAAGCACATTAAGCAGTTGCTCCCTTGATAAGAATAAAGTACAAGAACAAAGTCAGCATCTAAAATATGTATACACGTAGCGAAATTCAAATGCTTATTCCTGGATTATTGGTTAACATCATAAAAAATAAATGGCTATGTATTTTTATTTATCCAGATACTGTGTAAAATTGGTCATGACTTCAATCACTATTTCGTCTAAAAATCGCTTTAGAATATCATTAAGTGTATACATCTTTTTATGCTGACTGTACAATTCAATATCAGTTTCTTTCAGCTCAAAAACGCAAAAAAGTAGCCACTAGCCACTCATAAAAAAGAAATCACTCAGGGGTCGAACTCGGCACTTTCGTCGTCCAGTGACCGTGGCTACTTGGTGGTTAGCACAAGCATACTTTCGATATAATTGCTCCACACTATGTAATTAGATACTTACACTTACTGTCCATAGATTATCGCGTTTTGTATTAGAGATCCTTTGAGAAATAGTATTAGCCTGTGGTTTCGGCTAAAAGTATCCCAGTTTATGCCCTGTCTATGGATACCGTAAGATCCTGACGAAACTACAGAGAGAAAATTTAAATCGTGAATAAATTCAACCAACTATTTCAAATCATTAACTTGTATATTAATAAATATATCATAATACATCTAGCCAATTAAATGTCTCACGGCTAGCCACGGGCTTCTGAGATTGCGAAGGGTTAAGTCCGATACGCTCTGGCTTAGAGCGAGTTGGCAGACTTCACACACCTTCAATACGTATAGTAAAACAAAGTCCCCCCGCCGCGTCTGTCTGTCTGAACGCAATAAACTCAAAAACTACTAAACAGATTTACATGCGGTTTTCACCAATAGACGGAGTGGTTCATGATAATGATTTAGGTGTACAATTCAATAAGTTTTTGTGTAAATTGACTGAAATATGACGATGATTGTTGTGTTTGTGTAAATTGACTGAAATATGTCGGAAAAAATCATGCCGACTGGGAGCTTTACTGGGTGCGCCGCGAATACCAATAGAGTTATAATTATATCCTTTTAAATTAAATTAGACCATGGCTTTAGAAAAAAATGTAGGCGTATTTGCTTTGCGACCTGTGCGAAGCACTATATGGAGCTCTCCCAGTTGTACAGGTTTCTTCACGATGACTTCCTTCACCGTTAACACAAATTTCAAAAAACAAAGAATGTTGAAACAATTAATCTTTTATTCGAAAAAGATGCATAAACAACGAAATATTTCGTCTGACATTGACCACGAGAATAAATTAATTGAAATACTTTCTAGAAAGTTATTAAAAAAATGACTTATCATAGTATAATTTCTAGTGGTTTGCTTTCGATCGTAAAATAATAATATAGTTGTATAAATAATATGAACTGCAGTTCAAACTAATTTAATTTTGTTTTATGGGTTTTATTTCTAATCGATTTTTACATATTGCATAATATTTGATCAACATCTAGCTGTTGCCCGTGGCTTTGTCTCTATCGTTGTATTAATTAACTAATTAGTGTTTTGCTGCAATAATAAAAATAAGCCTATGTCCTATTCCAGGTACCCAGCTACCTCTTTATAAAATTCTATCACGATTGGATCTCTATTTTAGTCGTGATGAGGTAACAAACAGACGGACAGAGTTGTTTTCGGATTAATAATATTGTGGACAATTAATACAATATCTACATATTTATTCCATCCTATATATGTATATTGTTTGGTTTTAATGGAGAAATTCACGTCTCACGCTTTAATAGTCAGATTTTTCTAACAGCAAGGGTCCAGAGCTTCATAAAAAAATATTCTCAACGTTTCTTATGCCAAGCAACGTATGCATAGTACCAAAAAACTGTAGTAATACGTTGATGTCTCTTCATAAATATCTTGATTCTGTTTTTACCACCAAAATCAGCACCAATACCACCACTTACTTTATACTTAGTTATATTCGAATCACATTTGTGTTGTTTAAAGTATTTACTTAAAAAATACACTAGGATTTCTCCTGTACATAGATAAGGTTAACGTAACCACTATTTATCTGTAGATCATACAAATATTTGTTCCGTGAGGGCACCGAGCTCGTGACACGAAGCGCAGAAAGCTAATCGCGTAGCCACTGCTCCAACCGCACCGCCATCATCTTTAAACAGAGAGTCTTCAATTCTAAAGTGCAAGAAATAACTTTTATATCCTTCGACTCCCAGTTTCGTCGCACATCGATATTATTTTTAACGCCTAACTCGATATTTCTAGTTCACTAATTGATCCGAATCTCATTTTGCTACAAATACCAGGCTGGCATGTCCTAGTATTGCACAGGCTGTTCCGACTCGTTAATTAAATTGCGCCCAGTTTTTAAACACAATTCAAGCAAAAACTTGCCGGCTACAGTCTCTTTTGGTACCTGCCTAACGTATAGAAAGGTGAACTAGACGCCGAAATTATAAATTTTAAGTGTGAGGTATTAACTAGTCTCACTGCACACAAACGTTTAAAGTACGTTGAGAAGTATGTTGCAAAGTCTCTAAGTAAAGAAAGAAAGAAAATAATTTATTTTTGACCCCACAAAAAATAACAAAAATAGAAATAATTATAACAATAAAAAAAAAAACAAAAATAACATAATAACACAAAAAACATACAAACTAACAAAGGTACGGGTCAAAAATAGGTCCCCAACTCAGCATGATGCTGTTGATGGATAGCTGGCGTAATAAGTAGAAGTAGTATCTATTTTACGTGAATAAATGATTTTTATTCTATCCTAAACTAACTCCCTGCTATTAGTGGGTACCTACATTTCTTAAAAGGGCCACTTCAATTTATAAAAAAAAAATTACTCTCTTAATTTTCCCTAACCTACTGATAATGCTCCAAAAAGCTGTCCAATGAGATTGACTGATAGAAAATTTTTCGGCTTAAACATGCTGAACCTTACCATATAAACCAACAGAGGCAAGACAGGCTGCTTTTCCTCTCCTTAGCAACAACCTCATAAAACGATGAACCCCCATTTAATCTCACAAAGAAAATGCAAACAGAGTGCAGTTAACTCTAAACAAAACATTACTCGGACTCAAAGACAGTATTTTGCATAATAACGCCATAACTATCGTCACAGGAAATGAAATGAAATGAAATTATTTATTTTGCAATTAGGATTTTTCAATCACTTTTACACGTCTTTTTTAAACTAGATGGTCGTCGCAGGCAAAGGAAATATACATTCTTCAACCTTCCTAAGTGACAATAAAAACTTCAATGATATTTTGGAAGTTCTTAACGGTGTTCATATACTAATTTGATATCGGATACCAAAATTTTTGATTGACAATAAAACTTGGAAAACACAGTGATTCATTGTCAATAAAATTTAACACAACAGTTTTATTAACTATAACTAAACGAAGTATAACTGCACATAAAAATAAACTTTATTACCGTTAATTTTAAAGTCCACTTTAGCTTGTATAACAGTTTATGTACTAATCGATTCAAAAGGCCCCATATCAGGCTATGAATGGAAGTCCATCATAGGTAACGGGCATAGTCCTTATTGGGCTTGCGACCGCTTGCCCACAGCGGACCGACCCACTGTGGAGTGTGCACTCAATTTATTACGTACGGATATCGTAGAAAAAGTTTTTATGATACAATAAATCTGTAATCTAGGTTTAAGGCCAGCGAGAATTAAATTGGGACAATACAAAGAACGACAGAGGAAACGGACCTTTTGATATAGTTTTTCTGCTTGTCATCGATGCGAGTTTAATTTATTTGAGTAATTTAATTACTACTACTATACGCCTGACTCCAGACTGCATTATGCCATGGATGATAATGCAGATAGGATATCTAAATAAGAATTTTTACATAATGTAATCTTACGCTAGTTACAGATGGCTATCCATTGTAAATGTGAGCACAGTGTAGGGGTATTCTTTATACTTTTATTTTTATTAACAGACTTTATGTTAAAGTTGCATTTAGTATGTATTTGACGAAACCTTAATTGTTTTCTCATACTTTTTCCACATTATGTACATGGCAAGATTGTTAAAAGAGACTTTAAAAGAGTATCCACGCAGTTTCTTGCCGGTTCTTCTCCATAGGACCAACTTTTTGGAACCGTGCAACTATAACGTTTCATAAGTGCCTGTATTATGTTTATTTGAAATAAAAACAATTCTATCTATGTATGTAGACCACTTATTTTATCCAGGTCTAGTGGTCAAATGGGTATCAGGTTCGATCACCGAATCAAGAAAAGCGTCGTCTTACTCCGTTAGAAAATTCTTTGTTGCAGTCCGGAGTTTAGAATTGTGTATGGTGGATGGCAATAGGCTCACCCATTCATAGGACATAATCGCACCTGTGAAATATGGGTTTACACTGTATCCTCTCACACCCCTGCGTAATATAGTACATCTCTGTCTAATTTGGGGAATGCAGGCGTGATGTTGTAGGTATGAATTTATTTAGATTTCTTCATAATTGTCAATATATTCGTTCTATAAAGAAAGTCCTTTGTTTATATAATATCTTGTTTTTATTTAAATACTTTGCCCCACTCTAGGAATAATTCCTATATCATGGGTGCGTTTAACAAACATTATTTCATATACACAAAGACCCAGACCCGAAACAATTATCTGTAGATCATACAAATATTTGTTCCGTGCGGGAATCGAACCCGCGATACGTAGCGCAGCAATCGATCTTTCAACCACTGCGCCAACCGTGCCGTCGAAATCGCATCAAAGGGTTTCTTATATAAATATTAGTACATCAATATGCAATTTCACAAATTTCAATTTCATTACTTCACACATACTTTCTCGAGAGGTGACAGACAATCTTCTAAAACAACAAACCTTCATATTGTAAAAGTTAACGAATATTTACACAAATAGATCTATTACGTACCTCGTTGTCAGTGAGTAGTACAATATAGATACCAATATGATTGAGAGAAAAATTACTAATAACATTGTGATGTTATGAGAAAATATAAAAATATTATGTTCTTTCTGATGAGTTAGTTTTGAATGTATATTTATTTCATTTGTTTCAATGACAATAGAAGAAAAATATTGGTTATGTCATTTCATTTATATGGTCTACAACATAGAAAATACATTCTCATCAAATCATCTGACAAATCATGTCATCATCTGCCTAGCCTTTTCCCAACTACATTGGGGTCCGCTTCCAATCTAACCGGTTGCGGCTGAATATCAGTATTTTACACGGAGCGACAGCCATCCGACCTCCGCCACCCAGTAACTGGGAGACAGTGATACTCTAAGGTTAGACTGGTTGTCAGACTTTTTAGGCTACTGACACCCATAACGACTGTCATAGGTCTTCGTATGACAACCGGGACCAACTGCTTAACGTACTTTCCGAGGCACGGAGGGGTCTCGATGTATGAAAAATGGTCACCCATCCAAAGACTGACCGACCGACAAGCGCTGCTTAACCTCGTAGATCAACGGATCTGCGCGGTAACTATGTAGCTACGAACCCCTCGACGTCAAATCATGTGTGGATCCGAATCCGAAAAATGGCCTTCGTTCAGCATTGGACGTCTTCTGGCTGATGGTGATGATGATGATGAACTGGTGTACTATTCTACACCCATATTTAGCCGATGCGGTCATTGAGTCCCATGTGAGAAGGGCGAGTCTATTTCCATCTACCGAGCACCGTTCGAGACTCCGTGCTGCTACCGAGAATTTCCGTACGGAAAAACCCAATAACACTTTGCCCGACCGATGAATCGAACTCAGGACCTGAAGCTCAGCAGTCGCGCAGACCAATGAGTCAGTCATTTATTATTGTAACGACTACAAATAACTTCAAATTATGGTATCATTTCAACGAGATGGAATCTGTTCGAGATAGAGATATAGACTTGGTCACTTTCACTGACCACACATTATACAGCTGTGGTCACGCGATCTTCTGGTTCAACTTTCAAGCTAATTTAAACTTTACATCAATGCAAAAAGGTTCAATTTCATTAATGGAATGATGCGTACGCTTTTTAAAAACTAAAAAATATAATACATACCTAGCTGTCAAGGAAGTTAGTAATTAGATAAAGTATTTTTTTTTTTAAAACATATGTATTTGAATTCTTAATGAGACTATTTAGTGATATTATTCGTGAATAACGTTTCTCTTTTATTTAAGTATGCAGATTATAAGTAGCTTTACCTTTTTTTTAAATAAATGCAACAGTGTGCATCTCTATATTGTGGAATTTAAACCATATTCTATACTAATATTATAAATACGTGAATTTGTGTTTGTGTGTGTAAGTTTGTATGTAGGGGGTAATCTCCGGAACTAATGATCCAATCCTAAAAATTCTTTCACTGGTAGAAAGCTACATTATTCCTGAGTGCTATAGGCTATAAATTATATATTGCACGTAGGTTACGCGGACGAAGTCGCGGGCAAAAGCTAGTGTTATTATATTTAAAAAATGGTGCAAGTTAGGGTCTCTTCTCACACTCTCAACTCTGTAAAATAATATGCGTTCATAGTATCTAAGTACCTATTTATTCTATACCTACCGAAAAACAAGCTAATTTGGCAAACAGGGGTTTAACCGGAATTTAGCAAAGTAATACTTATGTCTGCTTGTCTTAAAGATTATTTTCGATATCGTTCAGGAAATGTGTCCAAACTCCATAAAACAAATGTTAGTCCCAAATAGTCCTGTGTTTCTTAAATTACCCCGTTTTACAGTCTTTGTGTAATAAGTATGCAAATAATTTAGACATCAATCAAAATAAATCCATTTTAATTGAGACCATCCTACTCACGCATGGCCTATAGTAATTAATATAACCTACAATTTATGTCAATTATCAAATAAAATCAAAACTGATCACTATTAATTTATTACAGATAGATACATGATTAAGCACCAATTACAATTAGGTGAACTCTGAATAACTGAAATTAATTAATTACTCTGTTAAAACTATTCTCTAAAACATTCGATTGGGTAACCTTGGCCAACAATTTGCATTTGTTTTTAATCATTAAACAACTTTGTTAATTGATGACACTGAGTGAGCGATGCCCAATTTAGACTCATAAATGTAGGTAATCCATACAAGGTGCAAACACACCTAATTACATAATTTTGAGCATTCAACAGGTTAAAATAAAGATGTACAGAAAGCTAAGCGAAAACCAAGATATAAGAGTGATTAAAAAATCTAACTGCGTCATTAGTCTAGTGACCGCAAGGGTAGCTGCTGAGCATGAGTGGATGGTTCGATTCACAGGTCGGGATTTTCTTTTGGAGAATGCCTGCAGACATGATGCTATTTTATGTTATAAAAAAATTGAAACGGCTAAATAGGATAACGATGTCAATAGCTTCACATAAAAGACAAACGATATCACGCGAAAAAATTGTAAATTTAAACACATAGTTATTACATTGTAGTACAATCATATTGGTCGCCCAGATACTGGGTGGCGGAGGTCAAAAGGCAGACGCGCAACCGGTTAGATTGTTAGCCGACCCCAATACAGTTGGGAAAAGGCTAGGCAGAAGATGGGTATAATCATACTGATACCCGAGACGGAACTCATTTATAGATTTAGATATTCTTCTTCTTTTGTTATGTCATCCAACGGAGACTCCTTCCTTGCACCCATTGATTTTTATATTCAACTAGCGGACCCGTATTTTCTGGAGCTCGACAACTGCGTAACCTACTGGGTCTAACTATAGCTAAGAACCATCCAGGTTACATTATGGGGTACAAAAAAATTCATCAAAATCGATGAAGCCGTTTAGGAGGAGAAGAATTACGAACTCACGCACACCGAAATCTACCTATATAAATAAAAATTAATTCCTAAAAATGTGTGTATGTAAATGTATGTATGTATGTAAGCGCATAGCTTCAGAACTGCTGAACCTATTTGGCTAATTCGTTTTTTGTTGTGTTCGTAATTGTCAGGACAAACTTTGTATGAAAGTAAATGTTTGGAAAATCGGTAAGTTTAAATAGTAAATGGCACCCCTGCGAAGCTGAGGCGGGTCGGTAGTTTTATATATAAAAATATTGGTCAACAAAGGTATTTGCGTCTATGTAGCTTACGTTGTGGAGGATCACCTTTATAGCAAGAATACGTGTGCATGTTATAGAGACTTGAATGACCATTTGAGGATTTTCTTAAAAAATTAAAGAGCACATGAGCACCTTTGAACGGCCTTTCAATACAAAGTTAATGATGCGACGTTCGTTTACAGATAATATTATTCTAGCCACAGATACTTGCAAGTATGCACCCATATTTTTGCAAGAACCAGGTAAAATGAATGGAAAATAGCAAAGAACATCCCGAATACCATCCCGGTGCTTGAAAACACAGTCAACGTCAAGAGTAAGCGATCAGAAATGATCAGTAGAATTTTAAAATAACTAAAATATTCATCAAAATTATTGGGGCAAATGAATTACTAATTTTGACATTAGTCTGATAATTTCATTTAATTATATGATTAATTTTATTGGCTTTTAATGTTAACTGTATCACTGGTGTAGTGGCCGTAAACGTGACTCCTGAGTGTGAAATCCTGGGTTCAATCTTCGGGAATTAAGGAGAAAAACACTTTTGTTATTGGGTTTTTCTGTATGGAAGTCTCAGTAGCAGCAAGGAATCTGGAATTGTGCTCGGTAGATGGCAATAAGCCCGCCCCCTATTACATAGGACTCAATAACGACATCGGTGAAATGTGTGTGCACAATATTACACCTCTGTCTACCCTTCGGGGAGTACAGGCGTGATGCTAGATTTTGTTATGCTGTACATATTGTTACTTATACAGTAGATATTGTTCCATAAAGAAATGTATGTGAATTAATCTTATATAGCTGCTGGCACCAGATGTGGAGGCATCACAATTAGCATATTACATCAGTTATGAGTGTATTTGCTACCTACATTTGTTTTTGTGTTGTTTACATCGTGACTCAACGGGGTTCCACGTTTATAAGCAGAAACATGCGAGTTATTCCTCAGGTGTGTGATGAGAACTGCTATAGTGGAAAGAGAAGAGACTCAGTAAGCTTTTTCATGGAGCCGACTGCACAGGGTATCCGATTAACAATCAAGCAAATAAATAAGTAACCAGGTTCACCAGATATAGACGAAGTTATCCAGTAACTTATTATTTATTTAATAATAAATATAGTATTTTAAAAAAAAACGTTCCCCACTCTAGGAATAATTCCTGTAACGTGGGTGCGTTTACAAACACATATATTTGACCAAGACCTGAAACAACTATCTGAAAATCATACAAATATTTGTTCTGTGCGGGAATCGAACCCGCGACACGTAGCGTTGTAGTCGATCTCTCAACCACTGCGCCAACCGTGCCAAAGTTGAAGTTTAATGACTAGTTGTCTAATTGATAGACTGTACTTTGTTTCGTATCGATATTTATACTGCAATAAAGTCGAAATTCATTAATTTCATATGGTGCTATAGCTTGTCTATTATCAAACAAAAACAATTTTTTATGAACCTAATAATGATGAGTCGTTCATAAAACGATGAATTTTGACGTAACACGTCCTTAAAAACCGATTAAAAGTGCGCCAATAATAAACACCACGCTATTCCGGCTTGCATATCTGTAGCAGGTTCCCTACCTGACATCGGGACTACAAAAAATAGGTTTAAAGGAATGAAGACCCAATTTAGATCTAGACTGGGCCGACCTTCGCAAAGTCATGACCTAGACACAGTTGAACAAAAGGAGTTAGTATTTTTTTCTGCAGAATCAGATGCGGTCGATGCATCTCTGTAAAAAGTTTAAAGGAACTTTTAATATAAAGGTCAGGGATAACAAACTAAACTTATAGGTATAACAAAGATGATTCTTTCTTGAAAAAAATTAAAATGTGTGTTTGATATATAACTTGCCAGTCATGGAAAAAAGGCGTGACTTTATGTATGCATGTGGGTTAAAAAAGTGATATCACGTTTCACGACGAAACATGGACTCTTAGAGTCCATGTTTCATCTTAACAGTAATCATACATAATATTAAGAAGGGTGCAAGCTTTTAGGCAAACGATTGATTTTGGTCTGAGAACCGGTGCCTACTTAGTTATTTATACGACTAAACAATTCTTTCTTTCTGTTGGAAATTGAAGTTGAAAATTGGGATGTTAAACAAAAGAGTATTAATGGAACTTGCAAGACTTAAATATCGAACCTAGGACAATGACGGCGTTTGAATACGAACCATTAATATGTCCTTGTAATCTAGATATTTCAATAGAATTACATTTAGGTTTCAGGGTCAATGGTTTATGACGTATCATTACATAATACATCATAATAATATAGAAATATATCTTTATTTTCAATGGAATACCGATAATCCTCGCGTATAGAATTATTTTCAAACAAAAAATAATTTTAATCTTTCTCATTCAAACACACTGATTAATCCTTTTAAAGGTTGAAGATATCAATGAAATAATAACATCAAAATACTTGAAATCTCCTAAAATCGTTTATATACGTAAGTAAGTTGTATTCGTGGAGAATATATTTTATCCTATTTATTATTAACTACTTATACTAATGTATCAAAAAAATAAATAAACAAATATGAAAAAAAAAAAACCTATCCTAGACGAAAACTTGGGCGTCATAGTACTCCTCCACATCGCTGTCGAATGGTAACGTGCCCAGAAGACTGGCAGCATTACCACGTTGAATGGCAATGCTTATTCTTTGACCAAAGAATAGGCCAGCCCTCTGGTCACGTGTACTGTCGACCAAGCGTTTAGCAAGGTCTCTAAAAAAGAGACGTGCATTCGGACCCCATGACCCGAGCGTTTCGACGCCAAAAGGCTCAAATAAATAATTTCCTATGAGGTTATTATATTTGCGCCGTTTGAGTGTCTCTGCTGCTGCAGCGGCAGCGCCTGCGCAGCCAGCCGAGTCAGGAAGATGGGAAGGAGCAAGGGTGTCAACACAGGTTGCATCCCAAACCAGAGGCCTTCCCAGCTTCCATGGCAATAACGACATACCGTCTGGTCTCTTGCCATCGTCACGAGCCAGGCCATTGGGTTCTAAAACAGCTGGCACGCCGGCGGTGACAAGGGCGCGACGGATTATGTCGTTAATATCGGCATGCCGTGCAATGCGACCTGCACTTCTACAACAAGACAGGCCATGGTGCCCGAGGCAGTCGACAGCTTCACCACAGTGACATCGATGTGGAGCACCACAGGGAGCACCCAAACGAAGGCAGGTAGCGAGCCGAAAGGTAGTGTCGTCCAACATAGTGCCTACGTTGGACGACGGAAGTGCCTGTAGCCAAAGACCCGATTCCCATTCCCCCACAGCTAGGAGACGAGCACGCTCAGCAGTATTGGTGGACGTATTAAGTAATTTATACCGTACCAAGCTGGAAAGCGGCTCATCCCACTGTCTCTGGGACGATGGGTTGACGGGCAAATTTGAATTCGGGCAGGCCATTTTCCAGGCGTTCACAGCGTCAGACAAACACGGTACCTCAAAATCAACCAGTATGGATGCTAAAATTTTCCTGGTTAATTTCTCAGTGCTGTGGACTGAAGACAGAAACGCTGGTAAACTTACACTAGAAATTTTGCGGATGCCGAGGCCGCCCAGACGAATGGGCAATGTTGCTTGCAGCCAAGCTCGGTCGTCCAGAGCCACATTTAAAATGGAAGTTAAACACTTCCGTATAATTTCGTCAGCTTTCTCTAAAAGTTGTGGATGCTTCCAAATATGGGAACAACGGAGGTTATACATAAATTTTGGGCCAAAACAACAATACCTAATTATGGTAAACGCCGAATGTAGGTTAATTTTAGAGAGTCTTTCCGATATATCAGTAAAATTTTGAATTTTATCGTCTATAAATGCTGGAAAAGATTCTTCTAGAATTGGGGACCCTAGGAGATGCAAGGATTTTTTTTCTGTGACTTTTATATGCGGGGCTATTGTGTAAAATTTTGATAGGGTCGAATGTTTGTCCGTGCTGTCAGATATATAGATTTCGCATTTAGAGCTGTTTAGGTCCAGGCCGAGTGAGTTAAATTTTTGCTTCAAGAAAAGTAAGTCATCAAGGACGGTGTTTGTGTCACCTCCTAAGGTTCCGTCATCCAAATACCAAACATTAAATTTAGAATTTAGCTGTCGGATGATGGGATGAATCGCCAAACTGAAAATGACTGGCCCGAGTGGGTCACCTTGTTGACAACCTACTGCGGATTCCAGAAGATTTTCCTTGTATAGTAATTTTGAAGGGTGCCTGTAGCACTGCCAAAGAAAACTGTAAATTTCGGGCATTTCTTTTTTGACTTCTGTCAGCAAGATGTCCCGATTAACCGAATTGAAGGCATAAGTAAGTAAGTTATAATAATCTATATACATATAATAAAATTATAACAAGCCGATGTCTGTACATTAAAGATATTGGAGAAAAACTAATAGGTCTTTATTCGAGCAACAGAAGCCAAAACAACAGTTTTTTTAGAATTTTGTTTGTTTGTCTGTCTGTATGTTTGTACGCGCATCACGCAAAAACTACTGCATGGAATTGAATGTAGTTTTGCCGATGTATTGTAAGAGGTCTAACTTAAAATAAAGGCTCCATTTTACCGCAGGAAAATATCAGATTCTAAATTTCACGCGTACGAAGTCACTGCGAAAGCTAGAATACAATATAAATAATATACCATCACGCCTATATTCCCCTAAGGGTTAAGCACATGTGTAATTAGGTACACCTGTACACCCAGATTTCGCCTATTCAGTAAGGTTTTACGACTGTGAGGAGCTTATTGCTATCCCCCGGGTACAATTCCAATCTCCGATATGCTACTGGAAATTAAATATTAGTAAAAACAATAACACTGATCATCCCGGGAATTATTCCCCGGTACACCAATGTGGCAGGCCATTATGAACTTTATTTAGACACTAAAGATATAAGCAATAGATATAATGAAGTTTGTTCATCTTCGGCCCACACATCCATAAACAATGGATTTGAAATTAAAAGTACCTACTCGTCTGTGTCAAGGTGAGAAGATGAGTCTTTTCTATTTACTTTGGCAAGTTAACTAATTGATTTAACTGTTATATAAATCTTTACTCAATCACTACATCATTACATATTATAAAACAAAGTCCCCTGCCGCGTCTGTCTGTCTGTTCGCGATAAACTCAAAAACTACTGAACGGATTTAGATGCGGTTTTCACCAATATACAGAGTGGTTCATGATGAAGGTTTAGGTGTTATAATTCATTATGGTTTTGTGTAAATTGGCTGAAATATGACGCTGATTGTTGAAGATGTCGGAAAAAATCATACCGATTGGGAGCTTTACTGGCGTGCGCCGCCTAAATGCTTGACGCAACAGGCTGATACGACACTTCAACAGAAAAAAATGTACTCGTACATGCTCTTCTACCCGTGCGAAGCCTGGACTGGTAGCTAGTTATAACATATTTTAGATATAATCCATCGGTTAACCTGTATATATTGTCTTCTCGTGTCTTCGTTCATCAATCTACGTCAGGATCACGGAACACGAAAACAATAGATTTTCTATTGTATCTTTTTTACACTGCTGATATGATTAAGAAGCGACGTAGGGGAGTATTCCTGTACCTCTATTACGAGTTTTTCACTATTTACTTTCATAGTAAATGTAATTTTTTATGCAAGCGATTTTAGTTCTTAACTTGGTTACATTAGGGATTAGAGTCGCTAACATGACATCTCTATAATATCGTAAATAGTAAATCAAAACTTAACTATGACACATATGTCACATAAGCGACTCTAATCCCTAATGTAACCAAGTTAAGAACTAAAATCGCTATCATGAAAATTTACTTTACTATGATAGTAAATAGTTAGAAAACTCGTGATAGAGGTACTGTTCACCTGTTTCTATATTCAGAAAACAAGCTGCATAAATACAAAATTGATCGTGACTCGTAAAAACATGATATGGCTCGCACAAATATAGTTTTAAATACTGCCTCATTAGTCAAGTGATCACAAGTGCGATTGCTAGGCGTGAGGTCCTGGGTTGGATTCCCAGTTCGGGCAATTTTTTAGTGGGTTTTTCTGTATAGAAATTCTCAGTAGCAGCACGGAGTCTAGAACTGTGCCCGGCAGATGGCAATAGGCTCGCCTGCTATTATATAGGACTCGATAACAGCGTCGATGAAATGTGGATGTTACAATATTATTCTAACCTAACTGCCTAACCCTTCGGCCTTGACCATCTTCATTATTTATAGATTTAATAAACACGTCACCAGGAAACTTAATCTGTTCATTAATTATCAAACTGACATCAAAATCAATGCCTATAGGCAATTTGTTCTCACTTCACGATCAAAATAACATATCTATCCATAAAAAGATAGATATGACATAATTTAATGGAATAATAATATGTTTAATTATAGTTTTGTATGATTTATGTTGATTTTTTCTTTGCTTCGTGAGATTGGATTGGAAAAAAATGTTCGAGTATCATTCTGTACTAATTATATAGTTCGTATTATAATTATATATTCTGGGAAAACAAGAGGTGATAAAGAAGTAAGGTTCTGATTAAATTAGATTTGATAATTACCAATGTTATGGTAATAAGGAACTTAATTGATGAATTAATATTATTCTCTCCAGAAGTTTTAATTTAAAATATACGATTAAAAGAACATTTCCACAGTATCATAACAGTTTGCAGATTTTAGACAAATTCTTTTTTAAGCCTTTCAAATGTATTTTGAACATGATTTAAAGACCTCAACCCTTGCGATCTCTACGATTCCAAAATTAATCCTATAAATTCGACGCGCGTCCAAAATTTCAATATCTAAATAATTCATTTAATTAACTTTCGTTTTCTACGTTTTCGTCTCGTGAACAACGACTTAATGCACCTCCTACATGTGGATCTAACAAGGCGAGGTCCCTAACGACGTACTAACAGCCAGTGTATGTAGCATGCTAATGCCCCCGCCCACGAGTCGAGAAATAACGAAACAAATGTGAAACTAATTGTATGTAGAAAGGGAAATGTGAGAAGGGGGATTAATCTGTGTTTTAATTTCCATAGGATTCTATTGGTAGAATATATCTGAAGCATTATATTCAAACCAAAAAATATAACGACAAATAGAAGGAACTCGGAGAGTTTCCAAAAATTTGTATTAATTCAGAGATTCTATCGAACGATCACCATCATTTTATATTCTAAATGAAGAAAAAACTAGAATAATAGAAATATAAATTTTAGATCTGAACAATGATAATTTAAAATTAAAAGCACAATAAATAAATAAAAATACAACAACATTTTTATCGTCGAAAAAAGTTTACCAGAACCAGTATTAATCGAATTTAAATGGAAAGATTCTGGGAATTCCGAATACAAAACTGTCACATTTCAAAAAAAAACTTATTAGCAAAAAATAATATAGTATAAAAGTGACCACACCTATACGGATTAATTTATTCCTTATACATAATGTTATACACGAGAATCAATTTTACAATGTAGTAAATCACAGGACATCCTTATTGATCCAAAGATTATTAAGAATTTGATCATCGATATTTCATGTTATATTACTGACTATAACAATAATATAATAGGTTATATAACTACTTTTGAGGTGCCAGTTAGTGAGTTGGCAAGTCTTTTTTACGTGTGGATATTATTGTTTCGGCAGGCGCCATTGATTTCCATAGTTCCCCATAACCTGGTCCACTAACAAAACTAAAAGGCCTCTACTTGTTAGCTTCGGCCCCACGCACGCTTTCCAAAAGTCCGGGACTGTGTAGTCCCGTGAAAGGAAAAGATGAAATAGTATTTTAGCAAATGTAAAAGTCTTGTAGTTATAATACCTGCTTACTTCTACTATCACGCTCGTCTAAATAATTACTGATTTGTTTCTGTTACTGTTTATGTAACGTGAAATCGATGATGTAGTAAGACTCAAAAAGATATTTAACAAAAATCAAACAGAAAAATTAGTGTTTGAAATAATACAATTTTAAAGACCATCGCAAAATATTCAACCATGTTTTATAAGATATATTAAGTATACTCTAGTTTTTTTTTTTTTTTATATTGGGACTTTCATATCGCTTATTTTTACCACAAAAGAAATAAATTCAAAAAAAATAAAAATTCAAAACAGATTTTACTTCAAGAAACTAGTAAAATTAAATTAATTATTATTAATTATAAGTGATAAAGATTTTCTCAAAAATAATTTAAATCAAATGGATGAGGGTGCTAATGTTATTACATCAAGAACCCAAAATATATCAAGACCTACTCATTATGAACCCAAAATTCATACATACCAAGCTCGAAATGAATAAATTCTAGTTAAACTTCGAAACACAAATTGAAATTTTGAGGGGACAATATTAAAGTTAAATTAGCTTATGACATCAAATATAACTTTAAGATATTTATTGATGTCTCTTGATAATTATGAGACGTGGATTAGTCATGCTGTCTGTTGAGGACACAGGTCATCATTAAACGTATACTTTTATGATTACTTTGGAACAACAAGTTTTTTAAACATCACACAACTGTGCACACAACGGACAGATTTTGAGCATGTGCCATACACACACAGTCCAAAGCTGTATTGATTGATGGCCAATGAAAGCAAGGGTCGGCCTTGGTTTCATTGGCCATTTTTATGTTTATTCCACATACGTAAGCTCTGGGTTTCGACAGGCCTGTCTATGCCACTACATCGATGTTATAAATAATGATTGTTCTAATTTCAAATGTTTATTTTTCTTCTTGCTTTAGCTACAATATAGTTCGTAAGTCTCATATCATAAGAAAGATCTTTTTTTTTTCAAATCTCATTTTAAGTAGAAACCTTCTTGAATTGTATAGAATACAATCTTTTATTCTAAATTTCATTTAATTCTTAGATCTAAAATTAATATTACACCAAATGATCGTCGAAACCAAAATCAAAATGTCTCTATCAACATCGTGAAAGCTGAGAAAATATATTCATAAATTAATGATACAATCAGTGAAAGTTCTCGTTCTGTCTATTGTGGTCAATGACGTAGTCTAATGAAGGTCAGAAGGTCAGGAGCAAATGTCAAGTTCGATATTGTCGCCGGCGGCCATTAATAAAGCATCCTCTAATGGTGTGTCATCATCAGCTCATGAATAGACTTCGCAAATTTTATAACAATAAATATAATGGTTGAAAAAATGTAGGCGTGTGATGCTGAAAAGGTCAAATTTAGACATGATTTAAGTTTCCGTCAGCTATGACTCACTAAAGCTAATAACTCAGCTAGTTAGGTGGTTTTTATTAATTTATTGATCAAACAAAAACTGCCTCATTGGCGTTTTAGTCGTCGCATGCGCGATTGGCTAACAATTCCAAGTCGAAGAAGTGTTATTGCGTTTTTTGAAGGGAATAGACTCGTTTCTTATTAAATGACTTAATAACGCAATCGGCGAAATGTACTGGACAGTAGTACTTCTCTGCCGAACTTCGGGAAATCTAAACGTGATACTGTAAAAAAACACGAAATATACATATCTGAATATCTATTTCATCACTTGAGATGACGGACGCGTGCTGTACTAAAAAGCGTAGATTATACTCGTACAATTTAATTTTACTGGATCGATCATAGTCAGCCCGAAGACAAGAATTGTTTCACATTAAACTGAAAACTTTAATCAATACTTTATATTCCCTAAAAGTCTAAAGGCCCAATTTATGAAGGTTAATAAAACAAAGTAAACATTGTAAATGTTATTTGGAATACTTTTATATGGACATACTTTACAAAGGAATAACTTATGAATGGTTTATCCAGCTTCCTAAACTCAACAAACACTAATTGCGACTGCGGTCACTAATTGACTCGTCTCAACCCCGTGACTTTGGACTAAATAATATACATCCCTTTTTGTGTAAAATGGACTGTGATAGTTGGAGTAGAACAAAACTTAATTATATTTGCAACAGTAACGCAACTCCTGCTAGCGTCCACTTGGCTGGCTTATCTTTGGTCTTCAAGTTGAACGTCCACACATAAGTTGGTCCTCGGGTACGCGTTTTGTATACAGGACACTCGTACATATTTCTAAGGTCTTGCTTATCTTGGGTTATTGCCTGGAATATAAATAAATGAATAAATTAGAATACGCACATAGAACACTAAATAAACAGTTAAGAAGTGAAATTGAAGGATCAGAGGATCCTATAAATTCTCCTATTAGCCAAGGGTAGTAAACACAGCAGTGAACTGAAATGTCTTGGATCGGCCCTCCAGATGAGTAAATTCGATAAAATTGTGCTCAGCTCTCCATCATCATCATAGTAAATCCGTCATGAACGAACTACTGGTGTATAAAAAGCACACGTTAGCCTTGGTTGTGGAAACATCACTAATACTAACATTAATTAAAAGTTAAATCACTCACCCTAACATTAATGACAGGCATGGGTGGGAACAGATCCTTAAGCTTGGAGTCCATAATGATGCCAGCCTGCTGGTCCCATCGAGCTCCTTCCATCAACAGACCGTGAACAAATGCGCCATCGCGAGGTGCGGTCCTGGTATCCGCGATCCTAAACAAGATGTGAAGTTAGACAAGGATCCTGTTGAATGGTGCTAGAATGGTATTCTGGCCTTTGGTTTGGCTGAACATTTGAAAAGAACTTGTCTTTAATTGTATTTCCATACAAGTTGAGCTAATAATGTTTATAAAAACGACTAAATACAATTCTTGATTAAATAAATCGACGCTTGAAACAATAGAAACGTTTGCCTACTAAACTTTTTGCTTGAAGTAAAGCATATTATTATTTCAAAGAAATATTCCTTGTGTAGTCTCAGCGTCCTTTGGTTTTGCTACTTTCAGATACACGCTCGGTTTGAATATTCATCAATTTATTGTTCAGCAAAAGCAATTGAACTTTTCTCATTTATTAATAGGTACAGACACCACAAATACATATTTCGATGCAAGTCGGACCAATACAAAATAGATTTGTTAAAACTATCAGTAAAAAACCAAAGACCAGAGTAAATGATGATGATGAATATTTACAAAGTTTATTATAAATGAACTTACTTTATACATATTTATAGATTTTATTTCAAAAGCATATTATACAATGCCGTCATAATTTCAAGTAGCAAGGAAGAGAAATTAAGCTATAGATATGATACATGAAAATTTGTTAGTTTAGTTAACAAACTACTTTATAGCATATTTTATGAATATTAATTTAATAATTTGGTATTTACATTACAGAATTTAAATGATATTTACATTGTCCCTACCATGCCTTACCATTTAAAAGCTCATTGAATTTACTGAAAAGATCGAGAGAGAGAGAAAACAACCATGGTTTGTCTTGGCGTTTGTAAGTACCACAAAATATGATATGATAGTTACCTAAATACATAAAATCACGCCTTATTTACAAGCGTAGGCAGAAACTAGAGAACTCCACGTGCTTCTAACGTATCTTTACAGACCCTTATTACTCGTTTCATAAATGCTCACTGGTTGTTAGTACTCCATAGTAATATGATATGATAGTTTTGTAAAACCCTTCTACTATAAATGTACACAACATTTCGGTACTTTTTTTCTACTAAAAATTCTACATAAAGCGGTCGCAAAAATTACGAAACATTCAAATTCTCAGCTTCCATAACATTTACCTGTAATACCTCTTGTGCTTTATATCATGCGTGTGATTTTTATGTAATTTCAGCCAATTTATACAGAGGCTATTTTAAACGATTTAACTTAAGTATACTTAATATTCCGATTATTACTGTAGCGTTGTTACTCACCAGTACCTATGAAAAGGACAAAACAATGAAGGAACATTGACAATATGAAATAATGACTAGAAATTAAACTGTAATATATTCTAGACTTAGACAAAAAAAAAACACTAAATCTGAAATTCTAAATAATTATTTAAGTATAGTGCTAATGAATCAAATATTTTTTGATCAATGAATGAAAAGAAATTTGTTATTACAAATCTTCGCAAAATACACAGTTAAAATTTAATGATCTTTGTCAAATTTAGTGGCGGAATGATGAAAACATTGACTCTAATTTAGTTTTTATTACAATATGATACAGCGTAGAACTGAGTGGTACGCTGGTTCAGCTTACAAACACATGACGGTGAGTGTCTGATGTATTCAGGATCTAAACAATCACAAAAGCGATATTCTTTACTTATATCACAAAGAATACTCACGTGAACTCTTCTTTCATCTTTTTAGTGACGTCACACTGCAGGCACATCTTGTCAAGAGGCAGCTCATATCTTCTAGCAGTGCTCTGCATGATGGCTGTCAACAAGCTCTGCGGGTTGAAGAAACCGCCCAGCCACACTGATGCTGGCAGCTAAATCGCACAAAGCAAGGTATTTGAAAACTATCCGGTAACAAAGTATCTCTTTCATTTATAGATAAACGTAAAACCCTTAATAAATTAATATTATAAAATTAGTTTTTGCAAGATCGTAAGGTTAAGAAAAAATAAAATTAAAAACTACTACTTAAGAACTGAAAACAAAAATAGAATGCATACTCGTTCTCGACTCGAACGCGTACTTACAACAAAATCCGTGGCCCAAGTTTCAAGTTCTCGTAATCTGAGCGTAAGGTCCACGAACCAGGCAGAAAGACCAAGTAGTGATGGGTATGCACGACTGCTCCAAATCGCTGGCACCTGTTCGAAAGATAAATAAATAATATTGAAACATCGGAACTAATGTCATAACTCATTTCCTTACTCATTCTAGGATCTCAATCCTGAAAGTCTTGAATGTGAGAGAAAAAAACGAATGAAATAAAGACTGAAACACTAACCTATTATATTGGTCTTAAGACCCGAAGTTAATATAATTATCAATAAAGTAAATATATCTTAAACAATTGCGTCATCTGTAGCAATACATTTATAATATAAAATATTACTCACTTGGTCCAAGAACAATGCATTCTCCAGGTCTTCCATGTCTGAGGTGATTGTTAATTCACCCTGGAATAAATTGAATGATTATAATATAAAACTGGCATGATTTTTAAATTGCATTATTTTCTGTAAACTAACTTTTTTGGTAGTGACTCTTTTATTAGAAGCGTATGCATAAAAAGGCTAGAACAATGCCTACAGTGTTACCTTCAGTCCCAAGTCTAGTTCCCTGAGTGACCTCTTCATCTCTCCGGTGAGGTAGTTCATCCGCTCACACTCTTGAAACGCCACGATGACGTACGGCGTCCTCTCCTCCACTTTTCCCATTATCTCAGTCATGTTGAACTCTTCGGGCAACTTCTCCACTATTTCGTCTAGCATTTGTTTCACCTGAAGAAAATTTCACGAAATTAACTTGACCTTTTTAAGATGTAATGTAATAATCTCAACATGACTGTGATGTATGGATTTACAAACCTTATCTTCTCTAGTAACCGTAGCAGCTCCGGATGCTTGAGCATCCCTCGGCTGCATCTCAAATATAGTCCTGAAGAGGTTCTCTGAAGTTGTGGTGAGGAAGCCGATCTCTGCGTTGGGATGCAAACCATACAGGTAAGGAGACTCGGCTGGCATAGCATCTTCTATGTACTGGTGGTAGCCCACGTAGTCTGTGTTCGGAGGAGCAGGGAAGCCGGGAGCCAGTTGGAGTTCACCATCAACCTATGTAAGATGGTTCAGGATATTAAACCATACCAATTTCATACAACTGACGGTAGCAAACGCTGCTTAACCTTGCAGATGGATTAATCCGCGCGGTAGTTATGTAGCTACGAGAATGTCGGTATTAAAAGAGTTTACCGGTTTAAATTAATAGCGTCAACTTATTTACTAAACTGGTGATACCATTACCTTTACAAAATCCATTATTCTACGTGAAAAGAATCTTAATATGGGTTGTGTTGGATCATTTTAGCTCCGTTGTAAAACATTCATTCTAGAACTGATATAACACTTATACAAAAGTAACTTACAAGATCAGGCTGCATGAGTTCCTCCAAATAAGCATTGCAGAGCCTCCGATCCCAGTCATCAGTGATGTGTCCGCCGTACATGATCTCACCAAAAAGATACCTAAGGTCTTCCCAAGGTACTCTTGAGTTTGCTTCCAGATAATTGTACAAGACGAACACGCTTATTGTTAAGTCACCTATATAAAGAAATACAGTAGTCAATTATTTTTCAAACATCATTTAATATAATTGTTTCCATAAGAATCCAAACATCCGACTTTTCTAAATTTCTTGGATTTTCCTTAATTTATCGATATAAATCGAGCAGATAATACCTGTAGTGATAATACTTGCCAACATTAAATGGATATATCTTATTCCAGCCTTGAGGACCAAACTTTCGCCTCTCAGCAACAACAGCGTGGAAGTAGCATAAAGCGAATAATATCGCTTTGAACTCCGCCTCCTTGCCACACATCTCTAGAGTTTCCTGGTTGAAGTTGTCCAGAGCTTTGTGAATGTTCGCCTGTGGATAGCAAAATGTTACTTCTTAATACGAGAGGACTTTTTTTTCTAGATACCAACAGAAACTTAACAGTAGCGAGTTTGTTGAAGGAGGATTCGAGAGTACCAAAGACCAACTAAAAACAGAAAAATTCATGGCGGCACTACTGAACAAATTAAGTCTTAGTTTGTTATTCAAATAATCTTTTAATTGTTTCGTCTGTTCTGTATTTAATTGAACAATTTCAAACTCTTTATATGTAGAAATCTACCACATGTTTTAAATACAACCTACCTGCATTCCAGTAGGCGGTTCATTAGTGATCTTGATACTCGATTCCAGAATACCCTGCGGTATAATATGAGCTGCAGCCGTGGCCGCTGGCTCAGCTGACATGAACAGTCTAAAGTCATCATGACAACCGTTCGCGAAACTTTCCATTTTCTTTTCTAAGCTCGGTAGCCATTTCTTTACCAAGTGAATGTTCTGGAAATAAGTGTAATAAAAAATAAAACGCAAGCTATAAAGTTAAACTTATATTTATACTACTCGAGAAACTTCTATAATAGATCTTCAACGTTTGACAGTGGGCAATTAGTGTTATGAACTACAAATTGATAAAGATGTTTGTCACCCACCTGAAGCACCACCCAATGTCCCTTCTCCAAACCTATATCCATAGCCTGTTCAGCCACCACCTCCTGCCCCTGGCCCAACGACACATTGTGGAAGTTCCCATTGTCTGCCGTGAACCCCATGATCTTGCCCAAAGCCTCCACGTCCTTCAGCGGGTTCACTCCAGGCGACAGAATGAAGAATATAGGTGTTGTTGGACTGGTCTCTTCGAAAGATTTACTGAACTCTACTGTTCTGTTTTCCACGTATTTTCCGCCCATTTTTTCTTCTATGTATGCTCTATACACAATAAATTCAGTAATTTACATTAAAGCTTAAAGATAAAATAGATACGCCAGTGAGTACATAATTTTTTGTACTTACGCAACAGCATACGTCATTCTGTCTGGTCTCAGTGCTCTTAACATACATAGTCTTTGAAGAGCTGGTTTATTTTTCCATTCCTAAAAATTGAGTTTGATGATGAGCACAGAATATTTAAATATTTTTTTGTATGAGGGACTTTCTTAGCTTTCTTAAAATAATGTTTACTTCCCTTATTGGTACAGCTACTCACCTATGGGGCGTTGACGCTCGTCGAATTGTGGAATGACCAATTGAACATCAAACTTTCTAGCTGTTTCCAACACTGGTTTGGTATATGCTGAGTGAAAGATGATATGGACTACTAAAACAGCGTTGCAACAAACCTGAGGAAACTTTTCCCTCTCAGGACACTCCACTTCAACAATCTTCTTCCACCTTTTGGGCGATGTTTCTATATCTCTATCCAAGTTCCTGAACTCTTCTTTGCCTGCGAGAGAACAGATGCCACCCCAGCTTTGGTTGGAGAGGAAGTCCACTGGACTAGTAACATGAGGCTTTATAGGAAACCGGAGGAAGAAATCTAATTCCACTGGTGATACCTCTTCACTCATAAGGAGCACCTAAACAAAGGCGAAATTAAATAAACACTCATTTTTTGTTGTCCCAGAGTCAAAGTTAGTCCCAGGTTTTATAATTTCTTTAAAATTAAAAATCTTTGATTTTTCTAAACTTTAAACTTGACTTTCTATCAATTAACTATTACTAATTTTACCTGAAATGTCATTTGAGAGGCAAATATAAGTTTGTCGCACTCAAACAGTCCCCTGGAGGTGTACTGATAGACAGAGAAGCTGATGCAGTCAATGAGGTTCTTGATACGTTGACTAACTTCGTCCGCTGGTTCTGCGCGAGATATGGCCTTTTGGAATACCACGCTGAAAGCCTAAAATGATAATAAATAATCAAAAACTTAATTCAAGTAATTTAAGTACAAACATAAGACATACCTGTATCACACCTGTATTTTTCCAAGGGTTAGGCAGAGGTATACTCTAGTTACATATAATAGGGGTCGAACCCAGGACTTCACTCTCAGCAGCGACTAGACGAATGAACATCATTTTAGGGATCCAGGTAAATAAAATTAATTAATATATAAAATACCTTCAAAGAGAACTGGTATATAGGATTGATGGTGTTAAGATCATTCAGAATAAAGTACAATAAAGATGCTCTAGCTGAAGCTGGCCGATAGAACTCTCGAGCCACGTCGATCTCACGTGACGTCACTTTTGCTTCAGCTACCTAAAACAATTAATGAAAATCTGAATACTACTAAAGATGACACAGATATAAAAATATCAACCATCAGTTAAGAGATCTTTAAGAGTTAATGACTAATAAAAATTTGTTTTATTCCTAAAAATGAATTAATACAATTTATAGGATAAACTTAAGTTAACCTAACTTACTTTTTTCTCAATATCCGCAGCAGTCTTTTTTGTAGTCTCCAAATTCTCTACTAAAGCCGTGTCCCCTAGAATGTCATCTCCGGCCGACGATAATCTCGACAGCAAATCATCTTCTAAGGACTTCAACTGAATCTTAAACTGGTTCTGCTGTGTTGTCAATTCTGCTTTCAATTCCTCTAAATCTGGCCTTTCAGCCTTCACTACTTCAGCTAGTAGTTGGTCTTCTAGACCATCTCGTGTGACTGTGAAGTTGACCAGGGTTGTTTGAGCTTGCATCTCTGGCTTATAATGAGGGTTCGCTAATTTTGTATGTAGAATTAGTCTGAAGTTTGGACTGTATTCTACTTCTTTGTCGCCCATTTTTATTGCTCTAGAATTAATGGAATTAATAAGTAATCGATATATTTTTTCGGTTTAAGGTTTGTTTCGTTAAAGTTATTACACATACTCATATTACAGGAATTCACGTTAATTCTTTAATCAAGAAGACTACATAACAACTAAATTACCTAACGTCCTACTTACCTTCCTTTTTTAATCAAATTCCTTCCTAGTAATGGATCTAACACAGGATCCACAGTCTCCCCTATATTCTCCAAAAGGACGGTTTCTCCCTTGATAATAGCTTTCTCTATCGTATCCAGGTAGCCTTTGTGTCCTAAACGAATCACTCGCAGTTTATTCCCATACTTCTGTTTGATCCATTTTACACCTTGCAACTGAAAGGTCATATAAGTGGTAATTTTTTTTTTCTTCTTTGGTAAGCTTATATTTATTTATGTATGAATTTTAACCAAATATGTCATATCGCAGAATTGTTAATAACTAAGAAGATTTCGAAATGGGAAAAATACATTTTAGCAATCTTAAAGCCGTATAACAGGTATAATATTAACGCGGTATTATAGTCAAATAATAGAACTCGTTGACTTACCTGTGGATCAATCATAAGTGGCCACCGGACAGAGTTAGACAGTATTGTGGCATTCTCTGTGCTCATCCGATCTGAAGGTAAACCCTCATTTTGCCACATCGCTATGCAAGTATCGTCTGTCAACATAGTAAGTGGATCCAAACCTTCTGTTATTGGTATCGGTGGCTAAAAATTACAAATGCAGATTTTACGACTCATAGAGACTTTAAAGTTATATGTGTTATGGATCGCCATAGGAGATAATAATTTTGGTAGTTAACATTTTTTTGCTGGGCCCAGAATGATTTTATATTGAAATTAATCCAGCTTACAACTGTTGATCTTAAATCCAAACAATGTACAAAGACATTGGTTTAACTCCACAAATACTATGAAACCTCTCACCTCTAACGTTTTCAAGAAAACAAGCCAGTTTTTATGCAGTAGGTCCAATCTGAATTGCTTCGTGAAGCAACCCACGTAAGATATGAAAGCACATACAAGAAGCACGTCTCCTGGTAACGTTGTACTTTGTTGCATCAGACTGAAAGTTAGGAAGATATTATAAAATATACAAAATTGTTAAAATACAATATAAAAGTAGTAAATTATTATCCATACTAACGTTATTATGTGCCCAGTTATCGTTAACATGAAGATATTTTTCTACTTTTAATACTTCCGTCAAATCCGCAATACAAAGGCAATCATACATATATTGAGAAAATGCCACTAAAATAATAATCTTGAAGCATAAATTACCTTGATACAGCTTCAGCCCATCTGACATTTTCACTAGCAAGTCCATTAACCAGTCTATTGGCAAGTTGTATAGTTGCGTTCGTGGCGTCCGCTTCTTGTTGACACTTCATCTTTTCTGACGTCGCCTTCTCGAAGTCTGCTGTTAGTGACGCGAGCTTCTCTTCTAAAGCCTAAAAAAATTTAATCATTAAGGTAACTGGAACATCATCTTTCATATATGTATGTATTTGTGTATTTTTTTTATTGTATTACTTACAGCCACTTTATTTTTGATAGATTTCAGTTTCTCAGTAGCTGCAGCCAACTCGGCGTTAGCGGCTGCCAATGCTTTTCTTTTGGGCTCGACATCACAGAACACTTCGTAAAACTTGATTATATTAATCACCCAAGCGCAGAGACCAGCAGCTGCACCTGATTTCGATCTTATGAACTCTAAAAATAAAGTCACATTTTGATTGTCCACTTTATAATAACCAATAATTTTCTTCAAGTTTGTTATTTGGTCGTACCTGGTTCAAATTCTGAATCCTTCAAGTAAGGCTGTATTGCTTTGATGACGTCAGGATGTATATTTTCTTTATCGTAATGTATAAGACACTCGAGGAAAACGTCTACTTTTGCCATCACCACCTAAAGAAAATAATGTTCTACAAGAAATGCATTCAAGAAGTAAATCCGTACATGTAGTACTATAATAAAAAGAATTATGTCAAAAGAATTAACAGTATCCTATACCTACTAAGAAAATATTTATTACAAACACATTCTTAAGCGGTATTGCATACCTAATAATTTTTATTACCGAATTTATCATGTAATTTTTTTATTTAAACAAATTAAAACCTTGGCAGCTTTCCAGCTTCTGTCCTTGGGTATCTTCCCTCCAGGCGCGAGTAGCACCATCACTGCTGCTGTCACATTGGTCACGGCTCCCGGAGGCGACCCAAAAGACTTCAGCTCAGTCAAGTTAGCTTTGTTCAAAGTATTCAAAGCGTCTTGAGCAGCTATCAACGCGGGTTCAGCCTTTATCAAGTCTTCTTCACAATCTTTCTGTTTCTTTGACACTTCTTCCGCTATAACTGCTACTTTCTCTTCCTCTTCGTCAGCTAAAGTGTGATATAATATGTTTAGATAATAATCGTTTTATTGAATTATAGCACTACAACTACGATATCGGTATGTTATGTTAATCATATCCTAGACCTCTTCAAGCAACCCTAAAAGGTCTGAATATAATATATGTAGTAATAATAAAGTATTCAAATGTTTACCGAATGCTTTCTCGCTCTGTACTTTAGCAGTTTCAACGCCGACCATTTCAATAAGTTTGTCAGCCGCTTCATTTTTCTGTTGTAATTCAACTTCTTGTACCGCTAGCTTTTCCTTCAATGCATCCACTTGGCAAGATGTGCATCGTAACTTTTCTAAACCATTTTCGAGCCTATAATGTTGTAATAGAATTCAAATAATAATTTATATAATTAAAGAAGAAAAAAGAAGTCTAAAATTGAGGTGTAAGGAAAGGGCCTCCATGACTGACGAATTCTGGCATCGTCTGTCGCATCCTGGGCACCCACAATACTATCAATGCAGTCTGTCTACGGCATGAATAATTTCATATCGGGGGTAGCAATAACTATAAAACTAGGTCTGTTACCATGCTTACTTAGCCTAATAGTTAAGAAGCGGAGAATATACATACACATGGTAAACAAAATACTATACCGTTTAAGTGTCACATACCTAACTATCTTAGCGCGCAGCTCATCAGTTTTGTTGTTAACGAGCTTCGCGTACAAACTGATTTGTTCCAGATAACTCTTAGGCGTCGTGTAATTGTATCGCCTCTCGTTCGCTAGGTATGCTTTCGACATCGTGTTGACTGAAGAATGTACGTACGCCATAAACCTTGAAATCGAGTCTCTTAGCGTTACCTGAAAATTAAAAAATACAATAACTAGTTAAGTGCCAACTGGCAAAATTGAATTCGTGATCGGATGTTCGGTTTGATGGTTCCACCGTGTGGTTACTGCCATAGAATATGCCATATTTTGCAATTTTAAGAAGTAGAATATGACTTTAGTAATATTTTCTATAACATCTTAATGAGATTACTAATTAATGTTGAACGGTTGATTGTTGCACCAATGTTGATAGGTTGTTAATTATTACCGGCAAATTATTCAACTCCTCTAGGAACCTCATAGCCACAGAAACCAAGGCTTCCTGCGGCCACTCGTGGAACCAGTTGATGGAGGTACAATTAATCAGCGCAGGAAACTTTCTTGATCTCACTCTTAGAGTGGACCCGACAGGCGAGAAGCAGAGGACCACTTTGAGTTGCTTGCGAACTCTGTCTATGAAGAACTTCCAACAGGTCTCCCTTGTGTCTGGTAAACCGGCGCCTTTCACCTCATTCCTCACGCCAGCAATGATATTTTCCATTTCATCATCCGGGAACAAGTCGGCAACTTCACCGGACGCCAACAAATCGTTAATGAGAACCAAGAATTGTTCGTTTGCAACTTGGGCATCTGTCATCAAGAACATTATGCCGACGTTTTTCAGACCGGTCTTTATATACAGCTGAGATAATTCATTCTAGAAAAAATAACGCAGGGTTAATAATCATAAGTCTAATAAGTCCCACGTTGGGCACCAACATAGTTTTTGGCGCCCACCGTGACTAAACAGTTCTAGATCTTCATTAGTATAGGATCAAAAACCGTTCATCCATATATATGTTTTCGTATTACCTTTAAATCAGATACACCATATCCCTTTTTGAGCTGTATTTGAAAGACTTCCAGACTCGAGATAAAAGCAGCCAATCGAGACAGTGACTGTTTTCCGGAACCACCCACGCCCACTAGCAGAGCGCTGCCTCTTGGACTTTCCAAGATACGAGAGATTCTAAAGTAAAACAATATTATTACACTTAGGTACAGACGATAGATTGTTTTCGGAAACTGGCTTTCTGCGCTATGGGTCGGAAACAGTTATGCAGCAGAGTTATATAGATATGTCTGTAAATCTTACGGAGAAGATAAATTAAAATTTGGGACATCGTATTATTTTAACGAATGAATGAAATAAATTGCAGTTGCGTATACACAAATTTTAAACTGTCGTAATAAACCTGTATCCTCAATAAGAAAGTCACCTGCAAATATGCATCATAGCGTCTTCAAAGAGCACCAAGTTCATGGCAGCAATCAGATCATTATAGCTGGCCATGGCTTCAGTGAGCAGTTTGTTCAGCTGCTCCCAGTTCATGATGGGCATATATTTGGGCTCACCGATACCACCCGCGAAGTGGCAGTAGATGTTGGGACGCTCAAATACTACACCTTCGTCGATATCCTGAAATAACATTTCGCCTTTCTTTAATTCTTTACTTGATCTACAACAACAATTATCATGAGCAGATCAGGATATGTTCCATTATCTATGCTAATCATATATAAGACTTTTTACTCTTACAGTCACAAGCCATCAGTTTTATACATCGACTCTCTGCAAGCAAATTTGATCAATCTGCATTAGTTATATACTCATTTTAGACCAATTATAATATATATTTTATTTAAATATCGTTCCAATGTATCATGTCCATAGTTACCTCAAAGTTCTTCTTGCAGAGATCCACTTGAACTTTAAGGAAAGCATCGATGTCTTTTTCCTCTGTCAGCTTGTCACCATACACTCGGCTTGTCTCATGGAGCCACAAACGAAGCATATCTGATGTGTTCTCTAGACATTCATTTGTACTAAACAAAAAACCCTGAAACATATTTCGGTTCATATGAGTTTCAACAGCTTCCTTATAAATTATCTAACGACCAAAAATATTATGATTGATACCTGAAATACGTTGGACAAGTCTCGTAAATTGAATATGTAATGGAACTTGATAGCTGTAGGTAAGAAGACTTGGGATATTTTGTTATGTAGAGTTATAGTAGCCATTACAACGTTAGCTGAAATAAATATATCATCCATATAAAAATTATTGCTGTTGACTGCATCAGTCAGAAATGCAATGAAAAGAAATGCAATGCCTAATTGGTCTGGTGGTCGCAAGTGCGATCATGAGGTCTTGGGTCAGACTTTCGGATCGGGAAAAATGTTATTGGGTGTTTCCGTTAACTTTACAATTATAATGTATTCCCAAATTTGCATGCTACATTTAGAGAATTGATTTAGATTCTTGTATAAACGACCAACTGTAACGTACTAAATTTCTTGCGAATAATAAATATCTCGTTTAATTTCATTTCTGTATTAAAATTCTCCAGCACGGTGTCTGGAACTATGCTCTGTAGATGACGATAAGCTCGCCCCCTATTACATGAGACTTAATAATGGCATCGGTGAAATGTGGGTGTACAATAGTACACCTCTGCCTAACCTTTCAGGGAATACAGTAGGGATACTTCGTTATTAAATATACTCTAAACTAGAGATGTAACTAAAAATTTTCTAAAAGAAAATAAACAAACAACTTACTTGATAATTTAGCAATAAGCGGATTGATTCTCAACTCCGGATTAACTAGATGTTGGCTCAAAATCGAATGATAGATGTTATTCAGTGCGTCAGCATTGGGGAAGCTGATCGCGAAGACACAGAAGTGTCTCTGTAACCTTGGGTTTATGGTGAAACTGCCAGAAGTGGGGTTCATACACGACACATACTGTGTGTTGTGAATGTCTTTCAGAGACAACTTGGTTCGGTCGTACCAGTGGCCATAGTCCATATGCTGACGGATTATCGTATGTGGTTGGACAGTGCCATAAGTATCAACTTCTGGCATATTCATGTCATCAATAAAGTATATGAGTGTTTTGTTTCCAGGAGGCCCGTAGTTACGGCCGGCTTTCTTTTCTAGAGGCTTTTCAAGGATTTTTTGCAACATTTCAGATGATGTATAGAAGTTGAATGGTACTGATTGTATTGCGTAGCTTTCTGATAAACTGTAATGAAAATGTTAATAAATCATTTTGAATACGTAGCATAACTGTTCTTAGTCTAAGCTAAGATGTAGCTATTTTCTCTTATTATAAACTAGCGACCCGCCCCGGCTTCGCACGGGTAGTAGAACATATACGCCTTAATTTCTCTATCGTGGTGTCGTATTAGCCTATTACGTCAAGCATTTACTCAGCGCACACCAGTAAAGCTCCCAATCGGCATGATATTTTCCGACATCTTCAACTATCATCGTCATATTTCAGCCAATTTACACAAAACCTTAACGAATTATACACTTCAACCTTTCTCATGAATCACTCTGTCTATTGATGAAAACCGCATGAAAATCCGTTCAATCGTGTTTGAGTTGACAGACGCGGCGGGGGACTTTGTTTAATAATATGTAGTAATTATCCAGGATTAATCGTGAAAAAATTGTAGGACCACATAATGGATTGTCTAATACAAGTTTTCCTTGACTTTGATCATTGTTACCGTTTAGCCAAAAATGTATAAAAAATCGTGCGCGCGCATATAAGTTCATACAACTATGGTCAAGATCAAGAAAAAATCGTACGAGACCCCTTGATTATATATGTATGTATCTATACATATAATAAAATTATAACAGGCCGATGTCTGTGCATTATAGATATTGGAGAAAAACTAATATGGGGGCTCTTTATAAGAGCAACAGAAGCCAAAACAACACTTTTTGTCCGTCTTTCTATCTGTATGTTCGTACACTCATCACGCAAAAACTACTGCATAGAATTGAATGCAGTTTTCACCGATGTATTGCTAGAGGTCTAACTTAAAATATAGGCTCCACTTTACCGCAGGAAAATATCAGATTCTTAATTCCACGCGTACGAAGTCGCGGGCAAAAGCTAGTATTAAAATATATTAATTACCCCTGCAATTTTTCGTTGACTAGAACGGTTTTGCCACAACCCGCACCTCCCACTAACATGACGGGATGCTTGTTCTTCATTAGCAAGTCTAGGAAGAATCTGATCCTTATTGTCTCTGCTGTAGGTACCAACACAGCCTAAAAATATAGTTATTATAAATACTTGTACTTTACAATACTAAGAAATAAAGTCACAAATGCCTAACTGCTACCGTTATTATAGTAGAAAGGAATATTAGAAGTTTGAAAATTAAATCTTTAATGGAGGTCTTCTTCCATAAACTATTTAAATGGTGAAAACTTTTCCTGGTGGAAATAAACAGATTCTCTTTCTTTCTTTACTTTTTTTGGATATATGAACTTGAATTCTTACCTGTAAGGGAATATCGGAGTCCAACTCAAACTTTGGAATTTTCTCAGTCCAAGGAGTAAATTGCTTTGTTTCATGATCTATGTAGAAATCGAACACCGTCCCGCCAGGAGGAAATTTAACGCTCTTAAATTCATTATTCCACCATTTTGTAAATTCTACAATAAATATCAATTTCAAAAACTATCAAACACATACAGATATGACTAAATGATTTGACAACAAATCACGAAATCTTACCAATTCTATAATCAACGCTAGCCTCTTGAAACATAGCGGAACCAAAAGCCCAAACACAGGCAAACACAAAGAATATATCATGCCATTCTTTAGGACAATCTGGTGGTGTATTTTCGGGTACGAATAAACAGTTTAACAAATGACAAAGCATCTGCACATGAGCCATATCCACTATAGGAGTGATTTTCTTGAAGCGAGTCCTCACTGTCTCTAAGCACGATGGTATGTACTTGTCGAAGAGCACCACTAGGTTGGACTTTTCTGCTGGTATCTTTCTTGTTTCAACCCAACTTGTAACGTATCTAGAAATAATATTTTATATTTGTATTCGCGATACTCTATAACACAAACATTTAAATATAAATATACTAGTTTACACTTCAAATAGGGTAGATAATTAATTTTTTAATCACATTTTTTTTTACTTATCACATCCTGCCCCACACTTGGGCGAAAGCAGTGCCCTATTTCTTTCATACATCTCTGAATTACAATAATCTATTTAAAATCTGAACGACATATTTTCCTTTTATCGAATGAACATTGACAGTAATTGATTACCAATACTCTAATTTATAGAAAAAATAATTTTACTCACGGATTCCATCCTAAATCCTGTGCATTGATATATAAAATTCCAGCCCTGGAAACAGTAGCAGGTGTTGCAGTACGCAAGTTGGAGATCTCGAACATCAACCTCATTACTGGAGTTAGAGCGATCCGTTCATTACTAGCCAATGTCAATATCTTATTGTCATCCATCACAGTGTTCAAAGATTCAATCCACATCGGATCAATATCACCATCTAACACAATCCACTTTGGATTATCCCCTGCCAGGTTTGCCTGATCCCTCATTATGACTGACAGCAAACCATCTTTCCATTCTCTTGTGGCCGGATTAATAATACCGAACAGTTCGTCATTGGTCACTGCTTTAGGATTCAAGTCATTGAAAATAGGTTTCTTCCTAAGATTTTGATAAGTTTTGAATAGTGTCTTCCAAACTTGAGTCTTCCCTGTACCAGCGTTACCAACTATGAAAACCGAATGACGGACTTCCAGCAATTCTTCTAATTGTACTACTTTTAGAATGAAATTATCTTCAGGTTGCAAAGAGAGATCCATTGCTGCCTGTTTGACAGTTCTTTCAAATTCTAAATCACGTTTTCTTGGTACTTCAAGAGCAGGGAATAAGTCCCCAATCAGTCCCATGAAAACTGGCATGTCATCTGTTACTATTTTTGGTATATTGAAATCACGAAGAGTTCTCATAAGTACTTCCTCTTCAGGTCTTCCGGGATCACCTCTCTATATAGAGCAAATAGATTCAATATAATTATATTCTTTTTATGAAACCAGGTGTTGACAGGGTTTCGAAAATGATTTTAACACATTTTATATGGAGTATTAATTGCCTACCTTTAAAGAACCAGCAACAACAAGCACGGACTTAATCGCCCTCAATCCCCAATCATAATGATCCTGCTTCGACAGCAGCTCCTTACACAAAGTATACAGCGTGATAAACTTCCTTGCCAATATCTTGGCCTCTTGAAACCCTTCAGCGACCAACATGATCTCGCATATTAATTCGAAGTCAGGGACGACCATAGCACATGGTCTGAACAAAGCCTTTAGATTCTCAGGCAGTTCCGTACGACCAGCATAACCTGGATTCATGGTGATGAAAATACCGACTGATGGAACTAAAACTATTATTTCTCCCATGAAGTTAAATTTTTCTTTCTTGTCTCTGTAACGAAGATATGAGCAAAATTGGTAACGATATTTCAATACAGTACAAAACTTGTACATTGATTTTATGACGCAATAACGCCTGCGAAACGATTATTTAAACCAGAAAACAGTTAAAATATATGTGGAGTATAGTTTACGTAGCGGTAGCTCAGATGCTAGAGCGGCTGGTAAACGAGTCAGAAGGTCGCAGGTTCGGTCCCAACTCAGTAGAAGACTGACTGCAGTTTAGAAAACTTTAAAAAATATTTAATTAAATTCATTAAGCTACATAAGGGTTTTTACTCGAAAATAATAGTTTATCTATTATCTTTAAGTCGCTATTATTTTTCATTGCACATATTCAAAAAATATATTATTTACTAATTGTTATTACGATTCACCTTATGGCATCTTGTACCGACTTGACTTGCACAGCCACGACAGACAACACCTCAACAGAGATCCTGTTGAACTCATCAAAACATCCCCAAGCCCCCGTCTGTGCTAACCCTTTGTAAATGTTGCCGCAAGACTGCAATAGAACACAATTTATTCAGCCTATATCTAAAACTAGTTGTCGTTTTTGTTAAACAGACATGTTTCGCTTTTGTTTGGAAATGACCTGAATAAGACTAGTTAGGTTTAGGAACAGTAGCGGTAACTAAAAGTAGATAATGCAACTTTCATCATTTTGGTTTCTTTAAAAGGAATTTAGAATACTGAATCATACTTATACAATATTATTTCGAGTCGTGTTGCAATAAGCTTTTGATAATGGTCATTGTTCAACAGATATTATGCCTTATCCAAGATAGTCATCAACAAAGAGACCAGTTCAGGTGAATTCATTCTCACGCAACAGTTAGAGAGACATTTGAAGGGCTCATAACTAGATTGATCAATCTGTGAGGTTAAGTAGTGTTCGATGTGATCAGTCCTATGATGATAAGCTAGAGAGACCGTTTTATTACCTGATAGTCCATCTGCTCCGAACAATTGAAGACATACACCATAATGCCCAGTGCTCTTCCCAAGTCTTTTGTAGTTTCAGTCTTGCCTGTACCGGCTGGCCCTGCAGGACCTCCGCCCATGATCAGATGTAGAGACTAAAATAAATATTATGAAGTTTATAAGGACTGCCTCATTGGTTCAGCAGTCGCAAGCGCGGCTGTGTAGCGTGAGATCCTGGGTTCGATTTATGGGTCGAGTAAAATTTTTATATGTTTCTGTTTAAAAAATCCTTAGCTTTGAATGATGAGTTTGGAATTGTGGCCGGTAAATGTTAATGGGTTCGCCCTTCTATTATTATATTATATTATATTATTATTGCCGCTCAATAACAACATCGGTGGAATGTTGGTGTACATAACTTCTTTCCAAACCTACATGATGCTTTGTTATCTTAAATTTATGTCAATTTTTGCTTTAGTAAATATTTTTTTTATTTACCTAATAAATGATGAACATGACGATCTGAGTCTACCAAGCTCTTAATTACCAACCGAATAATTCCTGTATCGAGGGTGCGTTTACAAACAACTATCGGTAGCGTATACAAATATTTGTTTCGTCCGGGAAACGAACCCTTGACACGTAGCTCAACTGAGCGCAACCGAGCCATTTCTTTGGCTGTACGGCATGACACATTGCACATATTTTGAGTATATTTCTTACGCTCTATGTATAATCACTATAAATATAAACTAAATATGAGTCGACATACGATTCAATGGTTTGTACGATTTACAAACTATTGTTGTGATACCTATAATATCTTACCTGTGTCAAAGTGATGTAACAACGATCAGTCAGCGGGGTGATGACCAATCTCGGAGTATTCCCCAAATATTCGTAGCAGTACGTAAACTGAGCATCGCAAATGTTCGCGAAACAATGGTATTCTTTTTCACCCCATCTAAAGACAAGACAAATTCCGTTATAAAACCCCAAAAGCCCAAAAGCGTCATATTTCTATTATCACATTCGTTATGTACGGAAGCTAAATGAGAAAATAAATAAAATTAATGAGAATGATTTACTTTATTTTGTCTCTTTACTGTACAATCAGCATCAAAAAGATGTATACACGTAGCGAAATACAAAAGCGAGTTTTAGAGGAAATAGTGAGTGAAATCTTAGCCAATTTCATACACAGTATCTGTGGATATATAAAAATACATGGTTATTTAATGCTGATGGAGTGTGTCCGGAATATAAATGAACGCGACTCATTGCTGAACGACCTGAAATTAAATAGGCTCGATGTAGGTTTGATTCAAAGCATTTTAGTAAGACCAAAGTCGGAGGCGGCTAAAAAATTATGTCGTTTAGTAACAGTTGTTCAGTAGTTGTTAGTAGCTATAATTAAGCCTTTTGTTTATAAATCTGAAGTTATAGTAATAAGGTACGATGGGGTTGACATGTCCGTGTCGGATAAAAACCCTTAAATATAAATAAAGATAATAAAAAAAAAAATGGTTATTTAAATTTTATGATTTTATTTAATACCTTTCCAAGAATAAACGCTTGAATTTCGCAACGTGTATATACCTTTTTGATGCTGACTGTATAACTACAATTAAAAAAGAGTATTTGAATTGATTTCAATATCTACTTCAATACGATGTCGTACTACGTCACATTGTACAATGATTGCCCCGCTATTGAAAGCTATAAAACATATTATTAATTTGAATCGTAGCTCTTACTAAATACTGTTTAAGCATTTGAAAATGTAAAACCTAATTATTAATGCGATTAATGTTTGATTTAATGAATGATTGAGTAATTGAAGCTGTATTATTTTCATTTCGAGGCCATGATTAATGTGTATGTAAGCAAATGCTTCATGTTTACTTACTTAACAAAACTTGTTAAATATCCCATTTTTAAGAATCTATAGGACGAATTGATATTAAAGGTGTGACGACACAATCTTACATATATATAGGATCTTAATGTCATTAGATATACAAAAAAAAAGAAATAAAAAAAATGTCATGTGTAATGAAAGTGTCAATGAAAACAACCTGATACTAAACAGTGCAGATGATTCAATATTCGTCCCAACACCTGTGTCTGAGCTGAGACTGCCACTGGAATGCCGATCCAGCCTCCACCTTCCCTTGAATCATCTTACTCACTACGTCTCGCGAATGCACATCTATAGTACATATCGTCATGATCTTCTGTCTATCTAGCTTAGTCAACTCTCCAATCAGCAAAGAAATCAATGTGCTGAGTTGGGATAGCTGTTTCTTGTAATAATCTTTTAAAGCGCTATCATATCCTTCTTCTAGTCTCGCGAAGGCCATGTTTACTTCTGTTGTCCACCAGATTTGAGATCCGCATAATGATACTTGCGCCATGAAATCGAACAGCCACTGTTCTCTGGGCTTTTCTTCGTAAGATACTATCGCTTCTCCAAAATAATGTCTGATAGTGGACCTCATCATATCTTGGAGTCTGTTAAGCCAGATTTCAACCTAAAATAGAATGCAATATATCATAATAAATAAAAAAAAAATATAAATAAAACTATTGTAATTGCTGAGTAACGCTCATACCATTACCCCAACATATAATTTAATTTAGTTAGCGCGCAGATCGGTTGATCTGCGAGGTTAAGCAACGCTTGACACGGTCAGTCCTTGGATGGGTGACCATGTTTCACATATCGAGACCCCTCCGTACCTCGGAAAGCACGTTAATTCATACGAAGACCTATGACGTCAAAAAGTCTGACAACAAATCTAATCATAGAGTATCTGTGTCTCCCAGTTATTGGGTGGCGGAGGTCAGATGGCAGTCGCTCCGTGTAAAATATTAGTATTTATTATTTATTTATTCAGCCGCAACCGGTTAGATTGGAAGCCGACCTCAATGTTGGGAAAAGGCTAGGCAGATGAGTCTTAGCAAGGTGTGCGTACGTGCGTCATCATTTAATCTAAATGCATTTAGGTACTCACAGGTCCAGTACAATCACAGGTTCCATGAAACGGTACAAGCTCTCCATCTTTAGCTATCATACCAGATGCGACCTTCTCGCCTGGTGCTTGGTCTTCAAAAAATTTCAATTTTGCAATCGAATCGAAAAGCTTTGTCAGATGTCTGAAAACATAGTAGAATTTTTTACACACTATTTAGCACGAAGATATATAGAGTGAGTGTAAAAAAGCTTCTAATTGGTTAACTTACCTAATAACCAAATCTGCTTGATTTCCATTAGATAGAATATCCAACAGATCTGCTGAGGACACAAAATAGAACCTTGGGAAAGCCAATCTCTTTGTTTCCAAATATTCTGCCAAAGCCTTCTCACAAATGATGAGGTCTTTTTGAAGACTGTCAAGTTGCTCAACTAAGCCTTCTTTGTTGGTTCCTTTTACAACATTCGGAGTTTTGGCCATATCCGTGGATAAAATCTGAAAGTCCCAAGAATATACGAATGTATCGTTAAACAAAAACCTGAAACCACTAGTGACATCCAATTAATACATTACAAACCTTTCCGTTCTCCTTTGATTTCCAGTTTGGACTTACGAAAAACACATAAACTCATAACCAACCCAAAAGGCTAACTGAACTAATAAATCCATCAAATATCTAACCTTAAATTCAGCATCAATCCTGACGAATCTAGCTGAATCCTCAGGCAGCTGTTTTCTGATATCCTCGGAACTCATGAAGATGCTCTCCAAATGTGTCCAAGTTCTCTGGACTTCAAACCACACTGTGATTACTTGGTCTGCTATGGATAGCTTTTGCTGCCAACCCGACACTTCTTCCAAGAAATATGCTATGAACTTTGATGTAATTAAGTTTTGCAGTTGAACCTAAAATATGACGTAACGTGTATTACGATCAGTTTTTATAACACCACTAAAATTACTTTAGATACTTATTTATGTTACTTTCGTGAATTTTCTGTACCTGATTTTCTTCAAGTGTCTCAATGAGCTCTTCGCTAGCCCTCAGCAATGTACACTGTGTCCTCGTATGGACTTCTTGCTCAAACTCCATCTGACTCCACGTAGTATGCAAGTCCTTCAGTACCTTCTCCATCGACATTTCCTTCACCGCTTTGTCTACTATGTTCTTCACTTCTTCCTCACATTCGTGCAAGTTTAGAGCGAGTAAATCAGCTAGCGTAGTGTTTTGATCCATAACGATTCTTACCTGTTTTATTACAATCATACGTAAGCTATCTCATACAATTTAAATAACTCAAAATCAACAAAATTTTAAAGTTACCTATGGTTTTTAAATTTTGTTTTTAATCAGTGTACATGCTATTAGTTAAACTTGTATATACTTACATAAGTGTCAATTTCTCGAGTAACAATTAAAATTCATTATAATACAAACTTTGTAGAGTTAAAACGCATTCTCATACGCGCTAACACAAAGCAGTGCAATTGAGTATTAAAGAGGTGATTATGTAGGAAAGAATAAAGTAATTAGTGAAAATCATAACAAAAAGAATACAAAACCACATTATACGGGAAAAAATCAACTATATACACTATACACACCGCAACATTGTCATACTTACAGTGAGTTCACGTGGTAATGCTGCTAAGCTCTGTGAATCACAAACATATTTACATTCGCATAACACTTCATTCAATGCATACGTTTAGAACATTGAGTTGTATAATACAAAAGTCAGGCAATCTTAAACTGTACAGTTAAGTGAACATTTCATTCAAAGCAAATGCATGCCGCCACCGTGTCAAACGAAGAGTTACCATCACCATTTTGTGAATCCTCTATTGTTTCATAGAGTTAAATCTGCTCTACTATATAACATTACAAATTTTATTTTTTTGTTTATACACATTAAATGATTCCCGTCAAATGGAATGATAACTCTGAACGACCATGCAAAATGCATAAGTTAAAATTCCAAACCCATCAGTTGATTCGCTATCCTGATCTCGAAGGTGCTAACACAACATTCAAGTTATATTTACATTTTATTTTATTTACAATTAATCATTTATTTTCCCAAATGTTACGAAGTTCACCTTAGTTGTACTCATGAGTGTGTCCCAATGTCTTTCCCTGATTGCTGGGTTTTGGAGTTCACCAACTGCTCGTAAGGATGTTAACATATTTTTCACCGTCGCTTCCAAGTTTATGTAAGTGTCCCAACTAAAAAGGAGTGGATTATATTATCGAGTAAGATCAATTTATAATTAAATTCTTCAAAACTTTATTATATAATAACGTAATGTTTCTTACCTTCTCATTTCTTTGTCCAACAATCTGATTTCTTTAGCGAACTTCTTGCATTCAATGTCCATGTTTTCAACGTCAATTTTACGCCATGGTGTAGTTTTCCAATCTTCTATGCTTGTTCTCACTATGTATACGTAATCCCAAAGTTGCTGCAATTTTATTAAAACCTCTGATTAAAGTTCGTGATCATAAAGATGAACATTATTTATCGAGTTCTTCGAAGTTAACTTCAAACATTTCTCATGATATACATATACACATTTCGTACATTTACAGTGTAAACAATTAAGTTAAACTTAAAGTTCTTACCTTTAACATTCTCAATTCTTTTCTGCATTGCTTTAGTAGCTTGAACTCTGGTACATTTACTTCAAATAAGGACCCTGACTCCTGAATTCCTCTCATTTCTTCTTCTAAGTACAATAGTTCATAGTCTACCCTCGACATCACTTCGTAAGGATCTTCGCAGTCGTATTTGAAGAACTGAAAAATTATAATCTCTGTTGTCAACTTATATTAATTTGGACGCCCGTAAACACAAAATAAGACAAATTCAAAGTTAAGAACTTCAGTGAAATTGCTCTATAAAAAGCATCTTACCTCATATCTCTTAAAAACTTCTCTATAGTAAGTGACATGGCTATCAAAAGTAGATATCTTCTTCCTAATTCCGGATACTTCCGCCGCTTGCAATGGCGCTACTTGCTGTTTAACCGTTAACGCCAACTTCTTCGTCGCTTGCCATTGTTCCGGCAGTTCCTATGAAAACGTAAATTTAATAAGAGATGGTATTATGCGCTTGTGGTTAAGTTATGTACCACACAACTTATATTATTGCATGTAAACGACTCACCGCTTCACATGTGGTATAAATTACGAATATCTCAATTACAATTACCTGCAGCAGTACATTAACTTCTTCTGGTATATCCATGTCGTAAAATTTCAACAGTTCAATGGTTTCAGTCAGTGGCTGGAACATATCGTCAGTCGTAACTGTCCGATCTTTGACGTGCATCAGATATCCCATTATTCTGACCAAAGCTTCGTAGTCACCTTCCGGTACCGGTTGGAGAAGGCCTACGGACAATGAACATCATTAAACTTCCTTACCGAAGTTAAATTTTGCAATTACTTAAGTTTATCTTTTACATATTCAGATATATTTGTTAATATTGACTTTGTTTCTCCTCAGTTTCCGAATTAAATTTTCCTGCAAAATCTTTTTAATAAAGTTTCTACCGTCATTTTTTTATTGTATACAATACTTAGTTTGTATGTACACGTAGATACACGACACACTGATAAAAGTCATGTGTTTCCATGATACCCGTCTTAGTGATTTAAAATACTGATATTAGTAGCGCACCTTCATCAGCGTCTCGAATGAAGTTCCCCAGGTCGCTGAGACTGCACGTCACATTATTAACCAGATGCTCCTTGTACATGTTGCCCCATTTCCTCACCGTGTTGAGGAGAGCTTGTCGGAATGGTCGAATGTCCACCTATGCCATAAACAAGACAACACGTAATTGAGTACTCATTAACATTGTTACATTACCTTTATATTTTAATAGGGCTAGAACTTTTTTTGTATACAATATTTGATTTTACCACCTCTCTATTGGATTAAATAGTTTTTTTTATTTTTTATTATGAGGTTTATAAACTGTAAAGTAGTTCATAAGTATTTTTTAAAACACATCGGTAATATGTAAAACAAACCTGAAACCAGTTGTTAAAAACTTTGTAAGGCTCCATATCTTCGATTTCCATGAATAAATTTTCATAATGATCAATTTGTTCTCTAAAACCCTCCATTTTAGGTGGACAAGGTACTGGGAAATCTCCTTCTATTCTATCTTTTTCTTCTAAAGCAAGCTTGTCTACTTCATCGGGAGTCAATATTCGACCGTAAGTAAGAAATATTTCCATTACGGCGTCTCTTTCTTCAAGCCACAAATAGGAGTAATTCTCAAAGGTTTTGCAAAATTCATTTGCATCGTCGATTACCTGAAGAGTGTATATATAATTATTGTTAAGTTTATTTTTTATTACTGTGAGACGTGCTACTTGCCAATTTAGGTATTAAGCTGCGCAGTCACACGTTGTGCTTCAGAGTTAAAATTATATTAAAACTACCTTTTCAATTCCATTCAATATTTCTTCTTTCATCTCAATAATATCTTCACTATTAACTATTTCATTTTCATACGATTGTCCTTTCTGTTTATCAATCCTTTCAATCAGAGTCGCCATGTTTAACACATCATCAATAAGACCTTTTATCAATGCAGTAAATCCTTTTTCAGCGGTTGGCTCTAAACTTGGGACGAATACCATGTCTGGGTCAAGTAGTTCAAGCTGAGCTTCGAATAGTGGAGCCAATTTATTGTTAGGATTCATGTGTTCAGATATGTAGCCCAAACTGAAAATAGTATGTAAAAATCCATTAATTACCATTTAACATAATTAATGTTCCCAAGAGTTTATATTTTTAAACGAGTCTTGCCTGTTCCGGTAAATCACACCGTCTCATTATACGCATGTCTCCGATTGAGAAATTTACACTATGATTTTTTAAACAATTACCGTGGCACAGGTCTATGACTAAATCCGGATTAATAATCAAAGAACAGTACCTCTATTATGAGTTTTTAACTATTTACTTTCATAGTAAATGTAAATTTTCATGCAAGCGATTTTAGTTCTTAAATTGTTTACATTAGGGGTTAGAGTCGCTAACATAACATCTCTATAATATAGTAAATAGTAAATCAAAACTTTACTATGACTAGATGTCACATTAGCGACTCTAATCCCTAATGTAAACAAGTTAAGAACTAAAATCGCTATCATTAAAATTTACTTTACTTTGATAGTAAATAGTAAGAAAACTCGTGATAGTGGTACAGTAATATAAGGATTGTAACACGTGGCTTTCCGTAGTTTCTGCCTATGTATCCTTTCGGATCTACGTGACTCTAAATATTTATGTAATCAAAGAATATTATAAAGTGATGTATAGGGCGTTACCTGCAAGCAATAGTCTTAAACAACGACTCCTCTATCAACGCGTCGATAAAAGCCACATAGTTCATCCATATTTGACTATTTTGGTTATCTTGCATGTTGAACAGTTGCATGTTTTCATCCAACAATTCATTGATTCGCTTAGCAGTAGTCACTATGCCATTATATCGTTTGGCTTTCTTATCTGGTCGGTCTTCTAAATTCATCAAAGTATCCTGCGAACATTAATTAGACAATACAATCAGATTTAAAAAATATCTGTAGTGAGTTCTTAACTTCATTGCCAATAAAACTTCTATAGAATACCTTCTTTCCCTCCTTTCTTTCAAACAAAGGTTGTGCAGACCAGTCCTTCATTACTTCTTTAATTTCTACTAAATTGTCCTGGATTTTCGACATCCTCTCAAACAAATTACCCACTAACCTATGTAATTCTTGTAAATAATTCCATAGATCTGAAAAAAATAATTAAACTACAGTGAACAAATTACTACTTTGTTTCTTTTGATAAACACAGTTCCTATCCAAACGGATACGACACAGCGACAAATTGAAACCACATTCTGGGTATCGCATTAGTAGTTCGTATAGCAAAAATCATCACATTTTTGTGTTTACAGCTAATTTAAAATTACCCACACAATTTAAACTATTTTTATTGACTATAGATCGTGTTTTAATTTATTGTCGTTATGTCGTCACCGCCCTGTATACAGATGTTTTATCTAAGTATAAACATCTAAACAGAATCACCTGGTGAATTCCAATTCAGTTCATTCTGTGCCATTTCAATTCGTTGATCAATAGCTTTTATTTCATCTTCCACTAAATCAAACTCCACTTTTTGACTGTTCTTCCTTATCTGATTGTACCAATCAATAGTAATTCCCAAATTTATTCTGTACTGTCGATATGTTTCCTGCTTCTCAAATATAGCCAATCCATCTTTTGGTAACATGTCTGCAACGTCTTCGTTTGTTCGTAAATGATTAACTTCTTTCAAAATGTCTATAAGCTGAAGGAAAATATTGATACATTTTTCACGTGTTAGATCAAGTTTTGAAATTAGTAACTACTTAATTTTTCGGAGTTAAATCCTGTGCATGACCAGTTTGTTTTATGAATATAACAATTGATGTACCTACATAGCGAATATTACAAATAGCGGTAAGAATCCTCAGAACTAGTCCAATTACAAAGCAAAGGTCCCTTCTCAACTTTCAAGATATTACAATAATTTCAGAGTAAATAAGAACTAACCATCGGATGAAAATTCAACACTAAATCTGAGCCCTGTCGTGCAAGGATCATATTATTAGTTGTCTCCTCAATAATCCCAGACACAGTCAACGTCCATTCGTAAAAATATTTTTTCTTGAAGGCGTTAATTTTTTCAATTAATTCCTCATGCCTAATGAAAATTTTCTTCGCTTCATCCGTACCCTTAATCCTGATTATTGATAAAATATAATTAAACATGCATTTCATTATTTAAATCAGACATATGAAAAGTAATGTATGCACGCAAATTACTTTTAGGCTTATAAAAAGCACGAAAAATCTGTGATTAATAAGGCAAAAAATCTACTTAATGTTAAAATTCAAAAACATGAAACCTCATAACATGGAGAATTGTAAGGAATATGGATGAATAAAAGCCAGATAATCAGCTTTCGCAATTTGCCCCACCCAGGATGACTTACGGGTGCGGCAAATTGCGAAAGCTAGCTATAGGCTTTGTGATCCTCGCAGCTAGCGTAGTCATGAACAGGAGGCCCCCGGCTACGGGAGGCAGGAAGGCGTCTACTTCCATCATACCATATCGCTCCAAACGGTTGCTTTGTTCAGTGAATAGTTCCTAAAAGAAAGACTAAATTGCACCCAACTTCTACCACCAAATAAATATGTATACATATATACTGAAATAATTTTCAACCGCCGATCATTACACTAGTTATTCTAATAAATATTGAAGAATAACCTCAAACAGCAATACTAAAAAGAGTTGGAGATAATTGTAAGTTTAACTTACTTCGCAAGTTTCTAATTCTTTCTCAAGCATGACAATGATCTCGACGTATTTCGCTGTGAATTCTCTGCTGATAAGAGGTCGATCCAAAACCGAACCTACTACATCTATCAGCTGAAATGATTTCAACATTCATATAGTTAATTGATACTTGTGCAATTAATCAATTACTCGTGTAATTGAATTTTCATTATATAATCCAATACAGACATGCAATCTTATTACCTTGAATATAGATTCTAATGTCGTGCAATTATCAAACGATTCAACCAAAACGGTCGAAAGTTTTAGATCCAAGTCGATTATGTTCTCTTGAAACTCTTTGAAATCATCATTGAACGTTTCGTCATCAGGATCTAATACGTCATATGATTTAGATGCAAAACCATGAAAATATGCGTCGAATTCTGCTGATATATCTCTTATTTGGCCTCCGAGAACTCTTCCTTTCATACCACCAATCTCTATCTTTTCTAACTTTTGGAATTCCAGCACTGTTTTGAAGAACCACTGAATGGTATTGAGTCTATCCAAGAATCTGTTGAGTCTCTCAAACACAACGTTAGGGTGGAACGTCCAGGGAATCACTCTTCTGTCAACGAAGTATTTGGCTAAGTTCTCTTTGAAATATTCGAATGTGTCCCGAAACTTTTTGAGTATGTTTATTGTAACTTGGATGCGTAAAGTTGCTTCGTCTATATCGCTGTGAAACAACGTGGATGGGTCAAGACATTTCTTGGCCTGAAACAAAATATTAATTTATGAATATTTTTTTATTCTTTTGCATGAAGAAACCTTATATGATGTCAGAAGAATCTCAATCACTACTGTCTATTAAAAGTGTTCGTCTATTTCGTTAATTGAGTCAATGTAACTACAGGAAAAAACCACCCACTCCGTTACCGATTCCGAGTTCAACTGTCGTATGCCGCAAGATATACTAAAGGGCTATATTTTATAGGTAGCTCCCTCGTGTTTCAAGTATTCGTGATAAGTCGCAAGTTCGTAAATCGTGAATTTATTAACTCCATGTCTGTTTTTGTTGTTTGAATATCCAAAGTTAATAATTCAAAGGTTTTACCTACTATGAAACAACTGAGGACATTATGTTGAGAATGTCGCGAGCTGGTACCGAATCGGCATAAATTAGGTGCCTATATAATAAGGCTTTTATCGTTTAAGAATAATTAAAGGAACGCAATCTTAGGAACCAGATGTAGATCATACAAGTGAGCATTTAAATGTTGGGTAAGCGTTTGCATGTAATATTGATTAACGCGTATGACTTTAATTATTCAAGTATGTTACGTATCTAGTAGATTAAATTGAACGCCTTTCAATTAGCCACGATTACTTTTGCTACAGGTTCCGTATATTACCAACACGTTTCTCTAAAACATCTTGTTATTAACTTTGGTTTACAGGCATTCTCAGAAATGCGTTCACATGCGAATTAAACCTATATTCAACCACGTTGTCCGTCATCATGACGAATGATTGGCAAGCCTAACGAGATATTTGCCGGTGCAGTTTACCATGAAAACTACTTAGTTGTTTCTTCGATATCTAAAATATCAGGTGGATTTGAAATTTTATTAACCTGCACGTAAACACGATTGTAAGGCAGTTATTTTGTGATTGATCTAACGCGTATGGAGTCTTATCTGCTAAGTTGAGCAAAACTGGCACAGAATTACGGTGCAGTACGACCTCATTAAACTTGCATATTGGTTTCCACTTCTCTCATCGCTTTCCGTTTCTTTGTCATCTTTTACAACATCCAGATCAAAAATTGTTTATCTAATTCTGACACCACACTTATCCATATTATTTTTCATTTTTCATTTGGTTTTTCACAACCGGTTTCACACAGCACATGTTCTTCATCGTATTGCGAACCGTATTGTCGAATAGGTACATGCGACTAATAATATAATTTTACCTGATGAATAAGCAAATTGGAGATCTGCCTCAACAGCACAATGAGTTTGGATGAGTTGCAGTAGTACTTGGAGTCCCTCCAGATCATACAGATGACATGGAACAGAGGTCGGAATAATGGCTGACACTCTGTAAAGTCAATTTCTTCTAGACCTTGGAAGTGCTTCTCTAGTGGTCGGAGGTACAGGTCGATTTCGCGAGCTTCCGCTAAGGCTGCAAAAGAATATTATTGATAGTTCGTTGTGGAAATCACACCTAGAGGACAAAAAAGCAAGATTCTCTTAATGTGAGTCGTATTAGGCGATGATGGGATACCAGGAGGTTACGATATCACGAAGATATGGAAGCGTTCTCCTGTGCGCTAATAACAACATTCCGTGACTTTGGCAATTTTGGTAATTCCCCACGTTAACGTCGACTTTAAACGTTTTTAACAAAATTAATCGTAGAGTATAACCAAACTGTTAACGCAATCTGCGTTGATAGTTTTTTGTAGTCTGCGTTTAATCCATAACAGAGCTAAACGTTTTTGGTAACTGGACAACCAGTGTTTTCATTATGTTGAACAGTTATAGTTATATTTATTAATAGCGCATATTACGCCAATCTTTCATTATTTTTGACGTCCAACATGGATGTGTAGAAAAATATATTCCGGAATAGTTTTTTCTTTTTATTTATAGAGAGACGAAATTCTTACCACCACATTTTTATACAAACCTGAGACAATATTCTTGAAGAGTCTGCTGAAGCAAGGATAGTAAGCTGAAGTAGTTTTTTCCAGTATAACAGCCATACACCTCACTCTCTCAGTGCGCAGCTGGTCGTATATGTAATTCAGATTACTTAGTCTTGATTTCCAAAACGCCAATTCTAATAAAAAACGCTAAATGTTAGCTTTACGATTCAAATTCTTCTTCATTTGTTTCACAATAAGTGATTACTTTGACCAGTGATTTGGAATTCACGGATCATACGGTAAACTTAAACAGAGTTATAATTTCCCGTCCCATAATTTGTCAGTTATCTATGACAAAACCGAAGTCTAATTTACGTAACCGGTTATTTCTTTGCATCCTCAATTATAATCACGTAACCGGAATGGTAACTACGAAATCACAAAACATCTCTAACCGACACTCGGCAGCGGATTCTGTGCGTTCTCAAAGGCCTGCCCCGAGTCTTCCATCATGACGTCATTTATCTGCTGCGCCCACTTGATGACTACTCCTTCTATAGCACTCTTTAAGTATAAGTCTACTTCTTTGCCTCGGAGCAGTTCTTTCTCTGCTTCGTGTACCAGTTCCACACCAACTGGCATTGGTAGGACCGTCTGACCGTTTACTTTGCCTTTCACCTGACGAATAATGATGATGGATAATAATTTAATAAATCATAATTAATCAGTCTACCTACATCTAGATGTTAATTTGACATGAAAATCTACAGTCTCATAAAAAGAACTTTCTGAGTTCATGAAGCGATAAATCCTATTCCAAAAAATATTAAGTAGGTACTTGTAAGTTTTCTCGAAAAACCAGGATAAGCTGATTAATTATATGCGGCCAGCGGCCGGTAAGTAATTTTTCTATTACATAACATTTCTTCTCTTACCTCATATACAGTGCTCTTGAGATTGTGAATTTGTTTCAGGATATCTTGGGAGACGACAAGAGGCCAACCCTCATGATTCAGTGGATTTGACAGCAAAGGCACGAACACCTCATCTACTAATGATGCTAGTTCGTCTATTAATCTCGGCGCTAAGTCACCTACCGGAAAAGATTAGATTCTAGACGTTTGTAGATTCAAACATTTTTTTTTAACATTCATACAAGTTGAAATTTATCCACAATAGAATATATTCCTTAATCTGCACCAAAATAAACTACATATTTTTGTAGTTAAGACATTATTAACACGAAGCGAGTGAATGTATAAAAATACTTACCAAAAATGACCATATGCGCACAATCCTCTTTTGGGATCGCCTCGGGCTTTTTCTTTACAAAGTAAACGGCTTTGTTCTTCAAGTAACATGGAAACGATATGACCGGTACCAATTGCAGTGCATTCGTCAGCACCACGACCAAAAGCATGGGGAAAGGTTTGTCCACAAAGTCTTTCAATGTAGACCTGTGTTCTTCTAAACCTAACACCCTCATCCATTTCTCCGGTTTGAGTTTCAAAGATTTTACTGTGTAAGACCCTATAAAGTCAAATCGAGGATCGTTATTGGACGTCGATGGTCCAGGTTGCTCCATGTTTGGAGGATATCAAATGAGATTTTACGTCATCTTGAGGAGGCTTCCTTCTGTTTCGCTGGTTGGAACGTCTTTGACAAAGAGTGGGCTGCGAAAGGTAGAGCTAGGCAAATGGCAAGTCACGCAAGACCCAATGGCATGCCATTATGGAACGATGTCTCCTTTGTAACGAGCATCGGCATCGCTATACTAAAATAGATTAAGTGTACGGTGTACAGAAATGTAACTGCTGAAATAAGTTTATATGCTAGATATTTTTAGAAAATGTTTATTATAACATGCTTTATGTTGATTCAGGGAAACAAAAGATTTTTTATTTTATATTATCTCAGTATTTCTAAAATATCTACCTTTTGTATTCGGCTTGCGTTACCAAAGCCCAACTCTGTGATAGCAGCAGCAAATCTGATTAGTATGTCATACCATAAATAAAATGTTTATATGGCAAGCGGTAGCCGACAAATTATTTATTTTTTTAGCAAAGTTTGTTAAGGTTTTCATAGTGGACATCTTCAAGCTGATAAATGAAGTTTATATTGCCCATAATAGGTGTTATAACTTTTTCTGCCGTTAGTACAGGTAAGTGGGCAGAAGCGCGTGCCAGTCGCAGTGCGCGCCGCCTTGCGCCGCCCGCCGGCAAGATGACACTCGCGCGACGTCGCCCACGAATAAGGTCAACTGTCGCTGTTACAACTCTGGTGGCTGGAAGTTATAAGCTGTAGCGAGCATTGCCTAACGGAAATGCGATGTACAGGGTTAAACCATAGCGAGCTAAAAATAAAAATAGAATTTTGTTTTAATATAGGTATACCTCTCACGCTTGTACCTTTTCCTCTAAGGGTCATTTCGCAAGTCCCGTGAAATAGAATACGAGTCTATTGAAGATAATCTACTGAAGATAACTCCAAATTCTGGGCTGATGTACTAAAAAAACACCTTGCCCGACTTGGGAATCGAACCCAAAATAACAATGGTGCTTGTATACTGTAACTTGTATTTTGTAGCCTTAGTTGTTTTATGAAGCTGCCGAGGTTTAGTTTACACCTTCAGCTTCCCTATTTGCTTTCCAACTAACTTTCCATTATGAGCGGTCAGCGTCAAATATATCGGAACACCTAAAAATCTAAATAAAATAGACTGAAACATCCCAGGTACTCATTATCTTCGGCTCAGCAAAAGTATTCAGATATGATGGAACAACGTCATAATCATATTAGCTCAAATAAGCATAAATTATAGTGATAGTTGTAAATCTAAACCTTGGTCGGTTGAAAGTTCCGTTTTAGCGCTGTACATTATATCATATTGACACATTTAAACGAGATACGGTTTAGTTTTCTCACTGTCACTATAATTAAGTACCTACTTTGACCGACTTTGATGTTTCGGTCTATTTGGAAACTTAGGTGTTCCGTATACAGATAGTGCCACCCGCGAAGACGCGCGCCACTATTTTTTGGCCGAGGCTTTCCAGCTGACCGTAACGCTCTCTCGTGATTATTCAATTCATCGTAGTCTGCGTGTGCACTCATAGGTAATTAGTGTGTATTGACAGAACTAAAACATAAGCGGTAGGTTGCACACTTGTACAACTATTATATATCTAAGCGATTAGGAAGGAGTGGGGCGCGTCTTCGTGGATGGCACTATCTGTATTTGAAGCTGACGGTACCCGTTTTATATTTAATTAGTCTTTACTCAATAATACCTACCTACTGCAAGAATCTACGTCCGCTGTCGCCTACAGCTTGGTGCGCCGCTGATGCTAAAGCGCTGGGTTAAACGTTGCATAAAATTGTAACTTTACCTTCCTGAATTACGAACTGACATGTCGATTGATACTTAATTTATTTACCTTTAATTAAATTCCAGCAGGTATTATACATGGAATCGAATTAACCTTATTTTTTCAGTCTATATGTATCTTGAGTTCAAATTTCACTTACACAATAAAAGGGGATTTTATGTCTTCGTTCCACGCAGTGGAGATAATAATGTTTATTTCTCACCAAATACAAAAAAAAAGTAGCTACATACAAAATAATAGCTGCATAACTAGAACGACTAATTTATGGTTGTGGATCGCTGGCGCCTGTGGTATGTAGTAACACCACAGATAGTCCGTATTGTACAGGATAATATTTCAATGCTTTGTCAAATAAATCATCTCAATCACTAGATAATTCAGAAAAAAGAATGGCGCCACTTTTCATCGTGTATACATATATTTTTAATTGATGGGGCCGGCACAATTAATTTTAATTTATTCTGAACTAGCAACCGTCCCGGCTTCGCACGGATGCAATTTAGTAATGAAGAATGTGAGAAGTTATTGAGATTTCATACAAAAATATCATCCTCCTTTCATAAAAAATCTGTTATCGAAACCGTACAACTACAAACAAGAAAAAAAATAGCCAAATAGATGCAGCCGTTCTGAAGTTATGCGCTTACATACATTTTACGCAATTGATTTTTATTTATATAGATAGATTTCCTACTATGGTTGCTATTGGAGAGCAGTAGGCATGTATTTTAGATAGGTATAGGTCAATATTGTCTACTTGTCTAACCCATCCTGGTATCTAAGCGTAATCTAAAATTTCAATTTTCATAAAGGTACCTCCTACAACTTGATTTACTGAACTACTTTGTTACCTACTATCTACTATGAAATAGTTCTAGAAATAATGTCCACCTAGTTAGTATCCTATACAAAATCATTAAATGATTTATAATTAAATATTAATAACTACTATAGTTGATATTTCAATTACCACTGATAATGGCATACTTACTATAATATCCATACTAAAGTCCTTTTGAATTTCTCGATAACTTCTTTGAAACAGCATGCAGGAGTATCCAACTATGAGGTAACTTTCTAAATTACTGGGTAATTAAGTAAGTTCCTACAAAGATTTCTATTTAGCTTTTGAGTCTTATATATTGTAGGACAAAAATATTTCTTAAAGGTTATCTACTTACTACAGAAAAAAAAATGCGAACATAATATTTTATAATACATTTATTGATAATGACAGCGATGGTTGACTCGAACTTGCTACTTGGCAAAAATATTTCCACTAGAAGTGAACTATTTTTGTATTTAAATATTAAAATCTCTTTATTATGCATTATGTGTATAGTAATGAAGATGCAACCATCTATGCTACAAAGTAGCTGCCTATTTATCACAAAAAGAATTAGAAATACATTACTTTGTCATTTATTTATTTTACACTTTCCAATTCTGGCAAATTAATTTACTTAAATACATGTCTACGCTAAAGTAAAATCCATGCAAGTCACAATTTCATAAAATAATAATATTACATTCACATTCGTAAAAGCGTGTGATATCTTGAATTGACTGCGAATAATACACACAATTTTCTAAAATCAAATAATAATAAACAACAAATTATTTCAATTACCTAAAAACTATTTGTTTAAAACAAAAGCACAGCACATGGTCAGCTTAATTTCTAAAAATTAAATTAGGACCTACGAGACGCTGCTTTTAAGGTCACTATTGCCTAAACCTAGGAGCCCTAGTGCACACTTCGAGACACCTACCCGAGCTGACGTATCTCCAAGGCCTCATACCTGCTCCGCTTGACAGCTAGTCCTTTGCCCGTGTTCTACCAAACTACTGGACATAAGCACATCAAGAGTTTCAAAGACACATCCTACTAGATTTGAAAATACGTATATTTCATTTTAGATTTTTTTAACGTCAACTACACATTGAGCTGTCCTAGTTAGGGCCAGAATTATTTATTATAATGGTAAATATACTTTTACATTCAAAGTTAAAAATCGTAAAATGCAAAATAAACGCCATTATGTCGCATTCTGTAGTTAAAAATCTAACTAATCGCTGATAAATACTAGTGAACGTCTGCTAGAACGATATATGTATAGAAAAAATGGAATGTTTAAGTACGACAGTCTAATAAGCTTTCGATAAATGTTAATCGTGATAACTCTATGTATGTGTGACAAATATGATGTCAGTCAACGCTTACAAATTAATTGAACCGCTGTCCCATTGCGAGGGGTGTCTGGCCACGTCATAACGTCAATGTAACAGTACAAACGAATTTGCACTGATCGTAGGGAGGACTATTACGTCACCGAACACTCGCCATGGAATCGCGGTCCCACAAAAAATTGGCATTAAATTCTCGAGTGCATACGTTGAAACAGCTGTTAATATTTTTGAATAACATTTTATATTAATAACTTACGTTTAAATGTAAATATACATATGTTTACAGAGGTATTCGTTGACGTCACATGTTGGAATGCAACACAGCGACATAGGGCAACACAACACATTCGATGATACGTTTTGACGAGTGACGTGGAGTTCTACAATGTGACGTCACAGAATTGCCCTCAAGGAATGGAGGCAAGTGGCGGACTATGAATGAACGCTGAAAGTGGGACTTACAAACACTAGTAAATAACCAGGCGTGTTACTCTATTTTGTGTACTCATTTAGTGTACTTACGAATGATTACTTTACTAAAAGGATGGAATATACATTAGGTGATCTAAGACTATTGCCCCGTATTACCACGGAGCGAACAATGTGGACATTACCTAATACGATTACACGCGCACTATGCCGCTACAATATATCTTGATACTTTATCCAAATTAGGCTTTATTCAAAAAATTTACTATAACTCTTCATATTCCTATAATGGAGAGAACATTGATTAAGATTTTTGTTTCACTAATTACAGATAGATACCTCATCGATTTATTGTTCGAATGTGGATGGAGATAATAAATTGAGGACAATTTTTTTTGTAATGACATTTTTTAATTTACAGAATGCCGATTCACGACTACATTTACATAACTTTCGAATATACACAACCTAATCGATATAATGTGTGTGGCGCAAGTGATGAGTGAATCTATGACGTCACATCTGTCAAAGTTGACAGCATCTACTTGGCAAGTCTACTCATCGCCACAAAAATGACGGTTGATGCTTATTCGATATTTAAAATTTAATATTAGAATAGAATCGATTACGAGTACGTTAATCGAATAACAAGCAGTTAAATGGCAGTATTCATTGCATTTCATTCGCTCACCGCTTGCGCCGTACATCGGAGCGTCAATGTTTTTGGACTTGAGTTATCCGTCAGTAGCTGTTTGGTGTACTAAGTACAAAAGTCTTTTACAAGGACGAAGATGTAATATTGGACGATTTCATAAACTACTTGAGAAACACCTTTAAATAAAAGGGGCAAAAGCAGGCGTCGAAATAAAAAAATATTTTTTAATAGTTAGGTGGCAAGATACTATCACAATCGAAACTGGCAATCGTGTGTTCAACACAAAATGCACGTGAGCAGTATGAAATATAGGTTAAGAATATTATTATAAGTGTTAGGGTGAGGAATACAATTTATGTCCATAGTGATTGGTGTATTAAACACTCACAGGTATTGATGGCAGTTTCATAGTAACTTAGACTTTATTTACTCCTTTCGATTTTAAGTATCAAATTTGATGACCACTAACAAACGCGGACAGAAATCAAACACTTCACCCTAACTTTAAAAGTCATATAAAATGTAACAGTGAAGAGAAACGGTAAAACGTCAAAATCACAGAAGTTATATTCCCTGTGCAGAATATAAAACTGTGCGGGTCACACGAAGGTAAGCAGTGGTCGATGAGCTACAAATACATAAATAAGTATACATTACCGTAACAGCTATCACCACAAACTATACATTACAAAGAATTTATACAAATAACTTAATAAACGATATTCAATCACCGATGATTATTACAAATAATAATACACACTCAAATCCACATATTTACAAGAAATTTTTTAAATGATTAAAATAAATCACATTATAATTCCATATTTATATTTACAAATATTTGAAAATAATTTCATTTAATTCATAATACGATAAAAACAAAACGATAGTACAGTTCATTACGGAAGCGATATCGTAAAACATACACATATAAATGCAGAACAAATGTTACATACAACCGACTTTATAATTATATTTGACTGTATTTTTATTATTTATATTAAATTTTATTAAATATCACGACGAAAATTGAAGACCCTCGAAAATATTATAGAGGTAAACATTAAATACTTGTCGTTACGGTTGCACATAACATTTGCTGAGGATTTAGAACTGCATATTTGCGTTAGCACTTTTGTAGTCAACTGTACTCAACAGGGCGGTCAAAACTTTCGATGACTTCTCGTTCTTTAGGACATCGAAAGCTGAACATTCCGGAAACCTCGTGACATCTACGTATTTTATTGACGTGGTCAATGAAACCGAGACTCGTTTCCCCTAACTCTGTCCCCGACGTAATAATAAAAACGAAGGCGAACGATATTGCTTTACGGGTGTAAATAAACATCTACAATACATATAAGCACCATATAAGTTACATGACTGCAACAAAAAATGCGGGTTCTATGATACAAGTAGTGTGGGACGTAAATATAAATTCGGTCCGATACATTGCTGGCTTTGTCCGCGCTATGTGTGTGATGGGTCGGTGCGGAGCGAGTGAGGTACGTCGCGTGACGTCACGCCCCTCGTCGGTAACGGTGGTTTATTTGCTATTCCTAGTTTTGGTGCCGACGGCGTTTATGCTGTCGCCGCGACTCCGCGATCTGTGTAGGTTGTGTAGGCCTTCTCCTGGAACGAAGCGGTATTTCTAATCTAAAACTTTAAGCTCGAAAACGTGAGTTTCATTGAATTACAATAAGCTATTATTATGTACTTATATAAAAAGAGTTTGCTAATGACCAATTACTGCAATCAAAAATCCAATTATCAAGTATCATTATGATAAAATTAATTCTCGTTAGATCATTATATATATCTAGAAGCATTATGGAAGGAAAATGTTCAGCATTGTTCTATCGAGCTGCTGGAACTTGTGTGATGTCGTGCTTACCCTTGCTCTGTGCCCGCTTGAGCTCGTTGTCGCGGAAGGCGCGCGCGCTGCGTCCGCGCCGGTCCTGCACGATCTTGTCGGGTCGCACGAAGATGCCGTGCCGCGCTCGGCACTCGAAGTACCGCGTGCCTCCCACAGACCCATCGTTTTTGCCTAAGCAATCAAATACTCATTATTAACATGGTAATCCCACAAAAAGGATCATAACGGGTCGGGATTACGCGACGAATTTACTTTCTACTATCTGAGACGAAGATGCTTTCACAAGTAATGAAACATGAGGCCGTGTGGCGCACCCAGGTCAGTCAGCCTCGACAGCACCATTGCTGACCTGCTAATCTATCCACTACAACATGAGCTATTCCCATATAATAGCATGTGCCGACTCGGCAGAAGAAGCAGGATACAATGAGGGAGACGCTTGGGAAAGACTTGAAAGGGATCTGAAGCACGCGGCTCAAGACAGATCGCGATTAAGAAGTAATGTGGATCCGTGCTCCATCTAATATAAGATATTATTAAGTCAAGTGGTATTTTAGGATGATTAATATTGTGTTTGTTTCCACACAGACAGCATGCTCACCAGTAGGCGCGTCTAGTTCGATGCCGATCCACGTGCCGCTCGCAAAGTGCGTGGGTCCGGCGTACGCAATGATGCCGGTGCTGCTGCTCAGTCGTAACTGTACGCTTTCGCCTACTGTCATCCACGGCTGCAGCGCCGGAGATTCTGATGACTCGTCTAATTTGGGAAGGTTAGTGTCAATTTTGTTAGGTTTAAATCATATGTGATACAGATTTTTTTCAAAATTATGTAAATTTATTATTACGCTTCTTATTTTGCATCATAACATATTCCGCTTTTCTTCTGAATCCTGTTAATCATAGTAATTTTGACAAAATCATATTATTAAATTCCAAAATACTATCAGCTATTCCTACATGCACATTACCGCTACTTAATTCTGATAATTTAGTAATTGCACTCACTGTTTTACACATTACATTTACATTACTCATTACATTACTCAGCCTAAAAATTCATTTTACTTTTTCAATACTATAACTGCCTATTTGAAACACGCTATATACATAATTATATTTGGTTGATAAAATCGTCATTTCGCTCACCGTCTCCGATGCGCTCGGTAGAGGAAGCGGGCGTGTCGTGCAGGGCAGGTTCGTGCGCACTGCGCGGTCGCCCGCTCGGGAACGACGCACGCGCAGCCGACCGAGCGCTGCTGCCGCCGCCCGCGCGACGACGGACAACCTGCAATAAATATTTATTGTTATAGGTCGATGTTAATCTTAAAATTAAGGCTCGTTGAAATTTTTTGTTATAATATAATACCCTTTTATTAAAGTAACCTCACCTTGCCAGCAGGCAATTGCGTCTTGACGATTGGTTGGTCGGGACCAGTTGACGCGGAGTCGCTCTCGCCAACAGACGATGCCTCGCGGCTTCTTTCTGCGTCGTGACTCGACTGTTCCGAACTCACTGACTCCACTTCAGCTTCTCCTATTGGCAAAAACAATATTTTATTACCAATTAGTTTTATGAGTTACATAGTAATTCACGGACAGGACATGACAGTTAATAAATATACTGCCGAACACAGGCAGTTTGATGGGCAAGGGAAAACGATAAATATAACGAATAAATAAAAAAATATCCAGTTGTGCTTACCGAAAGAGGTATCATGCGAGGCATCATGTGAAACATCATTCGTAGACTCGTGCGTCGCATCACCGTTCACCTGCGTGTGTTCAACGCTCTTGTTGCTGGTGAGCACGGCACTCTCCACGGGCAGCGCTCCCAAAGGATCCACGAGCTGGCCCTTAGATTCCTCCTCTTTGGCAGCCTCCTCGCAGTCCCTCAAGAACGGGTTGATGCGATTTCTTGAGCCAGGCGTAAGTACTGGAGTTTTTGCTTTATCAAACATAGAGTCATCTAGTTCGTGTTTTGATTCGACTATGTCGTGTTTCAAATCGCTGATATCGTTTCTGAGTTCTGTGATTTCGTTCCTGAGACCTGCCATGGAGTTCTTGGTTCGACTGAGGTGTGTGTAGTCCATCGTTCTGTCGAAGTCAGGAGTTTCGTCGACCGACATGCTTCGGATTGAGAGGGTGTCATCGTTCGTCAGGTTTGTCGATGATACTGCTTGTGACCCTGAAAAAGAAAATGATATATACAGTTTCAATTGCCTGGTTCTTAAAAAAAAATATTATTTCTTTAAAGACTGATTAACATCATGGTCAGTTCAACAAGTCGATTTTGTATAGATCATTGTCAACTATCCATCATGACGTAATAACACATCATCGCCTTTTTAATCAGCTAATTTATTTTTCAGTATTTAACACAAATTCCTCCCCCAAGTTAGTTTACTCTCTTGTTCATTTACAGATTCGCATAACTTACCATATCCGCTGGAGGATATTGAAGGCGAGTTCTTGTTGGGCACACGTTCACACGCCAGTTCGTGCAGCGAGTCCAACGTCTTTGATGTCGGTAAGAAGCCGCGGGAGGTAGCGCGACTGCGGGTTCGCTGCAAATAATAATCACACGTTTAATTTTGTTTCTTTTATATTATTATGAAATGATAACCGGACATGGCATCGTCCATCACATCACTACAGATGTTTGAGGGGTTTACCTCCACATTAAACTATATTATAAAAAGACTCATATTACCATTCCTTTAGTGGCAATCAGTAAACTAACGAGCGACCAGTAACAATTCTATCCTCATTACCATTAATGACTTCACCGACTTGTAAAAACACACACACAACACTAACTACAAACTCAATAATACATACCTGTGACCGTGGCGTAGTGAGTTCGTCATTGGGCGCAGACTCGGGTTCAGAATGCGAGTCCTCATCGTTCCGCCGTCCTGGCTCCTCGTGCAACGTCGTCATACGCAGCCCTAGCTTGCCACTTGCAGGAGACGCTGCAATATCATGTACTTTTTAGATTTACATACTGAACAAACTAGTATGTATGCTGGTAGAAGATGGTAGTGTGAAAAAGAAAAACTAATAGATTCAGCAAAAAAATCATGTCTTGTTCGAAGACGATCAAATAATAAAAAATATTATACTTAAGTTTTACTATGAAAGAGGCTTAAAGTTATGATAGGCGTAATTTTAGATTGATAAATAGCAAAATAGACATTTGATGAATAAGTGTAATACCAATTCATCGAGTAAAATATGTGTTCAGATATAAGTTAGTATAAAGATAAAAATTGGGCCCAAAGCCAATTGAAAATTATCAAAATTCAACAGTGAAGTGCCTTAAATTTCTTAAAATTATATAGCTTGCTTTTCAATGTTGTATTATAGTCCTATAATCAACAACTGTGCAACACTCTTAGCATCTTACCAAATAGTGCTGTGCCTAGTTTAGCCTAAAGAAAGTCATAGCTCAAGTAATATAATGTTGACAAAAATTTACCATGAATGAGTTAACTTTAACAGAAATAACATCATTGAAATGAACGCTTTCATGCTTGAGATTGTACAATGATTGAGTCATGCCAATGTCGTCACCATACGAACTAACTAGCTCACTATGAGATGTAGCAAACAAAAATTAAATCTAATGTTTACACTTTACGATGCCTAGATTCTTTTCAGTGTTGGTGTGCACAGCGACACAAACATTGCACAGTGCACGTAGATAATGCTCGGACAAAGGTATCATAATTATTTTTCATAAGATTTCACACCCGCACATTGATACGAATCGAAATTATTGAAAAATGTTTGCGACACATTTTCGTCCATAAAATCGTACAAATCACATGTAAGACGTGTTTCAAAAACAGAACACTGAAAAGATTGTACAATGAGCTTTATAAATAATACAAACATTTAACGAAAACCGTCAAAAACAAGCGAAACTAGTGATTCTACGACTTAATAACGGGACGTACACTTGTTGGGCGTCTGCAGTCGCAGTGAGTTCAGGTTCAAATTCAAGTTTAGGAACGTTGGCCGGGCTGCAATGAAAATATTAATGTCTTCGTCAATACAAACCTTAACATAAAATACAGTTTTTGGGAACCTTTACATAAATACATTCTATCTACAGTTTTAAGTTTATTACAAAATGAGCAACAAGTTTATAAAAATATCCTTATATACAATACACATTATTTAATTCAGATGTTTACAAATATTTACAGATAATGACATGATTTACTAAGTAATATAGCGCTCAAGGAGGGACAAAACACCTAGCACAATTTGGCGCTCAACTAAAAACAATATTGTGTAGATTGTTTCTTATCATATTATTAATGTATATCTACACGATAACAATATTTTTCCTTCATCACAAATTCATCACAGAAATGTTAAATTCTTAATTTAGTTTTAATGAAAAAGAAATCACTTACTATGCACCATAATATTTATCTAATTAATTCCTAATTTAGAGCGTTCGTAATATCAAACGTACATTACATCGTTTATTGTCTAGCACATGCTTATTACATTATCTATCCACAAGTTATACTTCTTCAAATAGTTGTCTACATTACATGCATAGTTTTACCTAACACACACACAAACCTACGTCCAATATCATTGGTCTATCACTACTATACATAACTACTAATACAAAGATAGGACTGCCTTTCAAGTTTTTACGCATCGCAGTTTATCAAATGTACACAATATCAATATTTGGCTGCAATTATAGAACCCTAACACTTATAAGCATATTTGTTTTCTAAACTGAAAGCGTCGTTTGTCTTTCGAATCCACAGCAAATAGATCAACGTAGAGGAAGAGGGAAGGAGAGGAAAAAACACAGGTCATGCTGGTCCATGCAAATGAAAGAGACACGCAAACAAACTGACAGTCAACATAACGACGGAAGCTGATGCTCGAAGCTTGCTTTTCTCTAATTGCCAATACAGGGTCTAATTTTATCAAAACGAACTCAGCATCGTATTTTGTTCTCACTTGATTTCGTTATGCCAATAGTTTCAAATGATATTTTACAGCCAATCAATGGGTTAACATACAAAAATAAAAATTTCTTATGAGTAACAATGATCACAACACATCTATTTAGTTTTTAATCGTTCGGTTGCATTCGTCTAATAATTTCGCAATACAGTTGCCATTCCGATTCAATACCATATTGTTTTCTCTGTTTACCTGATAGGAACGAGCCTGAAGGTAGCGGGGGATTGAGATACAGAAAATATAACGTTAGTTTCAGAGTTAGGGAATAATTTTTGTGGTCCTATTCAACCTTGTTCTTCAAGATTTGTTGTAATGGAGCCCAATAAAGCGTGCGATTTTTAATCAAAAGAAAAAAATAAATTGAAAGCATTCATATTTTTGGTAAAACATCAAAAAGTTGTTGACATACACTGGGGTATTCGACTCCATTCGCATTCAAAAATATCTCAAAGAAAAAGATGGATTACAGAAGAAATATTTCAGTAAACTTAAAACAAGTCACATCAAAGAATATGACAGTGAAAGAAGTAGTGGGGGTTAAAGACAGAAGGAGAAGTTGTTTGAGCCATAGCGTTGCCACAAAGCAATTGGAAAATAAAATAATGTCATAGTGAGATCATGAAGAGTGGATGTTCAAGTACTGTCGTGACAATTTTGTGAAAATGCATCGCCTGAATTATCTTTGATTTCTCTCTTATTTATAATGTAACTATCAACTTTAAGTAGAACACTATTCTAAATCGTCTATCGTGCATCGATATTTGTACATACTAAATCAAAATTTATGTTACCTATTCTACTGAAATGCACTAAGAAATTATATTGTTTGTCTAATAATACGGTTTACAATTTGATGTAAGCCAATGACGTAGTTAAATGCGCTATTTGTATGCACATGTGCAGATACTGCAAATAACTTTTTTTATTTTAAATTAATTTAATAAAAACTGGAGGCATGACAATGTTATGAGTGGTAAAGAATGAATGTATCGGAAATAGGAGTGTGTCTTGTACTGTAAAAAAATATATATTTTAGTTCACAACATGGAGAAATATTCCAGAAATTTAGAGTAGGTTTTTCTAGCTTACCGAGTCCGAAGGGTTTGGTGGGCGTGACTATCTCGGGGTCGTTGTGCGCAGGCGCAGCGTACGAGTGTCGGTGCACAGTGCGGCGCGGCGTCTCGTCGGCCAGGTCCGCCATGCTGCCCGCGCGCCCCGGGGTCAGCCCCGCCAGCGACTCGAACGACGAGTCCAGACGCATTAACTGCACAATTTATTCGATATTAACACCTCGATTACTTGTAGTTAATATTTAAAAAATGATATAGTTACAGAATAACATTAGTTTGAAACATTCACAAAGATGTTCACATTAAATATCGCTGACATTCAATAACATTAAATGTTTATGATTACAGATGAGATGACACGTTAAACTACATAGGTGAGACAAAATTGTGCCCAGCTAAAATGGGTGATAAAATAATAAACAAACAAAATAAAAGGTATAAGCTTAAAAATATGGATAACAAAAAAATATATATTCCTGTTTCACAACGTAACGTGAACTATGAATGAGTCTAAACATTATAATGTCAAATAGAAGAAGTCTTTATTATCACTCCTGTTTTCAACCACAACAATTAAATATAACATAAAATTCGTTATCCACATGTGAAACTGTATATTTTATTAAAACATAATATGAAACAGTGATCCAAATAAATAATGCGTGTGCTGGCCAAGCTTGGTATTACATCTAATTAGAACTTTATGCCACACAACACAATGTGGAAATTCCCTTATGAAGACAGGATCGTATACAACAAAAGTGAACCAAGTTAACAATGCGTGTGTTGGCCAAGCTAGATATTACCTTACTGGCCACCCTTGTTGGCCTTTAAGCGCTAAGCCATGACAAAAAAACCACATAAGTAACGCGATCACGATAAGAAGGTTTCATATAATACAATGCGCACCCAGCGCATTACTCGCTTCAGTTTTTCAGTTAATATTTTTGAAATGGCCTAGCGCATATGTGCCCTGATTTGAACTTTATTTTACAGGACATAAAGTGTAATTTCCCTTGTGATAAAAGTAGCGTATTCTACAAAAGTGAACCAAGTAAACAATGCGTGATTGGCCATGCTGTTGACTCACGTTGTTTCCGTTCTTGGCGACGTTCTCGAGCGCCTGCGACAGCTGCGGCCGGTGCGTAGCGACAACACACGGGTTAGCAAGCGTACACACAACTAGTTGCGACTCCATTGCTATCCAAGGCTTAGTTTCACGTATTCTTAAAACAATCGGTGTTATTCACCGGACCAATTAGATATTTTCTTCTTGTTTTTATTAAACAGAATTATTCGGTGATAAGAGACTTTATCATAGTCCCTTTTGAAAACCCTCAGCCAGGGAAAAACCAATCCTGAATAGCAATGGATTCTGTACTATTTGGCTATTCTCAGTGTTATGTTTATTTACATCGTGACGTATGTCTGATATTCTATCGTATGTTTATGGCGACATCGACTTAAAGGCATTATTTAATTGCTTGTGACCTTAAGTTTAGCATAATATTCGGCTCCTAAGCAAAACAACATCTAAAGAACAAAATTAACTTACAGTTAGAAGTAATCGCGCCTGTAAATTTTGAGTAGTATCATAATACTCACATTAATAAACTTTAACTTTACTTACAGTATCGATTTTACTTCGTGCGTATTTTTCATTCAAAGATCTAATCTGTACGAGTTTTCCTAGATCCCGGTCATAGCTAAAGTAAGCCAAAAATATACGAAGATATTGCGCGCGTTTACGACAGAAGTTTGCTCAAATGCGCGCGCACGATTTTTTCATACACTTTTGGCTTATCGATAACTACAATCGAGGGTAACAAAAACTCGTAGTAAGAGTGTGTTCCTATGTGCTATACTAGCTTCGACTGTACATGTGTCTATATAAAACTGTGGTCTATGTAACGACATAATTGTACTACAAACTTAGGGTGAACTGCACTAGAGTTTGAAATTCTAAAGTTCTTTTTATTATAATGCCTTCAGATGGTGCTCGATTTATAAAGATATCCAATTAATATGGTACATACGCACTGTTGACATTATTGAACGACGGCAAAAAATGCGGTGAGCTATAGGATATTGACGAACGAAATAGAACAAAGCTTGTTGAACGTAATTATTAATCAATAAAAACAATATTGTAAGAACAATGGTTAAAACCTAAAAATATACAGGCATATCCAATTCCAAACTCTAGTACGTAGTATCATTGCCGTTGTTTCTTTGTGTATATTAAACTGGTATGTGTGTACCTGTGAGAAGTTGGGCACGGAAGCGGTCTTGCGCATTGTGATGGGTTGTCCGCGCGCCTGCTCCAGCTCTTTGACGGCGACGCTCTGACGTAACCGGTCCAGAGTCAGTATGCTTTCCACTGCGCTTACGCCACGCGTGTATTTTTCTGGAACAGAATTATTTTACATAGAAGATCCCTCCAAATCCTGAGTTTTCGTGAGATATGACTTAGACTAGGCCTAAGTGATTGTTGCTATTTTCCGAGCTGATTTCAAATCTCAACACCCGTCATAATACTTAATATTTTCTTGCATCTATGATCCCACCAAGCGATTTCATTTTACTAGGTGGCGATGCTTGAGGGAGACCCATATCTACCAGTAGACATCTATTGGCTGATGAATGAATGAATGAATGAATGAATGAATGAATGATGATTATCGTGAAGTTTCTTTCCTAGGAAAGCTGTTTCAATAGATCGTTTGGTACAAAGTTCTACTGGAAAAGCACATTTTCAACTAATACTACGATTGGCTGAGTTAAGTTATATTAGACACAAAAGAAGTTGAAATAATAATAAAACCTTACCGATGTAGGTCTCCCCGTCAGCAGCGCTGGCCTCTTCCCCGGTGGCAGCGATCTGTGCCAGACTCTCCCGTTCCTCTAACTCCTCAGAAGCTTTGGGTATATTGGAGACCACCTCGTACGTCACGCCTGTATGAGTCAGCTGGTCCGTCCTGTCCACATAATAACTAACACATTTGTATATTACATATGTCATTTGGGTTAAGTGTATGATATTGTATGATTTGGAAATAGACAAAAATCTAAAATAATTACGAATGGTATAAAAAAAATCAGTAAAATTATACTATGTTTATATTGGCTTTGAATACATTGACCTAAATTATTAACGGCGATTGAAATCTCTAATTATTATTCGTCTCTATTACTAAGTTACAAACTGACGTTTCAAATAAGTGCAAAGTAAGAGCCTCCATGAGTGACGAAATCTGAGATCTTAGTCGTTAACCGAGGCAGGATGCCTCGATACCACATTAATATCTGGCTAATCTTTACACTACGGCATGAACGATTCCCACATGATACCTATGTCGATATAAGAAAAATTATGTGTTTCGGGTAAATACCAAAAAGTAGAAGGAAAAGTCCCAGATGGTTGACGACTAACCTGACGATTTTCTTCCGTATCCTGTCGGTCAGGCTCTGTCGCTTGTATATGTTTAATCCTAATCGTTTCCTAAGTATGAGATCCATGGGAGCGGGGTGCGAGAGCCTCACTGTTGTCTTCAGAATCAGGTACACACGTTCATTGGCTGAAATACAACAATCACTGATTGATTTTGACGTTGAATAAAAAGAGTGTGCTTGTCTACTGGATAGATTCTAAGAAACTGAAGCTGCGAGATAGTGTATGGCCGGTTTGTTCTGTAAAACATAATGTTATTATTATTTACCTTCAGTAATGCGGTTGAGGTACTGTGAGTCGTGTATAGAAGAGTCCCACGAGGCGACAGCGGACACGTCCTTGTCGTGATGCTGCAGTATCTGCAGCTCATAAAATTTGTTCCCGTGCTCCTTCGGCAGGATCGAGTGGAGACCCGCTACTGTGACTTCCTCGCCACTTGGGTGTGTTGTTAGGTCGTCCGCTGTTATAAAGATCAGATATGTATTTAGTTTCATGTAACTAGATCGTGGAAAGATCGACAGGGCAAGATGGGTCATAGTGACAATTTGTTGAACTTTGTCAGAAAGGTCCCAATAATAGTTTGGCACAAAGCTGAAAACATGGTGTAAAATGAGGGCTTGAGACGCTGTATCGCCAAGTTAACTATAATGCCAGCTTCTCCATGCTTATATTCGGGCATGAATCTGCGACCGGACGACTTAATCGGATATGTCTAAATAAAAGTTGTGTTTGTCATATCTGCTTCTAATACGTAAAATGGTATCAATTGTCCTGATTTGTTTGATGTTTAGAGTGGGGAAGTAAATGTGCACAGCGCTTGACTGACCGTTGAGGTCGAGGAACAGCACGGGTATGTGTTGCTCCATGCCCAGCGGCGGCAGCCAGGCGGCCGGCGCGCCCGGGATGGGGCTGCCCGGGCTCGGCACCAGCACCTGCAACCGTATTATATTATATTACTTGCGACTATTACCACTTCTACGTCCTATCAACGACCAATTTCAACGAGTATAATCCCTATTCATTAAATAATACGACACGCTGATTTAAAAAAGTATTTGTTAGTACCTATTGCTCCCACTTATTGAAATTAAATTAAACTTAAATTGAGCCAAATTTGAGTACTAAATCTGGGTCACAAAAAATAAACTTACAGCGTTCCTCTCCTCGGTGAGTGAGACCCACTGTTCAACTAGTGACTGTTCACGCTCATTGTCGCGTTCACTCTTCATTGACGGCGACATGTTCACCAGTTTCTGTAAATATAACACGACCATTGTTTATTAAATTTATATTTTAATTCCATAACAATTATAGGAAGAAACGCCATAAACGTCATTATAAAATTCTTTAATAGTTTATCAAATATATATATAAATATTTACCTGTAACTGTGCGTGTAAATGTTGTCGTCTACGGAACAGCGCGTCGCTCCACCTTTCCCGTAACACCGCTAAATCTTCATCCTGATACGAGTCCAACGGCATTTGCAGTCGTGACCTGAAAAAGCAATAAATTGTAAATAACAAACAAAAAATCCACCACCTACATCAACTACCGTGATAATTAACACTGCGATCAGACAAATATAGGCTGTATTTATAGGTCAGCAAAGCAAAGCATTATTTAACAGTATGATACCATCCTGCTTGCTGCACGAACGGATACCCCGTAAGCTAATATACACTAACAGAATGTAACGGGCATGCGGACTTTCGATGTTAGCGTTGATACCCTATCTAGCTAACAAGTTGCCTTCACTTGAGTAAGGCTATGTACACACCTGACGCTCACAGAGCCGACCTCGATGCTGAGGATCTGCTGGCAGACGAGCGGCAACGTGCCGGAGTTAAGTGCGGGTCGCACGCGCACTGCGATGCGACGCTGTTGGCCTTGCCGCACTTGGTACACGCCACCCGTCCATACATCGTTGCGTTGGACAACCTACAAAAATAATATAGCGTGGCAGAATATTTATTAAGAAAAAATAAATAAAGAAACCGACGATTTCATGATCGTGTTTTAATTAAGTGTTGTTTTTTACTTCGTACAGTATTATATTAAAAATATATAATAGTTACCTCTACAGGCGCGTACTCTCCATTGTCATTCAGTTCGTGTATCTCGACCCACAATTCAATCTTGCGCGTGAGTTCGGTCCAACGGTCGGCCAGTGATCGTGCCTTGGCTAATTGTTGTTGTTCAACTTCCCAGTTGCCGCGCGCGCGACTGAATCCAGCCGAACGATGGCCCCACACTTCGATGGATAGTGCGCCCTCTAAGAATTATAAAACATAAGTTTTCAATCAATCTGCACTGTGGTTGATTACTGCTCATTCCCTTTATCTCAAAGGAAATCATGAGCTTTAGCAAAGAGAACATTAATACACTGATAATGATGATTGGTTTAACATTACCACTAGGCCTATATCTATGCTGATTAACTTTCTAGTTTTGAAGTAATCATATTTTGACGCTCAAATGAGGCCAAGAGTGCTTTTTACGTAGTGGTCCCAATATCGATGTTGATGACGTCGGTCGTCCCGTGTCGCCTTGACAACCACAAATACATACAAAACGAAAAACTAACCAGCACAATGTTCAATGAACTCCTCGGTGAGCGGTATGGTGAAGTCCCTCTTGTGGTCGAAGCGGAAGGTGAGCAGCGACTGGTGTCGCGGCGAGGCGGGCGGCGCGGGCTGCGCGGGCGGCGGCGTGTCGGCGCTCACCACGGGCGGCACCACCACGGGCTCGCCCGCGCCGCCGCCGCCGAACACGGAGTACTGGCAGAACACGAAGTGCGACAGCGACGGCGGCAGGCCCGTCGCCTGCTTGATGGCCACGCGGATCACCACCTAACACGAATCACCCTCATTAGCACTCATCTCACGGACATGTATCTATATATAACAAAGGTAGAGGATAAAAAGCAGTGGCGATTGCTCCACCGACAAGAACTAAACTCTAAAATTAAAGGAGAAGAAATTAATAATTACCTGTTGCGTAGCGGAATCAGCAGGATCGTCTTCGTCCCTCATATCACCAGAGCTGTCTGAGGCTGCTTCACAAATTCTGTCTTGAGGGAACTGTCCCGCAACTCGACTGATTTCCACCTATAAAACAAAATACAAAATAATGAATTAAAAAAAAAACAATTTATTCATAAAAGCACAAACGGACATGAACCCTAAGACACGGTAAGTTGTCTATTATCTCTACTTTAAAATTTTATTCAGTTAAACACCAACCAAATCTACTCGCGTATGAAAAAGAAAATGGATCAAGTTTATCGAAAGTCCACAAAAACGTACCTGCAATCTGCCAGCGACCTCTCCCTGCTGACTAATGATGGGTGTATGGTAGTCCAACGTCACGTCATGGAACAAAGCCTCTAAGAACACATTGGCTACGCCGATCAGATTGTGATTCTCTTGCGACTCGTAGAATGGATCCAAAGCTGTTTCTGTAGTTGCATCCTGCTGTAAAGGTACGTTCATATATTTTTCTGTTTCAAATTTGATTTTTTGTAATGTTAATATATTATTAATATTTGCGTATAACAGGACGGCAGCGGCGTGTGCAATGTTAGCATGGCGTTATATACAAAATATATTCAGCGTTACTAAGCTTCCACTAAAAATTGAGACCTAGCACTGTAAGGCGTTGTACCGCACTCTAAAGACACTAAAGTATCAGGTTATCTTGAACGAGTAGTACGGTGCAAGCGTATTTATACTGCAAAACAACTTTAGATATAATCCAACTTAGTCGCGCTGTTATCAACCAACTTGTTAAAGTTCTTACCTCACCTGAATTAATACCTACTTTAAAACTATTGTACACACAAACCCCACACTATAACTTACTGGCTCGATTGGAGTCCGTACCTCTTCGATGTTGTCATCTCCCGCGCGCTGCTGTCGTCGTCGCCAGTCGTCGTACATATCGCGCATGTCGACCAACTTGTTGTCCAACTTCTCCATAGACCACACTTGACCGCTGCGACCCGGACGTTTGACCATTATAGCTGGCTCAGACACGAATGCGCCACGCTGAAATCAAGAACCGTTTGATTAGTTTAAAATTGGTATTAGTATCGCTTCAAATTTATTAAGAGAAAAGATCAGATATCTACCGTATGAGCAAGCATTTTTTTACTTGTCAATCAAAAGAACACACGCGTATCTTCAACGAATGGTTACCTTTCTGTTAGGACTGAGGTTCTGCGGCGGTATCTGCAATGTCACACTAAAGCGAGTGTTCCGCCTCATCTCCTCAGCCAAAAAGTTGGCTTCCTGAACAAGGGCGTTGGCTCTCAATATGTCTGCTTTGAGTCGTCCTAGTGATCGTTTGAACGTGTCATCACGTTCCGCCGCCCAGCGTTCCACGCGGGCTGCTGTTGTTGGCGTGCAGGCAGTCATCTTGCCTGTAACAGAAATGAAAACGATTGTACTTTCGATTCGAGTAGGAGCTAGTTGGCAGATAATAAGCAACTCCCAAGTTATGTGTCCAGCTAAACAGAGTTTTGTCGTCATGAAAAAACGAGATAATGCCTATATTTACTTGATTTTACGAAATAATGAGACGACAGAATTTTGTTGCGGTTTTCATGTAAGTAAGGAGTGGATGCTTGTTGAGGTAAGAATATTAATATATAATATCTATAATCTCTTTATATATTATCGACATATAATCTCTTTCGTATATTAATATATACGAAAGAGATATTCGTACAAATCACTTTTGCAAGGCTTTATGAAGTGCCCGAAGCACGTAATAAAGTGTTACAAGTCAGTCCCGCACTGAATGTTGGTATATTTTTTCCTGTTTAGTCTTAACATATTCTGTAGTTTGATTTTATGCTATTACCTAGTTTGAGCGGATCGTACGCGTACGGCGGATAGGGTGTAGATGGCGACAATATATTCCTCAGCTGTTGGAACTGTCTCTCGTATTCTTGCCGTTGCTTCTCTAGCGCCACTGCAATAAAACAGATACGTAATTATTGTAAGAATCGATGATAAAAAATGCATATATTTCTAAAATAGTTGTAAAATGACCCTGTACCTTGTTTGTCCTCTTCGTGTTGTTTCTCGAGCCTAGATATGGCCGTCTGTATAGGATCATTGCTAAGTTCATTCAACATAATCTCGTCCCGCGCGAAGTTGTAGTCGATCGGCTGCGCAGGAGTTTGTGGTTCCGATGCTGTCGCTGTGGAATAACCAGAATCTTGTTCTACAACGGAAACGTTAGTAGAACAAAGAGGAAATAAAATAAAAGTAAAATATATAGCAGCATGGTATAAAATCATAAAATAAATTACCATATCACATAATAATTCAAAGTATTTAAAGGCTTAAAGCATTAAAATAACAGACAGTATTAAAAAATGATTTAAACAAGACTTCTCAAATCGCTAGTTAAGTGTTTTTTGCTTAAACCTTTCTTACCTGTAGCCTTCGGACAGTTGACCCTGAAGAAGTGATGGTTCCCCCACAGTATTCTGTCAGCATGTCCGAGTCTGACACTCGAGACTACAGGTGTACCATTGACGAAGCAACGCGCCTGGTTTATCGGCTCCATGTGTAAGCCACCACCTTCCACGAGGAGATGACAATGTTGGGGCTGGATGCCGAGACCGGAAAGCTGAATGTCTGCTGAACTTGCTGCACCTACTAGTGTGCGATCCTGTAAAACGGAAGGTAGACTTAAAAATAACATATATACTTACTTATAAATAATAATAAGGTAGGCTGAGAATATTTGGAATTTATTAACAAACATTGTGTATTAAATACTTCGTATTTACAAGGGATTATCACCCAAAAATCGTAGCAAACTTAGCATCGCTTGGATCAATCAATCTAAAAATAATTATGTTCTCAAAGGCCGATTTCTCATTTCGGTACAGCTAGATGGATATCATTATAAAAAACTAAAGAGCGCCTATATTTTCTGCACGAGTACGCATAGAGTGAGTGTGAATCAAAATCATAAGAGATAATAATGGGTAGAGCTGTGGCTTTAACAGGTTCTAACATACCTTCAGATAGTACACAAGCAGTTCGTTGAGCGATGGATCGGCGTTGAGATTGACGAGGTAATACTTGTTCTTCTCCACTTTGATGCCGCTCGCTTGAACACTGATGCCCATCTTCTCCAAAGCATGTTGCCGCTCGCTCTGTATTCGACCTGGAACAAGTATAATGGATTTTACAACAACATTTTGAAATAAAAATATGATAATTTTGTTCCTTTAATATTGTTAATTTGATTATCACTTGCGTTTACGGTGACGGAAAACATGGTGAGGAAACCTGCACATCTGAGAGGGCTCCATAAAAAGTTCTCGATGGTGTGTGTAGTCCGCCAACCCGCACCAGGCCAGCGTGGTGGACTGAGGCCTAACACTTCTCATTCTGAGAAGAGACCCTTGCCCAGCAGCGGGACAGTAATGGGTGGAATTTAAATAAATTAAATTTAAAAAATATTGTTCCTACTTTACATAACGTTCACTGTTTATATGCAACCGGCTTTATGTTTTGGAATGTTTTCATAGAGCAATTCTATATAATTTCCTTTTTAGAAGTGATTACTAAATCACAGTTTTTTTTTTTCTGTTTTCCAATGAGGTTTTGATAAGGATTTTCATAAAGGTTGTGTGCTGAGAATTAATGATGCCATAGCGTGACACTAGAGTTAAACAAAAATCAACCACCTAACGTATTGTGGTAGTTTCAATAAAATTACATATTTTACTCTGGACTTTGAATAATATTACATAAATCGACGGATAGCATCTACACATCCACAACGGTGTGTTTTACTGTCAATTAACGTATTGTAATTTAGCAAACCAGTGACCTTACTTCAAATAAATTAATTAACAAGCAATCAATTTTAATATTACTAGCGACTTCGTTAGCGCAAATTAATCCATCACGTAAAGGAAACACAATTCCGGCCGTGTAAACCGCACCAAATACATGACCGCTTTTCGCATGTACTTTTGAATATTATAAACAAAACTTTGACGCATGAAATAGTTTGTAGAATTTTATCAATTTACAAAGAGGTTTTATTCATCATCATCATCAGCCAGAAGACGTCCACTGCTGAACGACGGCCTCCCCCAAGTGGGGGAGGGTTTGCCATAATCCCCACGCTTGGCAGGCGGCTTGGGGATCGCAGTGGCTCACCGATTAGTGAGAGGACGCTGCTGCCCGTCCTCCGGTGTCTGGTCGCAGTTTTAAAACGTACCCGGGTCCGAGAGGTTTTATTAATGTGTGTTAAAAATTGTAATTACGATACTAGGGGATGAATAATTAATGTAGAACGCATAAATACCAGTTTCAACAAGTTTCTCCTCCCATGTTCGCGACATTTCCTTCATCAGGTGCTCACTTTGCGCCAGTTTTTCGTGAACCTCTTCACCCACCGGCGAACCCTGGAAAGAAAGAGAATATTGCCTTAATTCCGAATTAATTAAACGTATAAAATTTCAAAACTCATCATTTGCTTCAAGATAATAGCCTTGATCGTAAACCGTACACCGTGACACAGTAAACCGACTAATAGTCACTTTAATTAATTTCTACCAAAAGCCCAAAGGCTTTTGTAACAAGAATACTAATCCTTCAGGAAAACCGATCGTAAATCACAAAGTCGCCCACCCTTTTGTCTTCAAACAAGTAGGGTTAGTTAATATCGGCTTGCCTTTGTTTTAAGCTTAGCTCTATCATATTCTTAGCACTAATTATCATTATATTTGGTACATACGTTTGTTACCAATAATTAAGACAGCGTCTTGAGTAGAACAACACTGATAACAATGGCTGATAAAGGGATTATATTAACAATTAGCATTTATGACTAAATAATGACGATGTCTCATCCAAAAATATATTATTCACCCAACGATGTATTGATAAAGTTGGGATGTAGTCGTAGAAAATTGTAGGGCTTCAAACAAAAAAAAAAAAATATTACTGACCTTTCTTTCCGGGCCTAAAGGAAATATTGATATTCATAGTGTCATTGTCATGCACAGCCGTGACACAATTCAATATTCCCTTGAGCGTATCGATCCCATGTGTCACCGAGTGTGGCAGTTCGAATGTGTCATGCACATACGTCTACCACATGCTTTATCTTAAGGTCGTTAGGCCTCCTTGAGCCATCCATTCTATTCTTTTGCATACATGCAATTAAGTCATCTGTTAACCCGCGTTGGCTAATATCCAATTGTAGTTACAAGGAATACTAATATCGAGGTGGTTAGAAAAATTACCATATATTTCGTATCCCCCTAGTAACTTACTTTTTTAGCTCGTATTATTATTATTCAGTCGGCCATATTGCATACAGGAACATATTGCGTCCAATGCCTCGTGTACTGTATACGAGTACAAGTATTACGCATGACCTTCTAGAAAGTTCTACATTTTCTTAGTTCCGTTGAGTCCTTTTAGGGATTTATATACCTATACGAATAGTATATTTATAAGAATATACACAACGTAATATCAACACATAAATCAGCTATTCAAATAAGTAACTGCAATACAGTATAATTTCATAATATTCAAAACAACCACACACAGTGTGAGTCAGACTTACCGTGCCACTTACCGTGGCATATTTGAGCATCTCCTTAAGCGTCTCGACCTCCTGGCGCAGTTCGCGAATGATGCGCGCGTTCGGGTCTTCGTTCACCACGGCGTGGTTCACGATGCGTTTCGCTCGGTCTGCGTAGCGGAGCGTTGATAGAGTTTCCTCGTAGTTGTCCGCAGCTGGGGATATTGTGGCCACCTGAAAATGTATTGTAGGTTTATTATGGCTTTCAAGAAATGTTGGAGGCTATAGAGTCCGGTATGAAAGTGGATAGTCTGACGACCGCGTATCGAGACTGACAAAGGTGGAGAAAATATAAACAAAAGAAGACTTTTATTAGTAACATTGCTTTATGAAGTACGTTTCTGATGCATAAAGCGTAGAAGTATTACTGGTATCAAATATGAATCCACATTCACCAAATAAAGTGGTAACACAAATCAGATCCTTATCTACATGAAACCAAAAATACGACTGAAAGTAATCAAATACATACACTGTTTCAGCCGGCTATATCATAACATTAACTTTCAATTGCAATGCAATTGAATATTCCATTACAAGTATTAATTAAGTAAAGAGTCGTCATTACTTTGTGATAATTACACTGATGCTTTTAAAAGCAACTGCAACGTTGCGTAAAATAAAGCAGCTCTGCCCCACATAATATTTCCATCCTGCCCATTAACATAAAATCGTCCTTGTTTACAGGACAAGCTAATATATGGCGAGTTGAACAAAATGGTACTATTTTTAATATAGAGAGAGTTTCGTAGAACATTTCTATGCAAGACGACGAAGCATGAGTGTTTCAAGTTGGGTGACTCAAAGGATGCGACGGTCCGTGGACGGAATTTGAATTTATTTCTAGTCTGAAGAGACCTAATTTGCATTTTCTTTCCACTTGAGCATTTTAAGTGTAAATTGATTGAATTTAAACTTACACTTTCGTTGTTACAGTTTTTAACTGTTAACCAACTTTTGCTAGTACTGTCGCGTGCAATAAGACGTTTGGGAACCACGGAGATAGAGAAACTCAAAAAGGATTAACTGTATCTCCTAGGAGCTTGGCAAACGAGAAGATAAGATATAATCTTTAATTAAATTTCACGAATCAGTTAACGTTATTAAATAAGGAATGGTATTTATATCAAGGTTGGAATAATTAAAATTCTCGAGGGATCTTGTTTACTGTATTACAAGTATTGTTTAAAAAGAGAAAAATGTCCTGGAAACCCCAAAGGATTCGTAAGATTATGATGTATTCAGTTTATTTCAGAACTTCACAGTCTTTCTAAGAGCCAATAATTCACTATTATAAGGTTCTATGAATAAATAACAAAAATAAAAATCGGAGAATAACGTGCTGTGTAAAAACATTGTTTGATTTCATGACGAGAAACTATAAACTACCTTCTTGAAAACAGCCTACGAATGTCTTTTACAGCCTAACAATAGTTGTTTCAAAGTACTATTCTTCTGTTCCAAGTTCTTAAGTGTCATATAACACACTATACTACTGTCAACAGCGACTGACTCACATTTGTATTGATCCTGTCTGTGACAGAGTAAATATGAGTGATATAAACATTCAATTTGCGCAGCACAGGCAAACATGTCGGAAACGGGAGAAGGCTTAAGCCCGTAATGTTGTTGTAGCCTCAAAATATAATTATAATCAATATACATTATATATTATTTTTAAGTAATGATAGGAGACCCTTCTTTTAAACGGGCGTGGTCACTAAGACAATTTTTGGAACAGACGGCACGGTTGACTCAATGGCTAAGTGGTTAATTTTCCGCGCTAAGTATTGCGGGTTCGATTCCAGCACGGACCAAATATTGGGTCTAGTTGTGTGTGCATGCGACATGCATGTTTGTAACTGTACCCACGATACAGGAGAAATCCTAGGGCAATGATTTTTTTTTAAACTGCATGTTTACTATGATTTTTATTTCAGAGAGCCAAAATAACGGCCGCTCTAAAGATATTAAAATCATAGTACATATTCCGTTTCAAGTTCTTAAAATACTCTAGTATTGATATCGTACTCACCATAACAGTCTTGCTGTTCCCGCCAAGGTTGTCTTTGAGCAGCCAGGTGAGCACAGAGTCCCGGTACGGTACGAACTTGTCTTTATTTTTGTTGCCCGACGACTGGTCGGCCAGCTTTGATATTACTAGCCCCAGTGTTGTTAGGGATCTGGAAAAAACGAGGTATATTTAATACATACGATACATGTTCGATCTTATAATACACGGCTGTTGTGGTATGTCAAGAATCACATGTCCTGTTACCAGAGTTGCCGATCCGTTGAGATCCGTTTTTCTAAATATCGGGACGCAACCTCAGAGGGCTGAAAAACAGGACGTCCCGCCAAAAGCGGAACATCTGGCAACGCCATCTGTTACATACTGCTTTTGACCCCCATTAGAGTTTGGGTCACTTGAAACTAGCCAATGTGCAACCGATTCAATTCAATGTCTGTCTCCACAGCTTTACATAACACTGAATGCGAATTATAATACTAAGATCAAGTGGTAGAATAAAATGTTTAAGCTATCATATCATGCCCTTCTGACCGAATTCCGGTCACGGCGGCCAATCTCACCGGAGATTAGCCAAATACCCAGGAGATATTATAGAGCCCAAGTGTGTGCGCAAACACAGATGCACTCTCTATTCCTTCACTCTCATAGTCCGATAGGACGGCAATCCAACACGACCTGAGAGAGGTCAGGCGCAGGACTAATGGCTTGACGGGCTTTCTAAGGCACGGTGTGTATTCACATACACAAAACCCAGACCCGAAACAACTATCTGTAGATCATACAAATATTTGTTCCGTGCGGGAATCGAACCCGCGACACGTAGCGCAGCAGTCGATCTCTCAACCACTGCGCCAACCGTGCCGTCATAGCTATCATGTAAATAATATATGAATCATATTACTTTCTCCGAGTTCTTTGTGTTTCTTTATTTATTTATTTTTTCTATATAAACAATCTATTTTTACCTGCTGTATTATATATCAAAAGCGTTTTCGTAACGCCTTTCATCACTAAAGCTGTTATTTAATCAACCATATGACTGCTTGTTTACTTGAACACTTACTTGTTAATATTAGATCCTTCCTTCAACCTGTCACCCACAGCGCCCGTCTTCACAGCTCGCTCTGAGCCCGCCAGATCGACGAGCGACAGTCGTGCGACTTTCTCGCCGCTGACGCCTGTCGCAGCGTCGGTTAGGGTCTGTGTTAGAACTACGCTGAAGACCGCATGCGACCGAGATGATTCGCTGTTCATGTTTGTCGCTGCAACTGTACGTGATTTGTTGCCTTCGGTCATTAGGTTGTCAATATCCTGTAGACAAATAAGAATTGTTAGATTATATTGTTGCTAAAATTATCGACGGCGCAATTAGCGCATTGGCTAGTGACCTGTATGTTTATAATCTGAACCATCGTGGGTACAGGTAACAGGAGAAATCATAGTGAGGAGCAACGTTTTTTTTTTTTTTTTTTTCATTATTATTAAACAGAAAACAGAAAAAAAATAATTAAAATCACATACACAATGAATTAATTTATTAGTGCTCACATAAGTCCCGCCTTCATTAGTTTCACTACAACACACGTGTATTTAGCGCTATACCAAAGGCATTGCCGGAATTTAATACAGAGATATTCTGACCCATCCAGTTTAATCTAGAAACTTCAAAACTAGCCAATGTAATACCAGCTTCTTATTTAAATACAAAAACAGCAGCGATGTCATCCTGAAAGTAAGTTCATGGAATTTCAAACTACTTAAAACTTTTACATCTGCGTTAGCCAAAGTTTGCACTTTGCAGTGTCAAAGTGTCTACGGGTGTACTGTTACGAGGATAATGCAGTTACATCGCGCGAATGGAGAGTTGGACACGGCCAAGTAAGGGTAATGGGGTAAATCGGGTAATTACCTAAATTTTAAAACACGTGTAGAGTTTCGTTATACTGTCTTATCATTATGACCAAAAGTCTGGCTACATGTGGTAATCCGCCAGCTTGCCTACGGTCGTTATTATCTGGCCTATAGTGTACGTTAGGCCTTACCATAACCCGTTGAAAGCATACTGTATGCTAAGCTAAGGTTATTACCTATAGTCTAGTTTATTCATAAGCACCAGCCTTACGTACGGCTTATGACTAATCCTCCAAGTTATAACGCGATTAAATACAAGCTCTGTTTGACACAAAGGTTCTATACTAGCATTGAGACCTACATTCAGTAGATGTCTAGATCAAACTCGAGATTAACACACGTAATTCACAGAAACTTTGACTTTGTGACTGAATAATCCGCATAAGACTGAGTACTGCAACTTTACTACGAAGCGGACTCTTTGTATTCTGATTAGCTAACCCGATTATGGGGAACGTCACATTTGATTTTAGCATCACATGTTACCAGCCTTTTCAGACCTGGCAGGCCCCTGCGCCCTTCCCATCTCCCATACATTGCTGCATCCCCCGGTCGTGAGTACGCCTGTTTCATTGATACTATCACAAATATTTACCCTCCCGGTGCAAACAAACTCAAGTCATGAATGGGCTAAACTGGTTCATTTATAACAATCTGTAGGGAGAACTTATTTTAAACTCGCTTTTGTTAATATCATCCCGAACTTGTTTTGTTAAAGTCTTGGCTGATATTAGGAAATTTCAGTTCAGCTTTAATTTTATTCTCATTCATGGAATTGAACGAAGTTGCTCGAGAGTAGGGTTGGCAGACTGAAACTAAAGTTTGAGTCAACATTCTACAACTTTTTTTATTTACTCAGAAATTTTTAAGTGTTCTTAGTGCTTTTATTTGTACGAGGGATTCTGATTAGAATGTTTACATTAACAAATACAAAAAGGTGAAAAGTAAGGTTACTTTCTAGTCTTTTATGTCACTAAAATCCCTGACGCCTGTCCATCTCATATCCAACGAATTCTATAAATCTGGGAGGTTTATATGAAATCCAAAATGTACCAGACTCCTGGCAGCCCTGCACTCTAGTGAGAGTGCTCTTAATACGTCTATGCAACAAGGATAATCAAACCTGCGTCGCATGATTAAACACAGGCCGCTCGCCCACGGCGACTTAAGTCGATGTTTGAACGCCCCACGTATTAACGACAAGTATATTATTTTTTACCTGTGACCTGGTGACATTCTTATAATGGTCTGTTATTTCACATTTTGAAAAAACAGGGGCGAATACGGTAACTTAATTAAGTTTGTATGGGAACTACCCCCAATTGATATTGCTGTAGCTAAATATCCTGAATGTAAAACTGGTTTTGTTCTGTATTCTTTACGCCCTAAGAAAACAATCTACATCCTCGATGAATACAAATATATTTAAGACATAAATTCGAAATATTCCTTCCTACCAACAAAATTAACATACATAATGCCGCAAAGAAGCAATAAACAGAATCAATATCAAGAAAGTTGTAAAAATTTATGTTAATTTTAGGTAAACAAATTCATATGAAGAGCAAGCACCCAATCACCTTCCGGCGAGGGTTGTTTGCCGCACCCAAAAATAAAACCCCAACACAAACATACCAAGACATTCGTGCTCAAATTGTGTTAACAGGGCTGCCAGATCACCCCTATGTTGTTAGCGAGGTGTCTAAATTTGGACCGGATGAAACAAAAAAAAAAACAGAAAAGACGAAAGCGAAAATATTCAATTTTTTAAACCACTCGTAATAACAGCCGAGCATATTTATATTGTTAGGTAAACTATTCAAGGAACATACAATTAAGAAATTTAAATACTAGCAAATTGTTTTTCACCTTTGACCAAGCTGCCAACCCTACAGCTGCACGGCATCGAAATTCAGTTTGGTGCGAAATGTTTGTTACATCTCTTTTCATTTGCCTTTAGTGCAAAAAAATGGAATACCAATGAAATTAGACCTTTGTTATTCAACAAAAACCGTAGCACGTGCACATTCAATCAATATCAAGTTTGCTTTGTTAGGTATTCATCGTGCAATATTCTTTTTATAAGGCAGCTTTCATAAAATTCCGCGAACCGACTTGCAAGCGTGGTCAAATCGATCAATTTGGATTTATACACATAAAGACTTCTTTACTGCCACTACTTTACTAGACTACAGGTTTCATTGCACTGTCTACCTTCCAACATATCATATAACCCCAAATGATGCTATATTATTGGTCCAATCCAAAACGACGATCTACTTAACTGAATGGTTTTGTTAGTGGTGATACGGTCAAAAAGACATTTTTACAGATCGTATACGTATTTCATTTTCGTGGTACGCAGCACTAACTTAACCCTCAATTTGTAAAAATAGTATCGACTACTAATGAAGTCAAAGAATATTAGTAGGAACTTGCAACACGTCCAGCATTTACATATTGACTCACAGATCACACCAGCTTCTACCTACTGATACCTTTATAATAAATTGTCAGCACATCGCCTAGCACCAGTGCAAGCTAAATCCGAACACGGCTTAATATTTCAATATTCAAGTGAAACACTCGACGCCCGAGCAGCTTGGCTGGAAGGTAGACGGACTATTTCAATACAAAGCGGGTTTCAATTTCGAATCGAAAGATTTATTTTACGCCTCATCTGATCTTTGAGGAAACGAACGAATGGAATACGAACGGTGAAATAATATTTTTATATTAAACAGTTTTACTTTTGCATTTTCGCACTACAATAAGCGTTTAGTCTAAAGATGTGAGTGGGACTAGTGCTATATGCATTAGCACCAGTCTATCTCTAACAACAATATTTGGAGTTTTTAAAAGTAATAATTAGTAAGTGCCATATTTTCGCTATGCTCGCTCTACGGATAAGAGTAGAAATATTAACTCTATCTATACTTAAGTATTTCTTGAAATTTATTAGGTCTCGTTTAATTTCAAAACAAACAGACAAAATAATTCTTTATAGTCTGCACATTGTAATCAATAATAATGTTGGACTAACTCTAACATCCGGCCGCGGACACATTCACTTCGGTCATAAACTGCTAGCATTTATCGTGCTTTCCTAACATAATAATCGCAAGTGTTTCCCTTTCCTTATCTTTTAATAATAATAATTAATTCATTTAATGCCAAATCTCAGAAGTAAATCTGGGAAGAAACTTATATACAATAGAAAAATCGAAAGCAAATAGGAGAGCTCTTGGATAAACGAAATACATAAAAAAAAATCCTCAAAAATAAGTAATATTTCAGCTGTAAAATAAATTAAAAGAACCGTATATTGTAAGTATATATTAACTTCGGCGTTGTAGTGTCTATTTATTTGGAAATAAGGCAATCGCATTTAACAACCATGGCTCCATTAGGGTTGGATTGACAGCGCGACTGACAGGTTCAAGGTCACCACTGGCGTTGACGTAGCCACGAAATAAATATGGACAGAAGAACCACTACATACAATGCAACAAAGTATAAAGTAAAATTGAAATTGCAGTGGTACTTACACCCAAAACTATTCAGCAGGTGTACGTACACCTGCTCAGTGGTGGCTTAATGACTAAAACAAAACACGTTCATGACGTGGTAGTAGCAATACCACGGCATATGTTATTCTACTAGACGCTAAGTAATCCAGCTGACTAGTTTGGAGATCTGTGAAGATCTTATCCATTTTATAAAATAATCCTCAGGCTTACGGGAAGATTGGAGGCAAGTCTTCCAATAGCATTAAACCGTGATATTTTTACTTTGAGATTTATTTAGCGGTCACAAAGGACAATAATCTTATGTCATGCTTAGCCCCCAAGGGATGTCCATGACGTATGAACAATACAAATACGTAAGAATACGCTCCTCACGAGTGACATTAGATTATCCCAAGTAATATTGGGTTTGATTTCCTCAGAACTTACGATATTATTGAGAAAATACAAGAGTCGTTCGAGACAAATGTAATAATAAGAGATTGTATAAACGATGACCCCCTGTTATTGTATTAGAAAAGTAAATTACTCAGTAGGTAATAACTAAAGATGATTTCTTCTTAGGTTGTATGTTATTGGTCATCGAACCATTCTATGGTATAGACATGTAAAGAGCTAACGAATAAACTCTTCTGACTGTAGACTGTTCAACAATATTTAAAATTAACTATCATCAGATAGGTACTAGAGACTTATAAATGCGACTGACCAACTTGACTACGTTTTAATCAAGTTTCATAACGTTCTAGAAACCACATAACACTTAATTTTCCTCATTAAGCTGAATGGATAATTGGACACGTCGAATCGTGACGCAATCAGGCCATCGATCATCCCAAACTGATTTTGTATCCGCGCAAAACTTTCGAGCGGCTTAATCGGGATTATGAAAACAAATTTAATAAACGTGTTTATTGTATTTTATGAATCGCTAAATTTATTTGATAGATTAATGTGAAAATAATAAAAAAGGGACAGGTATACAGAGTCTATTTTCGTAATCCCTATAAATGAAATGAAAAAAATTATACTAAATTTAGTCACTCTGCAGATGGTACTAGGAGTAGTTTGAGATCTAACTGAAAGCTATAGCTAACAAGGATGTTGATGATGGAAACAACAAACAGAAGAGAACGTAGACAAAATCTCGTATTAATAGTAGCAAACCATATATATTGACGATACTAGGATTTAATAATATCTAGTTTGCTTTTTAATACATTCAATTTGAGAGCTTAACGGCGCTGCTGTAAGCTTATTAACCGCACTATCTTCCGTTAGCAGCCTTAAAGTTATATTTTATGATAGCGTTTACATAACTACTGGGTCTTCGCGTTTACTTTTATTAAGAAAAATTATAATTAATACTAGAATACTTATGCCCTATATATTTTCTATGTTCACAGGTTTATTACCAAAATTGGATTATTGGACAAGTAGGTACCTAAATGGTTTTCATCACATTATCAAACCTAGTATAGACATTCGATATTTTTTAGATAAATTGAATTTCGTGTTAGGTTTACTGCTTGTTTGCAGTTTCATAAATCTTACATCATATAAACACGCATCGTCAGCGGTGACCCGAGTCATTGAGTCCAATCCATCACGCGTGTGATCTGTAGGCGCTTATAATACATAGACCAGCAACATACCTATATAACTACCGATAAAGCAAACAAGAGGGAGACGTGATTGAATAGCTGTAGCGAATACAGAAGTAAAATGCCGAATTGCGTTTTGGTCTCCAACAAAATATTTTTTTCTTTCAATCAAAAAGGAGATTTCTGAAATTAAATTATGTAGTTTTTAATGAAATTCTGGCTAAATTAGGTGTAGGCAGAAATGCCTGTTTAAAAGGATACTTTTATGAGGATTTACATGGCTGTATTTTTCTAACCTATAATGTTGAAACATAAGTATGATTTCACCATACGTGTTTTTCTTGTGTTCTTTCGCTGTCTTGTCTTCTGTAGCCAGATCCTTGTAAAGCCAATTCATCATGCCAACCTTTTGTACGACAACCTTTATGGCGTAGATATAAGGTTTATATTATTAAAACAAAACTATGAATGGAAATTCATTAACCCTAGGACAATTAAAGAATTAAAAGTAGTTTTAGATCAGCGAGCAGAATTTAAAGCAAATTCTAGGCAACTTGTCCACTAAACTAGAGCGGAGAAGGAGAAAAATTAACCAATTGAATATTATTAAGTCACTTACTAGGTTATCCCAAAAAATATTAGAATCCTATGTTATTTTGTAACTTTTACGGTCCTTTTTCAGTACACAGGCAGCCTTAAAGGCGTTGTTATTATTCACAGAGAGGGCGAGTAGGCGTTCAACTGTGCCGAGATAATTGAAAACGAAACAAGCCCAACAATAACACGGCATTTTACAGGAATACTCGGAATATTAACACAAACTAAGTAAGGTCATTTATAAACGACTTTCAGGCGGAGTAAAATGTTCTGAAAAAAACACAGCAAACACCTTTATAATTAATTGCTTCTGACAATGCAATAATAACTGAACACCGCAACTTTATTTCATGTTTATAACCGGTGTCGAAGTAACAAGATAGATCCGTAGCAGCATATGTATTTGTAACAAATACAGTGCCATATTAACCACGTAGCAAGAGTAGCAATTGCTACGGGCTCCGCGCAAAAGGGGGCCCCGCGTATCCTGTGCCTGAGCGTAATTTTTTAAGATATTGAATTTACTTGATGTCACAAAAACGTGAAACGTTACACCTGTTTTCCGACTAAGACGATCGACGTCAGACAATCGGTAACCGATTATTTTACTGGCGAAAATAAAACACAGAATTTCATACGGTAAACGCAACTTCTACAAAAAGTCACTTTATACTTAAGAGCCCATAGCAGATCAAGGGCCCGATAGAATTTGCTACGGGCCCCGCGCTTGTTTAATCCGGCACTGAACAAATATTATATATATACATATAACACCGTATTATGACCATTGATATGACACTTAGATGCGAAAACAATAATAGGACGGTCCTATCTTTGTCACTGAACACGCCTGAAGTCTGCAATGTATAATAATTAATGAATCTGGGCAAAATCCCATACACGGTACAAACTCTAGGAATTGAACGTAACGGGACACACTAGAGATACTTCTGATATTTTTATCGTCTACTTTCTACGACTTGTCGAATTAATTACATTCTTACTTGGATTTTATCAAGTATAAATATTTATTAAGTTTTCAGAAACATGATAAACCTTGCTCTTATTATATCCAAAATTATTTTATCATCATTAGCTTTAATAAGAAGACTCACATACAAAGGTATACAAAGTATATAAATTCTTGAAACATGTTTCTGATATTTTCTGAAAAGAAAATTGCTTTATTATTTATGAAGAAAAATTATTCATATTTAAAATATGAATAACAGAACAGTACAGTATAGGAGTATGAACAAAGTATGCGTAACATGGGCAAATTCATTGAAAGCATTTAATGTAACTGTTTTCATTTAACTGTAAAATGTTTAATCTGAAAAAAATAAGAACGAAGAAAAGTGGGATCCTATTAAATTGCGTGGATTCGGTCTTGTCTAATATAATTTGAAACATCGACGGCATGGAATGGTCGATATTGAATAAGCTACTGTTTTTAAAACGCAAAAGCGACCTAAATGAATAACGAGCAAACTCTATTAGAAAATAAGAGGAGCGACATTGGAAATTACATCACTGTTGTAAAAATTAAATGAACGGCTCGCCAGCACACAGATAAACCCTGAGAGGTTTTCGTTGTATGGCTAAAACAATTGTAATATAGACTAAGTATTTTGGAAAAAAAATATTGGCATCGTCGTGGCTATTTAACGAAGTTACAGAAAATATTGCTAAGCGATCACTTAAAAAAAATCAAAGTGGAAATGAAACAGGGTAGTAACTGGACCCCAGACTCGTATTTCAATAAAATCGTAACAAAAAAAGCTTTGGTAAGTAAGTATTTTGACATGACAAAAAATATTTTTGTAAGAGGAACATTGCGAACTGAAGCCCAGCTTAATCGAGCCATACTTTAACGAAAATAGAAACTATTGTAACACGTGTATCGTTCAAAGTTTTTATTAAAAATATTAAGCCCAGACTATGTCGTCTGAGGTAATATTGACAGTTCAATAAATGAATTCCTGATATGAAACAGACGTCTGAACATGGTTTATCTTTTTCACAAATTCTTTAATATTTTCAAATAAACTATGTACAGATATAATTAATTGAATTATACTGTATGTAATATTTTTAATATCCAAGTAAATTAATTAATAAAGCTCCCTTTTAACTCAAAAGTTAGGCTGTTACCCACCACTGTTAGACTAACCGCGCTTGGAATAGAAAGTTTTCGAATTAAACAAGAGTTTCTCAGATTAAGCAAATAATTCAAGCAGTGGTAAAATAGAACGCAGAAGGGACGTTTTAAATTTATGGAAAGCTTGTGAATCCGCACAAATGACCAGACAGCTTTCGTGTTAAACTAAGTTCTAGGGTTCCTTTAAAGATCATCACACCGAATGGGACCCAGATGTTTCTCTTTACGTTGCTTATGCGTTGCATACTATTGATTCGTAAATTAAAAAATATCAGTTGTACCTACTAACATTTTGATCGTGGATACCAAGTTTTAGATTGAACGTCATTTTCAATTCATAGATATTTAATTCTAACAAAAATACCATAAAACAAGTCGTAACGTAAATATTATTAAGAAAGAAGGTTGAATTAATAACAGATAGGTCGTTAACAACCCTAAAGTAACCATTATGTTGATTAACTTATCCCATTAGCTGATTCATCAGATTTATACTCATCTATTGACACGCTAAATAACTCCCACGATAAAGCCCAAAGCGTATGATTGACAAATGATCAATAAACTTTACTGGACTATAAAATTGGAGTCGACTAGGATAAAAGCCGTTTAGATTTACGATCTTTCAAATTACACTGACTTGCAGAGCTGTTAGGGCAGCCATGCAAAGTCGCGTTTCATCGGACAGGATGGCATATGAACGTTGCGATCGGAAGAAATGAAAAGGTCATGGGAACCAATAACGATGAAATGGTGAGGTTGAGGAGTAATAGGCTAGATGACTACATCAAAAATAAACTCTGAAATCTTGTTTTGTACATAGTTTTCCTTATAAAAACTCAGAAAAACTTAATCTCTCTCTTTCTTATCTTTGGCGTTTTCGATTTACCAAAATCAATGTCAATGGCAATGAAAAACTATGACGTCACGCTTTTGTAATCCAAACATGTTTAGAACAAAATGTAGTCTTTGACAGTTCATAAAAAGTAACTCGGTTGACTAGTAGTCATCTACCGTATTGAGTGTGCACACCGAGGGCAATAGATGAACATATAAAGTCTCGACCACCCAAATCCTCTCAAACAGTATTTAACATTTAACGTGTAGTAATACAGGAAGAATAAGCAAATAACAATTTGATTACACACAAATCCTATTTTCGTGTTTAGAATATTATTAAGTTAGCCAAGCGTTGTCAATCCGAAATTGTCGGCAAAGGAGCGAATGTCGATAGGAATAAAAGCAACTCACTAAAGCCCCTCTGGCGGTTCTAAGCCATCTTAATGAACCTGTCGAAACGGCCAGACTGCTCGGAAAATTCGATTTTTGCTGTCAATGACAAACTTTTTTTTTCCTCTCAATATTTTCATTGACTTTTTTTAAAGCTCCGAGCTTATTCAAGCGGTTTCCTTCGATGCTCCTCAGTGGAATTTCTACTGGAAAACTAAAATAAAAATTCATCTCATACAAAATAATATTACTTCTTCATTGATTTTATTTGATGTTCAATTAAAAAGTATTTTACGAAAAAAGCTTTTTATAAAATACGTTTTTTTTTAATACATATTAGCTACCCTGGAGCGATTGTGAAACATTCACGAGCCGAGAACTTTCCAAAGTATTTTATGGGGCAATGAAAATTTAATCTGGGAGTGGGAGCGCGGGCATAATGAGCGACAGTGGATCGCAATTAAGGGCAGAAACGAGCTCCGACCTTTCGCTCCGTACACAATTTAGCAATAAAAGTACCACTATAGCAATCGCGGGGTTGGGTTACGGTTTCAATGAAAGTCAACTCTATCGTTAGTTGCGCTTTTGTGGACAATGGAGACCAACCTCCTTTGAATATTGTCGTTTATCAGCCTATTGTACTTTACAGGGCGACTGGCTATAATTTGTTGGCTGAGGCTCAAGTGACCTTAGGTCATAAAAGTAGGTTCACGTTCATAAAATGTTTAAGACTTACCAGAATAATCGAATCGGGACACTAACAAAACAACCATGGGTTTTCCATCAAACGTTTTGACCTACTGAGAAAACTTTGCTTTTAGCTCACGTCAGTAGGTAGCTTCAGTAGCTAACTTTACAAATACTAGAACTAAACATAATGCACTTGATGGGCACTATTCTCTTATACTGCATTCATAACATAACTTCATAATGTTTCACAACGACTAACTTGTTTAAAAAACATTCCTCTTAAGAATGTTTAGAGCTATAAAACTTTATTGTATCTCAAGAGCGGTCGAGAAACAAACGTAAATATGCGGTGAATGAAAGCGTTATCCGAAACAATTCCCAAACTCAAGAAAATGCTTTTAGATTCTTTGAAACGTAATAGTTCTCACGTTATAGATAAAATCTAAATATCTTTTGGGGCGAAGCAAATCTTTGGCGAAGGTCAAGGATTCTGCGAAAAAACTTCGCTGGTATAATATTCCGTCGTTTATGAGACAGGGACCGTACTCTATAGCCCATAAATAGGTAGCTTAGGCAGGTGAGTGCGGAGAAATACTTTCTGTTTAACCCTTGAGGATGAAAAGTGGCACTGTTAGATGATACTGCGAGACCGTAACGACATCAAGATACTTCGGATTTATATTTATTGTCGTTCTGTTAGGGTTCATCAGAGAATTGTTAAGCCGAAGAGTGTGATTCATACAGTACTTTAGGAATATTCTAAGGCTTTTAACAAGCTAAGCCTTCATGAAAGTGTTAAGTGACACTCGTATAATATGATGGTTGTACTGTCTGACTCTGAAGTAACCGGGATTAATATTAAAGCGATGTTAATTTGGATGTTTATGACAAATTTGAACTTTAATGTTTAATTAAGTAAGTAGTATAGTAATGAATAATTCTAGGATTCATTTATGTTCGTAGGCAAGCTTTGAAGCTCTTACATTATACATTATCTCAGCATCAGTAGATACTTATAACTATTAGATACCGTCGAAAGATTAAAAGTAGGTACTTGAAATACTATTTAAAAATAATCCTTCTAGTTTAGAAACTTTCTATTAGGTATTCCCACCAAATTCTGTGTAGCTGCTTCAATGACGACCTACCTCATGTGAGGTACTGACCGTTTTTAGACTTAAAACGATTTTTCCATAATTAAGCTTTTATATAATCCATTAACATACCTGAAAGGACGTTACAGCCAGCTGCGAGAGCCCGTCCACATAAGGTCCGAGCACGGCATGCTCGCGCACGCGCAACGACCGACGCGTCGTCTCAGGATCAAGAAGGTCGTGTACTCTTTCGTTGTATATCTCCATGTACGACACCTCCACCTTGAGGAAAAAAACAAAATAAATAATGAAACTGACATAACGAAGATTGACTGATTTAACGAAGAGTGTAGTAAGATGTTTGATCTTCATGGACTATCCTGTGCCGAACTCTTCGGCTACAAATTAAGAAGACAGATAAGTTTTAGGGTTCTCCTATATTGTATAAGAGTATCCCTTCCAGTATGAATAATTGCTTATTTATGTAGACTACAGATTATGTGCAGCACGGTGATTTGGTTCATCGTTATCCCAGAATGTACCTTTTCTGAGATCGTTTCTTGAATATATTAATGGTCCGTGAACTCCCGTGAACTCATCCCGTTTGCAAAATAATAAAAGGTCTGAAATGAGTTTTCTTATAACTCCTCATTGTACTCTGACAATAGTATTATCATGGGACTAGGACTATTATACATCGGAACTAGACACTAGATACTAGGACTTATGAGTTACGAGCGTATTACGCTGAAGAGTCGCTATTACGTCTCCAAGGAGACAGATTACCAGACCATGTGTGAACGTCATAACACCGCGTTTCTGTTATATGAACCGTTCAAGACACGTGGTAAAATAAATGGCTATTATACGTTAATTGTCATATGATGACAGCTGCTAAAAGATCACTCCATCATTTCTAGTGGCGACTGGGATTGTATTAGAACAATGGACAGATGCTTCCAGCGTTTATTGCTTATCATTCATATGTTTACCAATTGTTCTGAATGATTTGCAATATCTACATACCGAATTCTATTAACAATACACTGAAATCTACAAGCATATTAAATGTGTTTTCGACAATGCTATTTCAGGGAGACGTAAAAGACGACTAAAGGCTTATTATCATGAGAACAGATTGTATGTAACATAACCTTTATTGCACCAATGGCAACATATTACCGTATCATAGCCGTTGCTTTATAGAGTGACTGTGGCAGTCTTAGCTGATACACCATCCAACAACCATCTTTCAACTTAAGCAAAGGGAGTTTATAGGCTGATTTGAGTATTTTACCTTATAAGTGAGTGCCGGTGGTGACTGCTGAACCTTTATTCTCTCGAACAAAGCGTCACATAGCCGAGGAATGATGCCACCTTCATCAGCCCCCGGGGAGCCCATCATCGTGTATGACTTCCCTGAACCTAGAAAGAAAGTAACCTGTTAGAATAACATCTCAAAGATTAACGGTAGGCAATTATAATGTCTGGTGAATTATACTTGATTTGCGGCGCGCATGGTAAATATTATTGGCAAGAGTTCGTGCAAACTGAATGCGCACGTTTTCTTGAAGTAGTATATAAGTGTCCGGACTACCGGTAGAACTGAGGTATAACGAGACATTAAGATAAATTACACTGCACTCGTTCGCAGCCATATTCCAGATGCTATTTGCAGTGTTTCCAAGCACATAGGAGAATGATGTGACCTATGTATGTATCTGGAGTATAAGTAGTACAAACTTGATCCACATCACTAGGGACGAAATACTGCACTACAGTATTATGATCTTCAAAGAGAAGAAACACTAAAGCTTTATGAATTATTTCTACTCTATATTTAACTTAACAACTTCCCGGGCTTACGAGCACTTTTCTGCTTATACGGGCACAGAGGGACTATGTATAAAGTGTTTATTGTTCATGTTCAGTGCTCCCTGGGTTTAACGCGTGACGATATTCCTCCTATTCAAAACATATTAGGAGAAGGTTTTTTAAACTAGTATTTTAGAAAAAATATGAACTTGTTCCCGCAAATACGATTAATTTGAGCTCGGTGTACAGTTAGTTTGATGTCAGGCACGCGATCCACTCTTCTATTCTGTATTCTCATTGTGTCAACAAATAATAGTAGCGCATTCTCACAATCCAACAAACCTTCGAAGTTTTGAATAGTTGATACATGACTCAGACTTATACCTACATTAAATTATACAAGCCAGTCACCTTCATAATATAATATATACATAGATATTATCTGCAACGTCATTCGTTTTCAATAAAACCCAAATAAATAAATAAAAATTGAAACTGAATAACTCTTCCAATCCGAAACGTTTCGCTCACTAGACGTGAAAGCGCCTCTTTGTAAACAAACCTGCATGTTACACCTACTTTTATGTTTAACGTCAACCTATTATGAATCATAACATTACAGCAGTAAGAACTAAATCACACTGTTATGTCGAAAGATCCGAAGATGTTCAGATGAATAAACATTCGTTTACGTGCATAAACAAGAAATCAAAGTATTGCCAGTGCCTCTAAAGATGTAAGGAAATTTAATTATGTATTTTTCGATTTTGAATTCGACTCCTTGCTGAAGTACATTCTACCTATCTTCGATAAAATATGCCCAGGAACGATATCAAACTATTCAAAAGATAGTCAAAGTAGATCGACTGTAGACTCGCTGCCACACTTAATCGGTGTGGCCATCGGCCATAGGTATTTCGTTTGATCCTGGTCAAAATATCAATTGATATTGATATTTTTAAGGGAATTTATAAATAATGATTCTAAGCCAACGAATAAAATCGATTAGCATTTTATTATTTGGTTTATTTTTAGAAATAAGTTAAATAGAAATATAGCAGACAAAGTGATAAATTGTTTGCTGAGACTAGTTGAACAAGAAATGATTTGCGTTTAAATGTTGTTTGTTATCATAAATCTAGAAAAATTTGGGCACTATCAAGTCCGAAGTTAGCGGTTAGAATTCAGAATGATATGAAGCTGGATTAGCACATAGTTTACAACTTCAACATTACTAGCAGCAAATGACCGAATAAGTAGCCAAGGACTCGAACAAGGTCGTTATATCGGTCGTTCAACAGTGAGATGAGTGAACGACACTGTTGCTATCGCGAGTCGAACCAGAATATTATCAGCGTAGGAGCGTATAGACTGGCGCAGGCTTGCCCAGCAGTAGGTGGAGTCAGGCTGTACAGCAAATTCCAAACTTTAGAAACTTGTGCTTGAGGCAACTAGATTTAATTAGAGCAAGTTTAATCGAAGAATCAAAAATTAATCGAAGTTGACATATATAGGAGGAAATTACTCTCTAGTCGCTAGAGAGTAATTTGATTCAAGCATGAAGCTGTTTATATACTTCTTAACTTAACGTACTTTACATGAATCTAATTACGATATAAGCCTTCATATTATTTGGTGTACGCTCTAACGCATCGTCAGTGGTCAGAGTTGTAAACTAAGCGAAATACTCTCTGCGGGACAAGATTAAAACTTCTCGTATCAATATCAACTCTGTATCGACTTTCTTAACATATAACGAACGTCATATCAAGTAAATAACTTTCCCCCGCGATACACTGTAGTCAACTTCCAGAGAACACATTTATCTTGCTGACGGTAAATAGAGACGTATCAAAAGGAAACTTAGGCGACAGGCTTCTTCCAAACTTAGAGGTATTTTCGGATATAGGTAATTTTTGTCAAAAAATAACTCGATCATTAAAGTCACACCTTGACTGCAAAAGTCTGTATTTCTAGCCACGCCTTCATTCGCTATGCCATTTGAATAAAAGACAAGAAAACTAGGTATAAACAGTCGCAGTGACATCGAGTGTCGAAAAAAAGGCATCGTAAATAACGGCCCTTACGTAATATTGCTATCATTGGCGGTTTCACAGCTCCTTTGCCACACAAACTTTTCCTTCAAAGGGTCGCCTTTCGATCACAGTTTTATTCCACGTGGCGTGATCACGATATTCAATATTATTGTCAACAGCAGTAGCAGTTTTTATCCACTAAAAGAAGTTTATGTCGTTCTTTAGAACGAAATGAACGAGATGAACCCGCTTAAACGCGTGGAAATCAGAACAGAATCAAGAAAAAGATATTGCAAAATTCTTTCAGGCGATTTCATTTAATTAATTGCGCTCAATCAAAACTATCGTAAAACTAAACTAAGACACGCGTAACTCGCATATTTCGTGTAATACAACGCGTCAGTATCGCGCGCATGTCATGCTACACTCTATATATCATAGTCGTTGACAGTGTAATAATACGATACCAACGCCTACAACCTTTGTTATTTTCTGCACCCATAGCTTGGTAAGTCGTGTTTCACTGTCACTCGTAATATCATACAAGGAGAAGATCACAAACTATTCATATCCTCCCTTATAAAGTTGATAAAGTGATATAGTGCACTTTACCAGGATAATGGAAACAGGTCACGGGAGAAAAGCGGGTTCTCAACGGAAATTACATAATAAGATAAAGTATACGTTTTAATTTCCTCGTGGTATATTGAATATGAGTGGAATCGAGTGCACGAATGTTGTTATCTTCCACTATCGAGCCGAAATAGCTCCGTTCTCGATAAATTTTCACTCCGATATTGTAGACATATTTTTTATTAAAAAGGTTTCAAAGAAAAAATACCGATTTACATCAGCCCATTAGTCTGAATTCAGTCTAACCATACAGCTCATATTCTTAACGTTTTATCTTTTAGTCTTCGGTGAATGTGCATTACAAATAGAATCCTGAATTACAGTAGCCACAGAACGGCGCTAACGCCATACATACTATAGCGAGTCTAGCGAGTCATCAGCATCTGGTACGTAATAACAATGTACACATACAACACAATGCGATGAAGTACGACCATATTAGTACAATTCCAGAATCCAGACATAATCAGCGTTTGCCTCTAAATGTTATTATTAATTTACTATTTTTCTTTTAGATGAGGAACAACCCTGTATAATTATTTGATAAATCATGAGATGTAAACCGGGATAGGCATCCGTGGGCATCATAAAAAGCAACTACGACTTTATAGGCGTCTAAATACATATAAAATGAACTACTAATGACTTTAACAATTAAGCATTGAAGGATCCTGAAATCCTCAGTTAATACGTGTTATTTAATCAAACGAAATATCTTAATTCAGACAGTAAAAAGAGAGAAAAATATACACTGGTAAGGCCTGACACCTTTCTACTGTCAACGGCAAATTGCCTTCACACAAATCACAAGCCGGCCTAGCGTGTACGAACATTGAATATTCACAAGGCGTATACGGTATAATACATGTAAACAGGAGGAAAGATGGAGGATTTTGTATTTATTTTGCTATTAGACCGCAACGTCACGTGAAGTGGTTATTTATTTGTTTTTGTTACTTGTATGACTGTAGGTCTCCGCTTATCAATAGAAGAATACTACCTTTTATATTACAATAGAAAAATATAATTAAGAAGGATATGAAATAAATAAAACCTCACTAATATTATATTTAAAGAGGTTCGTGTTTTTATTTTCTTAATTTTAAAATTCAGGTGGCTAAATTTGTTTTAACTATTTCACTGAAAAATGATGGTTATTGGTACAAAACATTATCAAAGTGCACTAAAACATTATATAAATATCTCCTAGCTAACGTGTAATTAACTTTTGTTTGTGGTTTCTACGAACAAATAACACGCATCGTGGCGCAACTCACAATGTTTCACTCCTATTCTAAAATCCGTAACGCCGGGAGCACAGAAATATAAATCACGAAAGCAACAAAAGGACGAAACACCATGGATTACGGTCGCATGAAACATTGGCCCGACATAACTCTTTCCGACCGCTCGCTTTGGGAATGTCAACTTTTATTAGAACACATACTCGTTGCTTCGGAAACGATTTTGCTTGAAAAAATTGTGGTCGATGTCATTTATTGGATTATAGGAATTTGAGAAAATGTAAAGCAAGTAGCTTGATCATGATGTTTAAAATGTTTGGAAAAGAAGAAGAGATATAGTGGACTATGCACTGAAGGTGCAGTGCATTGCATACATGGAAATTACAAAAGACAAATTAGATTTTACTAAAATCCTGTTCGCATAAAAAACCTTCAAAAACACTAGAAATAAGTAGTAAGTTATAAAATTCACCTGATGAACGCAGCCCGAATTATATAGCAAATAACCTCTTTATTCTAGTGAGCGTTAAGTGTAGAAATATGTAGTTATCATACGAGTAAGTAGATGTTAGAACTATTTCTTCAGCATAATAATGTTATTTTATTGAAAACAATTGGATTCAATAGATGTTCCATATTATTGGATGATAAAGATGAAAATAATGTTTTTATTCTCCTAATGTTCTTCATCCTCCCCACCCACATTAATACACATTTGAATGTATTAAGGTCCTCCGGTCTTCCTATCCTCTTTTTGCTCGTTCTAGTAAGAAATCAAGTACATTGAATACTGCTGGTGTATACGATTTTGGGCTATTCAAATCAATTCGCTCCAAATCGGTATTCGGTATTATTCATCAATAGCTGATTTGATAGACCACCGTACAAATTGAATAATAACGCGTTGGCTGTATAATTATATTGATTTTACAGGCACTTGTTCTATTTTGCCTTAACATCCAAAAACATATATCTATGTGTAGAAATACTGTTTTTCTAATATACAGGTAATATTATTAAAGCAATTTAGTGACATATTTGACTCGTAGCGATACAAACACTAATTGAGTTGGCACCACTCAAAGCTTCAGTTAGTTTGAAGTGCGAATAAAAGTTTAATTAAACGTTGATAGAGCTAGCCAAACAGAATATCAATGTTACGGCTAAAATTATAAAACAACCGTAGCCTTTCCACAATTATTTAATTTAACTATAAAATATATCAAGTAATTTCAACTACAATTCTACAACTTGAAAAGAAAAGTGAAATGTTAGCCGAAACAGAACTGCAGTCCCGACTGTAATACAGCAAGAGGTATGATCAAACCCCTGGCGACCTTCCAACTCCAGAATATGTCGCGTCAGCGTCATTCCCAACACAGTAATTTATCACAACCACTCCCGGAATTAAAAATTGTGTCTTGAGAGAAAAAACAACTGAAAAAGATCTATTCCCCTTGATATTTTACCAAGAGACCGCAAACTAATAGAAGTAGGCGTTGGTAATCATACGAAATTTAAGTTTTCTGCATACATTCTCCTGTTGACAATATTTCAGCCATTTTCTTAAATTACCTTTGAGCAATCTAAGTCACAATCACACGATGAATCCGAACCCAAAATTTGGTAATCATGTAAATGGACGTAACAACCTTTCAATCATTAGTGCAGGCACGATCATCCCCTGATGATCTACATGCTGGCTATCTTCCAACTCCTCGATGCGGTGCGTCAGCGTCATTGTGGAGAGTCCATCCATCGATCATACATCCACCCCATATATCACGTAGCAGATAAATATCTCTTATACTAAACAATATATTTTACTACTTTATGACTATTAGATAAAGATTTTAATAAAATTGGCTACGGTTTGGAATTATAATGAAAAATTGTAGAATTTTCTATTCAAACTATAACCTTGGGTAATAAATATATAGAAGAGCATGATAGGGATTTTCGTCTAAAATTATGTATTTCCAATCTTACACCACTTCTTTTCTTTCACATGGTTTTTTTTGTTTCATTTATAATAAACACGTGATAAAATGGTCCTTTTTCCGTTCCTCACATGACTACCATATGTCTAACGATCTAATATTATCCTTTCCCACATCAATCAACAATGCTGATGCAACCACAATTGGTTGACTACGGACGGTGTTATCAAAGCAATCACTTTAGTTAACATCTGCTCTTGAAGATCGTTCGACGCATTGTGACATACTAACAAATGGCCAAAAGTTTTTAGAGAGATCTCTTCTCGTACAGACTGAGAACTAATTCTTATTTGCATGAAACTGAAACAGAAAACTATTCCTGACAACACAAGCATTTAAACCCTAAAATTTATAAAGCGATAGAATACCTCGCAAAATACCTAACTGAATAAATATCGAAGGTTAGAATTACCTAGGTTCTTGAGAATTTCCATAACGAACCTACGAAATTACATCTCAGCTTAAAGTGCTTGAGACGTCTTCCTCGCTGTTCCTGCACTTAATAGTGCTCGAGGATGTGGAATAATCGTACGTATGGGTGTACTTATCTACTATCGATCGACAGTTGAGCCCCGCACCTCGACAATTAACGAGCGCAAACATCCGATAGTTAAAACTTGGCTTGTTTATAATGTGAGGCGTAAGCGTAAAGCGGATAAATTCAAGCTAAGTCTTTATTGCTTATTATCTGCGTAGTATTCAAAACATTAATGTGGTATTTTTGACGCCTATTAAAATTTTTACTATATTGAATTGTTAAGTTAGTTTGCGTTTGTTTGTTTGGTACCTTTTCATGCCTAATCCACTAAACCGATCATCGTGAAATTTTGCATATACATTGTCAGGGGTACAGAAAAGGACATACATAGGGTACCTTTCATCCAGAAAAAAGTATTGTTCCCGAAGGAAAGAACAATCACTTTCTTAGGATGCTAGATGGCGCTACGTGTGACCCGAAAAAATACACGAGTTCGTATTCAATGCGGGCGAAGCCGCGGGCGGAATCCATAATTCGAAAATAGCAGTTAATAATCGTCAGATTAAATAAAAATCCACCTGAAACTCATTTCTGCCAAACCTTAATAAGAATGATATTCATACATAATGATGTCATTAAGTACGTATGAATATTATTCTTATCGAGATTTGGAGCGGGATCGTTTAATAAAATTTGATATCGATAACCAACCAAATGTTAACGAGGAAAATTTCGCGAATGCGTAAAAAACGTCTTTAAGGAGTGTTTCTTCATCTGTGAAGTAGGATCTTTCCGTATGGTCGCACGTCAAAGCGAGGGAAATGGGCACGACCTATGTATCCAATCTCGTACAATATAAAGAACCACGCAGGGAAATTCTTCAATTATACGGAATATACCTACATACAAGGTTTACATACTACATATCAAGGTTTTGCAAAGATGACCGGTGATCCCAAAGGTCAAGGGCACATAAGCGAGGACATATAATCCGATTGATTTTCAGCTAACCCAAACCAAACTAAATATCTCATGTACGAGTATTTGACATTCATATAAAAGACATCATTTGATATTTGAACAAGCTCTAGATAAAATGAGTATTCTCCAAACTTGCCTACTCAATTGTTCCAACAGCTTTACAACCTCAATTTTAGACGCTTTGAAACAAAAAGTACTTTAAAACGAAATACGAACTCTTTCATACTTTTTCTAAAAACCCCACCCTCGCTGTCAGTTTAGAGTTTGGGCCCGACAACGCAACACGGCTCTGGCACCTGCAGTTTTAGGTCACCCGGACGCGGCACCTGCCCCAGCCTCTTTGTTCTTATTCCTGTCCTATTTGTTACGTAGGTGCAGCCAGATAAGTGCATCGTCCCACGTACAGTAATTACTGAGTGAGTGCTCCGGACGTTTTAGGTTTCACAAAATAAATAGTTTCACGTATGGTTTAGGATAGTTTCTTTGCTGATATAGTCGGGTTTGATAACATTTGAATAAGAAAGTTGAATAAACATGAATTAGGCGGCCACATAAGGACAAATTTACATCGTCATTAATAAATAACCCGTGGTAAAAAATTCTAATCTCATGCTTTATGCAAAAAGACATAAACAGTTTGAGATTGGTGAAATTTGACAGGGTAAGAGGACGAGTGTGATGATCGTAGACATCTGGATAAGTTTAACGACGTCATAAATAAAACCTTGGTCAAGAATTCTAAGCTCATATTTTATGCGAGAAGACATAAAACCGTACAATTTTCGTTTACCTTACGCCAAACAACCACCGCAATGCCTCAATTTTCAGTTTTAATACCGATGTAGTTTACACGACAACTTTTGCTACGGCGTAGCAATCCCGTAGCAGCTAGGCTACGAAAGTAAATAACTGTACCGTTTACGTACGTCGCGTCGTACCTACAATGAAAATTAAGGTACATATTTTGAGTAACAATATAAATTCCAAATGAAAATTTATGTGTAGAGTTGAGCAATAAGCCGCGCTTGAAAGGAACTCTCCCGGCCAAGTTTCAGTGCCACGCCAATACAGGGTGCCTTGCAAATTCACGGTGCTAACTTCTCGCTCGTATTTGCATTGCTAAATACGTCTACGAAGTAAATACGCGTAATAAGCGAAGTTAATAAAGGTAACTGTCGAATATGTCGCGACCCAGGCCGGTGGAAACACATTGTCCTGAAAGTTAACAACACGCAATGTTTTGAGAGTTTATGTTCAACAGGATTAGTAATTTTACGAAGAAGTCAAGATATATTTCTACATTTACTGCCTGGCTTCAAACTATAACTAGCAGTAACGGGTGGAGTAGCTTTTAAGATTTTAGATTGGCTATAAGAAACTGTTGTTAAGTTCTTATACAGAGCATACCTATATTCATTTTCTTCAAAATACGATTAATAATAAAATTCCCAATCAATTTCTTAATTAACCAATACCTCTCAACCTACGGCAAGCTCTTAAGCTTGTCGGGGTTTTATTTGCGGCACATCAAGCTTTTGTGTAAAGCCCGCACATTAACGTTATGATAATAAAGTTAATTAAGTGAACACGAAACTACGAACACGATCTACAGTTTCTTTATTGGCCATTCCAACATTTAAATATACATCATCTCAATTAATCCAGAAATAAAGCGGTGTATGCAAGCTATAGGTACACGCTATTGATATTAATAAATAAAATAAAAAGAATCAAATTCGTCACAATCTTAAAGAATTAATCTATAAGCGAAAAGTGTTTTTTTTCGACACGGACGCTGTGTTACAGTATGTTGACAAAAGACAAACGTGGCGGTTGACGAGGGTGTCGTAAACACACAGATTATCGTAAAATGGCGTTTATGGCTACTCACGTGACGGGCTTAAACGAATTACAGTGAAAACGTGCACTGGGAAAATAGTAACAGACACGTTTCAAACATCTGTCTTTAGAAACTGCGTAATAAGCGCAAGTACGTTATATAATTATGATCACATGATCATGATTGGTGATTAAATATTAGTAAATTGAAGTTTTTGTCCCAACCAAAAATAATTACGGTCGGGAATTAATTTAACCAAGGCAAACTAACTAACTAGGGGTGATATCCAGTCTAGGAGGATACTACGTTCATTAAATAAAACTGACTATTCATTTAAGAAGAAAATTCTTAAAAATTCGAATCAAGGTTTAGTACCTGAAATCTTCTTGACGATTGTTGTTCTTTTAAAGAACTTGAATCAAACAAACACGTCTGCTCAGAATTATACCAAGACCGTTGCGTAATGTTCAGGTACATTTTAATCCTCATCGAAGTACAGTAGTAAAATTCTATTAATTAGATACATAACATTTCTTAGATAGTGCAAATTATTGTGATAAGTTGCGCTGGCGAGACTTAAATTACTTTAACAAAACAAGTAAGACGTAGCTCCAAGTAATATTACAATTTGCTTTATTTTAGTAAAACTGATGACCTTGATAACTTCTCAGCTTCTTATGCTTTGTCATAAATACATTATATATTAGATGAACATAAAAGAGAACGAGAAAAATTACAATAATTGTGTCAAAGGCAAAAGTTCGGCGAACGAAGCTCTTAAATGAGGTCTTTCAACTGAGAAAGCTTAAGAGTAAGTAAATGATTGTGATTGGTTAAAGAATCTAACGTCAACACACTAATTATTCATTTATTTTACGAACTTATATTAATTTTATGAGACTTGTTTTGTATAAAGCTTTCTATGTGAAAAAATATTTCAAAATATGTACTTACCTCTTTTTATGATATTACAATGGTGTATATGATTTAGACAAGAATAAACCAACGCAATTAGAGCTTATGATAATGAACCATGACAGTAATAAACAGTCCGAACCTATAAACCTTATCTATGTAAATGCAAACATAGAAAATGCATTAATTTATTAATAGTTTATTAATTAACTTGTCAGCTGCATGACCTATAGTATGATTAATTACATAAGTACATATTAACTGCTCGATAATAGGCTTGAACCATACCTAATATTGTCCACGTGTAACGAAACCTGATATCGTCTGACGCACCCTGGGCCTCGATACCACCACTCCTGGCTGGCCAATCTTTCCACTACGGTATGAGCAATTCTCATGTGACAAACTCATGCTAATACGTCAGAAGAAGAAGGAGACATAATGCAAGCAATAAACGACGATATAAAATTGATGGAAAAAAGCATAAAGCTAGGTGATATGTGTTACAGTTACTCTGGATACCATGGATGAAGAATTTTATTATGTAGTTGTCCATTGAAAAGGGCACAATAAAACAATTTGGTTAGGAAGCCGGAACATCCCTAGCGCAAAGTAAAGATGGCAATTCACACAGCAAATGCCGAAGTAAACACAAGATAGAACAAAAACCACATTATATCAGTATTATTAAGCGTTGGTTCGTGTCAAGGGAGCCGTACATAACGTATACCTCAATACCACGTAAGTACCGACCCGTAAGTCGCCCCTCGAGACTCGTTCAGACACCGCAACTCAACATCAGAGATAGCACGAGATAGCACGAACTATGACCTAGATCCTTCTTTTTTATAAGTCAAATGAAATCAGGCGCTACGTAGATGCATACAGGCTAGCGGAGATTATGTGGCGTAACGTGACTGAATTTACATGAATCAATATGAGGCTGGTGCCTGGATGGATATTTGCTTTTTTCGGTGGGTTTTACAAAAATCACAACATGATATTTGCAACTTTTATTTACAATGATTCTATAAATATGAATAACCCAACAAATATTTGTACATAACACGCAAAACAAAGCTATATACATATATAAATATTATGCTAATACCTCTCAGCTGGAAGTTAAATAAAAGTTACGTCGTTACGTGTATTGTACGTACTCCTACATGAATGGCTGACGGACCGTAAAATCCATAATTTCGTTCACGATTCGTTCTTGCAAGCACGTGGTTGTAAAACTTGGAGAATATCCAATGTGAGTCAATTTGAAGCGACTATGTGTCCAAAAAACCGCCGGGGCCAGTATAACTGAGGTCTCAGGAAGTATTATTCGGGAGTTCCAACCGTTATTATGCATGGCGTTCAGCCAAGTGTGCGTAGGCATTACTTGCGAATGTAACAACAGTTGTAATACGAGTTCGTGCAAATAGCATTTGTTTTCTTGTACTAGACGCTATATTTTGTGCAGCATTGCTTCGAATGAATAAGGAAGTTTTAGATTGTTTTATTTCTGTGAATTGTGTAGTTACGACACACGCTTATAGATATTTAGAGACAATGCAAATAAAAAAACGCATGGAAACAGTTATAGACCTTTGTTCCCAATAGGAATTAAGCCGTGGGTCGAAATGCTTTATTCGTCTATTAGGATCAATACAGTTACATTAGAGAACAATACATATCCAAAACCAATATACTACAAATTTACCCATTTCAAATATCGACAAATCCGTTTATATACTCCAAATTGTTCAAATTCAATAGTATCATCGCCGATATATCACAAACAATAAGCGACACCGAATGCCTCAATAATAGTAGCGATACAGATGCAGCGGAACCACTAAGCGCAATACACACAGATCGTTATTGGAAAATGTTGGAAAACCACGACACAGCGGGAACATGTTATTGTATGTACAACATTCAGTAACAACATGAGGGTTTCCAATACGTTGCACGCAGTTTACGATCGCTGTTGTTCAAGTATGCTAATAACTATAATAAAAGCATCGCTATGAAGACAATCATGTTGCTGGTTTTATTATGGTAATGTTTATTTTAACAGTTTTGTTTTTGAACGTCTGCTTGTTTAAGTTATTTGATGCATTGAAATGTTAAATATTATGTTGATTTTGCGGGCTAGACTTTAAAAATGTTATAAAATGATATGAAATTCGTTATTTTGCGATTAGGGTTTATCAATCGCTTTTACACGTCTTTTTTTGTTTAACTATGGCGTTTTTTAATTACTTGTCTTTTTTTTAAAGAAGAAAGCAGTTATGCATACGACCAATTGCTACAAGAAGATGACAACACTAAAAATGCTGTGCTAACGCGAGTAAGGGCTACAAAAATAAAATAAGAAAAGCCATGGAAAAGCGGAGCAGCAAACAGCTCGGTTTGCATTGATTACACCGCGTGAACTGATGGGTGGAACACAAAGGGTTCGTGACGTATCTGGGTGAACGCCTGGGGCACCAGCTATTGTTCATGCCGCCAAGAAAGCGCACACAGCGTTATACGTAAACGAAGTAGCGCATTAGAAGTGTATAGGAAAATCGTGAAAACTGGTATTTTTTTGATTTTTAAGTTATTCTGTAATTTTATTCACAAAGAATATAATAGATAAAAAACCGCTTTTCTTCAGAAGCAATTTTAGTAAGGCTAGAGAATAAGTGAATTTACTCGAAGAGGTTCTATTAAGTTAGGTACCCTTTTAAACTCAAAATCAGATAAAAATAACCGCGTTTGAGCTTGAAACTTCGTTTGCCCATGTCTAGACTAAAACAAACAACTTTTACAGTTTAGAATTGGGAATATTTTCTTTTCTAACAGTATTTCCCAAAGCCTTTTTTTCTTTTCTTTAGATAATGCCATTTTCCCATTCCTCCGCTACGATTGAAGGGCGTTCCGTTGAACGGATGGCGACGGTTGGAACGTTAATTACTGTATTATAAGCGGAACGAAGGTTATGGCTCCCCAGAGAATAAAATCCGAGTAAAGGTAGGAAGTCACCGCAGTTATTAATATTACGTTCGACGTAGGGTAACAATAAGGGCTGAAAATTTAACGAAACTACGTGTTAATAATGGTCATCATATCGTTAAATAAACTCCAACGGCTGGAAATTACAACGAATGTTTCTAGAACATATAGTTAAGTATCCATGTTCCAGAAACATTCCTTGTAATTCTCTTGTTCTCTTACATTTTTAATGTGAGGATAATAACAACTCAAACTCCTTTTATCTTTAATAGTTCTTCTTAACATTCCGCTAATAATATAATAAACGTTTCTAAGAACTTCCGAGATATTACAGATTTTAGTAAACCATTATTATAAAACTATTCTTAGGCCAGTATGTAATGACGACACAACGCTACAACTTAACCAATAAAGGAATAAAAAAGAAACCAAATAAGATCCATACACACTGTTAGATTAGTTTTACATGCGGTTAAAAAACTACGATGTACAAATACGATAACTGAGTTCGGTATTATATAATTTACAACCCTATCAAAGCCAAAAGAGTTTTCACCAAAACCATATATCCATTTCATGTAGTCGCCAACAGTTTGCGGCCAACAACCGCACAAAAACCGTATATCCACGAATACTACAATATTCTAGCAAAGTAAATAGGGCTGTCACTCTCTCCGAGTTTGGCTACACTCGCCAATATACAAACTTCCAACAGTGCCTAATATATTAAATCAAGAGAGGAAGTTTTCCCTTGGGCGATAGTACAGAGGACTGGAAATTAGGAGGATCGTGGCCTCAACTTGAAGAGCTGCGGTCTTGTCGGGTAAATTACGGCTTAACTCTGAGAATGACGTTTGGCCAGTTGAGACTGGAGATTTGACCACCATGCTTACAGGCCCTGCGTCAAATCTAAGTGAGTGGCATCCCTAGAAACAGGGTACAGTTATTAAGTATGACTATTCAAAGTTATTCACCAAACGCTCCGTGCGTGCTCCAGCAGGAGCATCTAAACGCATGGATGACATCCTTGCAATGAATTTACGAAATGGAATGAATATCTGACGTTGACATTGGGAGAAAAACATTCTGCGGTCAAGGTCAATTTTGAAATACCGACTTTCATTCCGTTTAAGTTTAAAGAATAAAATTAAATTGTCCTTTTACAGAAAATACATGTAATACTATTCAAAAATTCAATAACAAAATAAAACTATATCTATACTTATGAAGTTATTTCATGAAACCAATGTTCCACACGGATTTGCTCTACAGACTTTACATAATACGCTACTAAGTACAAATTGTTTCCAATCCGTGACGTCACGAAGGCGAACATGGAAATGCACTTGCGCAACCGCCCCGTATCGCATTGAATACGTCACTGCGATGGTTGTGATAAAACCACTAATAAAGTTGATTTACACAGTTCTAACTAGTTAACCAAGCGGAACAAAAACTTGATCAACGATTTATTTATACTAGATTCCGCTCGCGGCTTCGCCTGCGTGGTTTACGAACGAATACATTTTCCCGGGATAAAAAGTAGCCTATATGCTATTCCAGACTATAATCTATCTCTGTGCCAAATTTCATTCAGATCCGTTCAGCCGTTCTGGCGTGAAAGAGTAACAAAGATCCATCCATCCATCTATCCATCCCCACAAACTTTCGCATTTATAATATTCGTAGGATAGGATTTATTTAGATAAATTATAGGTACTGGAGCATTACCCAGGTAACTATCATAATTGAGTAGTTAATTTTTATTCTGAATTTGTAAGGATTTCAGCAACTGATTATATTCGACATAACATAAAACTGTCCGATGGAAAATTACTTACATAAATTAGACCAAAACGTATATTACACCTCCCCAACCGATCAAAATAATTTAGCAACACGTTACAACAAAAACGGAATATTAATTAATGACAGCATCAAACACCGTTGTTTAGCAAGACGCCCCGCGGTATTTGACATGTACGTAATTGGTCCGCTCGTTCCCACGCGAAAACGTTTAAATGGAGGCTTCACAACCCAGGACAGACGCCTTTGAGCAACACAATATAGCCCGTATACAAGGATATTTGGTGGGTATAAATTACGGCCCTTTCGTAATTTTAAACAAAAACAAAGGGTATTATTTTGAAATTTTATAATACCTTTGAACAGTTTCGATGGAGAATCATAACTCGATGTCCTTCATGGAGCTCAATGGGTGCTGGCTTACAAAGTCAAAATGGTTAAGTACGTACATCATCATCATCATCATCATCATCAGCCAGAAGACGTCCACTGCTGAACGAAGGCCTCCCCCTTAGACCACCACATCGAACGACATTCCGCCACTTGCATCCATCGGTTGCCCGCGACTCTCACAAGTACGTACATAAACATCTAAAATTAATTTAGGTTGACTTAGACGTTATTGAAAGTTTTGATTTGATTTAAGTATTCTCACTCTGGCAAACTCGCTTAGGCTGGTACGTTCAGTTCGGTTATGAAATAAATGAAGGCACTCAGACAGAGCAATAGTTAAGGCTTTATTTGGAACTGCAAACAAAGCAGCAGTCTAAATTTGAAAACAAATTGGTAATTTAAACCAACAGATTGAATAGCACCATAGTAATCTGATTAGCTCCTATTCAAAATGCTTACTGCCCATAAAAAGCAAAAGCCCACTTTAAGCAAAACGAAATCAAAATTTATTACTAAACAGTACCTACGGAGCAAAAATAAAGCGCAATTCAGAGATAAACCATCCAATTATGAGGAGGCGCAAACAAAATTAGAGATGTTTAATAAGGTAATACATTCAGACTGAGCTTTACGTAACTCCGCTCAACTCCCTAACGAAATGCAATTTAAAAGGAAAACGATGTCATTAACTCCGAAACACCCGAAAAGGGAAAGGCTCAATTTATGAACTTGGATAAACTAATAAGTAAGCATTTGGATGTATTTGGATACAAACGATGGTGAAACTGAGCGCGAAATTCAATGGAATGGATATAAAGCATTCAAAAATGTTTATTTTTATTTTTTATGCTAATATAGAAAATAAGCTCAAAAGGTTCTAAGATATTAATTACGCTTCGTTGCTTCTTTGCAAGCTCTTCAGATATGCGCTGGAGATCATTAATTCACTACTACGAACATGCTAACTCACAATTATACGCATATATTATACATGTATATGTAATGTTATCATATAAATAAAACCTCATATTTCCTTCCGTTGTAGAATTCACTATTATTTTCACATTTACCATTATGAATAGGTCATCAATCACGAAGGTCAGCTGCAATTTAATGCGGACGGGTGACGGCCTCCAAAATCATGTCAATATTCATTATAGTAGGATTAATCAAATCATGATCGGGTCGCCGCGCCCGCTTCTCGCTTGCACTGTCGCGACGCCGATTGAACGCCCAGCACTGCTGCATTAACGCTTTTAAATCAATTTCCCGACTGCTTCGATCCAAGCTTCCCCCCGTCAGGAAATTAACAAGAAAACACTGTCCGCGGATTTTATTTAATAGAGTCTGGGCTAGGTTCTATTAATTGCATATTCCAATACGTCTGAATTTGTTGAAAGGGTAGAGATCATAATGTTATGTCATGTTCAGGCTACAGTGTGCAGGTGACCATATTTGGCCCTAAATGAATGATACGCTGCGAACCTTTGACTATTTACAGCCATTGCAAGTACCGAGTTAGAAATAAGACTACATTTGTGTGTGTATAAATATAGCAAATTTTAATTGGCTTAAATGAATGTTATGCTTTTATTTCATTATTTTACCCCTGGTTTAGATCTACAGGTACTAATTACCCTTAGTAATAAACCGCATCATATATGCCATGAAACTGAATTAAAAAGATGAGCAGTACCTACCTACTAGGATTGACCTACGTCTTAATGGGTTCATAGTGCGATGGTAATGCTAGGTACAAAGTCGCTGATTAAATTTATGTGTCGTAGAACAAGTCCAACCTTGTAAGTAGGTACAATATTATTTTTGTCCTTTTTTGTTTTGGTCACAGTTAAGTCAGTTTAGTTACACACTGACATAAATGGGTCCATCACACAAAGCAGTATAACAGTCACAGATCTTTTCAGTTAGTCTTGACTAATTCGGAATCTTCCGCGATTTGAAAAATGTCATATAAAATCTTATAATTCATCGATTCAATCTCCCTAGGGTAAACAGTAACATCAAAATTGCTAATCAATTAGATGGAAACACCTATTTCTTTAAATCAATTTTCAATACAGTAAATTACTTACTACGTTTATTACGTCCTCCAACACTTATTCGGTTTAATCTATACATATAAATAAAATTGGAGTGTCTGTTTGTAATATTGAAATAACCGTTTTTTACTACATGCATATGAATATAGATACGGTACATACACCAAAATAACATTTTTTACAATTTTTGTCTGTCTGTCTGTCTGTTTGTATAGGCTAATCTCTGAAATGGCTGGACCGATTTTGACGGGACTTTTATTGGCAGGTAGCTGATGTAATAAGGAGTAACTTAGGCTTACTTACTTTTATTTTAGAAAAATTCTTTTATTTTAGAAAAAAATAGGGTTAAGTGCATTTGGTCTCACTAAAAAATACATTGTTAAGTTCCGACATCCACGCGAACGAAGTCGCGGGCACAGCTAGTTACACAATAAGTTAAGCAGTTCATTAGACGGGAACACGAGTTCGCAATTAAGGAAGGTGAAGACGTGCACGCTTGTTCACCTACGCTCAAAATATGGAGATGAGATAAGAACTTCTTACAAAGCTTCCGTATGCATCAAGCTTTATTAAAATTATTGTTGATGAAGTATATTTGAACTTAAATTATCTTGAACATGATGCATATTTAATATTGAGTGACGAAAAGGCCATATTGAGTGTAATATTTTAAGATCATCGTAGATTTTATTATAATTATTTACTAATCTATAGGGAAAGACGCAAAAGGCATGAAATATCTGCTTCTTTTTCAAAACGTTACTTCTGATTGAGCTAAAAATAGCGTGCTAGGATTCAGAACAAACCTCCACCAACTATCTATAGATCTGACCCAACAGTCTGCGCGAAATTTCACGGTCGGTCTGCTAGAGCTATCCCAATTAATCTTATTCACACGATTCAGCTACATTTGGCATCACGCGAATGTTCACCGCCCCGGAGGCTATTACTAACGACCACAGCATATATATACTCGGAGAAGGACCACTTTAATGTAATAAATAACACGTGCACTTAGTTCAAATAAAAACTTAGTATTTGACTGCAGTGGTTCAGGGCAGTCCTATTATTCTTACAACCCCAATTTAAATTGACGTGTGCTGCGACCGCGACTGTGTGTGAATGGTTTCTGTAAAACTTCTGTGATTTCTTCGTACGTGTGTTTTACCAGGGTCAGGATGTGGTGGAAACGCCAGAGGTGATCAATTTGCGACCGTCGACTGCTATTTGTTAACCTTTCTTTGGCTACCGTATTTCTTAGAGAATTACGGGCTTCGATCGGTGTGGGTTTATGTAAATTGTAGACTAGAATTTTCGATTACTTTCCGAGTTAGGTGTTACATTGAAGAATATATGTGTTGTAATTGTCTAATGAATGGATGTTACATGAATAAAGGCTTTTACATATTTTTATTTTTCGTAACGTAAATACTTATCATCAATTCACGATATTTTTTTGGTTCTCGGCCCTAGGGAGCGTTCCGTTTCTTTTATTCTAGATAGGAAATATATTCAGAAATAACCCAAGAGTGTCTTGGGAAATGAAAATAAAAGAAAAAGTAGGTACCTACAGTATGATATGTTTTTTATTCCAGCGAAGAATCATATATTCTTAAGCCATTATCTTTTACTTTTTGTACCTAATTTATCTCATTATAATTTGTTCCCAATAAATTATAAGCAAAACTGTTTTAATAATAAATGACTTGAGATTTCCATGTTATTACTTGAGCAATGAAAAAGCGAATCCTATAATTAAATTTTAATTATAAAACCGTATTTATTAGAGCAGCTGTGTCAGGACGAACTTGAAACAACTATGTGACGTAGAGACAATAAATTTTCTCACGAGGTAACAAACGATGCGTTTAAGTGACGTCAGCTAATGTATGCGTTGGAGATGTTCTAGTTTTAAAATGTCTTTATTTTGGATTAAGTGTCCATTACATACTATATCTGGTCGTTAATTAAACTTCGTTGATAAATGATAGGGAATTTCCTTTAGGCGACAAACTTTAAAAAATTGTGACAAATTGTGAGTCAATTTTAACTGTTGGATGTCCTTTATTAGATTTAGATTTTCATAGTAAGCCATATACATTGTATTACTAATCACCTTACGAACTACTACTTACTTTATCTTCTTATCTTTCAAACATAAACTTCCAAAATCAGCGCTCAGAGATAAAACCTCATTTATATTTTTACTTCCAACTTAATTCCTTGTCAAGTCACGAACCATGAAGCTCTGTATAATTAGTTTAGCGCAGAATAATTAGACTCTTTATTAATAAGCTTAACCGCACAACACGGCCAGGTACTGTTACTGGTTCATTCAAGTACCGTTAGCCAAAGAAGGTCAGGTGGATAAGAAATAATGGTGTTAGTCATAACCGAGCTTAGTGTCTGTCTGGTTTATTTATAAGTGATGCGTGTGGCTTCTCTCGTGTTTAGTATTTACAAAAATATTGTTGCTGATTTCGTATATATTGCAATGTGTAATGATAGATTCTTATACTGGTTAGTTTTGTGGTGGTTTATAATTATGTAGCTCAAATTATATACCTAGTGGTACTTGTCAGGGAATCTCGATACTGTCTTGGGGTTCAACTTCACATCGTCCATAAATACATTATATTAATAAAAAAATATCTGTTATACACTGTGATAAAATTTTTAAATATGTAAAAAGTCACAACCAAAGCCATGACCCAAGAGCATAAGAGATGGGATGAGCCAAGAGAGCCCTAAACTCAGCAATAGGTATATTTAGACTGTGAACGATGCCATACACACGAACACTTAACATAAGACCTAAAAGTGACGTGATATTCATAATCCAACAACAAGAAAGTGACATAAACAAAAAATTACAAAGGCTTATTAAATTTTATACAGTCCATATCGATTGTATTTCGTTCTACTACAAAATTTTATCAAAGAAGTCGGGTTACGGTTCGTATGCTGTACGTATAATGTAACATATCGGGTTAAAACTTAAGTCGAGTCGAAACCGCTCCTCTGTACAATTGTAAATTATGCGTGAACATAAATGTATACGCAAGAATTTGCTTTCAGCGCCACATGAGCAAGTAAAAGCTATTCATGCTTAAAGCTTCGCATTATTTATTTTTTACGACTTGAGTGTACATGGGACAGCAATGGTGCATAATGTTGGGAAAATCGGGGAAATAAAAACATGATACGAATAACGTAGCCAAAAAACAGTTCAAATTCGGTATGGCAGTGTCGAGACTCCCGCTTCGAGATTAATATTTGTTGGTCCAATGGCAACACTCGTATAGCATAAAGATAATCCAAATATGGTTATGAGTGGGTGTGAGTGGGAAGATAACACTATAAAATCTAAATAACTACTTTTTTACTTCATTTAAAATAAAAAAGCATCGGATAAATACACAGTTCTTTCTATTTCAAAGCCATTCATATTTATTCCCGGTTCCAAGGCACAGACATATTTTTTCATTTAAAGCCGGCACAAAGAAAGTTTCAGTCCCTTTATTTTGCAGGAACAGTTATCTTGTCTCTTGGGAAATAGGGTAGAAAGGAAAACGACTCGAAACATGAAGTATTACGCTTTTTAAATTTAAGTTACGAACCATTATTGAAGACTTCAGATTCAATATTGACTACGATTTATTATTCAAGCTCTTGACTAGCGTAATTTATATCCTGAAAGCTCAGCTGTGGCTATATTATTTTGAAGCTGAGTAGGTTAATATTCCTGGGTAATATTATTGGAAAATTCTAGTTGTCGCAACTCGGGAATAGGTAGTATGCTGATTTAGGAAATATGTATACAGAAATGGTTATTTATTCGGTAAGTAATAGTACTTACCTAATATTAGTTTTTGCAAGCATGGCTGCTGAGCGTGATATTGTGGGTTCGATCCCTGGGTCTGGTAAATTATTACTGGGTTTTCCCGTAAGAACGTTCCATGTAGCAGCCCGGAGATTGGAATTGTGTCAGGAAGATTGTAATAAACACAACATGCGACTTAACAAGGAGTACAACAGTACATCTTTGTCTAACCCTTAGCGAATACCAGTATGATGATGCTTCATATGTATGACATTCAAAATGATGTTAAGATACATTATGGTATGTGAATGAACCTCGTGACATCAATTAGAGCTTGTTAGACCAAAGAAGCAGACCAGTCTAGCTCTGGGCTGTAGTGGCTTTCTTGGATAACGAAACGGAACTGTCTATCGGATATCAGTAGTAGCGACCAATAGGGAGATTTATGGCACTCAACTACGGTTGTAACGAATTTCCGAACGTTGACTGCGTTGATTTCAAGTGCAACGCGATGGAGTTGGCATGTGAGCTTGTGTTCTGTGGATAGATACTAGCAGGTTATTACAGAACGGTGAAACAAGCTATTCGCTATTGTGACGTTAGCTAGTTTAACCTTTACGTCGCGCAACGACCACCACTAGACCAGACACAAGTTACGAAGTTATAATGCAGGTACGTCAGAATCTTAAAGAGGCGATGACGCATAAACATACATATAATAACAGCTGCAATCATTTGCTTTAGTCTACCAAAACAAATTAAGATAAAAATATTTGCCTATAAAAAAAACCTTGAATTCAATCTTGATAACGATCCGATTGGTTGACGTGTTGCGATAAACTTGTTGCATCATTGCATACGTATAAAAACTACTAAATCTAGAATTTGTTACAAGGTGTTACGTGTGTAGTGCATTGTAAAATAAAACGTAACTGATAGTGAGAGAAAATCATTTTAAAATCCCAGCCCAGCTCCAACTCGTACTCGTTTCTACACAAAAAGATAAAAATGAAAGTACTAACATAATATGCTCACATAAACCCATTATTTTATGAAGTTACGTCATGTAAAATAGAAGTATTAGTATCCCTAAAAAAAGAAAAACCTACACCCTCCAACCAATATCAGTCCCTACTTTCAGCTTGACTCCCAACGAATGCGCAACACAGCCTCAAAATTTTTAATATAACACTTAGCTTACATTTTTACGCCATTTTACTTGATACATTATGTAAATTGCACATTTTGTTACTCCGAAATTACCTCTCTGACGTTCAAGCGTTAATAAATTGTTTACTTTAATATTCCGATGTAGGTGCGAGTGTTGCGTAAGAGCGATGATGCGGGATGTTGAATCTATATGAAACGTTAATAGCTTGTCGGATTCAGTCGTTATTTTGCCCGAGTGGAAGCTAAAGAATGAGTGAACACCGTGGAACTATTATGACACCACAGTCGAGTAACGGCTTGAGTTAATTGTTTTTTCTTTAGGAACTGCATCGGTTTATTGATCAATTTCTGGGGCTTATAGTACGTTTAATGCTGATTCGATGTATACTGACGTCATCAACTATTTTCATAATTCACAATATTAATATAAATATACGGTTTTACCTATTACAAAAAATCCTTGAATTTGAGGTAACAGGTCTATATTGTTATATGTATATGTATGTGTATGTGTATAGTACCTCCTAATACATTTTCATTACGTACAATAACCTTATATCTGCTTGTTTACACTCTATCTCTAAATAAACAATCGCGTAGCCCGCTGACGTCAGTTTCCATAAATTATGTAGAATCTGGGCAACAAATATTGATCGTCGATAAGTCTGACGGCGGTCCATTGGATTTCGGACGCTGATGTGACGGAGATATAGTCTTTTTCCAATAATCCCTCAAATGTGACAGATATGATTGATGGCAGAGGTTCGAACTACGCCTTGACTTTATTCTATATACTATAAAAATAGTTTCTATATCAAGTCTTTCAGATTGCTTAAAGGATTTATAGTTTGGAGTTTTGAAACTGTCCGAAACTGTACTTTGAAAGTTTTTAACATGGACAAACTATCGCTTGTGTGGGACAAAGTATTTGCATACCACATCCATAAAGGAAAATACTACGCTACCTATGGATGGCCTCTTTGTATTGTTTACGATATCTATTTGTTTACATTGAAGGCATTAAGCATAGCTCAGTGCTACAGAAATAACTCTGGTTTTTATACTCATACATTACGTTCAGTATGCTCCTAATATTATTTGGAGGATGGTCACGCTATACACAGTTCTATATAAATATAGACGTAGACATATGTCTGTTGAATAGTCAAATAGCATAAAAATACGACAGTCGTCCCAATAGATCTATTTCTATATGAAATTATTATATTGAACTACTTCTCACGTAATCTCTTATGCCTATAAACACGTCGCGTCAGTACTACATGTGACTTCGAGCGCTGACGATTCGCGAAGCTTCGGAATATATTTTCTCTGTATAATATAAGTAGGTATACTTGATGCATAATATATTTTAGGCAAAAAATGCATTGGCGTAGCTATATAAATAAACATTTCTTTCCTCTTTCATTGCTTGATGGCGAATGATGTTAAAGGGGGCTATGACAGTGCTTAAAACTTAAGGATTCTATCAGTTGCTTAGCAGGTTTTTGATTCCCCACTGAGCGACATACAATCTGCCTACTTACTTACTGCAGTTTTAAAGGAAACTATGCCTTTATATATGATCGGTATTTAGCTACATGCTGCTACAAATTTATTTTATATCAGTTCCCTTATAAGGTCTTCAATCTAGAATTACGTTGACAATTATAAGCCGCATACTAAAACCTGCAAAAGGTCGTGTAAATAACTAACATAAATACACCTAACAACCACGAGAACCTGACTGACGTCACAGCTCATATTTGCACATTCAAATAAACATGTGTAACATTTCAAAGCTTTGAGCATTAAACTTAAAACGGAGCATAATTTAAACCTGCCACCGGCAACCTCCTTGCTTACATGTCGTCTGTATTCGTTTTACCTTTTACCAGTAATGATTCTTTGAATACCTCGAGTATTGCATTCGAAACCTTTGAGTTTCAAACTGACGTTCGCAGGAATATATTGTTGTATGTTGTGCATATTTTTTAACACTTACTTACTTTTTATTGGATGCCAGATATAAGAAAGAATAGTCATTATTATAACAAAAAAATCATCATATATGCATATATGAATCCTAAAATTGGTTCTAATAAAACTAATGGTATAAATTTCTATTTAATTTTTTTCTTTTGAGTATATCACACGACACTGTAAATGGCACACGCATAAGTCATCAAAATTGCAGCTTTACACCCCCTAAAACTATATACAGAATACTCCACAGACACATTTCCTAAAGAGAGGTTTTTTGATTTGATGAAAAAATCTTGTCATATAGCGTTCTTTTCTTCTACAAAGAGCTCATTTTATGAATTCGAATGAATATAACCGGCTAGACAAGATTGACACTGTGTATAGAGAACTAATATAAAACTTAAAATCGTTCTCCATGTCGCAAACTTGAACAATTTCTGGAGCACACAATCACGAAGCGGGGCGTATAATTAAGTGCGACTCTGTAATTAAAGCGTCTGCAAGTGTAGCTAAGAATGTGTGTTATACAAAGTTAACGAACAATTTGGTTTACGCAAGAAACTGATAAATTTAAACGATCCAATTGAAAACTGAATTAAGCATTCGCGGACACTAAGCTATGACTTAATTATTGATCAAGATGTAAAAAAAAAAAAACTTAAATAAAATTGATAAAGAAAACGCAATGAGAACAATTCCAATAGACAAAAATTGAAAAATTGAGAAAGAGAACGACACGCACAGTAATAAATCAATGAATATTGCTTTCAATAGTTTTCTAAAATGCACACCTGAAATTTTACTAAAAAGCAGTGCAGTCAACGAGCGTTAAAATAACGTTTAATGAGGAACAGCAAGACAGTAGTGTAACACACGACGCGAGTTAAGTATGCAAGCATAAAATGTTTGAATATCATTACACTTTCGGTGTCAACGATGAGACGTCATGAACACAATCTTCTAAAAAGTGGTACTAAAATATGTTTTTTTTTTTAGATGGCTTCATTCTTCCTGTTTGCTTCGATTGTTACAATAGTACAAACCAAGACTAAAATCTTTGGCCCGCCAGCTCGCTAATTGATTACCTACTTGACGGAAGCCCATTATCTTTTTTTTTTTTTATGTGATAGGCGGCAAGCGAGCAGACGGATCGCCTGATGGTAAGGGATTAACGTCGCCCATGGACACCCGCGACACCGGAGGAGTCACAAGTGCGTTGCCGGCCTTTTAATAAGGAGTACGCTCTTTTCTTGAAGGTTTGAAGGTCGTATCGGTCCGGAAATACCGCAGGCGACAGTTCATTCCACAGTTTTGCTGTGCGAGGCAGAAAGCTTCGCGAGAAACGCACAGTTTTGGACTGCCAACCATCTAAATGATGGTGATGGAACTGCTGTCGCGTAGAACGATGGCGGAAAGAGGCGGCAGGGATCAGTCCGAACAATTCCTCGGACAATTTATCTGCAGTGGACGAGAGCTGGATAGAAGAAAGAATAATAACTGAACCCATAGCTGTCCCACGACTACAGCAAGTAATCAAATTTTATACGAAAAAAGAAGGTACGAACAGCAGAATAAGAGAAAAAAAAAATACAATGAATAAAACTAACAACGCATAACTAGCGAAAAAGACCACCATGTTAAATTGAATAGTGGCAACGCTTCAGATCGGTGTAACTGTCCCGCACGTGACGTCACGAAGCGGTGCGTGTACAAATCCCTCCACGGACGAGCAGGCGCCGGCGCACGTACTACCCTTCGTGAGCCATTTGTGTCCACGTGTAGGAATTTTTAATAGAACCGGAACACCGTCCTGTCGGTAAGTGAATCATCCTGAAGCTAGCACAGAACTGCACGGACATTTCTACTCATTGCGCTTTCGTGTAATCTGGTTTGCTTTTTTTGTTGGTGTTTTTTTTTTTTATTTCGTAATTTGAGAGTTTGGCCTTCTATCCGCCCATATATGTATATTGATAGAAAATAATACGGCTGACTGGTAATATCGATGTTATTTAGTTTTTGGTTAGCTATCTCACATTATACGACACAAGAATTACAGATTATTAAGATAAGATTAAGCTTGTCATTACTGTACACTACAAATAAGCATTTATCGTCTAGGTAATGCATTCGGTTTCATAAAATAATCCAATAAATATCAACCAACGTGCGACCTTTCGCGAAAGGAAAAGTTTTCTCGTTCAACTCGTAGCTCTATGAATTATACTCCGAATAATGTCCATAACTTCAACAGAATCCGGATTATTCTTTCACAGTACATAAACTTGATCCCGGTACCAGTAAAGCCGTTGTAGAAATGGCAGAAACCGAAAAAGCCTTTATGATCGGAGCACAAGAACTAAATTTTCACATAAATAATTCAACAGGCACCATTTTCAGCAAAAAAAGAAACAAGCAAAATCCTAGCACAGCAGAAGAATTATGGGTGGTATTTCTCAAATTTTGAAAAATCTCTACTACATAAGAAATATATATTTTTTGCCGGTCGAGAGCGATAAACAAGATTAAAATTACACGAGGCGGAGTGGGCGAGGCACGAGCATAAATCTCGAAGGAAAACCGTGGAGTTGAATGGCTAGATTATAGTACAAACAGCGGTCAACAGCGCAATACAAACACTAGAAACAATGAAACATTCCCAGCGGTTTGCGCTATGAATATCTAATGTAAGAGAAAATGATACTGCATAAACGGGATATCATAAAACTGAGAGGACAATGGAAGTTCAAGGCCGCAGACAGACGCTGGGTTTTACAGGTGAAGATGCTCTCTTATACGCTCGTAAAAGTTAATACCCGTAGACTCTCGTAAACATGGGCATGATCCCAACGAATGAACAGTAAATATTTTGATATCATTTTGTTATGATAGAGAATTGTTTGCCAGTTGCGAAACATGACTACACGAAACTTTTCAAAGGAATATCACAAACTGAACAAACCAGATAAACAAATATTACTTTGCTAGCTGCTGATTTTCGTGTTATTCCGCCACTGTTTCAGAATTTCTAAGCTGAGAATAACATTCAGTCGACAGAGTGTTTAAACTGTCATTTCTAAAACCTTTTAGTAGAATTACATTTTAATAAAAACGTGGTAGAGAAAAAGGTGCACAAAACAAACCTGGATAAAAAGGCTTAGTTGGTAACGTATGAAGGTAAGGTTACGAGCCTCCCTAATGATAATATAATGAGAACTCTGAAACCTGTTTGAATATAAAGTATAAAAGAAGAAAATGAACAGTGAATAACAAAGTAGAATTTGGATGCCTATAAAATATGACTTTTCGTGAATGGAATTTTATTTTTATTTTTTTTCTTTCTTCATTGAAAAACCCACACTAGAAATCATTCCTGTATCGTGGGTGCACAAACACCCAGAACCGGAACAACTATCCTTATGGTGTACATCCGTTTGTTTCGTGCGAGACTCAAACCCATCAAAATATACATGAACATCAATTTTGTGTCACGAGAATGCAGATCGTATATTTATCCCAGATAATTATTTCAAATACTTTCTATACCTTAACGATCGGGGAAAGCTTCCTTGTGTAGCGAATATACAAAAAACAAACCCTCCCCTGTAAATGACCTTTCTAGCATTATTAGAAAACCCTGTTTACTTCATATCTTACAGCATGGCGCTTTAAAACCTTTAGGGCAGTTTATCTGACGTAACACTAGCCGTCCCCAAGCCGTTGCTCTTGAGACATAAATTAACATCAACTAGACAAGTCTCGACCGAATGCTGCTTTATTTTACTAAATATTCAGTTTCAGAATGTACCTATTGCTTGTTTATTTGTCTCGAGAGGGAATATTTAAAAATAACAATTGAGTGAGTCATCAATTTGTTATTATTTTCTTATTATTATTAGCGTATGTTATGTTATGTGTTTACCAAAATAATAAATTCCTCGAATATAGAGTAACCAGTTATTTTGTATCCAACAACCACATATTTAGAGCACACAACATTATGGTAGTCTGTTCCAATGCGTTATTGAGTATATGAGTCTTAATATTTTTAGTAGTTCCACAATATCCGGGAACATTGGGCATGATTTCCCGGAATCTCATAACCTGCGTACCCTAGGGCAGTGAAATAGTGTATGTGGGTAAAAATGTGTTTACGGCACACTGAATATCAGACAATTTAGAAATGTGAGATAATTTCCTGAATATGCACTTTATACCGACGTTCAATTGTGCGAATACCGGATATATTTCAAAACTTTTATGAAATTAGTACCTATCGAAAAGGCATTTTAGTACATATCGCACCCTTAGAATAATAAAAAAGCATACTTTTTTAAAGACTTTCTTGCTAATTTCCCACAAATAAATTTTTGAATTAGATCACTTTTGTTTTGAGGGTGCGATATATTTTCATATTTCAGATAACTATTGGTGGCACTTTCTACCGAAAATGTCCCACAATTTGCATTATGAGTTGACCTGTCCCTCATGCCTGATTAGGCGTTCGTAATGAATGCCTCGGTGACACAATGCGTTCACTGTCGGAACGTGTTCATGTTCAATGCCCATTGATGGTACGTTACTAACTATTATTAGAGCCTCTCGTATAGCGATGTAGCTATGTAAGTACGTAGTTCATGACAACACGAGCGGAAGTATGGAGGCTACGTTAAACCTACATGCCAAAGGGTATATGATTTTGGTGTTTCGTAAAATAATGAGACAATGAAACTGACCTGTCTGTCCATATGCGAAGATACAAGCGTTGTACCCGTCGAATGCATTGTCGAGTATATCCCTGCCCAGACATTCGAATACTGTCTTCTGAGATGCAAAGTGAGGCAGGGATGGATCCAGGGAGTAGAAACAGTGGTCGAACGCAAACGTCTTTGGTTGTTTTCTGGAAAAAAGAAAAGATAATATTATTATTTTTTTGTTGTTTGTTTACATTGATTAATATTGTTATAACCCAGCATATATCTAAATTAAAAAAGAAATGTGTCAATTTATTTCGTCCACTATTAGATACAGGTGGTCCTTATAAAGGCTAGCAAGTCAGTGGGCACCAGTATAATACAACTACGATTTAATCCAATTGAACGCTTGACACGAAAATTACAAAAATGAATAAGCGTTTGGAAGCAATTTAAGTGATAAATCTCTTCCTCGTGAGCAAGATGACATTCACATTTAAAATAGTTAATTATGCTTTTCTTCCATCGATAAAATATCCTCACAAGAAAAATTCGAACTACAAGCAATCGCACTATGAATACTGCTCCGGTTTCGATTTCATTCTAATTGTATACGATACTTACGAAAATAATACGAAAACAAACAAAAAATATTCGAGAGAAATATTATAGTATCTTCAATTCAAATTTAACCTTAATTTCTCACTTTAGGCTTCAGAAGAGAGAAATAATTGCGTAACAGACCCTTGAACATGCAATGTCCACGTACATACGTACACCTTTTTAACCAAACTATGCTCATAATATAAAGTTTTAATTAATTGTACTCGCAGACCTTTACTGAATATTACCCTGGTCAAACTTCTATAATACGTTTGACGATTATCTCTGTGGTCATTACTGTTAAGCCACAATTTGATAAGGAATACAATCATTTTGGGTTACCGGAAATTTAATTGGGGTTTCCATAAACTCACTAACAAACTATGTATAAATATATCTGTGGCTTAAAAACATACTAGAATAAGCTAATTTCTAAACACAGAACCACCTTCTTCCAAATGGTTGTGGTAACAAGTATTGGAGGAATGTCCTACAGTTTGTGTATAATTCTCATCCCTCCTCTTAACATGCATCATGACTTTATAATCCGAAATACGTCAAAGAGGCAGTATCATACACCTTTTCACAGAATCTGTGCATTAAAAATCTACTTCTGTAACCTCGTAAACTACTATGAAATTAATATTGTTTTGATCAATTAGGTAGTTATAATTAATCGACTTACATAAAGTAAATGACTACGAATCCTATTAACTTACCAATTTTTAAGAACTCGAAATAAATTTAAGAATTCGTAAGAAATTTAATCATTATAAAAAGAAAAGAGACAATAAAATCCGATCACAATATGAGACGAGCCAAGACCTCCTCATATATTTTCCTAAAGTTAAATCACTTTATATCTCTCTACTGTCGAGCTGCAAAATTTTTCAGCCAACTTTAAGCTTCCACCAAAACTTATTTCTCCGAACTATTCAATACATCCTATCCCGTTCACACCATCGCGAATAGAAAAGAACAGAATGGGAATAAATTCTCTCAATACTTTTCGTTAGAATTGGATACGGGTAGCGTGCCAAAAGATAATGTTATTACTTCGATTTATTGACCTAATTGTTGTTGCTTCACGATAGAGGGGGTGACGGTAAATTGTAGTAGATTTGTAATCTGGACGCCTCATTAGTTCTGCGGCTTTAATGTTTAGCTTAGAAATATTTTGCCAAGTCTGTTTCGTTTATTCAGGAAGTTCAGTGGCCTCACTGTTTTGGCGCTTTTGCTAATGTTACTTAACTTTACTAATATGCTAATGCGTCGTTGTTGCAAAGGTTATTAGTTAAAATTAGGCGCCGGGCGTTTCTTAATTACCTTCTAAATTATCTACTACACAAACCTTATTAAATAAATTCCGGGACCTGTTTGTATTTATTTTAACAATTACCTACTAATAACTTGGTTGACAGCTTTTTGCTATAATTATTTAGACTTTGAAGCCATTGTTATCATCCTGATTTGTTGGCTGTTTGAACGGGCAGTGACCCTAAGGTTGTAGGAACCACATACACCCACCCTGCCTTCGCGTGTTACTGGGTCGTTTAAAACATTTCATACAATAGGTCTGTGTACAGGACTAGAAAATAGTACATTAGTACTGTTTACTTCAGTGCTTAAAGTGACTTAGAATAATTTTCCTGTTTTTGGCAAGTTTACAAACGGCAATGACCCCATCTACGAATTCAGTTTAGCTTTCTTACACATCTTAAAGGGCGTGGAGCAAACTTTTGGTTGGCAACAGAAAGTATATCGCATTGAGTAGATTTATAAGGGTACTTTTTACTGAACTTTCTCGATTGAAAAGCGTATTGACCTTTTCACGCCGTTTCTTGCGGAAACTCATTGAAACCCATTCCACGTTGCTCAAGAATCAAAATATAAAGTTTCTTTTATGTTGAGTTCCGAATTTCTGATCAAGTTTAGAACTTTAAACCGAATTAAATGATAACGAGAGAGAACTTCTATTAAATAGCTTCACGTGTAGTGTTGTTAGCACGGGCCATGCATAGTGTAGTGGAAAAATTTGCCAGTTAGCAATGCGGTACATTGAAGCTGACTACCAAGGATGCACCAGATACTCATCGAATTTTGCCGTAAAGTTTCTGCAATTACTTTCAAAAACAAATGATCTCATAGATGTCCTTAGCCAAACATGGGCGTTTTTCACTGACCTTATTAATTAAGGACCTAACTAGGGAGAACAACACGTAGTGGCTGTGATAACTAGAAGACGAAAATAAGTAGTTTTTTTTTTTGATAAATTTTATCATTTTCTCATCTCTAACCTGCATAACAAAATCCATCGAAGCTGACGTCACTCTACTTACATATCAAGCCCTACATGCAGGTGGTTATGACAGAATTCAATTTGCCAAAGCGAATACTACGTCACACCTACGTACATGTTCCGGTTAGTAATCAACGCTGAGACATGCTTTGCCAATTTCAGCTCAGCTGAGTATTAAAATTATGCAAGACAGGAAACCTACGCGAAAGGGAAAATTGCGAAAGGCTCGGTAATAAATAGATGCCAACTGATAACTATGTGCAAACGCTTGTTACTGTCCATCGCACTGTAACTTGTGTGCAACTTGAATGTTAATTAAAAACACTGATTTATATTTGACTTCGTTTGCAAGATCTGAGGAAGCCCTATTAATTTTTCCTGAATGGATGGATCCTCCTTGTGTCGTCAAAGTATCCTCGTACTCATAAAAAAATATTACTATTATAGTTATCTACTATGTACCGACGCGACGCTCCAACCAAAAACAAACGCAAAGTTTTGCGCAATTGGTACTTTGAACTATAAACGCATAGTTATATTCGGTAAGTTCAAAATAAACGAAGCAAAACTAATTTCCTCCAGATTCGGACGTAACATAATTTCAGTTAATTTGTGCAGATCGTACTGAGCTTAAACTAACTAACAAGCATCGTTATCCATACTTAGATAGAAATCGACAAACTGCTTGCAAGTATGGAAATGCATAAGGCTTAGTTCTAATGGCGAAAGCTCGAAGCTCATTTGATGTGCTTTCAGAAACTCTTAATAAGAAGTGCGATTGCAGGTAAACTCCTTGTTTACAATCCATGTACATATTTTATTACTTCTGTTATCAACCCGTAACCAATTGGAGTCTTGAACTAGTTCCTATTCTCTTGCTCTATAATTAATTAAATCTAATAATTGGGAGCCAAAATTAGTGTTTTCTCATTAGATGACTAATATAACTAAGTAACGTTAGTATGAAAACGAGTAGAGGTGGCGCTAAAAATGAGCTTTTGCGTGAGAAATAGCCAGATTACAAATTAATTTCGTTGAGCAAAACACTTTTTGATGCGCAAATATAATCTAAACATATAATAAAATTATAACAGGCCGATGTCTGTACATTATAGATATTACAGATGTTTGTACACGCATCACACAAAAACGACTGCATGGAATTCAATGCAGTTTTCACCGATGTATTGCTACAGGTCCAACTTAAAATATAGGCTCCATTTTACCGCAGGAAAATATCAGATTCTAAATTCCACGCGTACGAAGTCGCGGATAAAATCTAGTAAGAAATAAAAAGAAAATTTCGGCCCGAAGGGATAGCTACAAACAACTTGATGTTCATGATAAATATTTTTAATATTAAACACAAGGCAACATTATTAAATAGACTACACAATTATACACAAGACACTCAGGTGGCAAATACATTTTTCAAAAACATGTGATATACAAACATAGCTTGTTACAATTTTATTACACAACAACGTGTATCATTTCTTCTATCTTTCTTCTCATGCTCTCACGAAATAACACTGAACGAGAAAACTTCTGAAGAGACTACGCTTCGACAAGAAACTTTAATAAGAAACAAGTCAGCCGTAACAAAAAGCATGGATTCAATTATGAAGTGAAAGTCACGAACAAATGTGTGCTATATTGTTTCAAATCTGATCCTACGTGCGCGCTTAAAGAACTTGTGCTCCACGTTGCAATTTTGGCAACAATACCTCGTTCCGACTTCTAAGTTAGACGTGGAAACGTAGTACTTGTCAATTTGTGTTTGTACTGAGTACTGTCTCTACATTCTGACATTCTGTGGACATGAATTTCAATGTAAATAAATATGCTTGTAGTCTTTGACCAGGAAAAAATTCTTTTAAATCGCTTTTTGTTCTTGATGAGGATAAGAGTATAGAATATCAAATAACTTCTAAAATGATTTTGAGATCATTATGAAAACAAATTTCGAATTTTTGGTTTTGTTAGAAAATGGTAATCAATTGGAAAGTAGGAAGCTTCATAACTTTTTTATATTATATTGTATCGACTACATTTCATGCAGTACTACATCGTGTAGTAATACTTCAGTCAAAATAGGTATCGTAGATCGTATTAATTCTGTTCTAAGGTCAAAGCCCTACCTTACGTCTATGCCAATCCCCCAAAGTGCTATTATTCACAACCACAGAGCACACACGAAATGGTAATTCGATACCATTAAATTTAATAGCAATTTTGCTTATAACCTCATACATATATAAACTTCGCTAGGTAGACCGCAGACATGGTCCCGTCTAAGTTTGTATACCATCGAGACTGGTATGCCCACTCACTAACTAGCAAGTACTGTAAAACAGGAGCCACGAACGAGTCACCCAAGTAATTACTTCAGAAAGCTAGTAGTACTTGAAAACTTTGACTCTCCCGTACTAGGTAGTACAAGAAATTTAGTCGAAACAAAATTGGAGGCACACGAAATATGGTTTGGAACAATTTCAAAGTTAGCGAAACGTCATTCTTTCTTGTTTGGTGTGACGTGCAATTTCCGGAGATGTTTTAAACAGTTTGGTACGTTTGGGTATTGGCTCCCAGTCAAATAAACCCCGAACATATCAAAGAGCGCAATAATGGCGAGTGTATGTCGAAGCGGGAAGCTCGCGGCGGGAGGACGCCGGAAGGCTCTGCACTGTTAGCTATAAAATAACATGCCTTGGCTACAATCCAGATGCTTACTCATAATATGGATGCGGCGGGATGGCAAGACACACTCGTCAAAAACTAAGATAAATTCTGTAAAACAAGCACATTCTGAAGGGTTTTATGACGACAACTTGGCTGAACCGTTAAACTGAGTCAGCTAAGCTTAGTAAGGATTCAGGGATAATTTACGTGAAGACGTGAAATAGTGTTGAAGTAATGAAACGTTTCTTGTTGCCGATAAAGTTTACACGTGATACACCTTTTATTTAGATACCAATTTTGTTTATAGAGAGCACTTGACAAGAACCGACGCAATTTGCCCCGTTAGTTTAACTTGCAGGTACGTAACGGTTTTGCTTTCTTTACGGGGACCAATACATTACCTCAGTTAAAGCGCAGTTTCTCAACAAAGTATAAAATTGCTAACTAAGTAACTGTAGAAGTATTTTCCAACACGCTCCAACATCGATGACAATTAAAATTATAAACAACACTAGCTTTTACCCGCGACTTCGTACGCGTGGAATTTAGAATCTGATATTTTCCTGCGGTAAAATGGAACCTATATTTTAAGTTAGACCTCTAGCAATACATCGGTGAAAACTGCATTCAATTCCATGCAGTAGTTTTTGCGTGATGCATGTACAAACATACAGACAGACAAAAATTCTAAAAACATTTGTTTTGGCTTCTGTTGCTTTAATAAAGACCCCCATATTGGTTTTTCTCCAATATCTATAATATACAGACATCGGCCTGTTATAATTTTACTATATGTATAGATAATCGGTTTTACTACCAACTTTAGGAACATAACCGATACTTCTTTAATATAGAAGTTAAGTAAGAAGAAGAAGTTAAGTTTTAACCTGGAGTAAGATCTGAGAATTATCGGATAAGTATTCGTAGAAACTACGAACTACGGGCTCATTTGATTATTTATGATAGCGCTAAAATCAATGTTCTACATTTAACGGCGACTATAACTTTACTTAATCGACGGTGAAGCCTATAAAACTGGATTTTAAACTTGTGACTAACTGCAGCTTTTGTTTTTAAGTGTTTCTTTTATAATTCCTTAGAAAGGATGGTATTTTTCGTGCCGGTTAAACAGGATACGAAGATTCTTTAAAACCAGTGTGTGTGTGTATTGTCTGTACATCTATTTTCGCTAATCAATTGAAATTGTATGGACCGAAAAAATATAAACATTTTTTTCGTGTCTGTTGTTTTATTTATTTAAGGTTCACCAACAATTGTTTAGACTAAATTTATGACAAAAGTAACATGTAAATAATACGATAATAGTGTAATAATCACTTAAAGGTAAACTCTGCATGCATAAATATAACAGTTGTATAAAAGCTGTGTAAGCTGTGTAAACAAAGACTAAATTACTTACTTAGACTAACTCAACAAAAGAAAACTAATTTAGTTTTCAAGAGATTCTTAAGAGCTTTACAGTAAATAATACCTAGGTAATAGAAGTAAGAACAAAATTACTGAAAAATGTCTCCTCGCTATAATAAACAAGGCCAACCAAGTTTTCAACGCTGAATCAATGTCTATTAGCACGGCTCAAAGACAGTAACAGGCAATAGCATTCAACTTGAAGAATGCAACTGTGCATAGTAACACTTTCTAGCTCAATGCCTAACCAACCCATTTCCCTTCGTTGACTCTTGCTACGCTGTATGAAAAGCGGACGTACTTCATATCATTTTCCATCTGACTCGGATATCATTTCATTTCCATCAATTTTTTACTACTACACCACCGCGGGAATTATTTCTATTCGATAATACTTACATTTGACTATAATATGTGGATTGAATCAACATAAAAAAACATTGTTCATCCTCATTAAAGCAATGACCAAAAACTGTCATCTCAATTTCATTTGAGCTTAACGCACGTAAATTGTTATTACAATCAAACCTTTGCAGCAACTTTCCCTAGTCTGTTAACGACCGAGAAAACATCGTAGGTCCTTATGGGAACTAATACAAAGTTAGTACTGACTATACATCTCAGGTGGAAGCTCTCTATTTGTTCGGGTCCCACAAATAATTTCTCATTTTCTTTGGCCGAAATGTGTAGGTGTTATTTACTACAGCGTACTAATTCGGTTTCTTACCAGAGAAACTTTCACTATATTAGAAACTATTGCAATTCTGTTCTTTGGAAGGTGGAAGCGCAGCCTTAAACAATTTTACTGTCTTTGCTTATATTCTATGATTCATATATATTATATGTTGTCTACTTATTATATTTCATTTCAGTATATAAATGAAGTATCATTTTAGACTTAGAGGGTGATTTTTAATGCGAAATTAATTATAACAAAATATAGTAAATCAGGTTATGAAAATATTCATTTGTACTGTAACAACAGACTGAATAAATATTTGATATAAAAAAGCCTTTTTTCTTACTGTACATACGTAGTATCATGTATTTATGCTCCGAAAGATTAAGCAGAGTTGTACAATTCGCAGCCACATTTCGCCGATGCCATTATTGAGTCCCATGTAATAGGGAACGAGCCTATTACCATCTACTGGACACAATTTCAAACTCCGTGCTGCTACAGAGAATTTCCATACAGGAAAACTTAATAATACTTTGCTCGACCCGGGAATGGAACCCAGGACCTCACGCACAGCAGTCGCGCTAGCGACCACTAAACCAATGAGGCAGTCAAATTATTTTATTATGTTTTCGAATTCTAAAAGACTAATAATAATACGAGTATAATGTAATGCTTCGTTTCTCTATAAACTTTCACTTTCAATTCCTGGAAAGGCTCGTAGAATGCACTAAAAGGAAAAACTATATTCTCGCCTTTGTGCACGTAGCTCTACTACATTTTAATAAAATTTCCAAGAATGTAAGGCTGTTTTATGCAAAAATAAAACGAAAGTTAATGGTGTATTCCACACATCGGTCAAATAGATTTTTTTTTTAATTATTTGGAACCGCAATGTTATAGGTTAGAGAAAATAACATTATATTTTATAAAATATCCTCGTTTACAACTATTACATAAAGGGACATATTTATTTTGAAACTTACAATAGCTTGATATACTCTTTATACAATATTTGAACGATAACATCCTTTATTTTTTATAGTCGTTAATGTTACGGTTAACCTGCATCATCCCACTGCTGGGACCAGCGTTAAAGCGTTACTTTGCGGAAATCCAAACCTTTCTCATGAATAACGAAACACAAAGCTATTTCATGAATTTAGTTTTTCAACCTAATCTGTAACCTATCCACAATACAATTACTTTATGTTGTGATTTCAAAGAATTAAACCAGTTGTAAAGATATGTCAAATTCGATGTTTACATTTAATTATAGATTCAAATAGCCTGTAAATCTGTGTCGCAAGTTCGACGATTTGAGTAATCTACATATGACTTTTATTACACAAATTCGATCAAGCAATAAAATGAGGTCCATAAAATGTCAATATCTATCAGATTTGTGCGGGATATAGAGAAAGAAATAGATTCTTCAGGCAACACGATAAAATACCTTCAACTTATGTTGCCACGTGTAAGCAAAATCCTCATTTGTAGCACAAACGTGAACACAAAGAAAATTGACGTCTATCAACATTTTCTATACATAAATATGAATATTTTCATTCGTATTACTATAAAGACTGAACCTACAATGAAAACGATAAAAAAACTGAGAGGCATAATGTATAATCATTTCCACAGTAATTGTGAAAATATCGCCTGTGTATACCGAAAACAGAACGTGTGCGTAGACTTCAAAATATAGGTTGAAAACATGACAAAGGTTGACAGACAAAGCTGCGAAATAAGATTTATTATTGTAAGGAGATTGAATAGCAGACATAATACGAAAGGTAAAACAAAACACGAACTATAGTACCTACAACAGGGACAACAAATTGGATTTGGTTTAGATTTACGTTCACATAGCCTTTTGGGAGAGGGTCCAACCACATGGACAAAATACAATTGTCCTAGATTATCTTAAAATGGAATGGAACCAAGTTGTTTTAGTTCGCGCTGTTTTATGCTGCGGCAATTAAAGGACATTTCCTAATTGTACTCGCAAAATAAATTATACGCACTAAAAGCCCTATATGTAATTACTTGATAATGGTATGGTTTTTTTTTTATTCTTATTAAATACCTAATCAGAACCGAAAAGATAGAAAAGTTGATTTAATAATCATAAATCATTATTTACCAAATTACATTTTCCTAGGTTCAACGAATTCAATCAATACGTGTTCAACTAAAAAGCCAGACGAGTTTCCAATGACTAGACTGATTAAATTAAAATACAGTACACAAAGAGGGTGAAAATACTGCGCACATTTCAAGAGCGCGCTGCATACTGATGTATGTATATAGAGGGGTGTAATGTAACCAATTCACAGGTTCAAAAATATTGGAGAAGAAGTAATATGGCCTCCCCTTCCAGTATTAAAGCAGTCGTTTCTGGTAAGTTACACAGTGATAATACGAGCGATATTGCTCCCCTTGAAGATTATCATGTCTGGTATGTGGGAGGTAATAGCAAGTGGGTAAATAGGCAGGTGAAGGATGTGGTTACCGTGTGCGATAACATTCTAAGTGGCGTATTTGTGTACTGAAAATCTTGTTGCGCTAATCTTTGTGTGAACTGTGGAAAAAAGGATAATGTAATATCAGGAACTCCATTTGAAAAGATTGAATTAATGAAACGAAATTCTTTATTCTGGTGTGTTGTATGTATTGTATATACTTGATAACTTGTAATATTCAAGGAAGTGAGCCATAGGATACGTTATTGTAATTTTTGTTGTTACTATGTACGTGTTATTTAAATACGTACTGACATTACGATTACTGTAACGATGGAGGTGATCTAAATAAAAATAAATAATCTTATAATGTCAATTAAATAACTTCACGTTATTCTCCGAGAAATCTGCAGAGTGGAATCGTATAAGATCCTATAAAAAAGAAGAAACAAACGAGATATCTTCAGTAAAAGTTGTTTCGCTTCAAAATGCTTTTAAAAACTTTTATACATTTGGGACACCGCATACCTGCAATGAATTGTTTGGATCTCATCCATTTTTCTCTTAAGAAATCTTTTTAGAGTTCCAGTTTTGTTATACCCCGCTGCAGAGTATTAAAAAGTTTTAAGATTCTATCCGAGTTTATATGTATTGATGTAAGGGATCAAAAAAACAAACAATACCGATTTTTCTTGTACAGATACTACTGTGCTGCTATAGTCTTAGTAGGGCTTCTAGTAAGCTGTATGAATAAAACATTCGCTTTCTATATTCTTTGAGGCAAGTAAAGCATTTGTGAGGATGCATCTGCATTATCTAATAGGTATTACAATGTATGAATGGTGGTAGAGTACCTACTTCATTATTATGTACAATATTCTGTAATCGCCTTACCTGTTCTTTGCATAAATCCTTTATGAAACCACCTTTATTCCCTTTTAAGGCCAAAACCACAAAGGTCGCAGATATTATCATCAGCTGACCGCAAACTATTTTCCATCCTCCTTTTATAGAAATAGAAATCGCTTTAAAAAAGGTTTAACTTGCGTAAAGTAAGAGACAATAGAGCACAAAAAAGTATAAAAGGCTACTTTCTAATGATCATGACCCGTGGCTTGCGTAAGCGCCTACCATGACGTCACGTAAGTGTCATTTAAAACCGCTAGCATCTCTCTATGAATTCCCTATTAATATTAATGTGACCGCCTGTTTGTTAAATATTAATAGCAAAATTCTCTATAGGTACTGATATTTGGCAGAGTGGTAAACTGAACTCTGCATCGCAAAAGACCTGGAAAATAGTATTACTTACTCGTCAGTCAGTATTGTTGTGTCAAATCTGGTGTGGCGCTTATAAAAGAACACAAAAAGAAAGGTTCATAACTTCTTTCGATTTAATCTATTATCACCAAACTTACTAGAAAGTAAGGCCCCGTCACTTTTATCAAAGTTAAGGATAAAATAAGAATTTAAAAGAGAAATATTGTAATGTAACCAATTTAAGTTGTCTACGATTCAGCTCGTTATCAATGATTCAGCTGTCAATATAAAAGTCTGACCAGTTTAAAAGGCGTAATAGAGTTTCAAAGAGATTTTTCTAAAACTCATCGGCTAGAATCGTAATAGTGCAAGGGCAGACAGTAACATGATTATGATAATGACTTGAACAAAACTTACAAAACTCGTAATGGGATAAGTTTTCAGTAAAAGATCCGCATACAAATGTTTGTATGTCGATGCTTTAACGAAAAAGGCAAAGAAATTCTTCGGAGACGAACCGTTTACTGGGAAAGTTTGTGATCTTTTATTATGGTGACGTTGTGCAACTATTTATTAAAAGTTAGATACGAACCTTCCCTAATGGTCCCATAATCATACGATTAGAGTACTCATATAAGTTTCTTTTCTTTGTTAATTAACGTTTGCAAGACTTAACAAACTATACAAGTTTAATAGATAAAAAAAAAACCTAAAAAACAAGCTGTGCTGATCCACACACACATTCCATCATATAAAAAAAACTAATGGCCTAATAAAAAAATCATGTTCCGATTCCCAATAGGGATAACTTACCATAATAGCCCACCTAGATAAATGTTACTTTATGATCCTACAAGTTAATGACCAGACTTAAATCACATTAGGAGAAGTGTAGGCGAGTCATCGCAAAGGCTAGCAGACTCATAGCTAGTCTTCCTCAGCTTCGTCAATCCAAATCTGGATTTAATATTCGTCAATCCACCATAATGACATCATGGCCACGCCGTTCGAGGAAAATGATCCGACAAGTTGTGAGGTGACAAACGTATAGAAGTTAGAACAGGTTATCAAACCGATGGTAAGCGTCAAATATTAGTGGCACGCGTCTGGGCACGAGCAAGGTAAACATGACACGAGGGTCGTGTTTACCCTGTATTAAGGGCCGAATGGGCGACGGGCGAGGCGATGACGTCACGGGGCGGCGCCCCGGTGGCTCGGCGCGTTCCAACTGTGATCGCGTTGAAACGCCGCCGACATGACGGTGACACGTGAATATGGCGCGAATTTACATTTACCAAAAGCAATAACGCCAAATTATATCTGCATTCTAAAACCATCTGAATTTAATCATGCATGAAATTCATAAAATATTATTTATCACCATCTGGTATCTATCTACACATTATAATTCTACACGTAACACATATCAATAGAGCTATAACAATACACAAGCAAATGAGAACCACCCAAATAAATACATATACAAGCAATCAAAAACTGAGGCACTAATGTACCAATTTCTTAGGAAAAAACGTCTAATGACTCATCATAAACACGATAAAATTATACACAAAAGCTGACATCACTGATAACTGGCTCAATTTATCGTGACAGGAAAACATTTGTGCGCGTGTAAAACAATTTGCTTGAGCTCTCGGCTCATTGGATAACAACTTTGTTGCTAAAACGTTTTGTTTGCGTCTGTCACATCATGGGTAACAACATCAAATCTGATAAACAAGATATTTACGGCGGTATTAGATGCTGAACGAGTTTTCTGGTTATTGATAATAACGGTTATTTCGTCGATTCAATATTTTTAAGAATACGAATAAACTGAGACGTCGTCTTATTAGGTATATATGGATTATAATTATATCTGAAACAACAAGAACTATTCCTAGATCTGTCTTTTTTACCTTGACGGTTATGTCAAGGTTAGAAGACGTTTTGGGAGATTTCCTCTCACGCTTGTTTATCTATCCCGCCTCACATCCAATGCCCAAACCTCCTCAAATTGCGCGACCTACATAGAAACCATAGCATAAATTGGATTTGAAATATCAAGCATCTTCATATTTTTTTATTTTAGACTAAATCTAAGTAAAATACTATTTTCAAGTTCTTTCACAGATTTCTTTTTAAATATGAATCTGTCGTACTCAACCACGAAGCAGTATTGTTTATCATTTGTAATTTATTCCAAGCTAATAATATACATTAAATGTTTGCATGCGCAGTACTACAGTACGTATATCAATGTATTTGAACGCGTAAGGTCGTACCGTAACACAGGATGAGCAAAGTTAAAAGGTTTACAAACACAAGCCACAAAGTGAAAAGTGACTAGTAACCACAACCACGAGGTAGTCTCTTTGCCCTTATTTAGTCAGGCTTTTGACACGTGCGACCTATTAATCTTACAGTACCTCCTTTTAAGTTGGCTTTGGCTTATATGACCCAGAAGCGGTATCTACCTTATAAAGAATATAAGGTAATTTAAACAATTAAATCGTTGAATTATTTTTAATTTCTTATGCAAACGAGTCATAATGACAGTCATTATCGATATACCAGCCTTTAGGATCGTACATACATATTAATGAATAATCATTAAACAAATAAGAGATTGACTCGTTTCGACCTTTTTGCTTCCTAATGACCTTTGCTCTTATCATTTCAAGCAGAGTGAACCCTATCATTATGCAAACGTTAGGCCGAAAGAACGATTATTTAAAAGCGCCAGCAAGCCAATTAACAAAATTAACGACGCTATAATTTAAGTAATGAAGACAAATTATTTTACGATACTGAATTAGAATTAGGTAATTATAAAATCAGCGGTGGAAACAGAAGTATCGATCACACGTATTCCACACGATGAGGACATTTCATAATCATTAATGAAAGGAAGCGAGGGAGTGTCTGAATGTCAATCAAACCCGCTTCATTACGGGCACATTGGCGGTTAGCTTAATTTTCATTATATTGTTATTAAACGTTGTCAAGGGTAAAGGGAATTTGAGAAAGTGTTAGGAACATTGTAAATGGTTACGAAAATGAACGGAAAATTCAATTACGATTTTGTGAACCGGTTGGTACTGAAAGCTTCAATAATGGTTCATTATATCAACGCGTTCACTTCGTGTTGGAATCATAATCACCACGCACGAACATCGAATTGATACGACCGTGCAAAATCTAACAGCAACATTTGACGACATGGTTGGCGCAGTGGCTAAGCGATTAGCTATCTGCGCTACGTGCCGCGGGTTCGATTCCCGCATGGAACAAATATTTGTATGATCTACAGATAATTGTTTCGGGTCTGGTTGTGTGCGCATGTGACATGTATGTTTGTAAATTGTAACCACGATACAGGAGAAATACGAGAGTGGCTACGTTTATAAAAAAAAAAACATCAGCAGCATTAACAGCTGTCACTCCAGTTGTACTCTCCCTAAAAATCATAGAGCACAATGGTAATGATAATTGACGACTTCACGTCATAACTTTGCAAACAAGCAAGACGACAATAATTACTATCAGTAATCAGATAATGACGCTATTCATCACAGGGGTAGCTTGCAGCACACCACTCAAATTAAGGGGATAAATAGCTCGCGATGGAGAATTTGCATTAATTTTCCGGTTCGTCGCGAACGCAGGGAGCGCCGGTAATGATATGAAAATTCTAAGACGCATGAAAAACATGGGCGAGTTACTGGTGCGAGAATGTGGGTTGAGATGTGAATACGCGACGCGTTTTACGGGAAATGGGTCACATTAAAAAGATTTAAGACCTCTACATTTCTGTAATGTGTTTTCTGGTAGAATTTTTACTATGAATTATGCATATATAATCGAGATAAATAAAGCTGTAGGTGCTCGTTTTGGACTTTGTGTTGGTATTGTTTTTGTAACACATGACATAACTCGACAACTAACGTATTTGATAGAAGATCCATGACGTCGAGTAAAGGAGGAAATTTTGAATATATTATAATAATATGATACATGGGTACGAAAATTGAGATAGGCAAGTACTTACACGAACAGGTAGCACTTAATTCATTGTTGTCAGCCTACATTTATAGCTTTCACTTATGTTTTCACAAGCAGCACTTATTGCCCTTATCCCAGAGGGAATCCAAACAATAAAGACGAAGTAACTCTTCAGGAAAATGTAATATTGCTCCACTTCTGTTTATTCAAAGGATTTAAACTTAAGATATTACTTTCGCAAGTTATTTTAAAACTCCCAACAGTAATATAAGTTAGATAATGTTGTATATAGACACTTAACTGTATTCCGCTCAAGTTTAGAAAATAACATTTTACAGACCGATTTGGACAGATCTCTACATAACAGATAAATAAACTTAGATTCCAGACAGAAAGTAATGAAATGCTAGTTAAGCTTAATTCTATCGGATTAATTAAATAACTAAATCAAGTAATCCCTAAGTAACTGGATTAGCAGACGATAATTTGATCGATATTGGTATTTTGATTTAGATTACGATTCAAAGTTCAGTAGAAGCTTGAATGTTAATTGAGAAGCTATAAAACCACTGCATACATAAAAGCATGTTGACATTATTCAAGCAGTGCTCATTATAGGATTTACACACCAATTCTATATATGGAATACTTACACATGCTGGAGACTACCTAATGTTCCATACGCTTTCCATAAAATGTGCCATATCGTGTAAACGTCTCCGTAATGACCGGCATCACATAAAGGCGGGAAAGCGATACAAGAACGCTGTAAATGTAAAATGGTGACAAGAAATAGTTATTGCTGTGAAACTTTACTGTAGGAACTATGTGTGTTAATATGACACGGTTTTACTTTGAATAAAGACATTTATGAACGTCGTCCCTTCGCAAGGTGGAATTTGCTGCTTTCATATATATATGAACCAAGGTTTAGAGAAAGACAATGCCATTCTTTTCCCGTGGATACTAGTTATATAAACTCTACAAAATCAATCAAGATGAACTGAATCTCTCCCTGAATACATACATACATAAAGTCACAAACTTTTTCCCATGGGGACAGACAGAAACTACTGACGCCACGTGCTATAATCCTTAGATAACCCTTTTGCTTCATCTACATTCATGCATCGTTTCATACATGAACGCCGGTTACTGGGCACTTGACCTTTCTAAAGAACATCATCAATAAAGTCCGTATATGTCCTTCTAGGGCGTTCCCTCTTGGCATTTCCACTAACAATCGCGTTATAAATTCCTTTCTTCAATCGAATCGCCTTTCATCCATTCTCTCTACGTGACCAAATTACTGTAAGGAGTATATATACATATATATATATAAATTATTAATTGTACGTGTATGCCACTGGTTTTGGCCTATAACTGGTGGGTATAGCGAACGCAAACTTCTATCACATTAAACCGTATCTAGGACAAGCTAACATGACACCAGGAAATGAGATGTGCCACAAGGCTATGCTCGATCCTCCGCAACCATTCACAAACAAAATCAGGTTGGTAAGGTGCTTAGGCTATATTTTTAAACATATGCACACATTTCCCTTAGAAGTTAACGTCAATCGTTTTTAATTGTAAGATTGTTACACCTAGAAATGATTAAGTCAGACGTTATTAGTTATCATTATTAGAATTGATATTCTCTAGGATGATATCACTACAATCACAGTTTCGATTTATCTCATACCGGGAAACGAAACGGTCATTATCGTCTCATCAAATAAAACCATTGTTCTTGTGCAAAGTTGCCAGTTTCAAACGATTACATATCTCTTTCAACCTGATAAGTTTGTTTGAGTTTCGAATTCTTTTTATGAATATAGTATTAAAACGACGGCAAATACTACCAACGAAAATGAAAACATTCAAAATTAAAATAGAGCTAAAAGTGCTACTAGGTTGACAGCACTTTAGTAATACCAATGAACATGCCGCAGTCCTGTATACAATTCGGTAAATTTTCACCAAAAGCCTAGGCAGGTATTGCACGAATGTGAGAGAGGTAACGTTTATGAAAATAGGATAACGTTCACTGTTTCAAATAGTTTCAATTACTCCACCTCTGGATGTTTCGGTATTTTCATTGCTAATTAGTTTCTGCGAATCCGAATTGCTTCAAATGAATTTTATGTGTATTATTTTTAGAGATTTAAAATTTTCATTTAAGTATATAGTTGGAAATAGGTCAGTAAAGTTATACTTTTATAATTTTCTGAATTTCTAAATGAAACTAATAGAGCGGTTTCTATATAAACACAAAGTATTCATAGTTATTTAATCATAACCGTAACAAGATTTCTACAAATTACTCGATAGAATTTATGGAATTCAAAGCAATGTGATAAATGAACCATTGAATATTGTATTGCATCATAAGCGTAAGTATCTCTATCACAACATATACAAGCATAAATTGTTCAAACACGGTAAAAAATAAGTAAAAAACTAAAAGTAAAAAATTCCCTTTTCCATTTAATTCCGCATGGCAAATAAATATTTTCATTTCATTTCATTTCATTTTCATTTCATTTCATTTTCATTTCATTTCATTTTCATTTCATTTCATTTCATTTTCATTTCATTTTCATTTTCATTTCATTTCATTTCATTTCATTTTCATTTCATTTCATTTTCATTTCATTTCATTTCATTTCGTTCACACGTCCTTGAAAAACCTTGGAAAATATTATAACCCTGGACTACGTCCTCGGTCGCAACCCACTACTCGTTATTCTGTTCATTCGTATTTAATAACATCATTGCCACAACTGTAACATATTAATAAAGGCTTATCAAAACGTCGGCTTCACTAGTACTGAGACAGAACACGATAACGGACACGTGCTGAACAATATTAAAAAAGTCGATAGTGTTATTAACTGTAATATGCAACTGAATTTTATTCACCTTAGTCATACACATTTTTCAGCAAGCATCTTTGTCTGTTCAACGTTCGCTCATTTGAAACCCATTATTTATCAATGATAAGGAAACTTTAGAATTTTAAGATTAATTACATCAATGTTTAAGTAAATATCGTGATAATGAACGAGGAAATTCCTCGCTGAGTAATTTTCCGCTGAAAATGAATCGAGTATTTAACACGTACTTGGCACTTTACGGTACCTACTACGTAACAACGCCTGCCTGTAAGTTCATACACAGTATTGACTTCTGATGTCGATTTAAACTAGCGTAAGAAATTTTATATACAACAACTTATTGACATCGTCAACAGTTATCGATGTCGTAAGGCAATACATTACATAGATATAAAATTAACCGCTTAACTTGACAAGTGAGCTCACCTCAGTCTAAGGACAGTGACTTGCGCCTTAGAAATTCTGTCTATATCTCCTAGATGAACGTGGCAGCTAAAATACTACACGTGAAAATAAACAAAACTTTATTAACAGTAAAACAACACACGTACACTCAATGTTTCACATCGTAAGTAATTAGCCGCCGTAACAACCTGCAATACGCCTCAATTGTTTTAATTTGACATTTACACGCGTTGTAACTACTAACATAATTATAGCAGTGTCTATTACGGTTATTAGAATATTGTGCCGGTAATAGATGTTTTTAAAAAAGATAAACAGCAAAAAATTTACTATAACACAAAAAACCCAGAACATTTAATAACAGACATATATTCAATTATATATTTATGGAAGAACAAAACATGTCCAGCATTGAGCTCCAATAGAATGAGTTGATTGAAAGATCTGAAATCAGCGGAGGATAAAATAATATTGAATCATAAAAATAAATCTCCGTTATCAACCATTTCAAAATCAGATTACCGTGTCAATTAATTCTGATTTGTAAATCATTTGATTTTAATAATGTTGGTGAAGTTTGAAATACAGACATGAATAATATTTAAGAACATGAAACTAAATATAACAACAAAGATAGTATCGCTTTCAAAGAAAACTTTGTCAGAAGGACGATCTTTGGCAAACGACATCTCTCTCACAAAAGACAATGTCCCGTAAAACTCAATGTCCTATGTCCTATAGACAAATTCTTGAAAACGGTCTTTACATAAGAGAAAGGCAATCGTAAATTTCTGAACGGACATGATACAGGACTAGGTGTTCAAGAAAACGTTATTAGACATTCTTTCAGACTAACCTTCGTATATTCATATGTGCAAAAAAAAAAAATATAATTCAAGACATGCAACAGATGACATTACAATGCTACTACCATCTCTGGGGGGTTTTTTTTTATCCGAACTTAACACCTCGCCCTCGGTGGATACGAAGAGTGAATACTAATTCTACACGGTCCCCGTTGAGGGAGTGGTATAAAATATCCCTAAAATATATGCGCCTTACGAAAAAATCGCACGTCCTTATGTTTTTCGGAACGACATACTTAAATAAGGTAGACTTTGTTTACAAATGTGTGTATTTTCGGGATCTTGACACAAGATACTAGTAAAATAGCCGTAGTTTAGCCATCACAATTTTCTTGGACGGATAATCTATGATTATTTGGTTAATCATTTTTTGTATGAAACACATCTTCGACAATATGATAGGTGTATAAAATAAGACAACTATGATACGACTTGTATCTACACTAGTCTACAGCAATGTTATTGATCCACACAAACTACATGTAGCTATATTATCCTGTGCATTGTCTGCAGAGCTTAGAATGGCTACATTACGGATTCGTGAATACTGTCGTGAATTAAGCAAAATAAGTTTGTCATTTTCATATTTTCTTTGAATACCTAGATGTGGCACGCGTTTCCACGATTAAAGTTATAATACAATTGTAATTTGTATTTATGTTCCCAGTGGTTAACTAGTAGATGAAATTATTTACCATGCATGCATTTCATTAATTCGTTGTATATTTAATTACCCAAAAATTACATCGCAATATAATCTCCATATTTAACGCTTAAAAGCGAATATATGTACCTGAAACAAAAAAAAAGTCATATTAGTTTCAATTAAAAACGCGATTGTAAAAAGATTTTGAATAGAAACCCCTAAATATAAAACGAACTTTGTAAATAAACACTCCAGTGGGACTCCTAACAGTTTTATGACTAACAAAACTATGCGAGTGTCTAGACCTCTAAACTTTACTGATACGTGTCATAAAAAGTTTAAATCCACTTCAATTGGAATTCTGTTCAGTGACTTTCAATTCATTGAATTCAATAAAAGAACAAAAGCGGCTTACACAGAACATCGACCGTCTCGATTCACAATGCGAGCTGAACAGAGGAAGTGGTGCGTCCATAAAGAGAGTCAGTGCGGATAATTTTAAAACCAACCTATTGTAGTGCCTACGACATGTTACAAGAACCAACAAAACGATGTCAGTTGCAGAATTTGAGATACTCAGATGCGATCAGCGAAGGTTTTGCGCTAAACGATTAACGTTATTGTTCTTCGGTCTCGTTTTTTTCGGATTTACTTAACATAATAAATGGAAATGGCAATATGTTAAATCGACTGCAGTAGAATTGAATTACAAATAACGATAAAATAACATATCTAATGTCGTAATATGCTTAAAATAGACTTGGATTCACAATAAATTGAAATGACATTGACAGTGATATTCTGAAGGCTTCTAAAATATTCCATACATAAAGAAGAAATTTGCAATGGACTGCGAAAAATGAACAGACGTTTTAGACAAAAACTGGCGTTTGACATGAACTGTTTTACGCAACTAGGTAAACAGCTGTTTTATTTTATAAAAATCACCTGTTTTGTATGTGACCATGGCTAAATATTGTCGATCTTTGCATATTGATAGAAACACTTGTCTGCGCAAACATTACGAATCGAAACGGTCGCCTTAGAGACGGGACGTAAACAATAGTGACGTGCCATGTCCGCGTGTATCGATTCGACCGAGCAACCGACCTCGTCGGCCGTGGAGACGTCACCGTGTTGATACTAATACTGTTACTTGGGTGTTAAAGAATTTATTACTTTTTACTTTATCTTATCAACACAGGAGCGCTTTTATCGACAGATATGGGCTCCCATCAATGTAAACTGTTTATTTGGCTCGTGTTGAATAAAGTCGTCTGACCAATATTGTTTCGTCTAATGAAAATTCCACTTACGAAATAAGATTAAGTATTTTTTTACGATTCAAATGGCATAAACGAGATCTACAATAAGCTGTTTACGGATTTCTAAATCCAATATAAAAATAAATGCCTAGATTTTCCACACCAAAAAGCCAGAGGCTTTTCTGTCTTGGGATCAAAGGCTATTCGAATGTTCAGGGCCTCAAAATTGTAAACGATTTATGAAGACGTAGAAATATTTCCAAATGGATTTTGTTTTACAAACAAAATATTTCAAATTCGATATTACAAAAAGGATCGTATCTCCTTTTCATATAAAATACCAGCAAAAATTAAAATAATATTATATTAAAAGGTATCAATAACATAATTTCTAAAAATTCTCACCACATTACAGTAAACAGTCTAATTTAAAACGAAGGCCGTTGCTCTGATAGCATGAATGGAATTATTCTATTGAAAGGCCATGTCGAGGTCATTAGCGTATACGTAGTAGTACATTCAATTCAGACTAATGGTTGGATTCAATTTAGATCGAATTTCCACTAAAAAGGCGAAACGTAGTATCTACGTTGATCTAGCAGCACGTGAAAAATTGAATTTGTCAAGTGCTCGTTATCCTATGGGAATTGTAAAATTGGACGAAAAGTGGATGTGACTGCGTATTGTGATACTGTAACTAAGACTATTCAAACCATGTTAGTATTTTTTTACCCACCATATACGGAAAACACGGACTTAGAATCGAGAATAGTAGCGGTTAATCTGACGAAAAAAGCTTAGCTCTTAAATAAATACGTTTTGTACACGAAAAATATACTTAATGGCAATGCTTTAGCACTTATTTTAACTAAAATTGTAAATTATCATGCAGTTCCGATGTCATACAGTGTGTATTTTTGTCAAGAAGCCATCTACTCGGTTGCTCATTGATATTTTAAGAGAACATATATAATGTCACCATGATATAGAAAAATATGGATGGAGATATAAAACATCGCAGCAACCCTTCGACTCCCAACGGAGCGTACGTGCTTAATACCCGGGACAGTAGACCCTAAACTAATTACAAATTTAATCCTACTCCGTTCCCAAAGACATGGCAGAAGCAAGAAAGAGACGAAAATAATCAACAGCAATTTTATGAAGGATTATTGAAGTAGCCGTGGTTACGATCAATTTCAGTTTAAATCTATAATATAATCACATTGTTATGCTATCAAATATATGTATGTGGTTACTACTGATTTTTGTGCCACGGTATGTGGTCAAAACTATTATGCAAATTTAAACATAAGAAGAGAAATAACTGAATAATATTCTTAATAATATGGTTAACATTATTTTATATAATTATATGGAATTTGAGGAAAGTAACTGCTTGCACGCGCCAAAATAGACAAAATTTATATCATTAAGTATATGCTTCTAGTGCGCACCGCTCGCTCCCAATTTTCTCTATTATTTTATTCGAAGAGGAAATTATTTAAGTTAAACGCAGTATCGGACTTTATTTATCTGACATTGATTGACAGAAACATTGAAATACCTCACAACAATTTCAGTAAAAGCAAACACCAGAACAAATTCAGTCTCTATCAAAAAGAAAGCCATTATTAATGTCACGGTGAATTTAATAATGACAGGGTGGTTGGGGAAATTCCCTAAAAGTTTTCTTCCCCAAGTAAATGACTAGTGGGAATAAAGGTATAATTTCATAAGCTTCGCCCTACAGAGGGGTCGCAGGGCGCGCCGTCTATAAAACGTTGACTTGGTGTCCTGACGCCGTCACTTTGTGGCACTGCAGAGTATATATAAACAGTTATTGTGTTCGTTTTGTATTTAAATATAATTTATTAACCTTTCGTAAATGCGATAGTAAGTGCCTATGTCATTGACTTCTTTAGTAAGTCTTGCGGGATAAATGCAGTTTATAGTATTTTGCAATATGCCGTGTATCATTTTCATACATTACGAATTCTATTACTAAAAAAACCGAAGGCGAGATCGACGTGCGATTGATAGCTCGACCCCTTTCTATTAATAGAACATGTCACATGATAAATACACCCAAAATCTTTTTTTAAATTATTAATGAATCCAAAATTGCAAACAAGCTCAATCACTAAAAAAAAGGAATATTGGCGTGATGCCAGCAAGATTTTCGCAGTAATCTATTCGGGTAATAAAAACAAAAGCATAAACAAACAACTGAGATGAATTTCCTACGATACTTGTTTTATGTTGAAATCAATTTGATTCTTTCTTTGTCAAACTGAGGAAAAAATATCTCAGTCACTGCACAAATTTACCGAAATATGTCCATTCTCGACCATAGATCTTTTTGACATACGAGTTACGTACCACTGCTTCCCGCGACCTTAATAAACCACTTGACTTTCTAGAGATGCGATCACACAATTCGCATTTAAATTCCTGTTCAACACTTATGGAGCGATCTCTTTAAATAAAAAATAATCTGTTCAAGAAGAAAAGTTCTGAGCCATGACGACCATTTCGTTTCTTCAACGGACTTGGTCATCCGGGATCGTGTCTTAAAAACAAACAAGTAGCAAAAATACAAACAAGATCGAAATATATCATAACACAGAAAGTCCAATAACCGGCCGAATTCCTCGATATAATAGATAGTAAATACACGAATGGTATGACAGGAGTATATTTGCTGGGTGCGGGCCTCGGCCTAATGAAAGCCAAACACGCGAGCCCCCACCCTGCACGCACCCGAATATTGTTAATTACAATAACATAGCTTACTACTTGGACAGCTACGATGTAGTAAGTTATTGTATTGACAAGACTGTTCCTTTCCTAACATAACTCTTCTGTTAATGGACACCGTTTATGATGTGGTTTGTGGTTTTTTATATATTTCTGGCATCCTTTATTGATCTTTATTGACAATTCTCGCATTCACTTTGTCTTTCAACAACATACGCCTCGTGTAAAATAGACGCAGACGTGATAAATGTTGATTTATTAAATCTGATAAGATAGTTAATAACATGTTGAAATACGGTTTCTCTGAACTTGCCTAGACATCTTTGACCTATTACATCTTTAACAATGTCTAAATTAAATTTACTCTCCACAAAATGTGTATCGTCTGAATTTTTCAGAGAACTCGTTTATTCAATCCTGTACTCGCCTAGCCAAAACGCATTAGCGTCCCACCGGTTGCTACGCACAAGCTCGAAGCGGGCGTTATCATGAATATAAAATTTCTGATTTCGACGTTGAACAATTGGCTCGGAACTCTGCATAATTTTAATTTTTATGGTCGTGACTACCGTCAATTCCAGGAATATACTTTTTCATTTTATTTCGGTATATTTACATAAAACAAAAACAACTCGGCGTTCAACACTGTGTATCGAAATTATTATTTTTTGTTAATATACATGACCGTGTCACAACAATGAACCAAGAGTGCTTTACCGCAGCTGGGAGATATACAAAAGCAATATCGTTGTCCCATCCTAGTTACGCCAGTTATGGTATTTTTTATTTCTCATTGCAATCGGGAGAGACAGGCAGACGAGTTGTGTAGGCGGAGCGTTAAATAAATAAGCAGCATTCTGTACAGGAACGACCTTCGCCATCTGTGGCCGCTCTAAAAATATACCCCGCCGCCGACCCGCGTATTTCACCTCAAACGTCCCTCGAATTTCTGAATAATTAACGGATCCCGTTATGATTCAAACCATTACCTTATATAGCACAGAATAAAATAATCATAAATAAATAAGATAAAACCATACCAAAACTAACATAATACTTTAATAAATTAAATCCTTTTATTGAATCTATAAACGTGGCCCAAATAAACTAAATGTATACATATAGTCTGGCCCGAAAGGTATAAAACGCGGGATATGTTTTTATATGTTTATAGGTATACAATATAGACGAGTGAACCGAAAAAAATAAAACTGTTTGCAATTCATATCAATCATCCGTATAAGAATCCTTTGCGGGAATGAAGCTTAGTAAATGTGCAAGCAAATAGCACTGGCCATTTAGAAGCCAGCTGAGCGGTCCCTGGATACCAAGCGCTAGCCAACGTTACTCTCTTAGCGCTTCGAAATTTCATTTGGAAAACTGTACGTGATGCCGCCCCGAAATGCGCCCCTTTTCCGAGGGTCCGCGATTTAGGTAGAAACTCTTTGAAACTTATTCAGACAAACGCTCACTACAATACCCCAGCTCGTTGCTACGGAATTGAAATTAGGACCGTTACCATCACGCTACGCTGGGTAAATAGAAAAGTTCCAATATAGGATTCAATCTCACAAACAGCATCAATTCGACGCACGGTCGGTGGGGCCGTGACCTCGGCCTTGAGGGAATTAGGTATTCGAATAACTCAATTGCGAAGCCCTTCACAGAGCTTACTCCTGTTCTCGTTTGTCCGCGACCTTGTTGTGCGTAAAACAATGGTTCAGTTATTGCTGCGCAAGTTAGAATCATATCGACGTAATGGTACAAAGGCACAACCTCGAGAAAAGGAAAATCTCAGTTGCAGATGTCAGCACCGGAGTGTTCCCGCGAGAACAATAAGGTTGGTTGTCTTTGTAGCGGCACGTAGAGTGTAAATTGGCGAGCACGTGCGTCACTCTATAGTACAGCACATCGAGTTCTGCCGTGTTTACTCACAACGAGGTCGTCGACAACAAAAAGAGATTACATTATGCTAACATCCTAAGCGCCCCACAATATCATCTTGTGAAAGTGGCTCTTTTCAGCTACTTTACTTCCATATAAGCGCAATGGAATGGTGATATTATGAAATTACAATACATGTTCAGTACACAATTTAAAATGCGGGAGCAGAATACAAGTAAAGAAAATATTTACAATCTTAAATATTTTCTTTATTATAAGTTGGTTCCGATCAATATTGCGTTTAAATTAGATACGTGCCAATACGAAAATTTTAAGAATAACCAAAGACCTGCAAACTCAAATGAAGCAACTCAAACAGAAATTAAGAAAAGAAATTACATTCATAAATAGAAACGCAGGGTGTCGCACAGTCGCACTCGGGTCGATCATATTCATATCTAAGTAGGGGATCGTTGAATCAGCCACGTTTGCGTAGGCAGACTAGTTGGGCGCACCATTCTATAAATGCAGCAACGTAGAAATACTGCAGAAAACGTTCTTATACAGTATGGTAATGAAATGATTTCAATGTTCAACCGCTAAGCTATTCTGTACTGCCAGTTGCTTTCCCTGTAGTTACGGGAATATAACTGGCAATATAGAAGACAATGTACGACTATTCGTACAAAACACCGGCTCATAAATAAGGATTTAACCGAATGCAATGATATGAAACAACGTGACAAAATATCAGTAAGGAAAAATACTGGTGTTATCTTTAGTATACCAAGTGTTTTAGTCCACGATTGAACCATCGAAGTTTCTCATATATATACTTAATTTTTAAAATCTCTGCTGACATTTCAACGCATACTAAACTTGACACGAGTATAGCACGACATTGCAACATTGACAATCACATAAACCGCGAACTTGAACTCTATTCTTAACACGTGCGGTCGTGCAAATCCAATATAAAGGGAATTAGCGTCCCGCGCTCGGTCAACATCGTTAACTTGTCATGTATGATATGGACCGCGGTTTGCGGAGGCGAAATCAGGTCTATTCGAGTGATTCGCGTATCTTCTACGTGTGGGCGAAGCGAGAACGGAGTAAATCGACTTAAAGCTCGGCAGATCGGATTGGATTGCTGCGTCCAATTCTAGTTTGAAAAGATCTCATCTTTTTTCCTGCATAAAACAGTAGTAGGTATTTGTAGTGATTACTTGTATTTCAGCCACATCAGCTGCTATAGTAAACACTGTTGCGTGCAAGTCAGAATACAGTAAACTGAAATTAGTACTGAAACTTTTCAGGAGTAATTCCTGCTTCGCCTGTTCCTTAGCTCTTATTTAAAAACATTTCCAAGTTCCTTGAAAGTTGTCGACGGAAAGTCACGTGTTTAAAGAGGCAGTTTCGCCATTCTGCCTGGTGCACACTTGCGCAAGCATCACGGGGCCTCCCACGTGGCGGGAGACAGGCTGGCTGCGGCTCGTGATTCACGAGTTAACCTGCCTTTACATTTAACACTAAATGTTTGCATTCACACTCAATTTAGTATAAAACACAATTAAAATGGTCCTTGCATGTACATAACAACGTTTTTAGAATAATCAAGGTTTGCATATTTATATTTTTAGAACGTTGCAAAAATATGTTCTGTTGTTTTAATAAAATTAATATTTTGCAACGCATTGTAGGTATTATCTGATTCTGTATTTACAATTCTCACTGTTATGCTAAACTCTACCCACAACGAGTGTTTCAGTTCAGAATTCTGTCTGGTACAGAGAAACCCTACACAAAGCTACTAAATAATACTGCCTTGGGATTCATGACCGCAAAACTTTAATGCAGTCACAAATAACAGAGCGGAAAGTAACACCGACAGTGATTTTGTTCTCGAAATAGTTACATATATATATGTATATTAGTTAAAAGCAAATATTTATGAGACAGAAAAGACAGCGGGAGTTTTATTTTTAAGGGCTTTATAGCTGGTCAATAACTTCAGCCTATACAATCAACAGTCTAAGTCTTAGCCCCTATATGACAATTTAGTACTTATTTAAAACTAACCATGCTAATTTATACAATACCCTAGCTCGATCCGATAAAGAGCGAGCTAGAATTGTATTACATAATCCTACTTCGTAGTTTTTAGTTGATCCGAGTAAACTATTCCTCAAAAATTCATTCCGTGCGCATTCCATCAAAACATGATGAATATCTTCAACTATTCCATATTGTTCACAATTGGGTAATGGAACATTTTTGATAAGAAAACCAATGCGCCGGTTATTCCAGGCCAAGATAACTAAATTGATAAAATATAATAACAATACTGTTTCTAGACCTTAGAGTTAATTTACAAGGTTTTCCGACAAAGCAAGATGTTAAAACATGAACGCTCGATAATCCAACTGGACGACTAAGTAGCGCAAACAAAACGTTTATAAAGCTTCTCTTACACACAGTGCACAATTTAAATGGGTGTTAAATATTTATTAGCCATTGATACTGCAAGCGATCCGGCGCCTGCCGTGACGGCACCTGATGATTGGACGCGGTAGCTTGGAAATAATCGCCATCGTTACTATATGAATGGAGTGAGGAACGAAAAGAGATGTTTCGAAACCAGTTTCGGGAAGAACTATGAAGACGAGTAATTTAACAAGCAACCACTTTACATGTTGCTTTCTTTAAATAACCTAAGTGAGTGCAAAAATACGCGCACAAAGACGATGTTTAATACTGATCCGTTAATAGTAATAGTTAACTTTAGTAGTTTACGCCTAGGTTTAATTACGTAACAATTTGCAGTTACTTAAGGCGTGATAGCCTAACGCATGTTTTGTTCCACGTTACATGATGTTGTTAACCCGAACTAATTTAGTCTTTGATTATTTTAGCAATGTTCAACATTGCATTTCTGAACGTTATATGACAGTCAGGAAAGGACCTTCGCTCCGGTTGCTATTTACTTTAAAGTAATGAAAGGATAAGAAATGTATTAATTATTTAATTTGTCCACATAATAGAATACATACCTATGAACCAAATAACCAATACCAAGCTAAGCCTCCTATGACCGTTCATTTAACAAGCCGGAAAAAGGAACAATGAAGGAAATTGGAGAAATATTTTACAAAGCTGAGCGTCTTATACAAAACGAAAGTAAAAATCTTTTGTGATACACACGCGCCGGGCATTTTGATGTCGGGGATCAACTGCCGGGGTCGGATTCTCCGGAATGAAAATCTACGGAACAGTATTGAAAATGTCAATCACAACTGTCTACGGGCGCGCTCGAATTGTATAGATCCCGATGTTCATATTATTTTCCCTAGGTTCTCTTTCTCTGCAATATAGCGGAATGAAACTTCGAAATTCAGTCAAATGTTTTTATTTTAATTTTTATCCGTTTTGAAATGAAAATGGCAGACATTCGAATTTAGTATCACGAAATTTAATATAGGTATAGAGAACTCGATTAACGTGGAGCGAAAATTCCTTTCTGTGCTTAGTTTCTCACAGTGCAGTAAAACTTCAGTTCATAGCTGGAAAACGAACAACCATTCAGTAGACTTTGTGTCTTCACTTTTACTGATAGTGGTTTAGTGATCGCATTATTACGTCACTTATCCGTATCTATTCCCAACAGAGTGCGCGTTGTGCGTGAATGTCTTCTGGATTTCACTCTGAAGTATTGGTTAATGTTTTTGTTATCGGGCCTGCTACTAAAAAGGTTTCTACGTGAGTAACGTTTTGAATTGCTCGATTCTACTGTGTAGGGATTTTTACCTGCTTTTGGTAGGGCTTAAAATTAATTTACCCTTTGAAACCTGAGGTAGAAAATAATATTTTGAAGGGAAAATATGAAAATATAATTTTGTGTCGTATGTTTTCTACAAATAATCTGGCTATAGAAAATTATAATTAGTGCTACCCGTGCGAGCGGGCGTATCGCTAGTTAGATTATAAAATAAATGGTACAGAATTCGTACTCGGTGAACAGGTTCCTCCGTATCAATGAAATGTGGGTGTACAATAGTGCGCATTGCTATGTCTCCCTTATACTTTAGCACTGATTTGTATATTAACACCATAAATAATCCGACACGAGCGAAGTGTAAAAAAGTAACATCTATTCTTGAGGTCGTTTAGAACGTGCCAATTTGTGTCGTTGAGGTGACATTGCTTAAACCTCTAAATTTTGAGACATTTGTAGGATAATTAGTACACCTAAGTGCAGCTTTACGCGGCATTTTGACACGTGAAGCTATACAAATACGTAAAATATATAGTCACCAACTTACAATATAAGGAAATGACAATGCGCAGCTTATCATCACCATACACACCATACACTATGAGCTCATGGCGCTTCCTTGTGTGTATTTATAAAATTATAATTATGACATTCTGTGCAAAAAATGGTTTGCTAAAGAGAGATGGACCTTGTTTATCATAATAAAGTTGATTTACAATTATTTTTGGTTGCGCACAGATTAGACGGACGGGATTAAATCACCAAAATAAAAAGTTTGTAAAAATATAAGCTACTAAAGACTGTCTCGGCACAATTTCGCCACAAATCCCCGTAATCCTGGATCAACTTCGATCGAACAACGAAAACGAACAATGAAGCCTTCCCGGAGAACGATAATTCTGTATTGTTCTACTAAACATGGAGGGTTGCTTAATTTGTTCTTACTTCCCCTTTGTTATCCTAAGAACAAATTTTGAAGGACAGACTAAATGGCGAGGTGGTCCGGTAGGCGTAATAAGGAAACGGGTTTGCGAAATTACAAGTTGCCAAACAACCCGAATTGCGGCAGAAACAGACAGCTCTTGGGAATAACTTTAACCCGTTTTGACCAAGTTTGTTTTGCACCTTGCACGCTGTAGGAGAGTTTAAACGCAAATATTTGTATTTATCATCTGGGCCTCGAGCATTATCAGAGCGGAACTTACCGCAGACGCAGCCTTGGTTGATGCAAATGGCATGTTTACTTTATTGTACCAGATCTCTCTTCACACGTAACCCTTCATGTTTTGATGTGTGAAATGTAGATTAAACTAACATTTAAAAAATGAAAGAATACGACACAGATGTGAAACGTTCACGTAGGACCACTTGCCCTGCTTTCGAAAATTAAATTTTTCGCCTGCCTCAAATGGGTACCATCTTATTTAGAGAAACGTTTGAATGTTTCGTAACCATAAACGTGGTTACGCTACTTAATTAGCACCCAAAAAACAAAATTACATGACAAACCAAATCCAATTCCACCGCATTTGCTGTTACATACTTATCCATAACCTAAGGAACACGTTAATGGATGACTCATGCTTTCTACCCAGTTGAAAAACATTGTTAATTTTACCTCGACATTGCTGGCGTGCATAAATTGGTTCTCGGTTTTATGGTTTTTGTGTGCGCATGTGTTTCCTATATGCAACGACCTTTTGTTGAACCACTTTTATTTTCATTTCCATAATTTATGTGCAGTCGTATTTACGTAGACATTTTGATCATTATTGCTGAGTACGCGGTTACGACTATTTTGAAATACGATGACATGATTATGTGACATTTATTTAAATTAAATGTCGGCGCTTATTCCATTTTTGTTATTAATCACTTAGATACTATAACTTTTTTATAACAATTAAAATTAATATTAAATAATATTAAATTATCTGTGAATCTGGCTTTAGGGATAATTCTAGGAAATATGTATGCTCAAATATGTATACCTACTCAAATATGTATGCGAAAAAATGTATGCGAAACGATGTATGCGAAAAAATGACGAGTAATTTTCACTAATTTATTTCTAAATGATGCGAGTTTAATGAATGTTTACCATATATTAATAATAGTACAAAACACAAATCCGACACCTAGCGACAAAATTTTAAGAAACAAACATTACATTTAACCTTTCAGCTCAGGTAGGTCAACCAGGTTACGAAACAGAAGTTAATCTGATTTCCAATAATGTAAAACGTTATCTACGTTCTTCTATCTAATTGTTCTAGTGCTTAAGAGCAAAGGTCGTGGATTGAATTAAGCAAACAGTGTTGATGGATCCGTCTCATTGGTATGTTATGTTCTAGGGACATAATTGCTTCAAGGATTTTTGGTAGTAGTGTCGATATACTTACTACACATAATGTCAACAAAACGTTTCATGGTGAATGTAATCTACGTGATGAGAACATATTATGCAATGCCAGTAATTTTCCATGTTTCTAGTAATAAAGATACACAGAGTAGCACCACCAGAACTTTTTAGTTTCCATAATTCCTAGCTTTTCTTTATTGAAGCCTTTTCTTGGCATATAGCCAAAGCCGGTTAAGCTTAAAAAGACGTCTATTCGTGCGCTCGTCGTTAAAGTAAATGACAGATTGGAGGTGATTTTCTGTTTTAACATGTAGCCGCCGCCCCCTGATCTCTGAAGAGTTTGAAGAAAAAAGGTACACCTGTGTGATTTTCTCAGTATATCAGTTCTTAGGTCACCTCTTAGAACACTCACAATAAATGGGAAAGCACATCTTAAGCCGACTGCACGGTAAGTGATAACGATACCCTTCACCTAATAAATAAAAGACTGATTTACCGTTCAAAACCCGCATCTCAAAGTTTAACGACTATCTCTCTTACACTATGAATAAATAACGACTAGTTTTACCCTAATGATACCGTATCATTTAAGCTTCCGCAAGTCCCGACACTTTCATCCTCCTCCCACAACACATTTATCTTGTGCACATCACTACTAAATCACGTGGCATGCAGCTCACTCCTATGAGAACGGCAAGCAGCCATGGTAATTTATTCCCTTGGCAGACTCCTGACTTATTGATACTGGTAGTCGCAAAGCTGATTGTATGCGACAGGGACAGATTGCATGGCCGTGACTGTACGTATTTCGTCTGATAATACTAGGGTAGTTAACGTCATATTTTCTCGTACTGAATTACGAATAACTTAATGTTTAAAATATACGATAATTACTTGAAATGTTTTTACTTACACGGACTTAATCTGGATTAGATTAAGTGTCGATACATTATTAATATTATTATCGAAGATCAAAGTGTAAAAAACAGATTAAAGAGTAAAATCTTCGAAAATTTTGAAAATTAAACTAAGTACTTAATATGATTCTGATTGGACCATTCGACAAACCGTTTAAATGTATTCCATACACGTAAGTCTCGTTAGGAAATTAAATCAATACTAAATTAAATTCACAATAAAGATACAGAAAAAGATGGTAAAACATATCATTTGCAATTGTAACAAATGACTGTCAATAAAGAACAGTAGAGCCTATAAATAACACTGTTCCAGCAACTGATATATTTATGGGAATTGTATGAGCTGTCTGTATTATTCATGATGAGTTTGACTCATATCAGCATCCTAGAACTTGACCGCAACTAGGAATAGAGTTTCAATCTATACTGATTTATAAAGCAGTAGTTCGTTTTATACTTTACAATTTGCAAAAGAGAAATTACAATACAAAATCGATTTTAATGTCGGTTGTAACTGGCCACAATTTTTGGAAGAATACTTAATGTTGAATAAAAACACGTAGCAATTAAATCCAATTTAATTTAAATACACAGCAGATTGACTAGCCTTTTCGAAGAACACGTAACAAGGATACTTAGATTAAAAAACGGCTGTCGTCTATATTTGAGGACACGGTTGGTGCAGCGGTTGAGCAATGGATTGCGCTACGTCTCACAGGTTCGATTCCAGCACGGAACAAATAATTGCATGACCGTTTGTGTGAATATTTGTTTTGTAAACATATCCACGATACAGGAATATTAATTACAAGAGTGGTGCAACGTCCAGTGTGAAGTGAATTTGGAATATCCTTCGTTTATTGCGACGATTCGATATATCCTATCGGTGTCCGGTCTAACTTCATAACGAACGCCCGAGTACCTCTAAAAAGATGCTATTTACTTTAATTAATTAAAACAAACAAAAAAGTTAATTGAAGGAATATCAAAATATACTCGCTCACAAGTAAACTTCTATTTAGTCTACCTACTAAAATAACGTAATAACATGCACGTTAATTGGAAAAACAAATCTTAAAAGAGCAATGAGAAATATTAACAAGCTTCAGGAATTATAAAACAATAGTCTTTATGGAAAAGTTTCAGTAATTAATTAAGTAAGTTTTAATTGTGAGTTTCTGAGATCGTTTAGTCGATTAATTTCATCAAGAATTTTTCTCATTTTCGTTTGTCATTTAACTGAGTTTCAAAGATGGCAAGATATTGAAGATTTGACACAACCGCTGTCCCTAAAGCAAATAAGGAATACCGAATTAATAAACTAGATCACTGCTGCGTTCGTAGTTTCAGTTATAGTATCCAAAAGTAACTCCGTGTTTATAGCTCAGAAATATATGCAGTATATGGGCCATTATTAGTAGCAGTTTTATAACAAAAATATATAAAGGTATTTTAAACCAAAATTATAATCTACATAATAAATTTCTTTTTAAACAACAAAGAAGACGCATTAAAACTTTCTTTTTTTATTAACGTAAACAGACCGTCCAAAACAAATTACTTACTCATACTCATAAGCATACACAAAATAAATGATTTATTGAATATCTTATAAAAACAGGCTGAAAACCTTACAATGAAAAAATATGGTGTCATGATCTACGAAAGCAATACAAAAAGAAAAACTGATACCGAACTTATAATACAAATATTTTGAAAATGTGCAAATGGCGTGTAAAGAAGAAATGTTTTCAAGGTATTGGTCTTGCTATAAACCTTTTACGTGGTAATAGACAAGCTCGTTACGATCAAAGTTACAGCTGCATCAAAGAGCGCCTGTGCGCGCTACCAAACCTCTCGACGTAACTATCGTCAGGCTGACTGGGTAAACGTCGATACGTCGTGCACTGTTGTATCAACAAGGCTATGTACACAACGACTATCGAGCACTTACATCTATCTAGCGTACACTTATCTTTAATTCAGGGTTGATAGATCTCGGATATTTAGGTGCAGAGGTGGATTTGTGCGCTTACAACGCCTCTACAATTAAATGCATAATCGTAATAATTGAATTGACTGATTTCAAGGATGTCAGAAATTTAGTTGCTGACGTGTTCGTATAGTAAAGCTATTGATAAGTCTAAGTTCTATACAAACTGCACTCGGAGAGGTGCGCCTTAGAATTTTAGGCCAATCAAAACAGTAGATAACAACGTTATTTGATCTACGTGACTGGTTATCAGCCAAACTTAGCTCATTTAGAACACCTGTATAGTATCAGTTCCTGAACAACTAATACTGGATCGAAATCTCAAACCTTCATCATTATTGTTGATTGAAAAATCGGTTGCAGGTATCAACCCTAATATGATTGTACAGTTGTACACACTAAACTCTTTAAGTCTTTAAATACTCCTTCATTATCTACAATACATAGCTTCAATAACAATACTTACATAGAGCTAGCTATCGGGAACTTTCTTACTTATAATAGACTTTTTGTGTCTCTATACTTTTTGTTTGACTAGACTTCTCTTTGTTCTTCTCTTGTTAACGAGCTAATTGCTTTGTGAAAATTGAAAATGGTGAAAGCAATTATTGTTCTTATTCTTATGCTCAAGACAAAGCTACCCACAAATAAATTTTCGATTTCATTCAATTAATTAACTTAATTTCCTACAAAGCAGCCGTCCGTCGCGTGTAACAAAGTGGGATGACAATTTCATCTTGCAATTAAAATATTTGTTCAAATGAACACTATTTTTCGATGCATCGACATTAAACACTTGACATTTAAAATTAAAATTCTTCGATAATACAAACATTATCATCTGTCTAGTCTTTTGCCAGCTATATTGAAGTCGGCATCGAAAATACAAACATCACCAATGAAATTCAAGTGAAATGCATTTACAATGACGTGTAACTTCATTGATGTGGCTCATCTATTAATACGTGTGCAATCGAAACCTGTCTCATGGCAGCATCGACGTGAATGAACAGCCATTGTATGGATGCGCTGCAGCCAACCGTACGGCACTAAGTATTCAGCCTTGGACACACAGCTAGCTAACGAGTTTATAATTTCACTGTTATATATTTTAATAATAAATATATATTAGGTATAATTTCAATTTATAATAGGACTGCCTCATTTGTCTAGTAGTCGCAAGCGCGATTGCCGAGTGTGCTGTCCTGGGTTTGATTTCCGGGTCGGGCAAAGTATTATTGGAGTTTTCCGTATGAAAATTCTCAGTAGCAGCACGGAGTCTGAAACTGTGTCCGGTAGGTGTTCGAACATTTAATAGCAATAAGGTCTTGCCCCAATTGACCTCGTAGCGTATCAGCGCATCTTTATGACATTTTGATGTTACGAATAAGGAAAAACGTGACTAAACTCTTACTTCTGGTTAACGGAAAACGTTCATGCATTCAATACAACAACACGTTTGTTTTGTTTCTAAGCTTAAGTATTAAGAAAAGATTTAACTTACGATCAGTTAACTGCCGGTCAAAACCTTAGCCAAACAACTAAAGTCGCCCCTCACAAACACATAAAACCTGTAGTTCAGTCCGAGATTTATCCTTCAATAAACAACATCAAAACTCGACAGTGAGCTACTGTAAGCTACCTTGTTCTATTAACAGCAAACAGTAGTCAGTAATCACATCGTTTCGTCTACGGTTGGTCTGGGTACAACTAACGGGCCAGTCACGCAAGAGACACGCTGATACCCTGCCATTGTTTCAGCTAGGCATAGCTGTTTTTGCGAGAAACCTATCTACATGTTGAAGCAGACTTTTTGTACCTGTGAGACTACAAGACCCGTTTCGCTGTCAGACGAATCCAATTAGTTGTCATATTCGCACATAATATTATATAGTTCTAAGTTTCCGACCTTCCCTAAAACCCCTGTAACGCAACCTTGTATTATAAATCAAATATCATCGTAAGATACGAATACTAATCTCCATATACCTTAAAGTTAATATATTTTTCTTGGAAACGCCTTTACTTACCTATACACTGGTTCCAAATTGATAAGACTCAATGTATCGGCAAATTCAGAAAACCAATTTTTAACAGTTTGAAATATTAACCTTCGCCTACACAAAACGCGCTTCCTAGGTTTTAGGCAATTAAGTCTAAAACGGAAATAAACGTAGACTGACAGAAACATTACTCATACATATAAGACAAAGAAAATGTTAGGATATTGAATATTCGGAACGATAAATAGGCCGACATGAATGACAGAACAGCTCATAGACGAGTTAGTACTCGTACGTTTCAAGAAAAATAATAAATAAAAAAGCCTTTTATTCCATGCAGCACACATATTAGTACATTTCTTTTAGAAATATGTAACAAGCATTGTAAATAATAGTTAAACTTAGTAGGTATCATTAATTAGATATTTTATAAAAACAATTTTTTCGCATGCATCGATAGTGATAGTAACTATTTCAAAAAGTTACAAAATATAATGTTTAGTTTTTAAACATATTTCTCAATATGTGGGTAAACAACGATATCTATTATTATTATTACAATTTGTTATTACATTCATTTAAATTTTGTATTTTACAGTTGTACAATTTCTTTTAATAATATTAATATTTATTTTTTAATTTGCAATTAATTTATTAATCATAATTTTTGAGTTGTTGTTTCAGGAATAATATGTTTTTAATTTTGTCTGCTAAACATAAAACTTTGGAAAAGTATGTTTCTGTAGATAATGATAAATGAATATAATATAATTTAAACCCTTAATTTACCCTTTTCCCGCAATTACAATCCACATATCCCAAACCATAAACCTTTTCTAAATCCAGACAGATAAGCTTACATATCCGTTAACCACAAAAAGCAACATTCTAAAAAAACATATAAAAATTATGAGAAATCTGTCAGCCGCAATCATTTTGTAGCTTAGTCGATAAAAGAATACGTTTCACTTGGCCGTGGTTAAGCGTAAATTTTCACAATCGTCATAAAGAGTAATGGCGGAGTCACATAACCACACATTGGGACGGGTCTAAAGCTGAGCACTCACGTTGATGAGAAGAAATAACCGTCCGCTACTAGGGTTACCAAAATTGTAGATCATCTCGCCGGGATTAATGCTTTTTATATTTATTGCTTGCGTTATACCATGCAGTGTTACCTGATATGCTGTTTTGTGTGACTAATGGCCGTTAGGCGGTTGTGGTAGTCCAACGGTCACTACGATCTTTTTGGATTAAAGAACGGGTTAATGATAGTATACCCTATTTAATTAATATATACTAACTTAAAGATACTTCTAAGAGGTAGTACTTAATGAAAATCGATGGTATATCAATTGTATAGCACAACAAAAAATTAACTCGGCGATATTGAAATATACATCAAAATAACGCAATAGAACCGGTTCCGACGTATAATTTTAGATGCCGAATATATGTATTTACCAAGTTTATTTATGTGCATAATTAAATACTAGCGTTCTGTCGTCCATGCTTATCTGGCTCTCTTTTCAATTAACTTAGCAAACACTAGACCTAAAATAAAATTAAACTTGGTACAGAAGAGAATTATGGGAGCCCCATCCGGTCTCCTTATAAATAATTCTGTGGGGCTGCGAACCTGGACAGTGAGTCCGAGACGACCTAATGAATTGTTAAGTTCAGCTTTATCTGAATTAGTCACATTTACCTTCATATGTTATGGCATCCGTTGTGAATTTCAATACAGTTAATACAATTTTTACAATATGATTATGTGAAAATAGAATCAACGTAACGGTTAGACCGTAGACACGCTGTACGTCAATCTGCAAATGCATCTTCTACAGTAATTTAAGCTTCAATCATAACCAACGAACTATGTTTAAAAACTTATTGGCGTGTGGTTTACAATGTGTATAAATAATGAACAGTTACCACCTACCTACCAGTTTCTTTGTTAATTCTTTAGCGTGAGACTATTGGGAGTCGATATCAGTGTCACCTACATAATGATTGAAAATCAAAATGACTAACTAAAAAGGCTAACTAGGCTTCGAATTATTTACACTGTAGTTGTCGGGACGAATTTAATGCAAGAAAGCAGAACTTAGCTTTCAAAATAATTCGTCCCGAATTTACGACATTATCGGTTACTACTCCACTCACGTCTAACACATAAAATCGCAAGTCACTCACACACGAGGCTCGGTAAGTCACTCCTCAATCCATCAAGAAATACAACCGATACATTTTATTTTCCTTTGCGATCGCTTCCAGCCAACACGACATCACTACAATTCGATATCCGTAAATCCCCGACACAACCCACTCAGCCCCTCGGCTCAAGTAATGCAATTAGGTCTATTTTCCTACTGAAAGGGACTCGGAATACAAAGCTAACGGCAATTTTAACAATAAAAGCCTGTACAGCGTTGTTGCGAAATACGCTGAGCGACGTATTAAGCGAAAACGGCATTAGTTTTCGTAAGCCGAAAAAACTGAAAGGAGCGGATTTATTACGAAATCTTTTAACCTTTTGAAGCCTTGGTTGTACGATTGATAATCAAGAAAAAAGTTTCTAACTGGTTCTTTGATACGGTTCGTTTTAAAACGTAGACAATATTTATTTAACTTTATACTGAATTATAATGGATTATACTGTAAACTTCTTACAAGAAAAAAGATATCTACACTCGTAAGAAAAAATATCGCTTAGTTGAATTTAAAAGATCCGTTATTCCAGAACAACAAGCTCTTGGGAATGAAATGAACTTCGCAAACGCTCTTACCTGGAGAAGGTGAATGTTCTCAAATGAGACATTCAAAATGTAGAATTACCAGCGTATGCATTTTACAAAGGTGAACGAAGAACAGTAACGACCCAATCTGTCAACCCTAAATGACATCAAAGGAAATCAAGTCATATTTGTTTCAACCGAAGTACGCAGGATTTTTCGCATGCATTCACCTCTCGAATTTTAGCAGATCTAGAGCGCTACCACGGAAAGGAACAAGGGTCTAGTATTAATGAGATTACAATGGTGATTTATTGTTCGGTAATCGAGATTTGCAGTTAAAGTATCTGCTAAACCCATTTTGGCGTTTCGCAAGCCTCTAAACGTTTGAAATGGGTTTCCTATTTAATGGGTCTGCTGTAGAAGGCGATTTATAGCCTAAGGTATCGAAGCAAAACTACGTTATGTTATTGAACGGAATTATTAAATAATTTGGAGCTGGGAGTTTCATGGGCATTGGAAAAGGAAATACAAGGTTTCGTGGACACAATCAAATACTCGAGCTTAAATAAACGGTAAAAGTATCTACAAATAGATTCAGTAAACTGTTAAATCAAATACGTTTAATTCATAGATGGATCTATAAATATTGACATGTTTTACGGTACATGCCACTGAAAACTCGACACCGTGAATGCATAAAATGAACGAATGTTAGCAATACTGGTAATGACACAACAATATAACATTTATCAACACGCAAAGTAATCTATTAGTTCGTCAAAACGTTAATTTGTCGTTATCGCGAAGTTACTGGTGTTTAAGGCGCGGCCAAATTGCGCTCACGTACTCTTTACTATCTTCAATGTAATTAATTCCAAGCGTTCCTCTTAAGACAACAATCAAAATTATGTTTTGGCGGCCGCCCTTGCCATAGACTTAATTTATTTTCTTCATTAAGAAAACCTATTTGGATTCCATTTTTGCATGGAAATTTCTTTTGTAAATATGTAGTAAGTATCAAAAATGCAAGGATGAGACTGAATATTTCATTAACCTTTTATTTTAATAAACTTTAAATGCAAGAAATCACGAAATCTCGATATATTTTATCCAGGATTTCTCTCTAGACTGAAAATGTGATTGGGAGGTACCAGAAAACAATTGGGAGACGGAAATATTGCTAGAAGGACTTAAAGTAGCAGTACTTAAAGCCCAAGTCAAATTAGAATGGAAAGGCACTGATCTTATACAAGTCAAGTCAAGCTTTCTTAGTCCAGAAAATGACCATCAATTGTAGTTCAAGTAATGTAATTAGTCTCTTCTCTCTAGAGGAATTTGAAAGAATTTCTTTTGTAAGTCTACAAGAATTGTCCTCATCTATTCCACTATTCCTTTATTTTTATTTATTTTATTAAATACTGGCTCGTGTAAGTTTCGGACCTTTTCTAATTTAAGAAATGGTACTGTCAAAAAAGTTCACCTAATTTGTTGAAAGATTATAATAAGATAACACACATACACAACTACACAATGGTTTGGCGAATCTAAACGAGTATCTTAAACCATATATTCAAACTTTACTTACATAAAAAAACACTGAAATGCTGAAAAAATATTGGACGCATGATTTCCTACTCCCAAAAAAAAAAAAAAAAACATACTGTGTTTAAAAATTTTCAAAGGCAAACTACGGCAACATCTGTAGAGATGTTTATCCGACAGCGACATGGTGGCTCTATTAAAAGCGAGCATTCAACACAAAATGAGGTCGTGCACAAAGAGATTGTTAGGGGTCCTCGGGAAATCACGAACAGCATGGCGTCTAAGCCGAGCTCTTGGAGAAAAAATGATTGCTGTGCGGTAAGGAACGGGAATTCAAACCACCATTTGCAAACTTTGAATATTCAGAAATATCTGTGAAAAATTCGCTTTTATATGTTTCAGAAATGATGTTCTTACATAGCGCTGAAATTAAAAACGCAGTAAAAAGGAAATACCTTTGTTCAGCCTACGCAAAATGACACAAATATGACACGCGTAAAATATAGGTAGTTAAGCCTATCCTTTGTTAATTTATTGGCAAAACAGGCAAATCAAGGCTCCTTCGGTGAGTCTGCTTTAACGTCTGGACGCCAGTGAAGTTTTCAGTATTCAGTCAATAAAACTTGTAAGAAATAAAATACTCAAAACATCTTACTCGTACACTTATTGATAGAAATGATTATATGTTGCAGGTAGCTCTAGGTAGCTATGAAGACGGAAAAGTGTTGTGTTGTAAAATAATGGTTAATGTCACGAATTTTTGAATGTTCCCACAAAGTTATGGCAAAACTAATTGTATTAGTTCAGGACCTTGGAAAGTTAATGGATAAGGTAACAGGCCTTTGTTTGGTACCTTTAATTCATTTCCATTATGTGAGAACAGAAAACCTGAGCGAGGGTAGGAGTCAGTCTCGGTCGCTCGGTCAGTCTGAGTTCGTAAGAGGCTTATTAGTGATTGTTTTCAATATTCCAAGCTGAAGGAAATGATAGATAAGTAATTTTATTTATAATAAATAAATAAAATTACTTATCTTATCTACGGTTAGCAACAATTTTGCAAATAAGAGTAATTTTGTATATGGCACGTCATTACTGAAACAAGTGGCAAATTCAGAAATAGTAAGGCAATGCATTTTGTTTAATGTAGGAAGTGCTGTGCTAAAAATTTAACTTAGTGGATACGCATTTTTGTATTCATAATAATGATAAAACATCGATATTGGGACTGGGAGTATGATCTTGTAGCGCCTACATCAGTATTGAAACTAAATATAATTCGTAATATTCCGACATTTATGTAAAAAGGCATATATTACGCTTTTCAAACATTTTGAATAATGTAAAATAATATGTATATTCAACCAACTATGTATCGTTGTTGTTGCGAGCGGTATTTTTGTATCAAATCAATTTAAAAGCTACTTCATAAACAATATTATTAACAGTAATAATAATTGTAATTAAGTCAGTCTCTTACTTCCTCTGCAGTATTATGGTAATGAACTGACATTATATAACGTAGTAAATCGTTGCATAAAATGATTAATCCTTAATACACAACTAAAGCGTCCGTGAGAATTTAGTAAAGTCAACATGCACAATCTTAATTTACTGCCAGTACTAAGTTCTCGGAAACTTGACGCTAAAGAAGCTTAATATAAATCGTATTATAAATGCCTATCAGACGTATACTCGCCAATAAGAACACGCAAAGTTACGACAATAAGTACATTTGGGTCAATCAATACAACAAACGACGAGTCGCGTGTCTGTTCGAACGACACGCACCTCAACTTTAACTATTCATTACTAAATCGATGACTGCCTATTATAAAAGACTGTAGAAGCCCAGTTGGTTTTAAAAGGAAGAAAACCACCGGCCACTTATAAAATACTTGGGACGTTTAAAGTTAACTATATGGTGCAGCATATTTACAGTGTTATGCTAAGAGTAGACTACAAAAAACCAACAATGATTTTAATTAAAAATAATATTAAAAAACCAAGGCAATTTCTCAATAAAATAAAACAGGCCAAATAATATTAAAATGGTAGTTCTTAAAATATTTTAATTTATGTTCTTCACTAATTACTAGCGTCTAATGTTTAGAGGTCGTAGCCTCATGATCATGTTTACAACTTATGCACTAAACTAACACTTTCAGAAATTACAATATTTTCCGCAACAGAGAGTTTGGCGGTAAACTTTTTTGTTACTACTTGAGAGTAACAAAATCGATAGATGTAAAAAAATGTTCGCTCCACAGCTTCGCAAACAGATCAATGACCTGAGGCTCCTTGCCTCGCACGACGTTCTTCAGAAATAAGAATGTAGATAAGTAATCTGTGTTATGAGTGAGATAAGTGCGGACAATACATTGCAAAATAATCAAACAAACAAAACAGCCGCGGTCACGAACCTCCGATCTCTGTTGCCAATCCTACAGCTGGACAGGGACACGAGCTTCGTCTCAGAATGAGAAGGGTTAAGAATAAATTCAACATGTTGGCCTAGTCCGCACGTTGGCGGACTCACTCACACTTGACAACTTTATGGAGCCCTCCGATTTATGAATTGAATAGTCAAACTGTGATTATATTCTGAAGCATAAAAAAGACCGACACTCAATTACAACAACAACAAAATAAAAATTAATGGTGTTTTTTTACCTAACCACAGTATACTACGTCATCTTTAAACCACCAAAACACATTAAATAGTATACTTTCAAAGTTTCTGACGTAAGAAACAAATTTTGCCACAAACTCGCCAACAACGATTTGCATAATGCAGGTGGACTGCGTTTTATAGCTCCCATTTCATGTTTTATTTAGTGGATAAAATGCATGTACAATATAATTCATAAGCTTACGTAGCTAGTCTGTTTAAAAAACGTTACTAAGTAACACCTGGGGTCTTGCGGCGTTTGTATATAAAAATATGAAGGTAGCATTTTTGTGCATGCGTAAAAAGCAAACATTTTATAAAATTAATATTAACGATATAATCATGGTAATCAGGTTTCAGCATTTAATTCTACTCCATCAGACATTTGATACAGAACAAAATATAAAATGAAGATTTTACTAGATCCCGTTGATAGAAATGATTGCAAATAATATTGTTCATAAATCCGTAATACGCAATATGTATATTATACATGCTGATTTAATTTAAATTCAAATGTCATGTAAAACGGGGCGCGTCGCGAATGTTGGATGAAATTGAAAACGCCCAAGCCAAAAATAGTCGTGCAAAATATACGAGGGAGAAGTAAACGGCTTTCAAAAGAATTGAGCACAAAACTATCTCAGCTAGACTTGTGGAGTTTGAAATGGGACACGCTGTATTGTGGAAACTCAGAGGGGATCTGTGTTCCGGACTAACGCCCAACTATTACGGCAACGAGCACCATCTGGAAAGTGGGTGATACAAGTCATATGGACATTGCTTCTGAAAATTCTAGTTGCTGTGTAGTTTCATCGTATCAAAAATGGTGGTTTGCACCCAGGGAATAAAATAATATAAAAGTTGTATGGTTTAAAAATACACAGAAGCAAACACATGACGTAAATATAATGCAGAAATTTTCGCTTAAATTCCCCAATCCAATTTCATCGTTCGCTTTAGCGTCAGGATTTTACTGGGTTTATAATAAAATAGTATTTTATAGTTTAATAGATTCCTGTCCAACGTTCATATGGTAATGAAATGCAAACCTAACCTTTCAGAACTGTAATACCGTTCTGCGGTAGCTGTGGGAGAATTTAAAACAACGTTCAAGTAGAGCTTTAAATTTTAAAATTCAAGCGTTGAATTATGACTAACTGCACATTTTATTACTAAAACGCTAAAGTTTAGTTTAGATATACACTTGGTATGTAAAAGTACAATGATAAAATAAATATTTCATCTTTATTCAGTCATCATTTATACAATGAATTTATTCAGCCTTCGATGAATGACGAAAGAACAAATTTCAAGAAAATTTACTATTAATATGTACCTTTTTGCAATCTTTACTTATGTCTCAAGTACTTTCACGACACGCAGATAGTGTTCGCCGTAGGAAATTTTATACCATATCAATGAGTCAGAGTTTCCCGGTTATTTATTCATTAGCTATCAAAATTCATGAGTCAGCTCCTATTTTACTACTGGTGTATATATTCACCGACTTTCCGGATATAATGAGACCGGATAAGCATTTATTTACTGTGTAAAACATATCAAATACCTTAAATCACTAATTAATTATTTTTATTATATTACTCAATTTCCTTTACCAAATTAAGTTTTGATTAAAATCTATCGCTTCCAAAGGTAGAATTATTTGAGGTTTTTTTATATGTAATGTTAAATGTACATAAATCATGACCTAGTTTGGTATGAGTAAACAATAGGCGTCTTAGATGATGCTGGCTCAGCTTAGTTTCTTGTAGACAGTAGAGCAGAAAAAAGTGCTAGTTTCATTTTAATACCTAATGCATTCTAAACTTACATGATGATGACATTATCATTCAATCGTTAAGACATTCGATCCATATTCTACTTCCGAAAGTATCTCAATCTCAGTATGAAAGAAATCAATAGTGATATGTTTGAATTTCAACCTTCAAGCTTAACTAAATGTTATAAAAAATCTATGGTTAACGGGTCCCGGGATCATTATATATCTTGATAAATTAAATATTTATAAAGGAAATATATTTAAGTTTACTCCCAAACTCCAAGGTAGCTAGCAGCGCTAGTAATTAACATTGAACCAACAAAGCCGCGATAAGCAACCAAGCGCCTTTTGTTTGTTTCGATTTTTATTTTCGCCTCTAACATTTTACCTAATTAATTACACTGTTAATCTGGCCTGTTCGTAAGCAAAATCAGCGAAAATTAGTTATAATTTTAATCTAAATTCGTTTGTCAGCAATATTATAATGTCACGATAATTAGAAAATGTCTTCAGTTTAGAAAAATATACCATATTATTATCCTTGTTCGTGGATGTGGTTTATGTTTTTAGAACATTAAACAGTATTATAATCGACTCTCCGTAATTTTGACATTTGCCCGTTTTTATGTGCAAGCGCCACTTGCGTAACGCAACCTGCGGTGGTACGCGCCAATCAGAGCATCTCGATCCGACGCCAGGTATGTACTTTATGCTACCGCAAATTTGGCAACGCAATTCCGTTACGATTGCAACGTGATTTGGGCGAAATAATTGACTAATTTTGTGAAACACACTTGTTTAAATCTACGAATGTTCAAACGAAACTATACTTAAAATGCAGCCACAGAAGAACTCGCTTCATTAAACAATGTACTTATCGATAACAAAAAGAATATGTTTTAAAGTAACTTGAAGAGCGCGACCTTACTTCAATCTTCCTATTCACTAAGCTAGTGTTCGCGTTCTATGTAGGGCAAGGATAATTTGTAAGGCCGACACGGAAATATGTATATTTCTTGAGACATGAAGCTATAATACAATAAATTATTATTAAATCACACACTCCGAACAATGATTCGTAATAATATTATAGCTGCTTGGAGCTAACAAACCGGGTGACCTAATTAATTAAACCCGCGCGAAAAACGTATGAAGATCAAGGGCATTTCCTACACCTAATTTGTCTTAAGGATTTTCATGTCCATTAAGAAAATAGGCTTTCGGAAGAAGCAACAGTAACAATTACAGTAAATGTTTTTTTACCTCTACTTTTATTACAAGAAGGCTTCATATTATGCGGCCTAATATTATTCTTTCTACGCTAAAGAAGCGGATAATTTGAAAGACACAAATAATAAAGAATGGTTACCTACATTGGACGAGGACTTCGTGAATTTTTAGGCTTAGTTTCCCCCTTGGCTACGGTAACGAGAATTGTAATTACATTCCGTAAGTTATTGTAATCCGTACCTTTCTTTGTCGTGTGCTGACTGTGGATACTGCAGGACTGTCTGCATGCTCTCCATTTCCACCACACATTGTGTACCCAGTTCGAGTTCTGAAAACAAAAAAGTTGAATTAGAATCTAAGAAAGTAAAAATATACCGATGATTGTATAAGAAAGGTTGACGAACTAGTTGTATAGTGACGTGTCATGGCGTACATAAGTCCTATAACCTTTTGACCTAATGCGTGGTAGGCCTACGTAGTTAATTGATTTAAGCCGCTTAATAACTTAGAAGTTAGCACGCAATCCTGTAACAGTATAACTAACACACACGTGACTCGTGCGTCTCTTTATCAGCAGTATCAAAACTTTGCTCGTGAAGATTAGCCAGACAGAGTTTGGTAACGGGGCTTACTGCTCAGGGTGCGTATGATGAATGTAAGTATTGTCGCTCTTGCTATTCCATGCTTCCTATTCCCGTTGGAAATTTACATGATATCGAAGCGAGAGAAGAGTAATAGATATAACGTACATATTTATGTATGTATCAAATTCGATGATAGAAATAACATAAAAGAGTGAGATCAGTGTACCAAACCGCGGATTCATTATTGTGAGCTGTGCCGTAATTGGCACAAGAAGTCACAAATCGCACAAGATAACTGAATGTAATCGAACTAATCGAAACAGCGGCTGTAATGTATAAAACGGGAACATACCGGTGACTGGAATGCTAATCACCTTAATTATTTCGTGTAAGGATAATGGTAGCAAACCCTGGAACTAATAATGGAGTATTTAGTATTCAGCCTGTACGCTAATCAATGGTTATTTGTATATGTGTTGGATTAGTGTTACGTACGCGTATGTAGTTTAGAGATAAGATTGCGAATGGTTTAGACGACATTCAATGAGTATTACAGGAAAATACGACAATAATTGTTCGTATAATGAAAATAGTAAATATCTCGCTCTATTTGTATGTATTATCCGACAGTTTATGTATAATTAATTAATTAGTCAAGTTTTACGTAATTTAAGAGTAGATAACTTTAAATTATTTGTGTTACTTATTAAGTTTTCGGTTGTCATTCATTTGTATATCATCACTACATAGTCACTACATAGTATAAAATAAAGTCGCTTTCTCTGTCCCTATGTCCCTTTGTATGCTTAAATCTTTGAAACTACGCAACGGATTTTGATGCGGTTTTTTTTAATAGATAGAGTGATTCAAGAGGAAGGTTTATATGTATAATAACATCCATTAAATAGTGGAGAAGTACTGTTATTTTTGAGGTTTCTAATGTGATGTCGTAAATAATTTCATTTTTTCCGCTTACATTGCAAACGCAGGCTGAACCCTACGAGTTTTATCAAAATAATGTACTAAGTATTGTACACATTGAAAAGGTCTACAGAAAAGTCCGTGATGGTATATGTCTATCTCTTATGGATAATAACTTTTTTTTGTCATTTACTTTTTACGACAAATAATGGCTAATTTTCGACGCGATTTTAACCAATACAGCATTAATCCTTAACCAATTAAATACCTTGAATACATTGTTCATTTAATATAGATCTATATGGCCCTTTACACCGTATGATTTAAGTGAATATTTTCGAAGATATTACAGATTTAAAAATTGCGGGACACACACACACACAGTTTTTCTGTAGTGTATTTAGTATCAGCATTGCACCCGTGCGAAGCCGGGGCGGGTCGCTAGTTATTTTATATAATACTTCAACCTTTAAGGTTTTTTCTTTTTCTTTTAATAACAGCACAGCGTAGAGCGTAGAGCGTTTATAACAAGGCCTTTCAGAATATATTAATAGCCATTTCACGCCAATATTTAAGGCACCTTTTGACATAGTTAGCGTTGTCCTCCATAGCAGTCACGGCCATTGCCAATGCCTTGGGACTACTTATTGGTCGTGCTTTATTCAGTATTGTTTTCTTCAGAAACGCACGAACAGCTGTACCACGGAAGTTATGATGATCAGCTCCAGATAAAGTCCAACTCAGGGTTATGAAGTTTGCGTAGTATGTTGTTATTGTTGTGAAAATGCCTGTCCAGAATAAGCTAAGTACTTTTAATTATTTATTACTAAGTAATGTACCTATATGTTTACTTTTTCCCAATTATGTTGGGGTCGGCTTCCAGTCTATTCAGATGCAAAGTTAAACCGGTTTTCAGATTTGTTGGCTATTGGCATTTGTTGACTTTCATAGGTATTTGTATCAATGAGGCCCAGGAACGACTACGTATGTGTTAAGATTGGTCACCATCCAATGTCTAACAGTAGCAAGCAATGCTTAACCTCGCAGATCGACTGTTCTGCGCGGTAGCCATGTAGCTATGAAATCTTCATAAACAAAACCTACAACATACATAATATACTAATTTAAATATGTAGTAAGTACGCCAGCGGTGAGTCAAGCCGAGGTCGGACCGTACGTCCGTGGCGATGCTCTTTCAAATCCGGTTTCACTAGACCATTTTATGTACGCTAGGCTTATGTAAAGCAAACGGTATTAACTCGGCTAGACATTGAAATAGACTGGCATATGAAGAGTTCACACTTCACGATAAACTAACTGTAAACAAATTAGAATATTCTCATCAAATTTTACTTTAATTCAAAATACAACTTAGGTACATTAAATATGTTTCTAATTGCTAATAAAATGGTATCTCATGCGTGAGATCATGCTCTAAATAGCTCAAACAATTATTGTGGTTAGTATGTATTTATTCGATTCTCTAAATGTCGATATGATCGGAAATCAAACAATAGTTTTCACAATGATACTTATCGGATTGCAATTTCTGGTAATGCCGACACGACACGAGACTTAATTCACTGGATGTCGTGATATAAGAAACACTAAAAGCAGACAGAATTCTTGGGGTAAAAAAAATATAGTGCTCATCGAGCCACTACATGTCGCAAGCGCAACGTACAGTCGAGTCTAGAATCGATTTGACAAATTACGTAAAGATGTTTCATTAAAAGTGGAGCAGTAGCAATCATAACGAGGATTTCCAAGAGTTTATATACCATGACGAATGCAAGTGAGCGTGCATTCTTGTACTTAGCTGATCTCGCGGCTTTTTTAACTATTTACTAACAAAGTCATTCATACATCTTTGTCAAGGTTAACTGAATCGTTGATTAAAATTAAACTCTTAATTGTTGATCTGTCATGAATCGGATATCGCGCTAAAAATACGCTATACGCTAATATATTTATTGGGTGGTTTGTTTCTGTGAAACCTCATTCTGAAAGGCAAATGGATAAAGAAGCCTTAAAAGTTCCAAAAGCTTATTATATTTGCTAAACTCGTTAAAATAATACTTTAAAGATTATAAGTTAATTAATAGTCTCTAATTCTCTACTTAAGAAATACAAAATATATTTTTTTATTCGCGATTTGCCTTTTTAGGTATTTTCCAATTTGTACGCCTGTCATCGAAGTCGGGCATTATAAATATGAAATATCGATGGAATTCACAATAGGGCTCATGATAGATATGTAGGTCAGCCAGCTGTTGTTTCACAGTGTCGTTATACTGATCCACTCTATCCATTTTCATTGTACGGACCGGAGCAGGTGTACAGTGGCGAATAAATTTTCTTTTATACTTACGAATCTGTTTTCAGATAGCGGACTTTGTGACTACGAAGCTTTATCGTGAAATGTAATGAATATGTTTTAATTTGTCATTCTGGGTTGCCTACGATATAGAGAACGAATTCAATCACAATCGGAATATGAACCTAGACAAATTTACGATTTTCATAAGGCACTAAACTTAAGGTAATAAGAGAATCGTGACCGGCAGTATAATTAGACATAATATTTTTATTTGAACAGAAATTCTACATATTGGTTCTGATTATTTCGTAATCTTCAATAGTTTTAATCACCCTATGTATACATATTCTATTCCTTACAAACGGCAGAAAAGATTAGAATTGCCAAAATATTTTTTACCTTTGTCCATTGCCCGAAATCAGATGCGACCTATGGAGATGGCGACAAAATTCACCTTGATAACAAGTAAGTCGACTTATTTGACAGGATTAAATATCTTCTATCCTTATCTTATGTTTAATATGAAAGAAACAGTCAGACTGTATTAGAAACAGCACCAATACCTACTTGATGGTGAGATGTCACCATACATTTTTACATTCCTAAAGTAATAACATAAAAATTATCTTTATAGTCATCATCATCATTACCACACCAACCTGTAAACATGCAATACTGAACACGGGTTTCCTAACGAATTGTTGATGTTCTGCACATTTATTTTTGCCTTATTTATACAACACATAAATGTCAACCAAACAGAATGAACATATTCACTAGAGAAACTTGCAGTTTTACAGCAAAAACAACCAGTTTCTAATTGAAATAATAACACCTAATTTAGGGCAAGGTTAAGTTATTATATTCAATAATGTTTAGAATAAGATTTCTCATAAACATAACATGTTTGTATGTAATAAAAATAATTATTACCTGACAGAATATTAATTCTTGCTATTAACACAATGACAAAGATAAAATAGTTCACTATATTTTAATGAACAAAATTGTATTTAATGTACACTGAATGATTTTGTAGAATACTTGTATTTTTCCTCATTAACAACTACAATCTAGTCACTGAAACAAATTGTTTCATCTATATAATTTAATAATTAAAAAATGCCTAGATGTTGCTATATGTTTTTTGTTCATTGAAATTATGCATGGTAGTGATGAGTGATGGCGATGGATATTTAAACTGAAGATTTACAAAGAGATTTAAGTGTAAGCCAGAGTTAAGAATGAAGCAAAGGTGTAGATAAATGAAATCAATAAACATCCTGTTTTCTAACATATCCACAGGCAGAAATTTCAAAATGAATTGGGAGGGTGAAGATGATGAGACTGCAAATGTAGCCTCAACAAAGAATACTTTTTGTTTAATTAGCATGCTAATACTAAAATGAAGCAACAACAAAAATTTAAGAGTGACTCATTAATAATCTGACAAGGTTATACATATTTTGAAATATGAGTAACTTGTTGATAGAAATAATATTTCAAACAATATGGCTCTAGCCACGTAAATAAGTAATTTGTAATATTGCAGGTTATGTAATAAATCAAGAGCATCATCTATCAAGTAAGTGCAGTACGGTCAACAATGAGTAGGTAACATAAAAAAGTAAGTAATAAAACTGTTTAAACATTTTTTACATTATCTTTTTTAATGGCAATTTAGAAATTTAACTGATCATCACTTTTGATGTTGACTGCACAAGCAAAGTACCTTTATCACAGGTATTATAGTCAGAGCTTGATAACTGGAAATAATGTGGTGATATTTACTGATAACAAGCAATAAAATGTGTAAAATTGTTCACAAGAAAATATTATGTGACCATGAAGAACTTAATTTATTAAAACATTTAAAAAAATAAGGTTTATCAAATAGTACTGAGAAAGTCAAAGCATATAATTGGCACAGATTTTAAATCAAATCAAAGGGAATTCTACTTTTAGGAAACAAAGGTTTCTTTATGCAGTTGTGTAGTAAATAAACATTATGGGAGTTCAAAATTATATATCTCAATTGAAATAACTAAAAAATTATATTCTTATATGCAAGATAATTCGATACAACTATAAGATTAACAATAAAATGAGGCATGATAAAAATTATTCATAAACAAAGCTGTAGAATTGGAATATATTTCTCTCTACTACACATATCAATTTTAGTGAGCAGAAATTCGTACTAGGATCATTTATTTTATCTTATATATTTCATGAGCCAGGTACACAGATAAACTGAAGCAACGTAGTCACCTGAGTGATAGCGATTTCTTTATTTATTAGCCAAATGAAACCAGCTTACCTCGCCTATTAAAAGGACGAACCCGAACGGCTACTTTAATCTTATCCGTGGCCATTTTCACACTCAAATTACACAAATACAATTAAAACACAACACTTTCCACACAAATGTTTAACCAATTATTGCACATATTCACCCATATTCTAAAACAACAAAATTCATTATTTCACGTTACGATCACGACGTTCCCGGATTGACACTGTCCGCCATGTTGTTTTTACGTTATGTTCCATAGTGCTTGACGCAACGTGTCTTCGTATAAAGAATAATCACGATCGATTGATCATATTTCGATTATCAATTAACTATATAATCGATTATCAATAGATCCTGGAATCGATTGCCTTGACCAAAATTTTGTAAATAATAAAATATAATTCCTTAAAGACACTTTTATTCTAATCGTAGAATTTATATAATTAACTTTTAATTCTTCTTCTATTGTATCGGCACAGACGTCACACGAAAATCGCCAATGGCGTATTGGAAAGAAAGAAAATTGATAATCAACATTCAATACTTTTCAAGCAATTACAAACCCGTCTATCGTCTGTCTATTTAACATAATAATGAAACTGGAATATATTTTACATTCGATTTAGTGTTATGGACAACACTAGCAAATACAGGTTATGCGGTTACCATATTAAAATACTATTGATGTCCAAAGAAATAGATTATGTGAAAACTTTGAAAACGAGCAATATAAAATCGTCTGTATGTTCAACATCATTTTAATTCCTTTCCGATTATATAAAGCAAAGAAATTAAATGAGTAGCGCTTTAATCTATTGTTATCGTACACACATTGCGAAAAGAAACGTTGCATGTTGTGACATCCAGCCGGCTACATACATTGTCACTTTGACATTTGACAGCCGAAGCAAAACATGACGAGTCTTTTTCAATTTCACAACAATTTTCAATAAAACAAGAAGTTCCACACCAAGACATTGTAAAAGTCTGCTAATAAGTACTCAACATATCTGTCCAAGAGTAGCAATCAACAGGAGTAGAGCGAAATGGCGGCAGATGCGCTCTTTGGTTGGGACCTAACTTTTAAAACAGTAGAGAAAGATATTAATCGGAAGTCTGATGTTATCATTGCATTCATCCATTGGAACCTATCTAAGAGGGGTTTTAGGAGCATTGGAATAGGAGATGAGGTAAGAAAATTTCTTCTGCATTCATTTTATAGCACTTGATAGTATTGGTTGTGATGTCGACAAAAGGCAGAGTCTTATCCAGGGTATATGAATAAAATAACACATGAATATACATAGATTATATATATATAAGATTGTAAATTTTTGACAACCTGAAGAAATAAGGTCCTAAACCATCATTTGCAGCATTTGTCCACCCACTTCTGAGTGTCTAGTATGAGTTCTACTTGTTCTTGATAGTTGTTGTCGAAAAAATGAGTTTTTTTTTTTTCATTATATTTACTTCTGAATATTGTTTATTAATTGGTAATATTGATTGTTCAATTTCAGAGGACTTTATCAGGTGATGAAGAAAAAAGTGAGCTGTTGCCAACTGGTTGGAATGACAAGGACAACTATGCCCTGAGATATGTCCTTGATAACAAACTGTTCATACTACATGGACTGAGCACTGATGGCAATCTCATTGTTAATCTCATGGTATTTATAATTGCAATTAATATCAACCAATTATAAATCCTAAGTCTACTTATCATTTCTTACAATTATCTATTTAATTACTTATGAAGATATCCCATAAATTAATTTAAAAAAAACACCTTTTTGTACACCATAGCTCAAAAAATTGCTCCAAGTTTGATAAAAAGTATTGCTTCTTTTAAATATGTCAAACCTTCTTGGCTCAGTGAGAGTCCTTACTTCATTATCTGTTCTATTAAATGTCTGAAACTGTCAAAAACACATAAACATGAATTATATTTCCAGATTAACATTAATTTATTTTACAACACAACAATCATTTATTGATACTTTTAATTGGTCACTAATAGAGAAGCTATTAATTTTTCACCATGAATTTTCTTTCAGAGATCAGAAGACTTGGCAGTGTCCAACATAGCAGTTAAAATAGATGATACAGTGAAGGAAATAAGTGGTCCTATTGATAAGATGATGCCAAATCACAAGGAGCTTATTTATAATGTGAAAAGGGACCTAATTGATACAGTCACAGAGAGGCCTACTGCAACTACTGAGACTCAGACTTCAAGGAGTAAGTTCCATATCTAGCAATCATTCTGTAACATTTTGGCTGCAAGGTCAAGATGAGTCAAGATGGTGACAGATCCTGTAAACCTTAAGCATCAGATAATAAGAGTTCTTTATGGATGGACATAATGTGGGCAGCGTGGCCCATAATCAGTTTACAAGGTAGACTTATAGTCCTATATCTACCGGGAACAATCAGTGCAGGCTCAGAGAATCTCTATGTCATAAATATTGTGTTTCTATAATGATCCTTTGCTCTTCATTGTTTTTCGGCTCTTCATAGATAAAGATATCATTGCATTAAAGTGGATCTCAATAAAAGTCTAGGTTCATTTTTACCACATTAATAAAAATTATATCAACGGTGGAAAGGAAACAATATGCTTAATTTAGGTATTCCAGAGAAGAAACTATTGCTAAACTGATAAAGCAGTTAGGGCCAATTCACACCATGTATAAATGCCTCTATTATTCCACTTATAATTGTAGCATATACATACCAATTGCAGTAATTGTGTAAATTGTGCCTGGCAATGACTAAGGTCTTACAAGTTGACCTATTAAATCTGTAGGTTAAGTTCTCAATGGAAAATAACTTGAGGTTATCAAAAATTCAAAGATTGTGTACAGAAGGTTAACTTCATATGATGAGCTACATATATAACAATCAGAAGCACATGAAACAGAGCGAAACAAAAATATACCTAATGTAACTTCCATTCTGAGTCTAGGTACAGTTTGATTTGCAAGTTTTGTTTGTTTTGTATTATCTTTGGCACATATGTGTGCACAATTATTTAAAATAACTTTGCCTTTTATAAAACTGGTCTTTCTGTAATTGTCTACCCATTGCATGATATCAGTGTATCAGTTTCTTCTTGTTTATTATTCAAGTTTTATGACTCACCTAAGAGAAACAGGTTATTGAATTGTTTTTATTTAATAGCTTACACATCTATCACAGTTCATGCTCAGTGACCTTAAAGTTAACATGTTGTTGTGTTCAAGCAATTTGTTAGGCTTAGTAGTCTTTGGGATAGTAATAGCTCCAAGTTTGACTGTAGGTAAGTGCTAAGATTGAGAAACAAAATTTTTGTTTCGTTGATTGTTTCTCGTGAAATAATTTTTCGTATAAGATGCTGGTTGGGTAGTTCAAACAGCGACGCGTTAGTTTCACGACTGTAAAACGTTTGCCACATTAAATGATATTCCATATATTTTTTGCGGTAAACATTGCGCCAAGGCCACTGCGCCGTCCACCATTTGATTATATAAAATTATGATAATCGCGCTCCTAACACGCTGCGCTCCAAGAGCTTTAATGACGACGAATGCAGGTAATTGATCGCCTTCATCGTCCTTGCAGCCAGTTAACTTTCACTGTTGAATATGACTACTAACAAATAACATTTTGGTTGCAGGTGAATCTACTACAAGGAGGCCACAAGACGATCCGCTGAGGGTTCCTCCGCGACCACTGCCTGGAGTGAACCCTGATACCCCAGACCTATGGTACCTTTAAGTAAAGCCCGTTAACATTGGCTACCTTTTTTTTATTATTATCTAAAATTATATAATAATTATTGTTCTTAATTTTAGTACATATTGTTACCAAACTACTAAGGGTGGTTGACACTGGATGGCATAAAACTATTTCCCAGACATAATAAAGGAGCGTGTCGAGCGCCTCAGTATGAGTGTTCAACCAGTCTCTGTACGCAAAACCGACCCTACCAATAGGCAGAGAAAACAAGCTAGTATGAAGAGGAAAAAGTAAATACTTGAACATACTTGAAAATATTTATGTCGAAGGATTATCGCAAAAGACACAGATTGGCTAACATCCCGGGAATTTGGCTATTATTCGGCAAAAAGCTTTCGATATAGTATTTTTGCCAAGTTTTAGATTTTTTAAGACTAGGTTCATGTTCTATATATTTAAAGTTAGACAGCTGAAAATATTTCGTATATTTTTCACTACCGCCACTCCTTTACCTAACATAGGCAGCTCAAACTGTTCAGTACCTCCCTGATTTTTCTTGGACTATATATTAGTTCATCAGTAAACATCATCTGCCTTGCCTTTTCCCAACTACATTGGGGTCGGCTTCCAAACTACGGTTGCATCTGAATATCAGTATTTTACACGGAGCGACTGCCATCTGACCTCCGCTATCCAATTACTAGGCGACACTGATACTCTATGATAAGATTGGATGTTAGACTTGTTTAGCTACTGACACCTTATCAATTGTCATAAGTCTTCGTATGACACCCGGGACCAACTGCTTAACGTGCTTTCCGAGGCACGAAGGGGTCTCGATATGTTAAAAATGGTCACCCATCCAAGTACTAACCGCGTCAAGCGCTGCTTAACCTCGCAGATCGACCGATCTGCGCGGTAACTATGTAGCTACGAAGCACCTCCGCCTTAGTTCACCAGTATACCATAATATATATTCACTATAACCGATCAGAACTCAAAATTAGCTAAACATGCTTTCAATATTTGTTAAGTCTTTTATTTAGGAAGGTTTTAGTATTATAAATTTGTTTAAAGAACAATAAAATATAAGTTCTCTTTATTGCACACAATTTTCGTAGAAGGAAATTTTTTAACCATTTATGTAAAACTAGCTGTGCCCGCGACTTCGTTCGCGTGGATGTCGGAATTTAACAATGTATTTTTTTAGTGAGACCAAATGCACTTAACCCAATTTTTTTTTTCTAAAATAAAATAATTTTCTAAAATAAAATAATTTTCTAAAATAAAAGTAGCCTAAGTTACTCCTTATTACATCAGCTACCTGCCAATAAAAGTCCCGTCAAAATCGGTCCAGCCATTTCAGAGATTAGCCTATACAAACAGACAGACAGACAAAAATTGTAAAAAATGTTATTTTGGTGTATGTACCGCATATATATTCATATGCATGTAGTAAAAAACGGTTATTTCAATATTACAAACAGACACTCCAATTTTATTTATATGTATAGATGATAAATAAGATGGTGGTTTTTACAGTAAACCTTTGTGGACAAAATTAATGATAAATGTATTCCGTGATGTATGTAACAATAAGACCATATTATTTATCATGTGAATCCGCCTAATTGAATGTGAACCGTGTCTATAGAATTCTATTTTTCCAACTCCAGTATTCCAGACCGCGCAAAATATTGGACTTTCTTGGTAGCTACACCACAGTGGCCAGTGGGGGCTTCGATTTCTACTCAATGGTAGGCCCATTGGGTGACCACATGCAATGGGGTTGGACGACAGTTATCCTATGTCAACCTTTTTCGGGATTATAAGCGTGACTGTTATTTTTTTATCCCAGTACCACATGACCGGAGCTGTGGGTAAAAATCTGCTATAATTTAAACGGGTGAATATCCGGTGCGATTTTCAGGGGAATGCCACCACCCCGTATGCCAAACATCGGCAGCTCCGACCTGGACCCCTTCGCGCCCGGCGGCGGTGGTATGCTGTTCAACCCGTTCGAGCCCCGCAGGGACCTTGAGAATCCTGGCCTCGGTATACCTGGAGGCTTACCAAGGTTTGTTTTGCTAGTTCCTCTTCATTATGTTCAACGTGATCTTCATAACATTGATTCACAAGACGCCAGTTCTTTTCATTACGTGTCTGTGATGCGTTGCGTCTTTGCACAAATCCCCAGGTAGCAGTGAATTAATTCTGAGGCGCTAGCTGATTGTTAACTACGCCTCGCATTTCATTCTGCGGAGTTCCGCCGATCTAGGTCAAAGCTTTACCAATATTTTTAATCTGTGAGCTTGTCTAATATATGCTTGTCGTTGTGATTGGCAGAGGCGCTGTGCCCCCGGGCGCCCGCTTCGATCCGTTCGGTCCGCCGGGAGGCCCGCTGCCGGGCCGCCGCCCCGCGCCGCCCGATGCGGACCACCTGCCGCCACCCGGCTTCAACGACAACATGTTCATGTAGCCACTACTAACTGTACCTTGCTTTTGTCCACATCATTATGAATAAAGTTAATTTGGAAATACTTAATGTTTTTGTTGTTTACGACTTAGGTACAAAATATTTGGTTTGGAGGAACTGGACACTCCAGCGCAGTGCTTGCCATATAGCACCACTTTAAAGCTTTATTTACTATCATACCTTGCAGAGTCGGTAACCTGATATGCCATCTCTGTAGTAGGACCAAGTGCCGATGCCGCAGATGAATTCGTCGAAGTAGAGGCTGTAAAGTTGGCAAACTTACTGCGCCTATAAACACAGAACTCTTGTAGTCGTAAAGACCAACAACCTTAAAAGGATAGCTGGAGTGCATTGGATGCGATCCTTGTAAAGCAAGCTTACTTACCTAGGAATTTAATCGATTTTTAGATTCCCGCTTAATCTACATACATAATGTACATAGGTACTAGTGATGTGCCAGTTATCTGTATCCGCGGATATCTGAGGGAGAAAAAGATCTGTATATGTTATTTTTTGGCGGATCTTGAACGAATCTTTTACATTATTAAGTTTAATTACATATATGAAATTCTAAATGTAAGTAGCAATGAAATACTATTAAAATCACATGTATGGCAACTGTTGTTTCAAGGTCACATGTACCGACACCAACTGAGTAAAAAGTTGAGTACGTATCCGCATCCATATTCGCGGATCTAAACACTAATGATCCGTATCCGGTACGGGCGGGTACACATTTTTAACGATCGGGCTCATCTCTAATACGTACTAAAACTGGCAATAATAGTTTTATTGAGAATAATAATATACATTTATTAGCTCAACAGCTTGCAGCTAGCTTATATTTGATTTTAAAATAAATTTATGTGGGTTCTTTAATATTTTCTAAAGTATTGATGTTCTTTCTTCATTCAAAGCTTATTTATTTTCGTCTTTTCACGGAGATTCCGCATTTGAGTAAATTTGATTTTTGATTATCCCAAACATAATAACAATCGGATTAAAATCAAATGATGAAACATCTAAATATTTTATAGATAAAGTCAAAGTCAAAGTTTTTTTATTTCAAATGGGCCTATGCAGGCACTTTTAAAACTTTATGAATCTAGGCGCACGGTTCCAAAGTGGGTTGGTCCTATGGAGAAGAGACCGGCAAAAAACTTCATGGATACTCTTTTCAAAATATTGGTTTACAATGAGTTGAAGTTATTTTAAAGAAAATGTAGCAATGTATAATAACAAAATAAAATAAAAAGATACTCTTACAATGCAATATTACATTACATGACATACAAGGACTACTATATATCATAATAAAATAAAATAAATTAACATTTTCATAATAAAATGTTCAAGTATATAAATAAGTCTTTGATTGTTAAACTAAAATGTATAACAATGTTATGTAAAAAAAATGTAATACAATAAAATAAAAAAACGTACACATAAGAATGAAAGAAATGTCTAGTCATGCAGAAAACACCAACAACTAGATTGTGGGGTTTAGAAACAACTAGTCACCAGGGAAGCCATTGAAGACTCTCCCCATATTGTAGATTGCACGAATTACTCTCTTCTGTAAAATAAATATTGAATCTACGTCAGCTGCACTCAGGTGGAGATCCCCACAACAGAATGCCATAGGACATGATGCTATGAAAATATGCAAAGTAAACTAATCTGGCCGTATATATATCTATATCCGTTAACTGCCTGATTTTTCTAACTGCAAATGCTGCAGAGCTAAATCTCTTCGACAGAGCTGTAATATGAGGACCCCACTGCAACTTCAATTTCGATAGCCATGCTATGGCAACTTAGAACAAACCCCTTTTTAAATCAAAATAGCGCCATCTAGCCGTCAGATACACTTAAAAAAATCGAGAAAATGTTAAGTGTTGCAATACTTAAATATATTATTTCTATGCTGGAAATTTACGCTAAAAGAAATTATAGCAATATTTTTTTAAATTATTGATTCTAATATAGCTACATCAGAAATTAAAAGGATTTATTTATTATAGCTTATGAATATGCTCAGTTGCTTAAAAATAAAGAATTCGTTGAATAATTCCGATGCCTTTTCAAAGTTTGATAAGGTTCTAATTTCGTAATAGCAACACTAAATCACTTAATTGCAAATGGCTGCGCGCGAGTGTTTTCTACTCGTGTCGGTTTTGTTTTGCTATTATGTTTTGCCTTAATTGTTTCCCATGTACATCCACGTTGAGTGTATTATTTATTTAGGATGTCCTGAATTTTCCTCTAGTTAAAACAAAGAATTTGTTACATTATTTACTGTTTCTTATTAATAGTGATGTGTTATTTTATCTACACAAACATTCTTAAGTTACATAAATAATTATACTTTGAGATGCATTCATTTACATTATTAATAAGATGTGTAACAAATTTTCTTGCTTTAGCGCCACAAGAACAATAAAATGATATAATCATACATCATATAAAGATAGCAATACCTACGTAAATATAGTATTCTATAGTCGTATAGCTATAGCTACGTAAATGTAGCATTCTATAGATAGCTGTATACCTACGTATAGCTATATGTCATGGAGAAGTTTACCCTATCTGGCGGACAGAGAGCGCCACTCCTTTAAGCATTGATAATACTCGAGTTGCCAGTCTATTTCCAGTATACTATTGTAGTCTTTGTCGATAGCCACGCTTTCTACGATATTTCAAATAATATATAGAAGTAGCGAACCCTTTCCTGGATCTCGAGAACAGCGCCATCTACCGGGCCCAACTATAGCTAAGAACCATTCCGGTGATCCCATATACAAAAAAATATTATCAAAATCGATCCAGCCGTTTAGGAAAAGTATTATGAATACACGTACACGTACAATGGAATTTTATAAATATAACGATTACAATACGATAATGGTAGAATATAATTTGACATCTTGTAACTTAATTTTTGGGAATAGTAAATTGGTATTATTAGGTTATTGCAACACCAGACTTCAGTCTTAGCAAGTTAATTGTGCTGTGCACACGTTTCCCGCGTGTGTTGTGAATTTCTTTGGCTGCTCACGGCTGCAACCGTTCAATTTCTATTCAATGTGTATGGCTGTGAAGGTGAGTAACACTATTAATATGCCATGTATGTTTTGGAGTCATCAATTAGTGATAAATTCATGACAAAGGTCGTGCCCTCGCGGAGCGACGAACGTCAGCAAGCGTCACGAAACTATTTAAAATTATAATACAATTTGCATTATCCTGTTGTTACTTCTGTATCATTATCCACGTATCGTGTTATTTCGTTTGATACGGTGATTGGCATTCGTGGCGTCTCCACCCACAGGTGGAGTTATTAGTACCCACCATTCTTGTCTTACACATGGTCTTCATTGTTCGTTTCCTAATTCTATCGACCAAATCGCCGGTCGATACACCGATGGCGTTTTGTCGAGTGAGTCACGCAAGATTGTACACATAAAAAGTTATGATGTTGCTGAACAGAACATTTGCATCATAATCGAACTACTTGATATAGATACTTCTTTTCTTGTATTGATGTTGGAAATTTGAAAGTTGTAGTAATGTCCATTTAAACTTTCAATTCACAACTAAACTGGAAGCATTTGTGAATCATTTGCAACAGTTTATATTTAGCAGCCTAAATATAGCTTGTAGAGTTGAAATTTTAGGTCAATTAGTTACAATTTGAGTAAACTTTTTAATTCATCAAAACAACAATGAATTCAATGTTTTTAATGTCATTGAAAATTATCCAAATATTCCATACATCTATTATACAAATAACACAATGACCTATATGCTAAGTGCCACATAAAACTGAACATACTTTCAAAACAATCAAAAATTCATAAAACAAACATGCAGTGCCCAATTTTCCATTTTGTTATATCAATTATTTAATTCTTACATAAATGTTTATAAAGCATTTGATTGTTACAGCATTAATTTATAAACTAAGTGGTGACTGTTGGGATTGTTTCCATTAATAACTTCCATTGTCTTTGGATTCACGTTGTCCATGCTAAGTTTGTTCAGTAGTATTTGATGCACCCACACATGATTTGGAATGATTAATTTACAATATTGATACATACTTAAACTTATGTGAAGGAAGTGTGTTATATCCAGGGCCTTTGTCTATCCCATACTATCATTTATCAATGGGATTTATTATAATATGTATGTGTATAACAACTCAAGGATAATCCCTTAACTTATTCCGTGCACGTATAATGCCGAGGACCCTGCTAGTGGGACCACTAGTAAAATGTATGGCAGCATATCATTTGAGTCTTATGAAAAGTGTAGAAGAGACAAATGTGTAAAATCCAATGGTAATTTGTACTTTTGTTTTATCATTTCATTTTTATAATAATGAGGTATAAAATGTTATATATCTATACTCCATGTATTGTGTGTGTATGTACAATAAACAAAAGTCCTACAAACAGGTATGATTATCGTTTGAACCATTCCTTTATTTTGAGTTTCAGCTCACCTTGATTGACCGTTAAAGTTAACAAAAACATTATATCGTGTTGAATTCCTGCTGGAAGGAAAGGCAATGTTATATTTTAGAGTAGTTATGTAGGTGTTTGGACTGCATATAATTGTCTGATGTAGTTGAATGCCTCTTCATGCCCCTTTACTTCCTCCTGAGTCAATAGTCTTCACTGAGCTAAATACTGGCCAATTCTTTTATGAAATAAATATATGCACAAACTGGCATTCCACATTTCATGAGCAAACTGACAATCAAAAATATTTATACCACCATTCTATTATGTATTTACAAAAAACCTTACTTACAAACAAGAGTTCTCTTCTTGTAGTTACTAATTTTTACCTGACACTTTGGAATGTTTTTGAACTCCTTTTTTACTGTCTGGCAGTGAAAAATGCTACCTGGCCTTCTGAATACGTATTCTGATTGTAGATTATTTATGCATTAAATAACTTTTTGTTAGTTTCTATCATGTAGTTCTAGAATGTCTTTATTAGATTTTTGCACCTGAGTAATTACTTGCATTTATTACTTCAAGTGCAATTTAATTCCTCCATTCTAATTACGACCACTTATAACTAAGTAATACTAAGAAATATAGGATTGATAAAATGCAATCGCTTTGTCAGTATTAAACGATTTATCTTGCGGAGATCTTTCTAGATTAAAATCACCGCGTAGTTTTCTTTGAAATAACGAGTAGCATTGACGTCACAAGTTTGCCTACGTAAATCCAATACTGGTTGTCAACGATATATTTCGTACCTACACAACAGTGCAAATCCAAACTGCAACGTTAGGAGGTAATTACGTCACTATTGTATTGCATAATGCGGTTTATCGATAAGTTGTGAAACATGAGGTACAGTAGACTCATTGTTTTAACACAGCATTTCATGCACGTGTAAAGTCTGACTAATCTAACACGTAAGGATTTAACAAAATTCTTAGATGGTAATTTTACGCCGATCCTTGTGCATAGCTGCCTTAAGGTTTACATACAGAGAGAAGTGTCGATGTTTCTCTTATAAGGTTTAAGATCTTGTTCGAAACGTGATCCCTTGGAAGACCTCACACAGTTAACGATAAACTCTGCTCAATATTTAATACCAATGATAACGACTAGTTTGATCAAGTTACATGCATCGTCATAAAAAATCAGGACACCCTGGATAGGGCGTCGACCCGACCTTGGCTAGCGTATGTTGACCCTGCGCGAGCGCTGGTCCGTTACCCCGACCACGCACGATCCCGCCCGACTACTCGCGGAGTCAGGCCACGCCATTATCTACTGATTTCATCCAACGCCAGTTTTGTCTAACGAGGATAGTTTTGATGACGTCCCAACTTGTTAATCCGGCGAAATATGCGATTGTTTAAAGTTTATTTTAGTAGATGATGTACGTATTAGTACTCATATTAGTCAATGAGTACGTGTTGTTTTTCCAGTTCATGGCCCAAACAAGCGTATCGACTATAAATTAGCATCTGTGTATAAATACACGTCCTGTTTCTCGGAAGCTAACAATCAGGCCAGTTTCTCTCGCTATTTTTCTCTAAGATCATCCTTATATCAGTGTATTTACTGGTATGTATGATTAGTTAATGACTGTGATTACCGTTACGTTTATTCATATCAGTCGCTCAGCATTAACTACTAAACAAACAAATTATTATGCTGACGCCTTTGTGTTAAACGCACATCGATAAATAACTTTGTTTTTCCACTATTTGAATGGATTCCCTTGTTATTATAGTTTAATCTGTGTATTTGTGGTCAACCTCAAACATTCATAGAATTTCCAGAAAGCGCCACTGCGACTCTACCAAATGTTGGTAAATGGCGTGGCCATTAAGCGCCACCCGTGTCGAGGGAGACGAGGGCCGCTTGACAAGCGATAGCTATATAGAAAAACTCGGGCTGTTATTCAGCAAGGGCTAAGGTCATTGCTCCGAGCTCCTTGCATAGTCGGGGCTTTCGAACCGCAGGGCGACGCACCCAGCTCGTTGGCTCGTCCTCTTGACACAACACGCAAGTTGTGCGCATGATTGATGGGCTTTTAACCGTAACCTGTTTAATTCGATTAGCATTGGGAATACGAACAATATTTCGAGGTCACGAACGAACAAGTACTCATCGATAACGAAACCACACGCCTATTTATAAGTTTTGTCGCTTTTGTAACATTCACAGACATTCAAATAATACACTCGCTGAAAGGTTTGAAGGTTCGTTGCGAAACTGTGTAACATCTTTAGAGTCACGTTTCGCAATCGAATGCACTGTTTTTCTTCTCGAACTCCCTACGAAATCATGCAACAGACTTAAATAGCAAAATGTAAATTCACGAATACTTATTTCAGATTGCCTTTAAGCTTCATCATTCCGATTTTTTTATGAATGCCTTCCATTCCAGAACATTTCCGTCCTTCGCACACGTTTGCCAAGTCTTTTCGTCGCATGTTTTTGAGCTAACCTTGGTCGCATTTTAATGTCAGCAAATGTAATGAATGCTGCAATGCCCGTTGCAGAGACATAGGTCTATTCATGATCATTTAAGTACAGGTAAAGCGGGTCAGAGACGTGGCGCAGACCGCGCGGGCGGATCCGGGTCACTGAGCCAGGTCGCGTCGATGCCACCACGGTCAGGACGAATGTACTCATGTTGCCTGGTTAAAAATAGAACTAGGTGATCTGTTTCTAATCTGTCTGTTTATTCAGAAATAAGAAAAGCATGCTTTATCGATGTCTATTTACGTATTAAAGCGTCTTCATGTCAAAGGCAATTTATAATGCTCTCTCATACTAAATTTGTCCTTAAAGAACCGTTTTATTTTAATTTAGGTATAACAGGTTTACGGGTCTGTTTTCGTTTTGTGAACATTTTCTTAATACGCTTACGTGATATAACAGACTTCTGAAGGTGAACGAAAATTACGCTTCTTTGTCGACTTTTAACTGTAAATAACTGACTAAATTACATCGTATTTACCTGGAAGGTAGCAGACAGAATTCTAGGAAAACCTAGAGTCCTAATTAAAGTACAATGGCCATTGCGCGTGACGTCATGCGCAGTACGTCACAATTGTTACGTCACTCCCCGTCCCTCTTTGTCCGGTATTCAGCCCCTATTTGTATAATGTCAAGATCGAGTTGAATGTCGGAATATTATAAAGGCACTCTAACTATGATACTCCTTTGTCATAACTATCTGAAACCAATACATCTACAGATAACATTCAAGTCGATATTATAGCACAATTGGTATTAACATAAATATTTGTAATTTTAATAATAACATGCAATTAATTAATACTTTTACTTTAAATAAGATTTTCTTAAAATACGAAATAAATAAAACAACGATAATCTTATAAATAAACCGGGACAGTTGATATAACTATTTCTGTAGAGCCGATCCCAATTCCCAATCCGAAACCCAATCTTGCTGACGTAATAAATTCCAAAAACAACTTATTCAGACAAAATAGTGTATATGAAAAAGCCCGAAATACGAAATTTGAACTGAGCTCGTATTCATGAATAACTGATGACGTGGATATGGATACCAATACAGTGTAGAAAGACATTCAAGGAACGCGGGAAGCACAGGATGTGTCATCCCATTGATTGGTATCGATAAAGCCATTACAAACAAAAAGGTGAGTTCTAACAAGAAAACATTGTTTACATTGAATCCAGAAACATTTTTCGTAAGTCCAAAAAATAAACTATGCTATTCCAAATAATTATATAGAAACAACAGTCTACTGCTCTAATTCGCAACCGTTGTAATCGCAATTTCCGTAATGCCTTGCACTAGCAAGTACCGCAGAAATAGGGGTTGATTTGCTCAATTTTTTTTTGAAAATCTTATCTTATCTTATTTATTGAGCTCTTGGACGCCAGAAATGTATCTTTTACCTTATTACCCTGCTTGTTATAAAAGCACCTGATCACTACTGTCAGTTTCATGTTTACATCATGTGTGTATTTACGACGTTCCATGCAAAGTTCATCGTTATGCGTGATATCCCGTTATCACCCTGCAAGCCACACGGTGATAACACGCCGTGCATCAAACGAACATCTGCACATGATAATAATAGTCATGGATTTATGGCCTGTCCCTTTTTCTCACTAGTATTTCAAAATGTTCATGCATTTTAATCATTTCTGCTTTAAAAATATCTCCGACCCGTATCCGAATATTAATGTAGTCATAATTCATCTGCACCATAATAAATTCATCACGAATAATAAAAATCGTGAGCCTGAAATCCATCAGAATTTTATTTCTGAATGGTCACCCACATGTTACAAAAAGTGCACTAGTCAGTGGTCAGGCTTCCGAAGTTAGTGGGCACATCGTAAGTTCTAATCCGTGTCTGTCTGCAACAGACATGAGGGGGCTAGAGGCGCGGGCGGAGTCGATGACCGAGTATTGATCCCGACGAAGTGGGTCAGGACCCGTTTTTCGTTGCAATACACCCAAAGGGAGCGTTGCAACGGTCATCTCGATACAACATTACATTAAGTTCAATTGAATAGGGTGGTGCATCGCCTACACGTCGATGTGTCACTGATAGCTGTCTCCCGGATGCTTCCGTTACCGTTTTTCTTTCTAGTATCTGAAGGCGAATACATTCACTGTTTATGGTTCTAGATTTAGTTTTGTTTAGATACTTTAGAATATGTTAACATTTTACTGGTAATAAGGAAAACCGCGTGAAAATTTATTCTCGCTCCCGATTTCTGCTTATTGATTTTGGCGATCCATCTGCCGTGACTACGTGGAATGTTTTCTATTTATGGACTTTGATGGTCTCCATATTTCAACACAATGTAACCATAAACGTATTAATAGAAATGAAAGACATAAATATTTATATTGCACGTTTGGCGCTGTACATTTCATGAGCGTTGCACAGGACGGTCGATGTGGTGCGTGGCCTTCGGACGTTTAGTACCCGACTTGCTAAATGTCAGTCACGTCAATTCCGTGTTTCACCGTAACCGGTACCAAGTTATTGCCCAGCAATCCTGCGAAATTTGCGTTAATTCTCAAGTAAACATCGAGCTGTAAGCCTTTCCTCCTGGTGAAACAAAATCCTATTTTCTATTCTTCAACCTCCCCCGTTGAAATGATAAAGTTGGTGTAAAAAGAAAATTTGAATAATTCATATGAAGATAATGAGGTTGGGTATCGATGGAACGCTTTCCTCGGCCGGGTTCATTTGCGTGAATAAAATACTGAAGGCGCCTACGTCGACGCAGTAAAGCGTTACGATTGGTTCATTGCCTGGATAGGTAAGTATCAGTGTTGTGAAAGTTGCACCGAGTATTCCCCTCCATGCTGCTTGAGGTGTATGGAGCGTTCACTTTTCTTCGTCGTCGTTCGTCTTTGTTGAGAGTACCTACCTATATTTCTAGGGAATATGCACTCCTTTCTATATTCGCAATAAATGGTTAAAATAGCAGAATAAACGTTTTGAAACAGAAAAAACTTTTCCTTATACGTGAGTTGTTGGCCCAATTCACAATCTTGCTCGTTTTCATATCATCAAGATAGAACATTTTTGGACGATATAAATAATTCGATATGACGCCCTTTTATCTTGTAGGTATTATTTATTTTATCTTAGTCGTTGGTGATTCTAGAAATCAATATTTTATGATGGAATAGTCATTGTAACTCAAAGTAATCTTACTCCGCCCGTTACCATGCCGACATGAATGGATGTGACCTTCGGACTGGTTTATATTTGTTCACGCAGATTTTGGCGCCTTAGTGCCCGCAGACGTCCCAATTGTACATGTAATCTGCACCCGGTCTGCGAAAAGAGCAAATACGGGACTTAACCAGATGTTTACGTTCCGTCTCTACCTTTGGGAAATTACTAAGGTAGGTATGGTTCGATCTACTTAAAAAAAAACACATCGGTTGTTTTTTTTTGTTAGTTGCCTATTATTACTGATATGACTGCAGCAAACAGTCGCGCTACATTAAGATTAGTACGCTTTAAACTTTATCTGATAAACATTAATCAAATCCATAATTACTGGTATAAAGTGCGATACCAACATTGTTACTGTGTAATGTGTACTGATTTTAATTTGCAAGAAGTCCGTCTCGTATGACGTTATTTCAATGACATTTTAATTATTGAATACCGATTTGATATCCACAAAAGTTTGATTGAACTTGTATTGGCACGTTTGACGTGGGGGTTTGTTAATCCAACCACCGATAGTTCCAGTTTGTTTATGCGAGCATAACACGTTGAAACTGGTTCCACGTGCTGGCGTCACGTGGTACAGGGACACGTTGGAGCGAGCCTTCGTTCGACATTCAAATCGAATTTCTATTTATTGACATCTTGTTTGTTGGAAGTTGGTTAAAAGAGGTCCAGAGATTTGTACAGTGAATTAAAAACGAGTCTTTGTGAACTTAATGCCATGCAATTAACTAGTTTGCTAAATGCATTGTTGATCAGCAGTACAATTGACGAATTTAGTGTTAGTTTACCATTCGCAAACATTACTATTTCGAACTTTTTATTAGAAGCTAAAAGGAGCAAATCCATTACATGTCACAGAGATACGATTTTTTTTCTTTCATTTTCAGAATTAGTAAGAGGTATCTCGGTCATAAAGACCCCCGGTCGGTAAATGCCTATCAAGTGAGAACTTAGAGGTCTTTATCAACCGTATCTTTCAAGTATAAGTCAAGTCTGAAACTTAATATTTAACCACTAACTCCGTATCATAAGCATATAACAAGATTAAATATCAGTCTGAAGTCCAACACCGATGGCGACGTTGTAGTCCCGTTACCGAATCAGAATTCGGTATAAATGTTGAAAAATAATGGTTCGATTATTCCCTGGACGAACACCTTGGATTTTCAAGAGTTTGAAGTCTTGAAAATCCTAACAGCAAGAAATAAAATCGAAAACTCCACACGTAAGCACATCCGTTATTTTCCAAACAAAAAATTCGGGAAAACAAAACAAGGTTCAAATATTAAGATTTTCTAGGAATGCCTTGTTGATTTCATAGACGGACGAATAAACGTCCTTACGACCTTGAATGAGTTATGGATGTTTGACATTGTATAACAAGGCAATATACAGTGAATAGATTATCGGCCAAACATAGATGGTGAAAACCTTGTTGAGGAGACAGAGAAGGATTAATGAAGAGACAAGATATTGGAAACCTCATTTTTTTTATCTATCAGTATCTAGTACAATCTCTGTATCTTTGGATTCAAATATCTGAATATTTCTGGTTTGTCCATTCTGAATCTGTTCACTGAAATTATATTCATCAGTAGTTACTATCAAGCGATAGGTATCAACGTCGACATAATTTGCGTAAACGCAGGTGATTGAACTTGTAAAAAATGTTAGAGCCCACTGCTGTCAATAAATATTTATGGATTATAAATTGTAATAAAGCATCATCGTTATTGGATTATGATAGCATTCTGTTTATTCTGTGTAAAATGAACCAACCTACAAAAGATGAACACTTATTTCGCTTAGTCTATTCCATAATTCTCAATGGACTAGAAAATTTCCTCTGACCGTGGGTGGAGCTAAATTTATCCGAGGCGGGTTGTAGTGGGCAGGCTTCTATTATAACGGTGGCTGTATCACAAAGCCTGTTATCCCATCTAAACATAGCAAGGAGATTGTCAACATTTCAACGCTCAAAATGAAGGTTCTAAATTCTCCGCTTAAATGTCACTTGAAAGACTCATGCGCGACATCGACAGAGTCGGTGAGAGTAACGAGGTCGCCTTACCGATAACCTTAATTTCAGGATGCACGACGATTTCGTTCAAAGATGTAAATCTTTCTTAAGAACATGATGGCAAAACCTTGTAGCATTTTACTTTCAGAACGAATCGCGGATCAATTCTAGGAAAATTTCCATTATAAATTCAAGGGTATCCTTAAGTTGGTTATTCTAATTCAAGGACTCCCTTAAATCAATTTTGATTGTATGTCGTTGTGAAGAATGGAAATGGCAACGCGTGGGAGTTTCGTAATTCGAATTCTTTCTCGTTTTTTCCCGCTATTATTAGAATGAGACCGACCAGTAGCGTCGGGTCGGTTGCTAATCGAAACGTTTTGGTCACAGATGCGTTGTTTAGAATGTTGTTATGTTTATTTAGTTGTCTCATTTTTTATTTTATTACCAATTCTAATTCATTTTAATAGCTCGTTATTTAAGAATGTCTAGTTTTAGTATTCTGTACGTATATTTCTTGACTAGGACAAAACGTGACAATCTAATCCGTGGAAGCTATATTTTGATTTATTTTGTATGGTTTATTTAACAGTTTAACTCATAAAGTTATGATTTAAACATCTCCACGTTAGGTTATTACTGTTTAGTCTCGTGTCTTCTAATGAGTATTTGAAACTCGAATCATATTCCTGACCGTTCGAAAATGAGATCTATCAAACAGTCATTGTTTCATTCATATGGTGGATCATAACTTGTGAAAAGTTTGAAAACTTGTGGGCAGACGTGTGTGCGTGTGTGCGGCATGCGGCGCGGAGTACGTCTGGCTAGTGACGCCAACGCCCCCGCGCCGGCAGCTCTACCGGCGCGGCATGACGTCGCGCTGGGGCGGCGCGCCAGTCTCTGCACGACCGCGGCACCGACAGTGTCGAACCGTTGCGATGTAAACGCCTAACCTTCTAATCTGTCTACAACGACAGCCTCAGTTGCGTGTGCACGATAGTTTCAGTTAATTTCCTCATCGGTTCATTAACTTTATTTTTGTGTTATAATAACTGTTTTCTCATCCGCCGCGCCGGATTCATGTAAGTGAAGTTTTTGTGTCATCATTAACGTCGGTGTCCCGCATTACTGACACGTTTTGAACGAATCCTCAAGAGTCGTGCGAGCGTGACCAAAGTAACACTGTCTGGGGAACACGTACGCCATTCGATCCTGGTCAGTCGGATATGGTCAAAATAAGTGGCGAGGTAATTTATTGATATTCCACAGTAATAATAAATATTGTCATAATTATGTTGCGATACGATTTACTGTACTGTACCCGTCTGCAAGTATATTTGAAGTTTTGCTTTATAAATTATGATGAATCTTTTCTGGAATCAACAGGTGTTCCTAAGAGCGTGGTCACGCTTTGCACGTAGCGGAAAAACGTTGGCTCTACTTAACTAATACATACATTTGTTATCAATGACAGTTCTTCGCTATGATTACAATCACGTAGAAAGTACGTTTGTGTTTAACTGCTGACGTCGCCCAGCTAACCTTACTCACTGGCACAGTTAAACAGAACACGCTTTATTTGTTAACGAATGCAATTTTTAGCCACTTTTGTGTGTCTCTGGCGTGCGTCTCTCTTCAAGCATTTCGCCTTCATCTAATTTGGGATTTCAATTAAACTTATAGGAAAGATGTTAAAATTACTGATTTTGGACCAATTAAAACCAATAAAGTAACAGAACTCAAGTATATAGCCAGAAACTAATTAATTACAGCAATACAATCTGTCTTTTATAATAATGTCGAAATAGACACAGGGCGTGTTGTAGAAATACGCGGTTGTTTAAGGACTTATGTATCTGTGTTGTGTTAATACCATTTAAGTAGTACATACTCCGCGGGTGCGGCTCTATGCCTTTAATAGGAATTATCACCAGCACAACAGGTGTTCAAAGTGTATCTTCTATTGCGTTATTAATATGCTATACTGTGAATACATCTCCAGTTTCCATAACTAGGTATTTTATATATCGCTTCATTATATCAGATTTCTTTGACCGCAGTACGTGGGCTATCAGTGTCACGGTTTCACGGTCAATTATAATAAATACTTACAAGTACAAGATATCCTTTGTTTGTTGCTAGTGGATGTTTTTATGGTCCACCTCGCTATTATTGCCGGTTTGTTACATTTTACGTATCTGTTTACCTTGCTGTTTGCTTACATTCTGTTTATGTCTTATTGGCTATTACGATACATTTACAATGGTTTGAATCATCTTAAATATAGTCATCTAAATGCGTCTTTAAGTAAAGTACCTTTTTGTATTCTTATTTGACATTCAGTAATCTAGCATTGATCGATCAAGAATTTATAATGGTTATTTATTGTTAATGAATTCATGGCTCTACTCCCTGTATATTAAATGAGGTGTTGAGTATCATATGAATATTCAGTAATTGTATACACGGTAATATTATGATCTTCTCTTGAGATGTGATGTTTAAGTTTTTTTTTTTTTAAAAAAAAAAATGTTTTTATTGAATGTTCTGCTTTGAGTACAATTAATATATTGAAGACTTCCTCGTCTACGATTATGTTACTCATAAGTACTTCAATAAGCTTACTGCTATCACGCTTTATTAAAAGAAATGACTATGACTGGTCAATTTTATTGTTGTTTAAACATAATGTAAAATTTTCATGAGTAAGGATGCAGAAATTTAATCGTGTGAAGTTTCAATATCGAGTGTTTCTTCATATACCATGATTCTATCTAATATAAATGTTACTCTTTTATATTCAACTCGATTTATATTCGAGTCGACGGAAGTATATTTTTTCTTTTCATTTTGAGCCCCTCGGTCTTTGAAGTCACAGGTAAACGTGCCGCTATAGCCATCGTAAAGGACTCGAACCTTCCCATAACAAAAAAAATAATCTACAAATGGGAAATAAATTGAAGTTCTACGGAACATGTAGGCTCGTTACACTTGAAAATTTCCGTTTTTTTTTTTTGCGGAATTTAGCCTCTCTCGTACTCTGACTTCCACGGGACTGTATAGAAATGAGTTAGCGTGTATTATTAAAGCAAATTACCAAACCATTCCCATTACCTGATTAAAACATTACGGCAAAGCTTTCATGATATGGAGATGGTGGTAATGAACCGTAATCACCTAATTAATTTTATCTTCAATACGTCGCTTGTTTCTATATCATGATATGATTGCGGACGGATATGACTTCATTCAGATGATTAAACACATAAATTACTTTACCGTTCGAGATAAATACTGATAACATTCTCAAGATGATATATTTTTGTAAATATTTGCGTGATGTTTTCAGTTTCATTCGTGATTCATCCATAACCTAGCTCAAGTGGTAAATATTTCAGAACTAGCTGATGGAAGTGTTGACGCGGGTTGTTTTTTTTATTGTGAAATATTTTTACGTGTTATTTTTCTTGAAAGTCGCGGGACTCGTCTGGTTATAAAAGATAAACAAGTGAATCAACCAGTAATCATTTATGTTCGCTTAAGAATAAGTAAAAAGTCGTTCAAACATCAATAACATTTTCTGTTTAATAATTTTTCTACCAACAGTGCGCTAAATTACCTATATAGTCCATGCTCATCATGCTGTTTATAGGCATATTTTTCTTGTTGTAACCCTGGGTAGTCCATTTGGGATAATGCATGATGTCATTTATGTATGAGCTGCTCTCTATTAGGCACCAAACGAGGTGCATTAGAACAATTCAAAGTCAAATCGTTTTCAAACTACATGTTGATAGCACACCGTTTGTGAGGACCGCCATTGTTTTTTATTTTGTGTGTGTGTGTGTGTTCTCTTGAGAGAGGCGAGTGGTATAAGCCATTTAGATTTGCGATTGTTAATTAAAAGTTTTTCCAATTATATTTTCCAACTTGGTATTTCGGTAACCCAGAAATTTGGAAAATTCTGACTTTCCAAAACTCCCTGTTTGGATTTAATGACACAATGGGCGTGCAATTATTATTCCAAATTAGTAAGATTATAGCAATTTTTATTATATGCCAAATTTAAACCATAGACAAGTAGTAATAGTAGTATTTTAAGTAAATTTGTTTGAGGACAAAATGTCACATAATAGGTATGTGGTTATTATAATTAAGTCACCCACGATAATAATAAATGAATATTCGCTTATTTATAGTACAACAAAGAAGTATTTTGTTTATCTGCTGTGGCCTTCGAAGGCGGAGTGCCATTGTGACTAAATCAAGCTATCACTTCTGTTCACATCAGTTTATAATCCCGCGAGATAGGCGGATATGTGTATCAGATTTATGTGCTTTCCATTACCGTTGTATGGATGAGTATTCCCATTTGAATATTCGCAGACTAAGACTTTCCATAAGCCTTGTTGAAAGAGAGTAAAGTCAGTGACCGAAAGAAATAGCAATTGCTCGTTGGATTTTAATGTAACTATGTTTAGTCTTAATGTTCTCCGGGATAACTAAGAACCTGCTTTTCTTGAAAGAGCGGCCATGCGCTCATTAGCGAAATCACGACGCTAGGCGACGGTGCCTTTATCCCTGAGAGAACCTGATTTAATAAAGAATGAATCTCTTCTATCTTTCAAACGAGCAGGGTTTTGCAGAATAGATTTCTGACTCTGTGTGACTGGTACGTTGTAACATGCCATTGTTATCAACGAATCCCTCGGGAAGAGGTGTGGTACGGTTTCAAGACATCAATTAAACTGTATAAAAACAGTTGGTACTTACTCAAGTAACATTTGAAATTTTATCTTTAATACCGAAATTGCATTGTATAAAAGTTTGTAATACCATAAAACGTGTGTTGGAAGGGAATTGTAATTCTAACTCTAACAAAGGGAAACAGTAAACTCATCAAACGCAAAAAAGTTGTGGAAGAAATTGCGTTTTAATTTGACTTGAGGCAAACAACATCAAGGCTGGTTACGACCGCTTCCTACAATTACCGGCAATGAAGCTAAATGTGCAACTAGTTGCATAGATATTGTCGTCTGACGATCTCGCCCTGTTTCCGCCTTTACTATGACGCTCAATGTTCTGAAAAATCAATCCTTCGACTGCACGGTTAGCGCAGAGATCGACTGCTGCGCTACGTGTTGCGGGTTCGATTTCCGCACGGAACAAATATTTGTATGATCTGCAGATAGTTGTTCCGGGTTTGTTCATGTGAATATATGTGTTTGTAAACGCAGCCACGATACAGGAATTACTCCTAGAGTTACTACGTAATTATTTTTTTTTTTTAAAGAAAAGATTGTCCTTTGCGTTATACACTTAAAATATTTTTCTGTGTATATTCTAAATACCTGCTCCGTGAGCCACTATGCGTAACCTTTGTTCACTTATAAATAATAAACATACAGCAGTCGTAAATTGAGGACTCACTGCTTTCAACAACAAAGTCCCTTCACACGCTTAACACACTGAACTAAGTGGTAGTTCAATATTATTATACAGTTCAACGTGAAACTTAACAATTGTTAATAATTCTTGTGCGTGACTTTGGCCAACACAATGAGGTACATTGTTTCCAATAATTGTTTGCGGTTGCTCATGTACTATGTTACAAGATCAACATGGAAAATGTTTGCCACGTGTCGGTTCTATAAATTCATGCTATGTTTTGCTAGTCGTCGTCCATTGAATTCCGTAGCCCGACTGCCAGTGCTATTGATAGATCAATAACATCCGCATCCTCGTGCCCTTGCACTGATGAATACAGCATTATGTCAAAAATACTGTTCGCATCAAATTTATTCGTAGCGAACAATAAAATACATCTTTCCTATTGTAATGTGTGCAATAATGGTTTGAATAGCGATTGAATTTGACGCATAGCGTGAGATTTATTGCTTGAAGTTTGCAAATAATGAGTTTTCAGTCATGAGAAGTAAATCAAAGTCGGTTCAGTGGTTTTACGATTAGTGTGCAAAAATATGCTTAGAGTGTTTTTGTAATAAAATAAAAGAGTGGTATTGTTTCAAATTAATGGCGTTGCCAACTATATGCATATGCTAATATCTATGTGCAGTGAGCAGCACTTGCAAATTGTTGTTGCTCTCTAGGTTTAGTGTATGTACTAGATCTTCAAGTACCGCCTTTATCGGTTCACGGTTCTAACGGTTATCTCGACTAGACGTTCTCCCGGGTTCAGACATTACAGATGTTAGTCTGAACCGTCTGCATTCTTGCACATGTGTGCCGTCTGGCTTGAGTTTATTGACCGTCTCATGGAGTTCGGACAATGTTCCACCCTTCTGCTGAGTGCAGACTTCCAACTTTTTTTATTACCAGGTTTTTTATTCCTGTTTTTTTTTCTAAACCCATAATATTTATAACGGCTATGGTGTGTTTTAAAATAAGTAATCATACTTAGCTACGTGAAATTAGGTATTATATTCACTATATCAATTTATTTTGTTATTAACTTAACATGTTTTTACATGTAAATAAATTGTAATAAAAGAATGGGGAAAAACAGCGAAAATGTCACCGCTGTTTCATAAATCAGTAGGTTGTATGTGTGTGTAAGATAACATGCTATTTCGGAGATATCGTCACTCGTATTTTTATCTACGGTTGACCGTTCCGTCTCGAATAGACTGAATGGGCAATTATCTCATGCAGCGTAATGGCTTTGTTGCTTCTAATAAAACCAGGCAAATTGAATCGTATCTCTATTATGAGAATTAAAAGATCATGCATCTATTTGCGCTCAAGGAAAATTAAATTACCAAAGTGAGATGCGTTTGGTCGCGTCCGCGAACCACTGTTCCTTTTGGCTTGTACCCAAGTCTGTGCCGTCTCCTTGATAAAACCTGAAGTAAATAAACTGAAACATTTCGAAATATTTGAAGATTTTCGAATTACTAGGTATTGAGCGAGCAGGAGAGTAAATTCGATTGCTGCCAATGTTTTGCATCAAGATACATTAAACACGATTGAAAATTGAAATGTAAACATATGACGTGTGCCTATATGTAAATCCCACGCCGTTATAGTGGCTGCCAACATCTCATGCGCCGCTGATCAGAGTCGCGCCCGCGCCGCTCCAGTAATTCGTCGTCTTTATTGTTTTGTGCTAATTGTGTCAAAATTGTTTTTTACATTGAAGTGTTTAGTGAGTCCCAAAGAGTCACGCGTAAGATGCCAGATATTTCGAAGGCAAACGATATCATTTATATTGTGCTAACTGCACTCTTCTCTGTAATACCGCATCTGTTGTATAAATTTCGTGATCTTCAGTTGTTCAGGAATGTGTTAATAAGTGTTTGAGCTGTTTTTAAAGTTAAATAGTCGTGCTCGATTACTAAACGTGAATATTCTTTATTCGTTTTAGTGTAACGTCATTCGTCTTATCACGAGGGTCGATGGCAGTAAAGGATTGATAGGTATCGTGATATCCAAGACAAATATTTAACACATAACAAACTTGTATGCCCCGTTTGCTTTAATAGAGTGTAATAATAGTTAACTGGCGCATTAATCTCTGTTCTGTTACCGATTGGAGCTATAAATATAAGAATTCCAAGAACCATAATCGTATGTGCATAGTGTAAACATTAGCACTTAAGTGATTACTGAGACACCGTGGCGTTTAGTTGATTGGTGTAATTTGTTTGTCGCAGCTGGAGATCCCTTCTGTGGCGACATTGATGGAGTTCCGCTTGGACAGCGCGGAGTACTGCCAGGCCCAACACAAATAAACTGCAGGGCGTTTCGTGCAACGAGGGAGCGGAGCGTGTCACCGCTGGACCCATGCTGCCGGGAGCGCGCGATAATACGCACCCCAAGCACTGTACCACGTACACCTGCCTACAGGTAAGCACACTTCTCCACACTACGCTACAACGGTTCTACTAAAACCGAAGTTGGCCGTCCCACGACCGAATTATCAGTTGTTATCTGCTCCTGACCAAGACAAGAACGCGATACCGACGATAACTCTAACGGCATCCGTTTACTTAACTTGTTACATCACTATAATATATGTGCACTTGTTGAACAGGTATTTATCGAAATTCATACAACAGCAATGTTGTTCAGATGGCTTAGTGTTTACATATTGTGTTATCATACTGCTGTGCTGTGTATAAAAGTGCAGATCGGTGAGGCACGTCCACAATTGACGCGATGTTGGCTCTGGATCAGCTCGCAAATACCGATGTCGATGGACAGACATAGGCGTTCAGAACATCGCACGTCCACATGACCGAAACTCCGCTTTATCCCGAACACTATTTTTAGAAGCCATTTTTTATTCCACTTGAGTCGTTGCTCTGGCTTTGACGCAAATACGCTTTAAAAATGATATTCGTCGTAAATCACACTGCGGTGTCGGCTGGATCCGTGAAATTAACAAAACTTTTATTTTTGTTTCAGTTACCTTAAATTCGGAAACCACAGTTAATTGGAGCATATCATTGAGTTGCCGAAGTTCGTGCGATATCAAAACAAACTTATGTTATTCGCATAATTTTTTTTAGTTCCATTCCACATTCTGAACTTTTCTTTGTTCGTCTCCGAATGCGATCTAGTGGTTGAAAGCGACATCCATGCGGGTGGTTCTCATTATATAATTGGACCCTTTCTAAACAAAAGTAACGAAACTGTCGTGTGTTGTGTGGAAATAGAGTGACAGCTGTTAGACTGTGACGGACCGAGCCATCTGTCTTTGACGCGTGTGACTAGAGTACCAGCTGGGTGTGAACTTGTTTGTGACCGGAGAGAAGCGAGCTCGATCAACATGAAGCAGAAGGACATCAGGCCGGCGCCCTCGCTAATCGAGTACAAGAACATGCGGTTCCTGATCACCGACCGCCCGTCCGACGTCACCATTCAGTCCTATCTTCAGGTAACTATACTTCATACTTCTATCATGAGTCCAAATGTACATTCACATTAGGATAGCGAGTACCTTTGGTCGCGACTTGTATTGAGCTCTCACAATGGAAAAAATGCGATGTCCTTGCATTGTACTTCTATTGTTATGTAGGTATTGCGAGTGGTCTTCAGACATTAGAATGAAATGAAATGTCCGCACAGTCATTTAAAATCTTTAAGATATTCGTAATAACATTTAAACGGATCCTGCAATTGTTTCATATTTCATAGACCCATTTTTATAGTATAGGAAAGTTTACATTTGATTTTGCCGACAGAAGTTTGTTATGTCTACAAAATTTGGAGCAAAGAAAAAACAAGTTCTCTTTTGCAAAACTTTCCTCGAATCTCACTTTCCTATTCACAAACTTTCACAGAATTTTCGATAGAAAAGGAACATTATGTGGACTTTGGAAGTTTCAAAATTTGAATAGAATGAACTCGAAGCTTTTGTTTTTTCTTCTTTTATAATATCTTTTTGTTTTAAATGTTAACCTGGTGTGATAATACTAATCGCTCTGTAGATTTTCTCACCCGCAAATTAACCAGTAATCCATCATTAACTTTGTCTAAATTAAGTGAGCTCATTGCGGTCGATGACCATTTTAATGTCATTATAAGATAATTGTGGTAACGTTCTAGAGTTCTAGACCAAAATAAAATTTCACATTTGTTGCCTCAACCTGCAACAGGTGTTGCATGGTACCAGGTCTGACATTTAGATTTCTTTAACAAGTGAGGACTGAATCACAGTTCATACTGGAGTAGAATGACTACTACTGCGCTACGTGTTACGGGTTCGAGTCCCGCACGGAACAATATACTTGCATGTTAGTAACTGACATTCATTTTTACTAAGCCATTAGCGGTAAAGAATATGCCAACCGTTTACCTTAACCACGAGCATAGAAATTAATTTTGTGAAACTATGTTTGTGAGGTATCCGTGTTTCCAATTAGGCACGGTGTTAATGATGTTGATTGTTGTCACAGGAGCTGAGGAAGCACAACGTGTGCACGGTGGTGCGCGTGTGCGAGCCCAGCTACGACACGGCGCCGCTGAAGGCCGAGAGCATAGAGGTGCGCGACCTGGCCTACGATGACGGCACCTTCCCGCCAGCTAACGTCGTCGATGAATGGTTTGAGATTCTGCGCGAAAAGTTAGTACATACTCTTTTTATTTTTTAATGCTTTATGAGGACGTTTACGTTTAACAGTTTTTAGGCTGATCTCATATTCTCTGCCATTTTTGATCCTAAGTATTTTAAAATCTCGAGTCTTACTCTTCAGCCGACAAGATAAGATGGCTATCGATCCTCTACACTGATAACATCTTCATACTGTTTTGAATATGACATACACACTAAAGACCTCTGTTCAGCTTGCTCTTTTTGTCCCTAACTATATATCGTTGATGTGTGCAATGCTGCGCGCCGTGCACTGGTAGCGAAGGCACTAAATGAAATTCGGTTTCCTATCTGAGATTGCAATATATAGGTATACGAGTCTCACCTAAATAAGTTTATATAAACGACCAAAGTAAAAATAGCAGCTTATTTATTATTTACCTTTGCAATGACGCAGATTCAAAATTATCGTTGCGCAATAATGCGGTGAAACGTAATGATTATCACTGACAACTGATATACTATTATACATACAATAATATAGTGTGGATTCGCCGGTTCAATATGGTTAACAAATACCTAATTAAATTATTCTGCACATTGTTACACCGAATAATGTTTTTGCTGTTTCCACGATTAACTTTTCCAGGAGGTAAGGTTGATCATGGAAACATCAAAAAACAATCGGAGAAATGTGTATGGAATGGTGATACAAAACTGACGTATTCTTATTGAAGTATTGTAAAATACGAATGAATCAGTGGAATAAGTTAGTTTACGTCAAGTTTAGACCACGTTCTGTTTGCATTTTCTTTAATAAAGAAATTATTTGATCACCTGCAGAGCGCAGAACAAGCCTGAGGCGGCGGTAGCGGTGCACTGCGTGGCGGGGCTGGGACGGGCTCCCGTCATGGTCGCCATCGCCCTCATCGAGCTCGGCATGAAGTACGAGGAAGCCGTCGAGACTATTCGCGAGTGAGTATTGTTTTTGTTCAATTAGATGACGATTGAATTCCTAGTAACTTTATTAAGATAGTGTTCCTTAGGCTAACTCTGTGATCGATAACCCGCTTGCCCAGCGTGGTGTCCATAGGCATACTTTAAGAATGACCTAACTTAATTGTCTGCGATAGCTCGAAATATTATACCAACGCTATAGTCCTTTTTTTTCCAAAGTCAAATAATACCCGCTGTACGATTGACGTGTTTGCACGTTGCCATATATGGCTACAGGATGCTAAACAACGTGACATACTTGTAAATTAATTAGTAATTGGAAGAGTTACGCATAATTGTATTGTTATGCAGATGTTTAGACTTACATAGGTGTGGTAATAGAAAGTACTAGCATAAACAGTATTTATTTGTTGAATATGTATAAATAAATACGTAGAAAAGTTGAATCGCTACCTATAAGTATATAATATTTATCTATGTTGTGTTGTTACGTATTCCAGTCAACGCCGCGGTGCCATCAACGCGAAGCAACTCTCGTACTTGGAGAAGTACCGACCGAAGTCGCGGCTGAAGAAGAACGGGCACAAGGGGCCCAACTGCTGCGTGCAGTAAAGCGTCCGGAGGATCCGTCCTGCACCCGGAACAGCGAATGTAGCTCTGCTTTCACACACACACTGACACAGAGGAGCATAGACAACAATCAATTCGTTTTTTATCCTAGTGTCGCCTCTTTTTGACGACTATTTTCTTTATTTCTCATTTCGTTAGAGGTTGTAACCGAATTCTGCCTTAACCTGCAAGAGCTTGGAATTAGCACATTCCTTTTGAGTTAACCTGACACGACTGAGAATTTGGTTATGATCTCGGTCCTTTATTAGGTAGTCTTCGACATGTTTATCTCGGGTTTTCTATAAAATTTAATTGAGAGCCTTATTATAAGCTAATGTTTGTATGTTGAAAGTAAAGGTGTAATAACCCTTGTGCTGTAATGTGTATTAGTGGAATATGTTAAATAGAAGCGAGCCACGATTTGTGTTCATAGTTGAAACAGTTTACTCGGGTATTCATATACCTACATTGAAACATAATAAATTTCAATATCCATAATAAATATGAAACAGTCAATGTCACTTAGATTTCTTTCCGTTTGTTATTATGTCGTTGTGTGGTGAAATCATGTTTTCCTATTATTTTCCTTTGTAGAGACTTATATTATCTATATTTATAATAATAATAATTTGAGACATAATAGAATCGTTATGCTTTTGTGTTTCTAAGACGATTTGACATGAAATTACCCATAAATTTTGCTTTTATAAGATATTGTGAGAAATACAATGTTTATTTGAATGCTGTCCATTTAGCTTGGTTACCTACAAGCAATCAGCTTTTGACTAGTTGCCCAAACGTGATGAAATTCTAAACAAATGCAATATAACCTGACTCACCGAAAAGTTCCAATGAAGAAAATAGCTCTTTGATATTATTTTTCTATTTCTAATTTTATGAAGATTATTATCGAAATATATGAGAAACGTGTAACTACAAGAACTCACATTCTTAAATAAAAATATTTATAAGCAATAGATGTTTTATTTTAGTATATTGTTTCCAAAAGTGTTTAATTCATAATTACATATTAATACTTAAGTTATATGAGGTAGTGCAGAGGTATTCTGTTAACAATATTACTTAAAATATCGTAACATTTTCATTAATATACTTAAAATCACATTACAAAAACCAGTAAAATTCAACTTATAAGTGATAACTTATAAATAAATGGATCAAGAGTGATTATTAAATATTTCTTCGCGATATATCCTGTTTTATGTAAAACTAATACAGATGCAATATAATAAATATTCTTGAATGATGATGATAATAAACAAACTATATAAACACGCACATATCTCTGTTTATGTAATAACTAATTTGTACTCCCCAATTATGTAACTATAAAAAATAAGTACTAATTTGACAATTATAGGATACTTAATATTAATTAACAACTTCAAGAAGGCAAAAATATACTTAAATAAATTTACGTTTCGTAATAATCGGAATTTTAAATCCTTATTTGTCATATTCTGTTCTGAGATTCTTAAAAATTATTTGTATCGTAAATATTCATAATATTCAGGTCTTATGTATTTTATTATTTATATTTAATAATATTATTTTGCGTGATTCCCATAAAATACTTTTATTGCTGCTAACATTCAGAATCTTCAAACCTTGATTATGTTATATTTTTGAGTTCTTGCTCCTTACTTTTTAGGTACGTACTTATGTATTTTCCCGCCATATCTAGCTATGAAAGCTTTGATATCAAACTTGCGCTTGCATCCGTCGTAGTTCATGAACCGGATCTTCCCGAACACCGATCTTTCTGCCCAGCCTTGGTCATGTATACCGCAAACTGACCACATGCATCCTGCAACATAGGAAATAAAAATTTTTGGCGCGTAGGAGTGGGCGATACAAATCGTATATAGATACAATATCTATATATCGGCACAATATCCATCGGACGTCGTACAAACTATGTATTACAATATCGCTCGAGTGGCACTGCACAGAACCACACAATAATAATAACGTAAAATATCTATGATACTCTGAATACATAGATTCGACCGAATCGCTGCACCACACTTACGTTTCAGAATATCATAGATTCAACCAATACGCCAAAACGCCAGTAACATGTGGTACTATAGTAGTTTCCGAGTACCATAGATTCCGACCAATATATAGATATTGAAATATATAGATTCGATATCTGATATTCAAAACCGATATATAGATACGATTCAATACACCGTAAAGACGATATTACCCAAGCCTATTGGCACGCGTCATCGCGCCTGTGTTGATGATCGACGGTACACGCTAGGTAAAATCAGGCTTGATACAAACTAGCCCCCATCTAGGTTATAGAAATCTCTGGTGCAGATTTGAAAAACTTGGTTAATCAAAGAACACAGAATGATGCCTTTGATTAGCAAAGAGTATAAATAGCTTGATATAAAGAATAATATTGTCTCATGTCATGGATTAATGGCAAAAAGAATAATATAAATAAATAAAAAGTTACTGACCAACATATCCACTTGGGTCCCGCCCATCAATACTGTAGTGATCATTCAAGTATATTGCATACTTGAGCGCGTCTTCAGGCGTAGGCGTCCACTCCAGGATCTTCTTGGCCCAGTACATGCGCAAGAATCCGTGCATCTTGCCTTCCTTCACCAGCTGAATCTGCGCCGAGTTCCACAGATCGTCGTGTGTCTCGGATTTGGCTAGTTGCTCTCGCGTGTAGATGTGTGTTCTTTTGTCTTTCCTGTAAGTGATATAATCGTAATGAAGGGTGTTTATTGTCATTGTTTATTTTTCCTTCGTTGCTTCAGCCATCACAATGGAAATGCTATAATAGATTAGCAAGGCTTGTAACAGAACTAGCTGTGATCAAACCACAGATGAACCCCTCTGTGGGAGTTGAAATCGAACAATTAAGGTAAATATTACCTCCAGTCTAGTAATTATGAACAACATTATGACTATGACTATGAGTCACCTGTGATCATCCAAAGTCTTCTGTGCCCACTGACTGGCGCCTTTGATACTGTCGTAATGTTCACAATAAAAACAGAAGTTATCTGCCAGTTCTCGACGCACGATCGCCTCCTCTAGGTAAGCATTCACTGATTCGGTATACTTTGATTTGTACTCTTGTACACAAAGTACTACTCTCTGGACTGAAATTTGTCCTGAAATAAAGTGAACTTATGTAGTCAGTATACAATTTTTAGAGCTTGTCTGAAAATAGACATCAAAGAAAACAAAACCAATTAGTAAGAGCTGGTATACCAGGAGTTTTTCTTATGTGGAGAGGAAATTCAAATTAAATGTTTTTTTTTTATATATTAAGCAAGCAAGTTCTAATTCTAATTTGAAGTCTTACCAAAATGAAACCATGGTGATAAATTGCTGAGTGCATCTTTTGTTGGATCATTCCTCTTGGTGGCGAACACCTTGAGCCTCTGATCAAGGAAACTCTTGAGCATTTTAAGTGCTTCATCATAGCCAGGATGGGCCCAAGCAACGGGACCTACAGTTTTGTCTGCCTCCCTGGATACTATTGCTTCATCCCAATCTATAGGCTGGAATTTAATTGAATTAATTTACTACAACATTTAATACTTTACCATTATTTATATAGACTGTCACTGCAGATTCATAATTTTATGACCTTATTTATTTTTGCCTCCTTTATTGTGGAGGTTAAAATATGGAACTAAGCCACAGTGACACAAAGAAGACACAACTAAAAATGTATTGTGTCTGGCCACTGCAGGCCATCTGACTTAATTAATGCATAAGTAATATTCTTCTAGTAATTATGATACAGTATACATAACATGATTAAGTATGGCAACTATGGCAAGGTGAGCTTTTTGTATATTATGTAAATGTTATCTTATTTATAATGCCTAAATGCACTCTATATATAAATAAATCTATATATTAATGATCTCACCTCTGGTTCAAACTTGGCGGTGTATGGGTGTTTGATGACAGGAGGGAACTCAGTCAGGTATTCATCTAACTTTGAGTTGATTTTGTTTCTTATTGTTCTGGCAGAGTATTCCTGTTTATCTGAAGCCACCCAACATGGCACAATGTTATGGGCATCTACCTGGAAATAAAGTAAGAGTTTTTATTGTCTGACACATATTTCATATTTATAATGGAAGCTAAAATGTGAAGAAGTTATTGAATATGTAAACTTGAATATTAATATAGGTACATACTTCATGATTTTTAGTAGAGGATCTAATTTGGTTTCCACAAGGATTAATAATAAAATATAATCAGTCAACAGTATTACCTGAATAAGTGGTACATCCTTCTTAAGTTTCTTCTTAACTCCTTCTAGCCAACCAAGAGGTACTCTCAATGGATTGAAGTCACAGACCACAGCCCCTATATTATGTTTTACTACCCATTGAGGCAACACATCTGCTCCACTCCCTTCTAACAAGTGGAATGATATGTTGAGCTTCTTGCAATCCGCTGCCACTTTTTCTAAACCTGAAAAGCCCAAAAAACACACAGTATTATAATATTCAGCAAAATGATTTCTGTGTGTGGTGTTTCAAAAATACATCTTAATATTATGTGCATATGAAAGTAGGTAGGTAATATATTGTTTACCTTTTATAAGAAAATCAAACTGTCTGACAGAAGCATCTAAATATTTGGCTATCAAACAGAAACACACATGCAGTGGCACTTCGTTTTTGAGCGCCAGTTTCTGCGCGAACAAAAAGGCCCAGTTGTCCTGCACCCTACTGTCTCGAGACATCCAGTACACCACCCCCTCGCACTTGTCAGGCACCATCTGCTCCTGAGACACGATTCTTACGCGCTTTTTATTGAACTTATACTCTATAATTGACTCTGCAGTATCTTCTCGTTTAGCTTGCAACTTCTTCATAAAGTCTTCGACATCTTGAGTGCTTCCCTTACTTTCCGATGCAGATGCTGTTGATAACTTGAGCTTTTTCGGAGCCGATGCCATTCTTATAGCTTTGGTAATTGATGATATAAAGTAAAACCTCATTTACTAAGAAAAATCATACCACACTTATGGAAACCCGTAACCCCGCCATAACAAAGCAACAGTAAGAATCAGTAACTGTAAAGAGTGTTACTGTCAATCATGTGTCATAATGTCAAAATTGACATAATTATTTACGCGCATAAATCCGCGTACAACTCAGAAAATTCCAGTGTGTTGTTTTGAATTAATCTTCATCGCTTAAAAATCATAAAAAATTAAGCTAATTAATATTATATAACATGTGTATGTATGTATAGAAAAAATAATTGGTGGTCAGTTTGGGTGGTTTGCGTTTGCCACCGAGTTCATCGATGATTTTATTGTGATAAAAAGAAGTGTATCATAAACTTACATAAATCAGTTAAAAAGCTGGTTCATACGTGCCGTGCCATGATTTCTTTTGCCTTTCTATTGGAAGTATAAATGCGTTTTCCCGCTTCCGCTTTCTGCATCGTCAACAGCGACAACTACCGACGATAGCATCGCTCTCCCCAGACGTTTGACCGCAGCACTTCTTTACATACTAGCTCTATAACTTATCTGTAGTAATCTCATATCTGTGGCGTGCAACTTTTTGGAAGATGGCGCACGTTTCCCGCGAACGATCAACAGCTTTAAAATTATAAACTGAAAACTGAGTGTAACTGTGTAATCTGACGTCCCCGAAAACAGAACGTTCCTTGTTATGCATGTTATATAACACAGTTTTGTGATCGTGACATACCAGTGATCATGCGAGACCGTAAGTAAATAGTTTTTTTTTAAACGTTGAATAATTCCTGTATCGTGGGTGCGTTTACAAACACATATATTCACATACACAAACACCCAGACCCGGAACAACTGTCCGTAGATAGATAGAATATTTGTTCCGTGCAGGAATCGAACCCGCGACACGTAGCGCAGCAGTCGATTTTTTCAACCACTGCGCTAAACATGCCGTCTAGTTTGTTTAAAGTAGGTGTTTCTACGGCAGCAAACCGATGGAACTAAAGTTAGTTAAAAGGAAAATTTCAATGCTGCGTGATCATTTAAGGACCAGCGACGACATGAAATGTTTGCCGAAAAACATATCATGTCTTCTTTTTTTTTGAGTTGTTTCTCGCAGTTAGCTCAGTTAGCTCAGAGCTTTTACTGCTTAACCGGGCAAGTGGCGAGACCAGAAGGGCCTCCAGCCGAGCAAATTATTTTTTTTTTTTTTTTTTCTCTTCTCTCTTATCTTATTTTTAATAATTATTTTTGTATTTAAAAATCAATAAAATTACACGGCCTTAATACAATTTATTTTCTATCTTTTATCGGTGAAGCAACGCTACTGCTCTCTACTGTGTACTCCCTTTGTCGTGATGTATCAAAATGCAAGTCATTTTTCCACTTCTGTTCTCAACAACTTTCTTTCCACGTTAACCAGTAGTAAAACTCTCTCATATACTTATTTGTCATTACACTTATCTGATCTTCATCTTCCACTTCCGTCACCACATTTCAGACAAAGCTAATTAAATATGTAGATTTACGTAAAATATTTGTGCAATTTGCATATTAGAACGAACATCGCATTTCAGTTTTTATAATAATATGTGTGTGTACTTTCCCGCTCTACCTGGCTATGAAGGCTTTGATATCGAACTTGCGCTTACATCCATCGTAGTTCATGAACCGGATCTTGCCGAACACAGGTCGTTCTGCCCAGACTTGGTCATGTATACCGCAAATTGACCACATGCACCCTGCAAAACAGGGAATATTCAGTTAATTATACCTACACAAGCTTCATAATTGTTTCACGAAGCACAAAATTAATAAAATACTGTACTGGAGGTCTCCGAAAACGACGTGTTCGTTTACCTACGAGTATAATGTGTCAAATAAATCACAATGCAACGTATTGGTATGTACTGTAATGTTGTGTATGTAAATTTTAATAAATAAATAAATAAATAATAAATAAAAATAAATAATCGAGTTGCGTCATTGAAATTTTTCCCTTCGGAACTGATAATGACAGGCTATCGATTTTCGCATCCAGACACATAAATTTTAAACTCCTGTGCGAGTGTGATGTCTCCCCGCAGACAATGGCCCACCAATCTTGCTCCGCGTGTGCTACTACCTGCTTGCGGGAGGAGTTAATGGCCGATACGGAAACCGCAGTCCGTGTGGCGGAATTTTGGGCCAAACTAATTTAATTTTCCATTTATACGCTAAGAAGAAGAAGAACAAACGGTGATGCTGGGAAAACCTGTGGATAATGGATATGAACAACAATGAGTTATTTTATTATTAAAACAATAGAGCTCTCCCAGCATACGTAAGTGTCATTTATATGTAGACATCAATGTTATGATCCCGTTAAGGAATTGTCGCTAAGAGGATAATCAGCTATGCATTATGTGCTAAATACAACAACCACGACCTATCTGCTAATCAGGCGAAATTACTTTCGATCGGTCAGTATGGTTTTTAGGTTTTCTCCTTTGTTCTGCAAATACTTTTAGTCTTTGGTCAAGGAAACTCTTGCGCATTTTGATGGCTTCATCATAGCCGGGCCGGGCCCAAGCAACAGGCCGTACAGCCGTACCGTCTATCTCCCTGGATTTTAATGCTTCATCCCAGTTAATTGGCTAAAATTTTATAAAATTGATTTTAATAGCACATGCGTAATCCTTCCAAGATTATTACATAATAGCTCCAAATTTAGAAGAGCAGAGCGTGCAGTGGAGAATGTTTTTCTATGTATTTAGTACTATTAACAAAATCACACTTTACTGAATCTGGTTATCGAACACGGGAGCTAACTTTCTGCAGCCGTGCTTCCCACCATTAGACCAATGAAGAAGTCAATGAAGCAGTTATCTGTTATTTGAACGAGAAAGAGGTAATTTTTTTTTAATTTACCTCTTTCTGACATACTAAAATTAAACTTAATTACTAATCAATTATTTTGTTTGTTCTCACCTCTGCAGCTCTGGTTCAAAATTGCCAGTGAATGGGTGTTTGATTACTGGAGGGAATTCAGTCAGGTATTCCTCTAGCTTCGAGTTTATTTTGTTCCTTATTGTCTTGGCGGAGTATTCCTGTTTACCTGAAGCCACCCAACATGGCACAATATTATGAGCATCTACCTGGAAAATGATTATGATTTTAGGTATTATAGGACAATTGGAAGTGACGGCAAGTGTGGGAGCAGCTTATCTTGTGTAGTAGCTAAGTGGAAATTAAAGACATTTAATACTCATTTTAATAGCCTAGCGGTTGAACGTTTGTCTTCCATGCAGGAGTTCCATGCAGAGATTCCTGAATTCAAACCCGGCCCGCACCTCCGACTTTTCGGAATCATGTGCGGATCAAAATTTGATTATCTCTTGCGTTTACGGTGAAGGAAAAACATCGTGAAGAAACCTGCATAACTGAGAGGGCTCTATAAAGTTCTTGACGGTGTGTGTAATCCGACAACCCGGACCGGACCAGCGTGGTGGACTAAGGCCTAACCCTTCTCATTCTGAGAAGAGACCCTTGCCCAGCAGTGGCACAGTAATGGGTTGAATTTATTATAATACTCACTTTGAAACAAAAACATCACGATATAGCCACAGTAATGAACTGCGAAAACAAAATGGTTTAAAAATTTTGTATTTATTGTTATTTAAAGCTTATGATTTGTTTTATTAGATGTTCCTGATATGTTTTATATCGACTTTAATTTCTATGTTAATATAATTGGCCTGTTGAAACCGTTTTAACGTAAATAAAAAGTGTCATAAAACTGTAGCGACAACTACTCGCAACATGGCAAAAAGTAAAGCGCCATCTATCAGAGTGAAGCTACAACAACAAACCCTGAATCGCACTATGAAAGTTTACAACGATTCTAACACATATACGAATATCCGACATCAACTGTCGGGCTTCGGCCCGCCAGGCTAACCACCTTGCCTGGTCGGAGGATCCTCCCTTTTCAATGGAGGAACACCATACCTCGTTCCTCCATAGTCTTCGTAGTTGATTGGCTTGAAGCTTAAGATCTGGAAGTTCACTTCACTTGATGATCACGTCGGGGTCACCACTATGGAGGAACGAGGTATGGTGTTCCTCCATTGAAAAGGGAGGATCCTCCGACCAGGCAAGGTGGTTAGCCTGGCGGGCCGAAGCCCGACAGTTGATGTCGGATATTCGTATATGTGTTAGAATCGTTGTAAACTTTCATAGTGCGATTCAGGGTTTGTTGTTGTAGCTTCACTCTGATAGATGGCGCTTTACTTTTTGCCATGTTGCGAGTAGTTGTCGCTACAAAACTATACATATGTTAAAAATAAAATTGTATTTTTGAAGATTAGTATCAAAAAGTTATCAATATCAACTAGTGTTACCTGAATAAGTGGTACATCCTTCTTTAGGTTGTTTTCAACGTCTTCTAGCCAACCAAGAGGTACTCCCAACGGATTGAAGTCACAGACCACAGCCCCTATGTTATGTTTCATAACCCATTGAGGCAACACCTCTAATCCGTTCCCTTCCAACAAGTGGAATGATATGTTGAACTTCTTGCAATCCGCTGCCACTTTCTCTAAACCTAAAGAGCACAAAAACATATAGGTGCACACTGTGCAGATATCATGTTTAATATTCAGGACTATTCTAAATACCTTTTATAAGAAAATCAAAATGTCTGACAGTACCGTGTAAATATTTGGTTAACAAATAAAAACACACATGCAGTCGCACTTCGTTTTTGAGCGCCAGTTTCTGCGCGAACAAAAAGGCCCAGTTGTCCTGCACCCTACTGTCTCGAGACATCCAGTACACCACCCCATCGTAATTGTCAGGCACCATCTGCTCCTGAGACACGATTCTTACGCGCTTTTTATTAAACATATACACCATAATTGACTCTGCAGTATCTTCTTGTTTAGCTTCCAACTTCTTTATAAAGTCTTTTACATGTTGATTGCTTCCCTTGCTTTCTGATGTAGATGCTGTTGATAACTTGAACTTTTTCCTTGCCGATGCCATTATTATTAATTTAGTATATCGTTAAACCTCATTAACTCGAAGAAAAATGCTAACTCGCATGCAGAAACCTGCGATTTATTATCTGTGTCGCTTTTTGGGCGCCGCCTTATCACCAAAGCAAGTCTGTAATAAACGATATGTAAAAGACAGGTGCGACTGGTTGCTATGCTTTAGGCACATCATTTTGTGACCTAAAAAGAGACCAACCTTAAGTTACAAGACGATATTTTAATACAGAATAGTTTTTATCGATGTCTTTTGACGTTTTTTTTTTTCTGTATGTGTATCGACAACACCCTTTGCATAGTCTCGTAAATGCATAGAACAGGCACTGTTTCTTTAGGTGCCTGGGCAAATCATGAAGTGCCCGATTCTACGATACGACCTCGACAGCACATTAACCTTTGATAATAAAATAATATAATGTAAATACTGTGTGCAAATGTCTAATCAGTGATAGCATAAAACTGATAAATATTATCAATATAGTATTATTTAAAATAATTCTATATTGATGAGTCTGTCAGTGACCATTTTGGAATATTATTTCGCGCATAGTCCGTCCAAATATAATAAATCTACCTAATCGATTATGCTCATATTCTTATTTTGATATGGTATCGGCCCATATATCTAAATATAAAATAAAAATACCACATGTTTTATTTAACGAAACTAAATTCCAACATAAGTCTACAATTCATTCAAGTTCGCAGTAAATATTTAAACTAATCAACATTAGCTTCAGATTCTTCAGGAGTGGGGAAGTATTTTTGTTGCAGATAGCTACTGCATGGATGACAATTAATTCTGCCAATGTTTTTTTTCATGCAGTCGAACGAGCAGAAAGCGATCAGTTTGCACGAACCGCACAGGATTTTAGCATCTGCAAGTGGCATTGCACAATCAAAGCACACGTTGAATTTTTCAACCTGAAATCAAACAATTTAATTAAAACCCGAATACATATGTACTTACGTCCCAAGAACCCAGGCGGAAACTATAGAACGGCACGTGTTGCGATCCTCACATAACCCTTTTGCTTTTCATGCTTCGTTTTATACATGGACGCCGGTTGTGAGTACTGCGCACCACACCTGACCCACAAGAATCACTACATATTATAAAACAAAGTCCCCCTCGCCGCGTCTGTCTGTCTGAACGCGAACTCAAAAACTATTGAACGAATTTTGATAAGGTTTTCACCAATGGACGGAGTGTTTTATGAGGAAGGTTTAGGTGTATAATTCATTTTGGTTTTGTCTAAATTGGCTGAAATATGACGTTGATTGTTGAAGATGTCGGAAAAAATCATGCTAACTGGGAGCTTTACTGGCGTACGTCACGTAAACAAATAGAGTTATATTATATTCCTTATTATAATTAATTAGACCATCGCTTTAGAAAAAAAAAAATTATACGTAGGTATATGCTCTGCTACCCGTGCGTAGCCGGGGTGGGTCGCTAGTTAAATAATATAGTATACGTGTGTATGTCACGCTTTTTTTCATGAACCTGCCCAAAGTACGCCATCTAATAATTATAATTAACATACTTGGTTAACAGTCAGTTCAGGTGTAACGTATGGACGTATAGTTGGTACCGTGCCCGGCGTCGTCGTGGTCGCCAATTTGTGTTCGTGAGTCAAATTCGCCACTTCATGTTCTATTAATGCCTTCTCTTGCGCTGACATTGTAGGACACCTCAAGATCTTCCGAGTTCTCTTATAATAGTAATGAACTATACAAAGCACATGTCTCAAGATTCTGTTATCGTTGTATATGCTTTCCTTTGTTGCTTTTAGTATGTCCCAAATTTCCAAACAGCGGATCGCAGTCAACCAGAGACCTGTGCATTTCTTATTCTTATGTTCTTTCAGTATCATATTCCATTGACGATGTTTGTACCTGAAAACCAAAGTTTAGGTTCGGGTTTACGGGTTAAATAAGATCTCATAATTTTTTCGAGGATCTCGTTATTTTATAACGATCGTGCAGCGTCTGCGCTGCGTTTACGGTTATCGAACGCCTACGCTGGAGAAACGCTAATTTAAAAAGGCTCTTAGGCTAGGGAACAACCACGACGTATAAAAAACAACAACTTACAATGATTCAAAGTAGTAGGTTTGGTACTTACTACGTTACAACATAAACTTGAAAATAAGAGAGTTATATAAATGCAAGTATAGATCTGCTTAGACATACATACTTGTTAACGATTTCAATTAGCTCCTTCATTAACTTCGCTTGTAGCCATCTGATATACAACAGCCTTGCGCATTCCACCACCAGATCTAAAGCTTGTTTATAATCGCTAATATCATCTGCAGTTCCTGACTTCGCCTGAGACTTTTGATTTCCTAACGACTTTACAGATTTAATATCGTCTTTCTTGGGTTTATCCAATTTCTTTCCTTTTGTATCGCTTTTGGACTTTTTTGCATTAGCACCTTTTGAATTTAGGTAGAATATAAAAGAAACTCGTGTGAGTAATACATTATTTTTTACAAAACCAGTTATATTCTATGTAGTTCTAATAATATGTGTTTGAAGAAAATATAGTTATGGGTCCGATTTATAAATGCATTGCTACTGTTAATTTTTAACTAGAAAACTTGTATGTATGGACTATGGAACTGCTTTAAAGGTTATTGTAAAATCGGCTCTAAATGGGTAGTCACCTGTCGGGCTTGGAGGTTTGCGAATAATTTCCGCTTCAGATATAACCTTCTTTGCATAGACAAAGAGGTTGGCATACTCCTCTTTACCATTCTGACATTTAATAAGGGGGTCTGCACCAAACAGTAGCAGATTAGTTAGCTGTAAAATATTGTTGTATAAATTGAATAAGCATCGCAAGCTAATTGGACAGTGATCATTAATTTAAAACATGAACTTCACCATTTGTAGCCTTTCTGTAAGAGGAATAGTTTTGCAAAAGTGCATATAGAACATCTTCGTAAGAATGGTTTGATTTGCATTATTGATGACTGCGTTGAGGTCAGTTTTAGGGCTTTTTATAAAGATATCAAATAAATCCATATTCCTTGACATGGCCACATCCACCGCCGAGCGACCTTTGGTTTGGGCTATTGGATTGCATCCATATTCAAGAAGCAATTCCAATATTTGCCGACGAAGCTGCAAAGGAAATAAAATGTTTCGCAATAAGTGTTACTTTTATTAATTTTCTGATCAATATATATATAAGAAATTGATTAACGTTACTGTAAAGGTATATACTGCATTCTATTGGAATCATTAACCGTCCCAAATGTGAAACTCCATTGGTGGTATTTTTTTATTGGGGTAAAAATTGAATTGTTTAAAAACAAATTACTTACTTCTTCTTCAGGCTCAAAATCGATCTTTCTTCCTAGTACAGCGTGCAATAATGTCGGCCCATCATTCGGAAGTACCTCTATTGGAGTTCCAACAATATTAGCGACAGGTGGTTCCTCAACCGGCAGTTTGTGGTCTGCGTTTGCCCCGCACTCAAGTAAAGATCGAATGAGATCCAGATTATCGTATGTCAGTGGTCCACTCACTGCCGCGTCTAAAGCTGAGTAACCTAAAGCCTGAGAAAGTAATTAATAATCGAGGAGAAAGATATTTTAATGTTATCAGTAATTATGCGTCGGACTTATTAAGTCAAGTCTATCCAACTTGTAAGTATAATCAAAAGTTGGTGGTTTACGGCTAGCATTCGATTTTAATAATAATAATAAAACTTTATTTCGGACCAGTATCCATAGTTTTGTTAGTTACAAAATAAAATAAAACTAGTGTTAGTAAACATTATAATTATTAATACAATACATGCTGTCCGCTGTGACGCACCTCAAGCTCATGTAGTATGCATGAATTATTTGACTACATGTAGTTGCACCCATCGCTCGAGCAGCGGTGAGTCCCATCGGTCAGCCAGTACGCACAGGATGCTATTGGTACTAGATCGCAGCCGTTCAAGCATGGAGGCGCAACGCTTACGCATTATAGCGGCAAAACTGTCAATGCTAGCCCCCGCAAACATGCCCGACGCACTGCAGAATCGTGGTAGCCCCATCAGCACCCTGTACGCATTATTATACTGGACTCGCAGGTCGCTATATGCCCGATGCGTATAGCTGATCCATAGGCTGCACGTGTAGAAACTCTGGCAGTATGCTTTGAAAAGCGTTTTCTTCACTTGAACACTACAGCGTGCAAACCTACGGATTTTGATGATAAATTATCATCCGAATGCTAGGCGTAATAATATTAATATTAGTGTTTCGAGAAAATTTGTCATAGCCAGTCCATAACAAGTTTAATTTTTTTTTATTCTACACCGGTGGCTATTCCTAATATTTGGGAAGCCATCAGACGGTAATTGCTCTGTTACTTGGTAAAACGATCGGATATTGAGAGTGGATTATTATGTTAAGCCTGCCATGTACCTGTGGTTTGTGCTAACAATGAACTATGGTGAGATTATAATTACATTCGGGTAAACTTCATTGACATCGGCGCCATATCGCACCAAGTGACGTACTAGATCTGAAGAACGGGCCATGGTTGCTATAAATAGCGGTGGTTGAGGACAGCGGACTTTACGCGGATCTGCCCCATCAATCAATAACTGGACTATTGTCATCATTATCCGATCCAATCTGAAACATTCGTATATTATCATTCCCTCGATAAAGTTCTTGGGTATGTATGTACTATACAATATCAGATACAGTTCTACTTGCAGGCTGATGAATTGATATGTTTAGGTTTTTGTTTGTTGTCGATACCATAGTTGACTGAAATACTGGATAACCGAAGAATGGACTTTACGAGCTGAGCTTTTAATTGTTTAGCTAAACAATTCTTTTTGGATACCCCATACTGTCCCTTTGCGGGGTAAAAGCTGCCCCTCAGTTCTTTTATAGACCACTTTCCTACGCCAGCCTCAAACCCGGCCCTCTGGTACGCGTCTAGGTTATCTACCTCTTCTTTGAATATTTTTTTTTCTTAGTTAAACTATATATGGCTGCTGATTATGAAGTTCTCGAGTACGATATGTTGAAAAAATTTTCGTAGCATGCAGGAGTTTGGGACTGTGGTCGGTAGATGGCAATAATAATGAATATGATCAAAAGTATGAACTCACGTAGTCTGTTTCAATTGTTCTTTAATATTTAATACACTATCTTCCTTATCAGCACTCTGCCACATCATTTCCCTACTAGGTCTTGTTGTTTCTGTTGCAAGTTTTGAAATTTTTTTTTTTGGATTCTTTTCTCCGACTTTCTTAGGTTCTTCATCGGTAAAGTCAATGTCTTGATTCATATTGCGCACTTCAAAAATGTATGGTATAGGATATACTTCACTTGGTACAGAGAAGGCTTCACTGACTTTTATTAAATATTCGTTGTTCATACTGTTATAAAGTTTCTTTTCTTCGGAGAATATTTCATCAGATTCATTTACTTTGCTTTCTTCAAGTTTTGCTGTAGAGTCAGATTTCTTTCTGCCATTGGAACTCATTAGATCTTTTAAAGAAGTTATTTTTTTGGGCAGACCGGGCTTCAATGTTTTGCTAGGGCTCTTCTGTGGGACATTGGATGCAGACCCCGTTAAATCTCGCTTGATATACCATTCAACTACCCCCTCTTCTGTTGGAGCTGAAATATGAAGATTTTTTGTAAATCGACTATTTACGTGTATTATTGCACTGTCTACTACGAATTTCTGAGACTAGATAATTATTAATACCTATTGGTACTAAAGATAAGACAATCAAATGACCAATGAACTGACACTTGTGGCACTTGAGTAGTAATTAATGTATTGAAGGTAGATGTAAATAGTGCATCTATCATGATTTCAAATATCACGTCAATGTAAACAACTACTCACGTGGTGCTGGACCCACGGGTGGTGGTAATAGGGCATGGAGCATTCCACTAGGAGCTATATCCAACCTCACTAAGGCGAACCTCAACAAGGTGACTCCCAGTGGAGTGCAGCAGGCGTCATTGTAGAGGTCTATTTCAGAACCAGTTTCTACCAGGAAATTAATTATTTCAGGTTGATCTCCACACTATAGTAATATTGATAGATATAATATCTATTCAAAATAAAGCATTTTTTTAATAAAATGCGACCCCCTCCCTGTAAGGTGTTTGCCCATGTGGTTAGGTGAACAACATGGTGCGGCGCGGCAAGGCCTGCTGCAGCGGAGCGGAATTCCTTCATACACGCGGCTCCCAGAGCCGCGAACTGCGAGACCGTGTATCAAAACTCAACAGATTACCTATAGAGCGGTAAAAATTTCGCTCCAGTACGGCAGGCAGTGTCACGCTGCAACGTCCTATCTAAGGCGAATTGTCTCGCCTTAAAGCGGTGTTCGTCATAACTCCTTTCAAGTTTCCGGTATAAACCGTTCGCTTGGGTGTTGATATTGTATACAGTCTAATACCTTTTATATATTTAGAGGTACAAAGACGAATAGAATGTATAGGCGTCCACTTACTGCTGCGTACATTAGTGCCGAATTCCCTTGCATATCCGTTATGTTAGGATGAACATCGCATTCGTTTATTAACTGAGCAACGTTTGGGATGTGTCCCAAATAACTTGCCATCAATAATGTCCTGAAATAACGTTACCAGTCAACAGAACCTGTATTAATACTATGTAGCAAATGCAACTGACTGGTGTGACTAGCAATCCGGAGAATTATATGAATAATTTTCCACCATGGCATTCACACTTGAGAGCTCATGTTAAAAGAATAAAACAAGCAGATTGCTGAATATTGTATCTATCTATAACAGTAAATGTTGATCACTAGTCGTTAGGCCAATATCAACTTATGTATTAAATTTTTCACTCAACAATACAAACCTGCAGTTCAGTTCATGCTTGGCTGGTGGTTTGAAAGCGCTTCTGGAGCCGGACAGTATGTTTGCTAGGTCTATACGAGCCCTCCGCCTCTGCGCCTCATGTTTGTAGCAGTGTTTCATCATGTGCACGATCATGTCGTTGTTGTTCCACGCGTAATATATCTTTCCTTCCGTGTCGCCGTCTTTACTCCCATGACTTGCATCCTGGTTACAATATCATTTAATACTTACTCTGACTATTACATTGTCACGTTTGTATTTATTTTTAAGCTCGTAGTTAAATGTCCACCCCGGCAATCTTCGAATCTGAGAGGTTAAGCTCCACTTACCGATTGGAAACCCTCCACATTAATTAATCGATCCCGGTTTTCTAAAGAATACCTATGATAATTGTTGGCTAGTTAGCCTGATAAGTCTTACGGCCCGTCTAACTTTATCGTATCAATCAGTATCTCCCATTGATTGGTTGACGAAGGTCAGATAGCTGTCGTTCGTTGAAAAATAGATACAGGTTAGATTCAGCGGTTGTACGGAAGCCGAATTAACATAGTTAGGGAACAGCTATGTTGATATTCCACCTACAAATGAAAACATGTATTGAGTAGATATGACATATATTCCTCTATACATGTAGCAGACGATTCTACACCTTTGCGATAGATAATTGTATCGTTGTCTGAAAAGGCTGTTGGTCGTGCACGAAGCAAGTGAAGTACTAAGCTACTTTTATTTTTAAAGTACTTTACATTGTCGGTGTTAATAACTCGTCGCAGCAAACTTGCTTTATCAAAATATCTATTTATCGTGTCCGTCGTGCGGTATACGGGCACATCAAACTTTGTTTATAGATTTCTTACTTATTCACTCAGTCAGTAGGTTTTATACCCAAGTAAATTACCTTAACTTCTGGCACAGCGTTAATTCTAGAAAGTGTATTAATTTGGTTCCCATAGTAAGCTCGATCGAAGACCTCGACTTGGCAGATCTGGCTACTCGTATCGGTACAAGTTTTCGAGTATAGTTTGGTCCATTTGTCTGCAGCTGCTAATGGTTCAGATCCATATTGTTTTAGCAGCTCCAATGCAGAGTTTACTTCACCGATCTGTAAGTAATTGGTACATACTCTAAAAGAGTCATGTATGCAGCCAAATATCTACATTATCAGCAGATAGTTGCATTGCAGCAGACAGTTTTTTCAGCTTGTTTTGTAAATAAAGTGTAATTTCATGCACAACGACAAAGACAATACACGACATGGAATTCATAGGTAAGGTAGCTGCCTAGTTTGGATACCATAAAGCTTCCAAAATGATGTTCATGCGTGGGGTACGGAAAGAGCTTACACAAGTGACGAATCCTAATTAGTTAGTCTCGATCACATCTTTCCTAACTGGTTAATATTTCCCCTACATGAGCGATGCCTACGCTCACGCCGACTCGGCAGAAGAAGAAGAACTAATGACTGCATAAATGTTCGGTTTTTTACTACTCAGCAAGTTACAAGAAAACCAATATATAAAATCAACTAACAATCCTAGTGTTGGTAGCCAACAGGGCCCGATGTGGTGTTACTATTTTATGTACCATGGGTACTGACAACAGATCGATGGCCACGCTGGGCGCTGCTGGGCGCCAGGCGAGTCTCAAGAGTTGTGTCCCACACCAAAGGCCCACATCCTCACGGAGACACGCGTGATGCTCCACGCCAGGACCCCAACGGTTATTCCAGCAGAACAGTCCCTGAGAAATAAGGGGAGAGTATTGCGATATTTTTCTTATATAAATAAACTTTCTTTTGTAAACATCTCACCTTTTTTCTATCATATCAATGTTCGTTCGTATTTTATGCGCTGCTATACCGTTCATCTGATTGCGATAAAACTTTGTCAACTTATTGCTTGCACTTGCGTGAAGGTTATACAGTAGGTGGCAGCAACGCGCCGGGTACCAGCTAGTATACAATATTAATAATACACCTCTGCCTAACCCTTCGTGGAAATCAGGCGTGATACAATGTTATATTATGGCTTTCATTTTTTCTGTGGTAGTGTCGTATCAGCCTGTAACATCGAGCATTTACTCGGCGCACGCCAGTAAAGCTCCCAGTCGACACGATTTTTTCCGACATCTTCAACTATCATCGTCATATTTCAGCCAATTTACACAAAACCTTAACGAATTATACACCTAAACCTTCCTCATGAATCACTCTGACTATTGGTGAAAACCGCATGAAAATACGTTCAGTTGTTTTTGAGTTTATCGCGAACAGACAGACAGACACGAGGGACTTTATTTTATAATATGTAGTGATACTAACATTATATACACTCCCGTCCGGATACGACATAGAACCGTATCCGTGCAGGTGGTTATTGTAGAACCACCCTTCATATGTGTCGGCTGCATGGTTGGCCCCGAGATATCGCCAGCGGTAGTCACCATAACCATGCATCGTATCACGTAACATGCGACCTTTGTACCACTCTAGAGACTGTAAGTCATAATGAAGTATTTGATGATTAATGCCTACATTTCATAAGGGACGGCGGTATGAATGGCTCTAAGGTATCATTAACGGTAATTACCGGAACCTAGCACCGTATCGCATAACATACGGCTTTTGTACAGACTTTAAATAATAATTGTAGCAATATAGTACGATTTGATCTAGTCTACTATTTTTTGTTCCTTCGCTATGGTAAAATAAAATAGACAGACTTTAAATTACTTCAAGAACTTAGTACACCTATTAGTCTGGTGAATTAAAATAGGTGTAAAAGGCCGCAAATGGCTGAGTTGGGACAGTCAGTAGCAACCACTCCATTAGGTAGTCACGTTCAGAGTTTCGACTTAATGGCTGAGTTGAAGTTTGGAAACTGGCAATACTTCCCTGTCAGATAAAACCGTAATAGAATTAACTTTGGACTGTTAATGAGCACCAAAGCACTCTTTTGTTTAACGCCTCGGGAATAACAATATGACGGATAAGTTGTATGATAAAACAGTATCTAGACCTCGGCACCTGTCCAGTGGTGTAGTCCAGTTCCATTCTTTCTGTTCTCGTTGTCTCTTTGACCGTAATAATATTCTTCGTAAGGCCATATTTTCTCTGCATTCGTCTGCGGGGGATTGCATGGCATATTAAATAATTAACTATGACACCAGGTCCCGGATATAAGGTAAAAAATTGAAAAAAATATGTAAACAACAAGTTTGTACAGTTATTTCAAAGTATTGTCACTTGTTTGACAATCGTTGTTTGTCAAAATTATAAGTTCACAGATTAAATAAGGCGTCTGTAAGGAGTCTGATTCTTGTTTGACGATATCATTGAACTTTGTTTGTTTCAAATCGTGTCTTACTTACGGTTGCATTGTCTTCTTGTTTTCCACAGACAAATTGTTTTTAACGCTACCACTAGTTAAATCTCTACAAAAGTTATTTCTCATTTATTACACAACTTGATCTTATACCAATACAAAAAACAAATACAAAATATAAGAATATTTTATTCGTAAAAAAATATTAGGTGCTACACTTAATTTACTTTTTTATTACATATATCAATACTTATGATCTTAACTAATGTTTAAAAACAATTACACCTGCAGCAATTCGTTTTCGATCTCTCAAAGTAAGTATATTCCTGAAACAATACACAACACGATTAAAATACGTAGATACTCGTATGCCGTGAGCCTGAGATGAATTTGGTTACTAGTACCATACAGAAGAAAAATTGTGAAAGCAACGTTTTTATTAACAGAAAAAAAAAAAAATTGTCTCCACCATATGCGGTATTCGATCAAATTTGTGAAGGTGTTCACATACTTTAAAGGAGTATAATATTGAATAGTCTTACTAGAAGAAAAGCAGCAGCCAAGAGCAGAGCTTTGTGTTTCGGCTGTATTGCAGTGGTAGGGATCTGAAGGGTGGTAGTGAAGCTATTGAGGTCTCTATCCCAGCCGTGAGCTATCCTACCCACTTCGCGAAGAGAGTCCCCCGTCATGATCTGAAGTAAAAAGAGAAATACATGACACGCTTGGAATACACTGATTAGAGCATGAGCAGGTATTTAACGTACTTACGTCATATAAGCAATAGGTAAAGGTAATAGATTTCATTACTTGGAGACAGTTCGAGCCTCGTCGAGCATATCGAGACATTTAAAGTCGTGACGTTCGATATAAAATTACGACAGCTATCGTCAATCACGGAGTTATATCACTTGACGAGACAAAACCGTAGTCAGGCAATAGACTGTATCTCTGCATAATCTCATTCTTGTTACCACAACTGACCTTGAATTCTGAGAGTAGAAGTGCGCTCCTCGTCAACACGGCAGGTCCCTCTATGACGAAGAGCGCCTGTTCATTTGTGTCTCGCACCAGGTAGAAGGGCACCACCCATGTGCACTGCTGCTGAATGCGCCCCACGTAGTCTCCGGGAGGAGTTATCACTTTCATCTCCTAAAAACGAAATATATTTTGAATTTTACTCAGTTCGCGTCCCTCAGTAACACACAACCAGCTTGTGTATGGTTGTTTTGGAAAGTATTGTATGTACCTAGTTCACGCAATTTGATCGTTGGGACATTATCAGATATGGAACTCCCGAAGACGAAGAGTTTCCGTAGCGCCATCCTTCACAAACTCGTAATCAAGGACTATTTAAGGCGACATGCAGAGAAATGCACGCCGATGTAGTTTTAGTCATAAATTAAGAGGGAATGACCTGTAATCTGCAAGGAAAGCAGCAGGACGCGGCAGCTAGCCTCCTCCTCAGCACCATTGCTTCTTGCCTGGTGTTGTCGTGCAGGTGCATGGTAAAGGCTCGTCCGGCCCCGCACAGGCATCTTTGTGTTGAACTGGACGTTTCGCTCGCAAAGTAAAGCGCTTCGCCATTCGGGACTCGTACTATGTATCGGTTCTCCGACTCGATTTTGGATGTCACTGGAAGTTATTTACCGTTTCCTTAATTTTATTGGTAGGTTAATACAACTGTACGTACGCTTCGTTTACAGGATATGGCTAGACCCTTTTCAACTATACATCTAAACAACCGTATGATAACTAGATTGTATCTACTATATAAGCGTTTATCCACCTTTCGTTTTCAAGGGATCGTTTGTCCCTTGAGCCTCATAAAGTAGATGTTTCGCGACAGTAATGGCGAGAATCTCTTACAACGTCGCGGCAGTCGTTTTACTATAGAACTTTACATTCTACTGGATTGCGCCATATATTGCACTGATAAAATTGACACTTGCATTCAAAATAAACAATAAGTTGATGAAAACATGAGTCATATGTTTTTAATCTGTTTCAATAATGTCTTTGTAATCTATCTGTTGACACGCACTCACTTTCGTACCTACCGACAAATCATGAAATTTCAAAAAGTATAAAGCCTTCCAACTTAACATTTGGTAAATAAGTTTATCAAAGGATGCGCTATGAGTAATTTAGAAAAAGTTTGAATTAAAAATCTTTCGATTCGGACGGAGTCACGAGACCGGTTAGTCAGTAACGAGTATAAGGTAAATTAAAATCGAATAAACAATAGCGTATCTCGAGTCAACATAATTAATGTTTAGGGGATCAAACTATCATATCGCTATATTTTCACAAATAATAATTATTATAACACGAAAGTATTGGAATTAAATTGTAAACAAAGAAATACTGTATCAGATAATCACTTTTCACGTCGTTTTCAACAAGTTGGATGGTGAAGAGTAGGTGGTTTATTTAAATGCATACCAATACGTTTTAGTATAATGAAATATACTTACGATCAGTCAGTTCTACGGTTTGCTGGATCAGAAGACTAGAGACCCCGATGAGGAAGTCCAATCCATGGAGTGGTATGAACTGGCCTTGTGTATTGGAGCGCCAGTCCAGGGTCGACACTGGCAGCTGGGCGCGTAAATTTCCTTAAGAAAAAAATATCAAATCCACCAATATAGAATACCATTTTCTGTAGTATAGAATAGTGTTGTTTGTATTCAGCATATTTTTTACACAAAAGATTACTCGTGAATAATGGATTTTACGTTAAAACCCATTTTTTCCTTTCGGCAGTTGCTTGTGTATTTCTTTATTTAATACTACGAGTTTGCTCTGCAGCAAGCTTATTAAACGAGTCATCTTTATCTAGTAAGCTTTATATCAAATTTCAAAATTACATATTCATTGTCCATTCAAAATATTTTTTTAACTTACCATGGACAGGTTGGACACTAATGACTAGATCTGGTCTCGAAATGACATCTGTTCCATCATCTGCAAAATAAATTTCATCCAAGAATCAGACGAATTCTATATAAATGACATCCAAGTATTCATAAACAATCACGCCTATGATGACTTTTATACACCACTAATTACTAGATGTTTTTGAGGTCTCATTTGTATAGATTTGTTTATTTAACACATACATAACATCAAAAAGTAGCAACAGCATAGCAATCATAATTTCCCAGTTCTGGCTTAAGGGCACGATATGTACTAGAGGCCAAGTCATCGTCAATCACACAGTAGCCAGCACAACTAAGAAATTTCTGAACGGAATAGACCGAAATAATGGCAATGCCTACACGAAGACTTTACAAATCAGATGTTCTTGATGCTACTTAACCGATGCTAGTTAATGACGCTACTTAATGACGTGTGATATTTATCTCTTAATTTTATTACATTTCATTCTACTGACTCTTTTGTTTCACGAATCGTTTGATGTACAAACATAATTAATAATCTGTGATAGACCTTTATCTATTTCATTGTTAACATCTTAATTAAGTTTATTACCTTCAGTAACTCCAGGGTTATCTATTCCTTTAACTTCTTTAACATGTACAGCATCGTCCACTCTCGCCATAGCTAAGTTTTCGCGAAATTTTTCACAATTTGCTCCACTTTCACAGAAAGATGTTGTTTGTTGTCAATGCGTCGACAAACTGTGTTATCGACATTTTTACGCGTTGTTATCGAGTTATCAATAAAAGATATATCAGCATTATTATCGACGAGTAGGCATTGATATGTCGTACTTAGATTGCCACACTAATTACATCGACTATAATCATGTGTTAGAACATGTTGTATGTAATGCTGTGTATTTTTATTCATTTTAAAAACAACTGTACTTGTGTCACCTGTTACAATTTTGTTTTTTTTATCGTTATTTTAAATTCAGTTCATGTCGAATACGATGGTAGAAGAAAATCTCTTTGTTATTTTTTTTATTTAAATTTAGAATATCAGGAACTTATAAAAGGATTCTGGATCATTAAGTGTTTAATTACTAAATAAATGCTCTTGAGAACTTTTTATGGGGCGCCGAAAAATGAAGATTATGATTGAAACAATTTTTATTGAAAACCATTTATATTCGGGTGTTAGTAATTAATTACTTGAATAAAGTGATAACATTCAAGTCGTTAAAATGACCGGTATATTACCGTACAGTATTTTTTTAATAAATTACATTCATATATTCTATCTAATTCTCATCACTCCGACTAAGTAACATTTATTGTAAATGTCGAGATAAAACATTGTAAATTTCGCATAGGGAATTGTAAACAACGCGGTCAGGGTCGTGGTACAAAGGACACATTTGAAGCCAAATTTTGATCGGAAGACTTAGAGGGTCGAGTGCAATATCCACTCTTATAAAGACACTTGGTGACGTCGACCGCAGCCTGCGTCCCTCGTGTGAACGAAACGTTTTATTGTCCTAGTATAGTCTAAAGTGGCGCGCAAAACTAATACAAGTTGCGCTCTCAATCTCAGGCATGGTTAGATGTGGGGCATGCTGACAAAGCAATTTATGGACTGTTTGACTATCTTTTTTCCAGTTATTTATAGGTACCTAAGTATATATATATTAATTAAACGAATAGAAAATATAGATATAAATAAAGAGGTATACATCTATGTAAAATGTAACCATATGATATTTCTCAATACATTAGGAATATACTCCCATTTATAATAGTCTCATACTTTGGAATTACATTTATTTTACATTTAGTATTTTGATTAGTGTCAATATTTACGTGGACACTAAAATACAAATATATGTAGGTAAATACTTAACAACGATAAAGTTACCATCTCAATACATTCATAAACACTTCGATTATCCGAAAAACACATCTTATCCTGCCCCGAATTCCACAATATATAGATGGATCTACACTTGAAATACAATCGTGAAAACATATCTAGCAAAAGTCCATACAACGTTCAATATAATATAATAATAATATTCAAATTACATTTAACAATGAAAGCGTAGAATTATCGCATAAATAACACGCTAGCTGACGTACCTATTGAGATCTTAGTTTGTGAGAACCTTAACTCTATATCCCTACGGGTCTATGGCTGGTTAGACTCGTACGAATACAATAACAAAGTTTTAACTAGATAATACTAATGGTGAAATGATATACCTTTAGGTGATAAGTTAAAAATAAAGTAGATTTATACAATCAGATCACGATACAGCTCGCAGAGAGACATGTTAATAAAGCCTTAGTCCATTAAATGAGACGTGAGGCTGTAATGATTGTCGCCTTCAGTAATGGTCGCGGTGGTGTCGGTAGTCTATCGCTGGAAGGCTCGCTGCCATCCGAGGTTCAGCTTGAGGGTGGCGGGCAGGCAGGGGCTGGCTTCGCATTCTCCGTCGAGCTCGTCAGCAAGGTTGTCGTGCAGCTCCCGCAGCGCCATGAGGGCAGCACGAGCGGCTCGTTGGCAACTCATATCTCCTTCGCAAGTCGTGTCCGCTTCAGAAAGGAATACCAAATCGCAGGTCGTTGGTGGAGCTTCTCCCTGTAGAAAAATAAAAATGTTATAATCCAAATAAACAACGAAATTAATTGTATAAGATGAAGACAATTAAAAAAAAATCTTACGCAGAGATAGCAGATCTGATGCAGGCTGCAAAGTGGGAGGAACAGCTGTCCACGGTCACCAGCCAGTAAGTCTACTCCGCGACAGCGTTGCACAATCTTTGCGAGAACCGGGCACGCGCCAGATGCACCAACTACAAAATGGAATAATGGTTATTATATTCTATATTTACCAAAGAACACGAATGTTATGTAATATTATTATTTTACCTGTTGCCATTACGGGAATGCGGTGTCTGCCGCTGCCTCCCATATATCCTTCAGAGAATTGCTCCTCAATTTTTCCGTTTAAGTAGTGGCCAGCGCCTTGCTCATCTTCAAAGTCGTTGTTCCTTTCGTCTCCTTTTTCAAATCCAGGAATGTCATTGCTCAAAATTTCCACTTTTTCCTTCTTCACAGCCACTCGTTTTGTCTTGGTATCATCCGTTGGGAGTGGAGAAGGTGCAGCACTGGATTTGATTTTTTGTATTTGCAGACTTTGTTTGAACTCTTTCAGCGCCTTCCTCATTTTTTCCAGACTGTACGCGGCCGCTAGTCGTGACAATAACTTTTCTTTCATCTCTTGTTCCTCTTTAGAATCAAGATCGTCACCTATGTTCGAATAATGCAATGCCTCGTCTACAATCAGTCCCTCCATGTTTCTTAATTTTTTGTCAATATTGTCGAGTTTCGAATCGTTATCAGTGGCCGTACTTCTTTTGTCTTCATTTTGGACTGCAAGATGAGCTCTATCTATTTGAATTTCAGTTTCTTCATTAGGTTTTGTTTCGACGTAGTTTCTCTTCACATTGCTGTGTTGTCGAAATGAATTTAAAGGATAGATGACTTCCTTGTTAAATGTATCAAAGTATTGTTTTCTCATTCTATCTTGGGTTAAGTCGTTAACGAATGCCACGGGTTTATTGCTGCGTTTGTCAATTCCAAAGTAATCAGACCAATCAATAGATTTCTTCTTGATGATAATTGGTTTGTCTTTCTCGCTATGTTTATGATCATGTATATGGTCGTGGTCATGTGCATGATCATGACTGTGTGAATGGTCATGGTCGTGTCCATGTTCATGTTCGACTTCCTTGCCAGACACCCCGGGGTGATGCATATTGTGACCTTGATGTTCGTGACTACCATCGTCATGTACAGCTGAATTGTTGTGTTCATGAGTGTGATTGTGAACTGGTGTTAACATGGGTGGTTTTACTTCGTGCTCGTGTTCATGCTCTTCATGATCAGTGTTCCGTTTTACTGGCGCCTTTATTATTTCAACCTCAGAACCGCCGAATATTCTTGATAGATCTTTTATTATTTTTGGATCAGTACCCGCGCTGCTTCGAAACGATTTTGCCGTTTCACGTTTGTTTTGATTTTGGGCAAATCTTTTCTTCTGTGTATTTAAATTATACGATCCACTGCTACGTTTAGTAACAGGAAAACGTTTTTCTACTGCATCATATGCGTATTGATCCTCATCCGCTAAATCAGACAAGCTATCGTCATCTAGTGGTTGAAAAGCGATGGCATATTCTTCACGTAGATCATCTTTATCATTATCAGAAACTTCATACGCATTGTAATTAGGATCTACGGTTCCTGCACCACTCTTCCTGCCGTCGTAGTCAAACAATATTGGACGATCTGAATCGGAGTCAGAACTTCGTTTCCTTTTGAAAGCAATAGGACCCCAATTATCTGGGTATCGTTTCTTAACAATCTTCTCTTTGTAAAGTTTAACGACACCTTGAGGAGCGCTCTCGACATTGTTAGCGTGTTCTTTGTTGTATTTATACTTTGACCAAAGTTGTCCCAAGAGTAGCGCATACTCTGCGTCATTATCAGGTCCATCTTCAAGTTCTTTCTTATCTTCGCCTTCATTTTTATCCATGAACAATTCACGTAGCCTGTCGTTATCTGAATGGTGGCTCCTCTCACGGAAAGCGGATTCTTTCTTAGCAGCTGAGTTCGCGTTATTCTTTTTCTTAATTAGTTTGTACTCGTAGGCTTCTGGTGGCCTTTCATTGTCATCTAGCAATTTAACAATGTACTTAGGATTTGGTTCGTCTTCAATGTCTTCGACATCAACGGCGTAATCAGGTTCTGAAATGATGAAACATTGAATGTTAGATAAGATTTTTTTTTATTTTATTTAACTTTTGTATATAATCTCTGTTAGTATAGGTAGAGTAAGGATGATGCCTACTGCAGGACCAACTGCTCGACAAGTAACGTGTATTTGAAATAAGTAATCCTCTATATCTTGTTAATCTAGAAAGCCTGGCAAGTCTTTTAGTATAATATATACCTGGAATAGTATTTTCGTTGAATAGTTTAATACATATATACCTGGATAACCTTGCGGTGGGACAAACTCATAGAGTGCATCATAGTCCGGTTGCGGTAGGATCGGTCCATGCATGCGGCCGCGCTGCCTACGTTGCAGCGCTTCAAGTGCTCCACGCAGTGAAGAGCCGCCGCGGTCGGCGTTCGCGCATATTAGCGCGCACGCCGCTAATAGAAGCCATGTTGGGCCCATTGCGACAGAGGGGTTTCTGGAAAATAAGAAAAAGAACATATATAAAAAAAAATCGGTCCATAATTGACGGAATGATCGCGTAACAAACATAAAAAAAACCTACAGTGGAATTGAGAACCTCCTCATTTTTTGAAGTCGGTTAAAATGTAAGGGTATTTATGCTTTATTGAGTATCATTATTATTTAACTATGAATTATTCCAGAGATGCTCGTGGCACAATGGCCACAGCATGGCTAGCTTAAAGGTGCGATACGATGCGTACCTATCGATGCCAAACGCACGAAACAAGACGAATTTTAGAATGAAGAAGAACTCACTCTGAACCCGGTGTTAGTTAGTAATTAATCCCTGATGAATTCCGATGACGTTATCATATTTGGAGTGGACGAATCGACTAGCGACTGAATCTGCTCTGTCTCTACTTTCTTTCCATACGGATTCGTTTGACGTGGACAAGTGTGCGTTCACCTTAATCTGCATATTAGTTCGAGCCTCGAGCAAGTTTGTTCAGTATTGACATACGAATGCTTTGAATTTATTATGCGGTATAACGCTTATCTAATCGTATAGCAATGTTAGTTACCAAATTACAGAGACGATACGAAAGTTCATGACATTGAAAATATAGTAAGGATGCTCCTAATTGATTAGTACTAAGTTTATATAATGAGTACAATGGTAGGTATTCAGAGTTGGAATTAAACTTTCTACTTGAATGTGTGTATGTATATTCATGTATGGTACTGTGACAGATCTTCTATTATCTCAACGGCATGTTTGGCGCAGTGGTTGAGAGATCGACTACTGCGCTACATGTCGCGGGTTCGATTCCCGCACGTAGCAAATATTTGTATGATCTACATATAGTTGTTCCGGGTTTGAGTGTATGTCTATGTGAATATATGTGTTTGTAAACGCACCCACGATACAGGAATTATTTTTGGTGTCGATCAAAGCCTTAAAAAATATGCCTCATTGGTCTAGTGATCACAAGCGCGACTGCTAATCGTGAGGTCCTGTGTTCGATTTCCGGGTTTGGCAAAGTGTTATTGGGTTTTAACTTTGCCCGGTTGATGGCAATAGGCTCTTCTCTTTTGTCGTATAGCCCCAATGCTCAGTATCGACTTACCTACAAGTTTTATTATGGTGATATTATCTCAATTTTGTACGCAGTATTTTTTAAGGAAAATTATTTATCATTGGATAAACCAGACCACAAAATATACAATTTTGTTCTTTGCCACCATTATTTCCTCTTAAACGCCTACACCATTACAATATGAAACAAAACGAGAAAAGTCTTTTACTAAAAGCAGCAATCAAATGAAGTTTTTACTTGGAAATTGCCTCGAGTCTCGAGCAATTAAATTATTAAATTTAAGGTTTGCCTTATTTCATTGTCGTCACAAACAACTGCCTCCAACCTATAAATTCTGTTGTTTCATTTTCGTATTACGGTCAAAACAACCCAAGAATATCGGGGTTAACATTTTATCTCAACAATTTATTATTTTATAAATCAACTTTTGTACAAATAAGTTCATTTATAAAATAATAAATTGTGCAATCTGAAAAGGTTATACGTGGTTTAAATATCAACTAAAAATATTTCAATGTAATCCAACCAAATGACAATAGAACGATTTCTGCTACCATTTTTTTTTTCAAACATAATATATAAAGACATTCAAATTCTAAGTCAGAATATAATATTTATATATATGTGTCTATGTACATATATCCTACATTCCAACAGTAGAATGCGACGCAGTTCAATAAATTCGAAATGTGCGCAATATCCTGGGCTGGACACGTCGGCATCCTGGGGCGTGAGCACGAGGCCGATCATATTTAAATACGGATCGGGGATCCAACCGACTAATTGATAAACACTGTACGGAATCAAAGCGATCCCAATACCGAGCGGGTACAGCAATTAGGGGCAGTATTGACCGTGTCATTGAAATTTGTCTGATGAAGGGCAGAGTCCAACGAGGCGTACCGACAATACACACACATTAAGTACGAGTGTTTTATAGCATAATTTGCATTTATGTAAGTTCCATAATCTCGCGCCCGTCTGATATTTCCAATTCTTCTTAACGTCTAAACGTTGATAGTTTGGCATTTCAAAAATATTAATAGGAATTATTCAAGACTGAAGTTCACAGAAAGTCACCTTTTTTTTCAAGTTAAGAAAGATAAATTTTTCAAACACATGCCCTATGTCTAAATATTATGAAAGGAGTCCCAATTTTCATTCCGAAATGTGTAAGTACTTGTTAAAAAATACTAATATCTATCTATAAAAGCGTCATATGGGTTAATTAAATCTACTGTTACCAACTAACATTCTATTCTGTGTTTTATTCTGAAAAAGGCCGTTAAGCTGTGCCTGTTATTTCACTTAAGACCTGTTATATTACCTTAACATGCAAATAAAGACTTTGAGTTTGAGTTTGAGTTTATATGTAATTTTATTTCCGCCTTCATTTTCTAAGGTTTACTTTACAAAACCCTCTATTTACTCATAACGTTAGCCCCATAAATTATGCGTAAAAGCCATAAAGTTCCCATTACAAGACCAATATAATACGTCTTTCTTATTTTATTGCCGTTGATATCATACCTACCTATCCCTCGATCCATGGAAACAGGTAGTTTAGTGGTAATACTCGTATTACACAAAATTTACATAAGTATAGGTAAGGTTTAGTGAAATATTGCCTGTGATGAAATTGTTTTTCACACATAATATTATATCAATATTGTGTGATCTGTGTGTTTTCCTCTTTCAGGTGTTTAGCCATCTATCGGAAATTTAAGATCAACCGCCATCTCGACGTCATCAGGACATAAATTAGTTTCAAGTTTTGGTTAAAAGATGGGGTTTTACAATTCTGATGACGTCGTGAATGGCGGTGTTAAGATTTTCCAACAATAATATAGATGTATTGATACGTAGCATGTAATTGTTGTTGTTTGAGTTCTTAAAATGATGGTAGGTAAAGGCCAGGCGGGGTTACCATCATTTTAAGAACGGCTGTTGGTTTAATATGGCCCGCTACACCCTCTTTATCCGAATAGTTTTTTTCAACCCACTTGTTTGTTTTGCTGCAATTGTCGTGCAGTAAGATAAAGTAAAACATACTGCAGGATGAACTTTGTTGAACTGATATTAATGATATTCCAAACGTGTTATGCAATATGGGCAGATGCCTACCTTATTATTTTATAATTCCTTTTTCAATTTGACAACACGGTTGGCGCAGTGGTTGAGCAATCGACGCCTGCGTTACGTGTCGCGGGTTGGATTGCCGCACGGAACAAATATTTGTATGATATACAGATAGTTGTTTCGGGTCTGGGTATGTACTACAGTCGGTGCCTTACATTACCTAACCCCCATAGACATTATATGATAAATTCTAGGGTGGATCAGATAATGTAGAGCACTGACTGTACATGTGAATATTTGTGTTTGTAAATACACCCACGATACAGGATTAATTACTAGTGGGTGTAATTTAAAAAATTAAATCTATGATTTTCTACTTCATGAAGATTCAGATGACGTCCAGATAGTTATTCGAGGTCAGATAAGGAACGTCGGGAATGCATATTAAGGACATCGTGCCCAAGTCCTAAGCGACGCGATATGAAATGAAGTGCCATGAATATTTTATAGCCTACGTGCCGTATTGTCGGTCCTTTATATTACGTGATCACTCAAGAAATAAGCAATTATACTTCGTTGTGTTGATATTATTGAAACCTATTCGGTACATAACATATTATCACGCCTGTATACTCGGAAGGTTTAGGCAAAGGTTTGAAGTTTTACACCCACGTCTTGCCACTTCCTTTATTAAATATCGATCATTCAAAATTATCACTACTGAACTATGTTACTGAATCAATTATTATTTCCTTTATTCATCATTTTAATCTATTCTTTAAATTAAAAACTTAATACACCGCAGGGCTTCCTATCTCTCCTTCTATTTTTCTCTGTCTATTCGGGATCAATTCTTTAGATATGTTTAGCTCATCACAACATCTACTTTCAGGCCTCTCACATTGCCGTTTCCTGCTGTTTGGGACGTAGTTGTTATTGCCCAAAGCTCCTTCGCCATACGACAGATGTGACCAGCCCAGCTCCAATTTAATTATTAAGTTCCTGCTGCTATTTTTGTGAAATACATTTTAATTTGATCAACTTTAATATGACCCCCGCCAAAGTCACTTTACTGTTAATATAACCCCCCCAAGTCTTTGCCTGCACCCGCGCTTGACCCTGCGTTTTTACACGGTTTGTAAGCTTAATCTCTAGGATAGGATATTACGTTCCATTAGTCAAGACCCAGAGCTCAAAGACCCGAGACTTATAACGCTAAGTTAACGATCATGTCTGCGCGCCATAGGAGGGTACTTCTACCATAATTCGACGATGGAAAGGAAAAATTTACCAAGCGACAATTTGGTGGATATTGAGTTATGTATTTAATTAGAATCAGATTCTTTTTCTGATGCTTATGATATATATATAACTCAATATCGACCAAATTGTCGCTTGGTAAATTTTTCCCTTCCACCGTCGTATGTATTTCATTATCACGTGTATAATCCCACATTTAACTATATTTTATAAGACAGCTGACTTATTTTTCATTTTCGTTCGTTTCTGTATCAATATGGAAATTGCAATAACATTTCCATATAATTTCTTTAAGTATACGTAGTACCAAAGGCTGGCTATTGAATCAAATATTTTATTCAGAAAAGGCCGCAAGGCATTCGTCAATTCCATGTATATATAATATATTGGAGACAAGGAAATATGATAAGATTTCTCAGAACTTGAAGATATTAAGAGTGATTTTGTGGCTTGTAGAATATAAATGGTAATGGTAGGGAGATATCTTTTTTATTATTTTTGATTTATTACAATAATGTTATGATTCCTAAGTAACGTAGGTTTTGAAGAAGTACCTAGAAAAGATTTATTGTTTTATGTTTTTTCTATTACATTGTATGAAAATAGTCTTGGCATTGGATTGTTTTTTGAATAATAATTAACTCCATGCCACTGCTAGGCCCGGGCCTCTTCTAAGAATGAGAAGGGTTAGGCTTTAGTCCACCTTGCTGGCCTAGTGTGGGTTGAAAAACTACACACGCCATGGAGAAAATTATGAACCTTTTTAGGTTTCCTCAGTATGTTTACCTTCACCGTTAACGTAAGTAAATCAAATTGTGATCAGAGGCCGTAGTGTATCTTTTGACAAACTCGATTTAACGCATCGAACGCGTTCGGCGCTCCAATTAGTGGAGAGCACGAAACGGACCAATCCGAGCGCCGAAAACGTTCGATGCGTTAAATCGAGTTTATCGAAAAAAAACTTACACTAGGGCACAGATAATATAATACTATACTAGACTAGGGCCTCAGCACACGAACTCGGAAAGTTAGAGCTGCGGGGGCGGTGTGATCTCAGACCGTCCTGCATGAATGGCATCCGTCGGTAGCTATTATAGTTTTATAATTAAATTATATTGAGGTTAATTTGTTAACCATTGTTTACTTAGGCGACTTAACGTAGCAATGATCCAAGGACACCTATTATAAAAACAACATAGTATCACGCTTGTGTAGGTATTCCAGGGGGGTTCTGTGTCTCATGTAATAGGGAGTTATTTTTATTAGGAGCATTTGCACGACCCGGTAATTGAACCCAGGACCTCACGTTCAACAGTCGCTTGCGTCCACTAGACCAATGAGGCGGTTCTATTATAATATTAGAAATAAGGTTTGTAATAGCCAGCCAGATATCGTGGATCAGGAGTCCAGAGTAGAAAAGGCGTTACCAGGGGCCTACGATTATGAGCGGAGTATCGGGAGACAGCAAAATAAGGAAGAATAATCGTTTGTAAACCAACACGTTCATTATAGCGATATGAGCTACGTCCCACTGTATCATCAATCATGTTGCTACGAGTATATTATATACATAGCGTTAATATATAAAATAATTGTTCTCAGCATACACCTAAGTAACACACCGTCGAAAACTGAAACGTTTCTCAAATTTAAGCAGGTGTTAAATAAGGCTCGTTTTACAATACTTAATTGCTTTCGAGTTTTCGGTGATTCATCATTATCATCATTATCAACCTACAATCGTCTTGTAGCGACTACTACTCGCAACATGGCAAAAAGTAAAGTGCCATCTATCGGAGTGAAGCTACAACAACAAACCGTGAATTGCACTATGAGAGTTTACAACGATTCTAACACATATACGAATGTCCGACAGCAATCGTCGGGCTTCGACCCGCCAGGCTAACTACCTTGACTGGTCAGAGGATCCTCCTTTCACAATGGAGGAACACAAATACCTCGTTCCTCCACAGTCCACTGCTGGATTTAGGCCTCTGCCAGTAAACGCCACGGAGCCCGGTCTTCGGCTGTCCGCATCCTCTTTCTAACAGCCACCTTTCGCAAGCCATCGCTTCATCTGGAGACGCCCTACACTATGTTTGCCTACTCGCGGTCTCCACTCGAGATGGAGAACAGTAAATAAGACATAGCCAAATTATAGCAGTACGTATATTTTCGGCTGTTAATATCACAGAATTTATAGATAGCCACCTGGATCACTTCATAGCCATTTAATCAAGATTATCTTTCATAAGTCCAATCACAGAACATACGTAACTCAACGAAGTATTGAATCTGAAGGATAGGTGAAGTTTAAAACAATCACTTTTACAAGCGTTAACCTACTAAAAAGTATATAGATTATATAGTCTACAAAAAGAAAAATAAATTACATTAGTCGATTGTAGTAAATATAATTTCGTAATACATGTTAAGTAGAAAATCGAACGCAAGGCGTCTTTTACATTTATGTACCTAGTAACAATAATAAGACATACTCAAATTGTAGGAGTAACTACGTATGTACATTCAGTCTTCATAACACACAGCTCAGTCTTCATAACAGCACAACAAAGAAGGAGAAAATATTGAATATTTCTGGCATTTTTCATGAACAGTCATTGCCAGATTTCTGTGAACCAGGTAATTTTGTCTTTATTGTCTTTTTGTGCCTATTTACGTAATATACTGATGGCATTGTTTTACGTACGGTGAGTATTTGTTTATGACTATAGTTTAGCTAAAAAATTTCATACAAAATGCGTTAACGTTTTTACCCCACTAAACATGAGCTGATTTTGCTGTTTTTTATATATTATAGACACAAGCAAAAACTAGGCCGTTACGTTTTTGTTTTTTTTTTATATTGTTTATAGATTGAGAAATAATTAACCAAAACTAACCAAAATGCGTTTTTTTAACAAAAAATCTTCCTTATACTTCTCTCGTGGTAATTATTAAATTAATCGAAATTTTGAAAAAACAAAACGTGTCGACCTCTTTAGTTTATAATCTGATAAAACTATAGAGAACAAAATCAATTTGTTAAAATGTAATATTAAGATGTAAGAAATGAAACCCAAACACCTATTTTGCGCGTATTTCAAGTCAATTTTGTCAGAAGCCAGTAGCTAAACGATACTCTCAAATACCGAAAAACTCGGAAAGTAACGGTCTGAAAGAAATAAAGAAAATGTTTATCATTTCCTCTTTCTTTCCTTATTCTGTTAGGCTCCGTGTCTTTATTTAAATATCAAACGGTTTTTTTACGAACAGCAAATGTTTTTCTCTTTGTTTTTACGTCGTGTCTTTTAGAATTATTCTTTCATCTTTGTCAGGAAGTTATTTAAGGAAAAAGGCTGTAGAGTGCCTAATCGAGGCAGTTTCACCGGTTAAGGTAAAGTTTGCCGTATTTTTTGTATGTGCCTATAGAAGTAAATGCGGAGAACGTAGCTTGCTCGTATGTGACTAAAACGCGTTTTGTATAAAATATATACTTACTTTTTTTTTCATACCTTCTACGTTTATATTGTTTAATCTATGTATATTTTTTGATCATGTGAGTTCGTAAAGTCTATTTAATGAATACACGTGTTGACGTGCTAAACTTCGTTCTCCTAATAAAGTATTACACAGTTTATCTACGGATCGTCCACTTACATTACAGCCGTAACAGAAAAACCACCTTTTCCATGTTTTAGTCTCTAAGGACCAAAGAACAATGGGCAAATTAGTGAGGAGGACGATGTCTTTTTTAAAGTTCTTCTGCACCTACCTATTACATTCGGTTAGACGAAACAGAACAGAACTCCCTACAGACAAAACTTAACGTGTCACATAAGCTTTAAACCATTTGAAGTTATTTGATATGTTCCAAAGTTAAAGTCTATGCGTATGATGCGCCCATTGTCCATAAAATATTGACTTGAAAGACCAAAGTTATGTTATAAAACGAAGGTAATTTATTAATAGGTATAAAAATAAATATTTCAACTAATTTTATAAATTCGAAGATCTGTTTGTTTGTATGAATTATTAGTGTGTTTAGTTTGATGCTATTGTCCATACAGTGAACATGCCTAATTAGGATAGAGCATACTTACCTAATATTCATAAAAACGTAAATAAAGGTATATAACTTTTAATGAATTTTCGGGTTGAATTTGTAGCAAGGCAGTGACCCGGATAAAATAAGGAGTTCTTATTCTGCCAGATTGTTCAAATTTCCACATTTGTTATTTCCAAATGGCTTAATTTGTGTGCCCTCGTTAATTGAAATCGTTATTTAGATTACTAAATAACTTTGAAGTTTCTCCGAATAAGTATTTTTGGTTTATTTATTTATCGTCGCGGTCTCTGTGCGTAGTCCTGGGATCGATTCCTCGATTGGACGGAAAGTTATTGGGTTTTATTGAATATCTTAGAATTTTAAATTATGCTTGGGACTTGATAGCGGGTTCGGCGAAAACTGGATATTTAAGTAAAGGACATAACACATTATGCCTAATCTTTCGGAGAACATAGGCGTGATGGTATGTTATAATCCTGTCATTGTAAGTGCACCCTATTATGTCTGTCAGAGAGATTCCCTATAAAGTCATCACAAAAGTATAATGCAAAACAAAAGCCGGTTTACAAAGTTTAAAATAAGTTTTACTTAGTTTCTGTAGCGAATTTTCCAGCCGAATAGACAGTGGTCCTTTGTGGTGGTACTATTCGGTATTACTAATCCGTTTTCTCTTTTCTAATGACTAACTTAACTCATATAAACTTATTTGGGCTATACTTATGTCTTTGTTACAATAAAGCTTATAGGACTTAACCACGGGGCTATTGGACTTACACCTCTGCGGTCTACCAAATCCTTTGGGGAATATAGGCTCTACAGGTTACTGTTGTTATAATATTTCTATGTTATGTTGGAGTTTAAAGGGTTCAGATTTTATCATCGCTTCAGTCTTAATTCCCTGTATTTCAGCGAATCAGCTTATTTTTATGTAATTATTTCATTTGGATTCGTTTCGGATTAATTTATAAAAGGTTTGGTGACTGATATATCACTAATAAAACACCTGGCAACTTCAAATAGTGTTTGAATTGTAATTTATTCGAAATGTGTCTTTCAACTTATATTTATTTTATTTACATGCGCCTTATTGTGTTTGTTTTTGACGATGATACACGATAATGACCCAAGATTAATTATTTGTATGCAATTATGGAATCCAATAAAAACCAATTTTGTTTTTATCTAAATGTTTGCATGCCAACGTGTTCACAAACTAAAAAACTAACTTCTGCATCATTCCCTACTCATAATAATATCTATTAACAAAATAATATAAGTAAAAACCGCTTTTATCATCATATCGTGTGCATCCAAAGATGAATACTAAGAACTGTGAGCTATCCTACTCATGTTTATAAATTCGCCGAACTACACTCTATTATTTCCAAGTGTTCTGCTGACGTGACCCTTAACACATACAACCTGTTTTTGCATAACCGTTTAACATTCATTCCTTTAGGCAAACAAATATTAGAAAGACAGTTCGGCGACAGATGCATTAGAATAATATAGTTCAAAGTCTTCTAGTACCTAATAAGAATCAAGATTGTACAAAATATTTTGCCTATGTATTATTACTATTATAAAGTATTATTATCCCAGGATAAAAAAGACCTTAAATTACCTCTTAATTAGAAACACAAATTAAACTGATTGAAAGTCTCCAGCGCCTCTGAATAAGTCGAGTAAAAATAGTAACTCTGAAATTTAATTAAGAACCTAATTTATTTAATTATCTCTTAGCCAGAAAATCTTTATTTCCCTTTGCTCTGTAATGAGCACATAAAGTAACATATTAGTTACCATTACATACGAGGAATGACCGAGCGTTTTATTATATTAAGCTCTCTCATTAAGTACTAGCTTTTATTAAATGTTGTAAGGTTCAGGCTATCCTATCCCCCGAGCGTTGTAAAACACGAATAAGGGATATATCAGATGGATGCACAATATTAATTGTTAATATTGTGCATCCATCCATAATAAATTAATAGTTGTTATACCTCCGAATGCCGTCCAGTGAGTCGCCAAAGACCTACAGAAAATTAAGTCGTAGCCAAATGGTTTACGAAAGCGATACTTCAGTTCTAACTAAAGATCAATGTTATATTATTATCTTAAAACGAGGTACCTACATAAACATAAAAATGGTAGACCGAAGGGAGAAAATTTGAATCTATTTGTCTACCTGTCGCACAGATATTTTATACTGTATGTATGCCTTAGGCATTCTCTAAAACTTTTGAACCTCAGGTTCCTTTGATATCATTAAAATGAATTGCTAAGGTCAAAGAACAAGTAAGAAGCCACATCAAACGCCATTTCATCTTTGTGGACATTGAGCTACTTTACGTACTAATAATAGCTCAATGTTTGCGGACTAAAAGACCAATAATTTGTGAAACAAAAATGATTATTTATTCATTTCCTTTGATACCGCAGGTTAAAAATCTTAAATCACTATTTTTATGTTCACATTACTGGTATGATGACTTCGATGCAAATGAAAAATATAAATTACGAAAATAAATATGTCAAAGGAGTATTCGAGCAACTTGAATCTCGTTAAAAATGCTAATATATACAATATGTTTGTGTTTTTCATTTTACTTTTATAAGCTTTAAGATAGTTGTAATATATATTATCCTTCTGTAAACCTTTGTAGTCAACTATAGAAGATCCTACTTGATTAGGTATTTAATATTTATGCAAATACATAAAACATAAACATGCCTCTTGGTTAATCTGGAAGCACGAATATTGACCAAGAATATTGTTAGATATAATCATGAATCACCTACGAATACAATATCAATGCCAAAACATCCGATTCCTTCTAATAAATAAGGATCTTTGATGACAATCCCGCTCCAAAATAATGTTGAAAAACGTCGCGAATGTCAAATATCTGGAAAAAGGTTAACTCTGCTTCAAATTGAAATGAAATAAGCCGTTATAATTATTAGAAATGAACCGGTAGGGAACAAATTATTAATTAATTACGGTTAACGGCAACAATAAGGATATCATACATAAGCGTCGTATTCATCATAGTCGTCAATTATGAAAGCTTAAATAAGGCAACAGCTGATTTAATAAACATTTACTGGCCTGCGTTCTGACCTGACCTGATTAATTACCTTTTTTACTGCCCCATAAAACGTGGAGTAAATAAAATGACCCATCGCGCTCAACAAAACCATTATAATAATGCGGCAATTCACAAAGCATTTCCTTAATATACTTTAAAACCAACAACTGCGTTGATTTTATTTGTTAGATCACTTACCTTAGAACATTTATCGCGATTGTACACAACAAAACACTGCAGAAAGTTGTGCAAAGCGTTCGTACACTTCAGGGCTTGGAAAACAACTGAGATACAGTGTTGGGCAACTTGCGCAGTACTGGATGCGCAGTGAGGAGGGTTGAGGCTTCGGGAAGGATCGCTCGCGGACCGCCGGCTGCGGAACCTGACTTATGAATGATATAGCCTGCGAAAGGTATCTTGTACTGGTCGGGGCGCGGTGGGGGCGCGCGGGGAAGGGTTATATAACGTGTTCGATCGATACCGGGGGCGGGCGGCGTAGGGCGCGAGCACAACTACAGTTTTTCGCTTTTTATGAGCAAACTATACATCGACGGTTAATCCTCTATGTTTTATTGCACAGTTTGTTAGTTGCTGCACTCGCAACGTATAGTTAAACCTATTGGTGCCGGGAAATGTCAGGAAAAGCTCTATTCAAAAAGTTCTGTCGGGTCTTTTAGGTTTTATTTTTTTCTAATTAACGTTTTGTTAAATGTCAATGTTAATGAGTCAGAATGATTCATAAAAGTAGACATTTGATTTATTAATGAAAATATACTGAAAATTAACAAAACATAGTAGATATATTGTAGGCACACTGTCATAAAGCATCTTCTGGTACATTACACTTCATAAAGAACACAGATAGTACCGTCCTTCCTCTGCCAAAACCAAAATGCCAGTACGCTTTCTGAATAGGGTCTAACAATACATACGGCTTCCGTTCTTTTGGCAAACCATTTGACGCAAGATCTCTAGCAAACAACCATACTCCCCTTTCATACAACCATAATTAATTTAATACCTATTATATCTTAAAATACCATAGACCAACTAAAGCTTTACGTAGGGCAAAATATAATTTGGGGTGTAAGAGAAAGTATACAAAATCCCTCCCCAAACAACGCCAACTTCACCTGCACGCAGTGCACCCTGCTGTTTATCTAATAACGAAGCTCTGACGACGAACAGATGGCGGGAAAAGGTTTCAAGGACTCATCCAAGGCAACAGGTTCGAACCGGTGCAAAATTATTGAAATTACGAGAAATTTGTTACTTTATTTTGTAGATGCCAGTTGTCTTTCTAACGCTACTGGGTTTATCCAGTAAACATAGCGATATACTGTTAATTACAGAGTATAGCAAATACTTATCTGGAGCAAAGGACCAACATTTTTCAAAACAAATATTACTACCTAGATATCATTTATTTTAATCATTCGATTGTTCTCGTAATCTTTAATAACGCTTTTATCATAAACGTGAAAGCAAATGCTATTCAATTTGTAAAACGAGTTGGACGTCTGACAGAATGGAGCTTTTTAATAATCATCGTGGATTGTTGTATTGCGCCTAATGGGTGAGCGTAATGAAACTAATATGCTTGTTTTATTTTTTATTTTCACTGTGGTTTTAGGCATACATAGCTTCATTTTATTTGTTTATTATTATACAACTAACAATACTGTCAACTGGTAGTCAATAAGCATTCGGCCCATAGTGCCCATGGACATCCGCAATCTACTGATAACAGATGCGTTGCTGACCTAAGACTTAATTGGAATGCCTTGTGTTCCGGTAATTTCACTCGCTATCTACCCTTGACCAGGAACACAAGTATGCTTAGATGCACAATAGTAGTTAAGTATGACAGTTGAAATCGGTAGGTTTTTTGTACTGGGACGGTACAAGCCAAGTACAGTAACATGGAACTAATTTTCACTTAATGTGATGATTAGAAAAACCTAATATTTCTTTCTACTGCTTTATCGTTGTACCTGATTTTTGGAAATATTTGTAGAAATATATATAAGTGACATTCGGTGTCAAATTCAGCTGTTGACATTTCGAGACTCATGTTCCAGTTTTGAAAATTCTGATTGTTGTACTAAGTTATCAATTATCTGTAGCCGAAGGAGACCGTGTTATTTTTATTGTAGAACAAGTTTTTTTCTAAGTTATAACGACGCAACTACCTAAAACTAAATTCATTATCACGCCTAAAAGATTTCCTCACGGCGTCCAATTAAATGTACATAGTTTAAGAATAACTGTATTATCTAGATTAAATTGCGCTTCAGTAAATTAAGTTAATTTCCTACAAGTTAATTCGGCAACATCATTAATAAAGCCGTCGGTATTCGTCGGTCTTAATTACTACTTTACGTAACCACATTCTGAATTAAGGAATGCTTGCCATACTGGCTTTGATATAAGGGTAATTTTTTTATTCCCTAAGGACCACGGTTTATTTAGCATTGGTCCTAAGATTTTAGGATTGACGGTATACAATAATTTGGCTTACACGAGTGGTGGTTTAGGTTTCTTAAGTAATTGCGGTCGAGAATTATATCCCATTTACGTATACAGTTGGTAAAACGGGTAGGAATAAATTGTAAGAGATTATGTTTACGTTTGTCAGTTAGGAGAACCTTTAGGTAGTTAAGTATTCTGATCCTCAACGCATGTTATATGAGTAACTAGCTGTTGCTCGCGCCTTCGTCTGCGTCTAATTATTGTTTTACTGCAATAGTAAAAATAGCCTATATTCTTCTTCCTAGGTCCCAAGCTATCTCTTTGTAAAATTTCACTACGGTCAGATCAGTGGTTTAGTAGTAATGAGGTAACAAATAGACATACAAAGTTTCTTTCACATTTATAATAGTGTGGATGATATCAAGTGTAATGCGTTTTGAACTGCTACTGTTCTAAATGTAATAAGCAAGACCATTACTTATTTCATGTCATGTCGTTTCATTATTGGAGCTTTCAAGACCAATTAAGGCCACTCAATTAAATTTGCCGCGGATTATAGGAAATTGTTAAAGCTTTAGATGTATGTACGTCATGATTGAACCTGTTCCTTTTTAATTTTTAGATTGGAGATAGAATCAAATAATGGATATTTCATTTGAAGCCTTAAAGCTGCCTGTAAAGGGCAATATGACGAAGGCACTATAACCACTATACTTAAAACTACAGTAAAAGCTAATATTGTTGAAACACGATCCTCTTAAGCGGTAATGATGAACATTTTATAGTTATTATAACGTTGTATCATCTGAAAGGGTCAGTAGCAATGGCGCCTAAAGTGTACTCACGCTGACACATTTTTGTGTGTCAGCACCCAAAACCTTTCACGTCTCATCGCCAACGCTGTGATAATTCAGGTTCGCATTTTCATGCAAAATGCGACATTACAATATATTTTCTATTACAATCAATATCTTTGGATATAATTATAAAAGAATATCTTTTAGTATAATGAGAAGATATACATATAGATATGTCCTGATTCTGTTTCTGTGTGTAATTCCTATGTATATAGTCAAAAGTATACTTTCTAACAGTGTCAAGATTGAATTCACCTTTAGCATAATATCGGAGCTAATTTAGCTAGAGAACTTGTACCTGTTGGATTCTGAGCTTATATCCATAAAAATAGATACCCTCTTTTCGTTCACCTTCTTATTCAGAAACTCAGTGAGGACGGTGGCACTGTGAAAAAAGATTGGAAGAAGTTTCATGCATTCGCAAATTATCTTCGTGCCAAGCCATGAGGTTATTGTTGGTCAGTTTCAACTAGCAATTGTTTTTTTTTTTTTTTGGAGAACTTATTGAGGTCGTCTTTGGAAGCGAAAATTCGGAGTAATAATCTCCAAATTATTTCACTAAACACATACTCATTTCATTCAACATTGGGCCGTTCGGTTTACATGACAGTTTGTTTACCCATGCCACTGTACCTATATTGGGATATGGTCAAACCTGGTGTCGTGAAACGATAGCTTGTAAACCGATATGTTGAATATTTATTTTGAGTCTTATTTATTTACACAATTTTGTATGTAATTATGTAAGCCTGAGATCTAGTAGTGACAGTTGCAGTTGAGTGCTAAACGTGAGTTTCTGGGTTCGATTCCCGGGTCGGGAAAAGTTTTATTGGATTTTTCTAAATGGCAATTTAATAATGCAATTTTCAGTAGTAGCTCCATACTTGGAATTGTGCCTGGAAGTTGGCAATAGGCTCACCTATTACCATCTTCAGTCACAATTCCAACCCTCTATAAGAGGGGGCTCAAAAACGTCATCGGGGAAATGTGGGTGGTGTACAATACTTAGTATTCATCATCATAATCAGCCAGAAGACGTCCACTGCTGAACGAAAGCCTCCCAAGGGGAGAAGACCAAGGGAAGACCAAGGGGGTTTGCCATAATCCCCACGCTTGGCAGGCGGCTTGGGGATCACAGAATCAGGCGGATCGACACACCGGGGTGTCTACACTGCGAGGACGCCCCGGAGGACACGGTGCAGCACACGGTGGAGGTGTGCCCGGCATGGGAGCCGATGCGCCGTGTCCTCGTAGAGGAGATCGGCGGCGACCTCTCGCTCCCGACCTTGGTGAGATCCATGGTTCGGAGCGAGAGCGCATGGGCGGCCGTCGCCTCCTTCTGTGAGGCGGTCATGGCCGCCAAGGAGGAGGTAGACTGGCGACGCCCAGGAGGCCGCCGAAGGGGACGCCCGGCTCGTCGACGCCGCGAGGCGCGCGACGATCTCCAGCCACCATAGAGGAGGGCCTGCGGGCGGCGGACTTGGGCCGTCCGTCGCCCGACCAGAGAAAGGCCCGAGACGGGGGGGGGGCAGCGTAGTGTTCCACGCGCCCCCCCGTTAACAAAGTGAAGTCAGCAACAGTCGTGGGGCCCGCCTGGGCTAAGGGCGGGCCAACGCCTGCCGGGGCTGCGAGCCAATATAACAGATATCGCGGCCCCGGTACACCAAGGGCGATCATGGGGACACGGGTGGGTTTTAGTCAGTAAGAGTCTGACACATCCCTTCGCTCTTGCCCAGGGCGGAGGGGGGTCATTGGATGATTTCCCACCCAAAAAAAAAAAAAAAAAAAGGCGGCTTGGGGATCGCAGTGGCTCACCGATTAGTGAGAGGACGCTGTTGCCCATCCTCCGGTGTCTGGCCGCAGTTTTAAGACGTACCAGGGTCTATACTTAGTATTACCTCTGCCTAACCCTTCGGGGAAAACAAGTATTTGACTTTTTATAGACCATGTTATATGGGCGTGAATAGATTCTTTAGTCTAATCATCTAGCTAAAACGCTTGTTTAGGATGCAGCAGCGCCATTTTCCCTTTATTTGGGGCTAAGATCATAAATCACAATATTTATTTTCTTTCAAGCCTTATATTTTGTGTTTCACGACCCTAAGTGTACTTTAGTTAATGTACATTACGCGACAGCAGTTCTATCACCATCATTTAGATGGTTGGAAGTTCACAACTGTGCGTTTCTCTAAAAACTTTCTGCCTCGCACAACAAAACTGTGGAATAAACTGTCGTCTGCGGTATTTCCGGACCAATACGACCTTCAAATCTTCAAGAAAAGAGCGTACTCCTTTTTAAAAGGCCAGCAACGCACTTGTGACTCCTCCGGTGTTGCGGGTGTTCATGGGCGACGGTAATCGCTAACCATCAGACGATCCGTCTGCACGTTTGTCGAGTATCTCATAAACAAAAATAACTATAAACCAATTTATTAAGGTTTAACTTACCTTTCAGCTCAGAAAGTGAAGAATTATTTCCACTTCTCTCATTAGTTAGTATTTGCGTCATATGTCTGTTGCGACCATAGATTTAGAAATTCTAAGTCTATGGTTGCGACATATACATATGTACTGTTTGATATCCTTGCTCTAAGCCGTGGGATGTGGGAGAGTGGCATGTTTACTGTGATTAATCAAATCGCCTCCCGTTTGTAGTATGTTTGTAGCGACGATTAATGTACTGGAAAGACATTGAGGATGAGCATAGATTGTCTTCACTGGTATTAGGTATAAAGATATTTTCCAAACCCATAATGTGAAATTAAATTGATATATAATTTAATATTGTTATCAAGTTGTCAATCTATTTAAATTAAAATTAAAACGCTTTTATATAAAAGCGAAAACTACTTACTCACTGACTAAACACTATATCTCTGAAACTATAAAGCGTCTTATCTTGAATTACCAAGTAGGTTTTCTTTCAGAATGTCATCAATCATCCACTAAGAAAGAAATCTCCAAAATTTAGTCTCTAAGGTATGAAATGAGATTCAAATTGAAATGAAAAATCTCTATACGGACTTAGTCGCGGGTACAGCTAGTATGTCGTTGCTTTTTCGAATTTGGAAATTTTTAATATTATTTAATTTTTAGACTCATACAAATATACACCATTATTTTTAGTATAAACTAAAACTTGAAAGTTTGTTCAGAATCATGAACAGAACCGATCGAAATACTTTTTATACCACGTTATATTTTGTCAAAATAATATTAAATTTCTATTATACAATTTTGAATTTTTTGATATAAATTAAAATATATGACACGTGTTTCGTATTGTATATTAAAAATAATGTTGTATAAGTTGCGGTCTGTATCATGTTGCTTCAATTTACAGGCGCCAATTAAGTATATGTATTAAAATAGACTTAGAATTTCGCTTACGCTGAATATTATCGTAGTTATACTCAACTAAATTTATGTTTCCACATGAAATTCAAATAGAGTATACCTACGTCATCTTACTCCACTCTGATAGATTTCTTCATTTGCCAAGCATTCGTTTAAGTAAACCCTTAAGTATTCCGTATTAAATGCTGATGCAATCACATTATACAGGGTTGGAGCCGCCTCGGATTTCCATCGGAACTGGCGTGGGATGAACACTTGTGAACTGAAAATGGTAGAAGGATGTTCTCTGAATAGATGAGGTTGGAAATATTCTGTGTAGGTGGAGGTCGGTGTGTTCAATATAGAGAGGTTCTTATTGAAATGGAATTCATCATCGAGAGAACATTGTTAAAATGAGCATGCCCAGGGTTGTATTCTTACGGGCAAAGTTATAGTGGGATTAATTGAAATTATCAGTAGCAATTTGGACACAATTGTGTACGGTAATCGGCTAAATGTGGGTGTTCAGTACCCCAGCCCTCGGGGAATATAGGCATGATGTATATAAAAGTTGTATTCGCGTAAAACGTAGATATATCTTCATTTGTTTATTCATAAGACGCTACAACGTGAAGAGCTAATAGAGTTAAATCACTCTCGATTTAATCAAATTAATAAAATAACATAAAATAGCATCACGCACATTTGGCCGACGCCGTTATTAATTCCCATGTAATAGGAACCTAATGCCATCTACTGGAATTTCCAGACCATATTGGGGTTTTCGCCCAATAAACATTACCCGACCTGGAAATCGAACCCAGGACTTGGCAAACGCGCTTGCGACTAGACCAATGAGGCACCTATAATTACTTAATATCAGCATTTATTTTAGGTACTGCCTTATGTTTGTGTATTTTTAGAAAAAAATAATTCAGTACTTAAAGCTTTTCTTTCATAAAAATCTCCTACAATTTTCCAAATCCATTTCACATAAAAGTTCCTTGCCTCGTCAAAAATAAAGAGCATCTATGAATGACAGGCGAGCTCGGTTGTTATCAAAAGCCACCAGACATTGCATCGGTCGGATAAATCCTGGCTTCAACGTCACAAGAACGGATTTATCCGGCGATTGTAGTGTATGTCAGTCAGCTTTATCAGATAGACTGCTTTTGACAAAAATGCGTCAGCTTTTGTAAAGACATATGTTGTCAATCAATATCAATTTGTATGTTATAAGCTAGCTAGTTATAAACAAGTACAATAGTAGAGCCAATAAAGCTATGAAAAAGATTTTTATTTTGAGAAATAATTTTCAAAAATTGAAGCTAGAGTATAAAGAATGAAGAGTTAGGCAGAGTATTACTATTGTACACCAACATTTCACCGATGATGTTACTGAGTCCATCTACCGACAACAATTTCAAACTGCGGACTGCTTCTAAACATTTTCTAACAGAAAATGGACTTGGGGATCGAACCAGCCGCGCTTTCGACCAGTAGATTATTAAGTTTATAACTCAACTCAATATTATTATATTGAGTCAGTCGCAAGAATGAGACAAAGAAAGACGCAAATAAAGATATCACTAGAAAAAGTACTAATTAAATCATAGCTCGTGATAAAACTGATTTAATAAGTCGAGTAAAACGATTTTATCGAAGTATAATAAATAGATAAAACTTGGTAAACATATAGCCAATCTTTGGGGCCACAGTTATAGGTACAAACGAAGTCGGACAAAGCCCATAAGCTCAATTTATTTATTCTACCTACTAAATAAACAACGGTATTGTGAGGTATCAGTAAATCCTAAGATTTTGCAGAAAGTCCTAGAATAACGCGGTAACAAATACCGTGAAACCTCACCTTACAATAAATATTATTAAATCAACGACATAGGACATTGTTATATCTACTTTGAAGAAGGCACTTACTTCTTGCCTCCCTGTATAATAACGGCATATACGAGACCTGGGAATCAATATATATCGACTTGATAATATTCCACAATGTACAGACGTCCACAAAACTCCTAAACAACGAAATTTGAACTGAGAAACATCATAAACAACAATGTTGTTACCAACTTTTGTTTGAAACCAATGAAATTAATGTTCCATCTTTCTAATTGAAAAATTATAACTTGAATAATTCGGAAGCGAAACAAAGATATCTAAGAGTAGAAATATAATTCACAGTGATTGAAACCAAACTACATTTTGCCAGTACCGAGAATAATAAATTGGTTAGGTATATATGAGGACGATGTCGAAATACAGCCTGAAGCGAAGTCCCGAATAACATCAAGTGACCAAAACATCACAAAGGTCATATTGAAATGTATATCAAAGAGAAATATCAACGTTGTGTTACCGAATTGTGTTGGTCTTTTAGAAATGTTTCAATGTTTAGTTTGGAAACAACTTGCTCAAGGCATTTAGGTATTATTTTAATGGTCATATGTGATGTATGATATCACATTTATATTCAGTTAGTATTTATTATTTTAAATTATTGTTTCGTGTTGTACTAGCGGCATTGCATGATCACTTGTGACAGTTTTACACTTCCCTGGACAGACCGCCTCTCGACGTTATCTCGGTATATCGTTACGTGACAGTACGGCTAAGGGTGGTAGCTAAGTAGCCGCACTGTTTCATTACATTGCTCATTATTAGTCATGGTACGTTCCGCCTACAGGCGTCAACGTCTGTGGCCGTATTTGTCATATCAAAAAATTAAAAATATATTTAATATGGTAGTGCGGCTGTAGACGGTATGATAAAATGTACGGGATTTTGGAGTGTCATATCATGACATTTCCAAATGGTCAAGTGTCTCGGAACCTGTTAAAAGTTGTGTTGTTACTTATGGTATTTGACCTCACACACTGATTTTGTCGTCTGGATGTATCGAGACTTGAAGGAAAGTTTACTGAAGTTCCTACAAAATCGTCTTATTCACAAATATAAACCTAGTCATCGAACCATCGTGTTCCTCTTACTGTTCTCTCATTGTATTTGAGGTTAGCGCTACATATTTTGTCTACCTTTCATCTCTCATCAGACCGTCAGAAACCATCTCAGAGTTTACTTTCTCCTCAGTCATGTAATTATTCACATAATCCATCCTTCTTTTCTTTGTTCTGTCTATTCTTTTATAGCTATCAACATCCATACTCTACTCTTCTTGTAACATGTTCATGCTCGTCATAGCAAAGTGCTAAAACAGTATTCGACATTTATTTCACAGCTTCTATCGTAATAACTTTGTGTATGGTTGTACGCAAGATTCCGCTCGCAGGAATGCCGGCGCGTCTCCGTCTAATGAAATTGTGTGCGTCTACGACCCTGCTGCCATCAGCTGATTGACATTACAGGAACACCAGCTCTGTCATCTCACATCTAATGTTTTAAGACTAAGCTACCTACTATTACAATTTTTACCGCTAAAAGAATAACGCGAGCTCTAATTAATTGATACCAGTAGACCAATGAAGCAATTTTGCTCAGTATAGTGGTCGCAGGCACGACTGCTGAGCGTGAGATCCTGGTTCGATTCCCGGGTCATGCAAAGTGTTTTTCTGTATAGAAATTGTAATAGGCTCGCCACCTATTATATACATTTTATTATATACATGAGATTCAATAACGGCATCGGCGAAATGTGGGTGTACAATGGTACACCTCTGCCTAACCCTTCGGGGAATACAGACGTGATGCTATATTATGTTAAGCAGAACCAACGTTGGAAATAAAAACTAAGTTACAGAATGTGACTGCATGAATAGTAATTATTGATGTTGGCTGAATAATTTAAAAAACGAATCAGTAAATATCAATAGGCACTATTCCTTCGATAGCTTGTTTAAATACACGTAGTATGACGCAGTAGGTAAACCAGCTGCTAGATTTCTCATATCAGATATCATAGTTACCCGAGGATAATGGAATGGTCCAACAATATAATTCGCCAGCAGTGGCGGGTCGTGGGGGTCAGGACCCCCCCAAATCGTACAAGTTTAACTATAGTATCCCCCACCCCCCCCAAATCACTTTACTGTTAATATGACACCCCCCAAAGTCTTTGGCTGCGACCGCACCTGTTTGCCAGTCATGTATGTATTTGTTTTGACGCAAGTATCCTACTAATATTATAAATACGAAAGTTTGTGAGGATGGATGGATGGATGAAATTTGGCACAGAGATAGATTGTAGTCTGGAATAGCACCTAGGCTACTATTTATCCCGGGAAAATTTACGGGTTCGTAAACCACACGGGCGAAGCCGCGGCGAAAGCTAGTAGTCAATAAAGTCAGGTACCTCCGCATCAGACTGAGATATTTTATAGAAAAAGAGGTTCGTAGTCAACCGTGGGTGCACGTAGGATGAGTAGAAAATATTCTATTGTTAAGTAATATAAAGATGTCATGCGCGCAGCACCCAGCTATTTATAATAATATGTCGATCGATTTCACGCTACGAAACTTATAATTTGGTTTGAAACATTTTCTTTAAAACACAAATGGGATATACCGTAATCATCTTTTGTTTACTAAAATGTACTCATGTCTTTTTTTAGAATTGATACTTTATTATCATTATTTGACGACACGGTTGGCGCAGTGGCTAAGCCATTAGCTTTCTGCGCTGTGTCGCGGGTTCGATCCCCGCACGGAACAAATATTTGTATGATCTACAGATAGTTGTTTCCATGTGGACCACTGGTTGTGTGTGCATGTGACATGTATGTTTGTAAACTGTACCCACGACACAGGAGAAATCCTAGAGTGTGGCAAGGTTTTAAAAAAAAGAAAGAAATTATAGGAGGCTAGGGCCGAGCGTAATAATGAATTAAGTAATATGAAGAATAAATACAATTTATGTGGCGGTTTGACATAGTTTCTATACAGTATTCCTATTGTATACGAACTATGTCGTTAATTCGCAAAACTGATTCATCGGATAAAAGTTATCTGACAGCTAAAAAATCGTTTGTTGACAAAAACAGTTTATTAAATATTGTTCAGTATCGATTTTCTTCTAATGGATTAATTTTAGCCCACTTTGCTCCGTTAACACGATTCTACATATGAGTGCCATAACAGTTTCTATCGTGCCGAAGACAATTTTTCAGTACATTATCTCCATTTTTCGCTACACTAATTCAAAAGAGTTTTGTCATCAAATATCACATACTCCTGGCTGGATAAATTCCACTTATTCCTTTGAAAACTAGAATCTTTTATCTTGATGTTCCCTATAAAATATCCTGTTTCAAGAATAATAAATTCGAGCCGCAACTGTAGCGAATATGAGCTACATGCTTTCCTACCTCCACACGTCGGGCGGTCAGGAGCGTCGGAAAATGTTGAAAGAATTTATTCTATTCATCCGTTCAAATAATAAGAGAAGTATTCACCTGAGTAATGTTATTTGAAACTTTTAACAGTACACAGCTAAGCAAGTGTCTTTAGGTACCGAAAGGCAGGCGGACATGGAAGTAACAATAATACCCCCGTTCTCTTCAGCCAAAGCGTTACCTGAAAATTTGAGCAGTGGTGCTTACGCATGATACCATCTGCTCAGATTTAACCGTTCTTGAAACAACAAAGAAATTAATCAAAATCAAAATGGCGTTATAGGACGCAAAATCTATTTCTTTTCTTTTAATACTGATTCATATAATAAAAATCAAATTAGTTTTCATACAATTTATTTTTTGCACTTACAAAACATGAATATCAAAAATGCGGTATTGCATTTAAAATCTAAATTAAATAAGAATACCTAAGATGTACGTACAAATAAATTATAATAAGGTTTAACGTTAGTAGGTACTTATAATATCAATGGTATAGCAGATCTTTCGATTGATTCCTCGATATATTACTAAAATACACTTAAACATTTATTTCAAAACAATAAAAAAACACGATGAAAAATATTTTCAGAAGTTGTACAATATATTTCCAAAAATTTGCATTGCTATTTTATATCAAGCTATATGGCAACATAAATACAAAATGTTGCCATCTATAACTGTTAATTCGGCGAGGTCGTTTCCATGAACAATTTGTTCCAGCGATTGCAAGCATATTGCCAATACTAAATAGATACTAATTAATTTGTTCCTATAATAACCACTTCGTAAACCCATAACAATGGCACTTTCTTGACTATAATAACAATATTATCACTTTCCAATACATTTGTGAAGTACAAATATATTCAGACAAAAGTTTACACTAACTTCAAGTTAGGAGAATTTTTTCCATGTTCCATAGAAACATTTATCGAATAAGATGATATAACGAGCAAATTCTCTACCTGTTTTGAGGAAAATGGAAAATGGAAAGACATTTCACATTAGAAAAATCCTTACTATCCTGTAGTCTCCTAAAAAAAAATACACATTAGATAAGGTAATACACCACTCCAATTCGTAATGATGAGACCAGAAAATGTTCTAAGGCACCAGATTAATCCACCATTTTTCCATTGACTTTCAAGAACTTTCAAACAAAGTTGCTAAAGGCTAACGAAACATGAAGGTGGGGAGTCTACAGCTCCTGGACAGGGTCTTCAGCATCGGCCAGTTTAACGAGGCCGATGAAGCTCTTTTCCGGCTGCATCAGGGAGTGTCGATCTCCTCCTGTATTCCTCACGGCTAACCTGTCACCAGCCTTGAGGAACAACGCGGAGGCAGAGAAGCAAGAGTTCGGCTTGTCGATATGTTCTGTCGAGTGCGTGGATTGCGCACATTGTAGGAGCGTCTCCCGACCCTCAATCTCCGAGTTCGTGCGGTGAAGCACCCAGGAAATGATGTCGTGGCTGTCCAGGTAGTAAATCTGTTGAGAGAGATAAAATAATCATAATCGGTCCATATGCTAAGGAGCTACTAGTGTTCCAACTCCATTAGCACAAACTGGTGAACGAAACTTTTTGCGAGAGACTTTTTGAAGAAAGATTTGCTGTTCTATGGAAATAATAACATAATATCCTTTTAGACCACACTCCATAGTAGGAAACATAACACATTTTACGTAATCTATTTTTAAAATTTGACGTTCGTGATGCATGCCGTAATTACATAAAGAGAAAGATTTTACGGCCTGTACCTTATTTATAGTTAAAAGCTGGGCTAACAACGCTTCTTACAGAGTATTGACTGGCTTAGTTGTACACAGCTGTATCACAAAATAACAAATAGCATCACACGTCACTGTGACATTACCTGCACATAGACCAGATAGACCCCGGTATGGTGCACGTGTACGTGTCCGTTGCGTGTGAGGGTAGGTCTTGGGTGCGGGGACGCTGCCGTCCACGGAGCTGGGTACCACACGTCGTGAGCGGCTCCGTGAGACACGCGCACTAGACCATTACCTGGAAAAAAGAAATTTAAAATGAATTCCCAGTTAGCTGTTGCCTGTTCTAAAAACGAGGTTGGTGTTGCTAGCAGTCATAACGCTCATTATGATAGGATAGGATAGGATGATGGAGTTCCTTGCCGGTTCTCAAGGAGTTTCTTGCCGGTTTTTCTCCATAGGACCAACTTTTTGGAATCGTGCAACTAGAGTCCTATAAAGTTTCATAAGTGCCTGTATTAGGTTTATTTGAAATAAAAACAATTCTACCTTTCTATCTATAGGGTGACAGGCAGATGATGTTGACGTCTATCTAACGGACTAAATGTTGACGTCACTATATTTTTTTTACCGTAGGATAATCGATACCTACTATACTAGATAGTTATTTACTAGTTGGGTTCCAGAGGTCAGTGCTAATATTTAGTTACCTACATATGTTTGAAACATCCTCGGGAAAAGGATAAAAAGATACCGAACTTAACAAGTCATAACACGTGACAAAGCATCCCGCCTGTATTCCCCGAAGGGTTAGGCAGAGGTGTACTATTAGAGGTGCACACCCACATTTCGCCAATGGCGTTATTGAGTCCCATGGGGGCGAGCCTATAGCTATCTGGGCACTGGGCACAGTTCCAGAATCCACGCTGCTACTGAGAACTTCCGTTCAGAAAAACCCAATAACACTTTGCCCGACCTGGGAATCGAACATAGAACTTCGCGCTCCGTAGTCGTGCTTGTAACCACTGGACCAAAGAAGCTGTCAAACTAATAAGGCTCAACAAGTCGATTTATTACTTGTTGGTTGTTTTTTCAAAAAGAAGAACCTTCAAGCCAAAATATATTTCTTTTTATGAAAAGACTTAAATTCATTATATAGATTGAGTTTTTATGTGAATCAAAAGACCAATTTTATATCTGATCAGAGTTCAACATCATTTTTCTATTATCCCTAATGTAAATTCTCCTTATAAAATTTGTTAAATATTCAAGGCTTGAAAGCAATTATATTCATATAGAACGATTGGAGAAGCCTTATTTCTTTATTAAACGTTCCCTAAAATTTGTCTAGATCATGAAATTCAGACATATTACGTAAATAAAAATATCATGATTGAGTAGGTACAGTTGTTATATGTATATAATGTCCTCCTGACCATTTTCGGTCACGGCCAATCTCACCGGAGATTAGCCAACTACGCAGGAGATATTATAGAGCACAAGTATGTGCGCAAACACAGGTGCTCTCTCTATTCCTTCACTCTCATAACCCGATGGGACGGCAATCCGACCGAAGAGAGATCAGGCGCAGGACCAACAGCTTTACGTGCTTTCCGAGGCACAGTGTGTATTCATATGCACAAAGACCCAGACCCGAAACAACTATCTGTAGATCATACAAATCGACGGCCCCTACGTATAAAAAGTCTTGTCCAAAATTGCATTTTTTTTTTAATTTCATAATCAGCTTCTATTTATTGATACACATAGAACTAAGAAATAAGCAGTATTTCCGCAGATACGAAAACGTATAAGAGAACAAATATCACGAATATAGTATTAATTTCACATCGGTTAGAAGCTTTAAAACGCTTTAAAACCTGTAAACCTCGACTTTTGATATGTCGCTTTGTACGTAGGGACCGTCGAAATATTTGTCCATGCGGGAATCGAACACGCGACACGTAGCTCAGCAATCGATCTCTCAACCACTGCGCCAACCGTGCCATCAGTTGTTATACATAATATGTATATATTATGTCACATTACATGTTCGTCGTTATGAAATGGGTGATGTTTTGTTGTATTATATTTAGTTCATGAATAATGTATAATTGAGCGCTAATTTTTGAACAGACGTTATTTTTTTGCAGTCGGCTTTATAAATATGCAGGCTGTTAGTTCGGTAGTAATAATGCTGTGAGTTCATTAATTAATATGCAAATATTATATTAATAAACTATATTTTGTATATCAAAAACTAATTAGTATCTCGTTCAAACTTGCTTCAGATTTGTATTATTTAATAAACAAAAGTTATATTTGTGTTTTTCGCAATCAGAATGAAATTTTTGAATTTACAAATTTTCCGCTTTCCGTAAAGAAAAATACTTTACAGTCAAAACTCATTTAGAGTTATCCTATGCCCTAAATGTATAAGAAATAAGTCACATAGCTAGGTATCTAGATATTAAGTAAATATAGTACCCACCTTTGTAATGTTCGTGAACTTCAGGGCTCAAATGTGATGTGTTGCCGTGAAAATGAGCCGCCACAAACGGCCTCCTCACTCCCTCCTGAAAAAGAAATAGTAAAATATTAAACCAGGTTGTAGGTATGTAGGTTTAGAGATTTCATTATTAAATGTCTATAACTATACGTTGAAGCTAGCTAGTTGAGCAATAAGCTGTAATATCAATGAAAGATGTTGATTTATGTTAGTTGAAAAATATGAAGTAGAAAAAAACATACTTCGGAATGTGCTTAGGATCTCGTTTACAATAACTTTAATAAATGTACAATAAAGGATTTCAATTTTCTTTTCCGCGCCAAGACAAGTGGCATTGTGATATTGTTTCGAATAAAAATATCTACCACACCTATTATACACAATAGAACGTGTGAAAAGTAGTCTTCTCACAAAAGAACTAAGTACTTTCTAAATACTTATACTTATGATAGTATCATAAAATTATATACCTCATAATCACTGTTCCTGACGGTTCTGGTGACTGCGTGCATCGCCATCTTCGCTGAGGGATATTCCAAGTTGGCAGAGAACTTCTTCGTCTTGCGTCTGAAACAATATCACTAGTTAGGGACACTTGTAGAACTTTGGCGCGTTTGCAATATCTTTGTTGAAAATGGATAACTATATATGATACAGTTCTATAGGTACTAGTATCATTACGCTGTCAATTATTTATAACAAATTATCTGGACGTCGAATTCAATACATTTTGTATACAATTTTCCGTGATACAAATACTTTTCACGGCTCTTAAATCCTATACAATAGTATTTATTATATGTTTGTCTGTTTGTAATCGCATTCTAGAAAACAGCTCTAACGAATTCGATGATATTTACAATATAGGGGTCTTTAGTGCCGGAAAATTGTTCCAGTCTGATCTCAAAAATTCGTGACTAATATTTAATATTAGGTTACAATATGGAACATAAATTTCAAATCTTAAAGTAATAGAAGTTTAAATAATATAATGAGTTTCTCCTGTCATTTAACGAAGTATGTACCTACATTATAGCGTCACGTTTCACGCCGTAAGCATTGAAAATCCGGACCACACCCGGCTTTACATCTTATTTTTTATCAAAGATTTTAGACTAGTTCTCGGAGCCAAGAGCTTTACACGGATCATCGTGCTTTTAAACAAAAATATTGGTGGATTAAAGTTATTACTTTGAATAATTATAACAGATTGTACCTACTTCATTTAAATGAATCAATCCAGCCAATAGCTGGAAAAGGCTCCTATATAACAGAGTTAGTGAAAAAAAAAACATTATATTGAATCAATTTTACCTTTTATCATATAAATTCCACTAACCTTTATCAAAGGATTCAATATTCTGGAGAAAATATATCTTAGTAATAAAATATTGCTCGAGTTTGCGCTAAAGTAAATAGATTCAAGCATCCAAGGCGTATTAATTTTCAGAGAATATTTCATTTCCCCGCATCCGATGTAGGAGGCATTTCATCGAGAAATACTGCAAAAGGATGTCAGACTTATTGGTTATTAATATAGTAGCTGGCACAACATTTTCATACAGTTTTCTTGGGAAAACATAAGTAGAAAAATATGATATAGCCTGTCTACACCGTGTTTTTCTAGCTATGTATAAATTATATAAGAAGAAAAAATATAAGACATTTTTCATAAAAAATAATCAGTTTTTTGTCTCTTCTGAAAACTTATCAAATTTTACTTGCGTGGTATTGTTAATTAAGCGACGATTTTGGATGTAAAAGTAGATAGGTACATAACATTCGCACGTCTTGAAGCGATAGTGTGTGACAACTATACGTGACACGTAACAATAGACAAATAAGACCCATTTTAGCAAGATCATGTATAGAATGTATATACAAACAACGAGTTTGGTTCCAGCACGGATTCACCACAGTATATTGGTTTTATCAACTTTAACAGTCAATCAAGATGAGCTGGAACATTACTGAAAGAAATTGTTCAAAAGATATTGGTCCGTTGTAGGGCCACTTTTGTCTTTTGTTATAATAAATGGACCATAATGACTAAAGATAAAATACGATTTGTGACACTACAATAATTTATGTCACAAAAGACAAAATATGGACCATTAAATACAAATTAAACTACGTAAAGAGCCGTTTTGCGGCCGCCATCTTGAACAAAAGACATAAATATTCATAACTGTTCATCTCACTTCTCAAGTTTCTACCTTTTGTCCCTCCTCGACCATTCCTCATAACTTGGTCCCTTCATAACTACTAACTGCGCTTTTGCCGCGGGTCCACCTGTTAACATCAACTTAACGCGACCCCGTTTAGCGGCCAAGCGTGAGTTGCGCCAACTTACTTCATCAACGACTCTTTAATTAAAATTTCTCAACAACTAAAAACCTTGCAAAGGAATTTAAGTTTTAATTACTTTAACTTTGTATGAACTGGAGTTCTTTAGCTTGCTTTTCAAATTTCGTGCAAAGTATAATAATTATATACATGTAAGCATATTATTTATAAAATACCAAAGTGTAGGTACGTATCTTTCAAATCAAATTATCCTTACTATTCAAATCTCTTGATGAAAACCGTCCCTTTAAATGTACTTAATTAGTGGGAGCTATTATGATATAACACCACAGTATTATGCTCAGTAAATTAAGCAGAATGATAATTATTCAGCTCAAGGAGAAACTCTATAGAGGACATTGACTTGTGATAAATTCCGAACTTCTCTTGAGACATGTCACTGGCAACGCGGACTCGAATTGAAGAGAAAATTGGATAAAATGTATGTTTACGTCGGGACCGTTTCTATTGAATGTAATCCCGTGAAATTGTCACAACACTATGATACCTCTCACTCAACGCTCCGTGTCATGAAAAAGAGTGTTTGTATATGTCAGTTTTCTTGCATATATATGTATGTGAGAGTATTACGCGATCTGTGTATGTATCTGACATATTTTTCTTAAATTATGGGCGTAATGGATCTTACAAGTATAACACTAGGTTGTGCTCACGGCTTCATTCGTGGAAAAATATGTTTCATGCAAATATTGAACCACCAATTCACCAGCTTTGGCGTGGATCAGGAATCTTCCTATCATACGTAAAGTTTGTAGGCTTCATATTGTTTTTTTTTTTAAAAAAAAACAATAATTGCATTTAGAGTCAAAATGCACTTATTATTTTTTAGCAGTAAGCAGACGATATATTTGTATTGTGTCTATTGTATGTAACGCGACACAAACGTTTGAAACTGAATCTCTGCGTGCCGTGTAAATTATAACCTAATATTTGGTTCTTCTGTACATTTACTGGGGTAATTATAGCAAAAATATCAACAGTATAACTTACAGAACTTTGCAGACTTTTGAAACTTACTAATTAATAGTTGGTATTTGTTAAATTTGTTTTGTATGAACCAAAATTATAAGTCTTAAAAGTTCATAGTTTCATTGATTTGACGGAACGCCTAAATTTTCCTTCAATTTTCCCGTTGTCTTGGACCCCTCACAAGTTGCAGTCGGAGATCTGTATAGACCGCTATTGTCCGGCGCACCCGTGCCGTGGGCAGTGAGTCTCTTGACTGGCTTATCTTTCTACTTCATAATGAACGATTCCCATGTGCTATTTTGTGCCAACTCGATAGAAATATAGAGCACTTCAGGAATGAAGCTGTAATAATTGCAAAAATATGTAAAAAAGGGCTTGTACTGCAATCTGAAAACGTGATTAACTTTAACAATGCCAAAGCGTTTCTCCCACACTAATAACTTCCTATATAAAACATAAGGCTTCCACATTGCTTGGAGGCGGAACCCTGCAAATGGCATAAACTTGGCAAGTCGGCACGTGGCGTCCATATTGTATTCTAACAAGTTTACCTGAAGTATTTGCTGTTGGATCGCTTCTAGTGCCACGAGTACTTTTTGTACTTACTGAAACGTGTCGCTTGCAAGTGGATCGTGGATACAATTTACAAATATACATATCATATACAAACACGGCCATATCACCTATATGTTTAACCCAAAAACAGTCAAACGTGTTTATTAAAATTACACATTCTTCACAATTGTCGCTTTACCTTTAAAAATCAAACCAACATAGTCTACTAGACCATTTCCATTAAATAATTCAAATAAGTTTAGCCCCCAACGCGAAAACGGCGTAATAAAAATAGCAATAAACATAATACCCATGAATATTTCTCATGATGAAACTGGAGAGCTTTGCGGTCGCATTCCTGATTGCTTCGCGCCGACCGACGCCTGCACTTATACACTTGTTTTAGTTATCTATGCTGGAATTTGCGGTCAGCATAACGTTTAGAACTAGATCTTCAAGTACTTTTGACGATTAAGATGCGAGAATAGAATTGCAAATGACAGAGAAAAGGTTTTCGATGAATTTTCTCGGACAAGCTGATATTACTACTTTCATAGACTTTATTGACTACTACGAAAATTAATGTTTCATGTCGGATCACATTATGTCAGCTGATTGTATCAAGAGCAAGGTTTCGGAAAGCGATTTTTACATACATACATACATACATACATAAGTCACGCCTTTTTCCCATGGGGGTAGGCAGAAACTACGGAACGATTTTTTAGTTCATATTTTAAAACTCTAAGTGTTTCCCCAAATAGATTATAACTTTATTTATTGAGGGTGATTACCGTAAAAGTTTACTAAATATCAAAAATTACAAGAATACCACTTGGCATTTAAACTTCAACTTGATCGTCGCGTCGTAAGATTACATGAATTAGCCTACTGAGATAATTCGTTAATAGTTACCTGTCTTCAGTCTTGCCCATGACTCTAGGGGCCGCGAATTCGTCGACAAAGTCGGATGAAGAGGAATCAGGGAATAAGCTACGCTTATTCCGGGCTACTTCATCACTTGTTGCGGATGTTGCATGAGCTGCCGCTGATACTGGTTGTAGGTCTGTAAGAACATTATGATTGGATTAACATTGAAATTATTATCATGACGCTGATTATAACTAAATAAAGAACCTGATTATCCGAGCTTATATTTTGAACAGATCTAATTTTTAACCCCTACAGGGGGATGGGATCTAAGTCTTATAGTCTCAAGCAAAATCAGTTCGTATACAGGATGGACTGATAGCAAGGTAATTTTGATAGCGTCCGGAGCGGTAATGTTGGGTCATCCACGATACAGCGACCTTGCACCTTGCGACATCTTTTTATTCTCAAAAATAAAAGTAAATTTTCGAGGAATACGACTTCAAGACAGTGACTTTTGAAAGGGCCGCGGAAAAGACCTACAAAGACAAGTGGGTCCATTGCTTCTGTCAGTGATTCCATCAAAAGCAATTATGCATAGATTGGCTAGGAGACTACTTTGAAAAGCGATACATGGTTTAATTCTTGAACCTCCGTTTCTTTTTTGATATTCTAATAAAATTCAGTGTTGGGTCTCGTATTGAGGTAAGTTTTACAACATATAACACCTGTGGATTGCATTTGGATTGTCGTTCGTTTCTAAGACTGAACTATAAAAGATTATTGCTTCGCATAGTATTCCTTTGGGAACTGCTTCCTTCAAGTCAAGGTGAGTGGTTCCTTCAAGTCAAAGTCCCTTACGCAAATGCTTTACGTAATAATAATGCATCTAACAGGAACCTGTGGTTTATAAACTAAACACTTTTGTTATGAAAATTATTTGGCAAAGCGAGAGGAAGTGATAAAATTTTCATTATCTAAATCTTGCAGATGCGGTTTCCCTAAATTTTGTATTTTTGCCAGTCTGAGACGTATGTAATTGCCTGTGTTCTATCAAGGTTACTATCACATTCCAGAATTTGCTATTTGTTGAGCTTTATTACAATTATACATTAAATATTATTCGTAGGAGGACCTAAAAAATTTCATAAATCCTTAGCTCTGTACTAGCACTCAAATCTCAACTCCAGTCTTCTCCTTTTCCGAGAATAACGAATCACTTTATTTGATAAACTTATGTCCTAAGTTATTAAAGCCCCTTATAACCATGGCCCACGGCCTAACTACATTTTCCTCTCTGAAAATGTTTAAGTCTTTTAAAACTTTTAGAATCCTGAAAGCAAAGGCAAACTTTAGAATTGTTTAACGGCTTCATAACTACTTTGAAGCGATCGTTTTAGTAGAAAAGATTTACGATACCAAGTGAAGTGTCCGGTACACAGTTATCTAATATAAAGCTTAACAAACTGTGGAGCACTTTGGAGTACTTTATATTCGGTCAAAATGCTCAATGGAAAAGCCCAAGATGCTCCATATTTTTATATTTAAAATCCGGTGTGCGTGTGTTCGTAATTCGTTTCCATCTAAACGGCTTGATCGATTTTGATGAAATTTTATTTTTAAACTTATGGGGTCACCTGGTTCGTTCTTAGCTATAATTGAACCCGGTAGGTGGCGCTGTTGTAGAGATCCAGAAAACATAATACACGCAGATGAAGTTGTTGGCAACAGTTAAAAATATCTTAGATGTCGTTGAAATATCAGAACATAATCTTCATTAATTCAATATAAAATTAATCATTTCAAGTTCTGGAAAATGTTGTAAAGCTAGAGTACAAACATTATGTAAACCGATTAACTGCCATCGTAACTTCAGACAATTTGCAGAAAAGCTTTGAACATTTCCCAGATTCTTAAGAAGCTTATAAGTGCTTCATACATTTTGTATACATAACTTTTTAGATTCGGGTAGTAACTTGGTCGTCAAGTCACCGATTAGTGTCAGGACGTCATAAGTGATTGTTGATGACTGTACTCTATGTGGATAAGGTACAAATTCTTGTTTGGTACGCTGGATTTGTGGCTTCTACAGTATATAGTTAGGTATATATTTGGTATGGACGGTGGTGGACGGACCAGCGACCTAAAGGAGGCAGCTGGGACTGACTGCTTGCAAAGATGTTTTAGCATCTTGAAAGATGCTTATATCCGCAGTGAGTTCATGTGTTGATTCATACGCGAACCCCTCATTACTTCCATCGTTGAAGTAGTCATCAGATACCCAAAAATTATATACTTAATATTCTTACCAGGCAAATCAGGGTCCTCTGGGTTCTCGTTGAGTCGTCGCTTGATCTCCTTGATGTTAGACAGCACGGACTTGTCTCCACCTGTCCTGAACGTCACGTCGCTGTCCATGAAGTCCTCGGGACGCAGGTGCACCATGTTCGTTGTGCCGATCTAGATAAGAGAACAGAAGTCTTTCAAACTGTGTTTTAGAGAGAATTTTTGGTCGTCACGCGGTACATGAAGTAAATGCCGAAATAAGGTCATGGAAGAGTGTAAAGACGCAAAACCGAGTCTCGTTAAAAATGATCGGATACAAAGTAAATCATGACATTAGGCCCTTATTAACCGACTTCAAAAAAGGACGAGGTTTTCAGTTCCAATGTATGTTTTTTGTTGACCTCATTAACATAAGCTCCTTGCTAATAAATGCTGAATAAAGTTATGTTATAATTTTTATTTATTATATTATAGAAGGCGTATCTAAATTAATAATAATTGGAAAGCTTTTCGAAGTGAGACTATGTAACTTCAAAGGCTGACATTCAACTTTTAATACAATTACCAAGATTAAAGACAGTTTTGATTTCGTAACGCTCCAAATATCGTTACAATGACCCGCATTGTTCTACGAAAACAAAGCTTCACTAAAAGTCCTTGTTAAGAAATAAGAAAAAGAAACAACATAAAAAACTGAAGGGGAAATCTTGAGAGAAATTATGAGCAGAATACAAGTAGGTATAGAAGGACCAGTCTTGGTTGGGTCAGGAATTTGAATAGCGACTTAGCGAAATGAGAACCCTTATACTTCATACGTAGTTATAATATCGTATAGATAACCTTACGTTCACTGCGTGAGCGATTCAGTGCTCAGTATATCGTACACTATTTTCTTTTGGGTTAAATCGGTCTCCCGTAAATATTGTAATTTAGATGACAATCCAATTTCAATGTATGAGTTTAAATAAATATCCGCTGAATTCGCTAAGGCAGAATCCACTCATTATTATCAGTAACTCATTAGTCCCTTAATCGCTGCTTTTATACAGCGAGTGAATGTAGTAAAACTGTAAAATAGCAATAATTACCTAGCGGTTGAAAGCTTGCATTCCGTGCAGAAGGGTCTAAGTTCAAAACACAGCCTGCACCCCTAACTTTTTTGGGATCATATGCGGATCAGAAATTGATATTAGTTGCGTTAACGGTGAAGGAAAAACATCGTGAGGAAACCTGCACACCTGAGAGGGCTCCATAAAGTTATCTATAGTACTTGTAGTCCAAATCGTAACAAGCCTAACCTTTCCCATTCTGAGAAGAGACCTTTGCTCAACATTAGCACGGTTATGGGCTGAATTTATATTTACTTTAATTATGGGAGAAAGTCAAGATATAGAAGCCAATGATACCTGCGTAGAAAGAGTGATCATATTCACATATTCGTGAAGTTTTAGGAGTTCACTTTCTGTATTTTCTTATTTTGTGCAATGAGTCAGTGAATGGAACAGCAGCAGATAAGTGCTTGTGATGATAGCGTCGGGTAAAAATACAAACAGACCATGTTTGATTTGAAATGCAAACACAATAAATATGAACTGGGATGTTTTCGAGAAAATAATGTTTGTCGACATTCCGTTTTAAAACTTTAATGTGGATTCGGATGACTGTTGAACGTATAAGTCCTATTGTCTAACAAGATTTGAGGGCTAATTAAAGTGGCTCGTACCCCTCAATCATCATCACATTTCTAATTGTAAACAAGCTTTAAGTAGTTTATTACCACATGGGGGAGGGGTCCGTAGCCAATGAATGTCGCGGTCAGTTTTGATGTGTGACCGTTCTTTAAACAACCAGACTTATGTAAGCAGTAAGTCCCAATAAGTCCAACGAATATCTGACAGCCATTACGGGCAGTAGGCCGAAAATGCTGACCGATGATCATATCTCAAATTTTTAATATCGGCATCGGCAAAATGTGAGTGTACAAAAAGTACATTTCTGCCTAACCCCCTTCGGGAAATACAGGCGTAATGCTATGTTATGTTTTTAATCATCTGACATGGTAAAGATATTTTTGATGAATTATGACGCTTTTTATATTAAAACATGAAGTAGATACAATGATGACTTTCAAGAATTTTGAATCGAAAGGCAAAAAGTGTCAGTACAGACGAATGATTTTTCAACAAGCACTCAAAATAAGCGATTGTCGAAAGAGACGTGTCAAGGCGACGAGGAGACGGGGCGATGGACAGAAAAGTACCACTCGAAACACTTGTGTCACTTTTAAATGCCGGCAGACGTACGTATTAGGATGAATTACTGACTACTGCTGCGAAATGAGATCAACTCCGATCTGAGAGCATGAGCTTGTTATGTTAGTGTGAAGTCTTTTATACATCAATCATTTAAAACTTTGTTACAATTGCGTTATAACTTCGACTAAAAAGTTAGGTGAATATATTAGCGTAAATTAAAAAACTAGATTTAATAATTGGTATTTTTTCTCCTTTAACGTAACGTTTAAACGTATGAAGTGGCTACTACCAATAATATTCTACCACTAAAGTACTGTCGTTTATACCTTTTTTGTTCATTTCTTTTTATTTCAAAAATCTGATTCTTTTATTGAAGAAACAATTTTTCTAGCGAAATTATGGACTATTTCGGGCCCTTATAGAACTGAATTTTAAAAAGCAAAAGAGCCAAAATACGTTAGGGTTTTTCACGATTTGCAAACAAGGTTTATTCATTATATGTATAGGTATGAAGTATAGGGTCAATATCTCTCCTGGGTGTCTTTGGAGGCGATTAGACATTTGAGAAGGGTAGCAACATTCGAAAACATGAATTTACTTTAGGTTTTGCAAAGGTCAGAAACAGTTGATTTACGTAAGTCCGAAAATTCGGAGCATAGAATAATATCGAAGAATGTAGCAATAGGTCATGCTGAGATCCTTCAACAAATTCAATGCGGTCGAAAAATCCCTGGGCTGAAAAATAAAAGCTCTTTAAATATTTATGGAACCGAGCTTTAGGCACATACCTATGCCTTCATTTACTTAGGATAAACATAACGTACTTCTATTAATAATTCCCTACGAACAATAAAGGTAAATTTCAAATTCCTTCAGATATTTGTGGCCATCTCCAGCATCAAATCTGGATGTACAGACGATGTATAATGCTTATCGATTTTCATATTATTTCCCTGACAACGAACAAAGCGATGAAGCTTAAGCTCGGCTCAGAGATTATTTGAAATATTTAACCTTGCGAATATCTCTTGAAATCTTTTTGATCCTCAACCTTTTCAGGGTGAGAGGGTTAAAAGTGTTATCAGTAAGTACGTCTTCGTCTGCCAAGGACATATTGCATACGAAGTACCCGTAGATAGGTACCTACAGATTTCATAACCTATCTGAATTTCAATCCCAAAATTCGAGAGACTAAGTCTGTTGAAATCTGCAGTCGATATCTAGCGATTTTTATGTAGTAGCTTTTATGTTATAAAGCGCTTTTGACAAAATAGCTGTAGCATGTGAAATGCTTGACAAATATCGTTGCTGAAACGAAATAAATTATATCTGACGTCTTGTGTGAGGTTCGTATTTTTTATTAATGCAAGGTTTGGTCCTTCGACGCTTTATTTCCCCCTATCTCTATGAGCCTAAATTCATCTTTTCCAGACTATGCTGAGGAGTCTAAAGGGTCTTCCAATCCATCTAATGATCGTTATCTCGAGTGCTTTCAGTCGAAAGAGCCTCGGAAGGCGACACGGTTGATTGACCTGCCAATGAAATTCATACCTATGTCACTTATATGTGTACCCTATTTATGAGCGCCTTTGAGTAGAAAAGGTTAAAAAGGTACTATAAATAAGCAAATAAGACATTGGATTCCTATTATGAGAGCTGCAAATATTTACTCTCTCAAATTTTTGATGTACCTGTGTATTTACACACAGGTACATCATAAATTTGCTTATATCTTTTACATAAACACCTCACTTAAACATTTAAATCGCGAGAGTGGGATTGTTTTATCTAACTGAACATAAAACAATCCCACTCTCGCGATTTAAAAGCACTCTGATCCCTTTCAGAAAGGTTGCAAATTTCCCAAAATATTTCTTTCCGGGAAAAGGTCCAAAATATCTTTGAAATCTTCTCTTACTGGGCGTTGTTTTTCAGAGAGGAAATATTCAATTACGTTAAAATGATGTCACTCTCCGATGATACGATCTTATTAACAGAACAAAGATGGATAGAATTACTTTTATATTAAATTATCCAATGGTGATAAAATATTTTGCATCTTAATTTCTTTAAGATTCGTTTTTACTACTATAGAATGATTTTGGAAAGATCCCATGTATACCGATCATTTTGTTGAAGTTCGTATGTCATTTGAGTGTTAAATGTATGGTTAGATAAATGTATCGACTTGGTCAAGAGTTTCATAATACTTGTTCTATCGAGACATTGTCTTTATCTCTTTACTTTTCATTGTCTTCAATTTTTATAAAACTTAACTACCTGTACCTCTATTACGAGTTTTCTAACTATTTACTATCATAGTAAAGTAAATTTTCATGATAGCGATTTTAGTTCTTAACTTGGTTACATTAGAGATTAGAGTCGTTTATGTGACATATGTGTCATAGTTAAGTTTTGATTTACTATTTACGATATTATAGAGAAGTCATGTTAGCAACTCTAATCCCTAATGTAACCAAGTTAAGAACTAAAATCACTTGCATAAAAATTTACGTTTACTATGAAAGTAAATAGTGAAAAACTCATAATAGAGGTACTGTATAGTTTAAGGTACTCGTATTTTAGTGATTCCATTACTCCGGAGAATGTTATAAAACCGATTAAGTAATTCAATTATCAGAAAGATGTCTTCTTGTGGAATAGAATCCTTAAGAGTGTAAAAAATACATTATCGATTAAAAGAAATCCAGTTACCTTGATATATCTGGCGTAAAATATGTATACCACATATACATATGTATATCAATAGGACCTCTCATTGGTTATCGAATATTTCTAGTACCTACATTTTTATACGCCAATACCTAATTCTTAAAATCCTGGTCCTTCAGTCCTATTTATAAGCATGGAATTTGTTTGACACTCAAACTATAAAACAGCGTCTAAATCAAAATGTCTAATATTTCCCTGTGTGAACAAAACTAAATAATTTCCGTTTAAAATATTATCACGCTTTACAACTCAAGATGGGTCACGTATAAAGCCTCACCTACATCAAAATAATGAAAGTACTTACATGCTCAGCCCTCTTATCGTAGTCGGGGTACCAGTCCCCGCTCTCCGCATCGTCACCAGTGTCCAGCAGATCCTCGTCATCACCCAAGTTGTCATCCTCCAGCACGGTGATGTCATGCAGTTTGTCTAACGAATCGTATGAACGATCCTTAACTACTTCTTTGCCGTCCACTAGGCCGCTGATATCTTCGTCTGCGTATATCTGTAAATAAAAATCGATACTATAAATACGTTTAACAGGTTGAGCGGTAAAATTAAAATATACTTTATTAATAAAGATTGTAGTATATATCATTTGAGTAATCTGTCTTGCTCCGTAGGAGACGATGTGATGCAATCTGTACTTTGTGATTTTTGTCTCTTTGGATCAATATAATCTGTTTAGTCTAGCAACAATAAAACCGTGCGACCTCATATCATAACAAACACAATACATCATTTTAAATATAGAATTTAGTTCAGTAAAGTTTTTACGCAATCCCTTGACACATTGTCCCAAATATTCTAAGACTCTAGAAAACAAACTAAATCTCTATCTAAAATTTAATCACAATTTAGAGGCAACGAATGTGGCTGGCTCGCTCGTGTGCTTCAACAATAAAACCAGCGATTTCTCTCCATTAGCCGTTACGATGTACGTGGAGGAGTTGCAGCTTGCGTACTGTTTCCTTACACTTTTCAGCAACATATAACAAATAAACGAAGGTTTTATTTAGACTTGATGACCAAAGAATCTCGGATATTTTGTGTTTGCTTTCGCATCCAGCAGTGAGACTTAAATGATTCAACCTTCAACTACTCATCCAGTACATTATATCCGTCTACCAAAGTTAGGAGAAGTTTTTGGTTTAGTTCTTGAGAATCGAGAACCCACTTTACTTATGTATCCCATCTGCTGACAACGACAGCCAGTTGGAAAATGTGTTTTTAACCGACAGATAAGAGCAAATATTTGTGTGTAGTCAATTTGTGGAAACTTAATTTAATGCGCTCGAAAACGAAACATCACAGGATCGATAAATATGAAATTGGTTGAATTGTTATACTCTCCCTTTGTCTTTTAATAGGACTCGCCTTCCTAACAAGCATAAAGTATAAAATTTCCAAAGCGCTTTAATGTATGAGTATTCAATTATGCAAAACAATATCTTATTGGTTATTCAGGCAATTTGTCATCTCAAGTGAGCCACATCAGCCACATGTTCCTACAATGCTCTATGTAATTGATGCGATATTTGACGCATATCATCAGTAACATAAGCATGTACAGAAGGGCAAGAAAAAGGTAATATATTTTCAGCCATTTCTCGTAAACAATTGTTTATAATAACAAGCTCTCGCTTAGCATAACTGCATTGGTACTCCACGAGTGGCGATGTGTGATGATCTAACAAGGAGTCAACTCCTCAGGGTGCGCCATTAGCCAATCAGCAATGGTATCGAGGTTGATCTCGATAGCATTGCTGACTAGCTAATCTTCTCACTACGGCAGCGCGAGTGAATTCCATGTAATAAGCCGGTGTCGACTCGACAGGAGCTGTTAGCAATAATTTTATAATCGAAATGACAGTATTATCTGAGGCCCTAGTGTAAGTTTCTTTCGACAAATTTGATTTAACGCATCGAACGTGTTCGACACTCCGATTGGTCCGTTTCATGCTCTCCACCAATTGCGTTAAATCGAAGAAACTTACACCAGGTCCTCTGATTCTAGTACATTTTTAAGAAAATTGTTGTGGTTTCGTTTTAGTCCTATACAGTACTAAAATAATAGAGCTAAAAAAATGTGTTAATGCGTGTGTGTAAACAGCTAGTGACAGAGTTTGTTATTTAGTGTCATATGGAACTTCTGCACCTCAATCTTATGTGGTGTCAAGGGCCATCAATCATAATAAATGAATGTACGATCCTTATACGACGACGGCCCTTAAAATATTCCTTTAGTTACTTTGAACAGAATGATAATTTCTTTTTTATGAGAAATGTATCAAGCTTATAACTTGATTACAAATATATTATCAAAAATATATCAATTAAATACAAATTCTCCTTAGGACGGACATTGCATTTTTAATAGAATTATGTGGGTGCCTTTCATAAAAGGTACATGCTAATAACATCGGTTTAACTATTTTACGAAGTAATTAGAAAATTTGTCCTAATTTCGTCATAATATTGAAAGCTACGACAGAAACCCTTTCATAGCACAAAGCGACTTAATAGTAACTGTTTGAGAAATTTTCATGTTATTACACAATTAAATAATATTTATAGGTCTCTAGTTTTAAAAAAGAAGTAATTTTACAGAACATACAAGTGCATGACGTCAAATATGTCAAACAATAAAAACATGTGCCTCATGTAACACTGATTAAGAATCCTACACGAACGATTTAATTAACTAATCCTTTGAATCGCGAAACGTGAGCACTACAGTATCGTATGTCTTCATCAGCAACCTTTGAACGGTACATCTTTCTCGCTTCAGCTTAATTAGCCTCCATGAGAGAGAAAGGGAGAAAGTGTGTTAGTTGAAAGCTCAGCGTCGCATTAAACGCTTCGCTACAAAAATAAAACGGCTATCACCGTGTTTGATCGCAGGCCCGACCAGCCTCGAGATTTTATGCGCGTGTTAATTTATCAGATATATTAATGTAGGTACGAACAATAAGGTTCTAGCTATCACCGATACAAGTACAATCCTTTATCGTCGATTCGATTATTTATAGTATATACCATATACTAGTCCTTATGATGAAATCTCGCGACTCGAAGGACCAAACAGTAGAAGATGCCACCGTCCAGGAGAAAGTTATCCAATACTTATACTTTAAACATTAACATCTTAAAGTTGCCCAACGAACGAACTAACTTCAAAATTATGTATAAGGTATATTATATAATACTAATACTATTCATGTCAGATGAGTCAGTAGTCAGTATTTTCGCTAACATAAATTTGCTCTTGCTTTATTTCGTTACAAGTTTTCATATTATAGGTACCTAATTAACTAGGTTCCCGTCTTGTTAGTTCATTACGTTACATTGTGGCCGTCGGTTTTCGAAATAGGAAACTTGTCAACACAGTTTTGCCCAATTATCGATATATGGAATGGAACTATTCCTTAGAAGTTTGGTACCCCTACTGCGTGTAATCAGTTTATATTATTGTGGCAGTACTTGTATAAAGTTAACACTGTGTCAAAAAAAATGCGTTTCCTTATTACGTTCAATGTAATTATTCTATGTTTTTCTAATTATGTGAAGGACTGTATTTTTCTTTTGATAAATAAATTATGTCTTGAACGGTGAACCGTATCATTATTATCTGCCACTATAGGATTTTATTTAGGGTCGGCGAATTTTGTCTGTGTATCTGTATCACACTACATAGGTGTTATAAGTAATCAAAAATAAAAATGTATTATAGAGAAATCATTTAGAAGTTATGGTAAGACAGATTTTTCTCAGATTTGCATGACCAGCTTCTTTATTTTTATCCCCATCATGCGACGTGGAATAATTGCCAATACCGTTTTACTTATCATCAAGTCTGGAAGAAATGTAAAAAAATTATTTCCGTTTATTCTATCTTCTGAAGGTTTACTGTCACAAATGGTAAGGGCTATTAAGGCGACATCGTGGCCTTGGCAGGGTTCATTCACAAGTCATTTCATGGCGTATTTAACACGTTTCATTTAGGCAGTCACATTAGCGACACACGCCACACAAAATATACTATATTACTATACTTTCATGAACAACAAGGGCAAAGTATAAACATTTGTCGTACATTATAATTAGTTATATAGCTATTGAGAAAGTAATATGGGAATATTTTTACATGCAGACTTAGATACTTAGTTTTTAACATGAAGCTGGTATAAGTATTTATTATAAGACAACTGTTATATCATTTCCTTACACCGCCAACCTCACCGAGTGGGTCCCGTACAAGGCATTATCATATTGATAAGTAGCAGTATCCAGTTTACTGGTAACGTCATCATTAGCTACAACATGATTCTACCCATTGCCAAGGATAGGCCTCTCTGCTCATACCAATCTACTAGATCCTGACCTACGCTCGCGGTGCGTGGGACGTTAAGCGGGCCATGGGTCGATGACATAAGGAAGAGCATAGGTCACTGATAAAATGTTAGTTACTACATCTTCTTATCCGAAGGTTTACCAGGTGAGCGCTCCGCGAAAACTAGATCATGAAGATAAAGATCATGAAAAAAGTTTTGAGCAATCGAGCTACGTCTATGACTAAAATAAACTAAAACAAATATAAAAAAAAAACATGCTCAGAAGCTTTGCCTTATCTATCAATATTAATGTTGTGCGACAAGGAATGAGAAAGACATTAATCGAAGAATCATCCATCCATAGCAAAATGTTAACATGTGATGAATCTACTCTCAATATAGATTTTATTATGCAACATGCGCGTACGTCACATAACGCCTTTCTAGGAACCTTCCATGGAATAGTCAGTCAGTGTCAGTAATGTAGCTAGCGTAAAAATGAATATTTAATAGTTAATAATAAATTTAATGACACGTCAACAATAAATACTTAACGAATTTCCAGACTAATCGGCGCTATGTAAGCACCAAAAATTCTGTTTAGCATTAAGTAATTTCATGTGTTTCTTAATCTTGTTTTATTGTAAGTGTACCTACTCTGGTTCAAAATAAAGATTTATTATTATTATTATAACCCTAAAGATTGAAAACGCGTTAAAATCAAAGTAACGAATACTTGAAATATTTACATATCTATTAATTTATTAATACTTATAACTACAATTCTGTGAAGAAAATTATAATTTGCAATTTTCGATAAAGCCTGCCTTGGAGCTGGAAGGAACACAGTTTTCCAATAAAAGCGCAACTTGTCAAGTACCTATTACGCGATGTTTGTAAAGCTAATGTAACATACATATAAGCTGTAATAGACAATTAATGTTGTTCGCGAATCGATGATGTAAATGGACGCGGAAGCGTGGATGACAGAGGTGAACGACCGGCAATTGTGGCGCCTCCTCGGAACTGTATGCAGGAAGGTATATGTCCCACAATAAGTTCATCTATAATAGACTACGGCGAAATTATCTCCAATATCTGCTCTACGTGACATTTCTGGGTCCCTGGTTTTGTAAGAGAGACACGGGTCATTGGGTTGGCTTACGGTAATTTAACCGCCTTCGTAATATTTTTTTTATGTTACATATTCTTTAGCGTTAGGGAAATTGGCGAGAAAGGAGAAAGGTCACTTTGAACCGTCGGAGTCGTAGTGTTTTGTCAGAGTCGGCGCATAAGTATGTAAAAACATACAGCAAAATGTTTATTAATTAATATGATTAATGTATTAATAATCTGAGACAGTGATAAAACGTTTTAAATTGACATGTTATCAAATTTTCATCGCTTGTGGTTTTTAAGGAGGTAATTACATTTTGAACTTAAATAACCAGTTGCTTTTTGATTTTCAATTTTATTCACTGTGAATCAAGGTGTTTATAAATTAATCAGTAATAAATCCGCATGTCACCTGTGGACGGAATGATGAACTAATTTAGAGGGATCCTAAAATATATCTGAAGAAAATTGACTCCGTTAATAATGCCTGAGTACTTGTTCCATCTGTTTATCTTGTTATTCAATTAAATGGATGAGTTTATCAAACTAGTCCTGAAAATAGAAAGCAATAATTAAACTGAACCTCTCTTGCTTATTATTTTTGTAAACTACTGAATCAGTTAGACATTAGGTAATATATTATGTATCAGTAAAAATGGGATGTGCAATCAATTATTTTGAATTATTTATCATGTTAAATTACCATGTAAGTATCCTTTTATCTTGTCGTAAATAATACGTATCGACTAATGTAAACGAGCAATTTGGCGGTTTGAAGGTGCGCGATAATAAAAGCCCGAAGATTTTACCGCTTGAAAAGTACGAATTAAATCCTGAACATAAGAGGCAGTGGGCTTTTACCGCCAAACACCGATGCGTATAATTACGCGCTTATTTTTATTACAAAGCAAGACAAAGTGAATAAAAGGCATATGAATTTATGTGTGCAATCAATTTGCGTCTAATTTGGTCTTGACAGCCGCGAGCCGCCGCCAAGGCCCACGTGGAACCATGTTTTATTATGTTGTAATATTATGCAAGTATTTTTTATTCTCTTAATCATGCTCGTCTTTATTTGTTTAATAATAATATTGGTTGAAAGCTTGCCTTCAACAAAGGATCTTAGTTTGAACCTGGACCGCATTTGACTGCTCAAATTCATTTGCGGATCCGATTTCACCGCTTGAAAACTTGCAACGTGCTCATATTTCTCGATAATAATACATAAATGTGAGTACTTTGTCGATTTAAGTTTCTGTGGTATAGCTGCGTATATATTCTCAAAGTCTATCATGCCTTTTTCTTTCACCTTTCCGTTGTTAACAGGTTCTGCTTTCTAAGCGAGTATTTTCCGAGTAACTTCTTTTCTTTGGTCTAGCTAGGTACTATTTTTAACACTGGGTTTAACATATTATAAACTTATTAAATAGTATAACGGCTTTCACTTTGTTATCATCTTTTTCATGAAAACCTTGATAGCCTCCTTACGACATGTATGTATATTGTACTGTCGACACGAGGACGCGACGCGTGTATTCGCAAGACCATCTTATTCATGGCGCGTACGTATTCAATTCAATCTATAAAACATTTTCAAGTAGAATGTAAACGCTTGTACATAAATGTAAACGGTAAATTAAAGCGCCGTTGAAGAAACTTTTACAATTTTAAATTTATATTTATCAAATATGGTAATGATAATTTTAACCTTTATTTTCGCACTAAAAGGCTTAAAATATACATACGTATAATATAGACTGTAGTTTTAATCATTCATGATGATGATATTGTGATCCTATTTTTCTCTCGTTTCCATGAAACATTCTACATAATTGAAAACAATTTAAATAAGTTATAATGACCCAGTGAATAACTTTAAAATATAGGTCGCCTGTAGCATTCTTTGCGATTGGCCTATATTAACTATTCATGCTTCACGAACAATACTTTGTAATTCATGAATATTTATTCGCTTCTTTCTTAATTGCATTTATTGCCCAGTCATACCTGATCTATTCGAGTACTGTCCAAAGATACGCTTGTCATATCGAGGTAATAGCTATCCTAATTTACTGTCAGAATCTCCCCAGTAGGTAAAACGTAACTAACAAAAATATATTAAACAAGTATGTATATATTCACTAACACGATTTAAACTCATAAGTCCTAATTAGGAATTGCCGTGGTCGAGTAAAATGAGAAAATATTTGACACCAGTTTCCTCGCAGACGGCCAGCAATGGCACAACATTGCATTTCAAGGAGATTACTTTTTAACTTACTTTGCTGCCTAGTAGCCAATGTAACCTCGCCCGTAAATAAGGACTTTTCTTTTTATTACAAGGGTTTTTCCAAATTGTTGCTAGGTTCCGGATTCCTTGCAGAACCAATTACTTTAAAACGTTTCTAGTTTTACGACATGATTGTCGCATGAACTCTACTAACCCTAAAGACACCGAATTTGGGCAGTATGATATCACCAGAAAATAGGTGGGTGTACACTTGATGCAAACCAGCCTTAATGATCATGTAGAGTCAATGGACAGAGGATGAGCATATTTTTAGCCAGGGACCACACGGCACTTGAAGATAAGATAAAATCAAAATTTATGCGATCGGAGTATTCAATGGATTCCATCCTTGTATGACGACGGAATTTTAAGCACATTGTTTATAACTCGATAATCCCGAAATCTCATGTAGGATCAATGTTTACCTCATATTTTATGCTTGTTAAGAGATCAGCGAGATAAAATAAATGAAATTTACCCAAAACATTGTTTTTTCGGGGCACGCGGTCCGAGTTCTTTGACCGAATCGGATACATTTTCTGAAATTTATTTCCTAATATCAATTGTGACCTATTTGCTCATAAAGATAAGTTAAACCATTTCATGCGGCCACCTTTTTCGCTGCGTCTAAATTGATGAGTAAATTGAATGGATAAGTGGATTGCTTACCATTTCCCTGGCATCTCTGTAGATCCGTAAATGCAAAACAGCGAATGTAACCTAGAAAACTTCTCCTTAACTATTTCAGTTATATAGAAGTTTTGGGAAAGTTTGGTTGGTATTAAGTTCCAATGTCAACATGTTCAGGTACATATTGTACATGTATAAAAGCAGCATAATACATTTTACGTTAACATTAGTTTATTCTGCTAAATAAATTTACGTTGTGTATTATTCTCAACTCCGGTTTCGGATTTGTTGTGAAATATTGACACAGATATATTTTCAGACTGCAGTCGGAAAACCAAATAGAAAAAAGAATGCTCTGTATTGCAAATTTATATTTCCGCTATAAACAATAAAGCTCCAAGCTTGGTGGGTGGTCCATAAACGTTTTACGACTATTTCCGCGTTTTAAGCGATTCATACGAAGCGTCCCCGATCCAATTTACGAAATTACCGGCCATATTTATTCCATTTCCAAAAAGTGTAACGTTTGTTTTTTTTTAATGTAACAGTAAACGAATGCATGAAAAGTCAAGTGACTTAAACCATGGACAAATATATAATATCCTATACTTATTAAAGAATAAAAACTTTAATCTAAGTTAGTGTCAATTTAAAATACTACAGAACTAGTCTTAACTTATATGTTAAACTACATATATTTACACATTAATTAGATTAGAAAAGTAAAAAAGAATAAAGAAAAAAAATTATAAAAAACATTACGCATCAAAATATTCCTCCGCATCGCTGTCAACCGGCAGTGTGCCCAGAAGACTGGCAGCGTTGCCACGCTGTATGGCAACGCTGATTCTTTGGCCAAAAAATAGGCCAGCCTTCTGCTCACGTGTAGAGTCGACTAATCGCTTTACGATCTCTTTAAACAAAAGGCGAGCACTCGGACCCCATGGCCCAAGTGTTTCAACCCCAAACGGCTCGAAAATATAACCATTTATCAGGTTATTATATTTTCGCCGTTTAAGGGTCTCTGCAGTTGCAGCAGCAGCACCAGCACAGCTCACCGAGCTTGGAAGATGAGATGGCGCAAGGGTGTCGACGCATGTTGCGTCCCACACCAGTGGCCTACCCAACTTCCATGGCGATAATGTCATACCGTCTGGTCTCTTCTCATCGTCCTACTTATTATATAAGCCATAAATATATGTTTGTTTGCAATTGCATTCTCAAAAACGACTCTAACCTATGTCGATGAAATTTACAATATAGCGGTTTCCGGGTGAGAAAAATCGTTCTAGCTAGGTCGCATATATAGAAAAATTCTAAAAAATTGGGAGAAGTAAAGCTACTGGGTTGCCAAGATATTAATCTAGCTTCTATTATAAATGCGAAAGTTTTGATAGATGGATGTTTGTTACTCAATCACCCCGGAACGGCTAAACTGATCAGGATGAAATTTGGCACAGAGGTAGATTATAGTCTGGAATAGCACATAGGCTTACTTTTATCTCGGCAAGACACCGTTACCGGGGATAACACAGCAGGGTGCAGCTATCTATACTAATATAATAAAGCTGAAGAGATTTTATTCGTTTGAACGTGCTAATCTCTGGAATATTCAGCCGGATTTGATTTTGTTTTTAGAATATCATAGCCTATTTACTGAAGAAGGATGTAAGAAAAAATGCACGGATTCCTAACCCATGCCGGCGAAGCCGCGAGCAGAAGCTAATAGTTACTATAGAGCGTGATACTCCACACTCTCTATATATTTCGCTACAAGTGGCCCTTTGGTAGGTACTAATAAACTTTAATCTTTATGGGACTGATAACCATGATCAGCGGCGTACACAGAGTTTTTAGACAGGGTAGGCAGAAAATTTTAAAAGCTTACTTACCAATGTTAGCTACTGCATGTTGGTATTAGTTCGTCGTCTTGTCGATTAAATAATCATGTATGTGATTTGCCACCTTAAATATCTTATAATAAATATTTATCTGAGTTATGTAGGGTAGGCAGTGTCTTTTTGTCTTTATGCACCGCACGCCACTGACCATGATTAGTAAAAGATTTAGGTGTTACTAGGTCATCAACTTATTTAGGTGCAATAGGACCACAATGTTTTGTGAAATGGAACACGATTTAAATGGAGATAATGTTTAAAATGCAAAACAAAGGTATTGTTATGACAAACTCGTACAAAAAACACATGGCTATGTACCCTGGAACATTGAACCTTTTATGATTATATTAACACAACGCTTTTGTTTATCACAGTACTTTTTAATTTATAATACAGCACTTTTGTTGCCTTTTTTACTTCAATAGTTACTTCTTACTTATGATCCAATCTACCTAACCCAATTTTATATGCAATTTATGAAATTTAACTGACAACTATACCTTCTGGATTAAATATATTTTTGTTCAGTTTTCACAGATTATTATGGATTAATATAGTAAAATGTACAAAAACAGTAACTCTATTATGAGTTTTTTACTATTTACTTTCATAGTAAATGTAAATTTTCATACAAGCGATTTTAGTTCTTAACTTGGTTTAGATTAGGGATTAGAGTCGCTAACATGACATCTCTATAATATAGTAAATCGTAAATCAAAACATTACTATGATACATATGTCACATAAGCGACTCTAATGCCTAATGTAACCAAGTTAAGAACTAAAATTTCATTGCTATCATTGCTATCATGAAAATTAACTTTACTATGATAGTAAATAGTAAGAAAACTCGTGATAGCGGTACTGAAGAAAATACATAGTTTCATTTATCACTTTCACTTGTATCGCAATTTGACCTTTGTGCAGTTCACCCACGCACTTTCGTGAACTTCATCTACTTGAGATCTCCTCTCGGATTGTATTAAGAAATTCCCGAATAATTAAAGTTCAGTCTATATTTATGTATAATCATTATACAGTGTGAGTACACAGAATTATTTTAGCTTTAGGTAATGCTGATGTTATTAAGATAATGTCTGGATTGCCGGTAATATCAGAAAAAAATCCCTAATGAAGAATATCCGATATTTTCTACACCGTCAGATGTGTCTCCGGTGATATCTCATTACGTTAATTACTATCCTGGGTTTGATATAACTGGGCTTCAATTAATCCAAATACTGCTAATGCTTACAATAATAATGTGAATCAAAATAACTTTCGTTACTACATATACCATTTTCGTTATACAAATTTTCTATCAGCACCTTTTCCATACTGTGCATTTTTGGTCCTAATATCCGAAATCTATTCTTGCACGCTATATTCTAAGCAGTGACGCATGCAACAGAATCGTTAGAACGCATAAGAAGTTATTTATATACCTAGTGCAGAATTGTATAGGTACTTACTATCAAAATAGTTCGCAGAGTTAGCAAAAATATTTTTTTTTATCCTGATTCCTATTTCATTTTAGATTATATACAAAATTTACTGGATTTACTAAGTTAATTGAAGAACCACTTTTTCGTAGTTTTACACAAACGTCCTACAGCCCTAGCAATGAGCTGTAACGACATCAAAACGGCGATATAAAAAACAACAAAGTAAATTCAAAGGCAAAAGGCAAAGGCCTCCCCTTATTTCTTCCATTTCTTACATTCACCGTACTACTTACTAAACCGCACTACTACTTACTAACCGTACCGCTTACATACTAAAAATTGATTTTACGTGTTGATACTATATGAATATTTTATTTCCCACGTCAGGTCAACCAAGAGCTTTGAGACATGATTTTGTGAAAACATTAGAATTGGCTAATTAAATACATCGTGAAGAAGGTATGCAAAATATTTCGCTCCTATATATCATAAACGTCACGGGACCTGTTTCGTGGTGTAACGTTCTGTAATAAAGATTCCCCGTAGGAAATGGAACTGTGCCAGCGATTATTTTGCTACTTCCCATCGTGTTAATTTTGTTTTGATCGCATAGCTTTTGTTAATGCGGTTTGTTCGGTGTTTTCATAGGGAGCTAGTGTACATTAGTAGTACATTGTTTGTTACACATCTTTAAAGTCTTAGCTTATATCGTTACGGTGTGTATTCAATAGAAGTATGTAGTCCACATAACTGTGATATCTGTGGTCTTCTATGTTTCGATTGAAATGTAAATAGGAGCTCAGCCAGAGAGCGAGGTCGACCTTATGTGCAGCATGGTGTAAAAGGTTACACGCGCGTTTATTGTTCGTAAACACAGCAGGAGACCTCCTTATACCTACTTACATGGTATTAAAAATCATAACAATAAAAAATGAGTTCAGATAATCCGTAAGTGCAACTGCTCATACAAAATATTGACGCGCGCTATGAGCCGCGCGCGTCAAGAACATGATACTTATCATCCTAATTTGACGCTTAATTTAGACATGAGTGAATCGTCGAATTACAGACAGATTATCTAAATAGATCATGGAAGATTTGAACCCTACTGAAGCTTAAGAAATTGCGTGTATAATCCTAGGATTTTACACGTCATTTTCTTTGAGTATAAACGTTAGATTGGCTGATAAAAGGCAATAACTTTCAGCGTTTGCCGGTTGATTGCTTTGATATAATCTTGGGCTTAACGGAAGGACCGTTAAGCCCAAGATTATATCAGTGACAGACAAGTGCAGGACCAGATTTATTCAATGCGAGTGTTTGCCGGTTAACCAGCCAGGTACAAAAAGAACAGGTAGTATTAATAATTACAACTTTATAAGACATACCAGATAATTCATTTCTTCATGATATTAATATCATAGCAAAAGCCTTATCAATTGATTTAAAAGAAAAACTAATAAAAAAACAAACGCAAACGAGACCTTGGTCCTTGCATACGAGATAACAAGAATGAAACATAATGAAACGATACGAAATGCTAGTTTATAGAGATATGCGAGTATTTTCGATATTGTACACGATGCGCCCGTTCAGCACAGCTGACAATATTCTTTCTCCCGTTGTAGCTACATATGCCTTTATACCTATGTATATGGAACTGTAGATTTCATACCGTTACGTACGTGCCCCAACTACGCTCTAGATATATTATTGGAAATATTATGTGTTTTTCATGAATGTTGACGTCAAACGTTATAAACGATTTTTCGAAGTTGATGATTTGAATATGAAATGTTACAAAATTCAGAATATATGTACATTCAGACGACCCGGGTACGTCTTAAAACTGCGACCAGACACCGGAGGACGGGAAGCAGCGTCCTCTCACTAATCGGTGAGCCACTGCGATCCCCAAGCCGCCTGCCAAGCTTGGGGATTATGGCAAACCCCCCCTTGAGGGAGGCCTTCGTTCAGCAGTGGACGTCTTCTGGCTGATGATGATGATGATGATGATGTACATTCAGAAATTTGTGTTATGTGGCAAATACAAGCTATCTCGGGCTATATTCAGAAGTAACTTACTTCTAGTAAGCAGTGCCTTATGCGCACATAGCACGAAAAACAACATAATAGAAACGGAAACTACCAAGCTCCCAAAAAAAAACTCATTAAGATCCCAAAGTAGAGCCACGCCTACAAATTCGCCAGAATAGTACCGATATATCATTGAACAATATTCTATATCTTATTATAACATTGATATAACCTTCATATGATTCTATGACGCAATAACGCCTGCGAAACGAATTATAATGTTATAAATTGTAAATACAAAAATTCGACAGAATCTATCTTCCACATTTGGCGTAGCGAGAAGTTCGCAGGTTCGATTCCTGCTCACATTCGAATTTTACTTTCCACCATTTATATAAAACCTGTAAACAATTTACACACAAACAGAAACATTTCAGCAACAAACATAACAAAAATATTACGTAACTTTGTAGGTGTATGTAAATATTTAAAGTTTACATCTCAATGTGTTCAACTACATAGTTCAGCAATAGAAGAAAATGTAAACCGCATTGTACACGAACTGTTAACCTAGTCCCGTAGTTTCCAAGTCGAGTAAACATCGCGGCGTATCGAAAACTTGCAACAAACATTGTTCCCCCTAAGGGTTTGAGCGAAGTCCCGCTGAAACGTAATTACGATGATTATGTTCAGTGCGACAGTTATATAACCTTACTAGCTGTTGCCCACAACATCGTCTGCGTGTATTTTGTTTTCTGTATCTCGACAACAGCGCCACCTACCGGGTACAATACCATATACAATAGTATATACCTAAGAACTAAGAACCATCCATGTGAAAAAAAAATATCAAAACCGATCCAGCCCTTCAGGTGGAGAAGAAGTACCAACGAAAACACGCACACCGTTATTTTATATACATATAAAGATATACCATATACATAATACACTCTATATCTTGTTTAGATACAAATGTAAATATTCGGATAGCCTTCGTTTGTACCCAGTCCCTGAAATAAACGATTGTACGAAATTAATGTGTTGCATTATTTTGTATCAATAATCGAATATCTTTATCAAAGTCACGTTTCTTGTGGAAAAAGTGCATCTATAACTCCTATTTACAATATTACTATGTCAAACAAAACACAGAATAAGATAATAATACTTCTTCCGAACCGTATTCAACTACAAACTTTTTATTTCAATATAAGAACGAACAAAGTTTTATTTGTGTGGCCGCTATTGGTGAAACTTGAAGATTCCACTTTCAAGTATCATATCGTAGTCATACATTTTATAACATCCAAGGGAATTCAATATTATTAAAACATGATAGCTCATACTATGATAGTAATTTGTCTAGAAAGCTATATAGGCAGTGTCGGATTAAGCAAGCGCGGAGTCCGTAGCAAATTCTATCGGGGGCCCTTGATATGCTATGGCCTCTTAAATATAAATTGACTTTTTGTAGAACTTGTGCGTTTACCGTATGAAATTCAGTGTTATATTTTCTTAATAAGTTTAACCCAAAAATTACGCTGAGGCGGAGGTGGGCGAGTTTGGATACGCTGGGCCCCATTTTGCGCGGGGCCCATAGCAATTGCTACTCTTGCTATGTGGTTAATCCGGCACTGTATATGGGGAATAATAAATAAAGAAAGTATCCACTCAAATTCAAACTTTCGTTTCAAAGCTACTCTTCTAGTTCATTATTATAACATTTAGATAAATATTAAATAAATTTTATGTTATCTAATTTAATTCTCTTCTCGTCCCCTTTTACGTAGGACTCAAAAACGATATCTCTGATATGTATGTAGGTGTAAAGTACAATACACACAGCACAGCTCTGCTTAACCCTTTTGTAAATAATACAAGAAAATATAAGGCGTGGTGCTAAATTATGTAATATTATTTATAAAGATGCAAGAGCTTATAACATAGGCCTCCTGCCGTGGAAATGCATAAATATTTTCATAGTTAAACTCAACATCAGAAATTCCATCCGACCACGTTTTAATACTTAGCTATATTTTCCTATTTCTACATAGTCAGCCATTAAAATAGCACTATTTTGAATTATATATATATATATTTTTAGATTTTGAATACAAAATTCTAGATGGAAAATATTAGCGTCCGTATTCCGTAGAGACAAAAATTCGTTAAACAAACTTTTGAATTTTAAAAACTCGTTAACTTTTTACTGTGACTCCGGGGAGTCTGAATGGGCAGCGTTCGGCAAATTACGTCGAATCTTTTCATCGCCCATACCGCAATGTTTGAAAACAATAGTTTTCAACCAGTGCGTCCTACCGGTCATGACCTACGGTGCTGAAACGTGGACACTCACGGTGTGACTAGTCCACCAATTCAAAGTCGCTCAGCGAGCTATGGATCGGACTATGCTCGGAGTCTGAAGGATAAAATCCGGAGCGAAATTATCCAACAGATGAGTGCAATCGACATAGATGACAAAGGTGCTGATAGAAAGTGGATGCGGAGAGCCGAAAACCGGGCTCAGTGGTGCTTACTGGGAGAGACCTATGTCCAGCAGTGGACGAATAAGAGCTGATGATGATGATGGGGAGTCTGAAAACTGTATACAATTGAGTACCTATGTTTGTTCTTATTTCTTTCAGTCGCAATTAACATCGCACTAAACTTTTGGTACTACATAAATACCTATATAGTCTTTGTTGGTACCTATAGGCGTCTCTCGTTTTAGTGTGAAATCGGACCAGATTATCACCCACTCTGTTATAAGTAAATGATGAATTTCCCGGAAACAACTACTAAAATCGATCGCTTTGTTTCAGGCACACCTGAAAGTACTTCAGAAGTGAAGGCAAACACTTGAGCCGGGATCCTTGTAAACATGAGCTTATAAGAGATAGGTACTGCCCGCTAACTACCGTACTACTAAGTACCTAACAATTTTCAGGCAAATATTCTTTAGATCTTATCCGCATGTAAGCGTAAACAGTTGCCGGCTGATGAACAAGGTATCATCGCTTCGATATAAGAATAACGTCATGTGAAATCTAACTGAGCTATAGGTATATTGGTTTGGCATTAATGTATCACTTTACCGTTAGACGCGTAATAGTGCAAATGCTATTTTATCATTCCAAAAAACCAACAGGAAGGAAGGAAAACAGTACGGTGCATGCACAGTTCTTAAAAGAACTTAACGAAACTCAAAATTGAATTACAGAAGAACTGATGATTGAAGCTTTGGCAGCGGATACATTAGAAAACAAAAACCTATCACTAATTATTCTAGAATAAGCGTTTGAATTTCGCTAAGTGAACAACGAATGTTATAACATATTATTTACGTATTTTACGGACGCGACACTTTACATTCCGTGGTGCAGCCTAGCTTGTAAACTGACTAGTTCGACCGGTGAAATACCTCGCTGTCACAAAATACAGGCGTAGTATGGAACGTAGGATAGTATAGTACCGTATCGTAGTGCCGGAAGCAGTGTCAAGTTTACAGGCTGACGTACTGAAGATGCTTGTAATTAGCGAAGTAATATGACCTTAAATTATTAACTATGAGAACACAAACCAGTTCATACTACATAACGGAATCACCCCTGTATTCCCCGGAGGGTTCGGCAGAGGTCTTATACACCCAAATTTCGCCGATGTCATAAAGTCCCATTTCCGTGTAATAAATAGCCTGTCCATTGCCATGTACCGGACACAATACCAAACTCCAGGCTCCTAAGGAGAATTTTCTAACTGAAATTACCCGACCCGGGAATCAAACCCAATAGTCAGAACCGCACGCTCAGCAGCCTCGTTTGCAACCACAACCAATGAGGCAATCAATAAACAAATACATGACCACGGCCATCTTATAGTCAGCGCTTCACATTTCAGTGAGGCATTTAATTGCAGCCTCGTAGGTGTCTTAACTGACTTGAGCGCGTTTCATAATCCATCGACTATATACAGAGCAGCTTTGAAGTCGGGCCTAACCGCAACTGGAGCAGTCTGTTACGTGAATTGTAACGTAAATTGAATGCTGATAACTATCGCGGTTGTACTGTTGTGGGCGAGGATATAGCAAACAAGGAGATATAGGATCTTGGAGCGCGTAACTTTATGTTAAAGAGAAACAAATTTGCTTTATATTGCGTTCCGCATTTCAGGTTTCATTTCATACTATACCTTGGTTTAGGGGCCATTCATTAATTACGTAAGGGGGTGGGGAGGTCCTCAAAATCTCTATGTGCCCTTATCTCGGGAGGAGGACGGGTAAAAGCCATTCTTACGTAATATTTTATAAGTTGAAATGTGCGAATTCTAATATAGAGTGATTGATATTTGAAAACTAGGTATGCGTTGGAAAAACAACTCTGAGATCTATTTTCTCTTTTTTAATGTACAATTTTATTTAAACATATTTTTTTTTTTAAATTTTATTGCTTATTAAGTTTTCAAAACCAGATAAATCTTACGTAAGAAGGGGAGGGGAGTTCGAAAAATCTTATGTGCTCTTACATGGTGGTAGAGGGGTTAAAAATTGCCAAAATTGTCCTTACGTACCTAATTAATGAATGGCCCCTTAGTCATTCATTAAATCCTCGCCTTAATCACCGATTCAACATACGTGATAGGAGGACTGGAGGTCGGTTTGATACAATAATTATTGCGCGTCTTGCTTTCTCTCTTAGGCCGAGCCTAGTCAGTTCTGAACCCACAAAATTCTGTCAGTTCGGCTTACCTTGAACAGACGCATACGATGCAATAGCTTTATAAAAGTTTTTTTCTTTTTGTTTGATAAAATGGCTGCCGGATGCGATCGGTCTCGAGGGCAGACCTACACACGGACAGGACTTCCATTCAACAGGCGTAACCCGAAAGATGTCCGTATTTGGCGCCCTTTATGACATCAACCGGGATTAAGTAGGATGGTATATTTTAAGCCGTAGTAAAAATGTCAATAATTAGAACAGATTGTGTTATGCCTACGCGGCTTCGGCTATTTTCAGGTAAAGTTGTTCTTTTTAGTTGATATTATTATAGATGTTCCTACTTTTATTTTGTAGCACTCTTACTGACTGATCATGAAATCTCATGACTATAAATCCTACTAACTTGAATTTGAATTGGCAGGCAGCTTCCTTAGGATTTGGGGACTCGCTAAGAAAAGATTTTACAAAAATCAATCCCTACGTGAGTGAAATGGAGCTTCAGAATCTTCCTACGAGAACAGTTTCACGCACACAGCTAAGTAATGTTATAAATATATTAGATCTCAACAACAGCGCCACCTACCGGGCCTAACTATAGCTAAGAACCATCCATGTCACCCCATAAGGGCCATACGTACAAAAAAGACATCGAAAATCGAAATCGACCAAGCTGTTTATGAGAAGAAAAATTACAAACACATGCACACCAGAATTTTATATATAAAGATAGTAATATTTTAAACGGCTGGTCGTACGAAACTATAGCAGCTGATAATCGAGTAAATATTTTTGTACTGATAGCCATCATAAATATTTAACAGCAACGTTATTCTCAAAGGAATAATTTGTGCAACTCATCAATTTGCGTAATTTACCTTAATAAGCATGATTTTATGAATATGTACCTATGTACGGAAAATCATTTGCATTATTCATACTTAATTGACATTTGTAAACTTCCACGCGCCTGTAAAATAAACGTCATATATATGCTACTTATTCCTGAACATACATACATATATGTATAGTATGAATCGTATTTAATTCTTACTTCGGTTTACGGTGTTTGTGTATTGGAAAATTTATATTTATAATATTTTGCTAATGAACTAACGGATATGAGTCAGAACGATACAGGACAATAGAAATAGCCATAAAGATTGGAAATACGTAATTATTATTCTTTTAATATATTAAAATGTAACAATTTGACCGCAAAATGGCCAAGTGTAACTGAATCATCTAGGAAAAACATAAGTTGTACATATATTATTCATATTAAGGACTTATTTATTGTAATTGTATAACAATAACATAGCATCACGGCTGTATTCCCATAAGGGTTAGGCAGAGGTGTATTATTGTACACCCACATATCGCCGATGCTTTTAACTCAGTCTCATGTAATAGCGGGTGAGTATATTGCCATCTGTAGGGCACAAATTCTCAATGGGAGCTCGAAGTCTGGAACTGTTTCCAGACTTAGAGCTCCCATTGAGAATTTGTATACAGAAAATTCCAATAACACTTTAGCCGACGCAGGAATTGAACCCAGGACCAAACCCCAGCAGTCGCGATTGCGACCACTAGACCAGTGCGACAAGCTAACGTAAAAAAGTAAAACTATAGACATAAGAGAGCTAATATAAAAAAAAAAAAGATTTAGCCTCAAATGTTAGCTGGTTATTCGGTTATGGAATCACAATAATCAAACTCAAACTGCAAGATTTTAAATTCCAAACAATAGTTGCAAAAATAACATTTATTTCCCACACGTTTCAGAAATCTCACACATTGTGTAATTCTCATTTTATTTAGCCAAAAATGGACGAAATATTGTGAAAACTTTCGCGTCCTCTTAATTGCAATGTTATGAGCTCACAGATGAGAATTGTTCGTCCTAATTGGATTGCATCACACTCATCACTTGGTTTTTTCATTTCGTTTTTATCCGACGACGCCATATTTCAGTGTTAGGCTAGAATAACATTTAATATGACTGAAGAGAAAATTATATTTGTTATTTCTTGGAATTTAAATAAAGGGTTTTCAGTTTTGGATTTTAAACCCAAATTATATATAAAACGTATTTGTTTTATCGAGTTTATTTATTTTATTTATTTATTTAACTATAAATATCGGTAATTCCAATAACGAATGAATTAAATTCAATATTCAATTAAATTCTGAAAAGTCCGTAAATACACAAAACCGCTCTATATACTCGTATGAGTTATATTCTTCCAGGAAAAATGATTATTTATTAGTACGTAAACGCATGTTTTTAGTTACTTAATATGATTTTGATTTGATATTTTGTTATTATTATTCTTTTTTTTTTTTTTTTTTTTTCCTGGCTCTTCACGACTTTATTATTATTCTTATACTGTACCTACATCAGTTTATACCATAGAGTAGTTTTTTTTTTTTAGTTATCTCTGGCCTTAGCTCAGGGAGCTTTTACTGTTTAACCGGGCAAAGTGCGAGACCAGAAGGGCCTCCAGCCGAGTAAATTAAATTAAGCAAATTAAAATAGCCAAGATTTTGCTATTATTTTTCTTTTTTATTTAAAATTGGAATTTTTATTTAAAATAGGAACGTAAGCTGTATTAGGGCATCGATACACACGCGATGTTTACGATTACGAATTTATAACAACTCCTTTGTTACCACTGTATTACGCTCTCATACAATCGCTAATCTTATCACATACTTATATTATGTAGTAGCCTTGGTACAGTACAGCCTTAAAAACATTTGATTCCAAACAGAGCATTTCGAAAAACACCTTCATACCATGGTTATTTAAAGATGTAATGTGTAACGCCGAAGTACAGGTGTTCTAAACTAAGAAGATAGATAAGGTTGCCACCTCCTTTATAAGTTTTTATTGCAACCAAAATAATATTGTATATTGTATATTAAGATACGATACGTTATCCACAGTGACAGTATCTTTTTTTTTTTATTAGGGAAAATTTCATATGTTTTTATGAAGAATTGTTTATCCTTCGTTTTCTGACCTATAGCGGGTATAGCTTGCAAATCGCTCTTAGGCATGAGCGCAATCCACTTAATACGAGTATGTGTAAGTCTTTTAAATATATATAGAAGCAATATAGTATTATGGATATAGCAGGGGTGGCAACCCTAAGTGAGAATGACGCAATTTGCGCGCATGAAACATGCAAAATTACGTTAACCCAGATATGTGACTGAAATAGCTCGGTGCATTCGCAGGGAACCAATACCTACCCATTTGGTATTCAACACACGGACGCGGCGCATATTGATTTGATGAAGAGAATTAGTTTTAAAAGTTTAATTATAACACGAACGCATGATATGGTCCCGTGAGCATTTTCCAGGGAAACCAGGTTACGGAGGTTGAGGTGATTTGATTCTATTTTATGGGAAAAATATGTTCATGACACGGGATTGTGGTGCTAAAAAAATATAAGTAGTGAAAGAAAGTTACATTAAAGTAGAGAAAATTAAAAAAAATCCTTAGCACATCACTAATTGATTCAAACTGTGAATGAATTGAAACCTGAATGAATGAAATTAAACTGTCATATTCAGCGTATGTATATCAATTTTTATTACGAAACAATTTACCTACATTATTGCATAATAACTTATTTACTTATTAACCATTAACGAAGTAAGGGACCGGTCATGAACTCGGAAGATTTTCGCAATTAACGTAAATAGACCTATTGTTATATTCATAAAAAAATATCATTTCCGAAAGCTTTTCCAGAGGAATCTTGGAAAATATCTACTGGAGATAATTCGTAAAAGGAAATATTTACAAAGCCGTTAAAACAGAATCTTAAAAAAAAAAAAAACATCCATTCCTGCTGATATAATATTTATGCAGAGACAATGTTAATTTTAAGAAAGGTTTTCGTTGAAAATATTTCAAAAACGCACACGAAAATAAATCTTATCATATTTTAGTATTTTCTTGGGGATGCCATTTACAATTCCTTGGTTTCTAAAAGCTGGTGTCACACTGCACGCCATAATTAAAATAAACGTCAAGTAAAATTACGAAAACGCTAATGGGCCACGTATACCAACAACCAAGTAAACCTATGGATCATCAGCGCTACAACAAAGACGCTATATGTTATTGCGATGCCATCTAATACAGTGTAATAAGATCCTGTGTTGTTAGTGAACAATACTTGTTTATGACAAACGGCTATTGTCTTTCCTGGCAACACTTTTTCACGATTGATGACAAACACGTGTTTACTTTGACCCCGTTGAGTCATCTTTATTTTTTTTGTAATGCTTTATTGATAATTGTAACACTACCCAATGCTCGTAATGGACCTATAACCGCGAGCGATAAAGATAAAAAACATGCTTTGTTTAGTACCCATTCTCTTGTATGCAATATCATTAATAACAGCTAATCATTTTGTTAAATACTTCGTGATCAACGTTTTCGTGACACTAAACAGTATAACATAAGTTTAGTTACAATAATAATACCGCCCATTACTGTTCCACTACTAGACAGGGGCTCCTCCTCAGAGTGAGAAGGGTTACTTAGTCCACCACGTTGGCCTGGTGCGGATTGATGGATTATGGACTAAACCATCAAGAATTTACCATTAAATTTTAGTGACTAAAAGCGACGGCTATGCATTGCTAATCTAAAATCATGGGTCGTTCCCGTCAAGTGATGCAAACAAGACACAATAGAAATTCTTATGTCCTCGTTGCCGAACCCCGCTCGTTTCTTTATGAATTAAAGGAACTTGAATTCTGGGAAATCCTAATTATAACGTGTGTAGTTTTTCTCGAAAATGCCAGAAACCCTTACCTAAATGAAATCTGCCTGCAAAGCTATCTAATAATAAAGTGAATAACATATTTTTCTGCATTTCCCAGTATTGAGTATAAGCAATTTTATTCTTGATTTATTATTGTGTGTATGGGTGCCTTCTGTATTGGAAACAGCATTCTAAATAGATTGGCGGTCAACATCTATCATCTTTTTCAATTTCAATGCATACTGTATCGTGTTTATTCGAAATAGAATTTTCATCTCTTATTTTGTTTGGCGATACGCACATATTGTATGATTTTGAACAAAAATATAATCTCATTAAAGTAAGCATCATATCATAGCAATACTTAAATTTATAATTAGGTATAATTAGGTCCAATTTTCTGTTTTCTTCACCTACAATACAGGTATCTGTAACTCGCTTACCTATATCGATGCTGTTTAGTGTGATGTACATCTAATCACACTATATCTCTTTCTCACAAACGTCATTGAAAAAGGACAAGTTAAGTATAGAACTGTCAAATTAGTCTATCCATGATATTTATGTGAAATTAGCCACGATCTCGGACTATAGAGACTAAATTCATGTTGAAAACGAGCAAACGGATTAATTTGACAGCACTAAATATCTTTCGTCCTTTACTAAAGCTTTTGTTAGAAAAAGACAAAATGAGAGTAAATTTGTTTAGTTTGTAAACAACAAATTCAGCACCTAGTCCTATTTCGAGATTACCGTTATTAGTATTGCGTTATCTCTTGGAAATCGATATAATATTTCTCTGGTTGAAAATAACATTGCGGTATCGATACTTTCATCGGGTTAACTCGGTTTGGAACCTATCAATTGACACCTTCCAACGAGAAATCTATCGTTATAAATATAGCTTTAAATTAGCTATAGCCAGTAATACCTTCATCAATTAATGGCTTTAAACAAATTTATTCGATACTAAAGTGGCCCAAATGCAAATAAATATTAAAGATACACACACATATTTACTACTTTATGTTAGTTACTACAAAATAAGCAAATGATATAGTTTTACATACCAAAATACTGGCAACACATTTTGTTTGTTTTTAGCATTCTAAATTTGAATTATTGCCACAATATAATAATTAACTATCTGGCCTACAACACATATGTGATTCTATCTAAACTTAGACTACTAATAAAAAATATTCCTTAGATTTTGTTTATTGTGCTACATTAATCTAAGCGACGTTACTTTTTATATGTATTAATTACCTAAACACACTTTTACACCAAATAATTAAAATTGCCGTAGACAGAGAAAAAATAAATTACAATACTTTTATTTTATTATACGGTTTTATTTTCAGATATTGCAAATACGTTTTGGTGTTACCAGAACCAGCGTATGTCATAGCCATTTTTATACAGCAACAATTAATAGCAAACATCAACGTCACCGCTAATAGCATCAATGAGCCGTCATCACTTCCTAGGAACTATTCCTAACTGGTTTAATTCCCACTGATTAGTGAACTGCATTCAGCAATTATGACAAACGCTCCGTGATCTCAATACGCTATTTTTAGTGAGAAGTGCAATAGAAACTAATTAGGACCGCAGTATCTATTGCTTTTACGATTGCTATTAAAATAATTAATAGGTCAAAGTTGAGCTACTGATTTAGCGAAATAGGTTTTATGTTACTCTATGATATGATATTGGTATGTAAATAAAACATTGTGTATCCGGGTTTATCGGTGCCTGTAATTTATAATTGACAAATTGAATTTGAGAAAAAGCATTTTTCTCGTGTTCTAGAATTGATTATATCTGACACTCGATCATTTAAATTTAATGCGTCATAGCTGTATAGAGTTCTTATGGCCATATTACCCGGAATGGCGTCAGATAAAGCGTTATTTGACTTCTAATGTAATACACAGCTTTGCTTTACATTAGCCGTTAATTAAGGTATGTGATAACAGCTTTAACTTACGCCCAAAATTATTAGAATATCTGTCTACTTTTCAATGTATGTCAATTTAAACAATTGCATGTTTAAATATTAGGCAGTCACAAAAATTATTCTCGTAATATATTTTACGACTGACGCATCGATAGCAGTGAGTATCAATTAACAAAGGTCAAATTCATTCATTTTAATTCATTCAATATCTTTATTGTTCACATCAATGAGAATAGCTTAATACCTAAACATTATCACTGCGACGTACGTAAGTTATATAATAGTTCTTCTAGTGATGAGAATGATCAATGTTCATTTGTTTCAGCCCATTAATTAGTTCTAGCAAAATAAAATGAAAGAAAAATGTTATTTACGGTAATAAATAGATTGCTTTAGAATTCGTATGCCGTCTTGCCTTGTTCGTAACCGTTTGGGAAAATATACGTTACACTTACGTAATTAAAAAGAAAGAAATAGTGAAAAGAAAAGAGTCTGGAATAAAAATATAACGTGCATTCCCCCAGGGCTCTAAAGTTTCCGAAAAAAAAAAGTCAAACCCGATCTGTAAGTCTTTTGTTTTTTTTTTGACCTACCATTCGTCACTATTCAGAATCAGAATAAAAATTGTATGTAAATATACTTAATTTAGTTACTGAACTAATATGAATTTCGATTTAATTGTTAATAATATTATAAAAGAAAGAAATAATTTTTAAAATTTATTTTTATAATGTAATAAATGCTCTCTTTACTTACTCAGAAATAGGAAATAGACTGTAATATAATGTACTCGTACTGTACCTACTGGTCTTGATTTCTGTACTAACATATTACTAACACCCTATTATTTGTATTTTTATGTGTTCTACTAACAACCTTACTAACGTTTCATTTGTTAAAAATGTATGGACGTATGTCTGAAATAAAGATATTATTATATTATATTATATTATTTTATAATTTAGTACGCCATTATTGGCAGAACATGGAGGTAATTTTTTTCATTAACACCATACTTTGCAAGCTATGCTATGTACTATACACAAATAAATGATATTTATCTTAATCTCCTATGACAGCTGTCAAACTACCATACAATACTACATGAGCAGGGATGATGCTGAAAGTCTATCATACCTTTAGATTATTGTTGCTATTACCATTGATATTTGATATTTGCGTAATTTGTAATTGAATTAAACATAATTTAATTAAATCAAACAAGAGGGAAGGGAGATGACACATGTTATTAATTTTGATGACAGCTGTCACAGCACTCGAGCTTTGTTTCTTTTACTATTCCATTTGATCGGCTTAGTTGCCATAATTAAAAAAAAAAATATTCCATTTGTTTCTATACCAAGTTATATTATGTCTCGTTAGGTAAACGTTGTCGCAGAACCACGTGGGCGTAGGTCACTCGCTACTTTAATTGTTAATCCCTGTTACCCTCGTCCATGATTCAGATGGACGTAATGTCCACTGGAATAGCAATCAAGCTTCGTCAGTGGCGACTCGAATGTCGTCATTATTTCATTAACTTCTTACTGTATGTAGATAACAAGAGCGCTTTATTTTCCTTGTGTCGGTGTGGAAAATTATCATCCGTGAAGCGTAGGATTCGAAACAATGTTCTATTTAATTTTTGTTTGGACACAACGGGGAACATGGATTACTATGGCTTGTATTGCCATGTATTAAAAAACAAAATATTCACTACATTTTGTTATATGAAAACTTCGCATGAGTAAGTTATACTTATATCTACTTATACTCTATAATGGTGTACGTGCATGTGATATAAATATGTGTCTAAATTGGGACAACGTTTGAAAAAAAAACTTAGGCATAAGTTCTAACATAATCCAACAACAAATTTAAAACAGACTTCTAATTCAAATCTATTCAGCTTTGAACTGCGTCGTGAATATTATAACTAGGTAAACTGCTAATAGCTCAATTCTTCCGAGCAGACAGTTTCTCTGAATTCGGTCGTCCCGGTCCGGTCTGACCGGTTTGCAAACAATACCATAATTTGGACGGTCATTTTTATGCAGCTACTGGCTGGGAATTTTATGTTTTTTCCTCTTTTTTTTTGACGTTTTTTTAATAGGAGGTAAGTGTTTGGTATAGTCGAACATCACTTCACCAGATTTTTGTTATGTAAATGGATTTTAGAAATTATTGTACGATATTTATGTAATCTGTATTTTTAAAAACCCATCATCAGTTCTTGGGAACACTTCATCTACCTATATACCATATTGTGACCCTCTCTTTGTTCAACAATACTTGCCTGAGACTGACCTTACTTGGCTATATACACTATAATAACCATTGGGAAATAATCTTACCATTAAAGTTTTCCAATCTAGATAGTAAATAGGTAGACTTCAAAAATGTGTTTTCTATAGTGGGATCGTGCTTAAGAGCCATTAAGAAACGAACACGCTCTCTCAAGATGAAAGGTACGATGATGATGCCTACGATAAAACTGCATTGACGAGAGTCTGAGGAATATAGGCCAGTCATCATTAGCAGTAAAATAGAACAGATATGTATGCCAAAATCGTAAACGCTTGTCGAAATAGAACAACCTTACATTTATACCAGAGCATTGACAGCTTATTAGGGTCACCGGGGATCAGGATTAGACCTGACACTGACCTGATCTGGTGGTGCGTATTTCCGATGTCCTTAGGTGGGACTATCAAAGTACAAATCGATTACCAAATCATCATCAATCATCAAAATATCTGAACGATTATAATTGGATGTAGGTGCAATGTATGCCACAGACATAAAATCCATTTATCGGATAGGACGTTCGGGTCGGGTCGGTCGGATACAAACAAAGAGTGGATAATTCAGGAAAGCTTACCAGGAAAAGACAGGAAGTTAAAATACCTGTACCTTCTAATTAGAATATCGTTACAGGAAATTAAAGCCTATCGGGAACAGATTCGACTTGAAAATAACTTTGTCCTTGAAAGCAGGATTAGGAAACCTATTATTCCTCTAGAATCATCATCTCTCTAGTCTTTTCCAACTTGCAGTCGAACCGATGGTTGAATATCAGTATTTTACACGGAGTGACTCGATTTCCGCCACCGAATTATTGGGAAGTTGTTAGACCAGTTTTCAGACTCGAATTCGTATGTCACCCGGGACCATTTGAGGGATTGCCGAGGCACAGTAGTCTCGATCTGTGACGATCGTCACCCATCCAAGGAGTGACCACAGCAATAACTGCTCAACCTCGCAGATTGACTGATCATGCATGGTAGCTATGTAGCCGCTTCTCTGGAATATAGTGCAAAAACAAAGGTGCATCAAAAATATTCTGCCAGTTCCGTATTAGCCTAAACGTGTGTTTCTAATATGTGTATTTGCTCAAGGTTAAGTCGCGATTTATTTCCTAAACCTTGCCAATAAACATTAAACACCAAATGTTGTTACTCAAATGTGCTGAATATATTATTTATTGACGTTTACAGCACTAAGGCGGAGGACATTGTAGAGTACGTGCGTCAGAAGTTGAAGTACGCCCCGAGAGTGCAGCTGCTGGAGTCGCGCCATAACGCCAACTTCAAGGCGTTCGTGGTGCGAGTGCCAACGTGTATTCTGCACCTCGTGTTGGATGAGAACTTCTGGCCACAGGACGTGGTGTTCCGTCGCTTCCGCGGGCAAGTGCCACCCGAGCGCACAGTGACATAGTGCATAGGAAGTGATACTAACATAGATTTAAGGTTCTATATACTAACAAGTTTTGTATATAATAATATATATGTTAGTCTGTAAGGTATATATCTATGGGCCAATGTAGCCTGAAAATAAAGGTATTTTGATTTTTTGATTTTGATATTTTACGATAATCACACGCGTATACTCCAATGTTCATTTCTTACTGTCGATATGACAGTGCAGTATCGTTAATATGACAAGAACATTATTGTCATTAATTTGATCGTTAATTTTCTTGTTAGTGTGTAGGTATCAGTGAGCAACCAGATAAAATTGGCGGTGATTCGAATCCGGCCAGTTTTACGATTGTTCATACAACGGGAACAGAAAAAGAAATTTTGATTATTTACATGTCGGTTTTACGATGAGAAACAGAATTTGTTTTGCCAACATTTTTGTTCAGTATAGTCAGCTTTCACCGTGTAATAATAAGCGTCTTTCGAGTAAATAACACTGTCCAAAGTCTTAAAAATACGTATACCTTAAACGGCTGCTTCAATTAATTAATATACATGCACAAATTAATTAATATCATGGAATCGTAAGTAGTCATTACTTATATTTAAAAGCAAAATTGAAAGTATAAAAATATGATCTTATGATGACAACGTGTCAAGGAAAGTTCTTTAAAAAATAAACAAGTCTCTCAACTCTCACAGCGTAGTGTCGAGCTTCGTGTTTTATCTCACCAACATAAATTATTTACAAGCTTTTGTTCTAACATTTCTAACCACGATGAAAGTATAAAATGTTATCTCTGCAGCCAACTGACAAACAGTGTAAAATCCGAAGATAAAGAAATACGAGATAATTCAAGAGTTCTAGAAAATATATTTTATTTAATCTCATTTCGCATGGGCTTCACATCTAACGGAAGTCTTTTGATATACATGAATAAAGGCCAACTTTGCCTTTCAAATGGATCCTGATTATATTCTTCCTAGAAAACCAAATATTTCGACTTCCTCTTCTTCCTTATAAAATATAGTAAAAATAATTGTAATTATGTTTATCGTGACGATAAATTGTTGTTGTAGCATCATTAAGATCTGACCATAACGGTGCCGAGTACAGAAATCAAGACTCTCTCCTCACGTCACAAAAATTTACCAACGCAAAAAGCTACGTATGTTTGCATCATTAGAACACCTGCCAATACCTATATCGTTCACTGTTCAGGCAGAAACCCCACTTCTTTCTCGTTTTATGCTACAAACACTGTTGTAAATATTATTTGTTTTCATCCAAAATACAAACCAATAAAATCTAATTCGAGGAACTAGCGATAAATCTTTCGCAGCATGCCAATTTAAACTATTACTTTGTAGCCCTATATTATGCTGGTATGTCGTCAACGATCGAATGACTCCACTATACGCTCTGTCAAAAACTGGCGGCAATCCAAGCTGTGTTAGTAAACTTTCATCTTATACGCTTCTATATTTATTCGGTGAATTTTATGTGTGGCTTTCTGACGTCTTCTCCAACGTTTTCAGTTACAAAATATACAATTCTGTTGGAATCTGAGCTATGCTAGCGACTGCATACCGGGAATTTATATAACGACTTTAGCAGTTTATCACATGGGGCTACTTATGTACAGATTTACTGACACAGTCGTATCGTCTTTAAAGTGTGTGGTCCAAACTATATCTGTAATGGCCATCCTCATAAACGTTTCATGAGATTTCTCTTAACTTATTTGTATAGTGCCTCATCTTAAATTAGCTTCCATTGCCTGTGCTACCATTATATTAGCGTCAAGATTATTTGAAATAAAACTTCTCGCTTTGTCATTTCTAAAATTGCCTGATGAATAGAGATTCAGCAATGCTATCGGGATTAAGTGATGAAGAGATGATTCTTATGAATAAAAATGCCAACTATCCAAATAAATGTAGGATACGCCATCTCTTAAAAAAAAAAGGTTAATCAATTGATTACGGAAGAGATGACGGCTTTATAAATATCGCAATATTGTTTTTAGTCAATATGAAATTAAAACTGTAAGAAAGGTAAGGACACCATGTATTTGGCAAAAACAAATAGCAGGCATGTACGAATGAGCGTATATTCTTTTAGTTAACTATATAAATAAATCGCATTTTTTGTGCATCGGTAACACAAAAGTGAGCATTTTTCTCTAAGTATTGAATATTTGGAAACAAATACATACTTTATAGGCAATTAAATCAAAAATATTGTAAATTTCCTTCCACATGACTGTAGACATGGCTTTAGTAATTATCTCATTCCCAGAAGACTCATTATAAATACATAATACACGTTAGATTCCTACAATTAGTGTTATGGTGACTTACAACCATTTATGCATGTTCCTAGTCTCCAAAGGCACATGCTAACTATTACTAACTAATTCACCGGTTTGATTCTAATTAGTTTACATTGTTTTATCGTACATAGCGGTATCATTTACATAATTATCTTCGGCTTACACAGATCGAGTATATGCTCATTTATGCATGAATTGTTATATAATATTGGTGTCCAGATCAATTAGACCAATAAACGCGGTAAATTTATTAAATATTGAAAGTTCAATAGCAATTGGGATCCCGCATGATGGGCAAGATTCGTCAGAATGATGTACAATTGATATTATCAGTTATTGTGTGTTACAGTAAACCCTGCATAGTACCCTGGGGAACACTTCGTTGGCTTTTCAAATTCGCCTAAAGCTGCCAGCTTTAGTTACTGTTCCTGGTATTTTTACAATACTTACGAGTCGTTAAGCTTCTGAATAGTACAGGAGAAACATATATCACCAGTAACTCGCTTTTTTATTGTTTAGACTTAAGTACTTAGAAGCCTTCTTCATTGTAACGTTTGCTAATTATCTTACTTGAACGGGCCGTGTAGTCATTAGCATAACTAATGCTTTCATCATTGATTAAGCTTTCTGGTAAATCCTTAAGCGAGTTTTTCACGAACCCGTTATCATATTAATTGTGATTATTGCTTGCCTTTATGAGATCCCTTAAGCTATGAATATGATAGACTGAGTACCTATTCGTACCAATAGTCTCTTCATCACCGTTATAGATGATATGGTCATGCGTTTCATCTTTCATCACTACCTCTTACAAAATTATATTCAATAAATTTAGTATGTTTTTGTCTCAAACAATTTTCAACGATAACAAATTGTAAACGAATTTAATATTCCTAAAAAAAAGTTAAATGACTTTTCAGAAATATAATTCTGAGTGAATTACGCGAAGAGTCGTTTCCAACTTCAATGATCGATCAGTTGCCTTCTAATAAATAAAAAAATTAAATTCTAACAAATATTTTACAAGCGATGTAGCTCTTAGAATCTAATAACGTTTTTAATATCTCGTTAATCGTTCGAGTGGTGGCAGACTATTAAAACATTTTTATGTTCTGTTTAACTTCTCACGGTTTGAAGTGCTTTGTTGCTATTTATATTGACGATGTCATTAACTTTAATTTTATTTACTTATTGTAATCTTAAACAATTATTACAATGAGATTTTGGTAGGTGGGTTTATTGTTTAGAATAAGATTGAAAAGAAGGAGACATTCCTGAGGGAGAGGATGCGTCTTTCTTCTTTATTACTAAGGGACACATTTAAAACCAGGCGAATCGGTTGAGGTATTTATATTTATTGATACATGTAAATCATCAATCTTTACTTTATTTCGTAAAGAATAAACAAATAAAGCTCATTTAAGCACAGAAATATACGAAAATAAGCAACATGATGAGTCTAACTGGAGTTTAACCGCTAATCTACCTATCTATATAATGATTTTATGAATCTTAACGATCAATCAAGGCTAACTGAAACTCTACACATAGAAATATTTCAAAAGATATTTGTGTCTTAATTAGCCACATTTGTTATTGTTATAATTAATGGAGTTTAGCTAACAAACGTGGTAATTATGGTATTATAATCGAAAGATGGTTCGATGTTGTTAAGGTGAAATCAGTTGCATTTTCAGCTGCACAACCCACAAGCTTTGTTTATGGTGACGTAAATATTCATAGAAATAGTCTCTGTTGTGCATTTAATATTTATTATCTGTCTCCAACTTTCATTTTCTCCGAGAAACTATGGTCAATAATAAGTTAAGTCTGGTTAGTGGCACTTTGAATGGTAGCCAAACGAAGCTCGAGGCATCTTTGGAACAACTAAGACAGTTAAGACGGTTGTACAAACTGAACGCTTTGCTTGTTTTGCACGTGAATAGTTTAAACTTTACTTTTACTCTTTAGGCAGTAATACGGACTATTGTTAACCATCGGATAGATTCATAAATGCTACTAGTAATTCTTTTATATATTTATTCAATACATTTATAAGAACCGTAATAATGATGATAGAAACTTTGACAGCACCAAGTTCTATAAATGGTAGAGTACAAAAACTAGGAAGAAGCTAATGAAAAGAATTAATGAAAGTCCAATTAAATGTTATGTTACAAATCATGGATATGAGTTGCGCAAGATCGGCGCCTGCGCCCGGCACGTTTTTGTTTACATTCGTAACTGGTTGTAGTGTTAACAAAACCAGTTTTGTGCTCTCTAGACCCACGCTAAACTCCTCCGAATATCATCCATACATTTTTAAATAAATTTCGCGACGAAAACGAACAAATTGACCTTTAGTCTATTCCTAAACGTCTCGTTCCCAACAATTTACGAAACAGACATGCGTATTGAGAACACAGCACGGTTCAACGTCGTCTATTAAATTGCTACGATGCCAAACGATCGTATCATTGCTGAGTCAATTGACTATAATAGTGTCGAGTGTTTATATTGCAGACCTTGGCCACTAACTACCGAGCTTCAGAGGTACCGAGCACCGACGGCCACGGCGACTTGTCTAAACATCATAATACTACGCTAATTACATCAGACATTCACTACACGTCTCTTAGACCGAGCCTTTACCTGGAATCTGATTATCTATTCGGTAAAATATTTGTTTACCAGTTTCTAATGTAAATAGAATCGGGACAGTCCTGTTTTGGGTTTGCCCAAAGGCCAAACGGTTTTGATTGGAGCTTTTGTATTATTTTTACCTGACAGCGCCGTGTTGCTGTAGGGCATTAAATAAACATCCGTCTCAAATGTAATGCGTACCGTATCAATATCAATAAGCTTACTCTTTGGGACGAAAAAAGACTGACTGCATACATTTACTATTTTTATGTAGGTAACTACGTTTGTTTTTGTGTTCTTCTTTGTACATACCGTCGAGTTATTCTAGTTCAAAGTCGCTGTAATGTTGACACTGGGTTTTGTATTGTCTTAATCTGCGAGTAAACAAGCGTAATGTGTAGTGATATCAACTCACCGTGTCCTGCAAGTCCTTGAACTCGTTGAACAGTTTGTTCTTCTCGATCTTCTGACTGAGTGACTTGACGTTGGCCGACATGGCGATCATATTGGCGGTCAGCTCATCCACCTCGTGGCGCAACTGCCGGATCTGTACCTCCCGCACTATCGTGAACACCAGCAGCCACGTGATCAGCGCTCCGACCACCACGGCCAGCGTGATCAGCCACGTCTGCCACCGCCGATCCGTCTTCTCAACCATCGCACCCCTAAACTGTCTCTCAAAATCACCGCTCATTAAGTTTTTCGATATGTCCTGAGCCTCCTTCATGTTCGTCTGAGTATATATCGAGGTCGCTTCGGGTATAAGTGCGTGATTCTCAGCCATCACAGCCCTGACACTGCACTCGCGAACCGTCACCCGTCACTCGATTCCTAAGTGGCAAACTACGCGACTAATTAGCCTTTATCGGCCCATTATCGGGGTTCGTGGAAGGCCGGGTTGAGGGCTACCCGTGAAAGAGATAGAATAACTCAGTGCACGTGCCGAGCAGTTCGGGGGAGGGAAACGCGCGTGCTCAACAAGACGGATCAGGAGCGAGTGCGAAGCGGCAGCTAGATGGGTGCGCTCGCGGCGGCCGACTGGACGCGCAGTCGCGAACGCGGACACAGAACACGGCGACCGACGACGCGCGCGCATCTCGGACCAATACCACAAAATAAGTGTACACAAAAGGTCAACTTCATTAACTAGACAACTTGTTAGTATAATAACAAACAAAAATACTCAACACGTCCAATCTCCAAACGCCCAAACTCTAATATGGCATGGTATAAAAAATCATCGCCCGTTATCACAACGTTCATAGCTCGTTTTGATAAGCGAGGAAATGATGTAAGAGCATCAGACATCTCCTGCAACGCTAACGCCTTTTTCAAGCCATACAGGTTCTCGTTTTTTGTAAGACTTCTAAACCTCCTTGTTTTGTGGTCAAACCGCTGGTTCCCGCGACCGGGATGATCCCGCATATCACTGAATACGACACGATGCATGCATTATAGGTATTTAACCTTCATTGACCGCGCGAGAAAGATAACATTTTAACAACACTATGGAAATGAGGTAACTCGTTTTTGAGGCCGACAAACAAAGCAAAAACACTCGCGATTAAAACATACAGACTTTTTACAGAGTTATATTCTTTACAGTTATCAAATGACTAAATTGCAAGTGGAAATGCAACTGTTCCTTATCATTTGGAAAATGTAAGGTTTGTAAATGAATTCAAAAAGAATTAGATAAAATTGTATTATCTTTGCGTCTTTGGTCTAGTTTCGCATGTGTGGCTGCCGAGCGTGAGGTCCTAGGACAAATTCTCAAGTTGGGAAAATTCTCACTAACAGTCTTGAGACAGTTAAGAATAGGCCAGACAGAAAGAAATAGGCTCGCCTTTAATCAATGGGATTTAACGGCACCGGCAACACATGCGTAGCCCTTCGGAAAATAACAGGCATGAAGACATAGCAAAGTTTAAAAAAAAAAACTTAATTGTAATAATAAATGTACCCGGTACGTGGAAATAGGTCAAGGGCGGATGCAGGGTTCATTGGGGTCATGACCTCCCCCTGGGCTGGTTCTAGGTCGACTACTGATAATTTTTCTAATCGCATTGATCGTACAGATCGAATTTCCGGCTGATTCGTGCATATTTTACTGACCTTGTTCTCCAGGCAATACAAGCTAATAAAACTGCTTCTATTGACTGGAGAACAACATATAAAAATTGTTCGAATCAGCCGAAAATTCGATCTGTATTTATTATTGTAATCGAATAGGAGCCTTCTTCGACTTCAAACATGTCACCGAACCCCCCTGACTTGAAAGCTGGATCCGCCCTTGAAGTAAGTTCGACTCATATTAAATGGGACTCAAAAACGGCATCGGCGAAATGCGAATGCACAAAACGGGGAATATAGGCATGATGCTTTAATATGTTAGAATTTCTTGTATTCCACAGAACATAAATATTAAAATATATTTTCTAGGAAATACCAATAATAGACGCGTTATGAGAACACACAAAGCTTCCTTCATTTCAATTCTGGACAAATCTATGAGTTACTAGACTTGCCGACGCATACAGAATTCTAGTAAATTAATGATAATTATAACATGTACTTAATTACGAAAATGATGTTTATTGAATAAATGTTTACGTCACAGTGCGGTTATTCGACGCAGATAAAGGCATAGTAAACAAGTTATGAACATACCGAACCATATTGAATGAACATAGGTATCAAATATTATTCATTCACTGATATCTATGTATGACTGAACGAGAAAAGTACAAAATGTAAAGAAAATATGAGAAATACTGCGAAAAACATATAGTTTATGAGACTTAGTGTTGGGAACAAATACTGATGTGATTACTGTTGTTCTTGAGGATTTTACCACACTTAGCTACGCGAACGACGCCGATGCCAACGTCGAACACCACCATCTATCTATGGACGATCTACGTCAACAAATATCATCTCGTTTCCTAAGGATTTATGACATCGATCATTGTCGGTCGACTAAGTGTGGTTACACCCTAAATACGCACTAAATACTGCAACTTATGGCAAGATGTGGACGCGATGCAATGGTTAGTATTTGCAGAATCTGTCCTCTGCAACCGACATCTGTGACACGTTTGCCCATAAGTGGCTAGGTTATTCTCCACTGGACTTTTGATCGCTGAAATAAGTTCTTGGTCCCTTGCCAAGGACGTGTCTGGTGTGCCTCATTTTGCATGGAGAAAAACAAGCTGGTGATATCTGCTAGCATACTGATAAAACGTATCAATCAGTGAGTCTCAAACAGCGGCAGTAGTTATAAGCCAGTTGGTGTGAATGCTCCTATCTGGTATAAACTATAAGATATGGAATGGATAAGAAGGCTTTATTTTACAGTGGTACTGTACAGTAGCCTCATTGTAAAATAGGTCCGTGCATAAGATTAAGGTTCAATCTACGAACGGGCTTACAGCTGGATTCATCATAGTTCATCCGAAACTAAGTTACTTAACTAATTTCTCAAACCAATCATAAAAAGTAACCGCAAAATGATCCACAAACTGAAGTCAATTCCAAAGAAGAATCTTTAGCGGAAAACTCATGTGTCAACGAATTTACCTACGAGCAAAGTCTACACCAAACCAATAAAAAATACATTTACATAGACACTATAAATATTGGTACCGTTTTTACTCTGACACAGAATAAAAATACTTGTTACAATAAAGTACAAGTTACACTAGTCTGATCAATTTGGTGGCTATATAATAGGCTCCCTCACACCATGCGCGGTCGCAGCCAAAGAATTTGGGGGTAAGAATTTATTTCAGAAATAAAATCAATATAATATCAGACGTTTTAAGCAAGAATTCAATAATTTATTTAGAAATTTTAGGTGTTTTGTTCAGTTTGACTTCTACGATCTGGGGGGGTGACCTGTACGATCCCTCCTCCCCCCTCGGACCGCCACTGCCTCACATTTAGATACCTACAGTAAGTACAAAAAGTAATAATATATAATTATTATAATATTTTGCGATGCAGTCGGTTTCCCGTCGCAGAAAATGATATTTTTGTTGTTTTTTACTTTTTTCTACTTGATTATAATTCTACTTGATGGTTTGGTGAATGCTGTGAAGGACCATGCAAACAATCCTCGTTACATGAATTGTAAGCTTTAACGAGTAAATAAACCAAGGGTGGGATTATGTTTATCATTAGGATTAATAGCTTGTAAGCTTTTACGAATAACTGTAGAATTGTGATAGTCTCCATGGTTAGGAAATTGTTAGTAACAGTCAGAATTCTGGAAATCTAACAGGCGCGACGGCGCATGGGCAAAATGAGGGTGATGTGAAAATGCTCCTCACCTCATAGAGGAATACGGGCGTCATACTCGTACATGTTGTATTTAAAAGTTATGTAGGTATGTTATATTCACATAAACTTCAAAACTGAATAAATATAGATTGTTACTCAAATGATTTTTTCCTCGAATTGACTCACTCAATTTAAGTACCAAAATGTATAGCTAATATAGGTTAATTAATAAAACTATTTTTACCTTTTATTTTTTTTATTGGTTTAGTGATCGCAAGCGCGAGTGCATCCCGCGTGCAGCAGTGTTATTGCGTTTTTCTATATAGAAATTAATCTCAGTGACATCAAGGAGATTGGAATATGGTGCCCGGTACATAACAATATGCTCGCCCCATATTCCATGGGACTCAATGGTAAACCTGTTACCGTACAGAGAATACAAGCGTGATGTTATGTTAGGAATATGTATATGTTAATGAAATTCAATGGATTGCAAAATTTAAAAAAGATTTTTGTTGACATCTATATCTACAGTAGGATAAAATTACGGCAATGCCTATGTATGCGTAAAATACAACTCAGTACACACCCCTTACGCCAAATTAGCATGTAAATAAAAATAATACACATTAACTATAATTAATTACTTGTGTATTATTAAAGATGACGCAAGCATTCCGAACAGAGATCGGTCCATTTCATTTCTAGCACGGATGCGCATACGCAGCGTGGACAACGTCTTACTTACATCAATTGTGTAATAGAGACGCGCCCGCATACCATCTTTATATTATTGATATAATCTACCAATGAATATGGGAATCTTGGCAACACCAGCACATGGGATTGCCAGCGGTCGCACTATATGACTAAGAAAGTTTTAAACTGCTACATTAAATTCCAAAATGAAATCTTTCAACAAGAACGTCACAGAAATGAGGCAATCATTTCTGTTTATTTTTGTGCTGGTGGCAACTTCGTTCGTGTTTTAACTCCATAAAGTTTTCACTCGTATAACCAAGAAAATACTTAAATATTCCACAAGAAAATTGAATTTTCCATATCCTCCAATACTCATTTTATTAAGTAAACAGTTTCGCCGTATAAACTGTTTTACTTTAACAAGAGCACGTTTAGAACGTTAAACAATAACTTATTGCAGCGTGTTTGTAAAATAATGTAACCTAGAGAGGCGTTTTACCATTTATTTACAGCTCGGCAACTAAAATCCCCATTGAAAGGGACGGCTTCGAACATTTGGCAACATTGGTTTTATTTTTTTAACTCTATGATGTAGGTGAGAATTCTTTCCACGTGTGTTCACAAAAAAAAAACTGTGGGACAGGTATTATTTTTAACGTTCTATTTTCTATTGCGCCAAAACAAAACGCGATGCCTGATGCCAACTTTCTTTGCCGTATTTTTAATTCATTCAAATATATTTTTTTGTATAGTATTAGACCCGGGTACGTCTTAAAACTGCGGCCAGACACCGGAGGACGGGCAGCAGCGTTCTCTCACTAATCGGTGAGCCACTGCGATCCCCAAGCCGCCTGCCAAGCGTGGGGATTATGGCAAGCCCCCCCTTGAGGGAGGCCTTCGTTCAGCAGTGGACGTCTTATGGCTGATGATGATGATGATGATGATATTTTTTTGTCTTACAACGTTGTTTTTTTTTTTTCAGTATTTTTATCACGGATGGCTCAATTTGTCACACAGCCAGTATTTTTAACAATCATTCAAAACTGAAAAGGACAAGTAGAGGAGAGGTAGAATTAAATTATACGGTAGTCTGTAGCACAGACAACGAAATACGTAATACAGTTAGAGTACTAGTTTGAAATCAATAGTTAACTACAACGATTTAAACCATTAAGTTTATGGATAAAACAGTATGTGGTTTTATTCCTCAATAACGTTTTTTGTCTTATTCTCCAATAATGTAACAATTTATACGAGCGTAATTGTTAGATTGGATAAAGACTAACTTCAGAAAACTTAAACGTTGGGTTATTCTTACAAATGGTGGATATTTGTGCTTTCAAACTTATTTTTCTAATAGAAGAATGTATGTCAAATAACTGGGCTGCTGCCGTCTACCTTCTGGCAAAGAATAAGCCGATCCTATTGGTCGTAGTAACACCATTCACCTATGCGGATTCCTTCACATTCATTTAGTGGATAATGACTCCACGAGGGATCATAACGTTCATCATTAAGTCCCAACAAGATGTCCATGTACAGCAGTGCATGTTTACGAAATGGACATATGAAATTATGTTTATCAAAGCTTAATATTCGTCGCCGCCGTATAATCTAGTCTTACTCGTTATGAAAAATTAAACATCTCAACAGTTTGATTAAGACATTGATTTTGACAGAGATTTGACCTATTGAAATCACGAATACACAGTCTACAAGATGTTATAGGTATCTATTTAAATAGCCACATTCACAAGCTACATGCAAAAAGTAGTTTAAAATAGGTGCCTGCATACAGTCTAGATTCCAGACTGCAAATAGATCTATGTAATACAAACAAAAAGAACGCACCTAAACTCTATTTGTGGACTAGGTATTCTAGACCAGCTATTTAGCATTCTGATCTAAACAGGATACCTGGGATTAGAGCATGTTTTGTAGTACTTCATACCGTTAAGATGATCAGGGCGACTAGCTCTCGAATTCCGTAAAACAAGGAAATTAGGTGTGTTTATGTACCTTTGTACGTACGTATTTAGTACTGAGTTGGTCTTTCAAAATATTAAAGAATCGAAAAATTGAACTGCGACAGACTTGTTTATTATTTGAAGCTAATTTCAGAAATAAAGTTAAAAAAGACACGACGAGAAGAAAGTAGGAACGCCTACTTTCTTCTCGTTATATCTGCATGAGCTTGGACTACCCAAGGCCCACCGGACGAACTTCGCTATCACTCAGGCAGGTTATTTCCGCGCACAGTTCGACCCAAGTAAGGCAAATATGAAGGAGTTTTGTTTTGTTTTATTTGTCATATTAATTAAATCCCAGTAATCCATCAGTTCTTCATCATCTGGCATCAATTCCGATAAACTTTCATTGTGAGAATAATATATATTTTGTATACCTACATAAAAGAAGAAGCTAATTAATTGACCGATTGATTGACTGAGATAATCATCAACAGATATCCCAAGTTTCTACACCCTGTGGTTTGACCACTGGGTGTAGAAATTTGGGAAGATATGTTTCTTAGAGTGTCGAGTGTACACAAAGAATTATTCATATCAACATCAAGCTTGTATGGAAATGCACTCAAACGAAATCGCGAGCAAAAGCTATTTATACATACATAGGTTTAGATACAACGCCAAATACTAACACCTAACACTTGCCAGATACGAACTTCAAAGTGCTATGTAATTATAATCTCGAGTACTTGTTTATGTGCATGTGTAACAGCAAAGGTTTCAGAAATGACTGCGCCTGCGGTTATCGTTATAGCAGAAACTTCCGCCAGCGCCATAGCACCTGTGTTTTGATTGTATTAGAAATGAAAATGGGTATCTATAGAATATGCATACACAACTTCTGTAAAAGTAATGATAGATCCCACTGCTGGGCCTGAGCTTTTTCTTACACTGAAACGGGTTGGTTCTTATTCCTACAAATTGGCCTAGTGCGGGTTTGCAGACTACACATGCAGGCGCAGTCGCAGCCAAAACTGGCGGGGTCGCATTAACAGTAAGGTGACTTTGAGGGGAATCAAATTAAAGATCATCAAAAATATCGAGCAAAGCATAAATAAAAAACCTAAGTACCTATTTTTGATTTAATTGTATAGACGTTTTAAGCAGGGACTTAATAATTTATTTAAAATTTTCGTAAATTGTCTATTTTTAGAAGGTTTGTCAATTTGATGTGTACGATTTGGGGGGGGGGGGTGTAATAACCCCTCTACACCCTACCCCTCCGCCCGCCACTGTACACATTCCATCAAGAACTTTATGAAGCTCTCTTCGGTGTGCAGGTTTCTTTATAATGTTTTCTCTCGTAACGTAAGTAAAATCCTCGAGATGTTCTCTCTCTTACAATATATACGAGATTAAAATAATTCCAAAGAGATGTTCTGTTTGAATAAATGATACTGTTATAATATTGTACGTCTTGCGCACCGCCTACATATTTTTCTTGAGCAATCGAAAGCTTTATGATATATCTGGAACTGACTGCTTAATAATAGCCCAAGGCAATATCAAATAACATTAAAATGTCATAGGTCATTATATATAAGTTTTACTATCTAAATACGAGGGACTGAACATATTTCATTATTATCAATCGATGCTAAATACTAAGCTCTTAAACCGCGGCGCCTTGTGTAAAATTTATAGCAAAATGTATGAATTATTCAACTTGCTCAGTTGTGAAAAATGCATAGCGCACAGCGCAGTTGAAACCTAGACTTTATGTGAGGGAAATGAGAAAATTTAGGTGCATTCCATAAAAACTTGTTTCTTAGTGACGCTAGTATGGTTTCTGACAAAGAATAGGCATAAACTGCAAGGTCCTATGCACTTGAGAATTCTTTAAAAAAGAGACTAAAGGAGTAGGTTGGTAGATAGGTTGCTTATGATCGCAGTGTCGAATTATTTAATCTCAACCTTCGATCACCACTTTAGACTGTCAAGCGCGATTAAAGTATTAATAATATAATATTATTGGCGGATCCAAAATTGAGACCTAATCACATGCGGTATCGAAATTAATCAGTACTTATTTTTTTTAAGCTTTGCTGCAGATTTAATTATTACTAGCTTCCGTCCGTGGCTTCGCCCGCGTGGTTTACGACCCCGTACATTTTTCCGGGATAAAAAGTAGCTTGTGTGCTATTCTAGACTATAATCTATCTCTGTGCCAAATTTTATCCAGATCCGTTCAGCCGTTCTGGCCTGATTGTGTAATATATATCCAGCCATCCATCCTCACAAACTTTCACGTTTATTATATTAGAAGGACGTGCACACATAACCAGACCCGAAAAATCTGTATATCATCCAAATATTTGTTACGTGCGGAAATCGAACCTGCGACATGGAAGGGAGACAGCTAATCGCTTAGCTACTGCACCAAACGTCAGGGTCGTTAATTTAAGTATCAAAGGCTTCTTCTCTGGTAATTTTATAAGTTATCAATTAGATGGAATGGAAGAGTAGAATAACGTTATCTAGATTCTAATGAAAAAAATATAACCTTTACGTCAAAATAATAAAGATGTCATCGAATTCTGAAGCTACCAACACAAAGGTTGACTAGGAAATAATTTGCGTTTTTAATCATCATCATCATCATCATCATCAGCCAGAAGACGTCCACTGCTGAACGAAGGCCTCCCCCAAGAGGGGGGGGGGGGTGCCATAATCCCCACGCTTGGCAGGCGGTTTGGGGATCGCAGTGGCTCACCGATTAATGAGAGGACGCTGCTGCCCGTCCTCCGGTGTCTGGCCGCAGTTTTAAGACGTACCCGGGTCGTGCGTTTTTAATAATATCCCTAAAAGTTTTCAGGATATATCATATCTACGCTATTTTTATATACTTTGTACCTATTTAAAAGAAAATACCATTCTCAAGAAGAAAGAAAACACCACAGAGGTTATAGTATAACAAAATAATTACTTAGTTGCATTAATTTATATTGCCTATGTACATTCATGGAAATGAAAACATATTATTGTTATTAATAGGAATAACTATAGAAATATGGTGAATTAGCAATCAATAGAAACTTGAGAAATGCAATATCGACGACGACGTTCTACTAGATAATGTTCAAGGTACTTATGTAAATATCCTATCGTCGCAAATCTCTTTGTACAAGTTAACTTTTAATTAATTGCGTCATAAATCAAAAGAGCATTAAAAGACAAAACGGGAATTTAAAAAAATACAGCAATCGATGCTACATAACTATCGATTCTCGCGAGATATCGAAAAAGAAACGACATACCTAGACAAAATGTGTCAACATTGAATGTATCTATAAATGAAAAACATTTTGATGGAACAATTTATTGCAAAAACTTATTAACAATATTCTGACAAATAAATTGATCTTTATCTTTAAAAGCAAAAGGTTTACTGTAAAACAAAACTAAAAAAAACATGAAACATGATTGGTAACTTGATTCGGTACGGTAAGTTTATTACCACCAATAAATGAGGGAAAATAGAGGCAAACAAAATGGGGAATATAAAGAAGATGACACATTTTTAACTGAAGGAGAAGGCAAATGAGAAAAAATATAAAGCATTAAAATATAGACTTTAGATATAAATTGCTAATTGATAAGTTTCTATCAATTCCATTTAGGATGGAAACAACGGGCAAGAAGAACTCTGGCAAGGCATCTCTTGAAGCGAACCTATAAAAGGCTGTCGACCTCCACGAGTAGAGTTTGGAAAGGGCAGTAGAATTTGGGGTGGAAACCACTAAACCATCCCCCTATACTTTCTCCCTCTCTTTGACTCCTCGACTGCGGCTCTTCCACGAAAAGCTCGAGAGTGTACCTTTAACCCAAATTATCTCCGTAATAATATCTCCTACTAAAGCAAAGCTTAAGTTAAAAAAATGGCTCTTCGAATAAATCTCAATTGTGTATTGTCTATGTTTGGTTCTTTTGGATGACAAGGTTGCCTACCACTGCCCTATACCCATTGGTCGTTTTAAGCCCATGTACACCTTTTTGATTAGGGCGGTGAGAACCTATCATGGGCTATCCTCCGCCTGGGGGGGCGGAGGGATGTGCCGGACTCCTACCAGCTAAACTCACTACGGTTGTCCGCCTCAATACCATATGGTAAGCTTCGGGAACTCTTAGAAGACCACAGCGAAGCCCACCACGGTGCAACACCATCAAGGCACTTTCCGGAGGGGGTGACTGTAAAGAGGCCACCCCCTCATGCAGTCCCGGGGGAGAAGCCCATGTACACTTTTTTTTAATTGCGTGGTGAGTACCCATCATGCTACCCTCCGCTTGGGGCGGGCGAAGGGGTATGCTGGACTCCTACCGGCTAAACTTACCACGGTGGTCCGCCTCGACACCATATGGTGGGTCTCGGGAACTCTTAAAAGACCGTACGGAAGCCCACCACGGTGTCATGCCGAAGGGCAATTCCGGGAGGGGATGACTCTAAAGAGGCCACCCCCTCGTGCACCTCCCGGGAGAGACTGTACAGAGGTCCCCCCGTTACCCTCGCTGATGTGCACGGCGCCACGAGACCACACCGTATCGCCGTCTTCTCGGGGGTCGATACACGAGAGCGTGCAGAGACCCCATACTTCGCGCTCGCGACCCCTAAAGCCCATGTACACCTACAGGTGCATAATGCAACTTAGTATCTAATAGACATTACTTAATAGTTATGAAGTTTGAGTAACGAAGACTGTCCTGTAACCCCGCAATCAAAAACAAAGATCCTAAATAGGCGCCAAATATAAATATAGATGTCTAAAAAAGTCCGTATAGTTTAGTTTACAGCCTTGGTCTAAATTGCAACAGCCTTGAACTATATTCTAAAGCGTTCATGAGTAGCAAAACACATGATATCACCGCATCAAGGCTCGGGTAACACATGGCGCGATGTCACATGTCACGAAGTTCTTGTTTTCACTATTACAAAGTCCATAAATCCGTTGTTTCAATTCTTTGAAACACGCACGTAAAAAGAAAATTGTTTACAGTTTACTAAAAGTGTTCCACGAAGGCAAACAAATCGTATAATTAATTAGGTACTGTTATAATATAACAGCCAGGCTTTATATTATTAAGGCTGGCTGGAAGTGATATATTTAAAACCATTAGGCGATTTTTTTTTCTTTTTGTGTCTGATGGCCCAGATTTTATTGTGGTGCGTTTTATAAAACGGCGTCTTAGAGAAAGATATACCTACGTAAAATAATTCCAATTTATTAACGTGTTTAACTGCTTTTACGTACACAGAAAGTACGTGTAAACACCAGTCATAACGGCAAATTTTCTCGTAGTTTTCCTCCAGACAGCACGGCACCGCATTGTTTACCATTAACCAGAAACCCACATTGATTGCCGGATCAGTCTGTTAATTGTTTACGTCAAACGATTGTTTTGAAAATATTCGCTTCCTTAGTAAGATGTGCCATGATACTCAACAAAGTTAACACTTCCGTGCAACGTCCTGTGATCGATTCTTGTTCCTTTACAATAAAGTTTAAAATTGTACGAATTATGACGGAGGAGAATCTCCTATTATCGGCCTGCGCTAACAGACAGCAGGGAGTCGACGCAGAACTTTCCAGAAGCATCAACAAAAGCATATAACGTTTCACAACCATGCCACGTACTAACTAATTCAAGGTATTTTGTGAATGAAATAGTTTAGTCTAGGATTTACTTACAACGACGCATAGAAATTGTTATCGTAGGTACACCAAAAATGATTGTCCGCACTCTCGCCTTTCCGATGTTATTATAAAGACTTGTGACACAGACAGAAACGGAATATGCTAGAGTAGTGCTACTGGCGAGGGTATGGGCGGCCGACGAGTCAACATCTCCTGAAGATGCCCGTGGAGGGGCGAAACACATGTGCGGGATTGGTTTGTGCTGCATATTGCATTATATCAATCGCACCTTCTGCATGTGCATATATTTACGGGCAGTGCTGCATATTGCACCCAAGCCTGAACTAGTCTTGTATATCATGAATTTCCGCAACGTAACGCCTGATACTATTAATTATCCACTTTAAAAAATATAGGAAACAGAACTCCAATTTGGATTCTCAATAACTCGCGCCGAATACTCCATCACCCATAACGAAATAAGCCGCCCTAAGCCTTATGCGACTAACTGCAGTCCTAAAATACAAACCTAGATATTGGAACGCTAAGGTTTGAAAGAAATAAATATTTAAGACGTTTTTTTTTATAATAATCCTCAGCCAACCTTTTAAACATAGATTTAGTCAAGATAAGAATAGATATGTCATTGACCTCCATTTGTCAACTATCACTTGAAAAGTACGATTTGCAAGAAAAATTTTTTGGCGTACATAACATTATTTAACTTAGGGCTAAGACTGCTTCATTGGTCTAGTGCTGAGCGTGAAGTCCTAGGTTCGATTCTCGGGTCGGGCAAAGTGTTATTGGGTTTTTTTGTATGGAAATGCTCAATGGCAGGATGGAATCTGGAACTGTGCTCGATAGGCAAAAGGCTCGCCCCCTATTACATGGAACTAAATAACGGCAACGGTTAAATGTGGCTTTACACTGTACAATATTACCTACACCTCTGCATAATCCTTCAGGGAATACAGGCGTGATGCTATGTTATGTTAAAATAATGGCCGATTTTCCAATTACTTAAATTATTTCTCTTCTAAAACTGTTCTGATTTCAAATTGCCATCCTGGGCAGCATTGTCACACACCATCAGGTGGAGTGTTGTCAAACGCATTCAAATTAGAAGTAAAAAAGAAGTATACACCGTCAATTGTCGAGTTCATATTGGTAGAATTGGTATTGCCGTCTAGTCTATAGTACCAAATGTCTAACCTTTCGTTTCTTGCACTTTCATTATTTCTCATGGAAGAGATTAAAGAACAAAATTATTCATATTATTCATTTGCGTTTCACAATGTAAATATAATGTTAAATATGTGGCTTAAAGTGAGACACAACTTCTTTGGGGTCCGCTTCCAATCTAACCGGTTGCAGCTGAATATCAGTATTTTACACAGAGCGACTGCTTTCTGACCTCCGCCACACAATTACTGGGAGACACTGATACTCTGGTTAAAGTTAAATTGGTTGTCACAGTTTTTGAGCTTCTGACACCCGTAACGACTGTCATAATTCTTCGTATGACACCCAGGCGAAACTGATTAACGTGTTTACCGAAGCACGGAGGGGTTTAAATATGTAAAAATGGTCACCCATCCAAAACAGACCGAGTCAGGCGCTGCTTAAAATCTTGCAGATCAACCTATCTGCGCGGTAGCTATGTAGTTATCATCATCATCATCAGCCAGAAGACGTCCACTGTTGAACGAAGGCCTCCCCCAAGGGCGGGATTGCCATACTCCCCACGCTTGGCAGGCGGCTTGGGGATCGCAGTGGCTCACCGATTATTGAGAGGACGCTACTCTCCGTCCTCCGGTGTCTGGCCGCAGTTTTAAGATGTACCCGGGTCATGTATTTATGCGCTTATGTAGTTATGCGCTCCAATATTAACAAATACCCACATTTTGCTAATTTCGTTATTAAGTCCCATATATTAAAGGACGAGCCTATTGCCTTTTAACAAGCACTGTTCTAAACTCTGGGGTGCTGCTGAGAATTTTCTATTCCAAGACACCGTAATAGAAAAATCCTAGAACAGTATACCCTCACCGGGGGAACCGGAGGGCCCGGGGATCTAAGCCATGATTTGGCGCTCAGCAGAAATTTAGAAAATGTACAATATAAATAATTATATAACTTCTTAAGAATGTAGGCCCTGCGGTGTCCGACTGTAGCGCAAAAACCTCACACCCCTCCACTTATCCCTGCCTGCTGCTGCTATTATTATCAATCCTTTGAATAAACATCTAACTCATCCCGCCATCTCCTTCTGGGCCTGCCGCGATGCCGTTTCTTGCTGTTAGGGACCAACTGCTTGATTGTTTTTGTCCATAGCTCTTCCATGCGCCAGATATAATCAGCCCAGTTCCTAAGAGCTTGGCAGCTGTGCGGTCTATATTAGCAATTTGAGTTATGGAACGCGTGATCGAGGTATAAAAATAATAGGAACATAGGTACCTACATCTTTATAGTATCAATGTACTTGAATAGATGTGCAACGAAAGACAAAACTAGGAGACCAGGTATCACAGTTGCCACGAGTGACTGACCCTGAGATCGTCTGACACACTTAGAGGCGCAACCAGCCTCATACCATCAATGCATTTGCACTATTATGAGCTATTTCCATGAGGCAATTAAATAATAATTAATAAACTAAGTTGCCACATTTTTGTTTTTGATATAGTTTATAGATTTAGAAATAATAAACCTTCATTAATAAATCTTAAATTAAACAACATTTTGAAAAAACTAAGCGTGTCGACCTAATTTATAATCTGACAAAATGATACAGGCCAAAATCAAATTAATTTGTTAAGATTTCAATGTAAGAGACGTGAACGCCCAAACACCTGTTTTGCGCGTATATCAAGGCAATTTTGTCAGAAGCCGGCAGCTAAACGATACTCATAAAGCTAAGTTTCCTTGCGTACGTGACTCATAGTGTTACGCCCCCAGCAGGTCGTGTTACCGATTCTTAGGCAGCTGCAGTGGTAAAGTTAACGACGCACACGTGGTAGAAAACACTACATTACCGTTCCTGAAAAAGTCAATAAGTGCGTAATTGCATTGTACACAATCGCATCGAATAACAGTCATTGACGAGCTTTTTACGACAAACAAAGTGCTATGTTTCAGCGGTTCAGAGATACAAACGCTTGTTATGATTTAAATGGTTGTTCATGAAGATCCTGATTCACATGCATGTCGTACAACAGCAATCTGGAGAATAATAGAGCATGTATAACTATTAGAGACATAGGTACATCGATCATACTTGATTACTGTAAGTGAAATTTGTTCTTTTGGAAAAAAAATATTCATCATTAACCTTAAAAAAAAAATATCAGAATCAATTTATCCTCATGACTTGCGGTGTAAATACATACACATTCAACATAATGTCGCTTAACTAACAAAACCGCTCAAATAAAATTTGATAAGTTTTCAGAAGAGATAAAATAGTAATTATCTCTGAAAATTTTCGTAAATGGTGTCCAATAATAGGGTTAATACTGTATATACTGTATATATGATATTACACATCTATGAAACTTTTCATAAGAAGTCACCAGTTTTCTGTCGCTTCAGAATATTTATCATATTTATTTAAATAAAAACATGGAGAGTTCTCCTATATCGCTACAGCAAAAAAATCCTAAAATAACACAAATTTTGTCAACAGATAGCCAATGACGAGTCTTCGCTTATAGATATTGTATACATTTTGTTTTGTTAGCTAACCGACAATAATAAACAGAATTAAATTAGGAATGATGTTTCTTTCTAGTTATACATTTAACTTCCAGTTATATATATTTTATTTCTACCTAATTTTATTTAATATATCTACCTAATTTTATTATCCAGGCTTACATTTCAAACGAATTTTTGGAAATAAGTATTTGTACGTTTAATTACCACTCAAAGAGGCAGAAAGCTATCTATCCTATTTATCTTAATATATAGATATATCATAACATCTCGCCTGTACTCCCCGAAAGGTTAGGCAGAGGTGCACTATTGTACACCCACATTTCGCCGATGCCGTTATTGAGCCCCATGTAATACACCACCCTATTACTATCTACCGGGCACAGCTCCAAACTCCGGGAGCTATTGTGAATTTCCATACAGAAAAACCCAATAGTACTTTGCCCGACCTGGGAATCGAACCCACGCTTAGCATTATTATATACAATCACGTAGGTAGGATAGCAGTTACTAATAAAATAATGTGTAAAGTATATGAATAGTAGGTACTTTTTGAGAAAATAAATGTTAAATCTACAGCATTACTAAACTAAGTAAATAACAAAGTAGCATAAAAGCCAAGAATAAAAAGATTAATTTCAGTGGGACCAGAAGTAACAAAGTATAAAACCCCCACGGCACATCCCTAGCCTGGCCAAAAAGAAAGCGAAATAGTTTTCTTTTGTGACTTTTGCTAAATTGAAAGCAATTAATTTCTTTTTGTTACCGTTGGGATTCCGTTTGTAAGTTTTCTTGGAATTTACAGAATTTCAGTCATTTACTTTTATATTGGTACGATTGGCAATTAAATTTTTTATTAGCACTTCGAAAAGGACAATTGTTCATAATAACAATGATTAAATAATCGTTAATAGGCTTTACCTTCGTCTTTTGTTGCTTTTATTATCTTCGTATTTTATTGCTTTGGAATAGAAAATATAGCGTGAAAATTACGTCATAAACTTAGTTGCTTGACATATAGGAGCCACAAGGGGACTTTGTGGACGTACCGGCTTGCTCGGGAAATTCATGATTTGGTTTGGTAAGAATTTCTGAATAGGATCGGACTGGAAGCCACAGCGTGTAAATGTCATCACTGTCGAGAAGAGCAGAGGCCCTAGTGTAACTTTCCTTCGACAAAGATTTAACGCATCGAACGCGTTAGGCGCTCTAATTGGTGGAGAGCACGAAACAGACCAGTCGGCGCTCCACGCCGAGAGCGTTTACGCCGCGCGGTGGCGAGCGAAATTAGGTATTTACAGCGCTCGACCGCTCATCCGCTTGTGTGTGTGCGTGCGGACTGTGAGCAGGCAATGCTTAGAGCGCGCGCTGGCGATGTTGATCCTTTTTGCCTTTTTGGTATTTTTTAGTTTATTATAATTTATATTGTATTTTAGTTTATAGTATTTGTTTATTCAGATGAGCTAATAATTATTAGTACCTAGATATTTCGATATATTTTCATAATACGATAATATCGTCACCGAAAATATGAATTAATGTAAGGGACAAATTGTCAAAAATTTGTTAAATATACAGTTTTACTCAGAAAATTCTGCTCTATCGATTGGTATATTTATTTTTAATTTTTGAGATCTTTAAAAAAAATATAAATAATAAAGCAATTGCATGGCATGATTATAAATACTCATGCAGAGATACAACAAAGTCACCCTTAAGTCCAAACAGCAAGCATCAAATTTGTATATTACATACGTTTAGCGTAACTCTGAAACCGAAATAAAATAGTTATACAAAGGTATTATACCCTAAATACAAAACTTAATAGCCTTTATTTACATTTTTAAACATGATTTAAAGATTTTTCTGATAATAAATTGGCTTAATCACTGATGAAAATAATTTTTCCCTTACAGTAATAGCTATATCTGAAACTAAAAGACTTATTGAAATCCTGTTTTATAGGAAAAATAGAGCGCAAAAATATAAGAATAATGGTATATTTACTATTATGATACCATTAAAGTTGAAAGAAATACATTTTTTAAGTTTTTTTTGCGATTTCCTAAAACTTGCATTTTGTCCCTTACAGTAATTCATATTTCCGGTGGCGAATTATTATATCAATAATCAAGATACATATTGTGTACATTACTTATTATTTTATTTATTTTCCCGAATAAAAAAAAAGCTCTTTGTTTCGCAGACCTGATGAAATTAATACAAATTCCTAAACTCAAACACGGTGGACATAGTTTCTAAGAGCACCTCACAACCTCATCATCAGGTTATCGGCACTATACTAAATCAAACAAACCTAAAAACCGTGGTTCTACTGTAAACAATAACCGAGATCCTGTAATCACCTCCCATCATCATCAGGTCATCAGCATTAGTTAGGATAAAAGGACCTATCGAGACAAATGAAATAAGCCTAAACACGATGGTTCTACTATAAACAGTAACCGAGTTCTTGTAAACATCTCCCATCATCATCATCATCATCAGGTCATCGGTACTAGTTAGGATAAAAGTACCTACCCAGACAAATTAAACAAGTCTAAACACGGTGGTTCTACTATAAACAGTAACCGAGTTCCTGTAATCACCTTTCATCATCATCATCATTATCATCAGGTCATTAGCAATAGGATAAAAGTACCTATGGAGACAAATAAAACAAGCCTAAACACGATGGTTCTATTATAAACAGTTACGGAGTTCCTGTAAACACTTCTCATCATCATCAGCATCATCAGGGCATCAGCACTAGTTAGGATAAAAGTACCGATCGAGACAAATGAAACAAGCCTAAACACGGTGGTTCCACTATAAACAGTTACCGAGTTCCTGTAACCTTCAGGATCCATCATCAGATCTTCGATGCCATCGGCTCCACCACCATGGCTCACCACACCAAGAAGTATAAGAGGACTATGAACAATTATTGTACAAATTTTCATAAAAAGTCGTCAAAAATAATTCAACTGTTTACTTCTACCCAAAGTATCAATATGTTTTGGACTAGATTTATTCCAATTTATTGATTCAGAATCGTAATATTTTCTTCGAAAAACGGAGCGCAGAGCGACACGTCCCTACCCTAGAAAGCCTCGGCGGGCACTGATCTCGCGCCGAGTTGCGGGTCAGTTTATATGGTACTTTTAAAAAATCTTTTAAAAATAGTTTATTACATTTTTGAATAAATTTTTTTTTGCCTTATTGTTAAGGACATATTCTAGTAATGTAAAAAAAATATAATATGTAATTTAGCCATCATTAAGTTTGTCAAAATTGGCTTTGAAAATGCCTAAAAATATATAATTTACGCTATGTTGTTTCGTAATTTACTTTAGAATAATAATTATTATTTAAAATTTTGTCTACTAGATTTGGACAAGAGTATATATGTATTCTAAAAACCTTTATTTTTTGCTTTTATTTCATATACTTTGCCAGGTATCGAAGGATGAAGTAGTCACGTTTCGTAAATTTTACGAAACATGGTGTCAAATAATAGCCCTAGTATACATAATTACTAGAAAAATTAAAAATGTTTTGTATTAGATTTGTTCTTTACAAAATGTCCTATTAAATGGACAGAAATTTTGATATATGATCTATACAATTTAACGAAGTAATTTCAGGATGAAAAATGCCAATAACGGACCGTACGGCGTAAAGGCTCTTAAATCGAGTTCGACAAAAGAAAATTTCAATAGGGCCTCAGGATTACAGATAGCTCCGTATAGCTCATGCTTACTTGAAAATTGATAGATTTACAAATATTGCCTTGCGTGAGAATAACCACTGATTAAAAACAGCAAGAACCCAGCTACCCGTATTAGTGTGAATATGCAAGAGCCAACCGAGCTCCTATTTGGAGCCGAAAGTGCTTAGGAAAAATCCACTTCAGTGCCTAACTTAATTACAAGCCCGCACTCCAGGTCTGTGCTGTCACAACTCCTACAACAGCAGGCACATCAGAAAAAGCCATTTTAAGTGATAAAAACTTTTCGGTGTAGCAATTCCTGCCCACTTTATCTAGTGCAAATTGTAATTGTCTCTTCAATTGTTTTATTCAACCATAAACAATGTAAATACGTAAATGCTGCATAGCACGTACGAGCATTCAACTAGCTTACTATCGCAAACACATTTGTGTCCTCGATATCTTAAAAAAATCACACTCAAATTACGCCAAAGGTGGATAATACAATTTCCATCATAGTAAACAATGTCTCGATATCATCGTTTCTTATTTCATAGATCAATCAATATTTCCAATAATATCGATAAATACGCCAAAATGGCTGATGCAGGTGTTACATAATCGTTATAAACATGTGTACAATTTGGGCGCGGAAATGTTCTAATTTTCTCGCTACGTAATTCTACGTAATAATACAACAATATTATGAAATGTTTTGTTTGATTACAATAGTCAGCATCCATACCTACTTATAATATACTGTATCGGCACTTCTAAGTAAGTATTTTCATAAATGTATCGATACTGCGTCTTAGAAAACTAATAGAAAGGTCACATATTAAATGCAACGTTTCTGTTATAGTCACATCATCAACATTTGCACATTGAGTAAGGTCAAAATAAATAAAATCTATGCAAAAAATGAGGCTTGAACGATAAATAAAGTTTCCAAAGTTGCAAACGAAAAGCATATAAGTAAAAAAATGTTATGAAGTCCATGCCACCACATATATGTATACATAGGTCAAATTTCAGAAGAGACGTAAAATTGACATTATATCTTATGAAATTTTTCGTAAATGTATAATATAAACAAAAATACAATAGAATAGAATAACATACAATACACTTCATTGCATAGGTACAGTTTTTTGTCCCTTCTGAAAACTTATCAAATTTTACTTGCGCGGTATTGTTACCTAAGCGACGATATTATAATTAAGACTTCTTGATTTAAGTCGTTCAAGTTGGTCGATCTGTCGGCGTCTCCACATACTAAAACGACAGTCGTTTTAAACATACGTCACGTCATCAATCACGTCTGTATTCCCCGAAGGATTAGGCAGAGGTGTACCTACTATTATAAGTATAGTGTGAGTCTATTGCCATCTACCTGGCATAGTTTTAAACTCCTGATTGGTATTGAGAATTTTCTTGCCGGAAAAAGGTAATAACACTTTGCTCAACCCGGAACGAAATCCAAAACTGCTCCGCAGCCACACTTGCGACCACTTTACCAAAGCGTCTACATAACATTGTATGGAAATGTATGTTCAAAGGCTTAAATACCGTTTATTTGTATAAGTGGACGCCAAAACAAACCTCTTTTCAATTGAAAAGTCTGCTGACCTCATTTCTGAGATTTTATTTTTAAACTAGAGAGTGACCGCCATTTTTTTTTTCTTTTTGTCCCCGTTCAGCTTTCACCGAGGCAAAGGAGATTTGAGTCTGTGAGCCTAACGGCCCGACCTACTTACTTAAGGACCACACTTGAAAAGAATACGCTCGGGGTTAATGAACTCTTATATCAATAATTTACCGTTTGTTTTCCTTACTCATAGATTTCACCACAGATGTTATTGTGAAATAATAGGAAAACTAGAAAATGTACATAACTAAATTGGATGATACTAATATTATTAATACTGCTTAGTTTTCCTGTTTTCTTCTTAGGTAATAACTAAAATGATTAATTGGTTACTGTGTTTTACCAACCACAGAAAACCTGTTTTAGTTATTTTATGAAAAGCGTGCACAACGTTATTCGATAATATAAACACGGGTTTTTCGTTTTAAATGTGGCGTATTTTTCTCTACAGGCACAGAAATATTATACGAGGCTGTTTCTTACTCTCGTTTTTCCACAGCATAACGACAGGTTTGCCGCGTTACATACTCGTATATAATGTTATGTGTGTACGTAGAACACGTTCTCACATAGTCGCCTAGTATATAAATTTGAATTGAAATAATAAATTACCTTTATTATTATTGTGCTTTTTTAAAGGTAAACTAACTGTTACTAGACACACTAATATAAATATAAGACAAACACTAATAATATAAATTTAATAAACATTTCCTAACCGTCATTCATTAGTGTGGTCATCGAAGATGGCTCGATCGTAATGTAAACGGCCAAAGACTGGCTGCCTAAGTCACAGGATATTCTAGTTTACATAATGACTTATTGTTTATTTTAGTTTGGAAATAAATTGATTTTGAATTTGAGATGATATGTTTCTCTCGCAGTGGATTTCATGTCATTTTTAAAGTGTGGATAAAAACCCTTGCATGTTGCATTACATACATGGTGTATGTGGGTTAATCGTCAAGTACATAAACATTCTGTCATTACAGTTTCAATAATGATTCACTAACTTTAGTTGCTTATCTACACTTGACAGATATCTTTTAATCATCGTCAATAACTAATCGGGATTTACTAAACTGATTACGGAGATGACATAAAATTACTTCATAGCTGTTTATTGAAATATTGGTCACACTTTACGCCCATTGCTCCTTGCATAAAATATAATAATTAGGGATCATGGAGGGTAGAAATCAAAACTACATACACCAAGTATTTTACATGGAGCGACTGCCCTTTGACCTCTGGAATCTCTGAGATATTGATACCATTTTTTATTATTGCTACTGACACTGAATCAGAGCCGTCGTAGGAGTTATTATGGTTCCAAGACACGGAGAGTCTCGGTGAGTGAATTAAGGTCATCCATCCCAAGACATACCCCCCACATTTGCAAGACTTCGACATCTTGGAATGCTAAATCACGAGGGTACCGATGCGGGCCTAACTCCTTGACTGTATTATCATATAAGGCCGGCAGCCGCTGCTTGACTCCTGTACAAGTCTCCCATCTAAGGACAGTATGTGGTAAGTGCAGTGATTTCTTCGATCTACATTTAGGTTGGCAGCCATTTAGCTCCAAGCATTTCAGATGCAGGGCTCGATCTAAGCAGTTAGCCAGAGGTGACTTTTCTGACACCAACACTTCGCTAATGCCGTTAAATTTCATTAAGTGGCAAGCCAATTTCCAACCGGACACAGTTCCAAAATTCGGGCTGCTACTAAATATTTCCATACACAAAAAACCCAATAATACTATGGAGGAACGAGGTAAGGTGTTCCTCCTTTGAAAAGGGAGGATCCTCCGACCAGGCATGGTGGTTAGCCTGGCGGGTCGAAGCCCAACGATTGATGTTGGACAATCGTATATGTGTTAGAATCGTTGTAAACTTTCATAATACGATTCAGGATTTGTTATTATAGCTTCACTCCGATAGATGGCGCTTTACTTTTTGCCAGGTTGCGAGTACTAGTCGCTACAATACTTTAGACGACACCCACGAATGAAACCCAAGACCTTATGTTCAGCAGGCGAATTGGCAACCACTAGACCGAAGAGGCAGTATGATCTATCAATGTACGCCAAACAAACACCAACACTGGCCATACAGATGCCAATTACAATCGGCCTACATGACCACAATATCGTTTACATAACGGGTAACTCCTCAGTCATCACTTTGGTTCATTCACTTTTTTCTCGTTAACTGACTCACTGGGCCACTATGCAAACTTGTAGGAACCGCTATTTCGTAATGAGAAGCATTGTTTGTTAGTATCGTATGAATCTAGCTGTAGGAATTTGCTGAAGTGCGTTTCCTTTGGCGTTACGCAGCGGATGTCACATAGGCCCCGTGTGAAGTTTGTTTGTGCCCTTCATAAACTTTTTAATTTTTATTCAACATTAGACTCATATTATCGAGAGGTTCTATTTTAAAAATCGGGTACCTATTTTGGCTTTTGACTCCAACTTAATTGGTAAATAACTAGACCGATGATTTTGGCTTTTATATTACGTCCCTATATGACATTTAAATATATAAGTCAGTACCTATCTATATAATTCTAAAATATAATGCTCCGATTTCCCTCGAAATATTTTTCATAGAGATACTTCATAAAAATGGCGCTGCCTACTCAACTACTTCGATATATTTCTTTAAAAAAACAAACCAAAATCTTCAAAGCTCCGTGAATGTGATCTAATAACGGCCAATTGAAAATAATCAGTATTTTTATTAATATTGATTAAGACGAAAGTAGATAGATATTTTTAAATATACCATTCGTTCATAGAACGCAATTGGGTCAATTAAAGAAAAAACAAACGTGTGCACAACTGGGGTGCACACACATATTGTAAAGACTAGGTATAAGTTAGCCTATCTAATCTTACACGTATCAAGAAATCTTTATCGGTACCATAAAACTGCAAGCAGATCAAAGCGGGATCGTTCCAGTTAGGAAATTAAACAGAGCATGTGCAAGTCTTGACCGATAGCGTCAAATATTTTAGGATCAAACGGAGTGACTGGGAGTGATAATCAAGCGACTGATCTCTTGCCTTCTATCACCGACTGAACTTACCTAACTCTCAGAATAGACGAAGAAATAACCTATTTATACATTAATTATGTTTCATTTAATTATCACTACTTGTTTTGTGGTCAATCCAGCTGTATAAAACACGTTTGAGTTGATAAATTGTTTACCCTTCTCTTTACCTACCTCTAGCTTTATCCTTCTCTTCTTTTGAGAAGAGTTCTCTACATTCAGCTGAATAATTATAAACCAAACTAATCAGTCATTGATAAAATGTAGGTGAGCGTTGTCTATCTTCGTGGGAATTTGTCAACAGTGCCGTAAAGGGAATGTAGGACATTGGCGGATGTCGGACATCGGAACTGTACGAAACAGGAAACACGCTGCCGAATTCTTGAAACATGATACGGTAATATTGCAACACTCGAAGAAAGTCACATCTGCTATTAATCAATGATAATGAAAGTGATTATGATGACTCACACTACATATAAAGATGCGTAGGTTACTATAACTTTTAAATCAATGTTTTAGTGTGTCATTGCCAAGCTATTTTTTTTTATTGTTGAGGTTGCTATTTTCTTTTGCGTATTTTATGGCTTCGGCATGTACATAATTTGTTATGTTCTACACAATATTAGTCTATTGACTAAGGTAAGACTTTTTAGGATATCTTACTAAAGTAGAACGAATGACGTGCGTACGCCATGGTTACATGGAAACCGTAATATGTGACGTCATGGCTCCTAAACTATGGCTATGTAGGTCAAACTTTAATGCCCATAATGATCTATATTATGTACAAAACAAATAAAATAAAGAAATAACAAAAAGTAAATACATTGACTGAACTTTGCTTTTAGGCAGCTTCGAGCTTACAGTTAAATTTCTAGGTAAGTACCTTTTTTACATTTTTTTATAAAAATATATAATCAAATGTCGAAATATGGCTGAATGGGCTTATAACCCATTGTTTCTAGAAGATATCACGATTCTGAGATTTCCTTTTTTCTGTTGTGATTACCGAAAACAAAAGAGTTTACTAACAAAGGTACGTTTTCTTTATTGGAATAATGGCTGTGTATGCGCTTATTGCAGTTTAATGCGTGAGTCAAACAGACAGTTCCTCCGTGACCGTGGTCCGTGACTCATGCAAGCTCCAATTTCTTCACCAAACACACTCATTAATTATTCTAAGTAATTATAAAACTAATGAGATCAAGACCATTACTGTTTGTCATAATAGCTAAGTAAGCATTTTTTTACGGTTCCTTAACTTCCGAATGATCGCTTACACAGTTAGTTGGTCCTTTTTCATGGCTTTACTACAATACAATATACCCAACTTTAGCAAGTTCTTTCCTCGACATAGACTTCCCTAACGAACGATATGAACCAGCTCCTCATTTTCAATCTTCTCATAGACCGTCCACACACACTCCGTTGTCCGGTTTGTGGACGCCATTCGATTTTCGCCCCTTCTAATCAGATTTTTTTCCATGGCTCTACGTTGTTGATAACCTATATTTATTTAGGGAAGTCGATCTTCCTTCCTCAAGGCAACTCCGAGAAAAGCTTTTTCTAAAATCGTTTGACATGTTTGTGTTTGATTGAGATGTAGTAATTTTAGGGACCCATTCTTGATGATACCGTAAGTCATAAACATCCCGCGAGGACACTGCAAATCGGAGATGGATTCTTCAATTCTCATCTCCTTCTCCATAATTAGCCATCTGGTTTGATACTACGCAGAGTTAAAATCAGGTGTATGTCTAAAAAACAAATGTTGTGGTACTATACAGAATCGGAAACATTGTCCAAATTAAAATCGGATCTTAATTTTGATCAAGTATAATCTATATACGTATCCAATTACGTAATGTCTACTTGACAGCTATATACGCTTGAGATCTAATTAATAGACAAGGGAAAATGAGGAACTGCTCTTGAAATCTTGAACAGCCTTGAAGTAATGCGTTGTTATTATTTTCAGTACTTAATATTAGGCAGCAGTGGGTGAAGTCAGACTGAGGATTTTACTTTTTTCAAGCGTAGTCTGTCTAACTACAGTTTTGACTCATATGGTCTGCGTACTCCTCCCTAAGATAGTTTCTGGACGGTCCTATAGATAACGGCACACAATGATAAGGGTAGACTGATGAATGGTAAAATGTAGGTGGACTGGATGCGGGAACAGGTGCAATGCAGCGAGTGTTATGATTTAACTTGGGACTGGTTAAAACTTAATGTACCTAGTTTGTGGTCCTACATTAAGTTGCTGTTGTTGGTGCTCCTACTGTACGAAATTAGAGGCTGGATTAGAATACACGAATTATTCTCGTATTCATTGATTTTTCTTATTTCCATTTTTGTCATATAGATGCATATATGAAAAGATGTCCTTAGAATGGTGTGTGTATTACAGAAATTAACATAGATCTTTTAAAGTGTAATCAAATGTATAATCTACGGGCATTCTTTACATTTGACCTCCGTGTGAACCCTCCATCCAGTAAATCCAGTGAAATCCGAGTCTATTCTCGACGTAGCTGTAAAAACATGGCTGGTATGTACATAATTTTGCAAAATCCTATGGTGTAGAGTTTGCCGTGCACAAATAGAACGGGACTTCAGGGTTGGAACCAGCTTGGCTAGCATTACAGTTTAATTTTTTTCTAAAAAACAATATCATTTACGCATACACCGATTTCTGCGTGCCGATTGGCCAGCTCAGCAGTAATCAGAGTGCCGAAGGTTGATGAGGAAAGTCAAAGTTTCTTCAAATAAAAGATTTCAATTCGATTCGATTTTTTAAAGTATATGTACCGTAAAAGTAGACGTGACATCGTTAATATTTGGTTACTTCAATAAATTAGAACTTTGATTTCGAGTCATTTCGTATAAGTTAGAAATCCGTTAAATGATAGGCAAGTATAAAATATTAGCATAATGTAAAAGTAAAAGTATAAAGCGAATGAAGTTTGACCGGCTGTTACAATTAGGGCCTAATTGTAAATATCATCGGCTGGTTAAATTAAAAAATCACCAGAATGTGTTGTTATTAACACAAAGAAAAATGCTGCTGCTCATCTTAATAACTTAACAAAAAATTCCACGACGGTAAAAAAATAAGCCGGAACGGACGCTGCATCCCTGATGCAGACTATATCCGTCACAGACGAGATAACTAAGTCTGAGACGCGAGCAGCTGGTTGCGCATACCACCGCGACAATGTTTCTCAATCTGCAACAAGGTATGTGCATCCAGCTTCCCAAACGACTCAATTGTTTTGAGAATCAAGCACGTTTGGCGCTGCCGTTTGCTACCGTTCCGGCTATTACCTGGCGAGATAAGGGTCTCGAGAAACTTGATTACCCAATAATTTACAGATTAACAATCCAGGTAAAGAAGGTTCGCTATTTATTTGGTATTTGTAAAACATTGAGCTTTCGTATGTATTAGTTGACTGTTTAAATTCGATCATGTTATATTTTTAATTAGGTTTTTTTTTACATTTTAGTGATAAGTTTTTGTTTACCGCCATTGAGCAATATATATAGTTTTGGAATGTGCTCATGCCTACAATTTGACACCCATATTGTAAAAATGTAAGTTCTTTTTTTTTTCACTTTTTATCATTGAGCCATACTGCCGCCACATTGATTTTTTTATCCCATATATCCAAATCTGTTCAGGCATTCAAAAGTTATGGTGGAACAAAGAAACTCACATACATACATGAACCCTAAAAAACATTACACTCCTTTTTTGGGCAGTCGTGTAATTAGGCTTTTATGGTTATTATTAAGATAAGTAGATCGCCTGATCTGTGACCAGATACTTTATTTAATAATTCCAAGAGATTTGTAAAAATATATAAATAAAACTATTTGGTATAATATGGACCTTGATATCAAACAAAGGTTATCATCATTGATAGCCTGTTCATAAAATTGGGGGATTTCCCGTCCATTTTAAATTATAAATAAATAAAACTTTAACGTGCTTCACATGCTCCGGTATTCTATAATGATTAAATTTTCTTTGGTGTTCAATAAGGCCAACTTTACGGAGTTGGTAGTAAATAATGTTTATTTATCAACTTCGAACTATTCGCTGAATTGGTTCAAATTCAACATGTTTACGAATAAAACCTATATAACCAGGCTCGCCTGTAACATTTGTAAAAGTTACCCAGCGACAGCGTCCACCGACCACTGTTGAATATATCCATACCAGCAGCACGCTAATCGCGGTCATTCCGCATTCACTCGCAAGCATCGCATCGCGGTTCGCACGCTCAGTTCGAATTTGGCGCGCAACCAGTACCGGTCAGCCAGCGACGTGCGCGCCTTTGCCGAAGGAAGTTGTATCGAAACGAACGAAGTGAAGGACCAAAAAGTTTTGTTTTGTGTTTATTTTTTTGTTTTGGTTAAGTCAACGAACTGGTTTTACTTTATAATGAAAGATTTTAGTGTAAGTGCAAAGTTTAGTGAGGAATTATTTTAAATATATAACATAAACAGTGCCAACGGCTATTTATGGTATGTAAAATATGTTGTTTTTTTTATCAAGTCGCGGTTATCATGTACGGTCAGTGCGAACTTATTGAGCTTTACATCCTTTGTTTAGGTATCTCCGGCGACGCGTACGCTTACGCCCGACGAATAGTAGTAGCATCGTACTATAAACAAGAAACCGTAGTATTTATTATGGACGGCGAAAGGAAAATCCACATGAGCGAAGGTGTTCCCTTGAACTCGACAGGAGCGGCTAACATTTTTCTGAATACTGGTAAAAATATTAAAGGAACTTCCCCCGAAGGAACTGTCATTCATCTCAATACAGGTAGCTTATCGAGTTATTTAGTTATATAATATATATTTACAATTCAAGGCTTAGACATGTAAATAACGTGGTAATTTTATTTGCCTTCCAGAGAAACCGTCAGACCTCGGCGTGCATATAAATACGACGTTCTCAATAGCGTCTTCCAAGAAAATAAAGCTTTTGTTCGTGTTGAATTTTTTGTTGAGCGTTATATGTATGGTTATAAGTTGTTCCATAGCATTCTACTACTGGAACGAAATGATATCGATGAGAAGGCAGCTGGACTTGATAAAAGACCACTTTATCATTGACAACCTAAACCAGGACAGAGTGGTCCAAAGTGCGTTGGTGGCCCACCCAAGGCCGGCGGGCACAGTAGAGGCGCGGGAGCCAAGGACAAGAGCATTTGACGACAGTGAGGGCCCTCAGAATGCCAGAAAATATTTTGTAGAAGACCTTGGGGAAGACATGTTGCTGGTAGACTCAAAGAAAAAAAATGCAAGCAAAGACAATGCTCCTGTCTATGACCTAACAGTTATAAAAAAAGGTATAATACATCTCCAATACTTAATTATTATTTATATTATAAATATTCTAACTATTGAATGAAAATAATATTTCCAATTAATTACAGAATTAGTCGTGGCTCAATTCAATGGTGCTGTTCGAGAAGTAAATTTAGGAAAACAATGTGAGTATCCTATTTATTGTATTATCTTCATCGTTTGTATAATATCTAACTTGTTTTATAATAAATTAAAGTAAAACAAAAGTCTTCATAATGTAACTAAGATATAAATATATGAAGTAGCAACTTTAATACATACTATTAATTACTATGAACAGATAAATTATTGTTTATATGTCCATCTCAATTAAAAATAGAACATATTGTATCGTGTTAAGTTTGATATTGGTGATAAAATCTATGTGGCATGAACAGTAGTTAACAGAGAAAAATAATGAGTATTGTTCATACTAAACGGTTATAATTATCTCACATATTATATAGTCTTGATAACATGAATTCCTCTATTTACAACAAGTATTTCTTCTTTTCATATACATATATCATAATTTATGACCGCTATTAAAGATTTTAGTTTCACATTTTCAAATGACTTATACTATTTTGTAGTCTTCAAAATTCAAAATAGCCTCTTTGTATAAATGCATAATTATTTGCACTGGCAGCTCTACAGCCAGTATTTAAAAACAGTAAGCTTTTTATATTATTGTACAAGATCATACAACTGCAAATATGTGATTGTAATGATAATTTATGTGTAAGTGACACAGACAGGATACGCCTAGATATTTACACTGTGTACAACACAATCTCAGGCCAATTTCATCGTTATTTTCAGTTAATAAGGTTGATAATCCAAGCAAAAATTAGTACTAGCTTGACATAGTTACTTTGTGTGACTTGACGTACAACTTCTATGGATGCCTTGTCGTAATTAATCTGCTCATAATAATTAAGCGTCCAGACAATGTTAGATAATTCCTTTTGTGTCATCTGCATTCATTAATTGTGGCTACCAAGTTATTAGGAGCTGTAAATTACTTAATAGTTATTTATGAGATTTGAAATTGTGGCCGCTAACGACCTCACGGGCGTACATTTCCATCAATATCTCGATGGTCCAAGCAGCTATTGAAATCAATTAATTTTTAGATTGTCGAGATTCCCCCTTACCACATACGAAGCCATTCATGGCTTCTAAAGTTTGTTATTTTTTTATAGTTTAACTAATCCTTTCCACAATTTTATTTGAATAAGACCTCAAAATACTAATACTTAATACCTAATTTTTTTTAAGGTCTTTCAAACCTGAACTGTTCGATGTCGTTATATTACATGATTAAGAAATGATATTGTCTAGAGAAAATCCGTTTAAAAATAGACATTTAGCTCGAGTCAAGTCTTACAAGTATGCTAAATGAAACACCAATCCTAACCTTCACCTTTTGTAATAAAAACATCAGCCCAGTAAAAAAAACCTCCATCAACATGTACGGTCGGCAACAAAAGTTAATAAAAATTGGCTTTCTAATATCTAAATTTATATAAAGAAATACTAGTTTTATTCGACTGCCTCACTGGTCTAGTGGTCCCAAGCGCTACCGCTAAGCGTGAAGTTCTGGGAACGATTCCCGGGTCGGGCAATGTTATTGTGTTTTTCTGTATAGAAATTCTCAGTAGCAGCACGAAGTCAGGAACTGTGCCCGGTAGATGGCAATAGGCTTGCCCCGTATTATATGGAACTGAGAATGGGTGTACAATAGTACACCTCTGCCTAACCCTTCGTGGAATACAGGCGTGACACTGTAAAGTTTTATCGTAATTAACGAAGCCGGTATCCTAGCATGTTCCAGATACATTGATGTTTGCTAGGATTGCTTTGCTAGTATTTTTCATTTTGTTGCTAACTGTACTTCAAAGTAAAATAATAATATTATAATTCTACATAGTATCCGGTATTTAATCGTACTGATGTTTTTATTAATTATGCAATTCATTATTATATTCCTACTACTACGTCAACGCCCTGAAAAACCAATGTATTCCTTTGTGCTTAGCTGTACAAGTGTAAGCGTTAAGATAGGGGACTCCCCGGTAGTAAGTTATCAATCCAAGTAAGGCCATAGCTGAAAATAAGCCATTGTTTACTTGCATCACCCACTTAAATTAACGGAAATACCAGTGCAAATTTTACAAAAAACACAGTGTTGCCAATTGAATAAATGCTTATTATTTTTTGTATCAAGCAACACCGACTAAAGTTAACGGTCTAGGACTTTACCTCATTGCAGTAAGGACGTAGATATCTTAAGTGTAATGTTTAGTGGTGATATCAATGATGCGCACTTATTGCTTTCGAGATAACTCAGTAATTAGAAATTGTTATCTATTGAGTACTATTGTAAAGGCTTGAGTACTGGCCAGTATCATTCACAGTTTTATATAATATAGAGTGTTCAAAATCTGAATGATCTACAATCGGTAGAAAATAAAAACGCTAGCAAAATTAATAATAAGTATTTGACATGTCAATACATTTTACTGGTGTTTCTGTACTCAGTGAACCGAACCGCTCGCTCCGAATGTTATGTTACAATCGGGTGCTACGTCCGCCTCGCACGAACGTCTAATTTCTACGCAAAAAAGCTACGATAACGATACACTGGATTTAAATGATCGTACTCGGGATACTAAGCCTCCTGAGATTGACATACTTCATTTCATTTTGTTTATCAGTTATAGTTCTGACATTATTATTAGGTATAAATAGACACTCCAAACAAGGTAGATAGAGGCTAGTTCATGGTATGGTGCTCAGACACAACTTCCCGGTGTAAGTACCACACTAGTACTTACATCCGGCACTGTGTGAGATAAACTTAGGTGACTAGCAAATTCTACCATTGCTTGAGCATTTTCCATTGTTCGAAACCAACACCAGTCTTCTTAACATAACCTCAGCTTGTCGTCATCTCCGCTTCCTAGTGTTTTAAGGTAGAATGATGAAGAGGCGTGGGCACAACGAACAGCCCGGTATCTGGCGAATGTTCCGTGTTTTCAATTTGGTCAAAGGCACTTGTTTTACGTAAAGTAGTCTGTAATATAAATTCTGGTACGTTTATCGCATAACAAACTATTTATACGTGTCATAAGTACTAGTGATTCATTTATAATTGTTATTATTGCAATTTATACTAATACGGAATGTCCTGTATTTATAGCACAAAATACGAATCGAATCCTCCCAAAATCTTGTAGGAAAATTGACAGCAATATTACCTGAATGTAATAATATCTTTTAATATTTTATAATTCTATAAGATACCCCTTGTTCATGCCACAGGAGTAGTATTTTTAGATATAAGCTCCTCCTACGATCAGGTACAATAATAGTAGCAAAGTACAACCACACATTTTGCTAAAAACAGATAAAAGTCCTAAAATACTCAATTTCGACTTTATATGTGGGTTGTATAGTGGTTTTTACCAAAGGAAAAATAATAAAGCAGACTTACTTTTTAGATTAATAAAAGCGCTTATTTAGGTAGGACAAAGTATAATTATAATCGAGGTGAAAGTATTAACGTAAATATTCACATCTAAAGCTAATTCTCAAATTAGCATAGCTCTTTGTCAGTTGGTGAAATATAAAATACTATCTAAGATTTTCAAACGCAGTAATATTTACTATTATTAAAAATAAATAATAATAATCTCCTTAGTATGTTGTAAGCATGGAACAGGATAGACGCCTGTATATATTATTATTATTTTCATTTTACGCGAAATAATTTTACAAAAAATATCAAAAGTTTGTGCAATAAAAAGCATCTTTGGTGGTTCGTATATGGTCATTTTACGAGTTGCACTTCCATTAAATTAGATGGCCACCATTCAGGTATAAAAATGTACCGTTCCTCCGTTGGTACTTGCTATTATAAAAATTGCAAATTTAGTATACTTGTCGCGTTCTCAAGTAATATAATTTTTATATATAACTAGCTGTTACCCGCGACTATAATTATTTAGCTGCAATAGTAAGAAGAAATGTATGTATGTCCTTCTCTAGGTCCCAGGCTACGTCTATGTAAAATTTAATTACGATCGGATCGGTAGTTTAGTCGTGATGAGGTAACAAACAGATAGACAGAGTTATTTTCGCGTATATAATAGTCCGGACGGACGGATATACAAATGTTGTAAAGCTCGTCTCGAAAATTACCTACGAAAGACAGCAGAATGATGGAGGAATGAAATAAATATTATTGTATGATAGAACAATCAGCGTCCAAAAGTTTTTTTTTTTTTTTGTATTAAATGCAATCTTGGATATACTATTTCTGACTATAACAAGGACCAGGGTGGGTGACCAATTAATACAACGGTCTGTACGTAATTATGTGAACCCGAAAGCTTAGATAATCAGTTTGACCTAAACTAATCATACTCACTATCTTAAAGATAAATTAATGGTATTTATAATAAGCATATTATTAATCATGGACATTACTCACACTCTGCGAATATTATTAAAAACATGATAGCACGCGATGTCTGCTGCTTATCATTCGGTTCATATTATAAAGATCAAGAATGGTGTCAGTAGACTACAAAACTAGCAGTTTGATTCCATCGAAAACGCGATGTTTTTAAACCTATTTTGTAACTGTGTGCGGCATAAAATGATAACGCATGTAATTGATAAGCAAAAGAAATCGACAAGCAACGAATAGCGTATAACGCCTAAAATCTATCTCCGTCTCAAGTTTTCAGGAATTTCACTGAGAATTTTCTAACAATAAAACTTAATAATACGATCAAACCCGGGATCGAACCCAGGACTTCAAAGTCCAATAGACCAATGTGCAGTGTTCCTACAATTAAAGGAGGCCGTATAACAGGCTGGGAACATTAGATTAAGCTGATCATTAAAGTGGCGTTGACATAATCACCTGACTCGTTTGGTAGCTTCTGGGTCCCTTCACTAATTCGTCCACCGAAACTGATGGAATAATTACTCAGAACTGAGACTACACAAAAAAATCGTTCCAATTTCAATTATTTTATTTTTGTCTTCAGCCATCGTGGGTCCTTGGGTTCGTGACGAGGAAGTATCCTCAAAGAACAGTGAGAAGAGTATCGAACTCACCGACAACTACTTCACCGTCAAGGAAGGCGGCCTTTACTTAATATATGCACAGGTATGTATACTCACTCGTATTACTAGAAATAACGAAATCCCCGCTTGCCATTTAAACAAAAGCATACTTGATTTGCGCGCGCAACGTTCACGAGTTATACCATTTTCTGTAATGAACAACTGTCTGTCCTAATCCAGAATTGGGTCAATAACGGGCAGAATAAAGGTCTCCTCACTTAATAACAGACATGATATAGATAATTTCGCTTAGTCGTTTTTTAACGACAACCACAGAGATAGACTATAATAGAGAGAGATAGAATATGGTCTTTTCTAGAGCGCCAGCGCCCCTCACTCTCAATATTTTGACTTATAATGACGTTATATCGGAAATGTCAATCAAGGAAACATAATTTAAATCCATTTTTCCGTTACGGCTTGTTTGACTTACAAATGACACTAATTAATATTATTCTACCTAGAACTGATTTTTCAAAAGCTGGTTAATACCTCAGATAAGTTATTGCTCCTAAGTACAAAAACTGTTGCAATTCCAAATTAACAGCTAGATAACTTTTATCTGGGCGTTAAAAAATCGGATCTTGTGCGCAGCAGTTAACCTTCACTCTTTATAAAATTTTGCATAATCGACAAAAAGTCGTGAATATCCTGCGAAGGGGTAAACAGAATTGTAGGCATCGTCTGTGTATTATTGCTATTACGAATCACCATGTCTGTATTAAGTCCCATGTGATAAAAACCAAGCTTATCTTCTCTTATCAGACATAGCGTGGGCACAGTATGCGCCCGATAAATACTATAGAATAACCGAGTTTTTTCATATGAATTCTCAAATCCAAGTTTCCTTTACGATTGTTTTACTATCCATATATTGTAGACCTTTAAGCAGTTTGTCCCGGGCGTCATATGAAGACCTATTACAGTCGTTACGGGTGAAAGTAGCCCAAAAATCTGACAGCTAGTCTAACCTTAGAGTAGCAGTATCTCCCAGTAATTAGGTGGCGGAGGTCAGATGGCAGTCGCTCCGTGTAAAATACTGATAACCGCAACCGGTTAGATTGGAAGCCGACCCCAATGTAGTCGGGGAAAACGTTAGGCAGATGATGATGCTATGTTATGTTTATTATTTGTGACTCAATCTTATTGTTACTCAAACAATATGCGGTTGATGCCACCTTTTAAAAAATATACCATATAATATAATATTTATATTTGATTTATATGTGCCTTATTCGTAACTATTATTTTTACGTTGGTTTGGTATGACCACAAAAGAAAATGGGGTTTTCTAAGTTACTAACGACGTAATGTAAATTACATCTGTATATTGCTTACGTAATTAAATATTTAGGTACCTATCAGAATTTAGAATGCCGTGTGTTTCTCTACTGAAATTAAAGATAAAAGGAACCCACACGAGGCCACCGTGTTTTATCTGGTGGATGTTATAGTGCCCACTGATTATTATATTTATATTAATATATTTAAACCAAATGTCCCAAGGCTTGGATTGTGTAGATGGCATTTGCTTTGTGTAAATAATATTAGAAATTCGTTAAGATTTTAAGTAACATATCATATATATGTATATATCTACGTATAACGAATTTATCCGTACTTAATTATGCTCTTACATTTCAACAGGTGGTGTACCTAACACAATCACCGAACTGCTACTTCATATGGGCGCGAGAGACAGGCAAGGAGCCTAGATTACTGTCCACGTGCGCTACAGGAGATGACTCCAGCAACCGACCACTGAGCAAGGCTCAAATGTCGTGCTCCGTTCAGACAGTCGCGAGGCTGTACAAAGGGGACATCGTCAATATCGCCCAGAGAGAGCCCAACAGAACGGTATGGCTCCGACCTGGCTACAGCTACTTCGGCTTCGTAAAACTTAGTTCCTAATAGGCTGTGAATTAGTTAAGGATAAAGGAAATGTAGAGTGAAGCCCCGTGCATTCAACTGTGAGTCAGACGCCAATGTTACGCAAACATTGAAAACCTGCAGTGTGGTGAGGGATTTTTTTACCGAAATATAGTCAAAGTGAATATTAGATGTATTAGAACTAATCATTAATGCTAATTAGTCCAATATCTTTGTCGAAGTTTGGACAACATTGTAGGTCTGTCAAATTTAAACTTATATCAATAAACAGTTTGTAAATATCATGCTAAGCCCTAATGGAAAGAAGAATCGCAATCTTTACGCTATACTTGTGTTTATTTCTCAAATAGAACCAGGCTAGGTTTGATAGAATCACTAGTCTGACGGTAACTACAGACAGTTGATTTTAATTATCAATGGGTGTTTTGTGTTGAATTTTGTAATATACTATACTCTATTTATTATAACACTAGACAAAAGTAGTCCACAAAGACACGAATATCTTTTGAAACATTGCTTGCAGTAGAGTTTCAGTTGTGTCATCTTGATTGACGCATTAAACTGTGTTTAAACCAGGTTCAAACCCTACCGGACGCAAACAAGTTATTTATTTCTCGAAATATTTTTACCTTTCTAATAGGAGCCTTTTGTCTATAATAAATAGAGTATAGGTTGTGTTATCATGATGTTAGATAGGTAGACAACAAAATAATATTATTATTTATGTGTATTAGTATTTCTAATATCCACTTTGTCTTCTTGAGACTGTTGTGTAAATCAGTGTTTGTAAAATGTTCGCACGCAGTTTGTGGGGCTGGTGATAAGTTATCACTGCCAGTGAGACACGGTGCTAGATATGTGATAGGGACGATTGTCTTGTTACACTAGGTAACAAGCTAGCGGTTTGTTTACTTTACTGTAAAAATGACGTATCCGTTTAATATTTAGGTGTTCGCGAGTGCCATAATGTACATAACGATTAATGAATTACGAACGCATCACATTTCATGTGCATTCAACTTAATTCATAATATTGATGTTTAAGCGATTTATTATTCGAATTTCTATATCTTCCATTATACAGGGTGCGATATCACGTACGGTGACGTCGACATCAATTACCAGTTTTTTGATCTCTTAATTGGTTAGATTTATCCCACTTTTTGTACCAAATTTTCGTGTTAAAAATTACAAGATGTTTATTTCTCGTTTATTACGACAGTCAGTGTAGGTTAATGTTAAGATAATAATAATTATTGTAGTGTTACGAACTACTTAATACTTGCTCAAGAGCATTATTGCATTAACTCATTTTTTGTGCGTACATGTAGTTTTACAATTCTTAGTTTAGTTTTTTATGCAATGTTACTGCTATACTACACCGATTACTAGATTACCGTAGCTATAAGTTACCATTATTTGGTATTGTCATGGTATACACTATTTACCTTGTAGTATTGTTTAAGTTTTGGACTATGATAGGAGGCCGAAAGACATCTTTGACGTAGTTGAAGTCTTGTTAATTAATTCGGGTGACTAGAAAATCTATATATTTTGGATTCGTCCAAAAATGGAACTTAAAATCTCTATCTAAAATAACCTTTTTTTTTCTAATATTATACATTACGAGTATAATATTAGAAAAAAAAAATAAGAAACATTATTTTGCGTAGTATAAATTAGGATCCACATAATTAAACAAAACTAGTAAAAAGTAACGTAAATATAAAAATGTGTTATCGTTTGTACATTTCGGTAATTACCATGCAACGACGGCACGATGAGCGCAGTGATTGAGCGATCGAATGCTGCGTTACTTGTAGGAGGTTCAATTCCCGCACGGAACAATTATTTGTATTACCTACAGATAGTTGTTCCGAGTCTGGGTGTTTGCGCATGTCAATATTTATGTTTGTAAACGCACACACGATACAGGAATTATTCCTAGTGTGAGAACGTATTTAAGCTCGGCCAACAAATTAGCAATAGTCACTTAGTCAGTACTAATATTCTTGTGCAGTATAGTGAAATAGTTTTAGCACCTGTAGATTCAGCTTAATGCACAGTTTGTGCACTATTGCATACTATGTGACTCATAGTTAGGTAGACATCAGTTCTTCCAATTGCAGCCATGTTGCGTTCATGTTAAGGTTAAGATTCTGTTAAGACTAAGTAAGGGTTCTAGCATACGGTCGGCTTTTGGTCAAATGATACATCTACGCTTATGTAAGGGCTTCCATTATTTAGTTCCCAAGAATGCAGACTCATTATCGTCACAAGCGACCGTTGGCTCGGGCCCTTATAGCCATATAAGGTCAACTGATTCATAAATGAATCAAGAAATTAGAAACGTAACCATAAAACTAAGTTTTATTTTGCGTTTTATAAAACGGTTATTGTGTATAATTGATAAAATAATACACGTTTCAAGTTACATTGAGTAGTTATTTAATTGTAAGTTCTTTTTTATAAAAAAAAAAGTGATATCATTAGTAATTAATTTTAATTTGTATGATTTCTTACGAAAATTTAAAATGTACAGTTATGTTAATTGTCTACTTGAATTTATTGAAATACTTGTATTTCTGTATATTTATAGTAATATTTTTGGAGATAGCTCCCGTCCACAATAAATGTGCCTTACAAATGAAATATGTTATCTTTTTATTTTCATACACATACCACCATCCATCATCATAGCTTTCCGATCGCTAACTTATGAATCGCGGTGAAATACACATCTACCTAACCAACGAGACGGCGAAGTGACCAGCTCGTTCACTTTATGCCGAATTTACTTAAACATGATACAACTTTACAAGCCGCTTGCCTCACACAAACGGCAAGAAGCCAAGCCCCTTGTAAGGAGCACGACAACCCGTGAATGACTACACACTTGAACAAGGGTCTCCTCATTTCCTAAACACCAGCCACATCCATTGCCCACTGTTGCGCATAACCTCTCTTTGAAAGTGCCTGTTTCTACACTGCTGCGCCAGTCTCATGATCAGGGGCGTATTTACCCTTGGGCCAAAAGGGCCATGGCCCGGGGCGAGGCAAGCTGCGAGGGGCGGCGTTCAGCGACTTCGCGCTCAGCTTAGTGCGACTTTCTTTTGGACTTTACATGCCTGAAGAAATTTTAAAAAAGTCTACCTATTTAAGAAAAAATAAAACTCGTTTGGTTCTAAGTTTGAAAGACATCAAGACGCGAGGCTATCGTATGCCTGAACGGCGGGCGGCCGCGGCGGGGCGGCGGCGTATCCGTCGGACTCGGGACTAGTCGGGATGTTTCGACGTTGCTCGTGTCGTTTTCGTTTATATATCCATAGGCGAAAGCGGGTGGGGCGCAAGGCGGCGTATGCGGCGGCGGGGGGTTTGTTCAATTTATGGGGCGGCAAACCTTACAGGCCCAGGGCGCTTAATTTTAAAATACGCCACTGCTCATGATCCATGTTCGACTCCCGATGGCAATGATAGTGTGATAAAAAGAACGCGGTCTCGCTAGAAATCTTTGGATCAAAATGTAATGTGCTCACCAATCGATTTTTCAAACGTGCAGACCTAATATCGTGGAATCGTCAATCATCAGAGAGCTAAATTCTAATAAGATCAAACAAGCAAAAAATAATACGTTCCATTTAACATAAATAATACCAATAATATCATTTTGAAACTTTCGTTCCCATGTGTCATTTTAGATGGATCGGAACGTATTTTTATAACCTCAAAAGAAATACGCTCGAGTCGTATCCATAATTTGTTTTATTTATAAACTTGTGTAATATAAAAATGCTGACCAGGTACAGTTTTGTGTCTACATTTAAACAAAACTACACTGTAGTATATTACTCAAATCATAGTTGATATATTTAATCTTCCTGCACAGAGTGTTTATTACTAAAAGCTTTTTTCAGGCTTCGATTCAGACGAGACTTTCGGCTTATAGTCAGGTGTTTAGCAGATAAACCCTCAGACAGTGATGGAAAAATGCCTGAATCTAAACCAAAAACTAAAGAACCACAGAAGTCTGCAGACTCTTCTAAAGAAAAGATCCAGGAACTACTAAAGTTGATGATGGCTGAACCAAAAATTAAAGAGAGTGATTATAAAGACAAGTTCGCCACTGCACCACAGATACCAAGAAAACGGAAAACAGAAAACGTTGAAGTTACAACAGAGAAAATAGGTACGGCCTTGTGTTGATTATTAGATTAGATTCATGAGCACAGCGGTTTGTTATGGTGTTTTTTTACCAGCATAAATACTAATAATCTAGAAGGTGTAACAGTTGAATACATTACTATTTGAATAGAGAATCTATTATTATTTTATTTCATTGTTAACAATAACTTACTACCTACAATAAAAACATACATTAAATTTTGTATGATTTCTTGTATTTTACACCTCACAGTGATACTAACTACACATTTTGATATTGATTTATTACAGAGGAGAGTATAACAAAAGCAGCAGGTGATGTGGCACAGGCTCTCGGTGGAGATGTCAAGCAGACTGAAGCTGAACTGCTGTCCCGGGTACTGGGCAAGATTAACCAGAGTTCAACTAACCTCAGGTAAAGACAAAGTAACAATTTTGAAGATGCATTCTTTATTTTAGTGTTTGCTTAGCTGATAAAACTCTTTGCTTATAACTGTTTTAGCTTGCAACATAACTGTATATGCACACCAATTTATTTTTATTAATAGTAAACTTTTAAGATCATGCTCTGCTCATCAATGTACGCAGCTTTTATTATTCGACCAATACTGTAATCATAAACAAGAACAGACTGTATGACCCATAGACTTAGAATTTCACTTTCATTCTAAATCTATGGTATGACCATACATTTTGTCCCACCTAGGTATCCTATTCTAAACTTCTGAGTAGAATAATGAGGGGGAAGGCTAAAAAACATCTAGTTGTAAAAACTTAGAGGCATTTCTGTGTTTTGGATGCATATCCAACAGAAAACTTGCAAGACTTTTATTTATCAAATAATAGATCACACTATATCATTTGTATTGTTTTTTGAGCCAAGTGATCAGATATAGAAACATGAACATTTTTCCAAATATACATTTTTCTTATTTCAGTGATCTTCTAGTAGGTATGAAGGTAGACCGGTCAAAAGACACTGAAGATGTGACACAGAAGGAGACGAGAGGCCAACAAGTGAAGCGCATGGTCAGTAAGGCTAGGGTGGAGGCTCAGCAGACCAGGTACTCACAGAGGAAAAGCAGGCCTGCGGATGGTACTCAAGATGGCGAAGGGAGGAGGAGAACGTAAGTTATATGTTTCACTGGTATATTGCCAGATTACACCTTGCTTAAGATGATAGCTGCACTGCACATATGGTCCTCAAATGGAGCAGCTTTTCGAGATTGTGCAACAATATTTGGTGGTTTTAGTCAAGCTATAAATTATATCGTAATATTATCCAAATTAAATGGTTAATTTTTGCTTTTTTGAATGAGGTTCTGTCTATACATATAGATGCGATGCTAGATACTAAGCTTGAGCTTGGTATTCTTTTGTGAATTGAAACTAAAATCAATCTATAAAGTGCGGATTATTTATACATACTAAAATTATAACAGGCCGATGTCTCTACATTATAGATATTGGAGAAAAACTAATATGGGGGGTCTTTATTAGAGCAACAGAAGCCAAGAAAACAGTTTTTTAGAATTTTTGTCTGTCTGTCTGTATGTTTGTACACGCATCAAGCAAAAACTACTGCATGGAATTGAATGCAGTTTTCACGGATGTATTGCTAGGTCTTACCTAAAATATAGGCTGCATTTTACTACAGGAAATCATCAGATTCTTAATTCCACGCGTACGAAGGCGCGGACTAAGCTAGTATTAAATAATATCATATCGTAATATCCACTAACCCATTGCGCTACCTGGAAATTGAACCCGTTCAGCTGCCGTGCCGTACAGCACTTATATACTTACCAAAACAAATTCTTTCACAGTACCACTATGGCTCAACCAACGACAGTGAACGTATTCAGTGGCGAGCCTCTAGGCATCTTCAGCAAAAAAGACACCAATTATGGCACCAAACTGGACGTGTGGGAGAATCTGAAGCAGCGGGAGTTGACGCTGGCTACTTCCCAACCTCCTCTCAACTACTTCCAGAAGATGGTGGTGTGGACAGAACAGGGGAAAGTATGGAAGTTCCCCATTAATAATGAACAAGGCGAGTACCTACATTTTATTAAAAGAGCTTACTTGACGGAGAACGAACCTTCATTCGCAATATGACAAGTTGGTCGTTCTGAACAGGCTCCATACTTCCTATTTGCTAGTCTGTGAAATGGCAAGTTTACATTGAAAGTACTTAGCGGTTGCAAAATATACTTAGCGGTCATGAAATCGTTATACCGATTTTAGACCTGAATATCTAATGAAACAAGCAAATATGAGGCCGGATGTCAAGTAATAAGGATAGTGAGGCTTTTATTTGACACTATTGGTGAAAAGCGTTGGTTAACCTCCAATAACTTGTGATTTAATTTCATATAACTAAATCGATTTATTCATTCTCAGGCTTGGAAGAAGAGCAAAACGTTCACTTCTCAGAACACATATTCCTCGACACTCACCTCGAAGGTTGGTGCCCGAAAAAGGGCCCCATCAGGCATTTCATGGAACTGGTATGTGTTGGCCTTTCCAAGAACGCATTCTATACCGTACAGGAAAAGAGAGACCATATCATGTGGTACAAGGAGTATTTTGAGTCTAAAAAGGATCTACTCTCTGAAGTTGGCGCTTGGGAACAGAAAGCAGCCAGTGCCGAAGCCACACAAAGTTAATTAGTAGTTATTTATATGTATGTATGAAATATATTAGTGTTACAGCCATTTTTAATTTTTATTCTTGTGATTATAGTGATCTCCAATATTACTCTAACGAAATCACGAAACCAAAGTTCTTTCGTCTTCGTTTCAATCAAGATTTTGGTTAAGGAAATGTGGAAAATAAAACGCACGTTTCATTTTACTTCACTTTATTGCACCTATGGAAGTACACTTCGTTGCATATTTCGTTGTTTCGAGTCTGTATTGATAGCGACCCACGAGTTCGTTTACAAATATTAATATTACGTGAGTCCTACGACCCGCTTGGTGTAATATTGAACATCAAATAGTCAAAATTGACTTAAAACTATGGAACATGTTTAGAGAAATGTATTTTTAGTCTTAATTCTACTTCTACATCGAGAGAGCATCAAGACACTACAGAATGTATATTATACATAATAACAATTACCTTTACAACATCATGTCGATATGACATAACACAATGTTATTTTAGTACAAAAAACCTACCCAATTGTTTGTATTTAAAAACAAGGAACTCGATATATCTAAGTACATATTCTTACGTTTATCTTCGTATACTTTAAAAGCCTCCAAAAACGTTCCAAATTAAAGAAAAAAAAAATGTACAAAAAAATGTACCTAAAAATCACATAATTTTGTACAACATGCGCAGCCGCACATTAAGGATTACCGGTTTGACATATTATTAATTAGTCAATGCTATAAAATCAAAGGCTACATATTACAAGAGGAGGATATATTGTAGTCTTAGAATATTATCATCCTAATACTTTCAAAAAAGTAGCGAAAACTGTACGGATATTATCAAATTTGAAGGACGTATACGTTAATGATACAAGAGCACATTTGCCCTACGATATGAACAAATATATTGTATATTAGTATTACCAAATTACACTATAATAGTTTACCTGTTTACTTATCTGTTACAACAATAAGTTACTAGAGTGGCCTGATTATTACTAAGAGAAATGTTAAGTTTGTCGCATATGTCTGACACTCCACAACACTATAAATGTGTATCGAGCCGTGAACATGACGTTCATACTAATTAATGTACTACATTCGCACTTCCACTACAATTAGTATTCGAGTTCATACGTATGCGGTCTTCTTATTTAATATAATTATGAAGAGAGAATCATACGTATACGTTATTTCGTATACTTTGTTACAACCCCATGAAAATTTCTACCCAAAGAAGGATCGAAATAATTAAATGTAGTTTATGATTGTCGATACCCAAAATACCTTATTAGTAAAAAGTATTGTGTTAACAAAATGTTTGTCAGTTATAAAAGGAACATTAGCTTCGTCATAGTACATGCTATTTCAGCTCCTCTCAAACAGGTGTACAATGGTGTGTAATGTTATTTTAAAGGCGTATATTTAAGGTCGAAATTCGCATGACATGAATATGTCTAACAAACACTTCTGCATAGGTACTTTAGAAGAGTGTTAATGCAAAATGAGGTATCTTAACGCTACATAGAAAACACAACAGAACAATGACAACAAGTATAGAAGATAGCGGAAGACAGAAGGAAGCGAGACCAGTCCACGTGGATGGACACATTATAACAAATCATTCACGAACCATTTCATATTCAAGAAATTAGTATTGATTATATGCTATGTACTGTACCGAACTACGACCACAAAACATAAATTCTCATTTGGATGAAAGCTTGGACACTTGGACCTGTTAGGTCACTTCTCACGGACAGAGTTATAAGCGTGAACATTTGGCAAGATTAAAAACAGTTATATAAGAAAGCATCAATTAAATACACAATAGAAACTTAACCTCCACTTAATAAACAATAGTTAAAAAGCAATGATGTTATAATAAAAAAAGATGCATTAGTCATTCAAAGTGTATGAGTAAATACAACTGCACTTGTTCATACATACAACTGTATCATACAATGTAGGCAGAGGCGCTTATCTACCTACTGTATTATAACACCATTGTTAAAAAGTATCTAATGTCTTTTTTCTAGTTTAGATTGTCACCTTATTTCGTACAGTTAGAACTTGAAGCTCAAAACTACACTTGCCTAAAGAACTGAAATAAAGTACTGGGTTTTAAATTACCAGCTTAAACATAGGCCATCGTATTGGAAATTACCGTAATTAATTTGTAAATTTGTAATTAATTAAATGTAATCAAAGTTGTGCTTATAACGTAAAACGGCTTGTTGTGTGAACTACAAATATAAAACTTGTACGTTATTATTGTACAAACGGAATGATTTAGTTAACATAAAGCAGGGGCTTTGCGAATCTACTTTGATTTTAAACTGCCTAATGGAATGTATATATTGTTTGTATATCATACGAATACAACCACTTTAACATTTTAAGTGAAAATGCTTTATATTGTACTCATAAATCTGATCAGAATTAAAGATACGGCATAAAGTAGGTACTGAAAAACGAATCAATTTAAATATTTAACTCAAATTGTGCGTTACCTTCAAATACGAAAAATCGTTAAAAAAAACTAATGAAACGGTTGCCTTACACAACAAAAATGAATTTCGAATGTTAAAAGGACGAAATATTACCTAAGTTTGCTGTTGAATATTCAAGATAAATTATTTCCAAAAGTACAAAATTGCAACTGTAAGTTACTAGTATAATTATAATGTGAAGCATCCTGCACACAATAGTCCGAGTAGACTTCATTTCTATATTATTCGTTTCATTTGTATAAAAGACCTGTTTCATCTGTGGTCCTGTACCTTCGTAAACTGACAGTTCGCCAAAGATACACAGATACAGATGGGACCAAGGATACAGTCCCTAGTCCTATATCAGGGCACAAGTCCAATAAAAATGCCTTCTAATTCCAATTTACGTTTACGGCTCTATAGTAATTCGATGATTTTGCCTACGTCAACGTTGAAAAGGACACTGATAGTTATACTGTGTGTAATAATAATGCTTTAAAATCGACAAAACGTGACAACAGTAGGTACAAAAAGATCGTGACAATGTCAAACTCTAAATCTGTAGGCACCTTTACATTGCTCGGTTTGGCCGTCGGCCTATTTAACTGGGCTATTATGGACCATTGTGTACAGGATTTATGAATGTTTATGAACCGCACCGCAGTCGCAGTGTAGAGCCCCCAGCTACGTGTAGTCGGCTATGTGGAAAGACGCGGACATCTCAATTGACTTCGCTCCAGTGGACGGCTGCGTTGTGTGAGGGACGCCCGATCTCTTACATCACCTTAAAACATAAAACGAAATAACGTATTATAAACATGTAAGGTTTAATGATATACTTCTACACACAATAAAATTTAAAATGCTAGCTGTTTCTATCTGTGTTGAATGAGAGTGAGGCGAGATGTCATCAGAAAATTGAACAATGTGCAGGATATTGTATAAATATAACTTTATATTTATTCATATAATACCCAAGATCGACAGGATCAAGAATTGAACCCTGAGATACCTTTAACTTAACAGGCAGTTAAGGTGGTTTTATTCCATTCTGATGGATGCACTGAAATTGATGAGGTTGGTAGCAATGTTGGCATTAATCGATTAATTTTAATCACGATAAAAAAGTAATCTTAATCTTAAATTAATTGATTAACTTGAATTAATACATCCATTAATGTTGTCAATTCTACGTATAAAGGAAATAATGACACAGACTTCTTAAAACATTTTTATTAATTATTCAAAATCTCAAAAAATTATTCTAACTTTGAAATACACTGAATTCTTATATATTATTTTCAATCAAATAACCTCTTTACATTTCCGATTTCTTGATGTTCAAGTTACATTTCATAACTACTCGTTTTTCAAATAACTCATTAGATAATCTGTGTGACCTAGGTTTATTTAGCATAGTTGCATAAGAAAACATTCTCTCTACTGAGCCAGAGGACGGCATTGGTGTGTTGTATTTAATAAACACTTTGCCTATAACAGGATAACTTTGTAGAAGCTCTCGTTCTTGGCTTCCATCAGCAAAAAAATTTGAAATGATCAAATCCGCTCTCTTTTTAGCATCAACTGATTCCGTTTCACTGCCGGAGTCGAAACTGAAATTAAAAAACTCGTCTTCCTGGTGGCGTGTATTTTTGACTGCATTGTTAACTGTAAAAGACTCTGGTATTTCTGATATTTCCTTCATTACGGCTGATTTAAAAAAGTTTATACACTTCTTTTGATCAGCGCTTGTTAGACATACTAGCCACTTTTTCTTAAACCTTGGATAACACAGAGCAGCAACGGCTGCATGTTTACTAGTTTCACTTGAAAGAGTGAAAAACTCTTCAAATCTTTTCTCTACGCTTTGCAGATATTTTGCAGCAAGTGATTCACAGTATTTCAAATTTTGAGTGGTCGTGATCTTCTGTAATTTTATTTTTAGTGCATGCAGACTAGGTAATAATATTCCATAAAATGAGTCATCGCCCTGCAATATGTCCAAAGCGGTTGCAACTGGAGCAGCGCATTGGCAGTATTCCTCAATATATTTAAATTCAGAGTCTCGTAATAGATTTTTTATACCAAGTGCTCTGGCTAACTGAGAGTAACTACTTTTGATTTTCAATATATTTTTCAATGCGTCATAGTAACTATTCCACCTAGTTATGCCAGGTCGTGTTAACGTATGTCCGAGAACGTTATGTATCACCTCAGTTGTTTTCGGGCGAGCAGCAGCGCCCCACAAATTGTTACATTTTTCCATTACTGTGGAATGGATTTTTCCAAGACATGTCGATTTGTCAGTCAACAAGGCTTGGACGTCCTTACTGGCAATCAAATTTAAAGTGTGCGCATTACACCTAAAGTGAAATGGTAACGAACTCTTTTGTGGATGGTCGTATATTATATTTTCTTCGTGTTCCTGTCTCGTGCCGAACTCTTCCTCAATCTCTTCAAGTTCTTCTCTACTCAACTCATCTTCGCTGTCACTTGGAGTTGAAGATTCATTATCTTCATATTCGATTAAGGATGTTATATTCACTCCGAATGTCTTGAACGCTTTCACAAAATTTGACCCATGGTCAGTAACAGAGCATACTATTTTCGTGTGGTCAATGTCGAAATCTGAAAATATTTCCAGAAGCAAATCTTTTATGCGGTCAAAAGTATGAGCCCCTTTAAACTGATGACAAGTTAAAGCTGCGGAACGCCTCTTATAATCAGTATCAATCCAGTGGACTGTAACTCCTAAAAAACTATGCTTTTTCCCTGACCATATATCAACCGTGGTGCACAAATATTTCACTGCAACTAGTTTTTCTTTTATCTCGCAAATCTGATTGAATGATTGTTTAGCTATTCTTTTTCTGAGAGAACGTCGCCCTGGTATCTTGATTCCACTATTTATCACATTTAAATCCTCCATCATCTTAATGAAGTACGGGTCTTCCACGGCTCGAAAAGCAATCATTGAGTTAACGAAATAATTTACTAAGTTACGATCAAAATTTTCTTGAATTACAGGTGTTTTTGGAGTTTGCCCTGAAGTCTGAACTGTATTATTTTTGTTCTTGTTTTGCTTATTGTCTTTTATATATTTTTTACATTCCTGTAATGTGTCAGCGCCATGTTTCCGTTTTAAGTGTCCTAAAAAGTTAGATGTCGTTTTTCCATAGCCCTTAACTTCTTTGTTTTGCTGGTCCGAACACTTCACACAAACTGCTACAGTGTTCTTGTCCGTGCATTTCTCTTGTAAAAGCTTGTAATAGGTACCGTCAAATAAAGGAGAAGAAGAAAGATCGGATTCCGATTGCAATACCACTGTCGATTTGTCGGAATTGTTTGACGATACCGACGGATCATTTGACGCACCACTACTATTAGAGTCAATAAAGTCATCATCAGAATTCATGTTTGTTTTTGAAGTTAATCACTGAGTGAAACAATATCACAAATTTTTCATAATCCAAGAAAATTTATATCTAGCGAGCGCGTGGCGAGCGTGTACCCGATAACGCGTTAAAATGCGACTGACTGCCACACATGCTCAGCGCACTGCTAGCTTCTTTCTCTCTCGCTCTCTATAGTAGTTTAGTAATAAAATGTATTATAAAACAACTAAACCAAAAACATTCCTTATGCCCATTTCACGGATTCTACTATAATTGACTATTTACTGTGTAAACAGTGCGGGGGTGGGGGCTGAGGAACTTCACATTAGCTCTTAGCTTCTCTCTCTCTCTTGGTCTCTATAGGCGAGAGAGACAAGCTATAAGCTAACGCACATAGTTAATCAAATAAATGATTATGACCAATCTAATAATCTTAATCGAATTTTTTGATTATGACTTTTAATCATCAATTTTTTATCGTTAATCAGATTAACGTTGCGCCAACACTGGTAGGTAGACAACTTTTTTACGATTCTTAAGGCTACGATATCTATGTTAACGCATAAGTGCCATGACTCATGATAATAGACGCAATCAAAGAGTTTGAATAGATCACAGAACACTGTTTTTATTTTAGGTCTATCATGCAGTGACGACCAACAAGTTTTGACGGTCCAAAAAGTATTGGACCATTATCACTGACTTGTGGACTCCACTCTTAATAATAACACCATAAATTACTCTCATTGATCTAATGGTCGCAAGCGAGACTGCTGAGCGTGGGGTCCTGTGTTCGAATTCCCGGGTCGGGCAAAATTTTATTGATTTATTCTGTATAGAAATCCTCAGAAGCAGCACGGCGTCTGAAACTGTACCCGGTAGATGGTAATAGACTGGCCCCCTATAACCTGGGAATCAATCACAGCGTTGGCAAAATATCTTCCGTCAAAATCGGCTTTCGGTGAATACAGGCGCGTTGCTATATTACATTATTCTCAATTTTTGGAATAGCCTATAAGTTACTCAAAGTACCTACTTAAGGTACATGTAAATTACCTGCAATATCTGGCTAGCCTCGAAGGCGGTGCCGGGCAGCAGCACGATGGGCGCGGCCACCCGTCCCGCCTCCACACACACCATGTTCGGGAACTCGTCGTCGCCGAAGTCCGGGATCTCCTTAGCGTACTCCGCCCAAGGGTTCCAGATCACTGCAGGAACAACGGTTGGTCAAAATACATAAATAACATCACAATTAAATTAGTATATACTTGTCTTATTCTTGCAGTTTTGACAACGAGGGACATCCTACTAATATTATAAATGTGAAAGTTTGTGAGGATGGATGGATGTTTGTTACTCTTTCACACAAAAACTGAAAAGTTCTGGATGAAATTTGGCACAGAGATAGATTATAGTCTGGAATAGCACATAGGCTACATTTTATCCCGGAAAAACGCGGGCGGAGCCGCGGGCAGAAGCTAGTATTGAATAACTGAGAAATATTTTATAGTTACAACAAACTGCAAAATAATGATAAATAATAATTACATTACATAACATCCATCACGCCTGTATTCCCCGAAGGGTTAGGTAGAGCAGTAGTATTAAATTGTACACCCACATTTTCGCCGAAACCGTTATTGAGTCCCATGTAATAGGGGGCGAGCCTACTGCTATCTACCGGGCACAGTTCCAGACTCCGTGCTGCTACTAAGAATTTCCGTACAGATAAAGCCAATAACATTTTACCCGACCCGGAAATCGCATCCCGGGACCATCAGCAGTCGCGCCTGTGACCACTAGACCAATGACGCAGTCATAAATGATAAATCTCAATTATTTATTAAATATTCTTTTTCATCTGCATTTGCATATTTAAGCTAACGCTGTAATAGTTGGGTAAAGGCTAAGCGAATGATGATTTCAAACTGAAAAACAATATCTGCTGGTTTTTTTTTAGATGCGTCCAACTGATCCGCAATCAACTGACGATGAAAAACAAAGTTTACATCTTGTGTAACGCGGCCGTATAGCATCGTTCACAACCAAACGATATAACGAATCATCGGATCGAATGTGAGGTCTTGCGTTTCGAATTGTGCCCGGGAGATGGCAATAAGCTCGCCACAATTACATGAATAACGTGGGTGTACAATAGTACTGCTCTGCCTAACTCATCGGTGAATACAAGCGTGATAATATGTTATAAGTGCACTTACCGGTATCAGGGAAGTTGTACTTCTGTATCCTCATCTTGCGGCCGCTGACCACGTTAGTGATGATATGCTCCTGCATCGTGTTCTGGTAGATCCTATCCGTCCACTCGTTGATCGTCACCACTTCTCTGGTCTCCTGGTACACGGCGCCCTCTCGCGTCTAAAATAATATATCATATAATTTAATATTACGTTAATATTTGCCTATGACATTGACCTCTGATATCTTCATTAGCAAACTATGAGTGAAGAACAATGTGTGTCCCGCCTATTTACTTTTTTTTTTATAATGATTATTGTTAGGTATTACAAAAATCGTGTTTTGATGATTTGGCACAGGTATAGTGTCGTATTTATAGCTCGCCAATGACAATTCTAGGCGGATATAGAGATCCTATATACAACAGTACGGTTATAGGATCAACAGAACTGTATCCCTAACGAAAGTCTTGTGGCTACTTTTCTTACAGATATTATATCTTTCATCTTTGGCGATCCTAAGAGAAAAGAGGGAATATATTTAGGTCTTTGAAAAAGTCCACTTCACTAAGTCACGATCAATCCTGTAAATCCAATAGACCAGTGGTCGTCACACTTTTCTGGTCAAGGGCCACATAGGACAATGTGAGGTATCACTGCGGGCCGCACATTGACATATTTTTTATGAGCTGTCAAAGCGCGATTGCCCCCTCCAGCAACCCACTCACTTAAAGCAAGCGAACGGGTTGCAGGGGGAAGTTTATACCTACCCGCGTACTTATTTATAGTTAACTTCATGTGTAAAATAATATTTTGTTATTATCTACTAAAATTGTTTGCTTTGTCGCGGGCCGCACAAATATCGTCCGCGGGCCGCAGTTTGACGACCACTGCAATAGACTAATCTGATGGTGCAAAATATTTCTGTCCTTTTTCAATAATTTGTATGGAAGAACTAAAGTGTGATTAATATTAGTTTAGTGTGATATATAATAGAACCAGGATCATTATCAAATTGCCTGCCGCTTATCTATGGATTCGTGAACTCACCTTGTCGATGAACATGCAGCCGTGCATGCCGGTGATCTGACAGCGGCGCACGTCGGGCACTTTGAAGTACGTGTGCAGCAGCAGTTGGCAGCTGAACGTTAACTCCTTGCTCGGATTGTACACGCCGATGTTGAAGTGGAGCTCCTTCTCGCGGAGAATCAGCCTGTATGTTAGTCTGAACCTATACGAATAATGCTGGTAAGTTAACATTGATTATATTTTGTTTAATAATAAATTTTGGGTAGACAAGCCTGCAGTGGTCCAATCACAAAAATAACAAATAATTTTGACGATATGTTATTAATAAGTACGTTTGGCAGCACCTCACCTGTACCGCTATCACGAGTTTTCTTACTATTTACTATCAAAGTAAAGTAAATTTTCATGATAATGATTTTAGTTCTTAACTTGGTTACATTAGGGATTAGAGTCGCTTATGTGACTAGTCATAGTAAAGATTTGATTTACTATTTTATAGAGATGTCATCTTATAATGAAAATTGAACGACGACCAATGTTGAACATGAGCAAACTCGATGAACTTCTACAATCAACAGCAGTAAAGGAACTAGCATAATCACCACAGAGATTGGTGATCAGTGTGTTTTTTTTTTTAACTCAATTCAAATTTAACATTTTATAAACTTCTGCTTTCTCTTGCCGTGGAATAATAAGGTATGCTTACTGGAAGTGCCACATGGACCTGGTAAAGTCATCATCCATGAGGCTGAAGACCGCCTCCACGTCGCCACTGGGCAGCCGCTCGGGCATCTTCTCCACGTGCCAGCGCGCTATCCGCGCGAACCCGTGCTGCGGACCGAACGCCCATTGTCCAAATTGAGCTGGAAAAGTACAACATTCGTTTCTAATTTTGTCATTACACAAACGAGCTTGTTTTTTTATTTTTTTATTATTACATTGCCCCACACTAGGATTTCTCCTGTATCGTGGGTACAGTTTACAAACATACATGTCACATGCACAAACAACCAGACCCGAAACAACTATCTGTAGATCATACAAATATTTGTTCCGTGCGGGGATCGAACCCGCGACACGTAGCGCAGAAAGCTAATCGCTTAGACACTGCGCCAACCGTATCGTCAAATTGTGAGCGATATTGTGATTACCACCAACCATAATTTTTGGAGAATCAGAGTCGCTTATGCATTGGTAACTTGAAAATACAACGGGCAATTACATATGTCATTTACCGCTTTAAAGGCAACGAGACACAATTTTGCTATACTTTCTCGCTAGGTAGAGTAAAACACAGAACAAGCGGAAAGCACCTAAAAAATGATAGAAGGTAGTATAGCTATTCAGTAATCTGTGGTGAAGGCAGTTAACGGTAGAGCTAAGTATACAAACAAAGTTATGCGGATCGAAGGACAATTTTTAAACAAAAAGGTCTAAAATCCTAGTATTCACCTTCAAAAAAGCTCCAACATTCCCTAAGTTTAAAGATAAAAAAAATAAAATCATCAGAGGGTATCCTAGTTTGAAGTGCAATTATAACACAAATAAGTTTCTATAAGTCTAAAATGTATAAATACACTTACGGAAAACAAACGGTATCCCTCCTCTTATCGCTCTCTTGCCATCGAATACTGCTTGTTTACTGCGAAAAAAGAAAAAAAATGTTAATGGCTAACAAATTGCAACGTTGTCGTCAAATCGATACATATCTGGAATACTAATTCGTACCATAATTTTCAAAGAAAACAATCGATAAAAAGAGAAATAATTACTAAATTGTCAAGTCATATTTGCAGCACCTATAATTATGAAAGCTATAATTGTTGTTTTATGTGTTTAATTCGATTAACACAACAAGACAAACAACTATGAACGTTTAATTTCTTTGACAGTTCTAAAGTTCAATGCGTCTCATGCAGATGTGTAACTTCGTAAAAGGACGAAGCAGTTGCATAATAAGTACCTCGAAATATTATTTGTTATATCCCATACGATTTAAAGCCATAAACATCGCGCAAGGAGGACTATTCTACATGAATCAATATAATTAAAGTTTAGTTAATTGCCGATCAAGCGCAATCCAAAAAAACTTTGAATATATTCGTTACAAAATACGTAATTTAAAAAGCTGAATAGATCCGTCTCTTCTCTAATTGGAAGGAACGTAAGACAAATAGATCATCTTTGAAGCCTCAAATGTAATATAGTTTCAACCAAATGATAAAAAAATAACAAGGAAAAAGGCCTCGACCTCGACGAATCTTCCAATTTTCTAATTGATAAAGAAAATATTTATACTAAAATATCTTTCGAAATACTTGAAGGGATCTTCCGATTGTTTTTATCAACTCAAGTCTAAAAACAACCTTCAAGAACAGATAATTATTTTAACATAATAATGTACACGGCAAGCAATTTTGGCTAGTCATATATTTAAATCGAGCATACTAATGTATTGAATGTAGAGTCATGCTTTAGATCCAAATAGGTATGTAGTAATAGCAAGCATAACTAATAGTGTATGCACGTTTCACGAGTCGGATCGGCTGTTACAATACGTACATATTACTCAGATGCATTAGCCTGAACCGCAACAGTTTACCCTGACCGCAGTGAGCACCACCAGCATTACTCCTTCAGCTCACGTTTGAAACATGATCAATTTTAGCGGTTGCATTCCAGCGCCGCCGGGGGACGATGCAAAAAGCACCCTTATATTATAAATGCATCAGTGGACAGGTCGGCCGCGACAAAAACGGAGCTCGAGCAAGCCACGTATAAATTATTTATGCCATTTTTAGCATTTCGGAGTTTGTGAAACGAGTGGTCGCGAATGATGACCACGACGCAACGCAACTCGTCATCGAAATGCGACGCGCCGGGAATTTGTACTTTGAGTCACCAAGCTTTCGCCAAATTGTTGAACATAATTTTATCGATGTTGGAGATGCTCTTTGATTACTAAACTACCATAATAAGGATAATTAAAACGAAAAAAGAATATGCGTAATGTCAAATATCGTAAGTATTTGATTGTTACAGAAACTGAGGGAAAGTTGCATTAAAATTTGCATTACCTAATTCAAACAAATTAGCTAAGATAAAACGGAAATTAACTATCGTTCTAAAATCGATTCCAGAAATTGAATACATAAATCATAACTCCCACGTTATCATAAACCGAGTGCATATATTTCACACGGAATATCTACAGTTGAACAAACAATACGCCAAGTTCCAACGAATCCCATGAATATGTATACCAAATATATTTGTGTACTAGACCTTTTTAGTACTCTAGTTATCTGCAAATGGACTGCTATGAAAAATGTTAATTGACACACAAATATTAATAAATGTCTTCAAAGTAATGTCAGCCACCTTTTTACTGTCCACCATATATAGAGTTTTAACCCTTTACAGATGACGCAGACCGGTGCACCGTTAACACTCATCCGACTAAGATACGAACCGTTTATTACCGTACAATGTCTTAACGATAATTGCATTTTGACATTGATAATACCCAACGGTAAGCGTCTCTGTTGATTAAACTGGATCCAATCAAATATAATAAAATGTAACGGAGTAGATAAGCGAAAGGAATACCGATGACGGCTTTAATTTAAAATATTTTATAACAAGTCAGCTCAGTTCGAAATGGCAATTCAATAGTACATTTTCCACGAAACGGTAGAGGGACTAGATAAAGTTTTAATTAGAGATTCCGGATGAAATTCCTCCATGAGTCGTCGGTAGCCGATACATTCCCGCTTCGGCATCAGCCGAGTTTTTACCACCACGCAAACTCGTTCCAACCCGCCATTCCCCGTCCAGATAAATAGCGACAATAAATATACCATCGGAGCCAATTGCTTTCTCTATATAACCGTTACAATAAAATTTCCCAAATTGGTGTGATTTTTGAACCAATTAAAGGCTTGGTATTTGTAACGACCCCCATAAATCCACCCTCTCCGCCATGTAGTAAATATTTTTAGTCCTTTTTCGCACAAAATAGCGAATGAGCGAAATCGCTTTTGTCATTAAGGGTTTTTTTTTATAAATGACTTTTTAGGGAATCATCTGACATAGATTGAGCTAATTGCTGAATAACTTCATATTAAAAGCGGCATTCGTATCTATAGTGCAAGTAAATGAACCTGACATAGAAATTTTCACAGTGAATCCTACCTACCTATCTAAATTAGTGCGCAATTTATAATTGATTAAGTTTTTGCGCCCATGAAAAATGTTAATCAGCATGGTATTGGGGCGCTCACGCGGTCGCAGTGATCACAATATCGGCAAAAACGCTATGACCCGCGACAGTTTCTCGCGGCTAGATCTCATACTCATTGTTCTCGACTTTCATATAACTATTGATCACATAAGTTCGTCACGTTTCTCAACATTGTTGTGGCGTTCTCGTGAGATGGGCGAGCGCACCCTGACGCCGCAGCCGCCGCCGGGGGCGACACACGCACCCTGCACCGACGAACGATAACATGCATTGTAATTAACTAGACGAGCATTTTATATGCCGCATCAACCAGTTACGTCCGTGAATAGAATTTCATTAATATAGCGTCAACGCTCACATGTATTCATTTGCAGCCGCAGCCAAGAGGGTGCAGACGAGAAATTATTGAGGTAATTTGAAAAACAAAGCAACCTTCAATAAAAATGTAAAATTAACCGGTTCCGCTTTCATTACTAGCCCGAGTCGGGAAGAAAAAATCAACAACATTAGCGTTCAAGTAGTAGAAGAAATATTGATAAGAAAAGTAACAAAGTAGTTGCAAAGTAAGTCGCAGACATGTTTGAATGGACACCCTTCCTCATAGTTAATGAATCCTCTAATTATTTTAACTAGCGAGCTTGTGAAAAAAGTGGCGTTGTGATCACAAAAACCGTAGTAAAACCTATTTGAAACGCTACCAAGTTAATGACTTGGAGCGTGTTACTTTGACATATTAAGAGAAGACAGTAAACTGGTTTGGAGAAAAAACTATGGATAAAGTCAGGGGCTCCTGAGCATCTACAAATTAAAGGTCGCATAAACGATGCGACACTATAGGACGCAATTAGATCATTTTAGGAGCAGCGATCCCACAGCCGCCTAGCCGCTAGCCGGCTGGTGTATCATTATCTACTGCAAATAACCGGTCACTAAAATAAAAAACTCTTAAAAGCAATATGACATTAAAGCGCACTTCATTTTGCGAGTGGATCAGCTCGCTACTGTGTAATGACTTGTATTTAATCCGCTACTGCAACTCTTCCAGAATTAAACACGATTTATGATAATTGTCATCTTTGCTGCTTAAGATATTTTAATGTCCACACATGAAGAGCAATAATAATGAATTTAGCATTTTATTATTAACATTGAAATAATTACCTGGATATCATACCTACATATTGGCTTAAGCGCACGTCTTGTGTTCCATTTATTCAATAAGTTTCAATAAATTGATTACACTTAGACTTAAAATACCATTATTATCAGCATTGGTCTCATTTGGTCCTTATAAAATATTATTATTATTATTTTATTATATTCTTTTATTAACTTTTAATAGCGACCGACTGTTTCGGTTTATTACTATAATATTTTATATTATAACAATAAACTTTTGACCTCATCACATTCACATGAATGCCTAACTCTGTCCTCTGGACATTCGATTGAATCGAAATTGAAACCAACTTGCAAAACTTTAGCTTCAATACCTGGTTTCACAACAGTGCATAAGAAGTCTTTTACTTCAACACAATAAACAAATCGACCTTATATTTGGTACCAGAGCTCGGCGGTGCAATTGATTGTCTTACGTCCACCTCACAGTTCCCGAGGTGTAGTATCATTGCGTTACATCGCCAACGTGTTAACTCCCAATTAAAAGGAGCGTACCGAAGGACCACTCCATTTAAATTTATAAAATATATGTTAAATTTATACTAGAGCACGGACTGCATACCATGACAATGATCCGTTTGAAGCCTAGTTTACATTAAGAATGCAACATATCCGTTTCCATATCTGCAACCTAACAAACCATAGTCAATTTCAAAAATTACTGTCCTTTCACACAAAGCTAGCTATTTTTAGTAAAGTTAACCCAGTATCAGTCACCTGCCATCATTACTTACTCTACTCCCGTGCTTAAATTGGTAGAGTATCTATGGATAAAGTGGCAGTACAATAAACTGTTCTACGTGCTATTCACTAGAACTAAGTATACTTCCATAACGATTTACCGAATATATGTGAAGGCTTCTTATCGCTATCTCAACGCGTGGACCTTCTGCCTTCTTATTTTGTGATATAAAGTAAAGCGCCGTTTATTCTCACTTGTAACTTAGACATCTGGATTAATGGTAACGCGGGTCAGATTACGTCACCAGACTTAATGACTTGCAAAAGACGTATATTTTTCAGTATTTCCTAGACAAGTTGAATAAATTCAATTCCTCACTGAACTAGGTTTTGTATTTATCAGTTCTATCATCACCTATGAGATTGTCACTGTTGTACCTACTTATGGTTCTAATGAGCGATGGTAGCTGATGCCTGAGTTCAATATGCCATGATTACATCGCGGAATGTGTATGCACTAATCACTATGTATGTACTATCTTTTAAACCATATTTTACGCAAATAAATTGTTGTTTTTATCATCGTTTCAACAAGTCTTCAAATTCTTCATTTCAACGGACCACTAGAACTCGAATCTCTTAAGCTGGTCCTTTAGTTAGTTTTTGGTCCTGGTACTCTAATCGTGTAGACTTTAAGGGCTATGGTTATGACGTACTAGTTCCGCTCGCGGCTTCGCCCGCGTGGTTGTACCAAATTTCACCCAGATCCGTTCAGCCGTTCTGGCGTGAAAGAGTAACAAAGTTGACAATTGTGAAGCGCAACGCTTTGTTTAGATAATCTTAGTCAATGAAACGAGACGAGAGAGTCTATTTAAATGTGTGAATAGCTCTAACGAAATGGCCCATCATAATGTAACTTCAAAATGCAATGAAAAAACGGAAAATATAATTTGTTAATGAACTTCTATCGGAGATAATAATTTGGTTGTATAATGCGTTTAAAGATGTACAATCTAAATCTAAGCACATCTTTAAAAAAATCATTAGACAACAAAATAAAAATTCTCGGCATAACATTAACGTACATCGTGTACCTACAACACGGTAACATAAAGGTGGTATAACCTTGCGCGGTGGCAGACCAGGGTCGGTGAATGAAAGTGCACGCTGCCGGAACACGCGTGGGTGCCTGAGGCTGCGCGGACGTGCTGGCCACGTGCCTAAACAACTCCTATTGAATAGCACTTCTGGATTCTTTTAAGGAATTTCAAATATGTAATCAGTTTGGGATAAATAGACCTAAGAAAAAGGTATCTAATGTCAAGTATTCAGAACTAAAAATCACAGTTAACTAGGTAAAGATACTGAGCACGTGTCGAAAGAACTGCTATTGAAAAGCACTTCTGGATTCTTTAAAGGAATGCCCGATATATGTAGCTTGTTTGGGACCAATGAACAAAGAGAGAACAAGGCCAGTGTAACAGCTGTCTGAGATCAAGAGGGTTACGAAACAGTCAAGAAATTTAGAAATATTACTATAAAACGTTTTTGGCGCATGTGTCATTAAAGTAAAATTTCTATTTTCCTTTAAGTATTTCAACCTAGATCAGTTTCAGACTACACTATTGACAAGAAAAAGTAATTAAAAATGTTATCAACTCATTTGGTGTAGACCTGATGTCCACCCGTGATTCTGAATGTATTCCAGAAGTAAGGGCTTTAAATTAGAATTGTAATTACAAATGGACAAATCCGGAATTAGAATGACAACATATAAATCAAATAAGCTTTGAAAATTCACACGGCTTTAATCAACTTAAATAAGCAAAACATCTTAGAACAGAATTATGTATGGCAGATCCGGAAAAACAGTTTGATGTTCGTTTAATTAGAAGGATACATAATAAAGTATATATGAAACCGTGATTTGAAAAGGCTCAACATTGTATAGCGTTGCGTTACATCAGGCGGACACCAAGCATTACATTTACCTACAGCCCGTATCATCTCATAGCTGAGCAAAGTCCTTCCCTATGTTTCGGTCCAATTCTAATTTATCAGGAAAAACAGAGCTCACCAATATCCTGTTAGTTCAAGCATGTAATTATACATTAATTACGCTTATAAGCTGATTATATTTAGTTAATTTTTCATTGACGAAACGAACACTGATTAATAGCACGAATCACTTCCTTGTACCCTATTAGTACAGTTACTTAAATAAAATCTAATTACATAATACGACTTTTTGCATTAAAACGAAGCGGCAACATGTAATTTGTTAATACAAGATTACAATCAATTATGTTAACGAGTGTATGACCTCAGGTTAAAATTAACAACTCTATGATTGGTGCGTATATTTGGAAAACGGAATTTAATTTTAACTTATCTACCAATTGTTGCATTGTTATAACAAAAAACAAGATATTCCAACGTTCTGAAGTCCTGTCAAAAATGTTGTTGGGTTATTTTGATGTATTCACATTTTGACTAGAAAATAACAATTTTACAGCAAATAAAATTAAATATTATAACGTATTAAATGAGATAACGTTACTTAATAGTTTATGTTTCAAACCACTGGCAAGCAGACCGTTTTGTAACCCAGCCAGTGAAGCGGAATCCTAACCTGTTTGGTCTACTACTAATTCGACTGTACTGCCAAGAAAATTTGACAATATTAAAATTAATGACGAATCTCATAGAATTTACTCACTGTTAATCAAGGTTTAGGCGTGTAAAGAACACTGAACTCTACCTACGAGATCTGTCCAGGGCGACCAGCCCTTCACGAGACATTTAATAAAGTTAAGAAAAGTTTTCGCCAGTACAGTTTAAAATTATAACATATCTTGAGGTAACAGATTATCATCTTCAATGCTAAGAACTAAGTCTTAAAATCTTAGCTTAACCAAAAGTTTACTTATAAAAACTTGTATTTTCTAAACACTTAAAATTATACCTGACCATGTCATTTCTATGTCAATAAATGATGGTAAAAGCCTTAACAGCCAATTTGGTTGAATAACGTTCAATCATTGTTTATAAGGTGGTTAATATAGGTATTTACCTTATACCTTATATTAACTGTGTACTTTACACAATTATTTTATTTTATTTTTACTTCATTCTGTCTAATGTCGTTTTATCTGAATGCTATATACACCTATAATTTGTCCTTACAAAGAAAAAATGCCTTATGCTAGATTACGTTAATGCTGTAGTATAACTGTTGGAATAAATAATTTAAATAAAATCTTGCTCTAATAGTAACGATAGCTCAAACCAAACGACACCATAAAAGGCGATCTGTCAATAGTAAATCCACTAACTGTAGTAAGATCGTAATGAATGTAATGATAGATAGTTATAAAATTAACAATCCATCATTACGGCCCGCCGGAACAGAATCAATAAAATTAAACGGCAAATGTACCATAAAACTGCCATTAGTACCTTACGTAATCATTAAACGTACTATTTCCATGGTCCATTTATTTCCACATTGAATTAATACTCTCTCTGCTTTGAGAACTTTACTTAACGAACACTTAAGAAAGACGCAAAGAAGGACCACTCTTTGAAAATGACACGTTAGAACTTGCTAACTTTAGTTTGGGCCAAATAAACGTATTTTCTTTCTTTCTTTTTTCTTCCTTGTTACGGTAAAAGAGCGTACGGAAGTTCGACGACATAAAGGAAATCGCAGGTTTCAATGTGGAAAATATTAGTGCAGCCTACGTGGCGTGAATTTTTATCGAACTTCCTCACTCACAGTCATGTAAAATTCTTTTTTTTTTTCAACATGTTTACAATTTGTGAGAGTGTGAGTAAAGGCTATAAAAGTTCATGCTACGCCTGCTACGCTGAAAACTAACATAAGCCATAATCTGACCGCTATTCACATTGTGGATGCGCTACGGAGCAGTCTAGAACGACTTTGATTCAGATTGCAGGTTCTTAAAAAGCTCACTTTTGATTACCCAACATAATCGATTCTTTGATATCTGATAAACTAGAAAACCGATTAATCATATATTTGTTAAGCTCATTATATAAATGAAATTGGTCCTTCTGTACCAACCTTTTATCTGATTTTGTCTAAGGATTTACGGACCTCGGTTAATTAATGTAATGTGTTGTTTGAAAACAGGACAGAGACAAACGTTACATACAAGAACTAAGTGGTCTTGCAACAAAACTCCTTTTGCCGACAGGGGTCAGCGCTGTAAATAGCGTCAGCAGATGGTCCGGACAGCCGATTAATAAGACGGGGACTCCGCCCCGGGCCTGCGGTGGCGACTTAACAGGACCAATTTAACAAACACCACCCTACCAGATAAGGCGATTACCCGAATCTGGGAGACAAACAGGCGTGCTTACGGTAGAGATAATGTGGCTATGCTAATTGTGGACGGTGGCACTGATAAACGCTTGCATGTTTATGTTACGCTGGCTCCGTTTGTGCTGCGAAAGGTCGAGATTAAGACGTAATAATATAATCAGAATAATCTCGTTCAAGTTGTCCGTTCCACCCAGCCTGTCGTGTCGTTGATAGTAACACCAACTGCTTACTTGCATGCATGTACGAGAATGTGTTACATTAAAATGTAAACTTCTAACCTTTAAGCAGGGTTGAGAAGATTGACATGATATTTACTTGGAAAACTGACCATTTGTTAAAAAAGTTAAAATGTTGCCTTCCATACTTTTTTGTCTAGAAAGTCTACGCGACGAATTAAACAAACTTTCGTTTTATTGTTAAAATGGTCAAAGTCAACACAAAGTCAGCTAAAAGACCAACAGCGAGGGCCCTATTAGAAAATACAATTCTGTTAATAATATTCAGATAAACTTGACTTTTAAAGGTGGTATCATTATAGATAATGAATACAATAACATGTAAGGCGCGAAAAATAAAAACGTAACAAGTAGCGAATGCATTCACATAAATTATTTGCTCGCATAGCAGCATCTTGCGCTCACTAAAGATAAATAAATGCTACAATGCATAGTAAGAAACACAAATTAGCGAGCTTATCTTCTTCTAATCTTAATTCGTGTAAAAACGTACAAGGTGCAGCGCTGACACATAGAGAAACAAAAAACTACATTTGACAGCACGCGTCGAATCAATGTGACCATATTTAGCCGGATCCCGAACTAAATATCGCGTCACGATCATTATCAGCTGTTACAAGTGTAGTCAATAGATCATGCGCGATGCGACCATGTAAGGCGGCACGAGACATATTCTGATGATGTCATGCGCTTCACTCAGATACCAACTAACGCCCGGTACCCATGACGAACAACTACGCATGGATATAAAAAAATAAGCGTTAAGTATTTGTTGCTTACCAGTATTCGGAAAAGCCCTCTTCTAGTTACTTTATAAGAACGTGGACAAATTAAACTTCAAGGATCGATAACAAGATCTAACCCTTTCACAGTCTTGGACCTTTATTATGTCCTTAAAGCAGTACTGACAATAATTGCGACCAAATGATATCATTTGCATCTCAAAGAGCAAAACTGTAACGAGACAGAGGCAAGGCAAGTAATATACAAACGAAATTAAACCGTTTCCCACGGCAAAGTAACAAAGTGCTCGCTTCATACAACTCACTCCAGTTTCTTTTGAATCAAGTTTGAAGTAGACTTCTAAAGTTGAGTTAAACTTTCAATTCGCATGGCAACTTGTCGACAATTAAGCGCAAGTTACCAGCCTGCAAGGCCAAGTACTTTATTCAAATGAGTTAGTTTTAACGTCTGGAGGGTTAAATATTTTTCTGTTCCAGGTACATAATTTGAAACAAAGATTTTGTATCCATCAACTATTCATTATCGTCGATTGTCTTTGTATTGTAACAGATGCTTATAACGCGGTCCATGTCGCGTGCACATTCTTACACAACTTACATAATTACACGCTCAAACAAAATCAGGCAGGGCCATCATGAACAGACGAAAATTGTGATCACCACGCAATGTAAGCGTAGGACGATAATAAGATAAGTAATGGTATACACCCAGTCAGCCAGCCAGCCACACAAAGTAATTTCTTTAATACTACGATCTAAACGCGATTTGGATTACCGTTACCGTGCTAGTCAACATCAGGTCGGCTCTCTTGACGTTATTCCTTTATAATAATAAAACTTTGGAAATTCCTACTCAAGTATATATAAGTTGCTTCAAACAAACCAAAGGTCAAGTTTATTACGTTTAAGAATTCACGTCAAATTGTAAAGATGTCTTAATTGTGATAAATCATCTTCGTAACCGTTAATTACAACTCCGGCTAGATACAGTCGCAGTGGGATATAAATCATGTCCGAGTTAGCAAACCTGCAGGATAATTGTACTAAATCACCGACTAAGCAATCAGACAATGAATATTGTAGGTGGGTGTTGCTTGGATTACTAAATTACATATCGGTCGGCTAAATCTGCGGCGGTGGAAATGACTAGAGCGGTTCGATCCTCTAATATTTCACCACAGCTGTTAAATAACGCTAGAAACAATCGTTGTCTTGGGCGTTTGGGTATCATTGGAGACGCAAAAAAAACGCAACATGTGTACTCTGTCGACGGTAATGGAGCAAGCACGTGCAGTGGACAGACTTCGTGTCGTTTCTAGCTAATGACAACATAGCGAAACGATCAGAACTTTATTTCGGAGAAACAACGTTAAAAAAATTCTAATTCTCTGAGACGTTCCTGTTTCGGTTCGTTTCAGGACTCTATCCCGACGGGTTTAGGTATAATTAGAGTTAGTCGTCACCCCGAGCGTTCAAATCAAGATTTATCAAGTGAGCCGAAGGCGGGAGATAATGTGACGGTTGCGGAGCGGGCCTGACTATTCAGCGGAGTCAATGGCGTGTGACCGACGGCGGTAGAGAGGTTGCCGGGCGCTGGCCATTGGGTGACGCTGACATTCTTTACTCACGTCTTGTTTCATTTTGTTTTTTTGAAATATAAGATCATTCAGTTGTTAAGCACGTCGCGTCGCCAGCCACTACCGGTGCTGAGGATAAGAAAACGTAACCAAAGATTTCCTTTTCGATCTCGTTATAATAGGAAACAGCGCCATTGTATTTTGCGTTGGAAACGTGGAACCGGAGAAAATAATTGCGAGCATCATCAATTTCCACCTAATGGAGCGATAAACCCGTCTCAGCCATCGTTGATCCGTGAAGCCGAGCATAAAATAAAGCTTGCACTCATTGACGCGCGTCGACGACGATCGATGGGGTAATCTCGCGGTCATCCCATCCCGGCTTTGTCTGTGCATCGGGAGCGGCATAAAATTATCTGGGCATTAGCGGGCCGGGGAGCGAGCGGGGTGTCCGGGGACCATTTGTCATCGGCGGTGTGCAGGGGAGTGGGGCCGCGGGAGGGGGGCGGGAAGAAAGTGGCGGCGACTCGGGGCGGCTGCAGACGCGACCACAAAAACAAGACGCGGAGAGCAGGGGCGGGCCTCGCAGCCACCGTGCTGCCACTGCCACCCGCAGGGATGTGCCGCACCGTGTCACGACACTCTTATGTACAACATGCTGTTTGGACATTTCTAACTTTGAATTATGGTGCCATGTTCAATTTATTATTACATAAAGATGAGACAGATATACATAAAGACGAGCAAATGTTTGAAATCGTCACGTAATAATATAACACGGATACGTCATTATTGTTTAAAATAAAATCATTATTACTGCGTGTCTTAAGTCAGAAGTATACGCATCACGAAGTCATTTTAATCGACGTCAGTCAAAATTTTTTTAGGTGTTATTTTTTTTTAATTAAATGAGATTAAATTAATTTTAAGTTCAATTAAAATCTGCAGCTATTTCCTTTTTACTAAATTTATTTTACCGCATTATTTGTGCAGAGTTGCAGATCTGAGTGATTGAATGGAATAGACCTACTTTCCAGCACTCCTAAAACAATAAGCGCGATACTCATACAAATCCATTGAATTTCTCAACCCAAAGCTGTCGAATTCATACGGGTATGGTCGTCAGTTCCAAAACTCGGAGCCCTCAAAAAATCCCGCAGTCATAAAAGGGTCAAGCGGTTGCGTCACGTCGGCTCAGCGGAGGCGCAAAAACACCAAGAGTACAAACTATATTGGATATTAGAACAGAAGGCGCGTGCCGACAAGTTTTTGTTGGCGACCAGGGATCCCTTGGACATCGCTTATTTAATTTACTAAATTCCGTGCGAATGACGGATTAAAACGGTTTTTTAATTCAACGTACAAAAAGCGTAAGCGAAATTCTAAGTCTATGACAAAAACAGTAAACCCTGAAATTGAAACAGACGCCTTACAGGAAAAAAGCTCGAATGATGATTAGAAGACCAGACGAAATCTAGGTAGGAATCCAGTAATCCATTCACAACTTTTTATGTGGATTGATTAATGAATGATAAAATGAACCTTAGACAAGTCAGACACTTTTATACATTGAAAGCGGTAACTTAATGGAAAACCCAAACGCTACATCAACACTGAACATTATAATTTAAAATATTGAAGTCAGGCGCAACTCAGACACGTACATTAATGTGCCGTAATCAAAAAGTAATTAATATCCAAGAAACATAGGAGTATATTATCTTAGCACTTCGATATCTTCCGACATCGTTTAAGTCTATACTTCAGTTGGATTGGAATTAATCAGAATTATCTATAATGATCCCATTAGCTATGAAAATTAATAATAAAACGAATCAATTTGTAGGTAATGATACCGGCCTGAAATGTGTGGCTACTGGCTATCTATATAAATATATAGTATACGTGGTACATAGAATCATTAGTGGCAGTCGGTCGTTTGTTAGAACCATTCGCGGCCCGGAGACGGGTTTTTGTCTCAACGCCAAATTGCATCCGCACAATACGTTGTCAGTAAATTGATTTGGAATTAATTGCGGTAACATAAGACATGGTGTGACTTGTACTACGGTAATAATGTACCGCCAGTGATGAATTGGGTTTTTATTAATGGTCTGCACACTCTGCACTTCAATAGAATTTAGATATAGAAATTAGATAATAAGGCAGAAGTTCAGAACATCCTGTGCGTAGGTTTGGACAAATGTTCCGTAGTTGTCTAGTTGAAGCTGCTATTAGAGAGTAATTAAGTTATTAAAAAGTCATTTAGCGTTATTTGATGTACCCACTTATCTAAGAATTACTGTATTAAGCCTTTTTGAACAAAACTTGTATCGTAGAATACTTTTGTAAAATTACAAATGATACTAAAAGATGTCTGACTTTTTTTTTGGATGTCTGTGACAAGACAAGGACATTCATCTGCCAATGATTAATTTTAGGTACTTTCAATTACTGTTTGCTATTTTAATATTTCCTTTAACCGTATAATTAGGAAGCCTTAATATTGAGGCGCCCACGACTGGAAAAGACATCACAGGGAGCTCAATTCAATCTGGAATTGAAATTCAGGAACGTTCCTTTTACCGAGAAACGGGTCTTAATAATGTTGAATAGTTGAAGCACAAGAAAGCTATAAGTAGTATGATAATAAAAGCGTTAACTACTTGGGAGAAGCCTCAGATAGCGATAACAATATCCATAATCAATGTATGTATGTACATTTGTAATAGAAAGAGATAAGCAAGCACTCCCATTGTATTCAATTAACTAACGGATATGGAAGAACACATTGTCTTCATCGATATTAATATGATTTAATTAATTTCCGATTGCTGTAATCATAGCAGTTCCGAGAGCTTTATGACTTCAATGAGCTTCTTCTTAGTTGTCTATGTTGAATAAAAGAAACCTTTGTTAGAAACTCTATCCTATTAACATGTTATTTTTACATCTGTTTATTCAAGGTGTAAGTTGTCAGAATGCAGAAAGTTATTTCTATCTCAGAATATTTGAACGCAATAGATTGTGCCGAAAAGATGGCAAAACTTTGCAAAAGCAGAAAAGCAGTTGATTGTTCTTACTGTTCCGACAAATATGGCACAATAGAATAACTCTTTAATCAACCTTAATAAATATATGACGTCTAACTTTAATAAGTTTAGACCGCGCAATATACAATGCGTGTTTAAAAGTATACTATTTATCGGATATAATATGCACTATAATTGTATCTTGAAATACTTGATTAAGGTCTCAGTACCAGAATATTTTAAAACCAAGCCCGTCCAGCCAAAGGCTTCGCAATTCAGGTTACATTTTCCTGCAGTACAGTACAGTGGGCCGAAATCCCCCCTAATCGAGCATGGCTCATTAGCGGAAGACGCTCGTTTCGACGCGGATACATATGGAGTGTTTTTAATCTTCTCCTTAATTGTCCCTTGGACCAAAACTTTCAGCTATTGTGTGTGGCTATAAACATTAGCAGAATGATAATGATAATGTACCTTGTTTAATTTGAAGATTTCAATTGTACTTTGCATAGTGAAGGCACAGTTAAATGAAAAGAACATAAGTTTTGAGTAAGAACACACTAAAACAATGTATTTGAGCGCTTCTGCTTATAACTTACGATTCCATTTATATGTGGATCGCTTTCTAGTCCCTTAAATTAAGTTAAAGAACCTTTGGCGTCCATTTATACATGACTCGCCTGACTTTTCATTGAGATAACAACAGTTACTAATTACGAAAAAGCCGCGACTGGCCCGCTTCCATTCTTAATAAAAATAATAACTCTGTCAACAACTCCTAACATATTGCTTCATCCCTTTTCCGTTTAGTACTTTGCTCCAAATAAACGTAATCTTGAATGACACATTCACATATTTGGATCTCATCCTGTCCATTCTCTAGTCGTCATTGAACAGACATCTTCACGGCAAGCTATTGTCTACGATCTAACCTTAGTCGTTCCGAGAGTTGCTCTTTGTTCATGTTCCTAGGATTTAAATACCCATTTAGAGATGATGCCAGATAAATACTAAATAGGATTTAAGTACTTAAACTATTATTATGCTGCACTTATTAATACACGCGAAAATGAAAACGCTAGGCCATATAAGTCTGCTGATGAACCTACACACCCAGGAGATTAGGCAAAGAAAAGACCTGTGGTAATGTTACCTCAGGAGTTTTCTTTACCTATCTACTAATTGTGTACAAAGCATGATGTCAAATGAAAAAGGAGGATAGCGCTCCTCTATGCTCCCTGCTGATACTGTTCTATGCTTCAATAAAATTCAGGATGTTATAATATATTCTAGCTTCAAAAATTTGCTTGGTAAGTTTAGACAAATCAAATGGTCGCAAGGACTCTTACGCATCATCAATACTGCGATCATAGTTAAGATATCGATCCGTATTTCTATATCGAAAGATATGATAGTTAAAATATACACCATGGTATTAATTTCTTTTGAATAAAATGTATGCAATGGGATTTGATAGATCATAACGCGTTTTACTGAATGCTCTATCTTAGTTATACATATAATTATAGATAGAGATGTAAATAGGATAACTAGGATACTGGAATTACTAACCGAAAGGAACGTGCCTTTTTACTGAAAGCAGAAGAGTGCCTAAAGGATTCATTTTTGGTCCCATATTAAATTTTATCCCAATAATCTGAAAGATACACTCTTGATTAATTTTCTCGATCGGCAAGCTGTTTATCGGATTATGAAATATCAGCACTTTACATAATATAACCTTTACATATTCTCGCCCGGCAAAAACACAATTTTTGCCGGGACTCGCTAAGTACTTTGCATCGTGTTGTCCACTGACCAAGAAAATATGAAGATTGTTAGCATGGGCCCTAAATATCATTTTTTAAATCTCCATGTATCATAATAAAATGAATGTCGAAGTTGCTCTTTGTGACTTCTTGTTTATGTTAAAACAATCGTTAGGCATAAGAGTTAATATTTATTGATAAATTATTTCTATATTGTAAGTTGCATTCAAATTTCAAAATTCAAATCTCTTTCCTGCTCTTAAAACATACACTTACGGAAGAACGAGCTATGAGGTACGATGTTCCTCCATTGCAAAATTGCAAAGGGAGGATATTCGAACCAGGCGAGATTACATTGCCTGGCGAAAAAGTCCGACGGTTGGTGTCGGACACTAATCTGTGTCGTACACACTAATATAAACTACCTATGACATTTCGCGGAAATTTAAATTAATGCCAACTAGTAGTAGTAAAAGTTTTATAGAACATTTTATTTTCTATATCTTTTTCTTTTCATATCTCTTTTGTTAAGACTTCAATTTATTAAAAATGTAATATATTTTATCTGGGCCTAATCAAAAAGTACTAAGCTTACATAGTGAATTATGACTACTTTGCCATCATCCCTAAGCATATTAATGAATGCAAATACAAATGGCATATGTAATTAATGCAAATTAAATTACGGCACAAAGTGTAATTACACGGTGTCAAAGATGAATTAATCAGTTAACTGTAATTATAACTTACAATGCTTGAAATGCTTAAATTTTGCATGTTATATGGAAAATTATCATATGATATTATTTAGAATAATTATCAATTGTCAGTGTTTAGTTCCCATACTACATTTTATTTAATGTGTATTTAAATTACTTACATTAATGAAACTTAAGAATAGGTAGTGTATTAATAGAAACTAATTTTGAGACGCAGCAAACATGAAAAAAATATCGTGGTTTATAAGTTTGAAGACTACCATAGATTATTATTTTTGGAATAAGATATTTTTATATAGCCTATCATCAACAGTATTTGGTTTTGATATGATAAAAAATAATAATTGTAACATCCTACCTTACAAATAACTGTTCTTGATTATTCACTCTCCATGATACTACCGTTGCACCTAAAACAAAGTAACAATAATACATATATAAATCATATCACTAGTTTATAAAAGTTTACAATATATGTACTTTAATAGACTAATCACTGAACCCCTAACCCCTAATAATTATGTTAAATCTTATCACTTCTATAATCTTTAATAATTAAATAATGATAAATAATTATTTAAAACAACTAACTATGTACATGAATATCAAATTTAATTAGTTAGACTCACATAGATCATCTTTATTTCCTAATGTATCAGCCAAATTATTACTAGGTATGACTTATGATTATTTTTTGTGAGTACATCAAATACCAACCTACAATTTAAAAGCAAGTATCTACAGTTTACTTCCTACAATTCAATAACCAAGGTCAGAGCCGCCGCAGACAACTTATTCTATTCAATGTGAAAAAACTTGTTACCTATCAACTAAGCACCAATAACTACACTTCACTACGTACTCTACACAATCATTTCACATTTACTTTAACCCGAACTAATATTTTGGTATTCAATTCTCGAATAAATTAGAAATTATTAACATTATATTTTAAAGTTGCGCGCGTCTAGTTTCAAAAATAAATAAAGAAGGTAAGGTTAGGCGGCCGCTACTATAGAATACTCTGATAATTTGTGGAAACACGAAAATTTTATAATATTACATTATACTTAACTCATAAAATAATTGGAAATATTACTTACCGAAAAGATTTACGGTACAAGTTGTATTGTTGCCTCTGTCGAGAACGACAACACTCGTCGCTGCCATTTTCCGTTTGACAGCGAAGCCAACTGACAAAAAGCGATGTTATCGGTGTTACCACTGCCTGGAGTTAGGGATACTACTCATTAATAAAAACTACCATGATACTACTCGTAGTATTTAATCTTTTTAACTGTGAAAAAAAAGCTGTGAAACTCCTCATAAAAGTCGTGAAATCACGGTGGGAATTCACTTTTTAATTAATTTAAAGACTATTACTACTAATATTTTTATATACCTAATTACTTATATGCCACGGACGATAAAGTACGAGGTTTTGTTCACGACTAGGCCCACGCGGATAACAATATATTTATTATTATATTATTCTCTTTGTCATGCTCATTCTATTTGTCGTGTTAAAAAATACTGCTGGCAATTTTATGAAATGTAATCTTAATTCCTTCTTAGATATTATGGAAGCTACTTCCGAGAAACCAAGTACCAAGGTCTCATAGAATCATGTTTTCCGTATAAATCAATTTGAGACATGAACAGATTTTCAGGCATCCTATTCCAGTCCTACACTGATAAGTTTTCTCATGGCATAATGAAATAATTATTTATTTTCTGTAAATAATTCCGTATAGGAAACTTTCACAAATATTTTTTAAATCTAGGTGGTGCCGGCGTTTCCTACTGACTGCCTCTGAGAAGAAACGCCAAAACAAACTCAAGGGTTTTTTTTAAGTCCAGACATTTATTTTAGATTATGTGAGAAAATTTAGGGGTCTGGAATAGCCTTTTGAGGAAATAGCAGTTTTGAGTTGACCTGTCCCAACTGACGGGACACAATGTGTGGCTGATGCATGTCATGCATCAGCCATCGTGGAACTCAACCCTATTTTAGGGAGCTCCTCAACCCGACACACGACGTCACCCTTATCGGGATATTTGCATAGGCCATTTAAAACTACTCAAAACCGCCAGACAGATATAGGAAGATATATAATAAATTAGCCTACATGATACTCACATTTACAATAATAAAGATTAAAAAAATGCAAATACAAAAATATAGTTAATACGAATGTGGACCGGCTCAATCCCAAGCGTTTTTATCATCCATATAATCTGATACTTTATAGAAGCCCTTATTACTAAGTTTTTGCTTTATAGATGACTTGAATTTGTTAATGCTAAGCTTCTGAATGTTGCTTGGGATTTTATTGTAAAAACGTGTATACTGGCATTTAAATGAGCCACTGATCTTCTGGAGCTTTGTAGCAGGAACAACGAGATATATAATCTCAAACGCGTATAAATCATATACTAAAATCGTGATGAATGATCAGTGCCAGATTTAGGGGACGGTAACAAGGGCTGTAGCCACGGGACAGCCACGGTTCAATAATCATTTGTGACCGGACATTTTGAGTAAAGCTAAGCAAGTAATGCATCATAATATTCTAGACACCGGAGTAGAACTCCCGAATGCCAATCCTGTATTTGTTAACTTTGTTTACTTTACTACTTTAGTTTTTTACTATTTTAGATGAAATTGACAACTTTAGATATTTATAAAGTCAAAAACCGATTTTTTTTCGTAAAAATAAAATAATTTCTGCAAATTTCAAAGCATCATATTATGAAATCTGTAAAACAGTATTTATTAAGCTTTATCGCATTGCCGAAAAACGGACCTAATGTGAGTAAATACAAAATTTCATTCAAATGGTTTTAATTTTTTTCTCGATTATGCTGCATTTGTAGCACCCAGAAATAGTTTGATAATATAATATAATGAATATTTTATTAGTAAAAATAAAATCAGCTTCTCATTCCGTGGAGTATCTGAGATAATCGTTTCTAAAGTTTTAAAATTAAAAACGCCTGTGATTTTGTTGAAGTTTGATTTTTTATATATTTTATATAATTATATTAACCTTTGAATCTGGCCCTGTCAATGATGCTGACATGCTACGAAGCTGGTATCCCCACGTAGTAGAAATTTGTTGAACAATATTTTTAACAAGTTTTGATAATTAGCAAAATTTTTATAATAATTAATTCGTGACCTTTATTATTGTTATTGTGAATTTCAGTAGTTTCCATTTGTTTCCTCCAAATATTATTGTGTTTCCATATTTCAGTATCATAAGTATATTTATTTCAGAACGCAGCAAAAACCAACCAATCAGAATCGGCCAACGCTGTGCCGGCAAGTGTCATCAACGGCATCATACGTGTATTTTTCCGGTCCTTGTCCTTTCTGCATACTTTTCTCAGCTCGACTTAGACGGCGTAGAATCGCGCACGGATTTACGAAAGTGGCGATATAAATTTAAAAATGTTGGGATCACTAAAAATAGTATTATTATTAGGTGTAATTTATTTATGTAGAGCCGCCGAAGAAGATGTATTGGACCTTACAGATTCTGACTTTTCATCGGTGTTAGCCCAACATGATACCGCTCTAGTCATGTTTTACGCACCATGGTGAGTAATTAGTGTTTTATCGTAAGTATAAACTTGTGAATGGCGTTTAATGAGCTGGTTGTTTAATTTGCGTGTGAAATTGTATGTTAGGTGCGGTCATTGTAAGAGATTGAAGCCGGAGTACGCGGTGGCTGCCGGCGTACTGAAGAGCGATGACCCTCCTGTCGCGCTGGCGAAGGTGGACTGTACCGAGGGCGGTAAGAGCACGTGCGAGCAGTTCTCGGTATCTGGATACCCCACACTGAAGATTTTCAGGAAGGGAGAGGTCTCTCAGGATTACAATGGGCCCAGGGAATCAAGTAAGTTCTAAAACAAGGCAGTTTGACTTATAAATAAAGATCCTCGGCTGACAATTTTTTTCTGAAGGTAGTTTATTAAAGTTCCATAGGAAACTTTTGCTTAGTGAAAGTTCTATAAAACTAAACTAGTCCCGTTACTCTAACATACCAGAATTCTAATAAGTTGTTAAAACTCACTAATCTTTCTTTACTGGCAACTAATTAATATTTTAAGGAAGTTGTAACTTCATTACTGTTTTAATTAATTGCACCATTGGTTAGATGATAATATTATTCATTCTAAAACTTTTGTTTTCATTTAAACTATAATAATTGTGTTGAATGATATGCAAAATTACTGTTTAAAATACAACTTCACAAATGTATGGCACATTTTATGATTATCCTCTCTATAAGAATATGCAGGAAAGACAAATTAAAAAAAAAAAATCCTGCTAAATTGATAACCGAAACAGAAACACAACATGTCTGTTAATCCTCAAATAACATCACTCTTCAACATTCAGTGTGAGAGAAAATTGGCACTACTGTACCCAACTTGTTATATATGGCCTTTTTGATGGAACACTTCAGCTGGTTTATGCTAGGCTTGTTATCATCAAACTCATTGATAGAAAACAAAGCTGATAAGTAACTTAATTCATAAAGAAATATTATGTTCTCACGGATTGGCCTAACTTGGGAAATAGCAAATACAGTGTACTAAACAGTGCGTTTAAATCTTTTAAAGATATGGATAACTTGATGAAAGACATGCATGCCAAAATGGATCTGAAGTCCACCATTCCATACCAGAAGTGCATCAAACACCATTTTTCTTTTCTTTTTCAAATAGAATGTCAGCTCCCTGATTGATCAAAAGTATGTATCTATCATCTATTGGTATATTACCTACTCAGATCTGTTGTAGACCAATTACTTGCCATACTAAATTCTGAATGCCTGCCAACTAAGCACTAACTCAACTTCCCCCTACAGACGGCATTGTCAAGTACATGCGTGCACAAGTCGGCCCCAGCTCCAGGGAACTCAAGACTGTTGAAGACTACGAAGCATTCTTGAACAAGGATGAAGTGGTTGTTGTTGGCTTCTTTGAGAAGGAGTCTGATCTCAAGGGTGACTTCCTGAAGACAGCTGACAAGATGCGTGAAGAGGTTACCTTTGGACATACCTCAGCTAGTGATGTCCTTAAAAAGGCTGGATACAAGTAAGTTACCCAGTTCTCTCTTTTTTTATATATTGCCACTGCATAATATGCAAGTTCAACAGATAAGTTATACAAAAATACTTGAGAAATATTGCTTATACTTGAATAGATATAATATTGGATTTATGAGTAGGACGGGTATTTGAAATCTGTAAGAATATTTTTATGTGCAGCTATTTAAAAAGTGCACCTATTATCTATGGTATGTACGGTATTTTTACCATGTTATTCATACTATCTACTGATATCTAACATGAAATGATGTTACAACCAGTAATTATACTACATTTCCGTGATGAAGTAGTTTTGTTATTACAGGATTGCCACTAAAATATGAGTAAAAAGTTAAAGCACACAATTTTCTAGTGAATTACAAAATACTTTTCCATTTAACAACATAATTATGAGCATTTACGATTACATAATGTACAGGTTGTAGTTTCTTATATCTTATAAATTCAATTAATCAATTAACTTTTAGCTTTCGTCGATAAGTATAAAAAATACATTTAAGTACTTAATTCACATTTATTAACATTAACATGGAGTATTTAAACAATTGTTTTTATTACTTCGTTATATTAAACATGTGTACATAATATATTGTACCTATTATGTACATATGTTGTACACAGTTTTTGTACTTATAAAGTTATTTTTCAACCTTTAACCATGCTAAATGGAATCTGTATGACATTTCAACATTGATAACAACACCGATATTAAGTATTTGTTATCAGCAGTTAAATGTCTTTCGAAGGCAATGCTGTTTTATCGTTATATACAGCTAAAATGATAGTTTCTAACAACTATCCTAAATCAAGAATGATTTTAAAATGTACAGGAAGTAATATATTGGATTCCTACTTGATTCACCATTCATCATTGTTCATACACATGAACTTCCTCCATTGACCATTTAATATAATAGGATGATCGTTTAAATGATCCGTTATATAGGATTACACAATATTCGATGTAACGTTAAATATATGTATAATTCCAAAGGCAACGTTACGAGCCTAATTTTAGTAAAGGTATAATCTTAGAATAGAACATTTTTTAAATCAATCGCAGAAATAGACTCGGAAACTGACAGAAGTTGCCTAATCGGAAATAAACACATCCTTGTTTTAAGTTAATTGTTTTAATGCGTGTGAAACTGCGGAAAATTGCATCAACTGTGAAACTGTAAATGATTCTCATCCGTAACACGACACGTCACGGATTGATACGATCGTGACGTATGCACATACTTATAACTTAAGCTAATTAACGAATTAAACAGTCTATGTAGCCTGATCTCTTCTCAACTACATATGTATCTATAGATTTTTTAAATTATTAGGCTTATCAAAGTCAACGTTTTTTTATTTCAACTAGGTCTATTCAGGCACTTTTAAAAAGTCGAGACTAGGCGCACGGTTCCATAGGCCGGTAGGTCCTATGGAGAAGAGACCGGCAAGAAACTCCATGGATACTCTTTTCAAAAAATAAAAAGTTATTTATTGCATAATTAAGTAATACAGTACAAGTCATACTAGTGTTTCGAATAAAAATTAAAACGGAATAAACAGTTCAAAGTGGATAAAAAAAAAGAATACAAAATAATGAAGTAACAAGAATGTCGAAACGTGTGAAGCAAATCTAATGTAAAATAGAACTAATAGACACAATGGATAACCAGGGAAGCCACATACTGCAGAAGATGAAGAAATTACATAATTATTTTCAGGATTTTGAGGTTTATTTTAAAGTGTAATGTGATTGTGAATCGTAAGTTGCAAGAATATAATGGTCTAGCGAAGACTTTGGAGAGGTCCAACAGATTAACGATAAATATACAGTACCACAACGAATTATGTAATAATGCCGGTTTTTCATATTCTCATTAACCACGAATGAAAAAATTAGGATGTAGAAATGTGACAGGATTGTTGTAACTGGTTTCGAGTTAAACGCAAAGCTAAGTAGCGGTCGCACGCCATTGTTTTAGGGAAGTTCCTAGAGTTGTTATTACTCTCAGCTGCGTGTGAATTTCTAAAAGACGAATGTTTGAATACACTTGTTACTTCGTGGTATCGGTACAGGTTCGGCGTTTCGTCACTTTTGAGATAAGAAGACGACCAACCGGCAATAAATGAAGAGTTCGCTCCTTCCCATTCGAAAAAAAGCTTACCACTTTTAGTTATACATATAATGTAATGTATTTTTCTACAACAGTTTCAAAAAGATTCGTGCTTCGTTTTGACGGAACTAATTGGATTTTTACTATACACGTCTCGACTGATTGGCATCTATAAGACAGGTTTATGCTCAAGACATAATTTACATTATTACCCGTCATATCAAATATCTCGTTTCGTTTGTATTGAATGTTTAACACCACTATTGTAAGAATTAATATGAGTTTGCAAATATGTAGCAATTTTATTTTATTCTTTTTTTAATTCGTATTTAATATTAGGCCAGTAACTTGTAAATAGAGAATGCATTTGTATATTAAAAGCGCATTCTCTCTTTAGTTTTCATAAACAGAAAGCATTCAAAAACATCATTTTCTTTACAAAACTGTTTCTGACGGTTCAACTACTGTGACGATTCGAAAGGTTTACAATTTGCCACGTTTCACGTTAATTTGGATCCGATAATAAGCTATATGACACACATTAATATTATGCACACAACAGTCGTCTATGGTTGTACAGTTGTCAAACATGGATGCAATTTGTAACTATTTGCTGAATGTCTCGTTTGCAGCTGTGACGATATTACCATTGTCACTCTTTAAGGCGTTATATTATGGGCCATTAGTCGTATAGAATTATGAAGTAGTCCGTAAAAGTACATATTTAAACTATAATTACGTCGAAAATGCACCATCATTAATATTACACATGAATATCTTAGTCGAAACATCATAGTAGTGGCTTTCTGTACAATGCTAAATGTTAACGGTAAATATACCGTCATAGAGTCATTGAACACTAAAAATCACACTATTAAATGTGGGATTCCCAAATTATTCTATTTACTTTGAAAAAAAAATATGATCCAGACAATTAACTCCTTAAAAAGATTTCAAACATAATTTTGACAACTCCTCAGACACTGATAATTATATTCTTACTTATGTTTACATGAAATTCAAATAACATCACTTGTTTTTGTACTTTGACATCGCTTGTGGCTATTTGAGTAAAATGAATCGAAAAATCTATATTTAGAGCGATTTATTAATGCGGTGTAGTTCCAAGTATTAATAATAAAGATAGCGCAAGACTTGGTTATGCACTATACGTATTAACATGCACTATGTATTGTCAACAGGAATGACGTGGTATTGTTCCGTCCCAAACGCCTGCAGAACAAGTTTGAAGACTCGTCCGTCGTTTACAAGGGAGACGTTGAAACTTACTCGCTCAAGGCCTTCATCAAGAACCACTTGTAAGTATATACTGTTATATTTTGTTTTGTTAATTAATGTCGTATTATGTGTTACAAACTTAGGAACAATATGTTTATCAATATTCTTTCGCTTAGCTTCGCATTTTAGAATTAATCAATGTATTCAAAATGGTTTAAATATCCTCATTGGTTCACTCACTGACAAATCATGAAATATCAAGATTCCTTATAGGTTGTAGGCATCCATTAAGATTAAATAGGATTTTGGAAAATTCAACCCTCTGGTGAAATGGATATTCAAAGTTTGCATGACAAGTCTGTCGATGTAGACGGAGTCGCGTGTACCCAATAATGTGGCCCGGTGTATTACCTATATGTATTAATCTCTACCCCGTCAAGTGACGCAAACAATAGACTTTATTTACTACTTTTAACTATATTTTTTAATAGATACTATTAGAATTGTTAGGTTACAACTAAGCACTGGGTTTTTCTCAAGAAAATTAAAGTTAGGTTATCTAGGTGATCGGCGAGTTATCTATAAACTTAGACAATATTAAGCGCACCTTGTGTTATTACGTCTAGAGGCTAAAATAATATCTCTTGTAGTCTCACACCTGAATCTGTTTTCTATTAATATTTTTATTCTAGAAGTATTCCAACACGAAAAAATGGCTGTAATATTATAAGTTTTATAAGGTTACAAGCAACTGTAGTGCCTCAGATATTTTTACGGCATTTGTGTTTGCAATTACCGTTAAATGTTGCCCTACTGCTATCAGTAATCAGATATGAGATAATGTCAGTTCCTATGAATTGAAATTAAAACGTTATTCGCTTCCTCGATGCCCTAGATAAATTGAACTGACATTATCATTGAAATCTAGGCTATCGAGTATAATGTTTATGTGGGCTATCTTCCAATCTAGATGTCTTTTTGTTTCAACTATCTCTGTGCACTTGGAGTTCTCCTGTAGTCCGGCAGGTAGACACAGAACAACTATCTGTAAGCCATACAAATATTTGTTCCGTGCGGGAAGGAAGACCGTAGCGCAGAAAGACAATTAACCTTAACCATCAATTGTGCCGACAAGTCATGCCTGTAACAGAAGTATGTCTTTCGCAGCCACGGCCTGGTCGGCATCCGCCAGAAGGACAACGCGCGTGACTTCACCGATCCCCTGGTCGTCGCCTACTACGATGTGGACTACGTCAAGAACCCCAAGGGTACTAACTACTGGAGGAACCGTGTGCTCAAGGCAAGTCGCGTTACGTTTACTCCATTGTTTTAGTAGGCTTATGATTAGTTGGTATTTATAGCATGATGAGCGCTCTCAGAGGATCTAGTGTACTTTTCTTTTAACAAAATTAAGGAAAACTTCTTTCTGTGTGTTTCGAGCTGGGAGAGGGCCAATCGGTAAGCCATGCGGTAAACGCGACGAAACACATCAAGCTCTTAATTCAGACTTCACGAATGATACGCAAAGAAAAGCGTTTAGAGCGTTTTCGTAAACAATTTTATAAAAACTTACGCACTAAGTGTACCCCGATCCCGAAGGTAATTGGGGGCAAGTTGATTACCCGGTGTTCAGATTTGAATCACGACTAAACACCGATCGTTACGAAATTTTACAAAAGAGTAGACTGGGTTATGGAAAAGCCTTATTTTTACTATTGCAGAAAAACACTAATTAGATAATAAATACATAAGACACGCAGACGAAGTCGTGGGCAACGCTAGTAGTAAAATAAATGAACTCATGTGGTCGTTCAATGAATTATCTACATATTAACAAACGAGATCTTAGAACGAATTATGAATTAACTTCTTTTACTTAGGTATTTTATCTTAACTAGAAATTTCATGGCCTATTATTCATGCTTTACTTAAGACCGAGATATAAAAAAACAAAGCGTCTTAGCTCTTATAATTTTCCTTAAAATATAAAAAAAAAATATGCGAACGCAGTGTAAAAAAAATTGCATTTTGTAAAACAAGCCAGCTGAAATTAGGTATTTTATAAGTATTTAATCGTGGATTGCACTGTCGTGCAAAATCGATTTCGTCATGACATGATGCTTTAGAACGCTAGAATATTAGTGGATAATATAGTCTGGCGGAAGAGTTGGTGGGCTTGCGTATGGGCAGCAAAAGAAGAATGTTAGGATCATAGTCTTGGTATTCTATAGTTTCTACTTACCCCTCTAGAATAATAGCGTTAAGTTTCTTTCAATTGCATATTCTATGTTTCCAAACTTTTATTGTGACATTATTTTATGTGAGTGAAATTCTAACCGTGCAATTACTCCACACAGGTTGCCAAGGAATTGTCCGAGGTTACTTTCGCAGTGAGCGACAAGGACGACTTCACGCACGAGCTCAATGAGTACGGCATTGACTACGCCAAGGGCGACAAGCCAGTCGTCGCCGGCCGTGACGCCGACGGCAACAAATTCGTCATGACCACCGAGTTCAGGTAAGAAACGACATCAGTTCTAAATTACGAGATTAGAAAGCTTTGATCTCATAGTACAAATTAATATGCAAATGTCTATTTTTATATTTTCTATTTATGGTCATTCTTTCTTGGTTTTAAGTTCTTATAATATATTAATTTTTAACTGTTGTTCGTTATTAGAGTTGTTAATTCATTAATTTTAGACATTTGATATTTTTAAATATTTTTTCCGTCTAACAAATACTTTTTATACCAGCTTATTGGTGTCAAGAAAATCCTTGTCAATTTGACTTTTGACAAGTCAATTTTCTAAATCCTATTTTATTAATATCTCTTGTTAGGAGTTTTGTTAATAACGGGCTAATTAATACGTTTGTTAGTAACCACTATGACTCTGTTTCAGTTAGTTCAACCATTAATAATTAATAAATTCGTGTCTGGCGTTCACTGTTTTAGCCAATGTAAAAAAATAATACAACTCATACACGTAAGAATGCGCTGCAATTCGCAATATTTGTTTGCAAATACCTAACCAGGAATCTTTAATTAATTAACTAGGAACCTGGATGTTTGTCAACTTAATGTACCTATTACATAAAACTCATTCTGCGTAAACACCGGCAACATGGAATAATACCAATGTTTATGGAACTGAATATTTTATGTGCATGTTATCGTACTGGCGTTGTTTCTTACGATTGTTTCACGCCCCGCTTACTTTGCAAGGCATTACCTTACAAATGATAAGCAGGCGATCGTTCAACTAACCGTCATTATAGCCTTTTGATTTTATTTAAATACAATACAGGGACAAGAAATTAATTAAATTCCTACGGTATTGTATAAATTATAATCTATTACTTTTAAAACTGGTTTACAAATGCTACATTTAATATGTCTCCCTTATGTGAGTATCAACTTTAAGGGTCCTCACAAGACAACCAACCAGCGTAGTACTGGGCGTGATACTGACGAACTTGGAGGCTCAGCTGGTTCAAGTGGGTTGAACCTAAAGTGCAAGAGTTGACAATCATAGAAATATAGTATTGTTTTCTTACACTTTTTATTATATTAAATTACAAGTGAACAGAGGTGTACATAAGCCTAATATAATAAATGTATGTTTTGTAGGTAGGCTCTATAAATTGCAGATAAACTTGAAGGTCTCGAACCTGAGTACCTCTCCATGAAAACCCTTTGGCAGAGTAATTTTACAGACACATTATAATAATTATATTTTTTCCTTTTTCTCCTTACAGCGTTGAAAACTTGTTGGCCTTCACCAAGGATCTGCTCGATGGCAAACTGGAGGCCTTCGTTAAGTCTGAACCCATCCCCGAGGATAACTCTGGCCCAGTCAAGGTCGCTGTGGGCAAGAACTTCAAGGAACTGGTGACTGAGAGTGGAAGGGACGCCCTGATCGAGTTCTACGCGCCCTGGTGTGGACATTGCCAGAAACTTGCGCCCATATGGGAGGAGCTTGGTGACAAGGTATAACTTTAATCTATAGTTCAGCTGTTTGAAATTCAATTGAAAATGACTTACTGTGATTGTTACCCTATCAGTAATAAATTTAAAACTCCTGAAATATTTGGCTAAGGAAATCCATTTGTTCTAACAGTTGAAGGATGAGAACATCGACATTGTGAAGATCGACGCCACCGCCAACGACTGGCCCAAATCCCAGTACGATGTGTCTGGCTTCCCCACTATCTTCTGGAAGCCGAGTGACAACACCCAGAAGCCCGTCAGATACAATGTAAGTTTTATTTCAACTTGAGGATAATGCCTGAGGCTGGAAGTGCACCCTAACTCCATTACGAACCTTAAGAATTTACTAGTTTGTTCACTACAGCATGAACAATGATTCAAAATAACCAGAACAATAAACTAGATAAATATCAGTTTCCAGAAGAATATATCACTGAATTTTTAACTTTAATCAGTAAAAGTACTAAATCCAACCCAACATAAAAACTTGTCTGTTATTAGTATCATATAGGCGTAAATATTAGAAAACCATAATTTCAAATTAGCTGAGTTGAGGATTTTTAGCATTCATCCAATAAATCAAATATATTTTTCAGGGTGGTCGCGCTCTCGAAGACTTCATCAAGTATGCCGCGGAACAGGCTTCCAACGAGTTCAAGGGTTGGGACAGAAAGGGCAAACCCAAGAAGGAAGAGCTCTAAACATGTTGTGATGTAAAACTTTCCATGAAAGATCTGTGTGAGCGAGTGTGCGAGTGTGAGCAATAATGTTATAAAACCAATGGCAAGACAACTTGCCGTTCTAAATCCGTTCTGTTGACGCACAACCTCGTTGACGTGTTGGTTTTATAAATTTATTTTAGATTGATCTAAATACAGTAATTTTGAATGCATTTCTTTATATAGTGTCGGTGGAATAACAAATAAATTAGGTTGTATTTATAAATGTTTTACTTTTATTATTACCTAAATCATCACATACAAAGTAAAAATAATCATTAACACCATATTTGGTATTCATTCACACCGTTTTCTGTCTTCATTTTTAAAACATGATGGATGTAGAACCTCTCACATGCTAAAGCTATCATAAAGTCATGTTTCCCCTTACACACGCACGGAACGCGGAGTGACTACGTTGGCTGTCAAATTCGTACACATCAAGAAGAGACAACGTACACCAAACGCTGTGCGGTTGCAAACCGTAAAGTCCGTAAATCTTCCAATTCGGCATCCACAGTCGCCGCGCCGTGCCACCTTGCACCGCATTCGGTGTGTGGAGCTGCTTTGACAGGCATGCAACTAGGAAACAATATCTAGCAGACATAGAGACACTTTTTCCATCTTAATATGTAGTGTAATAAGTGCCCTTATCATCTACACTCATGCTATGCATTTTGAAGCAAAAGAAACAAAACCATAAAATTAACTATATATTCTCTTCCCTCCACCTTTCTATCCATTCCACAATAGCATCAACATTCTTCTGTAAATCTTCCTCTAAATTGTTCTGCAGCTCTATCACTATCTCGGGCTTGTATGAAGATTGTGCCTCCTCTAGTAATGTTTCAAATATTTCACATTGCACATTATCTTCCAGTTTTTTTCCAGTGTAGCCTCTGGAAATAATGAGATAATAATTTATTATTTTGGGAGCTGATTGCAATATAGATAGAAAAACCAGATGATGATGGTATAAATGCTGGCTAGAACTGAATCACTCACTTTTGTACTTGATTACAAATAAGTTTTTATCCATACATTTGGAAAATTGTATTACATTGTTATAAAAAGTAGACAGGCTAACTATAGGTTTTATTGGCCAATTCTAGACCAGTCCCACCAGAAAGCCAGCCAGCAAAACAAGATACATTTGAGAGATTTCATACACATTGATGCCAATAAAAGTTTTTAGGAAACATACCTAGCTGTAAGTCTATCAAACAGTGTGGTGTTATTGGTTCTGATAACAAACACTCCATCAAACCACCTCTCAGGGAAGAAGTCACAGCCATGGTAGTCCACAATGTTCCCTCCTTTAGCCATCATACCCTCCATGATGTCTAGTAACTGAAAATAGTATTCAAAATTATGTAAGTTACTGTATTTTGGTAACCACTAACAGCCTGGATAGTTAACTACCCAGGCTGTATCCATAGAGAAGTTTAAACTTCTCTATGATTTTTATATATTTTACTGCAGAGACAGAATTATTTGTCCTTGGGTAACCTGTAAGGTATTATTGTAGAAAGACTTAAATGTGGTTGGCTTCACAGAGACCAAATGATAGGGAACTTTTAATGAGAAGTGGACATAAACAGGATGAACAACCAACTTATTCATGTTGGGAATATTTTGAAGCTTTACATGATCAGTTTTAGATGCTGTTTTTCGTCGCCTGAATTACCTTGTCTTCATTTAAGAAAGGGCACTGATACTCTGGGTCGTATTCATCTAAACAACTGTACTCCTCTGCTAACTTTGAGACTTCTCGCCAAGTAAATTTTGTCCTGTCGGCCAGCAATCGTGAAATAGTAGACTTGCCAACACCTGGTGTACCTAGACGTAAAGATAAAGTAATTTGCTAAGTAGGTTAGTAGAATTATTTATTAGTTTCCCCACGTGGGATATCAATGTCAACAAAGATAAACAAAGTGGTTCAATTTACCTGTTACTAGTATATTAGGTACAATTCTTTTAAAGTTAGCCATTTCCTTGAAAAAATATTACTCGTCGATACAAGGTTTTTGTGTATTTCTAGGTTATTCCGGTGTTTGTAATCAAACGAACGAAATAAATTTCCTTGCGGCTGACAGCTGTAAATTATTTGTCAGTGACTGCCTGCTGAACCATAGAAACGTAACGCCACCTCTTCATATTGGGGTATTCGAGCTAAAGTCATGAATCTATTGTATCGACATCTAAGGGTTTTATGTATTGGAAGTCATTAAAGAATTAAGTTAATTGATTACTTGTAAAATACAGGAGCTATGGTTACTGCCTATTAAATATTCTCATATAAAAAACGGAATGACATAAAAAACGGGGTAACCCATTGTAATAGACACCTGGCAACCCTCATCCGAATGCTAAAGATCGATATGTTTGCGTTAATATGAGACTTGGAATGTTAAAAAGTGACATAACTACATAACCTAAAAAGTAAAAATATTATTTCCAAAAATAACATTATGCAGTTTTCTCATTATTTTCTATTTATTTAGTCAGACTTGTTACTTGGATTAAAATATAATGCGCATTTATAGACCCAAAGGAATAACAAAAGGGCAGATTGTATTAGTGACGGTCTTAGGTGTATTTAGTGGAATTTATATCTGGAGGCCGCTATTCGACGATTATTATAAGAGAAACAGGGTTGCGAAAGAAGTAACGAGTGAACATAAATAATGGAACAAGTTAAAAGATGGATAGGCACGTCCAGCCCTCTCATGAAGATGTTGATGGCTATATCCATAACCTCGGCTGTAGTAGTGGTTCATAGGACGATGTACGCTCCCTATGTAAGACGGCAGAGATACAGAGAGGCTGAGGCATGGGCCAACACGATAATAGAACAAGAGGAGGCAGGAGAAGGTGGCACTAACAATATCTCGTATTAGCTAGTATGTTTTATGTAAATAGTAGAATGTAAAATAAAACACTACAGAACATTGTTGTTATTTGCGATTAACTATGTATCTAAGCCAAAAACAATAATAAATATTCGTCAAGTGTAAGTTAAATTGTTTTCTTTGCTGTGTTTTATCCGTAACAAACACAATTTCCATCTGATGATCTGAATAGATTTGATACATCATAGAAATTTCAATTGCAACACCCCTACCCAAGAGGTCATCCAGTGTATGAATATGTCTTTACACCTACCACAGATAGAATATCTTCTATTAGGTATTTATGACAATAGCTAGTAAGTTACCTACCTACCAATCGGCAATCATGGCAACTGTTCCCTAGATGTATGAATCGATGAAGGATGGATCTGGTCTGATATTTCTTACCCCAATGGCCAAACTTCGTATACTTACCTATACCTATAAGGTATACTTACTACTTATAATTTAGGTATACTGGAAATACCAAGAAACCTGGAGGGTTAGGGATACCGGATAGTACTACTTATTATAATTGTTACCACACTTATTACCACAAATTAGTAGGGGGTACCTATGTTAGAAAGTAGTATGGTAACTCGTGCTCATGCCAACTCAGCTGATGTTGCTGCCAAACACTGGGGGGGGGGGGGGGGTATATTATCAGTAGTATGACCAGGGGGGTTGAAGTTGCGCAAAAAAGAATTTATTTCACAAAAAAAAATATGTATAATATTACCTTTTTTTGATGTAATTTTTTATATAATTTGTTTAAAACTCCATTTTTATGTGTATCAATTGGCAATACATATATATAGACGAACCCCCCCGGCCCGCCCGCCACCGCTCATGTCTTCGCCGTATTTTCGCTGACGAATTGAAAGTGCGTGCAAGTCCAACGTGATAGGAGGCCGGATAATTTCTTAGAATCATAAAGCATTGATTCGTCTGAGACAGAAATAATAGTGTCGATATGATAAGCCTTAATGTATAATTTAAAGGTAAGACCTAAGTCCCAGGTGTGGATGTTATACGACAAATAAAACGCAGACGCTACAAATATTTCAGGAGTTATCATATTATACATAAGAAAAATTGCCACCAATCTATTTATCTCATGGCTGGTTCCATAGCTTATAGTTTACATAACCGTTACGCCTGATACTCGAAGGTCGTCCACCTACTATCGTGCGTTCAAAGTCAATGACTGTATTGATTCCACGTGATAAGGGCAATGACCCGACCTAGCGACAGACCCCGTGCCTAACCTTGATACCGACCTAGGGTTTAAGTATAGTCTAGTGATATGAAAATTTGGAATGAGAGGCTAAATACATATAGTTCACCTTAGTAGCATGGATAGTATGATTGAACATTAAATTCTAACACGTAATAGATTTTTTAATATTCGCCGACAGTAAGGAAAACTCGGGTATGATTTCCAAGAAAAAATGAGTGTCTACCTATGAGAATAACTACTTCTCTTAGCGGGGATGAATACCAACTAATTGTATGTACATATTAGATTCGAAATCTTATCTTACAGAGTAAAAGAAATATTATTTTTGGCAATCTATACGTCAAGTTTCCCCGAAATATTAGTGTCAGCAAACTGTGAATTTGAACCATCGAAATAGTATGTCGTCAGGGACTGGACATATTATTTCGATGCTTCGAACCCATCTAGGTTACCTACATAGTTGGCTTATGCCTATATTTAAAAGATCAAATATAGAAATACTTGGACAGTATTACCCTCACTATGTCGATGGAGGTCACAGAATAATGAAAATGAGACATGTGCCATTGCTATACATAAACACTTAAAAACTAACCACTTCGCCTCAAGAAGATATTATGCTTATTGAGTAGTTTAGTACTTACATTAGAAAATAACTTTCGTGTTACTTATCTGGTTACATATTGCATATCATAATTGAGGCCTAACTACATTTTTTACAATATTGAGTTTATGATTTCTTACAGATGATCAAAACAATTGATCATTTTGGTTTCTATCAAAACGGTTTTTCCAGGGTGGCCTTTATGCCACTTTAAATCACTTTTGAGTGATTCCATAAATATTTAGTAGATTGTTTGTTGGTTTCTACCAAAATGATCAATTTTAACTGTACGAAATAATAATCTCAATATTGTAAAAATGTAGTTAGGCCACTACCGTTCTCATGGCCATAATAGAGTCATAAACATAATAATATTGTGCCTGGAGCTAAAAGGTAACTTAGGTTAGAAACTCAAAGAAAAATATGTTATAGGTACTTGGTATATATATATTACTACTGTATATCTACGTATAACAACAATTATTTTGACGGACTGCGCAAACGAGCCTCCTTAGTGTAAGGTCATGGGTTAGATTTCCGGTCAGGCAGTGTTATTGGGTTTTTCTATATGGAAATTTCGTAATAGAACTGTGCTCGATGGATAGCGAAAAGCTCGCCGCCTTTTAAAGGACTCAATAACGGCAGCGGCGAAATGTTTTTGTACGGTAAGTATATACAATATATAATATACTTACACCTCTGCTTAAACATACGGAGAATACAGACGTAATGCCTTGTGAATTAATTACACTTATTTCTAATATTGTACAATTAATCTATCCACTTACGGTCGTCATAGTTTAACCCAACTCACTCGCTGAGTGAGGAGTTTAAAAATATTATTTTCAGGTACATCGGTATGTAGTAGTACCTTTATCTTAATAAGTGTTATCCATTTAATGTTACGTAATAAAGTATAAGCATATAGAAATATATATGTAAGTAGGTAGAAATTTTAAGTAGGTGGGAATGGTATTTACAACGATCTATTGCACAATAATAACGCAACACAAGAAATTCTTACTGAAACAAACAAACAATAGCTTTTGAATTTAGCTTATAATGAAAATATAAAGCAATTGTTTACGTAAAATATAACCTACACAATTTCTTTGTCAATGGATTTTGAAGCTGTAGTGGGCACTGTGTGCGTAACAAAAAGAAACAACATTTCGACGGAATCGAGTTTTGCTTTAACTTTATTAGCAGGCACGTTTCGAGCAACGTTGCGCCACGTGAGATCACAAAGACACGTGTTTATGACGTACCATATTGCAGTATAGCGAGAACTTTGAAATATAATGACAATAAGATATCGCACAAAATCTGTGATCATTAAAAATCATGCGTAATGTCAGATATACACTCATGATTTCCTAGTAGGTACCTGTTAAATAGTCACCAATATGAGACACTCGGAAAGACACGACTGTGACGTATATAGAGGTGATTCAACTCAGTTGAATGTAGTTCGAATAGGCACTTTACTGTTATAGCTATATAGGTAGTTACTTCTTTGAAATTATGTCCATCTAATTTAAATAAACTATAACGTAAGTGTACCTAACTACGATCTACAAGTAGGTTTTATTCTTCAATCTGTCAGCGTGACTACTAAAAAGCTTTAAGTAAATAGTCTTAAGGTTAATCAACTTAATTTTTTGTCATAAAAGTTAACAAAAGTAAGAGTTAATATATGTATAAGCGAATTGTCGAAATTTAGGAAACTGAATACCTAGGTAATAAATAATAGAGGAAGAGATCAACAGTGAGTTACAATGCAATAAATGCAAGTAGTAGTATAGTTATAAATTTTATGTAGTAGTAAGTAATTTTTTGATCTGATACTCTTATTGTATTTGCTCTAAAAAGGTCGTATTAACATAATGGCATAGCGTAGTGGGAGCGGCAGGGCCGGCCCACTATCCACTTTTAGGGGATGCCAAAATTGTACTCTATCTTCTATCTCTATCTTATAAATATATATATATATAAATCTTATAAATATTTTTAATTTGTAACCTGTTCTATGTGTGTATATAGCACATATATGTGTATACACAATAAGAATGTTTTTGCCGAAAAGTTCTTTAATATTACTGTATATTTTAGAGTCTTGTGAATTTCAAGACCTAAATAAAGGGGTGGCGAAATTTGCTAGCACCCCGGGCGGCTGAAAGCCATGCTACGCCACTGTATTCATATAATTATAAGTGGATTTATGACTCGCTAATATCTAAATAGGTATGTCATCATTAAAATCAGCTTAAGTACTTCGTATGCATATTGCATATTATGGCTAAATAAGCTGAATGTCACCACTCATTTCAAAATCAATCAGGCATATGTGGAAATTAATAATTAGTGCCTATATACCTAGGTTATAGGTCTTACTACATAAGCCTAAGTAGTATTGCGACTGCTATATTAAGCTGCTCGTCTTCTCATTTTTTTTTTGTAATGTATATATCGGTTGTGCATGGGGTATAGAACTTTTCTCATGAGTAAATAGGTAATAAAAATATGAGATATGAGAGTACCTAAACTACGTTGCGGTCTGAAAGATGTAGTGACAAAGGTAGAGAAAAGTATGCTTCGTTGGTTTGGTCATGTGGAGGATGCATGAAAGGCTATCAACGAAAGGGATTTATAACGCGGTTGTTAGTGGAAACGTCAGGGGGACGCCCTAGGAGGAAATATTTGGATCTTATTGGTGATGTCCTTCAAAAAGGTCAGGTGCGCAGAACCCACAACCAACGTTCATGTATGAATGTAGATGAAACAAAAGGGTTATAATTAATGTAAGGATCGTAGCACGTGGCGTTCCATAGCCTCTGCCTACCCCTATGGAAAAAAGGCGTGACTTTATGTATGTAGGTGTGATTGTTGTTTAGTTTTCAGAAGATATTCAAAGTAGGAGAGCTACATATGTAAGTAGTCCACCTATTTCCTGCTTTCAGAAATAGTCGAGTTCATTCACCTCTACGTTTGGTACATTTATGCAAGGAAAACTTGACGATCTTGTGCCAAGACAAAACTATTTTGAACAATGTTTTTATCAGCAATTATGATTATTGAGAAAATAATTAACAGACTTTATTAACGTTGGCACAACTGATCTAACAAAACGTGACAACATGCATGCATTAACTAACTTTCATATCAGCAGGTGAAAATTTTAAAGGAATTTATTGGAACATCACAATTTTTTATACCTAATTAATTTTTGTTTTTGGGTAAAATAAAAATACAAAATAATTTTTACTGGAGGCTACCTTTATTCTATGAATTTACACATTAGTTTGCAGTTATAACAAAATAGTTCAGATATAACCTTATATAAATTATAAAATAATGTTACAGTATAAGCCTTGTAAAAAATATAGAAAAGGAATGAGTTTGTAGCCCTTCTTTCCTTCGGAACACCTTGCGGTGAATGAAGTATCGCAGTTGAATGAAAAATTGTGCTGTTAACAGCGCTAGCTACTTCTTGCCCTTGGTGGCCTTCTCGGCGGCTTTGGTAACCTTGCCACCACCAATTTCCTTGAAGTTGACAGCCTTGATGACACCCACAGCGACTGTCTGCCTCATGTCACGCACGGCAAAACGACCGAGGGGGGGGAATTCCTGGAAGGACTCAACACACAGAGGCTTGGAGGGAACCAAGTTGACAATGGCGGCATCACCAGATTTGATGGATTTGGGGTTGTCTTCAGTGGATTTACCAGTACGACGGTCAACTTTCTCTTTAATTTCGGCGAATTTGCAGGCAATGTGAGCAGTGTGGCAATCCAACACGGGTGTGTATCCGTTTGAGATTTGACCAGGGTGGTTGAGTACAATGACCTGTGCTGTGAAATCGGCGGCGCCCTTGGGTGGGTTGTTCTTGGAGTCACCGGCGACGTATCCACGACGCAGCTCCTTGACTGACACGTTCTTGACGTTGAAACCAACATTGTCTCCGGGTACAGCCTCCTGGAGAGCTTCGTGGTGCATCTCCACGGACTTGACTTCAGTGGTGATGTTGGCGGGGGCGAAGACGACAATGGTACCAGGCTTAAGGATACCAGTTTCAACTCTGCCTACGGGCACCGTACCGATACCACCGATTTTGTATACGTCCTGGAGGGGAAGACGCAGGGCCTTGTCTGTGGGGCGAGCAGGGGGCAGGATGGCATCGAGAGCCTCAATGAGGCATTTGCCTTCAGCCTTGCCTTCTTTGCGCTCAACATTCCATCCCTTGAACCAGGGCATTTTGGTAGAGGCCTCCAACATGTTGTCTCCGTGCCAGCCAGAAATGGGTACGAAAGCAACAGCAGCTGGGTTGTAACCGATCTTCTTGATGTAAGAGGAGACTTCCTTCTTGATTTCCTCGAAACGGGATTCGCTGTATGGGGGCTCAGTGGAGTCCATCTTGTTGACACCCACAATCAGCTGCTTGACACCGAGTGTGAAGGCGAGCAGAGCGTGCTCACGGGTCTGTCCGTTCTTGGAGATACCAGCCTCGAACTCACCGGTACCAGCAGCGACGATGAGCACGGCGCAGTCGGCCTGGGAGGTTCCAGTGATCATGTTCTTGATGAAATCTCTGTGGCCAGGAGCGTCGATGATGGTGACATAGTACTTGGCAGTCTCGAACTTCCACAGGGCGATGTCGATGGTGATACCACGTTCACGCTCAGCCTTCAGTTTGTCCAACACCCAGGCGTATTTGAAGGAACCCTTGCCCATTTCCTGGGCCTCCTTCTCGAACTTCTCGATGGTACGTTTGTCGATACCACCGCATTTGTAGATCAAGTGACCGGTGGTCGTGGACTTGCCGGAGTCGACGTGTCCAATGACGACAATGTTAATGTGAACCTTTTCCTTTCCCATTTTTGGTTAGTCTAGAACAATAAGAAACATGCAGTTATAATAATGTTATTGTTGGAAAAATTGCAAAATAGTAGTGAGATGCGAGCCGGCATCTGCAAGGTCGCAACCTCATGTATCGCGCGGCCGGCAATATGGCGGCCGCATGGCCGCCTCGCCCTATCTTGACATTTCACAATGGATGTCAGCCATTACGGCAAAGTATGGAAAATAAAGATTATTTGCCATTATATAGATTCTTTAGCTCTACAGTGTACAATATTTGAGCAGACAAACATTCAAGAAGTAAAATATAGGGAAAACAAGTGAACACCAACCACGTGGTGGTGAGCCGGTCGGTGAACAAGTGTGACGCGTAAGCAAACGCAACTGTGTAATATTCGAAATTTAAATACTAATTAGAACAATGAATTTAAAACAAAAGCAATAGTTTAATCTCATCACAAGTTAACGTAACCATAAGTTGGATGTAAAACGTGTATAACAAAGGTTTAGAATTACACCACTATTTCGATCGACATAATTATGAAATTTTGGCAATAAAATCAGAAAACACAATTGTTCATGCTTACGGTAAACTAATATCACTTTAAAACACTGCACTAAACAATTTCTTCTGACACTCACCACGGATTACAATCCACGTGTAATATCCGAGATAGACTCCAACAGAATGGACGAGAAATGGTGATTCTTTCAGCTGGCTGGAATGAGAAGAGTCACTTCCGGCCGTTCGGTGTGGCCGCGCTCAATTTATAACTTCCCTTATTTATCAATACTTCTATAGATGACCGATATTTTTATTTTATGTAATATTTTGTTTCGATACAACTCGATATCATACTTATAATTGATTATGTATCATAAAGGAAAGCAGTATTCAGACATCTTGTTTCATAATAAGAACAAAAAGAAATAGAAGACTAGTTCATAATAGTGCATAATGGAGCATAAAAATTTATCGCTCGGAAAACCATTATTATATTATTCTCACGACTTATTTTGTTATTATCGCTGAGGAGGATGTTGTGTGATGATGTGTTTTTTCTTTGTCATTCAGTTCTTGTCATTGTCAGTTAACAGACTAAAACCTGTATGGACCTTTGCCGTCCCAATTTAGGTAAAAATTAATATAATTATGATATAGATTGGTTGATGATGAATATAATTATGATATTGATTGATTTGGATTTAGAAATTAACCAACTGAAAAAGATCTTGGGGACGTATCTATGAATACTTGCACTGGCCCTCCAGTTGTAACGAAACTAGCAATATACATTATGCACCTTTCCACAAATTATACTGACTGGAAGCCGTAAAGTGATGCGCATTAGAGATGCGTATCACTTTGTGGCTTCCAGCCTACCAAAAACTCTTTTCCTTCTCTACTGATATCCTGCATAGTGGTAGAGTTGAGTGGGGCTTTCCCATAATGTCTCTATCCACTTACACCACGACCACATCTCATTGACATCTGTTATGGAAATATTGCATGTATTCATAATTCTGTGAACAATATATATGATACTGTAAAAGCTCGAACTACAGTAAATCTTAAGATTTTCCAGTAAAACTTAAGATTTACCAACTCTGAATGGTAAAAGTTCAAAATGTTCTATGATCTTCGTTCATGTCGAACTTTTACCACCATCCACTCGGTAAATCTTAGGTTTGATCCCAGAAACACCGTAAATGTAGTGTTGCAGAGGACTCAAGTCTTTAAGTCGTCATTTTTAAGATTCGACTCAATTATGCAAGGCCCGGCGAGCTAAAAGGCTCGGAATCTAGAGTCAAGCCGAGTCCGAGTCGATGAAGACGAGACTTGAAGCTCATCATTTGGAAAAGACTTGAATAGGCGATAACTTTAAATTGGTGGTTAGGTATGTAAATATGGCAAAAATATAAATTATTCTGATAAGATCATTACTAATCAGAAAAAAAGATGACTTCAAAATAAAGATGTGAAGGTAAATTGACTTTCCAAAACTGAATACGATAAACAGTTCTATCGAAAATCAACAGTTAGAAGTAGGAGATAGGTAGGAGACAGACTAAACTGAACCATTTTTTCCGCAATTTTTATAAAATAAGAAATCGTCTCGACGGTAAAACTATACAAGCTTCAATGTGTCTCCCATCATGGCTGGATTTTTTAAATTAAATTTACCAATTTTATATTTCATGTTTATAAGTGATTAAAAATACCATTTATTGTATTAATACTGTCACTTTTTATTTGAAACTTTCTCCCCGTCCTGTAAATGTAACAGTTTAATTGCTAGACTATAAATACGAAGAGGACTTGAGTGCAACTCGCCGCATAAAAAGGACTCGAGCGCACAAAAAGACTCGAGCTTTCATGTAACACTCAAGAACTAGTAGAGATTTTAGTTCTCTATATGGTATTGGAATAGTGTTCTAATGATTCGAGTTTTCAAGACTCGAATCATTCATCAATTCATCATCCGAGTCCATTTATATACCTAGATATCCATTTATATACGAAGACTCGGGTCCTTTACAACACTAGGTAAATGTCGTGTTCGGTGCATCGTCGAGTAATTAATACATGTAACGTTTTGACTCATTGTTTTATTCCCAAAACCAACATTTACCAACTGGTATTGCTAAAACCTTGCATGTACCAAACTTTAATCGAAAAAGTTAGAAAAAATATCTCTTATTTATAAAATCCTTACATTTACCAACTCATGTTGATAAAACTTAAGATTTACTAGTTGAACCTAAGATTTACCAATATACGGGCTTTTACAGTAACTTAAATATATATTATTCACCTCATTTTAGCACTCCTTTCATTGGGATCTTTATTATAATTTAAAATTCAACTAGATATAAATGTAAACAAAACAGTAGCAGAAGTTACAGGATTCAATGAAATCCAATTAATTGATATGTAATCTTCTTCTTTATACAAAAACGTTGCCCCACTCTAGGATTTCCTGTATCGTGGGTACCGTTTACAAACATACATGTCACATGCACACACAACCAGACCCGAAATAACTATCTGTAGATCAAACAAATATTTGTGACTAGTATTTCTTTTGTGAAATTTTAAATCTGATATTTTCCTGCGGTAAAATGGAGCCTATATTTTAAGTTGGACATCTAGCAATACATCGGTGAAAACTGCGTTCAATTTCATACAGTAGGTTTTGCGTGATGTGACAAAAAATCGAAAAACTGTTCTTTTGGCCTCTGTTGCTGTGATAAAGACCCCCCCATATTAGTTTTTCTCCAATATCTATAATGTACAGGCACTGGCCTGTTATAATTTTATTATATGTATAGAAAACCCACGGCAGGTAGCGCAGAAAGTAATCGTTTAGACACTGCGTCAACCGTGTCATCAAAATCATTTCGTAGCTTGAGCATGACAACTCACTGAATTGTCTTGCTAATGGTGGCGCTGTGTGTCAGGTCATTCGGATCCCTGCAATATGGTTCAGCTGAGTAACGCTGACACATACATCATATCTAGAAAATATAATGTTCGTTCGGAAGAACCTTCACATGTTTAGTATCAATAGCGACGTTTACAACATTAATACTAGAAATAAACATAAAATAGTGGTGCCAAAATTTAGATTGATTAAAACAAATAAATCATTTTTAGGACACGGTGTACGCTTCTATAACAAGCTACCGAAAACTGTAACCGATCTTACCGGTAAGAAATTTAAAATCCATATTGAATCTGTTCTCACAAAGAAAGCATATTATTGGATCAAAGACTATGTTGACGATAGAAACGTGTGGCGTTGAATATCTTCTGCACATGTGGCTTCCCTGGTTATCCATTGTGTCTACTAATTCTATTTTACATTAGATTCGCTTTACATATCTGGACATTCTTGATGTTTCAATATTTTGTATTATTTTTTGTATTATTTTATTTCTGTTTTATCCGCTTTGATCTGTTTATCCCGTTTTTAGTTTATATTCAAAACAATTGTTTAACTCATGTTGTATTGCCTCATTGTGTAAGTAGCGTTCAATTAAGTTTGTATTTTTTCTTATATAATGCATGTTAATTTAAGATTTTAATTGTAAATTAACTTTTTGTTTTTGAAAAGAGTATCCATGGAGTTTCTTGCCGGTCTCTTCTCCATAGGACCTACCCCCTTTGGAACCGTGCGCCTAGAGTCTCAAATTTTTAAAAGTGCCTGAAAAGGCCTACTTGAAATAAAAAACTTTGACTTGACTTGATATTCGCTAACGGGTGCTGTCTACTCGGACTGGTCAACTCATACCTGTCATGGCTATACTATCAGAAATTTCCGGATAATCTAGTTATCAGTCTGTTTAGTCTAGATAGACCTAGTACTACATTACCTTACATAAAATTGAGGAAACAATTTATTCATAAATATAAAATGTTAAACAATCATAATTAAAAGAGTAACCGTGGAGTTTCTTACAGGTTCTTCTTAACACTTAGGAACGTGGCAATTAGAGTCTAACTACTCATAAGTGTCTTTAACTAGTCTACATGAATAAAAATATATTTTATTATTATTTAATCAATTCAAAGGTGCCATGAAATTCGAAAATAATTCACTGATCCTATTAAAAATCCTGAATAAATTGTGTTAATAGTACCCCTTTTAAATAGCAGTTGCTGTAAGTGGCATATTTGTTGACAACCCTCCTACCCTGTTTTGGCTTAATTTAAAATATGTAATTATTTCCCAGATAAAAAAACATAATATAACCGGTAATTACCACGGTTGAAGGGAAAACTTTATAAAATTGGCAACTATTAAATACTGCACGGATATGACGCCAAAATTTGCAAATTCGTTTAGAAACGCGAATAGTACCTTGCATTCAAGGATATTGATTTATAATACAATATAATATTGTTTAAGTATATATATAATATCGTGTTTAATTTTGTACAAAAATAATGTTGATAATTAAAAGACATAATCCTATATCTTATAAAGCTATTACCGATTTTGTAATGCAACCAAGAGTTCTAATGAAAATGTTTCTAAAATATTTAATTTGTTTTATTTTTTGTATGATATTTTACTGATAAATATGTAAAAAATCATGTTTCATAATTTATAACATTTTTTCTATGTATAATGATTATACATTTTAATAATATGATCATTGAAGATCATTGAGCAAAGGTAATTAATACAATTTTTGAACGTAGGAAATAAAGAAATGTCAAATTTCCTCACCCCCGCACCGCACTGTCCGCACCCCATTCAGATTCAAGAGTCGAAATCGAAATACGAAACAAATGAAAAATTAAATGAATTCATAAATGGAATCAAAATTAAGTTAACAATGTGTTGATTATATAAAATGATTAATTAATAGGAAAATATAACGTGATATTTTGGGAAATAAATAGTAGGCAGCATGTTCAAAAGTCGCGGAGATATTGTTTATAAATGTACAGTGAGACTTTTAGAAGATACAGAAATATTAGAATGTGAATTTCACGTGAGTATTTTTATTGATAATTCATGTTTATAATTTTTGTCAATTAATTATGAATAGCGTTTGTTTTCAGCCAAGTTATAAGGGCAAATTTTTGTTGGAGCATGTATGTCAACAGTTGAATCTCACGGAGACTGATTATTTCGGGCTTCGGTATGTGGATGCCGGTGGCCAAAGGGTAAGGAAATAGAGCATATATTTTTTAATACTTCAAAATTAAAATGTTTGTCTTAATGACCCTGAGATATTTGGTAAGTTAAATCTAAGGGCCCTTTTCATTATTTTGTGGGTTACTTATTAGAGGCTTCATTTTTCATTTATGTCCAGGGTAGGTACTAGCCTTTTTTGTAGAACAAATTGTTGCTTTGACACCACTTAATGCTGTCTCTTGTATTAAGCATGTAAAGGTCCTTCTTTTCAACACAAATGTTGGTTTTTAATTAAAATAACTGTAAGGTGTTCTGCGGCCAGAGCAATCCGAATGTCTGTTTGTCACATATAAAGTTTTTAAATATTTAACTATACTATAATAAAGTAACATACTCATGAATAGTTAAGACACAACCATTTAATTAAATTATATCTTTTTTACATTGTATTGAAATTGCATAAATATTTGTAAAATATGCCGATCATAATTATTATTGGTGATAATTTCACTGCATTAAAATAACTGAAATGGTACTTATGTATATCTATGTAACCATTACACTATCCAACAATGACATATCAATTGAACGGAAGTCTAAAGTTCACTTATACAAAGGTTCAATATCAGTTTGAGGTTTAATATGACATTAAAACTTGTTTGCTTTTTAAAAATTACTATGTACTATTGCATATGCAGCTAGACTGATACTGTTAGAGGTGCTGATAGGCTGTATAGTCTAGCGGCCTAGTATTCATGGTAGTAGAAGGTAGGTAATGCTAAATTTTTCAGTAAATAATAGTAAATTCTTGATTTTACTGACAAATATTATAAACAAGACTAGTAGTAATATGACTTGACTTGATGACTATGAAAAATTTGAAGACATTGATGGTTAATTGTTTAGATTTGGCATAGTGAGACAGCAGCTCCGAGACTAGAGCGGCTGGTGTACTGAACTAGATGGTTGCAGGTTCGATTCCTGCTCATGGTTTAACTTTTCTATCCACAATTATAATTTAAGTATTCGCTTCGCTTACATTATTGCGTCATAAAATATAATTAGAATATTGTTGCAATGTTAATTAGTGAAAAAAGTATTTCTGTAATTTAACTGTTTACTGTATGAAAAATTAATATTATATATTTTCCAGCATTGGCTTCACATGGCAAAGTTAATACTGAAGCAAGTCAAAGGTATGTGTCATGTGAACTCATGTGTTGTGTTTACTCTATCCTTCTTAAATTAACTAATTGTCCAATTCAATTAATTGGTTAAATGTTAACGGCCTACTCGGTAGTTATCATATATAGTATTAGTTGGCTGTGTTAGTGTTTCGCAAACTGAATTATCTAAATAGGTCTCTATTTAGATAATTCAATGTTACTGGACTGGTTTGCAATCAAATTGGATATTTTTCTATGGTGTTCTGCCTCATTCGTCTAGCAGCCGCAAGCGCTACTGCTAAGCGCGAGGTTCTGTTAGTAAAGTGTTATGGGGTTTTTCTGTATGGAAATTGTGAGTAGCAGCACAGAGTTTAGAACTGTGCCCGGTAGATGGAAATAAGCTCGTCCCCTATTACATGGCGTTTAATACCAGCCAGTGGTAAAAACTTTAAGTAATGAAATCCAAAATATGTAGTTAAGTTTTTTTTATTTATAATATTATACTTATTTTATTTTCTGAAATAAATTCTTATTTTTTCAACTTTAATTACATCCCCCCGTCACTACTGTTAATATGACCCCGTCCAGTCGCTACTGTTACTATGACCGGGCCCCAAAAGTCTTTGGCTGCGACCGCGCCTGATACCAGCATCGGCGAAATATGGCTGTACAACTGCCTAATCCTTCGGGGAAACAGGCGTGATGCTCTGTTGTTATGTTTGTTTGCAATACTTATATCTACTTCTTACTATTTCTAAGCATCATTATAACATTATTTCTTCTTTCAGATGCATCGCCAATACTATTCAGTTTCCGAGTAAAGTTCTACCCTCCGAATCCTCTATTGTTGAAGGAAGATGTGACTAGGTTTCAGATATACTTACAACTGAAGAGAGACCTCTTGCATGGCAGGCTTTATTGTACAGCCAATGAGGCAGCTATGTTGGGGGCACTTATTATACAAAGTAAGTGACACTTAATTTTTTAAAATCTTTTTACCACCCTATATTGTCCCACATACTCGTATAAGCAAAGGCATCTTCTCCAACATATTTTGTCTCATTTTAATTTTTTATAATTCTTTTTATTAATCTATGTAAGTTGAGAGATATATTTGCCTGGCCTGACCTTTACTTAGGAACAGATTAGCCACTGGGGGTTTCCCCAGTGGCTAATCTGTTCCTAAGTAAAGGCATCTAAGTCTCGACAATAGTGTTCTAAGCGTACCTCAGATATATAGGCGGTATGCATGGTTAAGATTAACATTTAAAAATATCTACTAGAAAATGCCGAAAAATTCTATAATATTATCTAATTATATGAGGTTAAGGAAGCTTTTATGGCGTTAGTATGGCTTTTTCTCACAAGTAAAAAATTATATGTAACGTAAATTAGTATTGACAAAAAATAAATTAAGGCCTGCCTTTAGGCAACCCTGTATAGATATTTCGCTTAATATACTGGATATAATCGTGACAGTATATATGTACATTCAAAAACATATGTCAAGTTAGATAGATTTCATGTCACCATAATTATTATCTGTTATTACATAATGTGCTTGGAAGAACACGATTTTAACTTTGCTACTGATAACGAATTATACATACATACATTTACGCTATCGTCATTCATTGATAGACATATGCATAAGGTCATACTGATAAGTCCACAGGAGGTGGTATTTTTTTACATGCCAGCTACGACTATGAGAGATTGCATAAAATGTTTGGTTTTTAGCCATTCCATTTTGACTTCTATCGGCTTACACAAAGATGAAGTAAACTTGTTCAAAGACACACCATTTCCAATCCAATTGTATTATTTAATTGATACAATTGGAGTAAAAAGCAGTAACATTTTAATGGAGTTACGCTCGCTGCCCTATCGGTTAGTAAAGTTAGTCTGTCGAGTCGGCACTAGCTATTGCATCGCTCAACTGTAGTGGAAGGATTGCCCGATCAGCAAATGTGGTATCGAAATTATCGAAATCCAGGGTACCTACGACCGACGATCTCAACATTCGTCACTCGAGAATGCTCTTTCCTTGCTGTTTCTTAGAGAACAGTTTCAAACTTTCAAGCGACGTGTGCTAGTCACACATAAAGAACGAATCAATAATGTCTTACTCAAGTTATAAATCGGTTTCTTAAAGTCTCTGATCTAATATTTCAAAGGAGGCTCGTACACGGCGCATCTGTAACGTTGCTAATTTGTTTCATTTTCTATATACTGTGATTTTACTTTGAAATTGTGTTTCCTTGGAGTAATAACGTGTGAGAAGCTTTTAATTGTAACTGATGATTAATTTGTTAAACATTTCCTCTGTGTAATATACTAATTTATTGCTTCATCGCTGTGTTGGCTAATTATTCCTACTGATACACTCCGATAATTATGTTACATGTCTAGACCACAGTCTTGTAAGCACTAGACGTAGGTTGTACGATAGTCGCCACCTATTTAGACCCTAGATGGAGCCGACTGCGCATGTAATGTCAGTCATCCTTAATTCATTCGTTAAATTTTTTTAACAAAAAATAAAGACCGACGTCAAAAAACTCAAAAACAACACTAACTAAAAAGCAAAAATTAATGTTTTATTATACAATAAAGCGTTCATTTATTTATTTATATGAACATACATAAGGTAACAACCTACTTATTATTACTAACTACTAAAACACTAAACAGATTGAAGATGTAAATAAAGTAGTTTAAAAATATTGAAGTCAGTGCTGTCAGCTTTGAAACAAAAAAAGAAATTTCCAAATCGGTTCGGCCGTCTTCGAGTAATCGGTGAACATACATAAAAAAAAAAGATTCCGACGAATTGAGAACCTCCTCCTTTTTTGAAGTCGGTTAAAAATGGATCACTGCGCAGGTTCAATTTACGTGGTCGCTGTATCCCATAATTCCGGACAAATTGTTTTACAGTGCTATCTTAGGTAACTTTATCTGCCTTTGAAATTCAGCACGCAGACAGAAACTGATAGTATTATCGAATTGATCTGTATTATCAAATATAATTTTGTTATAAGGGATGACCTAAAAAAATATCGAAATGCATAGATACCCAAAAATCCCGTTGTATTATGAACTCATCTATTTGTTTAGTCGAGCTTGGCGACTATGACCCTAATATCCACGTCGGGAACTACGTGACGGAGATGAGGCTGCTACTCAGACAAACGGACACCATTGAAGCCAGGATACAGGTAACAATGATCTTCAATCATCTACTCTATACATTGTATTCATCTTTTGTTCAGAAATGAAATCAACAGTTTATTTTACGGACTAGATAAAAAAAAACCTGCCTATTATCGTTTCACGGCTGTTCACGGCATGTTCGGTTCTCTTCACAGAATGAGAAGGGATTAGGTATTAGTCATTTTTTTATCGTATTAGTCTTTTTTACTTTAAAAAAAAGAACGTTGCCCCCGTCAAGAATTATTCGTGTATTGTGGATGCGTTTACAAACACATATATTTACATACACAAAGACCCATACCCAGACCAAGAATATTTGTTCCGTGCGGGAATCGAACCCGCGACACGTAGCGCAGCAGTCGATCTCTCAACCACTGCGCCAACCGTGCCGTCAAAGTCCTCCGGTAGATTTAGCAAACATTAAATATGAATATAATTAGAAGCTATAAGTTATAAGGCATTTGTCTAGCTTCCTGTATCTTATCTATATATATAACAAAATTATAACAGGCCGATGTCTGTACATTATAGATATTGGAGAAAAACTAATAGGGGGGGTCTTTATTAGAGCAACAGAAGCCAAAATGTAAAAGTATGTTTGTACACGCAAAAATTACTACATGGAATTGAATGTAGTTTTCACCGATGTATTGCTAGAGGTCTAACTTAAAATATAGGCGCCATTTTACCGCAGGAAAATATCTGATTCTAAATTCTACGCGTAGGTACAATGTCGCGGGTAAAAGCTAGTAATATAAATAAAACATGTTTACCATGTGCCATATGATTAATTTTGTCCAGGATTTTAACTCTTTAGAGAAAATCGGCCATAATTCATCTATTTGCAGAAAATCTGATGAAAACATAATAAATAAATAATGTTTATACATCATAATGTTATAAGTCAGGGGTGGCCAACTCGATTAGACTCAAGATCTACTATTTACTGACTAAGACTTTGTACGATCTACCAATTACATAATCAATACTTCTTCACATATGTATATATATTGACATCACATATTAAAACTATAATTTTCTTCGCTTTGCTACGATCGACTGGTTGGCCACCCCTGTTATAAGTCATAACTTATAGATAGGCGCTAGTTTCTAAAGGTATAATGGGCTCAGTTTAATAAATAAAGTAACAATAGAATTTATAAAATGAGTGCAAGCAATATTTCTTAAAAGGATCATCTTGTTCATCAATCTTGTTATCAATAGAAAACGTCTAAGGTCAAAGTGGTGACACTGTTTATACAATGTATAATTATCGACATTGTTGAACCCGTATAATTATTACTGTAAGGTTAACGCATGTATGTATATTATCTTTTATAAAATGCAATCTAAAACAATAACAACGCACTCATGTAGAAAATTAGGTAACTAGAACAGAAGTTATATTCTATAAAAATAAAAGTATGTGAGTTTGCTTGAGCTGTTTTGTTTAAGTAACTTGTGTCATTCTATCGGACGTCTCTTGCCGCGCCACCAGCGCTATTCATTATTTTATCGAAGTACCTCAGTTAGCTTTGGTTACTTAGCGAGACCGGAAAGGCCTTCAGTCGGACTGACATATTCTATAAATGAAATATTTATAACAACACTTCACCGAATAGTCCAGTGCCGGCCCGATGAAAGTTTTAGGGTTGAGCGAGATTCGATAATGGCGCCCACTTGTTCCCTAATATATACCAGTTATGCGTACAAGCATGGAACTTGGAACATCTCGACAAAATCTTAAGTCTCTAAAAAAGAGAAGAAAAAAAAATTGAGTTTATTTTTCTTTACCACTGAGGCGCCCGGCGTCCCTTGGAAGTCGGCACATGGAGCGGCCGTTCTGTTTGCTCTATGGTAGGGCCGGCCTTGGATTAATCTATCTACTCCACCACACTGCCTCCACCATATGTATTCTAACCTACGTATCGTTACTCCGAGGCACAATACAGAGTAAGTTTGACTCAAGGCCAATGTTCCGATTAATCGTTAAATATTGTTGTACTTAGGAACTGCACAGGGAGCCTGTTGAGGGTACTCCCGGTGGCAGTGGCGGCGTGAAGGGCATGTCGACTCAGGAGGCGGAGCGGACCTTCGTGAAGATCGCCTGCCAACTCGACACCTATGGCGTTGATCCGCATCCTGTCAAGGTTTGGGTATATGTATTGCCCTTCTTTTATATTGTAGTTTGATCTAAAAATGTAGATGAACATGTTCTTCAGAAATTGTTCGAATCTATAATTGTCGTATGATTTTTGTATGATAATTTTTATATACGGATTTCAAAACTATAAGCAATATTTCGTGTCTCTATATGTACTCCTTATGATTTTAAAATGTCAACCTTATTAATTTCATTTGTTGCTATTTAGAAATAGAATCGGGAACTGAACCCGCGACACGTAGCGCAGCAGTCGATCGCTCAACCATTGCGCCAATCAATTAACACATTGATTGTCACGTAGCAGGCAATACAAAATCCTAAGTAATGGCGCAAAAACATGGCGCTCAATTAGTTAAGAATTTAACTAAAGATTAAAACTAAACTAAAGTTTAACTTATCAGATATCCTGAACTATTTTATAAAATTCAAGTGAGTACCACACTAATAGCTCTCTTATTTGTGTATCCAGGACCACAGAGGTAACCAGCTATACCTGGGCATCAACCACAGCGGCATCCTCACGTTCCAGGGCAGTCGGAAGACGCATCACTTCAAGTGGTCAGAAGTGCATAAGATCAACTTTGAGGGACGGATGTTCATCGTTCATCTTAACTATCCGGAGGTAAATAACGAAATTATACATCTCATCTTACTTAACACTATTATAAATGTGAAAGTTTGGATAGATGGATGTTTGTTACTCAATCACGCTAGAACGGCTGAACGCATTTGGATGAAATTTGGCACAATGATAGATTATAATTTGGAATATCACATAGGCTACTTTTTATCCCGGTACGAGTTCGTAAACCACGCGGGCGTAGTCGCTAGCGGAAGCTAGTATTTAATGGTTTTTAAAATAAATGTAAATATACCTACTCTGTATACTGTTAGGAATGTACTTTCAAGATGAGATAAAATTATAAAAATGTTATCGTGATGTGTTCCTTAGAAGCTCAAATTAGGAAAAATATAGATTATCCAGTTTTAAGCAGAAAAATAATAAAAACCTACCAACGGCAGGTTTCATCACCTTCCTTTGGGCTATGCGGGCTTTAGGTAATGTCAGTTTTTGTCTTTAGTCGAGTATATATTCCAATCTACCGCAGGCAGATAGGCTATCGAAAATAAACGTAAGGGTTACTGCCACAGTTGCACCACCATGTTTGTGCAAAAAATAGCTCCGATACACTTCGACTCACACACTATTTACCCCTTTACTGATCAAAAACAGGATATAATGTACTTTCATGTATTATTTGGAATCAAAAGACCAGGTATTCTATACAAATAAATCATAATTCGACATGTTACAACTAAGGGGTCATTTCAAAGGGTTAACATCTGCTCTAGTAACCTTGGACATTGGTCTCAGATTATCGGATTCTGGGGTGATAACAATGTAGGACCGTTGTCCAGTCTCCCAAGTATCCCAGTGAAAAGGTGTCCTTTTCATTAATATGACCGGTATTTAGTTCACAAGCTGTTTTTATTAAATGGACATGAAATTACGCCCATACCAATTTAAGTATGCTGGTTTAGCAAATTGAATGGGCCCATATTATAAGATGTCTATCAAATACTTAATACCTGAATGAATCTGAACCGAGATTGTTCTGAAAATAAAGCTTACTGTGTACTAATTGCTATAATACCTCAAGACGTCAAATAAAACAGTATTATTTTGTATGCGTAGATTATAATCTCATAGTGGCGAGTACTTTAAAATTTTTTGGGCCGCAATAATTGCCTAATTAACTAATTTGTAACGAAACAATTTGTTTGGCGTGTTTATATATAAGCCATGCGTGCGTGACGTAGGTTCTCAACCCTGCTTTAAATACCAAGGAATGTATTTTTATATGAATACCTATTTTAGCGTGAAGTGCTCACGCTAAAATCTCGAAACAATTTACGTTGATATAGACTGAGGAGGTTTTATATACATCAACGCAATAAATTCAGTCTCAGGGAGGCACGCCATTGTATGTGCAAATTTTCCTAGTGTAATTATAATGAACCGTAGGTTAGGTTACGTTATTGGAATAGTTGTTTTACAATATCACTAGAGAAATTATAATATCACGGATTTGATAGAAATTTTCTAAACACAATAAACATAAGTATCTTTATGGAATGATCAAGATCGTACTCCAGAATCTAGCAGTTTCATTCTTATAACATTAAATGATGATGAATCTTCCCATTATTGTATACGGGAAAGCGTACGTAAATCTAATCCAGGAGACATTCTACGACTGCACTTAATTACATCATAACCTGTTCGCCATGTTACGCATTTTGTATGCCGCCTGTAATTGTTGGTTGTACCCCCTTAGACTTAGAATTTCGCTTAGTTACCCCTTTCACGTATAAACTTAATACGTGGCACAACGTGGTAACCAAATAATTTCGTCTTTTCTTGAGACAACTGATGGTGATACCATGCAGCAAAGAATTCCACACATTTTGTATGCACAGACGCATTAATTATTTCCCTCTCATGTATTTCATTTTTTTTTAAAACGTTGCCCCACACTTTGATTTCTCCTGTATCGTGGGTACAGTTTACAAACATACATGTCACATGCACAGACAACCAGACCCGAAACAACTTTCTGTAGATCATACAAATATTTGTTCCGTGCGGGGATCGAACCCGCGACACCTAGCGCAGAAAGCTAATCGCTTAGCCACTGCGCCAACCGTGTCCAATTGTATTACCATTAAACGTGGTAACCAAATAATGTATATACGTGGATAGAGTTATCAAGTAAATTAATAGAAGTTCTGCTCATTGCGTTATTGGGTTTTTCTGTAGGTTTCTCAGTATAAGCACGGAGTCTGGAACTGGGCCCGGTGGATGGCAATAGGCTCGCCCCTAATTATAAGGGACTGAATAACGGCATCGGCGAAATGTAGGTGCACATGGTACGCCTCTGTCTAACCTTCCGGAGAATACAGGCGTGAAGCTATGTTATGTTATGTTTATTAATAAAAGTTTTCATTTGTGATTGTTGCGTTTTCAGAAGAAACATACGGTGGGCTTCAAATGTCCGAACGGGCCAGCGTGCCGACACGTGTGGTGTTGCGCCATCGAACAGATGCTGTTTTTCACGTGAGTACATTAATATTACACTGTGTTATTAAAGTTGTATGAGTCAATGCCCGAGCATGACCTCAACCCGCAATTTAATTGGTTCCATGGTAATCTGTGTATGGAATGTGTGTCAGATGTTTTGATACTCCGGCGAGACTTAATAATTCAGATTATTCTTAATGTACAGTCAACATCAGATACATGTTAAAGTTGGTTAAAATTTGTGTTATTTTAATGAATCACTACATATTATAAAACAAAGTCCCCCGCCACGTCTGTCTGTCTGTTCGCGATAAACTGAAAAACTACCGAATGGATTTTCATGCGGTTTTCACCAATAGACAGAATGATTCATGAGGAAGGTTTAGGTGTATAATTCGTTAAGGTTTTCTGTAAATTGGATGAAAAAGACGATGATAGTTGAAGATGTCGGAAAAATACATGCCGACTGGGAGTTTAGGCGTGCCTACTTGCGTGCGCCGAGAAAATGCTCGACGTAAAACGATAAAACGACACTATGACAGAAAAAAAATGAAGGCGTATATGCTCTGCTACCCGTGCGAAACCGGGGCGGGTCGCTAGTAGTTCATATATTTAGAAATTCGACTCTTCATACTTTTGATGTTAACTGTACTAGAAAATAGAAGATTTTCAAACGCACGTTATTTTTATTTGTAGATATTTCTAATCAAAGTCAAAGTCAAATATTTTTATTTCAACTGCACCTTAAACGGGCGCTTTCAAAACGGCATGATTCTAGTTGTTACATAGTGTTTTGATTTAGTGTGGTGTTCATTTGTATCGATCAAATCAGTTGTTTGTATTGTATCAATGGCGCCCGACGGTTATAATGTTAAGTACTTCACATAAACCGGGCTCGTGCGAAGCTGGCTCAGTATAGCAGCGGTCTGATGTCGTTATTGGATCGCAACCGGTTACATAGCATGTAGGGTTGTCAGGACGATGAATGTAATCACTAAGCTCAGCACTAACCATTAACGTGCGCGTACCTAGTACCTTTTCACTTGAAAAAATTTCTTCCTTTCCTTTCGCAAGATGGGTTTTTTCTTGTAAGAGAATTTCAGGAGGGAGAGGGGACCCCCCCTCTCCCTCCTGTTACATTACACAGGATTTTTTTTGACACTTATCTCTCGCAGTTAGTTCAGGGAGCTTTCACTGCTTAACCAGGCTAATGGCGAGACCAGAAGGGCCTCCGAGCACATTAAATAATATTAAGCAACACTACTAAGGGCGTCCCATAGTGGGACTCGAACTTCGGCTTAGGGCGTTCTTGGGAGACAGACAAGGGAGGACTTGCTGGATCTGATTGTGATTATTTAGAGACATTTGAGTACAGTACGCAGGAAAAATGGGATCATTTTTTATAAAGAATGGATCTGGATCTGGACAACACCGCCACCTACCGGGTCCAATAGCTAAGAAAGCTCTATTCTTGTTATTGAATATGCTGTGATTACCTATAAGGGATTGTTACACTGTTAAGATTTGTGTGTAAGACTATCATGGTTTAAGTGAAAACGATTGCTGGTGAACCTAATAAAATAAAAAATAAGAACCATCCAGGTTGACCCCATAAGTACAAAAAAATTCATCAAAATCGATCAAGTTCTTTAAGAGGAGAATTACGAACACGCACACCGGAATTTTATAATAAGATATTATATGTTTACCTAGGTTGCCGTCGTCATCGGACGCGTGCGTCTACTCTGGCGGCGGCTTGTTCTCGTGGGGTACCAAGTTCAAATACGTGGGCCGCACGGAACGAGAGATATTGGAGAGGGACGGCCTGCTCGCGCCCAGGGACTCTCACGTGAGTACTATATCTTGTATACTTTGTTCATCCGAAAAGCGTCTTTGTCTCTAACCCACAACATTCAACCAGGGACCGTTTCCAATATACTACTTGACTACGATAACTTGTCATTTGGCGTATTCCGCTCACGAGCGACAGGAGCGTATTATTATTTATTAACTTAAAAACATACGTTTACAGTACTTACACCAAATACTTCATTTTAATACTTAATATTTACAACTAGCTGTGCCCGCGACTTCGTTCGCGTGGATGTCGGAACTTAACAATGTATTTTTTAGTGAGACCAAATGCACTTAACCCTATTTTTTTCTAAAATAAAAGATTTTTTTCTAATAAAAGTAGCCTAAGTTACTCCTTATTACATCAGCTACCTGCCAATAAAAGTCCCGTCAAAATCGGTCCAGCCATTTCAGAGATAATACAATGAAATACTTGAGCTTAACTTAAATATTTTTTTAAAATAAATATATATTTACAAATCTGGTACCGCTTATCATTAAAAATATCTATGTAGGTACTGAGTGAACAATGAGTTCAGCAGTGTTGACTGCTCGGGCAGTGGGTGCAGCATCAGCTCGTATGTGTCGCTCTGAGTAATATGTGAGAGTGGGATATGGATGTGGGAAGCGGGAGGCGCGGAGTGACGACTAAGGCTGTGCGCAAACGGGTCGCGCGCATGTGTGCGGATTTGCCTCAGTTTGACCGTAGCTTTATTGTTGTCCAGCAGTATGTTGGAAGATTTTCTCTTGCTAAGCCTATGATAATAATGTATTTTTTTGTCAGTAGGTTAGGGATGGCTGTCTGACTAAACCTGGAGAACATTTAGCCACACGACTATCCCTAACGGTGCGGTTTTCTACATCCTCACTCACCAGACCCGAGAGCCAATCTCTTATATCATTATACAGGGTTAGTTAAATTGTTGTGCATACTCATGACGTCATAGCGAGCAACAAGTAGCATACACTTACATCGGCTTGAATACCTACATACACGCGGGCAATATGCGTCATTCATTCTTACGCTCGAAAAATAAAATGCTATATTATTTTCAAAATATGCTGAATTTTGGGTGTCATTTCAACATTACTTTTGTTTTAGCTTTCACACTATTTTTGACTAACCTTGTATACCTAGCACTTTTTTGGGTGGGTTTACTGCAAGACACATATATGATAATGAATATTATATAATAATATTACTATACATATATGCGCCCTTTTTGTTCTGGTTTACTGGCAATGTATCACTTCACAACACAGGCTAAAATCATTGGATAATAAATATTGTTTTAAGCCAGTGCATTTGGCTATTATAATAATATTATCAGCACTGAAGCCTTGAGGATGCTCTTTTTGTTTACCTCGTGCGGAAACAACGACAGCTTCATAAGTACGTCGTTTACCGAGGGTCGTCGAAACTTTTTGACCGGCTAATCTTTTCACGGCAAGAACAATTACCATGTGAGCTCAGAGACAACAGAATACAAGAGCAGAAGTCATAGATTAGATTTTTGTTTCAGAAGGAAGGGTCCAGTACTGGCGGCAAGAGGAAAGCGTCCAGTGTCCCAGCCACTCCATCCACTCCTATGACCGGAGACTTCGGTATTTATCGTACATATCCACTTCATTACATACCTACACTATAACTATTTGTTATTATGTGCTGTGTTGTTAAAATCCGAAAGATACCAAGTATCACTTACTTACTTTTGTTTCGACTAAAAGTAACTAATACAGTTAAAACATTAACTGTGCCTCATTTCATAAATTGAACTTTTAATTTGCTTCATTGGTACTAGCTTCGGAATAATCAATTTATATAACGACGATTGTTTTCCAGGTTACAGCAGCTTACCGCGGTCTACACACAGCGCGCCACTAGAGGAGAGCGGCGGAGACGACGCGTGCAACGGAGCTTGTCTGCTGAGCGGACCTGCCGTAGACATAGCGCTGGCCTGCAGCGACCATCTGAGAACCGTGCAGGAGGAAGCTAAGCCACCCGGTATGTTAGGTATACAAGTAGACAAACGAGGTTACTGTGAGCGGACGTGTCCGTAGAGCCAGTTCACACATTTGCTACAATGCTAAAAAATACTCAGAAAATGTGTCCTGTTAATTTGTACACCAGGATTTATTAGGCTTATAATGTTGCAGCGATCCCGACGGAGTACAGCCTGCGCGACTCGTTCGAGCACTCGTCGTCGGAGTCGGGCGTGACGTCGGGCACGTTGGGCGCGGCGGAGGAGTGGGGCGGGGCGGGGGCGACGGGGGCGGGGGCGGCGCTGCCCCCCGCGCCGCGCCCCTTCAGCCTGCTGCGCGCCTTCGTGCCGTCGTTCGTGGTGGTGTGGCTGTCGCTGGCGCTGCTGGCGCTGCTGCTGTTCGAGACGGAGTGGGCGGCGCTGCGCGAGCTCAAGCGCAAGCCGGAGCTGGTGGCCCTGCGGCGTCACTACTACGCCCCGCTCAAAGACTATCTCAAGCGGAAGGTGGTGGAATTGTTCTGATTCGGATCGCGGCCGCGGCGGCCGTCGCTCGTTCAGTTCCCGAGTGTCAAATTTTTCCGGCGCGTACCGATAAGTTTCTAGGATAAAGTGACCGGCCTCGCCAGATAGACGTAAGCTCGACTCTGACGTATTTGATATTTTACTACACTTATTTTCTATGTACCTACCGTACTTTACTAGCTACCTTTACTTATTAGTCACTTCCTTTTCTATTTTTCAAAATCTAATACCTACCTAAAAGAAATAAACAAGTTGCGTTTGTTGTTCTGGCGGGGATGTACAGTCTTATTTGTACAAACTCTTGCGTATTTATACTAAGTCACCGCTATACGCTTTCTTATAGTACAATTATTTGTAAGCTTGACACTACTTTCTCGCACGGCACAAGGATTTGTGGGGTTTACACGTTCCTAATTAATTTCATACATGGGCCTATTGTTAAGATCGGCCTGACGAACATTAAACCGACGGACTATGTCCAAAACTTACAAAATATTAGATCTGTGTTAAAATATATTTATAACTTTCTGCTTACAAACTGCGATATTATGAATCTCATTATTTAATATTTCAATTTTCCTGTAACATTCCACTTAATAATTTAGTCTTCCAAGAGTATTGTTTATAGCGCTTTAAATATTTATTTTATTAGTATATTAAGTCGTCGCGCACAAATTAGTATATTATTCAATTTATTTTTTAAATGTGCCATTATTATTATATTTTTAAACTAGTCACAAAAAAGTTGCTGTTTCTATATTTTCTGCACAATTATTGTATAAGTTTATGATGAATATTTTGTGTAAGTGTTATTTACAGTATTTTTACTATAAACACATTAATTTAATTATTAATTTATTATGACACAATTTAATGTTGTTAATGCCTTACTAGAGTGAGTGTGTTAGTTTTAAGTACTTAATTAGACGCTTCATTTTGCCTAGTCACTATGTATGTAAATGATTCTCAAACATTATATTAGCACTAGGTGATAAGGTAAATAACAATTGTAAATCATGGCGACTTGAATATTTTTTACACGAAGTATGTATAGTATGTACTTAATTAACTGGGCAGTGGCCACAGCAGTGTATGTGCAATGTTATTATGTCTAAATTGGATCTTTATTAGAAGTCTTGTTTACAAGCAATGAACATTGTTAATTACCAAAGAAAATTATTAATAACGAGACGGAAATAATATCTGCTTTCAAAATCACTAGAGGCTCTATCTAAACTATGTATTATTGATTAACTGATAAACGCGGTGTTGTGGCCAATGCAAGTACCGTGAATTGAATAAAATAGTATAATCTGTAGCTATTTCGTACTGTAAGTGACGATTCCGCTTAACTTCTCATCGCTTGATCATAATTTATTGAAATTGTCAATTAAAACTATTAAATAAACTGTCAAAAAGTAAACAAGTATGGACTGCATTGCATTTAACTAGAATAACTTGTATAAAATGACAGAATGCGATTTACGTTGTGGTAGTGTAATAATACTCGTAGTTGATATAATAGAATCTTTTTATTTTTTCTTTGTGGACCAACAAGCTATGGACGTTAAGTTTGTATGTACCTAAATACTTATTTTTATACCGTTATTGCTTTTTAATTCTTACTACGCTTAGAATTAAGAATCTCTTTATAATGTTATGAACAGGAATGCAGTTGGTAATAATTTGGAATGTTATAGAGGGTTTAGTTCGACAATGTTAGATGCCAAACTGAGTTATTACAGATTCGTATTTGTTTCACTCACTGCGCAACGTCTGCCGGGTGTGTTGTCAACAAGACTGGCCAATTTTTGATCGAACCACTTGTAAAGAATATAAAGCAGAATGCCAGTGCTCTACCACCATCGTGAACTTGTTATTAAATAATGTAATTGTAGTCTAAGAACAAACATAGCTTTTAGTTAACATTTTTGAAAAATCATAGAGGTTTTAATAAAACATCCTGCCGAAATCGATTTCATCTTTTATTATTAAAATACTTCCAAAATAAGCAACAAACAAATAACAATGTAAAAAGAACATTCTATGGTGCTATATAGACCTGCTATTTAAAATTAACACTGTAATGATTTCATATTATATGCAATTTTATCACTGTGAAACTTACAGTATACAATTTTTATCCATTCATATTTTTTAAATATGGCACTTGGAAGTTGTTTAAAGTAATATAAGCATTACATATTATTAGGAAGTTTTGTATTACAAAGAAGTAAAATAGGCTAGAAGTGCTAACGTACATTTTGGATATTTTTATTACGCCTGCGCAAACTATTATTATGATCATTGTCATTATTTTATTTAGCCTTGCGAATGTGGGCTCTAATCGATTACAGTGTTGGAAAGCAGCAAAATTGACACGGTACGATCACAAAAAAATACTCTTATAAATTCAGATTCACCCTTATAATGTAAAATATACATTCATTTGAGCTACGCGGCGATAGTTTTCGTACACAGACCACTCGATGTACCAGACAGTACCAGACGCCGGGAGGCCGTCGGGTATACTGACAGGCCGGAGCGGCCGTCGGGTATATTGACGGACGCAAGGGCGGCCACATGTATACTAACGTAAGGCCAGGGCGGTCGTTGGGTATACTGACGTAGGTCGGGGCAGCCGTTGGGTACACTAACAGAGGCCGCGGCGATCGTCGGGTATACTGACGGAGGCCAGGGCAGTCGGTGCATAGACTAACAGAGGCCGATGGCTCACATCGCCGCCGGGGCCTACACCGTCGGTTCACAAAAATCACCACCGCATAAACGGTATACAACTATAATAATTCCATATCCACCCATAAAATACGTAGGAGGTACCTAAGCATACATAGTATATAGCTCAGCGAGCTGGTCAGTCCACGATGGAGATCTGCGCGAAGCCGAGCAGGCTCTGCTCATCCGACGGCTCGGGCGGCGCCGACTGCAGGCGGAACGTGAGCGAGCGAGGGGGCGGGCCGGAAGCCGGGAACAGGAAGTCGTCCACCAGCCGCTGCAGCTGCCGCGCCGTCACGTCCGCATCGCGCCCGTCTAATAGCCCAGCACCGACTAATTCAGTAGCTATTCCGTCGGCCGAGTCTTTTCCCGGAGCGAACTCAAATCGGATATCGTTGAGCTCTTTGCGTGAGTTGCGCATGCGCAACACGAGGTTGATCTGCGGCGCTTCGGTGGCGGGCGCGCCGAGCGAGCCGATGGTGAAGGCGGCGCGCTCGTCGCCCTCGCCGTCGCTGTCGGAGGAGTCGGCGCGTTCCAGCGTGTTCATGGGGCGGTCGCGTGCGGCATCGTCCTCGGCGTCATCGTCCTCGTCGCTCTCCCACACCCACTCGCCCGTCTCCATGCGGTGCAGGCGGCCCGACGCGCCGGGCTGGCGCCGGCTGGCTTTGTGCACGCGCGTCTCCATGCTGGGCCCGATCGTCACCAGTGTCGACACGAGATACTTGCGGTCGCGCGCCTTCTTGAAGAAAGAGTGCTTTAGCAACTCGGTAGCTGTCGGGCGCTTCGCAGGATCCTTTTGCAGACACTCGAAAATCATTTTTCTGAAAGTCTTCCCGTACGCTTTATATTGGTCCTTCTCCTCGGCGCCTGTGTCGAGCGTAGGGGGGTCATTCTGTAGGGTGAGCATCAGCACCTTCATAGGAGGATACTTGTGGTAAGGCGCAGTGCCAGTTGCCATCTCTATAGCTGTAATACCAAATGACCAGATGTCGGCCTTAAAATCGTATCCGTGATTCTGCTCCATGACCTCGGGTGCCATCCAGCAAGGCGTGCCTACGAACGTGTGCCGCACCTTTTGCCGCGAAAGGTCTCGTCCGGTGGCCAGCCACGCAGACACGCCGAAGTCGGCGATCTGGACGATGCCGTCATCTCCGAGTAGGATGTTACCGGCTTTGATGTCTCTATGTATCTGGCCGTTCTGGTGGAAATACTCGAGGCCCTTGAGGACCTCTTTCAGTACGGTAGCGATGGTTGCCTCGTCGAACACGCCGTGTTTGCAGTTAGATATCCTCATTTTGTGTTTGATGATGTCAAGCAAGCTCCCACCTTCGAGCAGCCTGAGCACGAGCCACAGCTCCTCTTTGACCACGAAGCTGGTGTAATACGTCACCACATTCTCATGGTTACAGCTAGACATAGCTTGGATCTCTTTAAGCAGTTCGTCCATGGATGTGTTCCATTTCTCCAGGTTAATGCGTTTGATGGCGCACTTCTCACTGCGCGGACGACAGAAGGCGGCGTGCACGACGGCCGTAGCACCCACGCCAATAACGTCGAGCAACTCGTAGTCCTCCTGACTGTTGGGCCATGTGTGCCCAGAACTCGCCATCTTGATCTGATTCTAATGTACCGACGCCTTCTGGATAAGCTGGTATAGCTACTAATTGTTTCCTACTTGTATTCTAATAAGGCCAATTTTAAGGCATGAACTGGAACTACAAAATGTATATTAAACTGCAGAACGAGCTATCTATACTTTAGACTGTGAATAAACCTTGTCTTCCATGGTGATGTGGTGTTCAGGATTGTAATTGCGAATTATAAATTGTTTGTTATCTTTTATTGATTCAAGTCTATGAAGAGTTTTACAACCTTCTCTTAATTCTAATATAGTTTTATCTATATATTTAACGGTTTTATCGTTGTAGTCTACACTTGAAGGGTACAGGTCATCACCTGGGAAAAAGAAAAGAAGAGGAATCAGATAAAATTACTTTGATTAGAAAAAGTGTAAAATTGTGGAATTAATGTTACCTGGTAGTAAAAATAAGTCGCCATCCTTGGCTTTCACAAAGAATGGATACGAAAAATCAGTACCATATCTACTCCTCTCTTTGGCGAATTTGATTAGCTCAGTGATATCTTTTACATGGGGCAGTCGGTTCAACTCATACAACTGTGGTGGATATAATTCTCTTTCACTGTTTAATACTTCTGCAGGACTCAACCACTAAAATCAAGACATCATTTGGATTAATGAATGTTCTAAAAAGCATGTAAATAGATTAGGATTACACAAGTAGAGATGTGTAGTTTCGGATGGATACGAATCTGTGGACCCGATTACTCGTTTCAATAATGAATGTACATCCAACCGAATTTGAGACACGGTACTCGGTACCGACCTGAGCGGCAGAAGGGCAACTGAATCGAGAATAGCGGACAGGGACGGTGAGTTGGAGTGAGATGTACGGGGGAAACGGAACGCTGGAAATAAGTTGGAGTTTTGAAGTGTGCTGGACTGGACCTGGATGTAGATCTTTCGAGCTGGATGTATATCCGGACTTGACTCTGAATTATCCTCAGACCTACACATCTCTACCGATAAGTTTATGGTCCAAAAATCACTTCATAAGGAAAAGTATAGTAACAAATAACTAAAATGTTTACTAAATATTCACCTCTACATTAGCTACTTCACAGCTACTCTTGATGCCTTCTGGTTTGTTTTCTAGCCCGGCTAGAAAGAAAGCAGTGTTAAACCTCTTGGGGAACTTGATGGGGGAAAGCCAGTTGCTCCAGTAATGTAGGGACCAAATGTCAGGATAGCACTGGTGCTCCTCACACAGCACTATCAAGTCACCAGGGTTCTTGTTTATCTAGAAATATAGGAATTGGGATTAAAAAAGGAAAGGTATATTGTCATTGATTGTTGGACATTTGTGAGATGTACTACATAAAATAAATATAAGCAATATTATTGAACAACAGTTCAACACAATTGTAAAATAGTAGCACTATCTCAATAAAAATAATACCACAATTTTTGTATATTCTTAGTTTCACTAACTAAAAAGATATTTCTAATAAATTGCAGTGTAAAAAGTATTTGTAAACTTAAGTCCAGTTGCAACTATTAATGAAGTCATCAAGTAAAAAACTTAATAAAAGAAAAACAATAGAATGATAAATTGTGATGAAGTAATCTTCAACCTTAATAGTCAATTCTATAATGTGAATTTCATAAATATACATATATGCGAAAATAGTTACTTTAGACATATATTTATATATGTTTGTTTTTGTAGTAATAACATTTTTTATAGCATAGAAAACTTACCCGATTTTGCCAATATTTAACATCAATGTCTTCAATAATGCCTGCCCATAGCCCAGTCCTATCTTTCTTCTGCTGTTTACTGCAGAGAAGCAGTCCCAACTCCTCAAAAGTCTCTCGGATTGCTGTTATTCTCAGTTCAATATGCCTATAAATAATATCATATTATGTACAAAATGATAGTCTTTAATACATTTCAAATACATTGCTTCTTCTTCTTTTTGGGTCAATAGATAATTTCTAATTTGTCCAGCCCCAGACAGTTGAAATAAGTTGTTTGGTTACTAACAAAGAACAGTTTAATAGGTACCTTACTTTTGAAAACAACTGAAATAATGAAAGGACTAAATCATTTTATGTGTTTATAACAACTACTATTTACATTCTATCTTTACATCCATGCTCTGAACACAGTATATGAACCTACATGCGGCAGTAGATATAGGAAACTATGATAGAAACAAATCATTCCATTAATAGGGCCAGAAAACAGAATGTATCAATGTCCCAAGTGGGGCAAATTACTAGCATTACCAGGGCATCTCTATACTACTTAATTTTAGGCACAGCCTGTAATACTTCACTACCTAATGCATGTTTACTAATAAGCAATAGGAGCAATTTTTATAATGTTTTAGCTTACCATTAATATGCCAAACAGGATTTTTAAGTACTTTGGCATTTATCATATATCTGCATAACTAGTTAGACAATGCATAATTTATGTATCTATTTAAAGTTTTTAAGACACACTCACACTTCTGCTATAATAAATACAATTTATATTAGAAAGTTTAAGTCAAAATATAATACATTGTAGCAGTTTAATGGCACAACTAAAGAAATAACTATACATGTTAAGTAATGTACACAAAGCATAAAAATGATTGCCACAGCACTTCACTTTGAATTAATATAAAGTGATATACAAATGTACACGCATTTGTGTTTACTGTCGTTATCATTTAGTGTGTGACTGACGAAAACGTCAGACAAGATGTCAAGGTCCACAAATATTACCTTTGTATAGGATTATTTTCGAAAATTGGCGTGATAATACTGCCAGGGTGGTGAAATGACTCGAAATCTTGTTTCTTATAACCGAAGGCGCTGAGGAGCTGCAACCAGCGAGGGCTCCCGTCCACGGACTCGCAGACTCCGCCGGGAAACACCACGCTGTTGGCAAAAGAAGCACTGCGCGTCCGAGTCTGCAACAATATGTCGTAATTAACACCGCCACGATCATCTACTCGCGATAACAACTCCCTATTCCGCTTTGTGAGCACTATTAACGAAGCGGAGTCACGCCAACTTTTTCCAATATTTTTCATGATTGATTTCTAACAGCGACTAACATCAAATAACAGGGTTAAAATACAAGGTCGACTTACGCGTTTTACGTTACGAAGAACTCTATGAATGATAATCGAATTTGTGTGTCTTAGTGATAAATTTGTTTTCGTGACAGCACAAAATGGAATATTAAAATACAAAAATAGCACGAAATTGACATTCACTGCACTCACATTTTTTTTCTATGTCAGGCTAAAATAGTGATGTAATCATGTAAGTAAAATGAAATGAAGAATCGATTAGATCTCTGGATAAGTAGTAAAAAATTTATTTACAGTGAAGAAACATATTTGTTTTACTAATATATTTCAACCTTAAACTTATTTGGTGTAATATTAGCACTTTTATTCTTCATTTTATTGGCATTTACGAACTAACGATAAAATATATGAAACCTATTATCTTCCCAGGAAAATATTTTTTCCGATTACAAATACTCGATACCATGTAACTATCGAATAAATTAGCACGTCACTATATTTTTTTAAATAAATATGATATGCGAGCACCTGTCTTTTAGCTGAAATATATTTCTATTCTTCGGTACAGGATTATTTTAAAGAAAATAATATGTATAATATGGGATCTTATCTTGATTATCAAAGCATGTTTAAGTGCAATAAATACCTGTCTATTGTAATAATTAAGTATATGTACATAGTTCATAAAGTATTAGTTAATTTTGTTTATTTGGCAGTGCCCTTGCAGGGTGCATGTTTGAAACTTGATTAATTTACATTTTTGTATAACATATCTGCAATAAAATTTGATTTGCACTATTAATCTAGTAGAAACTTATAGTAGAACTTGTAACTTATATTCACATAGGTACTATGAGGGCGCGGCCGGTGTCGCCGCCGCAGTGGCGGCTGCATATCCATTACCCAGTGGTAAGCTAATTCAACGCCTTTATTCAGTTCCTTTGTATTTCAACGTGGATAGCAAAAAGCTGTATCTATTTGATCTGGTTTGTTCTCCAAATTAACTTAAAAATGACCATCTATAATATCTACTTTGTAAAAGAAATGATAGCATGTAAAAGAAGCCGTTTAAGAGGAGAAGAATTACGAAAACACGTATACCGGAATTTTATATATAAAGATTCACCTACATATTATCTACTTAAGTAGTTACTGTGGACGTTCTTAAGCTTGTCTTACACAAGCTTGTTTAACAGAATAGGTAGGTATTAGGTAGAAGTACAAGCCTTCGTATTAGGGATGGACGTCACTCATTACAATAGATTGGTACATTACTTGACGACACGGTTGGCGCAGTGGTTAAGCGATTAGCTTTCTGCGCTACGTGTCGCGGGTTCGATCCCCGCACGGAACAAATATTTGTATGATCTACAGATAGTTGTTTCGGGTCTGGTTGTTTGTGCATGTGACATGTATGTTTGTAAACTGTACCCACGATACAGGAGAAATCCTAGTGTGGGGCAATGTTTTTTACAAAAGAAAGAAAATGAGTGAACTTAATTTAAAGTTTAAACAAATTTGATTCTGATAGGTATGTACATAAACCTAGGTAGGTAGATAGTCACTTTGAAAACGGTATGATAATGAAAGCATAAACATACCTATATTACGTACATTTTTGTGTCTAACCAATTAAAATGCATTGTATAATTACAGATATTTTGAAAACTAGGTAATCATTATTTAGGATTCGCCCTAGTTTTTTTCATAGTCGTGTAAAAATGCCAATGTAAAAACTATGAAATCTCATGACGTAACACCGAAAGATATTTATCTAAAGCATATTGAACAGCGTTGGTATCGCCATATGAAGGTATGTAATATTTTATAGCGCTCTTATTCGCCTAGTAAATGCATTTTCGACTTTACAGAGTAAAATTGAAAAGGAAATTTAAAAGGAGCCTGGAAAACTTTTAAACGAAAAGTCTGTGGTCTGTGAGCTGTCAGCTTAGAGCAGATATAAAACGGAAGTTTTTTGTAATAATAAAAGGTGTTGGTTAAAACAAACTAAGTGCATTTTATTTCAGTCAATCTTTCCATCAGGATTGATAAAAAGGTGCAAATTAAGAGGGCGTTTGCAATTATCATGAACTTGCGTTATAAATGATAGCAAACGAACATTGCCAATACAAAATTCAATTACATAAAAAGAATAACTAAATATCTCCAAAAATATGTCAACGTTTCAATCCTTATAAATACGAAATTATCTACGTAACATGTTGGAATCAATGAATGCTAACGTTCCTCGTGTGACGGAAACCTTATGTTTTGTGATCTCTAAAGCTGATATGATACTCTGAGAGACGGGTCGATAGCTACATAGGAAGGTATTACATACAGGGGTTGCTTATCTTTTCCATATCTTTTGAGGGCAAAAAAGAGCGTTAGAAAAGAACAACAACGATTACCGAGACACTTAACTTTGTTAAAGGAAATCTTAAAAGAAAGTTTTGAGCTAAGACATACATTATGCAAAATCATAAACATACCTATATAACGAATCAGGCATGCAAGGATCGCAGTGTCTGCTACGTTTCTTTTTTAATTTTTTCACACACTATTTCTACTGTATCGTGGGTGAGAGGTGAGATTAATCTAAATTTTGTAAACACAAAAAGTTAAAAACTCATATGCAGACTCACCCAGATCCGAAACAATTCACCGATTATCTGTAGATCATACAAATGTGATTTGTGCGGGAATTGAACCCACGAAGCATTGACAGCGTAGAAAGCCAGTCGCTTAGTCACTGCGACAATCGTGCCGTCATTTAAAGTGCTCTTCGTCGTATTAATTAACCGTATTCATAAAATGCCTAATTTTTGCATAATAAGAACCTAATAAATAATGAGGCTTTTGTTACCGTAATTACTTATAAAATAATACATTTGTCTGTTTAGTTCTTATCTTAGGATGTGGTCTCCTGTAATTGAAGGAGTACACAGATTAGAATCATATGTACTCTAGTTTATAATGAATAATGTTGTATACATAATTATGGAAGATTTCATATTTCTATTTTGTTTTCCGAACAAAGTCGAAGAAATGTGTGAAACTAATTAGGTATGTACGTAGACCACATACACCGTATAGTTGCCTACCATAAGAAATATTTAGTAGCTAATTCACGCCAACACGAATACTTTGAATAGCTCCCGTGAGTGTGATCAAAACATTCTCCCTGTCAACAACTGCATTCAACATACAAAGCAGTATATATGCCACGGAGAGTATATCCATATTACGTCACAGTTCATCAATCCGTATTCAGAATTGGGGTCCAATATAGTAGCACTTAATAGTGCGGAAAGCGCAGCAAATTGGGTGGAATAACATTGGTCTAGTGATCTCAGGGTGGCCGCGGAGCGTGTGGTTCTAAAATCGATATGTAAGTAGGAAAATTATTTTATAAATTTCTCAGCAATAACCCGAAGGTTGGGATTATAGCCATGTGATCATACAAGATAAATATTTTTATATTATACAGGGTGAAAGGGACATCAACGCGCAACCGTTTATCATGCATTCAGTACATGATTCTGGACCTGGACTACGTTGAAATTTTTCGTCGGCTTTTTCTTAATTTTTACGTTTTTTTCTGCAGTTTTTTTTTTACTTTAAACTTTATAAAATCATTATTTTTGATATTACTAAATCGTGGTGGAAATAAGTTAGTCAACAAGTTGTGTTACGGACATTGAGGTCTGTCATCTATCACAACACTTTAAAAACGTATGGGTCTGACATTTACGAATCACGTGATTTCGACAGATACATGCAGCAGTGTTGAGAATTATACTTATTCTCTAGAAACTGTAGTTTGTACATTTGTCTACAGGTATAGGTTGCGCCATACCGGTCGTTGTTTGATGTCGGCACTTGGGGAGGCGTTTTTCATGCATACAATTGTATAATGGATTATTAATATCTCAGCCCACCCTTAGAGAGATCTCATACATGTATGTGACATACATGTATGAGATCTCTCTAGTTCATCAATCAATATTCAGTATTGGTTCTCACTAATAGTGGGCGGCCAAGCACGTTGAGAATTCCAATTCCAAGCCTTAATTGACAATTTTCAAACAAGGCAAATCAAATTACAATACCCAGCCTGGGAGTCAAATATCGGACCTTGAGAGGTTCAACACGATTGTTGGAACTAGAAACAGAGAAAACGACCGAAATATTTTATCTGTAGGTAAAACAATTTTCATTCTCATTTCCCATACTTCCGCATTTTCCATCGACAAGATAAAAACATCGTTGGTACAGTTTAGCCCTAAATGTAACACGACTTTAGTGTTTTAGGCCCGTTTTCACTAAAAAAAAACATGTTTAAAATAAAAACGTTTGTTTACTTAAAAGTCGAACCGTAACGAATGATTTTGTCTTTAATATTTGATCAATTGATCATTTATTGTCAGGTAACTTGGGCCTAATATATTTTCTATTAGACTAACTTTACTATTTATGGTGTACGTACGTACTTACGACGTATGGAACTGATTAGCCCAATAAAAAAGTACATAAAAAACATTTTGAAACAGTAAACCGCTCAATAACTCTTGAAAATAATTTCAATGTCAATTCATTCAATCCTAATTTGTTTTAGACTAAATAAATATCCGCAAATCCAGTGGCGTTAGTGAGTAGGGAGAGTAAGGCTGTTCTGCAAATAATCGTATATTATTCGGATGTCGTTTTTAACACAATACATTGAATTACTACCACATTACATTACATACCAATACCAAATACTTATGAATCTAGACTCTAGAGTGTCTTTAAAAACATAAAAAGACAATCACGGTATCTTGTGTCAATGTTTTTTAAGGCCCTTACAAGGTACCTATATATACCTATTTCTATTCAACTATATTCATATAACAACGCACGGCTGAAACATAACTAGTAGTAATATAGTGTAGTAGTACTAAACCGGAATGTAAACGGGCCTTAACATCACCTATTATGAGCACCTAAAGTTCAGCGATGACGTTTTTAGCTCCTATTGTGATACGAACCGTGAATTTCAATTCAGAGCAATAAATGAGAATTTTGGAACAAGATAATCCAATTACCATTTTGCCTGACCTTGGATTTGAACTCGGGATCATAGAAGACATTGCTGCCACCAGACATTATGTAGAGTAAGACAAAATAATTAGTGAAAAGTGAACTATTAGAATGAAGACTGAATATGGTTGAATGGCTAACTAATGCATGATAGCTTAGTTGGCAAAGCACGCTACGCCAGTGGTCGTGACTTTTAATCCTGCTGTTGTAATAATACTATTTCTACAAGTAAAAGCTTAACATGAGCCACATATTTATATTACCTAACCATATCAACTAAGTGAACTATTAAGAAAAGACAAATTCATTCATAAAGCTTTGTTTAAATCCACACATACTTTCCGCTTCGGAATTGAAGAGCGTTTGAAATATTTTCCTTCGACCCACATTCCACTTGCATTTTTAATTGATCCGAAATTCGAACATACACACACCAAAAAAAAAAAGAAATGCTCTGAATATTTTCTCATGATTTGACAATGTAGTAAGTATGTATTTGTTTTGTGAGCGTTTATTTTTCTACATGTAAAAGGCTTTTGGCGCCTTTGTACAGCTTTTCATAAACTCTGTGTGGAAAATATTCCTTTGACTATGCTTCAACTATTTATATTACAAGTTGTTGATTAATTTTTATACACACGCAAATAGTGGCTATGTGTTTGTTCTGATAAAGCAAACCCTAGGTCCCTATATTAGTCTAGGAAGTTCTGACAGAGCAGGTCAGGCTCAATGTTTCTGGCGTAAGTACTATTATATGTAGGTGCGAATACTTCACAACAATAACCGATAAAAATCTCTACACTTTAAAGAAATAGCCTCAAGACATTACGTCGGAAACGGGAGTTAGCATAGCTGCATAGAGGTGCCCCATATAAAATTGGCAAAAGGTTAACTATCAACACTACAAATTTGATACTTACTGTGAGAAGCAGCTTGTCTATCACTGTAAGTCACTGATAATTCCCTCTTAGTATGCAACGACAACTTCGGCAAGTGTAAGTAGTGTCGGTGAAAAAAGATAAAAGGATTTCAAAGTTTCTAAAGTGATTTTTTTATTGTTAAATCTATTCGATTATATAATATTATTTTTTGTAAAAATGTATCATGACATATCGTAATTTTATTGGTTCGGTATTTTATATGTATTTTATTTTATAAAAAATGATAATTACGTTCTTTGATAATTAATTTTAAACTTACATTTATGTTCATCAATTTATGCCCTTGACTGTACCACTAATCTATTCTTAGCTGAGCGACGAGACCACGGATATCTAATTACAAAATCAACTGCAACAGAGACTCAATCTATTCTCAACAATGGCAAAGTTGAACAGCGTCCTTGAAGATTGTCGCGTAAAGGTAGATATGTAGAACCTTTGTCAAAGTTATGTGCCGAAGATATCGGTTACGCTTAAAGGTACAGAAGCGAACAAAGGGTGCATAATGGCACGGTCATCGTGCTATCTTTATTACCGCCACGTTTATGGCGCCCTGGTACTAACGCGCCTGATCGCACCCGCACCTTGGAGACACACAACCTTGGATATCACCTAATACAAGTTGAGTACACTTCAGGAAACAATGCAATGTTACATGCGCGGCTATTGTAGTACTAATGAGGAAGGGAATAAGGGTGGTAATAGTGTTTAGGTGGCGTGGTAAGGGCTTGCATTTATTTGAAACGTGCGCGCAACAAGTGCGGCGCAGATAGAGGGCGCGGGATGTGGGGTGCGGGGGATGCTCATTGATCAGCCGGCGCCTGTTGCTCGACCTGATACCCCCCACCCCCCACTGACCTGCCCTCCCTCTTGATGGGCTTGACGTGTGTAATCAAACTGACATGTGGGACTAAGGGTAGAAATAGATTGCTCATCATTCATATTTTGAAACAAATATTTGAATTTTGATTTAGACTCAAAAATCACATCAGGTACTCGAATATCTAAAACAAGAGGAATTTCGGGTTAACTTTTGACGGGAGCGCTTATTTAGGTAATTAATGATCCTCTTGGGTTCAATATTAAGATATTATTAGAGCATAATGGGCCAAATTGGTAATTTTCGGTGCGTAAACAAGGCTTTGATGAGCTACATGTAAACAGTTTATGAGAGGATAATCGTTGAGCCAAATGTGTGTTTTGTCGAGTGTTTGTTGATAAATAATAATATAATTTCGGCTGGTATTTGTTGAATGTATGGGAATCCGATTGTGACGTTTTATATATTATTGTTATATTATTCTGTATGTATTCTGTAACAAGTCGTATCTAACTTTTTCCACATTTTTATTTCTCAGTGTAAATCGTGTGGCACTCGTAAAGTATTTTCTCATGTAATTTTGTTCTAGAGGAGGGAAAATCTTTAACAACAATTCGCCATCATTTTATGTACAAAAAAAAAACAATACCAATGTAATTATGTAGGGACATTCTGTCTGCTATTTACTGGATCTTGTTAAACTTATTTACCGTAGTATACAACCGTAAACCTCACTTAGGAACCGATTTATATGAAAATTTCATTGCTTGATAATGGAACGATTGAGGAAATTGTTCACAATGTTTTGCTCGCTGGTTAAGAATTTTTTACTTTCCGACATAGATACAAAACAAAATCAAATAGAACCAACAGAAATGATATTATTAAACAAATTTTCAGCGCTTTATAACTGAGTTTCCACTCTGCAATACAGAGATTAAGTTAATTGCATTTAGATTAAGAGAAAGTAAACTGCATATTTTATTTAGTTTATCCAACTAGCGCTCGGGCCGCCATCGCTAGGGAAGCCGCGCTCCACGCTAATAGGCTGTTATGTCGCGCCGGGAAAATGGCGCGAAACAATACCCATAAATATTACTGGACCGTATCATTTTATCGGCAAACTAAATATTTGTAGCCGCTTGTTTGTATTAATTTCCACGTATTATTTTTATTTTATTTTTTATTTTATTTTATTATTCTGGGAAAACTTACAGCTAGTACAATAGAATAAGTAAAAAAAAAATTAATATAAGGCCAATTACAAGTTTTCACTTATAAACAAACTAATACAATCTGATAGGTATACAACGTAGACGACAGGTAAACAAAAAGAAATACATGTAAAAGAGTCACAAGAAAAATGGTTATTACATAACAAAGAAACGTTTACTAAGACTCCTTTTTAAATTCGGGATACTACAATTAAACAAATCCAGATCGAATTCCCGACACTCCATATTGAACGCTCGACACACTCTAACTGGGTAGGAGTTTTGTCTATAGTTAGACCTAACAAGAGGTACATGCAGGGGATCTGATCTCCGCAGAAATGCAGACGGCACACGAAGTCCGATCTTGCTTACAAGTTCGGGGACGTCAGTAGACCCGTTCATAACACTGAATAGGAATGAAAGATCCGCAATTTTTCTTCTTTCCTGTAGCGGAAGAATATGGAATTTCTTACACCGACTTATGTAATGAGGGAGATAGGTGTTAGAACGAAATTGAACATACCTTAAAAATTATACTGATACTGATCATTTATATTCAATGATCAATAAATAAGAAATGAATGTGTCCCCGCTAGGCTGACAACGCAACGCTACAAAGAGCGCTGATTTATTTCTGTCACTTTTCCACTTCCGACAAAATTACGAATAAAAAAGCGCACGTGGATACTTAAACGTGGTCTTGTCTCGACTTATTCTATTCTCTTCGTCCCTAAATACATTTCTGCGCGCAGGATATGGGTGACGAAATGAATTTTCTTTTCTATACCTTGAAACATACTTATATTGAATGTAATAAAGGCTGTGTATTTTAACGACCGTATTAAACCCACGTGAAGTCATTTAAACGAGCTCATCTGACTTTACATTTGCAGTAATCTCGAATTTCCTGAGGGCTCTACGCTACCTGAATTCAAAGTATATTACTCATAAGCTGCCGTCCTAAAAATCTCGTAAACAAAGTCCCCTTTCTACTCATTTTTATTCGTAAGTTTTCATTTTTCCTGAAGCACTGTTGACTGTGTACTTAATAACTTCGTTGAAAGTCCGAATGAGGGTACTTAAGACATTTAATCTAGACAAAAAAGGGATACAACAGACCTTAGGGTATTGCAGGGGTTAAGGGCTCAGGCAATTAGGGTGAGATGTCGCGCCGGGCGGAAGGATGGAGGATATATGAGTAGATACAATATGACAAGACGGACTGCTAGTGACGACAGATTGGCAGGCCGACTGAATTAATTGAAGTGCGGAAATTAACTGAGTGTAGTAACTTAATGAGAAACTGTAATAAATGGTGTTAAAATAGAGTATTTAACGAGACACAAGTTTAATATAATAATACCACGTCCCACTGATGTTTAAGGTCTCTTCTCAGTATGAGAAGGGTCAGGCCTTAGTCCACCATACTCTTTCAGTTAATATAAATGAAAAGCGGTTCACCAAATTTATAGCTGCAGCAAAACACCCAAATCAAATTATTCTCTAGATTGGTACTGTAAATCAGGTGCGAAGTGTCATTAGTTAGAAGGTTACGTTATATTGTATATACTTTGTACAGAATACAAGCCGAGATCGTCCAGTAACGGGTGCAACGATGGCCGTCTGGGTCGAAAGGACGTCCCCAACCGGCGGCGCGTCCGCCAGCCTAACTAGACGTCTAGTTTACGCAGACGTATAAGATTTATGGGACCTAGACAATCTGGTCTAGTAACCAAAATTAATGGGAGCAGATGAATGAATGGAATGGAGGTACATTTTACTCTAGAGTACGAACAAGACGGTTAAACACCTAAGCAAAGGTGTATATATAGGTAGGTATATTCATTTGTGGGGTAAAATATTTAGTTGGAGGTGCTTGAAACTCGATATATCTACGTCACGCCGATGCTTCGTGGCCAGTGACAAATGGTGCTATCTACAAATGTCCTTGGGGCATTATGGACACGTTAGAGTTTTTCACGATATTCTTGTTTTCATTGTAAATGAAAAATGTATTGGTACAATCGTGTTTGAACTCTTATGATATCACGTTTCTCTACAATGTTGTACGTGGAGGTGTTAGGGCATCAGTTTTCGCATCTAACTTTTATTTAAAGCTTAGGTAGCGGTCAAATCGACTGGCTGTTTTAAAATTTCTGAAAAGTTTACTTGGTATATTATATAGTAACGACGCTAGATAAAGACTTGCCAACAAACTTGCAAATGTGAAAACAATTACTGCAAGTTTGTCACTGTATTTTAAAGTTTCACAAAGCAGCGCACTGCAGTTTCGTTTTGTTTCGTGACATTTGAATTCCAATCTGGCGTGTAATACAATCAAAACTTTTTACAACTGTCGTTATCTTTATGACAGGACACGGGTGAAGTCTGCGGAGTCTGTGAACTAGAGCTTGAGTGGCATAATAAAAGAAAGCTTTGTATCCTAGACAGACATTTATTTCCTGAATAGCTCGTAACATGTTGTGTTATTTTCTGCGTTGTTCTCTGCAGAATGGCCTACTATTTTATTTGCTGTGGCATATATACATGTATATATATTTATATTATCTTCTATATTATTACATTATCTACAGCGTGGTTTATTATCGCGTTTACGATGTCCAGTAAAACGTCGCTGCGGTCCTAAAACGTCGATGTCAAAATAGGCCAGGAAATTGTTGATCGGCACCGTACTTCGAAAATTGAAGGTAGAAGAGAGTAAAAAAATATAAATATGTAAGCGTAAATAGAGGATGGACTACCTGTGAAAAAAATACAGTTATTTTGTTCTAAGAACCAATACATGATAATACATCATAAAAATGCAAGTCATTTTCCATAATCTTGCGGCTCATCGAGCAGTGAGCTGCCACGCTATGGGGTGTTATGGTTTTCTAGATATTTTTAGAGACTTTTCCGGACTCCACTCTAGTTCCGGATATAGCTGAACGTGACTAAGAGTCTTTATTAAACTGTAAATTGCGATTAGAAGCTATACCGTCGATGTTCAAAAACAGAGAGCTTGTTAAACGCCTGTTGCTAAAAGTTGCTATACAATAATTTAGTAAATTTTTAAACCAAAATGATTTTCATAAAATTTTATGTTAACTCTTTATTTATGAGCTAACTTTCTGTTGTAGAAAATACTAATGCTTATCTAAGCCCCGTGTCTTATATCTAAAGGCTGTCGCGCTAAATTATCGACGTAACCGAGAGTTGGCTAATCCAAGGAGATTGACGGGTGTCATACGGGTGCTTTGGGCAGGGTATCGTTGTTTTGGGCTCGAAAAGTACCTAGTGAGAAACATAAAGTAATCAGAAGCCCCGACCTCTGAGTAAACACAACTCACAGTGACTCGGCACCGCTGACCCGGCTCCCTAATAAATTCAAAACTTTTGACGCCTGTTGCCTTACAAATCTGCGATCCTCGGATATATAATTACTTTGAGGGGCCCTGATATCCGGATATGCATACTTCTTTCTACGAGACCACAGAAATAATTTAAGTTAATTCAACCAAATTACGGAACGAAATATTGAATTGAAAGGTCCGGCAGGCTCGCCCCGAGAGAGTGGAAGTAATCTGTGATTTTATATTTGCAGTATTTTTTACATACGAAATGATGGAATTGTCCTATTTTCTTCGCTTTGTTTTATTTAAGCGACAGAGATAACTGGCTGAATATATTTCTCATTGGTCTTTGTATTCTTTTTCACACTGTCGAGATAAACCGGTTCATTTTTGTTGCTGATTTAATTAAATAACAATAATAAAAGTAGAATGTAGTCGTTATTTTAACACAATATAAAAGAATACTTTAGTTGCATGAAATTGTGCAAGTACCCATACTTTTAACTTAACGTCAAAAGCAATAATTAAACTAAAAGTTAATTTAATTTGTAACTTTCACGCGTGAGGTACCAGGGCCACATAGGTAGCTGCAGTATGAAACATGTAATCGCCACAACGCAACGCCCCTAGAGTGCTCTAACACGACGCCCATACACTCAGAATAGATTTATTTATTCTACCCAAGTCTGGCTTTTTCATTTGTTATTCGACTCCCGAAGGCTATATCAACATTAATAGATCAACTTGATTAGCACTCGTGATCAATCAATTTATATCAATGTAATCAATAATAGTAGAATAGGTTCTTTGTTCAAAGGCTTTGTTGCGATTCCTAGATATTATTTCTAATTCAAACAACAGTTACTCGCGCTAATTTTGGAATACGCAGACGTTAATTAAATTTATTGGAGAAATAAATACAAGCTTCTTTTTCTTTTTTTAAAAAACGTTGCCGCACCCTAGGATTTCTCCTGTATCGTGGGTACAGTTTACACACAACCAGACCCGAAACAACTATCTGTACATTATACAAATATTTGTTCCGTGCGGGGATCGAACCCGCGACACATAGCGCAGAAAGCTAATCGCTTATTCAGTGCGCCAACCGTGTCGTCACTAGCTATGATATAGTTTGATAGAGAATCTGTTTTACGTAGGTCATTTCAAACATCCCATTATTTTACTTAAGGTGGAGACTAGCAGGTTTCAGTAGCAAGAGAACTCAGCGGCGACGGCATGTCTCTAGGACGATGCGAGAGGTGCGAAACAAAGCCGAAAAAAGACAACCACAAGCAGAGATCACAGTAGCTCCGTGTACAGAGTGACTGGTGTACTAGCCTCACAGATATCTATTTATGCACGCATTTATAGTGGCATAGAAAAAAGTCTCGCATCACCTACAGAATGATCTAGGGCTGCCACTGTGAGACGCCGAGCGCAGGGTTGTGAGTCCTCGGCTATAATCTAATGCATTAATTATCATTTGTTTTCAATGTTGCCCATCCACATAATATAATGCCACACACTTTCCCGAGCCGATCACACACACATAACTAAGAATAATAAATATTAAATTACCAATATATAGCGATGTAACGTACGGGTATTTGGCGCGTGGGAGTGTACTGGGAAACGTAACTACAAAACAGTATCTATGGCACGAGACTATTTACTTATGCATGAGGGCCATCTCTCATCTCGAGTGCTCTTACTTTTGGCTTTAAGGACACCGACACCCTTTATCATGAGTGTAACTCGGTTTACTCCGTAATAGAAAACATGAGGAAAAAGTAAATCAGGAAATTCCTTCAGAAATATATGGTACAGTTGAACAAAGAGATGATTTTTTTTTCAAGAAATTTTGGTTTCTTTCGAGTAATATATTTAAAAAAAAATGGTAGTCGAACTATATTGAAAATATCCATCTTTAGTTCTTTAGAAAAATTATCAATTTTTGGTGACCCAGTTTACCTCAAAGTCAAAAGTCAACATTTTTAATTTCATCTAGGTTGTTACACGCACTTTTAAAAAGTCGAGAGTCTAGCTAGTCGCACGTTTCCAAAGAGGGGTAGGTCCTATGAAGAAGAGATCGGCAAGAAATTCCATGGATAGGTACTCATTTAAAAAAATAAAAAGTTAATTTACCATTAATAATCTTACATTTAACATCCATTATATATATAAGAAAAAACAAATTTATCAAAACGTTACATAGCATAATGAGGTAATGACAGTACAAGTTAAAAAAGTATTTCGAATAAATCTTTCTGTGTTAGACTACTTACCTACTATGTACATACATACATGTGTCCCTTAAGGGTTCGTGTGGTATGTCGGTGGATTATAGGAATACCTACGGCAGCTGTCATGAGCACCGAACACATTAGGTGGTGGTTATGAAGAGCCATAAATCCAATATGCGTGAACATATAATAATATTTTTTTTTTAATAATAATTATGTTTATTGTGACTACAAAGGCCCACTTGTTAGTAAAAACTTAAGATTTAGGGTTAGTAATTTAAAACAGATGAAATTTATAAGCGACAGGGTTGGCCACGTCGCACCAAAACATTTACAAAATGCGCCAGTATTGGAGCATCATGCTGGTCAGCTAAAGCCTTCAGGATGCTAGATATATAATAGAATATAATATAATAGTTTTAGGTTCTTGAGTCACTCTGGCCATCTCAAGGTAGACCGCATCATATATGGAGGCCGTCAGAAGCCAACCGAACTAACCAAAGGACATTGATCTATTTAATAATGAAATTTCGGAACCGCTGTGGTTAGATACGAAGATCAGAGTCTTTTTTAAGTTAGACTGGATCCTTAAAAGCTTACCCAAATCATCATCTGCCCAGCCTTTTTCCAGAAAAATCTAATAAAACTTTAGCCGACCCGAGTATCGGACCCCGGACCTCACGTTAAGCAGCGATGTTTGCGACCACTAGACTAAGAGGCAGGATCTATAGGAGGGTGATAACATTTTGATTCTGGATTTCAACAACAATGCCGCCTACCGGCAGCCTAATTACGTAAAAAAGCGACAGCAACGCGATAGCCACGCGACAGCAATCTCACTGTCAGCCAATACATTATATGTCACAAAAATGACGTTTGACAGAAGTTATCGCGCGATCTATGCCTGTCGCTACATCGGTAATTAGGCTGCGGGTCCAACTATAGCGAAAAACAATCCAGGTGACCACATAACAAAAAAAAAACTCCTTAATCTATCAAGCAGATTAGGAGGGGACGAATTACGAGCACACGCACACCGGAATTTTATATAAAAGATATTTATATGAAGTTGGTCCCAATACTCATACACATATAGCTGTATTTGTTAAAACCACTTAAAACCGATGTGATAAATGGTTGTGATGAATGAAACATTTAATTTAGTGTTTCAGCAATATAAATCGTGTAATATCGTGAAATTACATTTATTATAATCATTTACAGGGCTTAACATTCTTGATCAAACATAATCCTATTACTAATATATTCTTAAGTGGATTATGCTCCATATTAAATATTGTAAGTAATCGTTCATCGTTAAGTGCTTCGCTATCTTCTATTATATACATAAAATACTTATGTGGAATACGTATGAAGAATAACTGCATTGTTGTTATTTCAGAGATGACTGAATATACAAACAAATTTACATGTAAATATGCAACTTATTTAAGTAAACGTGTCTCGGAGCTATAAAAAGGTTGGTACTTTAAATGAAACTTAATTTCTAACTTAAGTTAGTGTGTACATGAGCTATGTAGAGGAATATCATATTATTAGAAAGATACATACTCTTTTATCGTGTTCTTGAATATTGCGGGGTACCTATATATTTGTCTCGAGCAAGCTTCAACGCTTCAGCGCAGCTTGGTGATTTTATATTTGTCAAAGTTTTGCCTGAGGCTTCGACGGCGCGATGAGTTTTTGGCTACAATTCGAAACACTCCACGATGTAGGTATATTTATGCAAAAGCGTATAGGGGTCAACGCAAGCCAACTTTGTATAAAATACTTTCGGTTGAAAAATCTAACTTAAGTAGTTTCAATAATGACCGTGAATTAATTCAATAGAACCTTTACACTTGAAATTCAGAGATAAACTGGTAAATTAATAGGCACTTTAAAACTTAATTTCTGATGAAAAACTTTCTGAACGAAATTCCGAATACAAATTACTTTTAGATTACTATTAATACATCTTTGATCTTTGATTTCTTAAATTCAATAAATTGGACAGATAAAAGCATAAAAGGAGATAGCTTTTGAATTTATTGGCAGCGTACGTTTTATTGAAATGGATGAATAAAGCATATCTTCCAACTTTTGAAAATCTCGTACGTTCTTTTTACTATTCTTTTTTAGCAGAAATACTTCTTTTGCTTGAAAGTTTTGGGATGTATGTGGAATTATTGATCTATGTACGTATTACATAAATCTTTAGAAGGTAAAATTGATAAATTGAAGTTGGCTTGACATTTTTAGCTTCTTTTTATGTCAAAGATTTCCGTTTAACAATCACATGATTAACATTATAATATTAACATCGTTGGACAATATTTTGCATATGACAGCATAATTACTTTATGTAAGATGTCGGGATATTTTTCTGAAAAATATTTCCCGGCGTTATAATTTATTTTTGTACATCACGCCTGTATTCCCCGAAGCGTTATGCAGAGGTATACTATTGTACACCCACATTTCGAATCCCATGTAATAGATGGCGGGCCTATTGTCATCTACCGAGCATAGTTCCAGACTCTGTGCTGCTACTGAGAATTTCCATACATAAATATATGTATGGAAATTCTCAGTAGCAGCACAATAGCAGAATAAGCCAATAACATCGCCCGACCCGGGAATTGAATCCAGGACCCCACGCTCAATAGTCGCGCTTGCAACCACTAGACTAACGAGGCAGTCATTTATTTTATTATTAGTCAGTCATTTATTTTATAATCAGTCAGTCATTTATTTTATTATTAGTTAGTCATTTATTTTATTATCAGTCAGTCATTTATTTTATTATTAGTCAGTCATTTATTTTATTACTAGACTACACACTATAGTTAATTTATATTTCTTAAACACCCGCGACCCGCCCCGGCTTAGCACGTGTACAAATGAAATTGACATGTCCACATAAAAATATATAAAATAAAAGAAAATTTTTGATTTGATTTTTTAGAAAAAAAATTTCTTTTTTCATACAAACTTTGTCGTGAGAATTACGCACACAACTCAAGTGTGTCTCAAGTGATGCTCCGTCATACATGTGGTAATTGATTTTTATTTATATAGATATGATTACAAAAAAATGTTTAGAAACGATAGTGACAAATGGGGTCCACCCACGCAAATATATCAGCAACTAAACACCCAGTTGGCCACCAGCCACCAATACCAGGAAACAGCGTGTCATCTATCACGTCACTTTGCTCCTCATTTATCTCTATCAACTGTGAGTCGTGAATGTTCTGATGTTCGAGTGAAGGAAATGGACCGCAATCGCGTAGACGATCGGCAACCAAATGATTATTAATTTGGATTGTATAATATGTAACTACAGACTCTACAAAGTACCTAGCTAAATTAGTTTCATAAACATGTGTGACCAAGTCTAAACTTGTATAAATACCTAGAAGAAAACTTGAAAAGGAATATTTTCCTGATCGTGTCAATTATTTTTAAATTTTCTTTGTAGAATGTCGACATATTGCAGTATTTATAGTCTTGAAATGTTAGAAGTCATTTAACAAGATCTTGAAAGGAATTCGGATATAGACTTTTATTAAAATACAAATTGTTTCGACAACAGCGCCACCTACCGGCAGCCTGATTACGTAAAAGAAACTACAGCAACCCGACAGCGATGTGAAAGACACGCGACAGCCACGCGAAAGCCACACGACAGCCCCGTGACATCCACGCAACAACCGCGCTACAGTCACGCGACAGCAGTCTCACTATTTTTAGTCAATATATGACACAAAAATCACATTTGACAGAAGCTATTGTGCGATCTACGGCTGTCGCAATCTGATTGCTACATCGGTAATTAAGCTGCGGGTATAACCATAGCTAAGAAACATCCATAAGTACAAAAAAAAACATCAAAACCGATCAAGTCGTGGAGAAGAATTACGAATACACGCACACCGGAATTTTTATACTTAAAGTACACCCAAAAAAAAAAAACTATTTTCAAGAGAATCTTAACATAATAATAACGTAAAGTTCAATGGTAAGAAAATGAAAATAGTTGTGATACAAGGGTGCTTGAGGGTTCAGACCAAAGAGAAATGTTAGATACGCTACCCTGAATATTGTATGTTAGAGAGCCGCAACTCTTCGTATAAATTATGATAATGATGAATGATGATGATACTTTGTTTATGGTTAGGAAATATTTGTAATAAAAAGTTTTGGACGTATAATTTTTGTCTTAGTAGGATCAGAGTCGGTTGGGTCATCTCTGAAATGAGGTTGTACCAATGAGCAAATGTAACCCGACGAATAACAGGTGAAAAAGAGATACAGGGTCAACGGCTATGAAGAAAATAAATAAATAAATCTGGTAAATAAGAAATATTATAAATAATCGATTAAGATTATTTAATAGGGTTTTAAATAAATATAGTTCTACTCTGTACCTCTGTCTTTTAATTAAATAATAAATTACTTGGATACTCATAAAACTTCATCTAAATCTATATAAATATTTGATGACACGGTTGTCCAGTGATTAATCTATCTAATGCTGCGCTACGTGTTGCGGATTCAATTCCCGTACGGAACAAATATTTTTATATACATATTGTTGTCTACAGATTCCTACAGATTGTTGTTCCGAGTCAGACTGTTGGTGAAGGAGAATATTTGTGTTTGTGAAGGCATTATTCGAAAGATAGTCAATGTGTAAAAAATAAACTGTGCGTACTGTATACTTATCTCTTAGTTCGATTGTTCTTATCTGTAATAAAAGCAAACTATACAAGAATACATGTAGTACACCCGCCCACAAATTCCAAAAAGTTACTGTGGCTTAATATTCGTGCAGAGGTTTACACGAGTATTTCACGGTATTTTTAACTTAAGTATAACAAACGCACCAAAATAAACAAAATGCTAGAGTAACAAATGTCAAACTTTATTGGATCTCACCAAAAAAACCCGCTTTTTCATGACGGTTTGTAGCCACCGCGTGAAATCCGAAACTCTCCACATCATAGATAGATAGATAGAACTATACGCCACGGGCATGGCTATACATTGTTTAAGAACACAAACAGCCTTCAAGGACTAAAGAAAATATGCCGAGAAAACATGAAGAAGAATTGTGTAAGACAAGTACCAACAGTCTGCCATTATGGCCCATTGTCTGACAGCACCACAATAACCCACTCACCTCACTTATTTTTTACAACTGGCGCGAAATGACAAACATTTTTTTTATTCCCTCATCACGACGGCGCCACTGACAGACAGCCATTTTGATTAATTAAACTTTATAATCATTCCGTTATGTCATTAGTTCCAAAACTAAAAATTGGCGCTTTGAAATTCATAACAGCCAGTGGCGTTAAGTACGGTAATTAATTCGGAATTCAATTTCTCACTTCAATTGGATTTTTATGGAGGCCATATTGGTCTCGTGTATTGCTACTTTGATAAGTAAATTTACATCGAATATTTCAAGGTAAGTTAGTTGATGGAATATTATAAGGTATGGAAGCTTTTTTGATGTTTCAATTTATTTTTAATACGTCGCAATACGTCTATATTTTGTATTATATTCTGCGTTATTTATTGTGGGTTCGACCACCCGGAAAGAAATTAATTTGTGCTCAACCCCCTGTGCGGTGGTATGTTTTATGGAGCCTTCGGGAACTGGCGGGTTATCTTTTGGCGAATCTGTTTAACGGGAGATTTCCCGAGTATTTTTTAATCTCACATTTTTGTCCATTGGGGTTTAAAGAGTTTTGAATATTGTGAACAATGGACGTCCATATGATTGTACAAATCATAATCTAGTATAATAGTCTTATGTGAGGGTTTTTTTGAAAGTGTCAAGTTACCGTATGTCTTACGGCCATTAGTGCTACATCCATGTATAGCCACACTTAAATGACACCACCATTTCAGCTGTGGTATGTGGCTGATAGGCCTTCGAGCCTTAACATTGGAATCTAATAGCTACCGTCTAAATGTACGTACCTGGCGTACAATCACCAATGCGATTAAAATCACCACCTTGTTTTCATACGTAGCGATTTCCGTCGAGCGTCTACGCGCGTAGTGGACGGTACGCTACGATGGTCGTAGGCGCGCGGCTACGAATGTACGTAGCAATACTTTGCGGCACAGAGTTGAATGATGAGCGCTTTGCACTCAACAATCCACGTATTCTGACTGCTTGCAGATATTGTCGCTTTGTCGCGGCAAAAGTCTATCCTATCATCAATCTTTCTTTGTATCTGACCAACTGAATTTCAGTATTTTACATAGAGCGTCGGCCGTCTGACCTCCACAACCCTAATAGTCTGCATGGCCAAATTGATGTTGAGTGTGATCTATCTTGTGCTATGCGTCATCTACATAATATTATTATGACGGCCGACGTAGCCTCTCACGTGGAAAAATTGCCCTGCCCCTTAATAGCGAGCCGAAGAACTTTTACCAATGTTATGTCTGAAAGCCAATATTTATAACTTAAATTTTCTTACAAAAAGCAGGTATTTTCAAAGGTCAGTCGGGTGTCAAATGTTTCTAATAACAATGTCTAAAGGGGTCAGTCGGGTCACATGTAACAAAGAAAGTTTATGTTTGGTATATTAATATTAAGTTCTCGTAAACACGCAAGTCTAATGTCAAGCTATTTTAGTTGTATTTGATTGTAATCTCTACTAAAATGTAGTTTTCCTTCGCTAAAGGCGTTGAGTGTGCCGCTGAAGCGAAACAATCGAATCTAGGCAGTTAGTTTCTGCTTTGTTTAAGTTCCCCAATGAAAGGGTTTTGTTTGCTACTTGTTAAAGCTAATAAAAGAAGGTTGGGCTTTTTGCGCTTGAAGGGTTTTAAGGAAGTTTATGGGATTATCGTAATACAAAAAACTGATTCATGTTTGTATTTTTATATATGTTTTTATATTCTTTTCCTGAAATTGATTTAAATATTTTATCATTAAAATATAATATAACTTAATATCATCACAGTTAATTAGGCAGAGATGTTCTATTGTACATACACATTTGACTTGCCGTTATTGAGTCCTACGTAATACAGGGCCAGTCTGAGAAATTCCATGTAGAAAACCCAATAACACTTTGTCCAATCCGGGAATCGAACTCAAGACCACAAGATTATACGCGACCACTAGACCAATAAGGCAGTTGTTAATAAAATCGCTAATTAATAGAAGTTTCAATTTGAAATTGTAGTAACGTAACATTTTTATATATCACTCTTGTTGTCTGATGTAAGGTATATATAACTTATATTTTATTTTTATTTTTTTCTTTAAAATAACATTGCCACACACTAGGATTTCTCCTGTATCGTGGGTACAGTTTACATACATACATGTCACATGCACAAACAACCAGACCCGAAACAACTATCTGTAGATCATACACATATTTGTACCGTGCGGGTATCGAATCCGCGACACGTAGCGCAGAAAGCTAATATCTTAGCCACGGCGCCAACCGTGTCGTCAGTCACCAATGCGATTGATGATTGACGACATCATCATCGTCGTCAATCATCAATCGACGATTTAGCTTGTATATGTATGTTTGTTTACATATACAAGCTAAATCGCTAAAGTTCCCATTAGATTGCGAAGAGCTCAATAGTTGGTAATACAATCATAAAGAGTAACACCGCGTGTCTTTTCCAAGCATCTTTATACTTAGAAAAGTCACGCGGTGTAACTCTATATTTTTATTGCAAAAACATTTCTTGTAAACAAGAAATTAAACGAGAAACCCAACCATTTAGCAAGTTATGGAGTAACAAATTGTACTATTAAACTAATTTCGCCGTTTGGGGTGAGTCGGACATAATGTACGCTTGTGCTCAGCCCTCTGGAGTCAGAAGCTAAATGTAATTGTCCGTAACCGACCCTTCGGTGCGTTTCCGCGTAATGAATATTATAACACGTGCCAAATTAACCTAGACTTTACGCTCCGAGAGGCTGTATAGTTCGTTGTCAAGGCCAAATTAATTTAATGTTTTTTTTTTATCGTTGACTCGTGGGGCGGTGTCGATGACCTTAACTTTGTCTCTACGTTTTAAACTTTTTAAATATTCGTAAAGTTCATAATTATGGAAGCCTAGGGAATGAATCAGGTTTCAATGAATTAGTCACGCCCGAGTGAAGTGCTTAGCATATTTTAATTTCCGAGCACTATTTTCATAAAATATTAGAACAGTTTTACTCTTCTGGTGAAAGAACATGTGATAATATAGTTTGGCAAAGTGCATTGTAACTCCAACAATGAATAAATTTCATAGCTGGTATCTAAATATTGGAATCTATTTGCGCTGTATTTTGTCTGTTTACATGGCACATATTTGAGTAACAAATGTTCCGTGCCACGAGAGATAAAAATAAAAGTCGAACCGTCGAACCCTTGTTTATCTGTCCTCCGTCTGTCACGGTCATAATTTACAAAACATTTGATGTACAATCGTGGAAATTGGAATATAAATTAGTGTTCGTGATTGCAACAAGGTTGATGGAATGTATGAATCAAAACAAGCTTTGGAACAAATTACATGGAAATCACGTAGATTCTATCGGAAAGTGGATGATCCAAAGCGTAGTGCTCAATAGGGAATTGAGTTAGAGTGAAATTAAATGTGATAAAGCGGCAAGGATTGAACGAAGACGTTTAACATTCCAACATGTTTGTCGAGATCGTTCAGATATCTGTTCTCAATATAAGGCAGTGAATCGAACTAGATTTAGTCCCCACATTTATTAGCAAGAAATAGAAGCGTTACAAATAACGTACGTATTCTTTGAGCCTTTCCTATCCTTAACGTAAATCCTGTGAGCTTTCCCTTCGTTGACTTACACGATTTGTGGCATTACAGACATCTGTGATAGACGATTTAACAGAACTCGTGGCACAAATACGTACTTGAAAATATATGTCGAACATTGGTGAAAGTAGTTGAACACCTGCCTGTTTGAAGTAGATAGTTTCAATATTGTATTAGAATGTTACCAAAATGATTATTCAATTATTAAAAGTTGTAACCACAGTAATGTAGTAAGTGCAACGTTTCGTAATCGTATTTGAATATTTTCTTAAAAATATCGCGAAAATACTTGATGGCTTTATAAGGTTTCAGTCGGGAGCTAAAATTATCCGTTATCCTTGTGGCATCATACGTAAGTGCACGGCGGGGACTTTATCAAAGATTGTAAAATTCTATTCAAAAATGAGAAAGGTGTGCAATGGCCACCTGCTTTTAAGTGGCCACCCAAGGCCAGTGAACCGTACCTAATGGTTGAGTAATACTTGTGAATTTTTAGAGACACCCCAAAAATAGACGGTTGGTCGACCTCCTCTCGGGTATTTATTTTTAAGCGAAGCTTATTTTACTTGTTTCTAAGCAATTATAAGAGCCAATTTTATTTCAAGACGATAAACGAAATACTAGACTGTTTTAATCCGAAATATTTCTCATCCATTGACTGAGCCAGACTAACAAATATTTTCATCGAAAGTCCGAATCGTATCAACCATCAAAATTTAATATTCAGGGCTGAAATTAATTGGACGCGCCACAAGTCCGGTTATTTGAGATGACACGGCCTAGACAAGGCCACAGCGCAGTCAAACAGCTTAGCAAGCTTAGTTAAGATGATTTATTACGTTACGAGGGACTCTAGGGGTTAGTTAACTTAACTCTAGTAAATAGCTATTACCGCACACAATGGGGTGAAGATTTTACTTAGAAATTTTTAATTTTACACCCGTTCTGTGGATGAGATGAGATTAGTTCAGTACCCTAAACAAAATTACTTGCTCGTGAACGTTGACGTATTGGTATTACTTTGTAAAAGCTTTCGTGAATCGAGTATGTTTGCTGAAATTGAATTTGTCTGGTCGGTAATGAAAGTTTTATTTTTGTTCAGTAGCACGTAAACATGCTGGAGGCCAATTCTAGTAACAAAACTGCAATCTAAACGCAGCCGATCGACTTTTGGACAGTCTTTATATAAGAATACAGATCAAAAGTCGTCGTTTCGATTGACGTTTAGTTGGTAGCATTGGCCCCTGTTGAACAAAGGCCTAACTGAAAAACACAATGATGAGTAATTAAGATTGTCAAACTAAAAAAAATTGCTTCGGGTCAAGATGGATGTCAGTACTCAGTAACAAATCTGATAGAATTGGTAACTTTGGCTCTTTTCTGAAGCCCATAGAAAGAGAGGGAGTACCTAGTTATTCTATAAGATGCCAAGACCAAAAATATGAAGCCCAAAACGTACGATCTAACGCCTCTATCTAGTAAGAGTTTGTAAAAACTCTTTCATTTACACAAAATAAATCAATATTTTATTACGTTTTCATACCTTATTTAAGCTACTTCTATTCAATCGTTCCCCGGGACTTTATAGCAAGTAAAAATTCAATAACCAACTTTTAATTTTACACAGAATTCACAGTATGAAAATGCGTTGTTGATATTTCACGGTCAATTTAAGTGACGTCAGCTGCAACCCTCTCACCTCGCTTCACCCCGCTTCACCCTCTACGTAAAACGTTCTATAGAAAACATTTTATTTCCGAACAAATTTTATTTGCGAGGGTGAATCTCTGTGAATCCTTTGTTTGGATACTTGGACTTGTATATAAAAGTGGCAAATTATTATGTAGGTGGAGTGTGAATTGGGTATATGCAAAGTGGATTGGAGATGTAGATGCTGGTTGAATGCAGTTAGCGGTGCTGACATTTCAAAAGGAGCATTTAGGGAGTAAACTATGCATAGAGACTGAGGAGAGAATAATTTAGCCTCGTACACCGTCATCTAAGGCGTTCAACGTCTACAGTTTCATTTGTAATAGAAGCGGTCTTTGAGATAAATTAGGTATGATAATTAATCGGCATATAGTCAGAAAACGACCAGTGAATAACATTATTTTTGCAATAATCAGTATTTAACATTCAGGAGAATACTATTAGTAGATACCGCTTATCAAACGGTCAACGGGTGAAGATAGCCGTTTACTTTTTTAACTGCGCGGAAGATACTTCGTTGAGCTACTACGCCAACCGTGTCGTTTATTAGTGCCCCGGAATACTTCTCTTTTGGCTTCTTCTATAGTCGGGAACCACTCTTTCGATTTCTTCTTTTAAATGTGACTCCAAAGAATTGTCTCACCGAATGCTCTCACCTGAAAATTGGAATTTGATTTTTCTGTTAGAAAATTCTCAGTCTGGAATTTGGAATTGTCTTCGCTAGACAGCAAAACGATGGCCCTTTATTACACAGTACTTTAGCATGGGCGAAATGTGAGTGTTATAATGGTGCTCTGCTTACCCTTCTGGGAATACAAGCGTGATGTTTATGTAATATAATTATACAAGGTGTGCTCTACTTCTACTGTAGCCCGTCATACAAAAGCAATTCATAAAGAGTATCTCATTAAGATTTATCTCGATGTTTCAGACGAGGAGCGTCCGCCATTTTTAATACTTACTTACAGTAGAGTACATAAACTAAGTAGTTGGGTAGTGAACAAACTGAGCTTAAATGAAAAGTTTCCGAACTTTGATGTGATTAATTTACATTTTTGATGTTTTAATCTTAGAGTATTCTTCTTCCTATTTTGAGTTACAACAGACCACATGGAAATTGCTCATGTTGGAAAATCAAAGCAAGGAAGGTTCGGAATCGAAACGGCTGGGATATCATTGACTCGCCACAAAAAGGTACAAAGTTCGGAACGTCTGTAAAAAGACATTTCGCACCTTCTCTTTTGCCCGTTCTACACCACCAGCATCTGGGAGGATTGAATTGTTTTTGTGTTTTCACTAGTGCCGGATTAGGCAAGCACGGGGCCCGTAGAAAATTCTATCGAGGGGCCCTTGATCTGCTATGGGCTTTTAAGTATAAATTGACTTTTTGCTGAACTTGTGCTATACCGTTAGCAATTTTGTGTTTTATTTTCGCCAACAATATAATCGGTTACCGATTGTCTGACGTGGATTGTCTTAGTCGGAAAACAGGTGTAACGTTAGGCGGAGATGGGCGGGTTGGGATACGCGGAGACCGTAGCAATTGCTACTCTTGCTACGTGGTTAATCCGGCACTGGTTTTGACACGAAAAGAAGAAGAAACGTGGACTGTCCAATCTGCCCTAGCCCTGCCTTACCAATTTGTATAGCTTTTATATAAATAAGTTTATAATAATTTAGCCCAAGCAATAGCCATGTTAATGTAGATCTATAATCAAGCCATGCTTGACGGCAACAACTGTAAATTTAGACTCATATTTTCTCTGTAAGCGAATTTGTAATTCTTTTGAGAAAATATTTTTTTTAACGTACTTAGGGAGGTTTTTTCCCTCCCAATACTTAAGTTAGAAATATATAGAAAAAGTAAATAATAAATTACCCGATAGCATAAGAAACACCTACAGAATATTAAGGCTAAACTTAAGCTCATGTTACTAGATATTTTATAGAATATGTTATCATAACATAAAATAAAAATATCTTCGGAGATATTGTATAATAAATTATAGATATAGGATTAAATATCCATATAATATCACCTCTGCTATTTTGCAGCGCCCTAACAGGGTCACGTACATAATATGTTAGTTATACTATGTATTTATATACATATGTGTACATTGTGCAATGAAACCTATCTTCTGTATATATAAAAATAAATGTCTGTATGTATGTTCCCTATGGGCTCCAAAACGACTGGAGCGATTTTAATGAAATGTTTAGGTAATCTTCAGATTAGCTCAGCGGGTAATCTGGAGAAGTTTGGGTATTTTGTGTATTTTTATTATTGGGATCGGATCAACAAAAAAATTTTTTTTTGGCTTTTTAGTAATTTTGTGTGCTACCCGTCCGAAGCCGGGGCGACTCGCTAGTAACAAATAAATAAATGTTGAAGGTTTTCTCAATACATTTTTATATTTGTCCCGTTGCTTACTATTACCATTGGTTCAAATTCCATTTTATGAAAAATATTACAAACTTATTATTTTTCTTTGCAAAAACATATTTCTTATTTGATGTATGGCTAGGGTAAATTGTGGCTGACACAGGTATGACACGGTGATTGTTAGACATGACAGTAGGTACCTTTATATTCCTTCAGGTAATTACACTGAGTTTATTTTTTCTATCGGGTATCGCAGAATGAATTGTTGGACAAATAATCAATCAAACAAAGGGATGATGCTAATGAATTATTGTGTATTAACTTTGTCCAATTTGGCTTGTTTAAATACGTACCACCTTGTCAGATAAGTTTATAGATGTAACAAAGAAAAAAGAGCCTCCACTAGTGACGATCGCTGCGATTTTCTGGCGCACCCTGGGCAAACAGCCTCGATTGAAACATTGCTGATTGGCTAATTTTTCCACTATGGCATGATCCGACACAACAGAAAAAGAAGATGTTATAAATCTGACATTCAAGTATCGTACATTGATAAGAGCGTACTCCTTTTTAAAAGGCCGGCAACGCACTTGTGATTCCTCCGGCAACGCACTTGCGGGTGTCGTTGGGCGACGATAATCGCTTACCATCACGCGATCCGTCTGCTCGCTTGCCGCCTATCGCATAAAAAAAAAAATCACTTAACATAGCATCACGCCTGTATTCCCCGAAGGGTTAGGCAGAGGTGTACCATTTTACACCCACATTTCGCCAATGGCGTTATTGAGTCCCATGTAATAGGGAACGAGCCTATTGCCGTCTGCCGGGCACAGTTCCAGACTCCGTGCTGCTGCTGAGAATTTCCACACAGAAAAACCCAATAACACTTTCCCCGACCCGGGAATCGAACCCAGGACCTCACGCATAACAGTCGCGCCTGCGACCACTAGACCAATTAGGCAGTAGACAAATGAGGCAGTTGATAAAAATCACTGCACATTCATCTTTTTTTTACCAAACGCAATCCAAATACGGACATCATGTTTCAAAGGACAGTTTAAACCAATTACTCAATCCATGTAACGAGCACATAACATTTCATACGATGTCGTATAATTTCATCCGCTTTCCTGTAATTACTACCCGGCTATAAACGTCGAAATGGCCGGTGATGACGAGTACAACGGATAATCCAATTATATCGCCGTACGGTAGGCGTAGGATTAACTGGCGACACGTGGGATTTTGAGAGACACTGTTGCATCTAGATTTAAAACGTGTCTCCGTTAGGTGGGAGGGGAGGCAATGAATGAAGTGGGATTGTTGTAATGGACAGAAACGATGATAGTACGATGGATAATCCAAGTTAAATGGGTTACGGTAGGTGACCGGCGTAAGATTAATTGGTGTGAACATAGGGGACTTTTGAGATAAACTGTTGAGTCTGGCTTTACAAAAAGACTCTCCATTGCGATGGAGTGCATCGCTGTTAGTGCAGACGTGCCCTAGAGTGGAGACTGAATTGAAAAATGTATTGTAGAACCCCCAACTGCCAATACAATAAATGTTGCCCCACACTAGATATAATTATTGTATCGTGGGTGCGTTTACAAACACAAATTCACACGCATAAATACCCAAATCCGGAAAAACTGTCTTTAGGTAACGAGGTGGTAATCGAGCGCTAAAGTACTGCGCCAACCATACCTGAAGAAAGCTGCTGGGCAGACACAGACGGTGATGTTCTATGCTTCAGGTCTTAATATGTTTAGCAAGCACATACAACACAGAACCTTGTTTTTCGTATTACTCTCAAACAAAACACATCAGCCATCCTTTAACGAACATTATTACATATACTAATGGCTACTCAGAAGCTCTTCTAGTAGTTGCAACACGTTTTCATAAATCTGACATTGTACGAGAAAATATAAGTTACAACGCCCGGACTTACTGCGCAGCGTGAAAGCTCGACACTCGGCGCACGAAAACCTAATGTTCTTTTATTTTCTTTTGAGGACGGACACTGCAGGATGCATCAGGCTGAAGGCTTATTCTGCTTTACGGAAACGGCACGCGCGTACCATTCTTTCGAGTATAAAAGTATTCACGCTCAGTACAGACTTATCTGATGTTTTTTCTAGTTTACTAACAATGTTTTATGATGGCACTGTCGTAGCGGTTAAGTGAAGCTTTGCTGCGCTGTCGTGGGTTTGATACCGCAAATAGTAGTTTGTATGGCTTTCAGATAGCTATTGTGGTCTGAGTATGTATGTGAAATGTATGTTTGTAAACTGTTTGGGAAAAATCTAGTGTGCAGCTAAGATAAGGAAAAAAATTGGTTTAGACTTCACTAGTATTCTTGTTGATCTCTCTATTACGCTTGTTATAGGAATGTACAAGTTGATACACCGCTGGGTTCGAACTAAGAAACAACCTCTTGTTAGTTCATCACCTTAGCCGCTAGGCTATAGCGTCTCGTTTTACTCCCCTAACAAATAAACGCTGCATAAAGTTAAAAGAATAACGGCACATTAAATCATATACATATATTTAATACTACGTACATACGTAACGGACGTATAATCTTGACTTAATATAGCGTTCATGAATAGAGGACGTATTATGTATAGGTCAGCTTTACGTCTTATGATATCGAAAGCCACAGATGCGGCTGAATATCGGTAGTAGACAAAGCGACTGCCGTCAGACATCCGCCAACCAACAACTGGGTTCCCCGCAGATTAGCGCGTCTTGGCAGCCCGAGGCTGAGCACGACAAATGCACATTTCCTCCAGTTATAAGAGTATTGAGACACAATACGGTGAACGATATCGATAGATTGTGACATTAAGATGTTCTCTGGAAACGGAGCGCTGCATTGACTTTTATTTCGTTTTACTTTGTTCTGAAAAGGACTGAGAACGTAGCGATATTATTGATACTAAACGGAGAATAGTGGTAACAATTAATTCTAGGATTTGTATGGGATGTAGGCGGCTATAACAGTTTATATGAATTTATTAGTTGGGAAATCAAAGGTTTACTGGTAAAAAACATTCAACATTGTATCTATGTAACGTGGAGTAAAGAGAGTACCTATACGGGCATGCTCACGAGTAGATTAAGTTTTGTAAAGAAATGATAATATAATATTTGAATCCAGTTTTAAAATAAGTATATTTCAGATATAATAAAAAAAAGCTTCATTACTTGTCTATTTGTTCAACTGTACGAAAACTCATTTATTTTGCGATTAAATTTTCATAAAAGTCTTTATCTTTATAAACTCCTTATTAACTCCTAATTAGTAAAAAGAAAACAAACAATATAACACGTAGTCTATGCTTAACAATTTTATTATCTGTAAAGCGGGCGTCGTTTTATAGCTGGGCTCTGCTTGGAGAATTTGTAATTAGCAAAATTAAATCAGCTACGAGTCTAACATTTAATTAAGAAGCTGACGTGCCTACCCCAATAGTTGTCATCACCGTTTAGTACTTAGTCTTTAAACTTTACAAACGAGTCAAAAAGTTTAATTAACTAAGTTACGAAACAAGTTGTTTTGTCAACATAATATTAACAATTTCCTGGGAAAAATAAACGAAGTGAGGAACAGGAAAAAATGTCCAAAAAGGTTGTATGAGATTATAAACTTTTCCCCCTATACTTATAATGTTGTTACACCTAGATAATAAAAGTTGGTATTTTCATTTCGGATTGTAGCCATGCTTGAAACAAAGTGCGCGCCCGTGAAGCACCCTCTTCGGCGCTATACACACAACTGGAACAATGAAAATTTGAAAAGTTTCACATTGAATATCTTCAAGTTTCGAGAAGTTAAGATTTAATTTCGTATACATTTATTATGAATGTCATGAAAATATCCGAAGAGGAATTACATTGATTTGTTTTTAATTGGGCAGAAAATTGTATTACGTATTACAAAATCATTTCTAAGGACAAAAACTTTTCGATCTTGTTTTAATAAGTCTCCTACAGTTTTGTTTATGATGTGAAATTCCGAGAATCTCCCAAAATCTGTTGCTAAGCCGTAGAGAGCGGCTAACTATTTAGATTGCGTATTGATACCATGTTTCGCGATGATACAACTTAAAATTGGCTTGCGGCTCCCAGAGCACAGAGTCTAGTGAAAATAGATTTCAGAATATTTTCCAATAAATTCTCGTTCATCGAAAATATTCGTAGATGTTACGATTGTGTATTATGCAGCAATAACGATTTCAACTAGACGGAGTTCCTTGAGAAAAACATAAAAAAAACTGGTTAACATTTATGCTAATAACATGGAGCCGTAAAACAAACTATGAGCGGCGTGAGTGGCAACGAGAGTATCCTCCCTGACGTTCCATAAAGAAATGCAATAAAACATAAAATTATGGCTCGCTTCAATAAACTGCGTGAATTTTTTCTTTTCCGTCCATTGTTCGCATCGTTTGCACATGGCTGTGTTTGGGAAGTTGTGTAAGGGTGCAAGTCAGGGCGTCGGATCCGGCAGCGTGGCCCGTCATCCGGCACGGGCCGGTATCTTCCGGCATTTCCCCGCTCCACAATCTCTTTTCCCCCTGCTTCATTATTCGGCGCCCGGCCGGGTCGGAGGGGTGCGGGCGGACACAATGTTGCCAACCTCCTGCTTTGCCATACGTCCCCGATTTACAAGTAATTTTTAAATATAAGCACTGAATATTTTTCCTCACTTATTACTCTACAACCTCTAACTGTAAAGTCTAGAAAAACTTCTTAAATCATTAGAGCTGTTTACTGATCTTGGATTTTGAAAATGGATAATTGTAGATACACATGGATCATTAAGATCGTTTCAAATTCACAAATCCATCAGTTTTCACTAAAACACAAATTCATTATTATAGAAATTTTCACTTTTCTGTAATGGGGAAAATTGTAAATGGCTTGGCAACCCCAGCTTACGTTCAGGAGGCACGTTGGCGGCGCGCGGGTGCGTTAGTCCGCGTGGAGCGGCGCGCTGGCTTGGCTTGCCGAGTCTAGGGAGCCTCGGTCCTCCCCGCACCCGGCGCCCGCCTCAGGTACGCTCGCATGCATGACGCGCCACCCTGTTGCGCACTGCACTACAATGTTTACCTTAAATGCACCTTCCGATCTTTCTTTATCTACACTCGGCTAATTTGGCGGGCTCGGACCGTCTCTACTCTTTATCTTACCGCTGCTGAACTTCTCCAAAATTTGATATAGCCTATATCGATAGGTTTATTTGGTCTCGCACTTTCAACTTACCTGGATCGATTCGCTCCTCGAAACTTGTAGATTTACACTAGGTTGAATTATAATGTAAGGAGGTAGGGCAGTCGCACCCGAACACCTGCTGTATAAATAATAGGGTACTTGATACCTACGAACGCTTTGTGTTCTAAAACAAATGGAGTTCGTTCATTAAAGGATAAATATTGAAAAATGGGCGGGTGTCTCATTTTCCCGCCTAATTTGATGACATACGAGCTGGGCGGCGCGCCGCGGCGTTGTAATCAAAAATTTGGCAAGACAAGTATTTTTCGAAAACAATTTTCTTCTTTCTCTTCTGATAAAATAAAAATACTCGATGAATACGATAACAAAACGTTTTTAATTTTGCTGTCAGAATAAAGTGTTTCAAATTAAATTTGTTTTTCGACGCAATTTCCTGAGACAATCCGTCATTCATTAATATAAATCGATTTTACTTCACATTAATTTATTTATATAATTTCCCGGTAAGTGTTGCTCCTGATAGCTTTTTAATCGCTTTGAGTCTAAAGTTATCTAGGTCAATTTATAATCCTCGGTCATTTGTTAAAATGTCTCCGTAATTAATGTTTATAGTTGGAAAAGCTTACTGAACAACAGAAGCTTTATAAATATTTATCGTATCGTCAAAGAATGTATTACGGGTAGATTGGATTTTCGGAGACGCCGCCGAGCTTGAGTTTGAAGTAGTTGTAGTTAAAACAAAGAAATAACGTACTTATTATTGTCCCATCGCTGAACACCTTTCTTGAAGTTGTGAAGGATGAATGGCGAGACTTTTGTTCATATTCTACGCTTTTAATTCTCGGAATATTAAATTATATTAGTACTTTAGTTATATATGTAGGTGACTTGTCATAGTACTAAAATATATGTATTTGGAAAATGCGAAGTTCTAAGCGTTAACTAAATATTGTAGAGTACAGAATCTAGTTTTGATGTTCTTTTGTGTTTTCCCGTCGTTTTCCCTGAGGAACCCCGACCTTAGGCGTTGTTAAACTACATCGACATATACAAATGTATAGGTATATAGCCGTAGGGCCGGCAAAACAAATTACTGAACGTTTTCCCAATACGTACCTACTTAATTATTTAAACATATATGACACAAAATATATAACGGCTGAGTTCAATTTCGGTTATTACGAAGTAACTGTCATAAATCCATGTTAATATTACAAATCCGTGTTATAACACGTAGGAAAGTGGCACATTCCGTATTTTTCGTTCGTAAATTGAAGTAAACAAATTTAGAGGGTGCGTGCGTTTATATTATAGGTACTTTATAAACCCTGTTTAGGGGAAAATACGGGGCATTTTCTTTGTTAAAGGAAGGCGCGATATGTACTTATTATGGTTTTGAATATATAATTACTATTATTAATAGAAGAAAAGTGTGTTTATGCTAATATTCAGCTATAATTAAGTTAGAAACTCTGTCCTAGTACTAGGGTGAAATAAAATAGGAAATGATAATAACAATGTTGAATTAAGGCTCAGTCTTTGGGTTCTAACTTGTGAACAAATGATTGCGAAAGGATGAGCTGATTCATTGATTCTGATTGATTGATAAATAGTTTGACAATCACGCGCATTTTCTTTGAAGGGTTGAGAGAGATTTGTATTGCCACAGTTTGCAATGCTAACATGCCAAATGATATCAGAAAAGTATATCTGCAGTTATAAGCAATACCAACCCCTACGTGTGATTGAAAGTGTTTGTGACAATTCAAATTAGGTAACTATAGTTTGTTCGATTTGAAAACCAGACTCAGGCCTTCACAAGCCGCCTGTGCCCGATACATTTGAACCAATGATTAATAAATATATGTATTTTTATTCATGTAGACCAGTTAAAGGCACATACAATGTATAGTCAGACAAGTTGCCTGTTGTATTATTCTATTAGATATTAACGATAAAAACAGAAATGTCGTATTTTGTGGGACGTAACTATTATAAAATATTATTTTAATTGCTTTTATTTCGAATTTTATGAATTATAAGGATAATTGAGTTACAGTATAGTATTAAAGCTTAAAATGACGTTAAGCTTTGGTGATTGTCTAATTTACGTGGGTATTCATTATTCAGTCATTGTGCTTCGACTGTGCGTAGATTTCATATAGATTTAATTCAAGTTTTTGAGTTCCAGTAAATACAAAAAAGCTGTTTTCTTAAGGGATTATATTTTGAAGGATTTCTGTTATCAAATAGGCCAATTGACTGTCAGAATAAGGCCCTTTGATTTGATCCTTTGATAAATGGATAAAAAATAAACTTTATGAGTTTTGGGTAAATGTCAAAATTATCACTAGTTGATTGGAGTTATTGACGTTGCTGGTGGGATTCTTGTAAAGGAACAAGAGCATTTAAAACACGCTGGAAAAGTCACAACAGGTTATTAAGCGGCTATATTTTTTGAGAAAATCTACTTATTTCGTAAAAGTATTTCACGAGAATCATCCTTAATCATAAGACTTATTAGCTTAACTTGAAAACGCCAATCTAACTTAACAAAAAAAAAAAAAAAGAATAAACGAGATACTTAAATGCCTCTACCTTCTTCGTAAGCTTGATGTAAGTGAGTGTGCTTATAAATTATAGGATAGCAGTAATGTTGTGTTATATCGATACCGCATAGCACTTTCCAAACACAGACGTTATTAAGAAAGTTATACGACCTGTTAGCCGAGAAATGTTATTTAGAGTCAATTAATTGCGAGAGAAAACAAATGATTAATGTTTATAGTGAGTGGAAATTAATACTGTGTTAACTGAAAGTAATTAATCGTGTCCCGGTGTTGCGGTTTACGAAGAGGTGAGTGGTGTTGCTTGTTGTCGCTGTGTTGGGTAGAAAAATACCTTATTATAAATATTTTGTGGTATCTGAGTCTCTGAGATATTAAACGGGGGGTTCCGTTGTAAAACTTTCATAATTATGTTCAGTTCGATTGTCAAAAAAATTTCTTTAGAGTTCAAAAAACAAATGTAAATGAAACTGTCATTTTTTTCCCCACGATTCTTTCTTTTTTTGTTGCTTTAATAACGTAAGAGATAAAGCGGGTTGGACGTCCATATAAACACTGAGGTGTTTCGGATTCTTGTGACAGCGCAACGCCATGTGTGTTCCGGCACGCACTTGGCAGGTTTTCCTGTTATTGGAAACGTTTGTTAGCTTAGCAGATCATCCCCCAATTGTTTAGATGACGGTAAAGAGACTCTAAGCTCGTGATGGGCCAAATTGAGGATAAATGAGAGTGGCAGAACATTGAAGAGGCGTTAATACAAAATAGCGACAGTGTGCGACTGCGTGCTATAGTAAAAAGAAAATCGTCGCTTAAGTTCTAACACCACGTACTTAGGATAATTAATGGAATCAGGCGTTACTTTGCGGAAATCCATGATATATAAGATATACAACTAGAATATTTAGTTTTGGGTGCATGCACATGCACAGGTGCATGTGAATGCACCCAAACTTGCAGTAGTTTAGCGGAATTAAAACTAAATATTCTAGTTGTATATCTTATATACCACGTACTTACGTCAAAAATAGCAAGTTTATAGGAGAGTGAATACCACCATAATTTTACATAGATACCATTACAATACCATTTTTTACATTGTGTACACTTCAAATTATATTTAATCAATAGAGGATCATTAATTTCTGCACTGAAAAAAAAATATTATGGCTGCCATAAAGTTTTTGTTAGCTTTTATCAAGTAAAATGTTCATATATGGGAACATAAAGCTACTTGTTTGCTAGCAATAAAGCTAACTTTATCACTGATTTAAACAAATATCATATTAAAAATAAATAAGTTCTTAATCGTGTTCATCAGTGAAGTTGTTTAAATAAACCATACCATCTGACTTGATAATTCAAAATGACTGTTTCAAACAAGTTAGTTTTTAGGAAAAATAATGTGTTATTATTAATATTTTGATCATGTTGACTTTATCGCCAATAATCACGTATGGTTTATAGGTATTATAATTTTGTTTTTAGGATTAAACATGAAATACTTAAACAAGTAAAATTCGCACTTGTTCAACAATCTTTTTTTTCAGTGTGATTGGCTGGGACGACGCGTTTTTCGGTTATCTAGCGAATGGCATTAAAATGTCAGAACCGCCAAAATTAACTTACGTGGTGTTAGAACTTAAGCGACGAAATGTTCCAAAATACGAATAAAATAATTTAAATATAAGTTCAAAGAATCGTACCTATATAAGATTCATAGGTTGGTTGCTACGGTAGGTATTATAATATACCCAAACGATTCATTTGACGGTACCCACTCCAACCTAATAATGTGACAATAAGACCCTACTCTCTGAACGCTATACATTTTAATTTCAGGGGTCTTAACGATCTCCCTTTAATATATTCACAAAAAGATCTTTCATTTCGTCGTTAAGTATTCATGCGAGTGTATGTATGTATGATTCGAATTAAAACACTTAATTACTTTGTTCGAGTGCTTAACCGCTGCTTATCTGTGCAGGTAAAAACGCGGGTAATTCGTTACCCCTGAAAATGGTTGTAGTTTTTTTTTTGTGTTCCGTAACAAAATCTCTGTTGGACTGTATGGTTCTTTTGTTTTTGTCTCGTCCATTGTTTGAATGAGGATTTAAGCGTTATTTTAATTAATTTTGGTCTAGACGCGTTTGTCGAGTGATAAAAAATGTTAAATAGAAACATTTACACTTGTTTTTTCAGACGTAATTTAAGAATTTATCATCATTTCAAAAAGGTTTTTAAGTCAAATGTACAACTTTTTCTAAGATATATTTATTGCTCTCACTAGAGTTTTACTTCATAAAATGATTCAAAGAAAATTAAGAACACATCGAGAGAAAATTTACCGACATAATATATTATGTAGGACGTAGGGTTGTTTTGCTTTACGGTTGAAGTAGTAAACTTAAAATACAACGTGTGTACAAAAATAAAGGATTTTACGTTAGTTTGTTTTCAAATACTAGCTTTTACTTTGAAAAAATCTAGGAAAATGAGGAAAATTCAACCCTCAATTCCAAATGACATTTTAATTTTCATTGTCATGTGTAGGTAAGCCTCTTTGCAACAAGACCAACTTTTCTAATTCTGAATTCAAATTGTTTAAAAATGTTGCAATGTTGACTTCGTGACAAAGGCTATTTCAAAACTTGAGTTAATTAACCGCTAACTTTTTAATGATGCGGTGTGAGGTAGGAATACGCTCACAATGCCAGTAACATCCCTTCAGATTTTTTACCTTATTCACAAGAGCACCACATTTTTAAATATAGAACAAAACTGGAGTTTATAATCTCATAAAATCGGCTCTTGACGCCATTTGTTTTTATTATAAGCCATTCATAAATCGTAAGGGCGGAAAATAAGGTTCCAATTTTAAATATCTTTAGCTGACTCTACAGAATGGTCCTTGTTGCCGGATTTTATGTCCATCGGGCCATTTGTATAGCTACAAGAGATCCATCAATGTCGCAAGTAATCCATCAATAGCTATTGAAAATGTGTCAATATGGACCCATAGTAAAAGGCAATACCTAATTTTAAAATACCACAAAAATAATATTGTGCGGTGTTTTCATTATGTTTAGATTCAAAGTTTTTTAAATGAAATTCAGTATTTATGCTTAAAAATTAATTCTGACATCGAACTGAAATGACATTCTGAGGCGACCAACTACTACCCCAAAGACCGACAAGTGAATACAAGTATTACAAAGCGAATACTTACTTACGTCTATTATTTTTAGCCTATAAAGTAAACTAACTCCATGGTTGTCCATAGAGTTTCTTGCCCGTTCTTCTCCGTAGGAAAACCACACTTTGGAACGTGGCAACTGGGGTCTGACTATTCATAAGTGTCTTTAACTGGCCTATATGTATAATAATAATATATTTATTTTTTTAACAATCCGCATTTGGAGTTAATTATAAACTGTGTAACAGCTAGGCTGGAAACAATACACGCAAATGCTTTACAAAAAACGATTAATATTTGTCTTGAATGAATTACTTACATAACTTTTTTCATTCTACTTTACCGCGTTCATGATTGTTGTCCAAATTATTCATTTAAAATTAAATGTTTTATTTTCTTTATTTTTTTATTCTTTGTTGCTGGGCGATAACGTCGTCCTAAAATGAAATGTTAATAATTAGATTTTCCTTTTGCTGTTTTTGACAAACGTCATTAATAATAAGAATTAATGAACGTTCATGCAAATAAAACTCCTAAACTATAATATTCTGCTTCATGACTAAAAACTAATCATTTTTACACAAATGTCAAGTGTCTGACATTAATGAAAAAACAATTTTAAATACTTAATGAAAATTAGTAATTTTTTTACATAAATGTAAATTCATAATGTATCTGCTTACTTCGTGAGAAACAGAAACCAAAACAGAATGTTCTCAAATATAAATTATATGTCTTTTTTAAAGTACCAAATTGACATTACAGCTACGAGCCTCTCTACTTATTACACATATTTGTACAGTACGCGAATTGTACCCGCGACAATTAGCGCAAAAGTCGATCGCGCAACCAATGCGCCAACCGTGCCGTCAAATCAAAATTAAGTCTTCAGTCATCTGATAATAAATAAATAAATATATTTTATAAAGAGAATACAGTGTAGCCTAGTAATATACAATATATTTTGAGTAAAGCGTACTCTTTATTCACCATCCGTAAAATAAACGTGAGTTTCGCAAAAGCTCAGCAGTATTCTGTTTTATGAAATTAGTAACATCTGCTGACAATTTACTTTCTATTTAGAATTTTATTGATAAATTCTGACTAATTTACGTTATTCGTATTATCATTAATTTCGGCCATTCTTTTTTATGCGAAGATATTTTTTTCATTTGCGAGATTTAAATTACGAATAATCTACATTACGGACATGATTGATGTAGATTTAAAGAGTATAGAGATTTATTTTTCATTAGTCTTGCTGTAAATAAATAGATATTAATGATTCTTTTGTTTTTCCATTTGCTATATTTTTTTTAAGTTCCATTTACATGATCAGGATTACACTGTAACTGAAACAAAATGCATGTACTACCGCGCAAACTAATTAAAGAGCTTTTTTATTACTTTTTCGTGGGCGCTACCTTAATGTTCATTCATTTCATTGCTAATAAAAGTATTACACGATCACGCGAAGAAAAAAACTTCTACTGAGGGTTTATTGTTATTTGCACTAATATTTAAATTAATATTGATTATTGATTACTATTTATCAATAAAAATAGAACCACTGGGCCTGATTTTTGAATGTCCGAATAAAAATTATAAAATTTTGCTGTTAATTTGAAATTAAAATAGTTTTCGTCAAGAAAGGAATAACCTATGTGAGATTTATTCAGCTATTCAAAAATCAACCCTAAAGTCAGTAATTGTAGCTCACATCCTACGATTGTCTCGTCAACGTTCATAAATGTAGGGATCACTTCCACAGTCTAAAAAATACCTACCTAATCCACACTACTATATTATAAATGCGAAAGTAATTCTGTCTGTTTGTTACCTAACCATGTCTAAAACACTGATCCGATCGTAATGCAATTTTACAATTTTCCCAATTTGACATTTGACCCGGGTACGTCTTAAAACTGCGGCCAGACACCGGAGGACGGGCAGCAGCGTCCTCTCACTAATCGGTGAGCCACTGCGATCCCCAAGTCGCCTGCCAAGCGTGGGGATTATGGCAAACCCCCCCTTGAGGGAGGCCTTCGTTCAGCAGTGGACGTCTTCTGGCTGATGATGATGATGATGACATTGGGACCTGGAAAAGAACATAGGCTTATTTTTATTATTGCAGCAAAACATTAATTAGTTAATAAATACAAAATACGCGCAGACGGACTCACGAGTAACAATAAGTGGTTCTATACGGCCTCTATAGTCAAAACTTCAATATATTTTTGTCTCTGTTTGTTCAATAGCCGTACTATTAAAGTAGGAAAAGTCAATACAGCTCGGTTGTCGATGTTTGCTTCCTTTTGCCGAACTAGATTTGAATGGTATCCATTAGTGAGAATTCTCTTGTTGTTTTGTAGTTTGAGAATAAATTTTGTTTTATTCTATCGGAGTAGGAACGTTTTCACACTACTGTATATCGGTATCAGGGATATAGCTCGATTTCAGTGTAAATTGATTCATCATTAGATAGATAGATAGATAGAGTATTCTTTATTGTACACCAAAGGAAAAAGTACAAAGCGAAAATAAATTGTAGTGGGTGAGAGCGCGTCTGCTTAACCTGAGGTCCTTGGCTCGATTTCCGACTCGATTTATTTCATAACAATCGTTATAATAATTTTTTTCTTCATGGAAATTATCAGTAGCAGCCTGATGTTCAGAATGGTAGCTATAGTAAGATGATGGCAATAAGCTCGCTTCCTGACATCGGATTCAATGATCGGGGAAATGTGCCTAACCCTTCGGGGGAAACAGGCATGGAAGCCTCAGTCATATTCCTCATCGCCTTCCAGGTTCCTCACGGAAGGATCTGAACATCTAATATGCGAGACCTGTGCGGATTGGTGGAGACTAAGTCTATAAATTGTTGGTTCTAATAAATAGAAACTCGCTGGTTTATTAATTACGATGTTTACCAATAAATAAAGGTTTAATTCTAAAGCTTAATATAAATATTTTACTATAAAATTATAAATAAAAATATTTGATATATTCCGCTTTATTTGACTTTGACTGCTTAATTTACTTAAATTGTTACATGCCCTAAATAAACATAGAACCGTAGCTTAGAACTATTTTAATTAAATAAAAGTATTTAATGTAAATTAAAGGCGTATTCACTAAGTAACATTTCATGAGACATCATCATCATCTGCCTAGCCTTTTCCCAATTACATTGGGGTCGGCTTCCAATCTAACCGGTTGCGACTGATATCAGTATTTTACACGGAGCGACTGCCTTCTGACCTCCGACACCCAGTAGCTGGCAGACACTGATACTCTAAGGTTAGACTGGTTGTCAGACATTTTAGGTTACTGACGAGACGAGACATGAGTAGCTTAAAATTGTAATCAGACACGGATTCAGGAGATAGGGCTGCTTTCATTTATATTATTATACAGCCAAATATGAAGGATATAACTGGTTAAACATAGGCGTGATGTTATGTTGTGTAGTATTTTGTACTCGGCTACATAATATATTCATAGCATTATGCCCGTATTCCTCGAAGGGTTATCTAAGTTACGAAGGATTAAGTTCCATAGAATAGGGGCGACCGTATTGTCGTATTGGCAATGTCAAACTTCGAGCTGCTATTGAGAATTTCAGGAAATCACAATGACAGTTTGCCCTGGGGATCGAGCTCGCTCGATGCTCGACAGCCGCGTATGCGACCATTAGACCAAAGAGGCGTAGGCGGTTCCAAATTCTTTATTCGAGCATTAGACGTTTTAATCATATTACTTATTCAAATATGATCAGTAGTTAGATTCCAAGAATTCATACATATTTAGTTGATATAATATAAAATAGTCTGTAACCCAGTCATGTGAAAATAATTCTTTGCTACATAAAAGTATTTTTATCTTATCATTCTCGGGTACTTGGTAGGTACGCATAGCGATAAGACCGGCGATTGTACACGTACTTATATTCTATAATAAACTAGCGACACGCCCCGGCTTCGCACGGGTGCAATTTACTGAAAAAAAAATATTCAGATTTTCATACAAATATACCATATAAATTTAGGATGTTACCGGTGAATTTTAGAAAAAAAATCTTTCTTAAAATCCTTGTCCTGACCAGTTAGAGTTTTTCTAGACCTCGATCGTCATTAATGTGTCGAACAATTAGAACAAATCGTGCGCATGCATTTAAGTGAACTCATCGAAGACGCGCGCACATAATTTTTATACATTTTTCTTCATATTATGTTAAGTATGGTCGAGACTCAGTAAAGCTTGAACTGGACCCCCAGTTCTGTTAATTCTGTTAGTACGGTAGATGACTAGTAATCTGAGTTACTTTTTATGAACTGACAAAAACTACATTTTGTTCCAAAAATGTTTGGAATACAAAAGCGTAACGTCATAGTTTTTCATTGCCATTGACAAAAAAAAGAACCAAAAAAATAATTATTTGTACATTATTTTCAGAAAGCTTGACGAATCGAAGACATAAGTAGACACTAGATTTTCCTCAAAAGGTCGTTGAAGCCCGCATTATGTATGTTGGACGAGTGCCTTGATGGCCACAGCCACCACAGGTTCAGCTCTTAAATGATGCAAGTCACCCCGAGTTATATTTGATGTTTGTCTTACTATTTGACTCCAATCTGCGGTCATATAACTGCCTCATTAGGTGTAGTGGTCGCAATTGGTCGCAATAGTGGAGCTGCTACGCTTGAGGTTTTGGATTTAATTACCATGTCGGCATAACTATTATTAAATTCACAGTTTTCTATTCCCAAATTCCTAGTAGCTATTCATAGTTTGGGGTGGAGCTCGCTCTAAAATTTGGCCAAATGGTTGGGCAGAGGTATAATAGTACACTTCTGCCCAACCCTTTGGAGAATACAACCGTGATGGTATGTTATTTTACCTCACTATCTATCGGGGGTCACAGCCTTGGAGTTCAGTGCACCGTACAACTGGCGTCACCGTTTGGACAGGCTGAATATTGCCGGTGCTGTGTGTGGCTAACCCCTTTTTTACGTTCGATGAATCTTGCTGGTACACAATGTTGGCCACACTTTGTCGTTTCATTTAAAGTTACACGGGATTTTACACTTTCTTTGACTAACTGTGAACGTTCCACCGTATCCTTAGAGGATGACTTGAATGTTATAATTATGATTAGCAACACGCGTTGGCTTCGCACGGGTGCACTTTACTATTGAAGAAAATGATAACGATTGACATTTTCATACAAAACTACCATCCAAATTTACAACTTTTGCGATTTTCGATTTTCCAAAGAAAATCTTTCCTACGATTCCACAAAGTGAAGATTCGTGAAGCCGTTTTTAAGTGATGATCTTACATACATGCCGATTTTTTTTTATTTATTGTTCCACCTCCACTAAAAATTTAAACAAGACGGTAATATGAAGTTCTTACTAAAAATAGACGGTACGGTTTTCTGCGCTAGGTGTCGCATTCCATTCCCGCACGAAATTAATTTTGTAATATTATAAACTAAATCGTAGCGCGATTTATGAGAAATCCTATTTAGCATCGGCCAAAGTATTTAAAAAATCATTCCATTGGTCAAAAAGTCGCCAATACTTGCCATGAAGTCATTAATTACATCAAAGCGTCAATAACATAAAATAGTTGAAGGACAATTCAGTAATTACAACGCTTATGAATATTAAACAGGAAGAGAGTCTATAAACATTCTTGTTACTAACATAACAATCAGCTAAATGGTACTCATAGTATATCAATCAATTAATTCGGCTATACATTTTACCAAGTCGACTGCCTTATTGGTCTAGCGGCCGCGACTGCTGAGCGTGAGGTCCTGAGTGCGTTTCCCGGGTTCTTCTATATGGAAATTCTCAGTAGCATCACGGAGTCTGGAACTGTGCCCGGTAGATAGCAATAGGCTCGTCCCATATTACATGAGACTAATCTATCGAGCATCTCGTGTATGTCTCTCTGTCGGACTATTTCTGTTCGTTTGCATAAACGTTTTGTATTTCGTGTCCGGAAAATTTAGGTCTCCCTAACACGGTCGGTTTTATATTCAGTGATATTCAGCGGAAGCTTTTGTGTTCGTTGATTTTAGGCATGTTTCTGTATGTTTCCGACAAATTAAATAATTGTTCTTTTGTTCAAAAAATGTTAGAGACCTTAATAAAAATTCTCGACAGGAATATTGTAGTTAAATGTGAATTAATTAATGTTGTAAGAGGTTAAGTATTTCAAATAATTGCTTAAAGCTATTGTTTTGCTTGTAATAACAATCTGCTAAACTTATAAGAGTCTCAATTAATTCATATATTTCAGGTTGAAGGCACTTATTTAAGTATCTATTTATACAAAGTTATTTGAAAAGAGTATCCATGGAGTTTCTTGCCGGTCTTTTCTCCGTAGGACCAACTCACTTTTGGAACCGTTCAAGTAAAATCATAAATTAAAACAGCCTGTAAAGGCCCAGTTGAAATAGAAGGTTTTGTTTTTGTCTTTGTGAATTAGGCCTGAAATTTCATAATTAACATAATTATGATATATTCGGTTATCACTGGATGATCGATAGAATCTTGCAATAAACGAAATGTTTTGCCATGATAAATGTAAATGATTAAAAGAGGAAAATATTACGTAAAAATGAATTTGATTGAAATAAGACCAAATACGTATTGATAACATAGCATTGCGCCTATTTTCCGCGACAGATTGGGCAGAGGTGTATTATTGTACACAATATCGATATCGATTATTTTCGATATCAATTATTTCATGGTACCTCGGTGTGTAGAGAACTTTTTCTAAGGAAAATTTTTACCTCATAGATGTGATGCAAATGAGACACAATAGAAAATCTAATGCCTTTCGTTCCTGGGCGCCGCGTGTATCTGTATGGAATAAGGGGATGAGGTAGCCATCCATCATAAGAACTATAAAGGAAAACTAGCCAGTAATACTACCAAGTTTATGATTTATGACGTAACACAAACACTCCAAACAAAAGTAATGTTATCCCACCTTTCTTCTCAAACTGAAACAACAAATTCGTAGAAAAGCATGGAAGCGTCACAACAAAAAATACATGAAACGAAAATATCTTTGATGTCCATGTAATGTGATTCCACCCTGTGGGCCGTGGTCCCACGTAATCAACCGAGCTGGTTACCTCGCGTATGCCGTCTCAAAATTTAAATGTATTCATATTTTTGGGCACCACATCAAAAAGAGATTGAAGTGGATTTTGATTTGAATAATTTTACATACCTACCGACGTACGTGTAAGCCTCAAAATGGGATATTGACTTTGTATGAAACGATACTATGTACCTACTATGTTAAGCTAACTACACTAACAGTACCAAAACAATGAAGTAATTGTTTGTTCGAGACGTAACGTATGCCTATTCTGATCGTCCGATCCGTCCTTGACGTCGCCTACTGACATTGTTCTTGTTATTAAGCACATATACACGTATAAACACATATAGGTACTACCTACGTCTTTCTCGTTGCCACGCAGAAACTCGAGATGATTCGGAATTCCGGCTACCGAAATTATAGCAGATGTTCGACTATTAAGCGCACTCGCCGACTAGCAGATGTGGTTCGCACCGGTGAAGTATCGCCGCAAATATTCTACATTTCCGCAAACTTCTTTACACTTTTAATACCGTGTGCACCGTTTCAAACATATAGGATGTAACATTTGTCGACAGTTAAAACCGAGCGGAGATAAAATCTAGCAAACCGAACTTCTTTTCAGATTTTTCTCCTTTGTACGTCGTAAACAGCTTCCTGTCTTGAAAATTTAATGTTGAACCGCGTTACGAGTACTCTAGATAGATGTACGTGTGAAAGTGTTTATTCTATTGCTGGTAACTGTTCGTAGGATCTTTTGCAGTGTTACGTAGATGTTTGAGACATATTTTTGTTTTCTGTAATCAAAGACAAGTGTTATCTTTACTTCAAGAACTAAAATACGATTTCTGTCTTTCGTGTTCTAATTTGTGTAGTAATTTCGTTAAATCTCAGAACCCATAGATTTCGTTTCTTTTTTGCGCAAAGCTTTACAGGGTATATGGTTACGTTTTACTTCCCGGAGAGACTAAGTACCTCAATATTAAATAGATAATAGCTTAGAGCTAGTTGATCAATTTAGCAATACTATGATAGTTCACGTCGCAAGTCATGGCGCACGGGATTGTTAATTTGTCGGGGTACACATTGCCTACGCACTATCGATCCTACTCGATGCATGAGTGTCTACACTGTCTACCTCCTTAGGTACCTTTGAGTCAATAGATTACATTCTCCGTATTATCTCAGAATCGTGTAATTATAAATGTATGTTCTAGGTATTATCTCCGAGCTTCACACTAACTCTTGGGTTTAACTTCGTTAATTAAGTCTTAGTCTTCACGCCTTTACATTGCGGTGTGAGCAAAGATATTACAATACATAATCTTCAGTGACCTAGCATCACGCCTATATTCCCCGAAGAGTTTATTTCTTTTTTTATTTTAATGAAAACGGTACAAAAACCAATTACAACTATTAAAGGTAGGTACATAATTACACATTTAGACAATGTTAATTGTTATTTTTAAAATATTATTAGACAGGGTTGTACTGTTGTTCACCAACATTCCTCCGATGCCGATATAAAGAGTCATGGATTACGGGGCGAGTCTATATCCATCTACCGGTACAATTGCAATCTCTGTGCTGCTATTAAAACCCTTTGCCACAACACTTTGCCCGACCCGGCAATCGAACCGAGGACCATACGCTTTGTGGACGCGCTTGCGACTATCAGTTCAATTAGGCAGTTTCGTAATCCTCTAAGATCATCAGCAGCAGCATTCAGTTTTTATTGCAGTGTGAGCATAGATTTGAAAAAAAAAAAACATTGCCTCATCGTACTATCGGTCTAGTATTTATGCCTAAGCGAAGCGCGTTACGATTTGTAGGATCCTAAATTCAATCCCCTACCCAAAGCAGGAAATGAAATTTTGTCAGATAACCAGCGTTCAGCGTGCCCACATATCTGGCGTGTCATCGGCAAATCAGTGGTACCTACGAAAAAATAACGGTTGGGATTAACCCACTCTGGGTTAATAACAACCTTTATTTTATTTATTTATTTATTATTTAGTACAGGGATTAGCCATTAAAACTAAATAACCATTGACAAGTAAACCTACCACACCGTCTTCTCACAGAACCGCAAACATTCTAACATTATCGTCTTCCATTCATCAGCAAACACATCCAATCCTGGGCTGGTCTCCATGAGCTCGTTGAGCATTGCCAATATGCGCGATATCGGGGAGGTGGATCGGGCTACTGTACTTTATTTTTGTTCTGTTAGTGTAAAGTAACATTTTGATTTTGGTTTCACTATAAGTGCCACATTTTCTTATTCATTTTGTTATCAGGGTTGTTTTGCTTGGACTTTTGTTATCACAAAACTTTTCGAGAATAATCTCTAAGATCTTTCAGTCTAAAAATGCGCGTCCCTCCAATGTCTTTACTCCGCTACATGCAAAATAGTGTATAAACGCAATACACACAATCTCGTCAATATCGTTGGTACTTTAGTCACCGGCTAGACATGAAAGTGGGATGCGTCGATTTTAGCGAAAATATATTTTCTTTTCACAGATTTAATATAATCACTATTAGGTGCATTAATCAAGGAATAATTCCTGTATCGTGGGTGCGTTTACAAACACATAGACACAGACCCGAAACATCTATCTGTAGATCATACAAATATTTGTTCCGTGTGGGAATCGAACCTGCGACACCTAGCGCAGCAGTCGATCTCTCAACCACTGCGCCAACCGTGCCATCGAGATTGAAAGATCTCTAACTAGTTATATAAAGAAAATTTAAATTTATACTTAGAGATTTTGGCATTTGAAGCACATGCAAAAATCTCTACGTATATATTTAGATTTTCTTTTGGAAGGAAGTCAATAGTTTGGAACGTGCCAAGTTTGTTTACATGAATAAAAACATATCTTAAAGACAGGTTGCTAACCCCAATCCTTTTGTTTTTACAACGGTATATCTAAGTACTTACAACTGAAACTGTATTATACAAAGTTGTCAGACTTGTTGACTTGTTTTGGTAAACCGAGTACTTTCGCATATCGATATAGGTATAAGTATAGGTATAACGGGCTGCTTTCCGCAAGTACACGCTTAGGCGCATTTTTTGCGTCGGGGTGGGAATAATATCAGTTTATTCGATCCACCCCAGTTCTTCGAGAAATGCCAGCAGTCGCTTGACGTTGCTGGCTATTTCTCGGAGGGTACCTGGGTTTCCGAAGTACTTGGCCCTGTATGTGGCGACCTCAGGGCAGTTCAGTAGCACATGGGCTGCCGTTTCTTCCTCCTCCATGCATGCTCTGCACAAAGGACTGTTTGTAATTCCTATAACGAAAAGATGTTTATTGAAAGAACCATGTCCGGTGAACGCTGCTGTGACTGTCCGAAGTTGTTGCTTCGTCAGTCGAAGCAGCTGGCTGGTTATGCGTCCGTTTATTGCAGGGAGAATTTCCTTTGTCTGCCTGCACTCACCGATACCTGACCAGATATCGATAATTCTATGTGTTTTATTCCCGGGTCAAGTAAAGTATTATTTTATTTCTGAATGGAAATTCTCCGTAGCAGCCCGGAGTTAGAAATTGTGCCCGATAGATGGCAATATACTTGCCACCTATTGGATACATGGGACTCTATAATGTTGGCCTAAGAGGGCTCCGTACAGTACATACTAATATAATCCGCCAAACCGCACAAGGTCAGCGTGGTGGACCATAGCCCCTAAATTCACAGCCGTGCCCAGGATTGGGGCAGTAATGAGCTGAATTATTACTATCAAATAAATGCTCTAAGTCATTAGTTCCCAAAGTGGTCCAGGTGGACCCCCAGGGGTCCACGGGAGACTCGAGGGGGGACAAAGTTGGCGTGACAAAAAAAAAATGGGGGTTTACAATTCAATTTACAATATGGTAGAAATGTAGCTGCAGGGGGTCCAACGGAACCAGCTAAATTTTGAAAGTGTTCTATGAGAAAAAAGTCTGGGAACCTCTGCTCTAAATAATTATATTACAGTGTGAAAACTTCAGCTGTAACGCGCGGACGGAACTTAATCAAATGTTTAGAGAGCTACGGCGCGCGGCGGACAGTATTGTCCACTCGCGGGGATACCGGATATACGAGTACATTTGTGAATTTCAGTAAATCTAAACGGACACGTACACACTTAAACAGAATATGCTCAGAATTAAGGTCAACCGAAACATATAAAGTACGCCAAAAATTACATGGACATTTCGGTAAATGGAATTAAGCGGTTCTGTAGGTACAGTCGAACAAATAGATAAGTATATCGGGTCATCAGATATAGGTAGATAAAGTTTTCTAAAAAAATTGATGAAGGATTTATTTAAAGTGTTTTAAAATATATAGTCCAACAAGGTCAAATGTATAGTAAGTATTACATATAATTATTATTAAACATAACATATGATCACGCCTATATTCCTCGAAGGTTAGGCAGAGATGTTGTAGATATTTAGTCCTGCAGATGCCTACAGATGTAACTGCATTAACGGCATTTCGCCGATGTCTAATTCAAACAAATATTTCTTCCGTGCGGAAATAAAACCCACGACGTGTATTCATCGACTGCATCCATAATTTCCTGAGAAAACTGAATCTAAATCATCCTGTAACCTTTGCCTTTGTTTGACTGTACAATAAAATCTTATTACTTAGCAGTAGTTTTATTCAAGACGATTCTAGAATTAGATGTTAGTTCAATTGAAAGTATTTCTTTTTAAAGTCCCTTGGACTCATAAAATTAAACTGAACCACTTTAGCCGAAAAAGTATTTATCTTCTCCAGTTTTTTTGTATTCTTTTACAAGTGAGTGGGCCTTATGCAATTTATACATTCTTTTTTTGCTATAATTGTAGTACTGCAATTTCACGGGACTGACAGCGTCTATAAATGAATACGTTAGATGACTACTAGTCATCTGAATTACTTTTTATGAACAGTCAAAAACGACATTTTGTTCTAAAAACGTTTGGATTAAGAAAGAGTGATGTCATAGTTTTGCATTGCCATTGACATAGTTATATTGTGATTTTGATAAATAAAAAATTGGAAACGCCAAAGATAAACAATATATCAAGTTTTACTGAGTTCTTAGAAGGAAAACTATTTACCGAACAATATTTCGGAATTTATTTTTGATGCAGTCATGTAGCCTTATATTGAGTCTTTGTATCACGTAAGCGAAATTCTAAGTCTATATATACTTAGTAAGTACTCGGTCCCTTAGGTCCTTTGTTAACTCATAAGGTTAGAATGTAACATAATACGCCGTCAAGTCCCAAAGCGCATTTGACTTGACTTCATTTGCTGGATGCGCTTCGCTGCAATTTAAGCACCTCTATAATTCAGGTCTGGGAGTTTCAGGAAGTCTAATTTTGTGTGATTGAGTAGAGCATAACTTTGTTGGGACATATTTCAAGTTTCATGTTTTCGGAATGTTTATTTCGTTGTTCTAAATGATTGAATTCATAATTGCGTCAGATTTTCATAGTTTAGCTGGTTATATGGAAACTTTTAGGTCAAATGTTTGAAAATATCGCGTACACGCATTTGATTAAACTCCTAATCACATCATCATGCACATTACGAGTATTATCACACATTTTTGGCTTAATTTGACCTAAAAGCTTCCATATGTTCTACATTAATTATGGTTGAAATTGTACTAGATCCCTGTTGACAAAGTTATATTGAATTTAGGTACCTACTTACTTGTCTGCTCATTGGTGTAATATTTTTCTTATCAAAACTGAGGAGTCTAGTGAAGCAATCAATTTGTAGGTACTGATTGTATTTTGTGACTGGTACAAATGAAATAGTTGGTGTTGACAGGCGCTTGCGCAGGCGGGGCCCCGGGGGGCGCGGCGTGCGGAGCAGGCGCATGGCGCTACTGTACCGCGCGACGCGGCTCAAGGACCGCGCCGACACCCATGTGTTCACCTTCGTGGTCACGCGCTCCGCCACGCGCGAGCCCGACCGCGATGTCACCTCCAAGGACTTCTGCTGCGCGCACCAACGTTGGGCCGTCGCCTTCAGCCGCACAGATGCATCGCTTGGTTAGTTCCATAGTTTTTAACTAGTAGCGTGATGCAACACTGAAACAATTCCTTTCCAACTAGCTGCTCAAACTTACAGAATTCCCAATTTGGTTGCAGGTGTGTACTTGGTGTGGCGCGGTGCGTGCGAAGGCATGCGGGTGTACGTCGACTTTACGTTTACACTCCTCAGTCGTGACCACTTCACGGCAAATGAGGGTTTTTCCGGAAAACAGGTGCGCTTCAGCGCAGGTTGCGCTGCGCAGGGCCGCGGCCGATGCGTGTCGATTGCAGAACTCAACACCAAATTTGCAGACGCGCGCGGAGAGTTTCAGCTGGAACTTAGCATGTCAAAAGTGCGCACACTATACTCTTGCGAATTGCGCGCGCCACGACTCGACACGCCGCCCATAGCGTTTGCCGGCTTTGACTGGCAAGTGTCAGCGACCGGTGGCGGCGGGAAGGACCCGCTGACTTTACGGCTTATGAGGCTGTCAGGAGAGGGACAGCGTTGCCGTGTTCGATATGCGCTCGCACTGGGCGAGGGCGAAAGAAGGCTACATTCGGGGCCACTGGAATGCGTATGCGACGCTGACGGTCGCACGCCGCCTTGGAACCCGCGACCACCATCACGAGTATTAACAAAAGGGGTCCGACTGACAGTAGAGCTAGTATGGGCGCGCGCATTGGCCGAGTTGGCGGTACCAGCGGCCGGTCGCGCCGCGACGTGCTATGACCGCGATAAGCAGGCGTGGGCGGTGCGCTGCGACATGCACTCGGAGATGGTGCGGCTGCACATGTTGTACCGCGATGTGCATCACGTGCCGCGCAATCATCTGCGCTATGTTAGCTGGTCTGCATGGCTAGTACGCACGGGCGCCGCTGCCGGTGAGCCTGATGCCGAGGAACTGCCGGGTGCGCCCTTCGAACATTACTACGCGCAGGACAGTGCTGACGAGGGGCTCATGATGGAGACGGCTTTGCGTGTCGAGGACATGTCGCGTCCCGGCAGCGCTTTTCTGCACCCAGGTGGTGAACTTCGTGTCCGCCTCGAGTGGGGCGACACTTACCTACTCTTTCAAGCTACTTATCACGTTTATGATGACCTCTGTCGCCTACATGCGCATCAGATGAGGTAGGTGTAATTGCTGCTGGAACTTTAGATATAAAGATATTTCAGAATTAAAGACATTTCTTATATTTCCAGGCGCGAAATTGCCGTGCTTCAGGCGGAGAATTATTCGCTGGAGCGGCAGCTGTTCAGCTACCAGAAGAGCTTAGCGTATGCGCAGGCGCAAGCGGGCGAGCCAGCGGCGGCGGAAGCGGCCGGGCGGCGCTCACCCGCGGAGCGTTCGCTCTCTACCGATACGGAGTATGCGTGAGACGGATCCGAGGATCTTTGGTGTCACCTATGACAGCGCCTCTACTCTTCTATCTTTTCGACTGATTCTGACGTTTTTGAGCGATTTATCTATTTTTCTAGACGTTTTATGGCGAGGTGCGCCCTCGTCCGCACCGCTTTCCGCCGGTCGCCTGCACTCTCGCCGCTCGATTTCTATCGATAGCCGATTATTATACTCGACTACTTTTCTATTTGTCTGTACATAAAATATATTTAGATATTATATATTATGTATATTTCTTAACTTGAAACTCGAATTCATATACTGCAACAGTCGATTTATGAATAAAAAAAGTCCGTAAAATAAATACCAATTTTGTCTCTTTATTTGTATCTTTATTCAATATACCTTATATCTCATTTTTCTCATCACTGTGTGATTCTGATAATATTACTAGTATTCTAGCTAGATGAAAGCTTTCACGACCATAAACTAATTACTATATACTTTTTCGCTAGTAGGTATAATCAGTTTATGTTCACAACCCAAACAAGCACTAAACTCAATTTTCTGACGTAATAATCGTACAAAGGAACTTACCCGAAAGTTCCATTTTAAGCTTATAATTTGAGCATGAAAATATATAATATCTTTGTTATACACACCATCAAATCTGGGAAAAACCAAAATAATTTTTAAATCTCCAAATAAAATAATTATGCTCAAGAGATACAGAATGAGCTATGAAACATGAAACGCAAAAATTTGTCGACTGTCACTTGTCAGTTGTCAGTGTCCTCATTGTCAACTGTCAATGTCAAAATAGACATCAAAACAAAACCACGCTGTTATAAAAAGATCACAACTAAATAAAACGCAAAAATGGCTCAAGGCAAACTTAAAGTAAAGAGTAAACTGCCAGCTGGTGCTAAAACTAAGAAGAACAAGGGCAAGGCGGTGGCCAAACGTCCGAACGCACCGGCGAAGAGCAAGAAAGCTGCTGATCGGAATAAGATGAAGAAGAATGTCACGAAGATGGTGAATGCGGCAGCTGAGCAGCAGATAAGAGCGATGGCCACCACGACGCCGCAGCTATCCGCGGCGCAGCAACGCGTTGCCGCGGCCCCGACGGCACCAGCACCCGCCAAATAACCTCACTTTTGATGTCGATAGTGTCGTGTTACTCGACAAGAAGGTTTGTTTACAGTCTGATTAGTGCCAGTAATTTAGCTGCTAATATATTTTTAGTATAAGTACATCAAGTACTGGTTTGTAATTATGCAAAAGAAACTGCTTTACTGTAGACTGCATAGTTAGAGTTAAAGAAACAATGAGAGTACTTTCCCGGTAACTCACAGGAATCGATGTGTAAACAGACCTTTGAGGTTTGTACAGTTATTGTAAATAAGTGAAGCTATTGTAATTTTAAAAAGAATCAAAATGTTTGAATTCAAAATCCATCTAACTTTGATGTGATAAGTCACACTCAAGATAAGAATTAAAAGAATTATTATTCATTCATTTTTTATCAATTGTGGTGACCACAATAGTTATCTAATTAGTGGTCGAGCAGTAAACTGAGCTAAGTTAATTCATTAATTATTCCATTACTAAAGTCAGTCAATTAGGATATCTGTAATATCTCTATTCGTAAAACTTCTTTGTCATGATCTTACGTCTCCAGATTCAAATAACCCAAAATTTTGGCATAATAAATCCATAATGCCATCTCTAAAAAAGATACAACAAACAACAACAAACAACAAATCTTAACATTATAAATAAAAAAAATGTTCCTAAATAGGTACAACTGATGTAAATATGATGAAGCGAATGTTTATGTGCTTGATAACACAGCTAGTTTCATTGAGCTCCGAGGACCATGACTAAAGGCCTACAAATTATATTCTAGAATGATACATACAATGGAATACTGTTGGTTGATAAAAGTGTCTTCTAATAACTTAAGAGTTCATTATTTAGTTACCTTTCATCATCGGTGGATGTTGCATAGCAAATGTTTTTGCATCATGAATTGTATCTAAAACTATGGAAATATTTTAAGTACCTATTAATTACATTAAAAATGTAATAAAAACTTGTGAAGCAGTTTTGGTGTTCTTTGAAGTGTTCAAATAAATCTATTATTTTTTAGTTACTGTTTTTTTTTTACCATTATCTCACTCCTTCATCAAATACATATAACTTTATTCAGAACTTTAGGTATTTTGTGGTGGAAAGGCTAAAAATTGAATATATTTTGGGGAGGCCTAATACTATGTCTAGCTGTGGGCTTTACACTTTTTAACATAAAAGGAGTAGAAACAATATATTTCCTACCTTTTTTAATGTATATATAAGCCTCCTCACCTCTATATAACCCTTCAGGGTTCACAGGAGTGACGCTATGTTTTAATAAATGAAGTGTATTCTATGAGAACTAGAGATAACTTTTTTAGTCTAATTTTTAGTATTTTGTCTAGTACCTATATCAGATACCTGAAAGTAACTATAAATAAAAACTATGTTTTTATTACAACACTTAAAAGTTAGAATATCATTGTTGCCTAGAACTTTATTGGTAATGTGATAGTTGTCGAAAATTAACCTCACAAGCCTGATTTTATTACACCTGTTTTTGTAACATTTTATGGCTTATGTTAATTAAATATTGAAAATTCATTATTGTTGGTTTATTAAGATACCAGTAGGTAGCCAAAATATAAACCTAAATGGTTTTCACCTTGTTTAATAATTCAAGAATTCGATTATGTTATCTTATCGCTAAATATACAGCCTTTTGTCGAAAGATATAAATGATAATATTAATTTTTTTGCAAATAAATTTTATGGTGATGACAGAGCGTAAAAACCCAACGAATAAAATAAAAATTAATGCATATAAAATAAATTTTAATTTTGACTAATATGCAAAGTATTTTTATAAATTGTTATTTTAATAATATTACATGCGAGACAGATGGCGTCATTTTCATGAGTCATACTTAACACACAAAATTAGAATTGAACATTTGAGTCAACCAAGTCATTATCATCTACTTAGCCTTATTCCATCAAAGTTGGGGTCGGGTTCCAGTCTAACCAGATGCAGTTGAGTATTAGGTACATATATCTTGCCACGTCATTTCCACAGAATATGCTGGAAGATGAGGTTCGTCTGGCTGTCAGAATTTAATTTAATTGATTTATTATAAACATAGCCCCACCCTGCAATTTGTCCTGTATGGCGATGGCGAGTACATTACAGTTTATAAACCTACGACTCACATGTTCATACACATCTGTAAATTATACAATTCTTTGTTTCGAGTTAATTGAATACACGAAAGGTTGGTAGCGCCGTTAATATAACACGTGGTCACTGCGCTAACTGTGCCATCGATCTAACTGCCCGGAGCACCACATTCCCGTGTTGACAACCGGGATAGACAAACGCACTGATGAACAGTGGGTCCAGTGTGAGGTTTCTTGGACCTCTGTCATAGTTATCACTAGGCCAAAAATGTATGAAAACGTTGTGCGCGCGCATTTGAGTGAACTCATATCGCAAACGTGCACACATTCACTGTCATACATTTTTGGCTTACGTCCTATGCTTGAGATTGAGGAAAACTCGTACGATTCCAAGAGTACCAAAGTTTTAATTAGAGGTCAAAGAGGATGTTGCCGTCCTCTTGTCGGTCACGGTGAGGTTAAGGGCTTAGGGTGACCCATTAAAAGCCAGAAACCACGCGTCAATTAAGTAATAACGTGTCCCAATTCGCGATAGATAAAAATCCAGGCAATTCCTCTCTCAGAAGAAGAGATGCTAAAGTTCCCGCAGTGAGAACTTCAATAGAATGATAAATGCATACATGCAGCATCACACCAGAATTCCCTGAAGGGTTAGGCTGAAGTGTATTATTGTATACACATTTCTCCGATGCCGTTATTGAGTTCCATATAATAGGGGCTTATTGCCATCTACCGGGCACAGGTCCAGACTCAATGCTGCTACAGAGAATTTTCATACAGAAAAATCCAATCATACTGCCCGACTTAGAAATCGAATCCAAGAAGAACCCAACCTAACGCTTAGAATGATGTCGATGATAAATATTTGAACTAGAAAAGAAAGCAATAGTTATAATTGGCAATTAAAATAAAATGTAACAAAACGAACTTGAAGTGCCAAAGCAAGGATTCAGGAGTCTGGCCCATAGACTTAGAATTTCGCTTATATGGTCTGGCCACCTGACGCTTTTTAGCTGCAAGATACAACCTACGAGTGTCATTTAAGTAATTACCTACATATAAGTGTGTACATAAGGCAAGACATTAAATATGTATGGCTGTAAATATATACATATCGACTATGTATAAGCTTCTATAAATAAATACGTATGTATCAATTCAAGGCGATGTCGCACGGTGAGTGAACGGGCGTACCGGACACTGGGGTGTCCATGAGTTCGGCGAGTCAGAGATATAGCGACTTGCGGTATAGCGAATTATATTAAGTAGCTTTAGTAGCAAGTAAACTGTATAAAAAAATCGCGGATTTTTATTTTACTATTATCCAAATAAGGTCTTTGTTATCGACGTAAAAATGTAATTTTGGTTCTTGTTTTGGGTTTCGTAAATTTAATTTAATTACATTCACATCACGAACATTATATACGTGTATTTTTAATTGGTGTTCCTATTGAAATCTAATTCTCAGCCAGTGTACTCAATGTCGCTACATTATGCCTGGATATTTGTATGCTCCATAGTTTTTTTTTTTTGTTAGCTTTGGCGATACGTAAGCTAACGAAAGCTATTGACCTTTGTATGGCAAGCAATATATAAACAGCTTAGTCTATAAGTTAACAGCTGGTTTCTTTTATAAAGTATAATTACACACCAGAGTTTTATGTGTAGACTACCGGCTACGAATGAAATGTTTGTCAACACTTGAGATAGGGACTTAAATAGAGGTAGGTAGGTACATAGGACAAGCATCAATCGGTTGGGCAATTTGTACTTCTGAACACCTCGTCTAGTTAATATACAGGTTATGGTATATGTCATAGGTAAGTACGATCCACAAATACTGCCTAATCTCTTCCAAAAATATCCTTCTAAAGTTTTGGTATCCTTACGGCGAGGTGGTGGGGCGAGGGGCAGTCTTGTGATGCGTCGATTTCTCCGAATAAGATTAATAAATGCAGGCGGGGGCACGAGGGGGGCAGGAGGGGGAGACATCGCGGCTAATGACACGCGCCGCTGCAGATATTTTTTTATCGCGAATTTAAAACATAAACTGGTTGCGGTAGCTACACTAAGTAAGAGGACAGAAGGTCAAGTTCTAACATGGCGATTGAAAGTGGTCCTTATACCTTCAAAATTGACTTCAAGATTTCTACGACCAGACGACGCGAACACTAACTAATATAGATATCCCAAATAGCCACTCATTTGGGCCTACTCGCATTGGATCTCACTTGGTGTGTAATTATTTACGCTTAATCAGTCGGGATGTACAAAGAGAGAGTTAGACAGAAGTGTAATAGTGGGCGAGTCTACTACAACGTACTTAGCACAATTCTAATAGGAAAATCAATTCACAGACCTAACCTTGGGATCGAACTCAAGATCAAATGCTCAGCAGTCAATGGTGTCTTTTAGTTAAGAGGCAATATCCGCCGATGATAAATGTGCTGGGCGACATTTGATCCTTTTAAAGGGCATCGATCATCAATATGAGAGTGTAAACTGACATAAATCCAATATCGATGGATAAGAAGGTTGTTCTGTATCGACGAACAAGGTCCATACCCTGTTAGCTTATTAGACGCGCTCCTGAATGTAAATTTAGTATTGTAGCTAGGGAACTTAAGCTCTCGTTACGATATAGTACCAGAACAGAGGGAAGGTACGTTGCTTAAGTATGGCTTAAAGGCTCCATAAGGCCGAAATCAATGCACCGACTACTGTGGTCTTCGAATGACTTATCATCGTCGGTGAAAAATAGGCTGGTATTCACCTCCATATTTTAAGAATAGAATGTTTGATAAACATAAATCTGGTTTTAAATAACCTGTCAAGTACCCATGTACTTACCTAGTGCTAATACTTTCTGCACCCAAGAGGATTTAAATATAAACATAAACATAGCATCACGCCTGTACTGCCTAAAGGGTTAGGCAGAGGTGTACTATATTGTACCCCCACATTTCGCCGATGCCGTTGTTGAGTCCCATGTAATAGGGGCGAGACTATTGTTATCTACTGGGCACAGTTCCACACTCCGTGCTGTTACTGAGAATTTCTATATAGAAAAACCCAGTAACACTGCTCGACCCGGGAATCGAACCCAGGACCCTCAGCAGTGGCGCTTGCGACCACTATACTAATGAGGCAGTCAGGGTTTAAATATGGTAACCGACAAAGTCATCGCGGTTGCTACAGCAAGGCATTGATCAGAAATATGAGTGTTTAGTGCTTTGATACGAAAAGAAGAAGTGGTACCGACTTAGTACATTTTACACTTTCTACGTACTCGTACGTTACATAGAATGTGTAAAATCGTTTCATCATCATCATCATCAGCCAGAAGACGTCCACTGCTGAACGAAGGCCTCCCTCAAGGGATGCCATAATCCCCACGCTTGGCAGGCGGCTTGGGGATCGCAGTGGCTCACAGATTAGTGAGAGGACGCTGCTGCCCGTCCTCCGGTCGTCTGGCCGCAGTTTTAAGACGTACCCGGGTCAAATCGTTTACGTAATAGTAAAAATGGAACTGTCAATACAATTCCCCTTTATTAAAAGGGAACCCTGGGATCTGTGAGATACAACCTCAGAATATCTTACGGGTTTGACCAGTTTCCAAATCTTATGTTAACACTTAAGCTAATCCTGCGTGGCTATTTAGAACATTAGGTAGGTAGCGAAGACATTCAACATAAGTTGTTATAAAGCTTTAAATAAAAATATTAATAAATCTGTTGGATTCGGAGTGGGCCTTTTGTCGTTCCCTTTAGCGGTATCTGGCCGAGCCGAAGCCTCCGCCCGCGCCCTACGCCCTGCAGGCTGCAACTCTGCATAGTTCACCGCTCTGCGCCCGCGCATCGATACTCAACACCACACTAATCACGAGTTAACACCTATTGTTAGAACTCTAGATCAATGTCGCAATTGATGTTTTTTTTTTTATGGAATCTTTTGACTCTGACTGACATTATGTATAACCAATATAGGTGTAAATGTGATATAGTTATTAGGTAAAAGTGACTATTGTGAGGCCATTATGTGTAGGTATTGCATGGGGTAATAATAAACGGTATTTAATTATTATTATTCTTAAATAATATATTTCAGGATCTACTCAGTCATTCACCGGATCATGTACAGTTATCGTTTTCATCTTAAATGTTAACTTACGTAAGATTTTATCAGCAGGTAGCATATCTATTAATTTTCCAGCAGGAGACTGGTAATAGCAGGAATTACTAGTAATATTTAATTATACAGACGAGCTAATTTGTACATGTCATAATGAAATACATAACTGCTATTTACAGATAGGGGTGTCGTTGTAAAGTAATAAAGATATAGAAGTCAACACAACGTGTCTGTAGTTAAACAAATGCGTGTAAACATAAAATGAATGTAATATTGAAGTAAGGAAACGATAATAACACAATTTACTCCTTTTAAAAACGGTTAAATAGTTGTGTGAACGGCCAACGTCTTCATAAAGAGTCTCCTATTACAGCGCGCGCGTTGATGTCTTTTACAAGTGCGTCGACGCCTACGAATGTCACTCGTGCGCAGGTCGCAATTCCAGCCATACTCAGACACTTAGGGCTGTCAATAACAGTTGCAGTCTTTCAACAGCTAATCAAGCGAAGCCTAGGACAACCGGTTGTGGTCCGTTTGCGGAACCCTGGTCGATTTCTCTGGTTTCCCATCAACGTCGAGGTGATATCGACCGGGAGACAATAAATCCGGTTCTGCTGCAGCGGGCGGGTTGCAATTAAACTAGTGTCGCGACGGGGTTCGCGGACCGTGCGAAAGTGAAGCACGTGGGGGGCGCGGGCGCGGGGTCCGTCTGCACACGCACATAGAGTAAGAATGACAGTGAGATAAACAAAAAAATACTCATATGATTTTATTTCTGGTTCCAGTGGATCGGGTGAAAAGTAACCAATTGGTAGATGAGTGTTCTCTACGGATTTATACATTTCTCTAATTACCCCATGATTTGCTTAAAATGATGAACCAAATGTTATTCCTGACATACACCGATTGACTAAATCTTTATCAGGGTGATATGAAGTAATCAAGGCTGACGTGCAAATGCAGATATTTGTAACCTGACGTCAGGTTTTGAATTTTTCTTTCCGTCTAACTTCCTCACACTTTCTTTACCTCGCATCGTTTACCACTTACTGAGGAATATTAATCCCGTTAATTTTATTTTCAGCATTGTGATTGTAGTTCCAGACTGCTTCAAGAAGATACATATACATAATTATATCCTGTATTTTAAATCCTCAACACACTGGTTATTCTACTCTGTGTCATTTCAACCTTTGCGTGTGTGTCAGCGTGTAGGTGTTTGCGAGTGTATTCAGTCCGCGCGCAACGGCCGACGCAGACGCACGCGCCGCTGCCGAGTGCCATGTCGCGCTAGGCGCGCCCCCATGGTGTACCCCGAGGCGTCCCGCTGGGGCGCGCCAGACGCCGCGCTCGCCCCCCTCTACGATGACGTCTACAGAGGTCAGCTGATATTTGCAACCTCACCTATTTTTAAGACATTCCCAATGTGACTCCTGCTAGACAAAGTGACTTTCTGCAAACTTAAAGTGCTCCAAACATAGCCTGATTTCTTAATCTCTATCTGACGTTATTAATCTGGGCCTTTGCCGAGATCAGCCTCATTTATCGTATTATATTGTCTATAAAATGACGTTTATTGGCTCATGATGAAATGTCGTCAATGAGTTTCAACAGACCATTATCATCTGATAAAGTAGTCATCAGTGTGTGGAGTACTATGACATTAGAAACGCCAAAGAAATGAATGGATTTGACATAAGCGTTCAAAAAGGTTCGTCGAAGTTAATCCCATTCATTTCATCATTAAACGTCGTTTCTTTTCGTCAATTAGCAAAGTCACTTTGTCTGGGGATCGTGTAAGTCAGCATCACCAACGAAAAGTTTTGATACTGAACGTAACATTTGGCGTGTCCCAAGGAATTGATTGGAGTGACTTGGAGCCCGCAAATTCCACTTCTGCAATGCGAAATCTCTTTGTGTCTAACCTGTGTATAACCTGTGTCTCTCTTAGCCAACCTGTTGTTCGTTCCGGTATTACTTCATTTCGTTCGGCAAACACGATCCCTTTATGACCCTTGTACGTTAATATATTTTATTATGACGTTGTTATTAATATTTCGAAGCTCAACCCCGTGCTTTACGACTTTTTTAGTTATCGCATTTGTTTATCTTAACCCGTTTTACTTTTTAACACATTTAAACTTGGAACATTTCAACCCTTGCTGGTTTTACTACAAAGAGCTTGTTTAAAAAGATTGTTTTAAAAATTCACACTGAGTCTGCGCGGGCGCTGATGACTCAGTTGGCAGACATCTGTTACTTAATCATTATATTTACATTTCAATAGAGGCAGCTCATAATTATAATGGTTATTTCATATTTGCCGCGATGTGACTAGTGAAGGGATTGTTAAACACTAAAAAATCCCGTCCAGTGAGGTCGTAAACGAAATAATAAAATATCCATTTTACCTATTAAAATATTCACAGCTGTGAGCGTAATGCCGAAAGCCTTTTTACGAGATTAGCTACATAGAATAGTACAATTACCTGAGTAAACTCCAACTTTTATGAAGTTACATAATGCTCCTACAAATTCTCCTTTTATTCATTCAGGTACGTTTATTCTTTGCTCGTGTAAGTGATTCCCTATTGACTTAGTTTGTTGGTACTAAAATTTTCTTTGTTTGTAATTGTAAAGCTTAAATCCGCCGATCAAATTGCAAATTACCATCTTCATTAGGTTTTATAGCCAGAAACATGAACAATGATCTATAAAATTTGTTTCGTGTGCTTTATGTGCTTAATTAACGAAATATACAACAGGTAGAACGGAACAAGGAGGTTATTCTCAAGTGAGTCCTTATTGTAATCTTATGAGAATAGAATTCGCGAACGTATCCTCCACCTGCGTCCGACCTCGTCTCGGCTCATTTTATAATGACATTACAGTAATTCCATACAAAGCGTAGGAGTATTATGTTCATAATGTTTCGACGTTGTTGGGTCGTGTTGAACGGTTGTTTTATTGATAATTGGGACCTACAGCTCATGTCGGTGCTTTAAAGCTCAATTAAACCTTGAAAATTGAACTGTCTTAAGGAAATTCAAATTGTGATTTTATAGTAGGTATCTCGTTTACGATCGTCTATAAAGTTTCTATGCTGAGTGGAGTCGAGGCGATGCCGATGGCTCGGTGCAAGAAGGCCTATAACGTAAGGTACAAGTTATTAAATGACCTGCGACTTTCCAATCGGCCTACATCGCGTGTTATACATTAAGATATCTCGCGATTTCACGATCGTTTATCGCATGTGTGGCTCGATGGTTTTTATGTCAATTATTAGTTTTAATTGGTCGTTAATATTTATAATTCGGTGGTCCCATGTGATTAGTACGACGTAGCTGTTAATTGCGTGTTATATAGCCTTTTACGATTTTGTGAATATTTTCCCTTTTTATATGTATTTTGTTTTTACAGACTTACAAACAGTCAGAGAAATGTGTACAATGTTTTCATTATAAGTTTGATTTTATGCGCATATATTAGTTAAATATAAAAGCAGTGCGGAGATGGAGTTGGTGAGTTCTTTAAGCTCATTGTGTGGATGTATTTTTAAGGCAAAAATGTAAATTGAATTTGTGGAACTTCTCCAAAATACTATACTATTTACATAATGAAATCCTGGACGAAGGAATTTGTGCCGTACATTTACACTTGTTTATAACTTTAACAAATTAAATTATAAAAATTTGATGTGTAAAAATATTTGGAGTCATTATTGCGAGCATTCAGGAAATATCTTTAAATTTGGTTTACGAAATTATCCATTTGTTATATTGGGCGATCCCAAACAGTAATTTAATATTGTTATTCTTTGTGAACAAATAAAACGAAGTAATATATTAATAATAAGAAAATTCCAAAATCATCTCACTCTTTTACGCGGGACCGTTACCAGCGCTTGCGCACGTGAGGGTCCCCATACGTTGCAGCATGCATAGGACAGTATCAGATGCAATCGACTTTATTCTCGAAATCGTGGCCTGGGACATATAACAGCACTTTTCGCGACCATCATCCGGTCTTATGAAACGCCCACATTACTTATGGGACATCCGAATACGTAAGTTTTTGAAATATTTTTGGTTACTGTACGTACACAGTGAGATCGTAATTTTAAAAATTAATTTATCTATTTATCAACCGTTACTAAAGGCGATATAGTTGCGCTAATCTATTATAATTAGTTGCAAAGAGAAAGGATATTTAGGAGCGTTTTATTTAAAAAAAAAATAATTAATGTACAATGATCAGCAGATCAACTACCTACTTTTGTTGCTGAATGTTCAAGACGATTATTTGCCTAGATGAAATTTTGTCGTAGGTTTGTTTAAGTACAGTGGAAACAGTATTCGATACTTGAGACTGGAGAAAGTGTTAATAACAGAACTTGATCTTACTTATCGGCTGCGAATGAGGTTTCTGTATTCATGCGGCTAGATTCATTTGTTTTTTCAATTATTTCTCTCAGTTCAAGACCTATCTAAGTAGAGGTAGGGATAACAATTTAAGTTTAGATTTATTTTGAATTTGGAATTATAATATTTAGAAAATTTGACTGCCTCATTGTTCGTTGCAAGAGCGACCAGATTGGGCAGTGTTATTGGGTTTTCTGTATGAAAATTCTCAGTAGCAGCAGTCTGGAACTGTGCCCGGTATATTGCAATAGGCACGCTCCGTATTATATGGGTGTAGAATAGTACACTTTTGCCTAATCCTTCGGGGAATAGAGGCGTGATGCTATATTGTTTGAAAAACTTTATTTTCGATAAAAAATGTAACTGTGCGTATGGGAAGAATCGGATTGAAATTAAAAAAAAATAATAGGATGATATGAACTAAATATCCAGATAGTTTCATATAGTTTCCTTCAATGTATTGATTATCACCGTAATAATTAATCAAGCTCAGGTCAAAAACACTTCGGATGAAAAAAAACACGATGAACATTGGACGGACATCAAAGTTATGAAGACGCGGCTATAAATAATTATCAGGAAACAACATAATACACACTAATAACTGTCAGAGTATATCGTTTTATTGAAACTGTACCGTTATCTGGCTTTATCCTTGCGCCTAGTAGCGGCGCAGGCAGAAATACTGGTAATTAAACAAAATGTTTTTCAACACTTGTACATATTTTTAGTTAGATTTTTCTGGGATTCTGAAGATATGATTCCTCTTGATATTTGTGTCTTATCATACTTACTTGAACAGGTTTGATTAGCCCTGTATTGTCAGAATAACATTAAATTTATTTGTATTTTTATTAATTCTAGCTTTCCGATTTTAAAATAAACAAATCATGGATGTTTTTTTCGTAATAAAATAATAAATATCAAAGCCACGCTGGCGTAACGTAAAAAAAAGTAAATTAAAATACACTTTTTAATAGATTTTCGTCATAATAACGCGGTTTGTAAAAACTTTTTATATGTATAGGTACATACATGATCCAGTTTTAGCCTCTCATGATAGAGAAGAAAATGATTGAGAGTGATAATTATTATTGTATATTGTCTCCTTTTCTTTATCACAACAAAACTGCCGAATACATTATTGTAACACAGCAGCGAACTGATAGCTATTGTACTGTTTAAAGGCGAAGGAAAATATTTTTGGCATGTATACAAATAAATAAAGTTTTAGTGTCTGTTTGTAATATTATCTTGTAATAATTAAAAAATGTCAAAATAACAGCTTTTTACTACATAAATATGAAAGAATATACGGTACTTATGGGCTCCGAAACGGTTGGATCGATTTTGACGAAACTTTCACTGGCAGATAGCTGATTTAGGCTACTTTTATTTTAGAAAAATATATAGAGTTCAGCGCAAAAAAATATACACGGTTTCGTATTCCACGCAGGCGAAGCCGCGGGCGGAAGTTAGTATTTCATAAATAAAGCTGTTTGTTCTTATGAACAGATCCAAAAAGTATTAACGAGAGCAAATATTTTTGTGAGTACATCCTTGTCCGTGGATTACGCTCGGTTATTGTCGCTCGTCTGTCGTCCGCCTTAATCTTTTCCATTTTCCCCGCTCAATAGAATCCATTGGTTCGCAAACTTTTTTATTTTCGCCACTTCTAGTAAGCCTGTCAATTTTAGTTATGGATTTCGTTTAATGTACGACATTATTAACATAAATGTAATTTACCAACTCATAATAACTTAATATGTTATTTATGGAAGTTTATTTCCCATAAATTATTATTATAATATTGTAATATGAACATTTGACCTTGTAGGTCTTTGTCCCCGTATGATCGCACACTAGATACTCTACGCAAGAGCCTTATTAAGGCTCTATCTGTTTTCACACAGTCGATTGCTTTTGCACCTTACAAAGATTAATAAGCTGATAACAGTTTACCTTATAAACACCTCTGTTTAAGGTAAACGTCTTCATTATCAGCTCTGTGTGCTCGTTCAATAGGATTCTGAGTTATGATTCCAGTTATTGCGTCGTTTACCCTAATTTGTTGTATAACTCGTATTAATTTTGGTTCTATTAATTGTGGCGCGTTTCCTTTTGAGGTAGTGTTTTGTTTTGCGTTTGTTGGCTATTTTTGGAACAGATTTGGGTTGAAGGACTGGAGAGGCGGTGTTTCAGTTTCAGGTTAAAATCTCTGTGTATTTCAATAATGGCATTTACGTTGAATTAATACCTGTCCGTATCTTCTCCCCTGACGGTTAGATAGGGACTCTGATAATAGTATAAGACTCTGATAATATATAATAGTAGGGTGACCGTAGTAAACGAGTCCACGTTGTCCCTCAGTCGTAATACCCTTTGTTTGACGTCATAACTTTCGTTTGGGAAGTTCAAAACTATTGTGTTGTTTGTGTTGTATTATATAATAGCCAAATCAAATTAACTAGATAGCTTTTATCTGAGCATTGAAAAATCGGTTCTTCGGGTAATAATTTAGGTACTTACATTGCACCAACAACATTGTAAAATCGCGAAGACAATAAAACACCGAAACCGACCTCATAAATAGAGTTCCGCGATACAATATATCTTACGATATCCACAACATGATACGCTGACTCACATATTACGAATTCCTACGCTACGAGCATACAGAATGTGCCGCCCACAAGTAATCGCTGAATATCGATAGTACTACTAACGATAGAGGCACATTTGCGACGAAATAAACGCAGCGGACCTTTACAGAATTTTTTTGGTAATTGCCATATTCATGGTTCGTGGTTTCGGTTAGAATTCGGTGACTTTCAGTTTTTGACATTTCAAATGTCGCGCGTCGCCTTGTTATAATAATATGCTATCTTTTTTCACAAGTTATTGTCTGCGGCGCCCATTGTGTATATTTCATACCTCAACATTAGACTTATTCTAAATAAAATCACATTATTCATCCAGTACTTTCAGCGCGATATTATACTACTCGGCTCACAAAAATTTGAGTTCCACGAACAACTGCGTAGCTGATAAATTATTTATGCGACTAAATCGCAAATGTGCAACCAATCTAAACCGCTATTTCATTATTCTATCCGCGTATCATACGATTATTTCGCATAATAATTCTGGGATTATTTTGGAAGTTAAGTCGGACCTAGTAAGCCAGCGTAAGGTTATGCGATGCACGTGCGACCCCACCCATCTTCCTTCACCCGAGGATTAGGACTTAATATGTAGATGTATGAGGTGTTGTATCAAGTTTTGGCGTATTAATTTGAATATGAATAAGTTTCACGCCTTGCGGTTCTTGGCTGAGAGTAACTCACTACTACTCTGTCCCTCTCGTTTAATAGTTAGTTACGACTTCACGAGGTGACTATGATTAAAGGATTTTAGTAGGTGGATGGCGAGAAAATACTAATCTTTAGCCAGCTTCTCTATGGTTCTCCATGATTTCTGTGAATCCGTGTTAATTCTTTGTTTGGTAGTAATTATACCATCTGAGGGCCAAGTGTAAGTTTCATTTGACAACTCGATTTAACGCATCGAACGCGTTCGGAGCTCCGATTGGTCCATTTCTTGCTCGCCACCAATCGGAACAACGAACGCGAACGAAACTTACACTAGGGCCTCTGAAATAAAAGTTCAATGAATTTGATAACACTAATGTTGATGACTTGACTGACGCAGATGCTAACTGCTGGGTTGTTAGTTGTAATGTCAAGGTTCGGTCCTCATACAGAACAAATATTATAATATGGTCTATAATATTATTATAAAAGTTTTGGTATTGCACACGGTTTTTTTTTGTCTGTAACTGCACCCTCAATTATCAAAACTATTCAACTCAAAAAAAGTTACATGTTATTGCGCCTTATTTTCCATTTTGTCACCTATTGATCGTTGATCCCTCTGCCAAAGAAATTCAATACATTTAAATGTTCATGTGTCTACCTTTCGAAGCTTGTTTGCTTCAGGAATCTACGAGTGAGGTCTAGTCCCTGGGGGTTTCCCGTGCGAATGTGTACGAGTGGTTATCACGTTAGATTGCACTTGTATAGCTTTTCATTTTAATAATATAACATAGCATCACGCCTCAATTCCCCGAAGGATGGACAGAATCGGCAGAAGAGTACTTTTCTACACCCACATTTCGTGGATACCATTCGCTATTCCAAACACCGGGCTGCTATTTCTTAACGGAAAGTGTAAACACACTTTCCCCATTCCAAGAATACAACCTGAGATCTCCCGCTCAGCAGCCGTGCTTGCGTCAGCCAGACCATAGAGGCAGTTTTTTTTTTACTAACAAAACTCGTGTTATTAACAAAAATATATCTGGCTTTAGGAAAACTAATCGAAACTCTTGTACTTCGTAAGAACGCTTTCAAATGTACATAAATAATAAGTATGTACATCATTATATCAAAGGATCTTCATTGTCCATTAAACCTACTAGGTACATATTATGTTCATACAATCACGTGAATGGGCAATATTATTGGCATTATATGTACCGTTATTCATTCCATTTAGAACTTTATGGCTTCATTTTAGGCGTCTATTTGCCTTAATCAGACTTTTAAGTTATATTAAAACTAGTTCCATCGGTGGGTTTGAATGCTCTTTTATATAAAGGCCAGCATCAAGCTCTGAGTTTAACGCATGAAGGTTTACGTTGGATTATGAGCTGTAAATCGGATCCTAGCAACGACTTTTTTATAGTTTGTATGAAAAACGATAAAATGAGGACCAAGTTATTTTTCACACAACTCTTATTATGTCTTAATATTCAATTGTGTTTTTTTTTAAATTAATCATTACTTAACCGGCCTCTCTCAAATTTCGCCACAAAACTCTAATATGTATACATACTTCTATACGTATAAGAATATTAATAATTTATACCATTAAATGATGAATAATACATTGATAAGAGATACGAAACAAGATCGAAGTACATTTTAATAGCACAGAGCCCAATTCACGAAGCTCACCATATTGCATTGAATAAAATATCTAAAGTAGTATCAACGTAACAAATAAATTAATTGAATTTCCTTCAACGAAAATGTAACTCCTGATGACAGTGACAGCTGTCATTTCAGTAGTCGATTACACGAATTGTTATGAGGGTGTGTTTGAGGGTGAAGCGACATGACATCAGGACTTAAGAAACTCACGGGAGCTTAGTAAAATCGACCTTATTACATTACAAGAGAATGTTGTATTTTTATAATGTGGAGGCAATGTAGACAAGGGAAGGAAGGGGGGAAGACGCGCGAGTGATAACCCGGCCCTTATACAAGTTACACTCAGCATTCACATCACTAGAAATACCAACTAAATGTATGATTATTTATTGGACAACTTATGTCAATTTAGCTCATTTGCCTGTTTTTTTTTTAGAAAACTTTGTAGGTCCATTTACAAACACATACATATATTTACATGGACATACATCCAAACCCGGAACAATTAGCTGTACCTAGATCATACAAATATTTGTTCCGTATGGGAATCGAGCCCGCGACACGTAGCGCAGCAGCCGGCCTCTCAACTATTGCGCTAACTGTGCCATCAATTCGATTCTTTAGTGATCATAGATACTCTAGTCTACTGGTCTTGCAAGCATCCATAGGTTACGGTAACCGTTTACAATCGGGTGGGTCTCAATATTATTTGAATAAATAAATCCAATAATATCCAATAAATCCAAACATTGTTTGCCAGTATTTTATATCCATTGAAGCCTTTTTCTACTCCGCTTTCATCGTCATAGGCCTCCTTCTTTTGTGAAATGCTTTCCTTTTCTGTGCTAATCGTCTCCATGTCTGTACCGCGATTCTTTGTAAATATTTATCCATCTAGCTTGTCTGACAACATTTATCCTGTCGACCTTCTGAATTCTGTTGTGAAATTTGAAGAAGAAGAATTTGAAGAAGCGATGTGTACTTGTTAATTCCAAGTGAAAAGAACAAAGGAAAGAGGTTATTTTTTTATTGCTACCTCACCTGATGACGATCAATCGCGTAAGCTCAAATAGTACTTTACTCTTGCCTTGAAAATTCCGAAGTAATACGAATCTGGGAAACAAACATGTATCGTATAATACATTGTCTTTATCAAAGTGTTTTCTTTGTCTAGGACAGATAGCGATTCCATTTACTGATGAGCATCAACCTGAAATGATTCGTGTACAAAACCCTTCAGGTTTGAAGTCCATTTGTTAATGAGATTGGAACATCAACTGATTTCCCACAAGTGACTGTAAAGCTACATTTACACATATAATCGTAGAGCATATGAGACACTCGAGCAGTCAGATGTTAGGGTTGATATTAGTGATGTTGACAGCAAAATTATGAATGTCAAATATAATATCTGAGTGTTACATATTATCGTATATTTATTTAAACGACAGTTACGTAAACTTGTCTAGATTAAGAAGGTAATATATTTAGGTTTTAATTTCACACCTGTTCACACATCTCTTTGCTCACACAGTTCATTTCAGGTTTATCAGTTTCAAAGATAAACTAAAGGAACAGATAAACAACCTTTCCTTGCCAGGGTCCGATCTTCAATTGTCTTTTCCCAATTTGAATCTTATCGATAGCACACACATTTTGATATATTAACTTTGAAAATGTTTTATGAAAGCCAATTTGAAATAAAAACTTCTTACTCTCTATTCTGAGCCATAATTAACACAGTTTCTCTCAAATCCTCTATAACAACATCTAGCAAATCGTCTCAAGCGTTATAGATCCACGACCTTATTTTTTAACTGACATAAAAAAATAATAAAAATAATACGCGATGTCGGCGTATGATTGGATGATATAATTATTTATTGGACGTCGTAAAGTGATCAATACAAAGTTAAACGTACATAATTAACGGTCGTCTAATTCTTTAAGATGATTGGCGTTCGGAGGTTTGTTTCCTTGAGAATTTGAGAACAACTGGTTTTGACTGTGGATATGTTTAGGAGTAACGTTCGGAGTGTGTTCTTTATGTCAAATTGACGTGGAGCTAACGTTTGAATTTTGAAATGTGTGTGTTTATAAATTGTGAAATGTTGATGTGTAAATGAAGTGACGTGAGTTTTTTTTTAATAAGAATTTAGCATTCTTCCCATAATTTAGTTTATTTATTTTCACCTGCCTAGTCTTTTTCCAACTGTGTTAGGGTTGAAACTCTAACCAGATACATGAGTATTTTACACGGAGCGACTGCCATCTGTCCTCCGCCACCCAATACCTGGGAGACTCTGATACCTAAGGATGGCCGGCTTGTCAGACTTATTTGGGCTGCTGACACCTTTCGAAATAAAGACTTTCATAAGTATTCGGATGATATTCTGGACCAACTGCTTTACATACTTTCTGTCGCATAAAGGGACTTGGTATGTGAAGAACGGTCACCCATTCAAAGACCACCAAGCGCTGCTTAACGTCGCACTTCTACGTACGCTATGAGCTCAAGTTATAATCTCTAACAATAGTTAAAAATCCTTTTACAATACTCGCTAGAATTGATAGGGTAGTTAATCCTTTATCGAAGACCTTGCGGCGAAACTACTTGCAGTACTAATCATTAATTATGAAACTTCATGAGCGCGAATAAAACGCTATCAAGGAATCTACTTTATGGAACAGACGAAGAATCACTAACTACTTTTAATGGCTATGAATTATATATTTATATCTACTAATCTATTTTTTTTTTTCTTATTGTAGAATATTAATTTATTAGTATTATAAGTCCGACAACCGGTTTAGCTTAAAGTAACAGTGTCTCCGAGTAATTTAACGGTGGAAGTCAATTGGTAGAAATAGGTAAGGCATAGGTGTACTATTGTATACCTACCCACATTTTGCCGATGGCGTTTTTGAGTCTTGTAATAGGGGCGAGCTTGAAATGATAACCCAGATGACTGGAACTCCGTATAAAATACCAGGAGCCGATTTACATAGATGGGGGAAAGGCTAGGCTGATGATGGTGACTTTATAAATTATTAGTTCTAAATGGGGTTGCAAACCGTCCTGTTTTCCTAGGACATGACCTGCTTTTTGGAGTGTCCTGGGTTGTCCTGGATAGTTATTTAGTAGCGTCCTGGGTTTTTTTAAAGAGTCCTCGTAAGGTCCTGTGTTTTATTATTCGCGTGCCACTACTGCCTCGAACCTTACGTTTAATCATCGGCGTTATTTTATAATTTTATCCTTCATTTCATTTCTCATATTATACAATTTAATTGAAGATAATTTCATAAAACATAGTAATTGCTATTCATTGAGTTTCATTGACACTGTTTTCTTATATTTCTCTTATACTGCGTCCTATTTTGAAACCGAAATATCCTGGCATTTCCACTTCCAAATCCTGGTTTTCAGAATGTGGGGATGGCAACCTTGGTTTTAAATGTATTGGTATACTGCAGACTGCCCCTGTTCTTACATATAATACTGTCATTGTATAATGTAATGTTGTCATTCTACAGTCAACTTCAAAAATATGATGATCAAAATTCAAAATTCCTTAACAATTCATAAAAGCTACTAACTTACTATTAATTAGGTTAATAACTTATGATTTTACAGTTTTGAAATTTGACTGTTCATCACTTACTTTTGATGTCAACTGTACAATGTGTATTGTTTTATGATTAAATACCATACACTATAAGAGTAATCCTATTCTAAACTAATATTATAAAAGCAGTCACATTTGTTCGTGTCTTTCGATATAACATAGTCAAGATATTGTTTTAAAATTACACCCCTAGGGGGGGGGGGGGCAATGGGATAAGAATTTGTATGAGAAATATTCGGACTCCATGCGGACGATGATGTCACGTCGCGGACCTAAGCTATTCTTCCATAATATATACATATTACATTCATTATCAATTCAAATTGTCTTTAAAATTTACTAGGCATAATGTTTAAAATATAATTCCAACTATCCGTGTTAGGTATTTATTGGTTCGGAAGCCATATTTCGTTTTTAAATGTTGACCCCGTTGTGACCGTATCGTAAACTAGTTCAGGCCTTATAATGGAAACGTCGATTTATGGTAATAATGTGTTTATTATGAAACTTGGTAGACTTCATTAACTTTTCCTAATTGGTTATTTGATCCACCGCCTTATTAAGGTATTTGACATTTTTGCAATATATTTATGCTTCGTTATACTTTCCACGTGTCAACGAAAAGATAGTGAAGTAGGTATCTAAGTATACCTTGCTTAGAATATTTAATGATGGTAGTAAAAGATATAGGTGCCTTGTGGAAAGAGGCCTTGTACTAATATCTGCTTTTGGGTAAATAATTCATCTAACAAACGACATTTTCTTTGCCAGCTATGTTTTTACTATTATGTTTTACTCTTGCTGAATCTCTGTCAAGTGCGGAAAGTTCGGAATCCGCGCTTTCAAAAGTTAGAATTCCGAAGATTTATTACTTTTTGGGTCATTGGTCAATTTTATTGGATAAGATAGAGACATTCTTGCTGTGACCTTTAGTTTTACCCTCTGGGTTCAGTCCTTAAACTTTTCATTTGTTCCTTATTGCGATTCCGTTTCCAACATATGGTGTCATTTTATGTGAATTATGATTACTAGCCCGCGCGTAAGACGCGAGCCTTGGGGGAGCGGGGGTCGGTACTTTATGTAGGTACGGTTGCACCTTGTCTTTTGTTCGTAAATGTAGGACTCGGGGCTCGATGCGGTAATATAATAATTATGTATGTGCTGGCTTCACAAGTACAATCATACTGGTAGTTAAAAAAATCAAAGTAAAATTAGCCATTTGTTATACCGTAGAGACCGGTGTAAGTTTTGGTCATTGACTCGTAGTTTGTCCATTGCGATGAGTCTATCGCCATTCATTCCAAATCCTATGAGAAAAGTCTCACAAAGAAGGTCAATAACACTGGCAGACTGCCTCTAACTCAGGACCTCACGCTCAGCAGCCAATAGGCTAACGACGTGGCTGGAAACTTGCGAAGCGCGGTTTCAAGTACCTAAGGCACTCGTTATTGTTCCTCAGTTTCTGTCAGGGCCCTACCAATGTAGGTCAAAGTTTTGTTGTACTGTACAGACTGTACAGTTCAGCTTCGTTATCCCGGCCGCTCCACAATTATCTAGCTGTTGACATCTGCATTCCCTGAAGATCGTAGCCGAATTGTCTTGTAGAGACGTATGCTAGGTACTTGTACGTTGGTACCTCAAATGCATTGCATCGTGAATACAAGATTATGTATGCCAGATGCGACCTGTATCGAATATGTATTTATTCAAATGACGCGCATTGCAAGTTTTGACGTTTTGAGATAAAAATGGGAAACAGCATTTAAGTAAACTAGAAACTACTCGTATGTTTGGTGAATCAGGCAAAAGTAAAAGTAGGTAGGTACGTACCAAAAAAAACTATTAACTATTTCAGAACTGTAACGCTAATAAATGAACAGATTAACTTCTCTGCGAAATTATGGAATGAGACTCGAGACCCAGATTGTGGCCACAATGTCTGAGAACATGCAGTTTCATCGGCATAAAGATTTAATCTTCGCGTTAGCGAAATGACTTGCAAAAAATGGTGTTATAAAAACCACGTTAAAGTCCCACACGTAAGTCTTTCATCACATTGTGTTGGATGCTTCATTAAACTCACACGAACTTTCTAGAAGGTTTTATTTGTCACATCAAGTTTCTCGTGTGAACAGAATCGATTTCACGTTAATTGAAATGTTTGATATGAAACGGCGTTAATTTATAGACGCTTTGCCATTTACTTGTCTATGGAAACTCGGCTGATTGATTGGTCGAGCAATAGTTTGGGGTCATTGGTAACAATGGCATCAAAATCAATACTATTGCACGCTACTCCGTACGAGCAATTAGTTCGTCCGAGCACGATACGAAACTATCAACCGGTAAACATTTTAAAAGGGGTCGTTATTGGCTTCCAGAGCGGTCGATTGAAAGGTTCAAACATCATTACGGCTATGGGCGTATACAGCATATGGACTAGAGTAAAATGAGGAAATTTTAGCATATAAGGGGAGGTCGGTAATTACAAGAGTACTTAGGCATAAAAGGTTAGTGTTAGAAGGCAGAAAGATCTGGGAGGGTGGATTGGTGAAACCTTTAAGTACCCGGCACAACTTGTTAAGCTGTGCCGGGACGGACTCGATGGACGTGACTCCTAATATTGTAACAGATGTGAAGAAGCAAAAATCTTTGACAATGACGACTTTGGGTCACTCGATCGGTGGTAAATATTTATATCAGCTCTTTCAATCGCATTAAATACTACAAGTAGATTTTATGTTGAAATCTGCTTCTGTAAGAAGTGTGACAATGTTTTGAAATTTCAACATTGTGTCCAAGCTTTCTGGTTGCATAATGATAATGTTTCTGCAAAAGTATTCTGTTTGCAATTAATGGTAACTTAGATCAGGAGCTGGTACAATCGAAAATAGAGATAGGTATACAGATTTTACGAAAACTCTTCTACAGGGGTCATCTGCCTAGACTTTTCCCAACTACATTGGGGTCGGCTTCCAGTCTAACCGGTTGCGTCTGAATATTAGTATTTGATACGGAGCGACTGCCATCTGACCTCCGTCATCCAATTACTGGGAGACACTGATACTCTAAGGTTAGACAGATTGTCAGACTTTTTATTTGGGGTATTGTCATCCGTAACGACTGTCATAGGTCTTCATATGACACCCGGGACCAACTGTTTAACGTGGTTTTCGAGGTACGGAGGGATTCGATGTATGAAAAATGGTCACCCATCTAAGGACGCGACAAGCGCTGCTTAACCTCGCAGATCGACCGATTAGCGAGGTAGCTATGGAACTACGAGCCCCTCTCGAAAACTTTTGTACGAGGGTCTAGTACGAATCTACCTCAATCGTAGTTGCCGTTAAGCCAAAAGTATATGAAAATAATGTGCGTTTATAATATGATTTCACTAAAATGATCGATTTTGTTGACTATGGTCGAGATCCCTGGTATTATATCGACTCTACGTACCTATCTCTTTGTCCGTCTGTACGTCGAGCTATTACCATAATTTTATTAAGGCCCATTCATTTTGATCAACAAGTCTGATAGATAAACAAATTGGCTTCAATTCCACTGCTCAAACGATCAACATAAACTGTAAATTTTCCTTGAAATGGCGTCGATATTGGCACAATAAAACCATTCAGTCGATCGAGCAGATATAAAGTAAAGCTAAATGTAACGAGTATTGCAGCAATCTGCGCTGCCGGGTGAATCACACGACTAACTACTCCTGTGTTCTGTGGGGAGGATGGGTAAATAGCTACACTAGACGGTGTTTTGTTTTCAATTGCAGATGCGTCAGAATAACCCCTTTCCCTCGATCAACAGAAATGGCAAATAGTGATGTAGGCAATGAGCATTGTTTTCATTAACTTTTATCGTTAATTGGCCTAGATTTTATTTATAACTTTGCACAGGTGCAATTTAAGATTTTCATACAAAAATGCGATTCAAGATTTCGGTGGATTTTCCAAAAAAAATATTTCATACAAACTTAAACCTGACATTTAAGAATACAAAAAAAAACAGATCGGTCCAACGGTTTTCCAATCCAATTTTTCTTTCCTATCATATTATTTTTACGTAACAAATTCTTTTAAATAAAAAAATATATTTTTATTCATGTAGACCAGTTAAAGGCACTTAGTCAGTACTTACTTAGTCAGACTCTTGTTGCCTCGTTCCAAAGCGTTGTTTTCCTATGGAGAAGAACGGGCAAGAAACTCCATACTCTTATTATTTTAACCCCTCAACTAACGCAAACGAGATAAAACAAAAAAAAAATGCTATTTGCACCAGTGAACGTTCGCAGCTTAATGAATTATTTCAAAATTTAAGATCACATTTATTACGTTATGTACGTACATTCCAATAGCCATCTGAGGCTCTAGTGTAAGTTTTTTTTGACTAACTCACACACAAACACATTCGTTACTCCAATTGGTCCGTTTTGTGCTTTCCAGCAATTACAGCGCCAAACGCGTTCGATGCGTTAAATCGAGTTTGTCAAAAAAAACTTGCCTGCACTAGGGCCTCAGATCGCTTGTCTACTAGAATATCGATAACTTTTGCCTTCAGTCCGGTTTATGACTTGCAAGGGATGAAGCAATATCTTTTTATATCAATGAATTTAATTCAGGTGTTTCTAAAAATAAGCTTCGATAAATATGTTATATAAAAATGTTATAAAAAAAGGAACAGGAATGGAAGAAGAAAGTTTTCTATTGTGTGGGTTTCACCTTTAAAAGAATCTGTTGAAATGTTCTCCTCGAAACTTGGTGTAGGTATATAATACACAGTTAAATACAATAGCTATTAAGTGAAGACAACTGAAACGAAATAAAATAAACGAATGAAATTAAAATTACAAATCAAATTAATTTTAGAACATCATTACATCACAAAAGGACAGCAATTCACAATTTCATTACATTTTTAACATAAGAGTAGGTAACAAGGTACAAACACTTCTGCCTTATCCTTCAGGGTATACAGGCGTGATGCTATGTTTATGTAATATCATAAGATTATAGTTGTAATTTTGTAAAATTATAATACTACAAAACAAAATATGCTTGGGTCAAAAAATAACTGTATTTAGTGCCTAAGAAAATATTGATTTCTTTTAAAACAACGTTATTAAATAAGTACTACCTGTGTGTTTATCAATGTCGAATGACAGACAAATTAAATGATATTTTTATACATGAAAATGATGATTAATGATGGGTGATTAACAATATTTGAAAGTTTTCTTTAGATGACCTATTTCTTTAAAAGAAAGAGCGTGTTTTTAAACCGTGTTTTGATGAATGGCACAATTTTCGCTCTAATTTTAGTTTTTTCAACCTTTTGGCCAGTTTATGAAATGAAGGAAAAATATTTTTAGGTCTTAGTAACGTAGAATAATATAACGAGAATAATTAATAATTACATCTGCTAAGTGAAAAATTAATGATTATCCGTGGTTACCAATTAGGTTCCCATGTTATGAATAATTCCTATCGCTATTGTCACAACTAAAAACAGTAAGCACTTTTCCCATACTGTACACAGATACTTAGTAAACTGATATATCAACAATATTAATCAAAACGTTAACAATTAAAAGCCATTGTGGAACAGCCCAGCCATGGATACGTCTAAAGGCTATAATTTTGTAGCTAATTAAGCTAAGTTGAACACCCCTTGTAATGAATGAAGCACATGACGACCTAGTGCGCCCTCTGTGGCACACAATTACTGTCGCCATAATATGTAATCAATAACCGGGATATGTTTGTGCCACAAGCCTTTCTTTTTTACGATGAAAAAGTTATAGCTTTTAGTTTCCTAATAGCTTTGTGACGTAATAAAGTTTTGTAAGTACTGAGGTAGTAAAATCGTTAAAAGCCTGCGTCGATGCAGTTTGTGTATTTACAATTATGGCGACTTTTTGTTGGACCTATGATGACAGTTTTTAGAATGTGTTACCGTGAAATGTTTGATGGTATTATCTTTAAAAGAGGTGACCTACAACGCTGAAAATCGTAAAAATATAGCACAAAAAATAAACAAAGCAAGACGTTACGGCACATTTCACATTTTTGTCCATAATTTTTCACTTCAACTCTTTAATAAAGAACGCTCAATCCGTCTGTCTTCAAATGTCTTTAAAATTGCCCTCCCCGGAAATCCCGCAGACTTTGTTCAAAGGAGAAAAGTCCTGTGAAATCGTAACGGATGGGAACAGCAGTGGGAGCTGACAGAGAGCCCTCGCAAACGTCGCTTTTCAGAAACAGTCGACTCATTGTGAGATAATAATGTCTCCCGGAAAAACAGCGGAGCAGTAGAGTGCTTTAATTTTTACTTCTATTTGCAGCTCTCATTATATAAAGAGACGCTGCTCTATAAAACTAGTTGTATCATGAAAATGAATGAACATTTTCGCTTGTATTTTAAATGTGAAACAGCTGTCTCACCAGTTATTTCCGCGTGTCTGTTCGGCATACATTGGGTTTTCTACGATATCTGGTGAACTTTTGGCATATTTTTGTCACTGGGATAATGTGGTCTGTACATCATGAGCTAATTAATATTGTCTCAGTTGGTTGGTGGGTGTATGGGATGCATCGAATATTTATTATATAACGGAAAGCTCAATGATACTTGACCTGACCTGGGTATCAAACTCAAGACTAGCTAAATAAACTATATATACATACCTAGCTGTCGAAAGTCATCATATTTTATAAATGCTAAATTCTTGCGGAATCACTCGCGGCTTCGTCGCTTGCGAGTGATGAATTTTGTATGAGTGATTCATAAATTAAGCTCCTCAATGATTTGCATATTGTCTTCTACAAAGCGAGTCAAAAGCTGAAACCAATTCCTTTCAACAACGATACTGCACCAACCTTCCTACCTTCATTTGCACACCAAAATTGTACAGATAGTAAGTGAAATATTTAAAGATACACTTTGGACGTGTGTTGTGAACTATATATAGGTTTTTGTCATTCGAAACCCCTATATTAACTACACGTACCTTCACAAAACTACAGGCTTTGTGAACTTTCAGTTGACCGCTATAATGGGCAATTATGAAGGGGATAACACCATAACAGCCTCACTTGACAAGGGGATTAGTTATAACGAAGCTAATAAACCTGCTATTTGCTGTACGGCCATCTTAACACCAAGGCTAATCGATGGACTCCACGCTAGTAATCCATTAACAGAACTCCTTATTAGTGCAAACACAACCTTAATAAGGATGCTAGTCACATTAAAGAGACCTGTTCCAATGAACACAACTGATCTGATATGTATGTTATTCCTCCTTAGGCATAGAAATAGTTGTATTACCAGCCTATCCCGGCGTTATTAAAGTCATAACCATTACGCGGTGCCGACGGAAATATGAATAAACCAGGCTTTTACAAATAAATTGCTCGCACTGATTGTGGAGAAAATGGCGAGACAAATTGGATGTCTTATTTAAAACGGGAAGTGGTTGATGCTTTGACATTAAGGGCTCAAACACGCTAACGACTTTTACTCAAATTGCAAGCGACAGATGGTTTATGAATAAAAATGTTGTTTTCTGTGTGTGCGTTTTTGTGTTCTGTCTACTCTAAGTTTACGGAGTGTCACGTACGTTAAAAATTCACAGTTTACAGAATAAGGTCTGTATTGGCGTTAACATAGTCTTCTCAGGGTAGTCATAGGAAAGACCGACGCGGTCTAATAAAAAAAAAACGTGTAAAAGTGATTGAAAAATCCTAATCGTTTCAGTTCATATTGATTAGGAGTACTTAAGGGTCTGAGGGTCTCGTGTGCAATTTGTAACCAGGAATATCAAAGAGTTTTTCGGGGTTCCCCTTTCAGGTATCCCAAACCTCCTCCATCTACTTTCTGCGACCTGTTTTTAAGCTATGAGATTGAACCATCGACTAAACACACCATTATCTTGTCCAGCTGACGGAGTGCTATCGACAGTGAACGTGGTGGAAGCACTGCAAGAGTTCTGGCAGGTGAAGGCGGCGCGGGGCGGTGGCGCGGGGAGCGGGGGCGGCGCCCTCGTCATCTACGAGTCCGTGCCGGCCGCGCACCCGCCCTACGTGTGCTACGTCACGCTGCCCGGAGGAGCGTGTTTTGGGAGCTTTCAGGTAATTTATGGCTTCTGGAAACGTAGAAGATGTATGTCTTGATCTATGAATTAATGTCGTGCATAAGCAGGTAGCATCGTACTTGAAATATATCGCAGCTAGATAGTAATGTTGATCAAAGGTAGTAAAGGTCTCATAAGCCAGTTATTATATAATTTTTGATAGTCGGATATATGGTATCACAAGGTTTCTTTATCATTTTAAAAATGTAATCTCTTCCGCTTCAAATTGGCATTGTAGCAAAATTATTTAAAGGTTTTACTAGGTCAGTAACCATTTAATCTCCATCACGAAGAAAAACTCTATCTTAAACACATACAGTAAATACTACTCTTACAATTTTTTGTATAACAATATATGAATACCTACTTGATTTGTCCAGAATTGTCCGACGAAGGCCGAAGCGCGCCGCAGTGCTGCGAAGATTGCGCTGATGAACAGTGTGTTCAACGAGCACGAGTCGCGGCGGATCTCGGAGCACTTCATAGAGAAGGCGGTGGCGGAGGCGCGCGCATCGTTCGCAGGCGACGCCGCCGCGCACCATCAGGACCCCAGCGCTGGCATTGCAGCCTTCAGGTAAGAAGTGTAATCAAATCTCCACCACCAGTATCTAATCCAACCCAGCTGCGTTCTATAGTTCCATTTAGATGGAGGTTTTTGTCAATAATTCGTAGAAAAGGTGGCTGTACAGACATGCTTGATCGACGTAGACCGAAAGTATAAGACTTGTTAAGTACGCAATAAGTTCACAATAGTCTGTAAGTAGAGATGACTAGTCTAGTATTCTGTAGGTGGGAGACGCCATCGAGTAACAAGGCCGGAGTAGAAATCGCACTCGATAGCGCCTGTTTGTAGATCAGAATGACCTAATATTAAATGCGCATTTGTGATTGAATGCCAAATATATACATACTACTTACATACACAAGCACTATGCGGTTCATTGTATAGAGTTACAGTGTGAATGAATGATGAAAGCCGGATGCGAGAAGGATTATTGTTTTGTCTCCATCCGCTTGTCCGAGATCCGTCCGCCTCCGAAGACAAAGAAAGCGAGGCGTGTGCTTTCTTTTCATTGTGTCTGTATGAGCTAGATTATTTTCCCCCTATTGTTACAGAACATCATAAATTCAACATAATATTTTGTAACAGGTTTATGCTGGAAGCAAACAAGGGCCGCACGATGCTGGAATTCCAGGAGCTGATGACAGTGTTCCAGTTGCTGCACTGGAACGGGTCGCTACGTGCAATGCGCGAGCGACAGTGCTCGCGGCAAGAGGTGGTCGCGCACTACTCGGCGCGTGCGCTTGATGACGCGATGCGCGAACAAATGGCGAGGGAATGGGCTGCGAGGGAGCGAGACGCGGCGGCGACGGGCGGCGGTGTCCTACGTGCAGAGCTAGCGCGAGCTGAGCGAGAGCTACGAGCTGCTCGCCTCGCCGCGCGGGAGCTTCGCTTCCCCAAAGAGAAGCGCGACATCCTCCACCTTGCCGCGCGACTAGCGCCGCCCCAGCAGCAACAGTGATCTCATCGCGCGCCGCGACACGCGTCCTCGCCACACTCACACTTTTGTTATTTAAGTATAGGTATATAGTCTAAGATGTGCGTGTTTTATTTTACTCTGCTACACCTTTATTTACTCTTGGTGCAATAAACAAACCCTAGCAAACAACAACTAGCTAACTAACAACAGCCTAGAACAACAGACAGCGCAGGGACAACGCTCTATTCAGTCCAATTGCCTTCTGAAGCTGTTGGTCATTGTCCTTCTCCAAAACATAGGTGTTCGTGAGTCATGCCGTAATTATCACTGTGGGCAAACGATTTGGTGACCTTGAATTTGTCCTCTACTGCATATTCTTGTCACACTAGTGCTACAACTCGTCATTTATTGTATGCATGCCTGAATATAATCCAGGTATAAATAACGCCACAAAACAATTAAGTTTAACAAGTATTTCAGTACATACACACTAAAACCGCAGTTAATTCGCTCAGCCATAATAGAATAATTAAAACACTAGTTGGAAAAACATTGAGCGATGCACGTGCGGTATTACGAGTATCGATGCGGCGCTCGTCGAGCAATTAGGCCATAATCGCTTTAGATGCATGAACGCATTCATCAATAAAATTATTCCACATAATCACGTGAATTTCATTCTCAATCGGTAATACTCGTTTCATTTAATCGCTATTGCGTCATTGTTTTCTGCAGTGCCGATGTTGCAGTTAGAGAGAATACTGATAGTGTGTGTAGTGAAATTTTTTATAATCGCTACATATTATAAAACAAAGTCCTCCGCCGCGTTTGTCTGTCTGTCTGTCTGTCTGTTCGCGATAAACTCAAAAACTACTAAACAGATTTTCATGTGGTCTTCACCAATATACAGAGTGATTGTCGAGGAAGGTTAAGGTGTATAATTCGTTAAGGTTTTGTGTAAATTGACTGAAATATGACGACGATAGTTGAAGTTGTCGGGAAAATCATGCCGACTGGGAGCTTTACTGATCGAATTGATTTAATTCCAATTTTTTTCTCCAAGGAAAACCCTAAACATTTTGACCACAGTGAGAGTTGAAATAAGGACCACGCTCATAGATATCGATAGGGATTGTACCATTGTAGCGGTTAGCTCAATACGAGGCAGTATCTATCAATAGCAGGTAATTCAATATTGACAGCGACACGATCCCGCTAATTTGATGCGAGGTAAATGTAGTCCCTTTGTTCGGGACATCCGGAACAGACAGGCGTAATGATTGCTGTGACGTGACACATGTGGGCAGTTCCGAGACATCTAATTAGGATGGCGGATTACACGAAGCGGTGATAGTTCAAGGAAGGTGGACTCTGTCATGACATCGTGGATCAAGAGGTCAATGGTTTGAATCCCATCCGTTACAATAGCTTAGTTGCAGAGGATGAAAGTTCTAACATAGCTATCATAGCATCACGCCCGTTTTCCTCGAAGGGTTAGACAGAGGAGTTCTATTGTACACCCACATTTCGCCGATGCCGTTGTTGAGTCCCATGTAATAGGGGCTAGCTTATTGCCATATATCGAGCACAGTTCCAGACTCCGTGCTGCTATTGAGAATTTCCATATAGAAAAACCCAATAATATTTTGCCTGACCAGGGAATCGAACCCAGGACCTATAGACCAATGAGGAAATCTATAGTAGGTAGCAATATTAAAAAAAAAACGATGATATACTCTATTCTAGTTCACAGGTGAACAAATGAATGTATTATTAAACTTGCAACGATCCGAACATAAGCCTCTGTCGGCCATAATCCGCATCTGAAACGCTGAAAAAGTGGATTGGTGGTCGCATAATTTTTTCATTGGACTGCTGATGCTGCTGCCCCTAACACCCTAGAAAAATTGGAATGTATGGCTACATAGTCATCTAAAGCAACGGTTCACAAACTTTTTTGGCGACCGAACCCTTATGGAAAACGAAATATTTGAAGGAGCCCTAAGTAGTTTATGTGTATACTTTATTAATAATTATATTACTTGACATTAACATTAACATCTAATGGAAGGTATGATTTTTTTTAAACTTTTCATCAATGGTTTGATGTCAGGCTTGAAAAGAGAGTCCGACTGTGAAGAGAGTATTTTCACGGAGCCACCACAGTGACATTGCGGACCCCTAGGACTCCGCGGAGCATACTTTGAGTATGGCTGATCTAAAGTAACTGGTATTTTTATTGGAAGTAAAACGGATGGCGTATTAGAGTTCTAGTTCAGTGCACCTGCCCCTCTAGCTCCTAAACTACCGTGATCTCTACTCGCAGTGTCGTACAGTCATCTATCAACAACTCACGAGCACCATCAGTCACGAGATAACATGATACATTTAGGGAATTTAGATGCTATACATTTCCCCTTTACACCCGTATTCAATGCGAGAGGTTAACGATCACCCTTTGTACGAATATCGGAAACAGATAGGCGCGTTATGTTTGCGAACGTGACACCTACGTGGAGCTCATTGTGCCGTATCTGATCTAATATGAAATGCATATAAAGCAGCTAATGGAACCGTCCGCGCACTCGTCACGTAAGGCCGCAGACAGCTATTAGTGTCAATTCTGAAAGGCAATATAAGATGTAACTTTTAAAATTTCGTTGTCTTTTCATAAAAAGTAAAGCGATATTAGACCTGAAGTAAACTTCACTAGCACTGCCTTTTAGAATGAGAAGATTACTGACACCGTCGAGAACTATTTTGAGCCCTGTCAGATGTTCCCGTTTCCTACTGTTAACGCAAGTAATCAATTTCTGTTTCGGACACGAATCCTAGAAGTGTGGGGTGCCGGCTGATAGGTAAACTTCTTCTCCTGTTGATTCAGCAAGAGCTTTAAGGTTGGTGTCACTCATACCATAGTGGAAAGATTAGCCAGTCAGCAATTGTGAAAACGAAACAAATGAAAGCTAGAATGAGATGAAAATATGTGAGGCCGTATTTGATATGTGGAATTACATTCGTTTTGGGGACAATATTTCTAATTTTAAAAGGTTTAAAATTCTACCGCGTTTTGTTTTGGCTGATAAATTATGTTTTCAATAATCTCGGTGACATAATCCGGCGCATTTTGACACAAAGCACCGCGCCATCGCCATGCCGTTTGTGTAAATATGTGTAACTCGCTGCGGATGTTTCCGAATTTCAACGGAAATTACGATTTCACGTCTTTGGGCTGCAATACTGTAAAATAATTAACAACAACGTTATGTAATCGACCTAATTAATTTAGATTTAAATTGGTATGCTACGAGACCCGATGTCGATGTTTCAAATATATTATGTTGCGACTCGTAGTTACGACGAGTAGCATCAATAAATCAATCTTTAGTTTCTAAAAAAAGTCGGACAGAGGTAACTCACTTACATTTTGCCGATGAATCATTTAACCTTATGCTACTTACGAGATTACACATCGGGGTTTAAGAATTGCTTAATAGAAAAATCCAGCGATTTATTTTCTTTAAAAATATTGAACAACGCTACGACATTTGATATTTTCGTGCATAGACAAAATTTCAATAGACTATAACTAAATATTACTGTAGGGTAGTTCAATATTGTGGTGCACCTTCATCAATCGCTGGTACACTAATTAGTTCAAAAAATATTCTATATACTGTGTTTGTAACTATGTGCATTGGAAACAGGTTTCAAATTGTATGTTTCATGAATAGAAAACAAAGGTGAACTCCAGAACTGATTATAAACTTGTTTGCGTAAGTTCGCGGAACTAACTTAGAAGAAACAATATAGGTAAGCGGTAAGTTAGCAAGTTATGTAATATTATATTTTCGATGAGGTTAATCTAATATAACTGCCTCACTAGCCTAGTTGTCGCGAGCTCGGCGGCGTGAGGTCCTGGGATCAATCATGGCATAAAATGTCAAATAGCCACGTTCACACTATTGTTGTTGACATCGAAAAATTCAGTTTTTATGCCATTATAACTATGACTGCCTCACTGGTCCAGTGGTCGCAAGTGTGACTGCTAGGCTTGAGGTCGTAGGTTCGATTCCCGGGTCGAGCAAAATGGTATTGGGTTTGTCTATATGGAAATTCTCAATAGCAGCACGGAGCTTGGAAAGCTTGGAACAGGCGAAATATGTGTGTACATTAGTACACCTCTGTCTGAGCCTTCGGAAAATACAGGCGTGATGCTATGTTATGTTATGTTTTGTGTCATGGGCTGGTGAAACAATCATATACTTTGCTATAAAGTAACAATTCGTCCTCGTATTTATAAATGATAGCTTCAGCCCGCGACTTCGTCCGCGTGATCTACATATATAATTTATAGCCTACAGCACTCCGGGATAATGTAGCTATCTATTGGTGGAAAATTTTTCAGATACGGATCACTAGTTCTGGAGAATACCCCCGACATATAAACACACAAATTTTACCTCTTTATAATATTAGTATAGAAGATATAAGGACATCGATTTAATTTCGAATTTAAAACATGTACTAACATATTCACACAAGCATCGAAGCTTTTAAAAATATTATCTTACACATACTTGTATATACATATCGTAAGATAATATTCCGTGTACAATCAACCTGCGGTGTGTGTGATCAGGTGCTGTTCCGGAGAACGGCGCACGCGCAGCGGCTAAATATTGACATGACCTCCCCCCGTACACTAAATAATAAAGTAGATACAGAAGTGCCACTCTGCTCAGTGAAATTGTTTATTCCAGCATACTGATACAATCTAGTTTCTAGTCTCGTTGTTTTTGAAGCCAATACAGAACTAAGAGTAATTTATTCTATAGATGTTCGAAGGGTACGACGATTTCTAAGAATAAAAAATAAATGCTTTTTTTCTGATTCAATTTTTATCAACAATTTGGATGTACTTGAATAGCAAACTAATTCCCGTAGTGAAAATATTGCACTCACTTGTGTATTTGTGCATTAGAATATATGTGTTTGTAAACACACCCATGATACAGAAATCATTCCTAGTCTGGAAAGGTCTATTTAAAAAAGTTAAGCTTTAAAAAGAAAGAAAGAAATGAATGAATTGAAATTATTTATTTTACACGTCCTTTTTAAACTAGATGGCGTTAAGAAAGATCAGCACCACTTCTTTCTGTCAGCGTTAACATGAATGGAGTATTTGTATGGTGTGAACCTTCTGTGCGTATTTTGTGACGTGATCCTGGCGTTCCCCTCGCCTCATCTTACCATGCACAATCTTGTTGAATCTCTTGTTTTCTCTAAGCTTTAAGTTGGGAGTATTGTTGGATTACATGTCATTTAACTAAAAGGTTCTGGTACTAGATTCTTGCTGAATGTTATTAACTGTATTTTGATGGATAGACTTATGGTATAAGGCACCTATATATTTATTGGAAGTACGTAGATTGCAGTGTCTCTTCTCAGAGCTTTGTCACCAGAAATAATGAAGTGAAATATGTAATGATTTTACTTCTCCGTAAACGCAAGTGATAATCAAGTTGTGATACGCAAATGAATTGGAAAAGGCAGAGGCACTGTGTGCACCAAAAATATGTATATACTTTATGAAATTCAAACGCGTTTTTGAGAGGAAATAGTGATTGAAATCTTGACCAATTATACACATAGTATCTGCTGATACATAAAAATACAAAGTTATTTGCATTTGATTATTTTAACCAATAGTTTTCCAAGAATAAGCATTTGAATTTCGCTACGTGTATTTTTGATGCTGACTGTACTGGTCACGGGTTTCAAGTTTTCCTCAATGTCGACCATAGTTAACGTAAGCCAAAAATGTGTGAAAATAATGTGCGCGCGTTTACTATATAGCTTAAGAGTAATATCGTCGTAAACTCGTACTAGACCTCAGGTTCGAAATCAGATCACTATATATTATAAAACAAAGTTCCCCGCCGCGTCTGTCGGTCTGTTCGTGATAATCTCAAAAACTACTGAACGGATTTTCATGCGGTTTTCATCAATAGACAGATTGATTCATGAGGAAGGTTTAGGTGTATAATTTGTTAAGGTATTGTGTAAATTGGCTGAAATATGACGATGATAGTTGAAGATGTCGGAAAAAATCAAGCCGACTGGGAGCTTTACTGGCGAGCGCCGAGTAAATGCTCGACGTAACAGGTTGATAGGAGTGAAAAAATGAAGGCGTATATGCTCTGCTACCCGTGCGAAGCTGGGGCGGATCGCTAGAGTTCTATAAATTTATCATAATTAAAAAAACTTTGCCCCACGCTTTTGTGTTTGTGTTGTTTGGGTCTGTTGTTTTGTTCTCCTGTGTCGTGGTTACAGTTTACAAACACATGTCACACGCACACACAACCAAAACAGAAACAACTATCTGTAGATCATACAAATATTTGTTCCATGTGGGAATCGAATCCGCGACACTTAGCGAAGAAAGCTAATTAATCATTTAGCCACTGCGCCAAACGTCAAGCGTTCAACCGATATTGATATGTTTCTAGGCGGTCATTCAACTTAGTTTAGTTACGCATATTTTGATTAGGTATATTAAAGTAGGTATATACTTTATAGAAAAACTCGCAACAAACAATTCTCAAAATCTAGATGAATGGTTATTGATAAATTCAGTTGTTTGAAGTCAACAAAGTTGATAGACAGTGCATTTACTTTCCAGAGGGCTCCATTAAAACAATTGTCTATCTAAAATTAAATTTTCAACTCAATTAAAATAACAAAAGCACCAACGTTTTAGAGTTGAACGACTGCTAATAATATTAGGAATACCTCAAAGACACAGCTTCAAATATTAGCTTACAGTTCATAAACTTAAATTTAATTAGTGACTTAACAAGATAATAACAAATTTCAATTTAAACGTCCTGTATATTCATGTGACGTGGCGCATAACTTTTCATCTTTAATGTAACCCTAGAGAAGGTAATTGACTCGCGATTACCTTCACTATTAATTAAATCTAATGCAATACATTTTGCAAATTAAAACCTCCTTGCTGAATATAACCGCGATGTCTATATCGTCAGCTTACTGATAAAAAGTAATAAGTGAATTTTGACTCCAAATGCAATTATTGCTTTTTAGCTGTAAGCAAACCGCCAAATTGTTGATCTTATCGTTGTCAATAGGTACAAAATACGCAAAAATATACATGCAATATCACTATCACTACATATCGTTTGCTTACGGCAAAGAGTCAAAATGCACTTATTACTTTTTACCAGTAAGCAAACGATATAAACTTTTAATTAAATGACCTTTAGAGGTGATTAGAAGTGTTTTCTTTTGGTTTTGTAAATTAGCGAGTATTTACTATCTCGGTTTTATATCTGGGTCCGTTATGAGGTAGTTAAAAGTAAGGGCGGTGTTATTAAGCGGTCATCTTGGGGAGTTAAGCAAGGGATGGAAGTAATAAGAACTGGTGGTAATTAAAGAAATATATGGATCGTGTCAGCTTGACATTAGCACTATTAGTAGCTCTACGGTCTGTGAGAAACATTGGAGTAAAACTAGTTAGGTGACTGTAACTTTGTTGCAAAAGTTTTCCTAAGGCAGATCTACGTTTGGCCGTTTGTCATCATCATGTTAACGATAATTGCTAAGTGTAGCTATGGTATGGCATATATTTTCTTATCTTTATGGAAGAAGTGCCTCATCGGCCTAATGGTCGCAAGCGGCTTTGATCCTAGGATGGGACGAAGTGTTATTAGGTTTTTCTGTTACAAATTTCTCAGTTGCATCAAGGATTCAAGTTTGGATTCTGGCCACAATGACGGCATTGGCCACATGTGGGTGTACAATAGCAACTTTGTTTAACCCCTCGGGGAACAGGCGTGATGTTTGGGCATGTATATTACCTATAGTACGGTTCTTAGTTCAACATAAACAACACGCAGTACGTAAAATAACGAGGATGTTGTTACCCAATTAGCCAACATGATGGGCCTGAGGCCGTCATTAATAAGCGCTTACGCATAATCAAAGCTGCGTTATTTACATCGAAGGTCGTTTTGATTGTCTATGACGTTATTCATCAAGTGTAGTTTTAAAGTATGGAACATTGTATGTTCTTATTTTGCAGCCTGTTTAACATGGCAAGTTGTTATATTGGTAAATATTCCTAAGTGTTCGTGTACGTCAGTCTAGGCTGGGTAATTAGTATATAGTGTGGACCACTAATATCGTATAGGTACATTATAGCGACGTACAAATGATTTTTTTTTAAATATCATTTATTGTGTGTTCTCTCAACAAAACAAATATTACAGGAGCAAAGTATTATATATGTATGGATATCCGCATTTTTCAAGATTCCGGCCAGACAGGCCTGAAATCTGATTTTTATACAAATGCATACATTTTATGCCTTTTATTTTAATCACAACTGTATAATTATTAATAACCGAGTATTCGACCCAATCACTATCATATTCAGGATTATATTGTGTATTTGCAGATATTATGCGAACTATATGGAGAATTCAATCACCAGTTCTTCTAAAATTCACAATAAATTTAATATAAGTATGTGGATAGATATTTGTGCTTGGCACTGTACACGTAATTAAATTTGTTACTAAAATGTAGGTATGCTGTTCTACCTCACGCAGGTTAAATCTAGGTAAAGCTTTAAGGTTACCGCTGAAGCGCAAAATAAATAGGTACAGAAAGCTAGCTCCCTATGACCAGTGAAAACGAACGGACGCTAAAGCGTGGACACTAGTAACGCGACTGGCATTTGTTTGAAACATTTTGAGTAAGGAGGTGGATTTATCGGAGGCGGAATCGGAGTCGGAAGTCTTCGTAGTAACCTCCGCGTAGTCGAAGCAAATCTACGAACGTAAAATGTAAAAATAAAAAACAAGAAAAACTTTTCGCAACTCGTTCTCTCTTCGTTAGTTGCACAGAGGCCCTAGTGTAAGTGTCTGACAAATTCGATTTACTAGATCGAACGCGTTCGGTGCTCCGATTGGTGGAGAGCACGAAACGGACAAATCAGAGCGCCGAACGCGTTCGATGTAGTAAATCGAATTTGTCAAAAGAAACTTACACTAGGGGTACAGAAGTCATATACTCCGTCAGTTGTCATTGTCAAGTAAAAAGCGCGCAGTAGCGCTTCAGCGATAGCAAGTTGTAACTTGTAACTATATACCTCCGTTTTGATATATCGGAACCGGAGCCGGATTCGGAGGTGTAATTTTAATCGGAGGTTCCGACATATCGGATTCGGAGTAGAAGCTCCATAACATCCCTAATTTTGAGTTTACGTAACCGTCCGTGTGCACCGCAGTGGGTACTCCCACGGTTTAATCACTAGCTTTGCATTTATCTTCGTCTCCAGGAAAATTATAGGAAAACCAGTCGAAGTGTTATGAGTGTGCAGTAGATACTAATTAAGATTAAATCGTTAATTAAATCAAGGCACCGCACTAATTAGATACGGATCAACCCTGTTCATACATAGATTAATGAAAACTGATAGGGCTTGCGTTCATGTGTGTATGGATTTTTAACCGCAAGCGGCGAGTAAAAGGATTGGTTTTCAGTTATATTATGCACGTTACGTGTGAAGTACTTAGCGTGATGAGTCAACCACATCTAGGTTAGACTGGTAACTAATCTAGAACATGATTTAGAAAAGGATAAGATTTTTAATATCTTGCGTCGAGTCAAAACAGGTGAACCAGTTAGAGTCAAAGAAATTTTGATTTTGTTAAGAAGATGTATATATTGTATATTTATTGAGTTCCGAAAATACAATACTTTCAAATCAAGTACAGTCCCGTCTGTTCACTGTAACACACATTGACATCTTTTTTCAAATATTTGTTCTTTTGTTTTTCACCAGCATCCATAGCAACGATTGTATCTTATTACATAAAACCTCTACAGTACTTAGTTAACTAGCTTTCACGTGGTCATTGGGTAATTAGACTCGTCCTATTTCCATCCGAGGCTACTTATATCAAAAAGAGTCTATTCTTAATACTTTATGTGCTAAGAATAGTGACTGCTTTATTGGTTTAGTGGTTGCAAGCGCGATTGATGAGCGTGACGTCCTGAATCGGTCTCCCGGGTCGGGAAAAGTGTTATTAGGTTTTTCTATATGGAAGTTCTCCTTAGCAGCAGCACGGAGTCTGGAACTGTGCTGCGCTGTACTTGGGAATAGGCTTGCCTTTTATTACCTATTAAATGTGACTCAATAACGGCATCGGCGAAATGTGGTTGTAAAATAGTACACTTCTGCCTAACCCATCGGGGAATACAGGCGTGATGCTATGTTATGTAAGTTTCAATTTAAGTTTGAGCCGGGTTATCCTGAATGTCGATTTCAGTCAGTCAGACAGTCTGCTGTTCTCGCCAGCAACGGTAATGACAAGTCTAATCTACAAAAGGCTGAAACTATAAAACGCCTCGTGCTACGACCCTTAGATATCCCTTTTGCGTCATTTAAATTCATGCATCGCTTCATACATGCACGCCACTTGCGAGCACTGCGCACCTGACCTTTTTGAAGGACATCACTAATGATCCGTTTAAGTCCTTCTAGAGCATCCTCACGCATGTATTCCCCGAAGGGTTAGGCAGAGGTGTATATTGTACACTCGTATTTTGCCGACGCCGTTATTGAGTCCCATGTAATGTAAAGGGGGCGAGTCTATTGCAATCTACCGGGCACAGTTCCAGAATCCGTGCTGCTACTGAGAATTACCATATAGAAAACCCAATAACACTGCCCGATTCGGGAATCGAACCCAGGACCTCACGCTCAGCAATCAAATCTATACAATACTATTATTACTACACCCAAAAGGAATTTTCTAGTTCTTTATCCCGTAATTTTACTCTCATGTCGCTATATCCGACTTTATGGGTTACAGATGTTCCAAAGAAAAATATATCAAGGTATCAGTGGCCTATCTTTCCACGGAAGTTGTAAAAGTCGGGTGAAAATAATGGATGGCATCTGCGGATAACGATAACACGGAGTGCTTAGAATACGGGCGCCGAGCGGGAACATAGTGCATTAGACGTGAACTGATAATAGACACGCCCGCCGTTCTGATAAGGGGGAAGTTTGCATAAGGTAGCGCTTCTACAAGAGCTATTGTATTTGCCTAAGATATATATGTGTATAATATGGTACGTATAGAACACATATTTCCGTGTGTACCTTTGGACGTAGGCCGATGTCGAGCAAGGCCTAGAAAACCCTGGCGAGAATATTTTGAACCTCACACTTATATTTTCTTTTTTTAAAAACGTTGCCGCACACTAGAAATAATTCTTGTATCGTAGGTGCGTTTAAAAACACACATATTCACATGAACATACACCCACACCTGGAATAACTATCTGTATATCATACAAAAATATTTGTTCCGTGTGGGAATCGAACCCGTGACACGTAGCGCAGCAGTCGATCCCTCTACCACTACGCCAACCGTGCCGTCGTCATTTCATCACTACATTTTATAAAACAAAGTCCGCCCGTCCCGTCTGTCTGTCTGTTTGAACGCGATAAACTCAAAAACTACTGAATGGATTTGCATAGGGTTTTTACCAATAGGACGGAGTGATTCATGGGGAAGGTTTAGGTGTATAATCCATTAAGGTTTTGTGTAAATTGGCTGAAATATGACGATGATTGCTGAAGATGTCGGAAAAAATCATGTCACCATGCCATGCCAAACCATGAACCGCGTAAACTAATAAAGTTATATATCGTTATTAAATTAAATAAAGCCACCGTTCATTCTGAAAAAAAATGTAGGTGTATATGATCTGCTACCGGTGCGAAGACGGGGCGGGTTGCTAGCTACCAAGGCACGAATATATTTTACACCGATTCTTCAAGTAAAGTTTTAGCTCAACTTGATTGATCGTTAAGGTCTATTAAAGCATTATACTCTGTTGAATCCCTTTTGGAAGCAAACACGATGTTTATTTCGATACATTTCCTAACTAAAATGGACCTTATTTTTCTATTGTTGTATAAAAGCGAGTGAAAATCTATTGAACTTTGAAGCAAGAATACCTGAGCCTTATGTAATACAGGTTGACGAAAATATATTACACGTCAGTCATCATCCCTGCCTATTTGGTCCAAAGGGATAGAATGTCGAGATGAAAATTATGTGCTTGATATACAGTTCCAGACTTCGTGCTGCTACTAAGAATTTCCTTATAGAAAAACTCAATAACACCTTGCCCGACCCGGGTAACGAACCGAGGACCTCACGCTCAGTGTCGTACTAGAACAATGAGGCAGTCCTTCATCATAGAATGTTTTTTTTTTTCTTTAATATCATTGCCCTACACTAGAATTTCTCCTGTATCGTGGGTACAGTTTACAAACATACATGTCACATACACATACAACCAGACCCGAAACAAATATCTGTAGATCATACAAATATTTGCTCCGTGCGGGAATCGAACCCACGACACCTAGCGCAGAAAGCTAATCACTTAGCCACTGTGACAACCGTGCCGTTGAATTTCTACTTAATAATTTTTATTCTTTAAGGAATAACAGTTACAGCTCACTCGCTAATACTCATGTTTAGTCGCTAAAACAGCGTTTAAAGAATTTAATCGAGCCACGGCGCAACCGCCGCGCACATACCGAATACACTTGATAAGATTATCGAATTACTCAAAAAAACTCTCGTTATCGCGCTCAATGGCCCTAGCAATTTATGCAAGGGCTGCAATTTGTTGAACAACCGTTACGTTAGGTGGAAACGACAAGTGTTAAATGATTGTAACCTTATCATATAGAATTTTCCTCCTTCCATACATTGATTATATCATATAACTTATATGTGTGGAATTATCTGTTAATGTAAGGTGGTTGAAAATAAATAAATAAATAAATATGAGTCCAACCGTGATAAAAAAATGTTAACGTCATTTTTTCTTTTTTTTTATTGGAATCTACACTTACATTAGGATCTTTCCTGTATCGTGGGTACAGTTTACAAACATACATGTCACATGTACACACAACCAGACTTGAAACAACTATCTGTAGATTATATAAATATTTGTTCCAAGCGGGAATCGAAACCCTCGACACCTAGTACAGTAAGCTAATCGCTTTGCCACAACGCTTTGCGCCAACCGCGTCGTCAAACAACAATGTTATTTACCTGTAGCGTAGTGATATGAGAAAATTCGAGATCGCGATCAAAATTGAATAAAAAAATGGTGATCATAATTATAGAAAATAGTTTCCAATTTAGAAATAATTGCTTTATGATTTTTTTCAGAATAAAAACAATAGTTATTTTTCATTCTGAGCACGTTGATGGAATTCACAGGGAAATAGCTTTTCCGATACTCGCATTTAATGGGCTAGTAATGTGCGGACTTGTGTGCTTTTTCCATCAAAACGCTCTATTGTTATCATGGGTGTAGCGAGAACGTGTTCAGAGGAAAATGGAGCCGGCATTGTGTGTGGGAGCTAATATTTATGACTCTCCCTTGGCCAGTGCCGGATTAAGCAAGCGTGGGGCCCGTAGCAAATTCTATCGAGGGGCCCATGATCTGCTATGGGCTCATGGCTTTAGGTACTGTATGAAATTCTGTTTTTTTTTTGTCAACCAAATAATCGGTTACCGATTGTCTGACGTAGATCGTCTTAGTCGAAAAACAGGTGTAACGTTTCACGTTTTTGTGACATCAAGTAAATCAACCAAATCTTTATAAGTTTCACTCAAAAAATTACGCTCAGGCGGAGGTAGGCGGGTTTGGACACGCGGGGCCCCCTTTTGCGCGGGGCCCGTATCAATTGCTACTCTCGCTACGTGGTTAATCCGGCACTGCCCTTGGCCAAGCTTTACTTCTACGTGATTCTATATTGATCCGCTATGTATACATTCTTCAAGTCCAATAATGTCAGTCCGACACCGAAGTTTAAGTTTAAGAAGGGCATTCAATTAAACAGTGGTAAAACACAGTAAAACAAATAAACCTCGCAACAAAGTAAACAGCAGTAAGTGTACGGAGTAAAGGGAATAAGCGTTTGTTTAAAAGAAAATTGCGGAGCCCGTTACGTTGCACTGTGTATTGTTAGCCCCTCTGAAATAGAAGCAGTTTTCTATTTCCCGTCACATTTGCATAAGAAAGGCAAGTCTCAATTGTTCCGATCTTCTGAAAGTATTAATGTGTTAAGATTTATCGTGTGCGATTTGTTAAACAAAGGGTAGTATTAAGTGTCGTTTATATAGAAAATAAATAGAAATAGTAGTAATAAATAGACCCGGGTACGTCTTAAAACTGCGGCCAGACACCGGAGGACGGGCAGCAGCGTCCTCTCACTAATCGGTGAGCCACTGCGATCTCCAAGCCGCCTGCCAAGCATGGGGATTATGGCAAACCCTTGAAGGCCTCCCCGCCTTCGTTCAACAGTGGACGTCTTCTGGCTGATGATGATAATGATGATATAGAAAATACAGGGATATTTATAAGATACTTTGAAGATATTTTTGAGTCACCATTCAATATTGTCTATAGATATACATTTTGTGTTATATATGACTTTGAGGCAGCATGTAAATTGGTTTTTCCGAATAGTTTGATTAATATACTAACATGTTTCGACCCTATTTTCGATGATGAATTAAGGATTTATGAAAATAGGACTGCCTATCCTTCAGTGAACTCAAGCGTAAATAATGGTTGTTACAATAAGGTTTATGGTAACAAAAGCGATTGTGAAAAATATTTATACTATACTCATTTTAACGGTCAAATTGACAGTTTTGGGGAATTCATAACAATCTTGCGCACCTACTTTAGTTATAATAATATTTGTTGGATGATATTTGTTTATGACATTCTCAATAAAAAAATGTGACGTCTAGATTGACAGTTCTGCTGTCACATGAATTGCACCCATGCGAAGCCGGGGCGGGTCGCGGGTCGCGGGTTTGATATAAAAACCTTATATTTTAGTAGGCTAATCCTTTATCTATCTCAAGTTTATTTGTCTCCCAATCCGCATCATACAATATTCGCATAAAATATTCCAGAGGTACAACATTCAAAGGCGGGTATTCTGCGTCAAAGTGGTTTGTCATGTCAGGAGCGACGCAATTACCGGGACATCTCAGCCGGCTCAGCTCCGACACAAAAACGAGACACCAACCCGAAATTGCAACAGCCATCTTCGGCACAATTACCACTTTTTACCCGTTACGCAGTTACTGCATATTTGGCGGCGAAAAAAAATTGTTTCATCAGACCATACATCAAGCGCTCGTATGATGGAATTTGGGCTTAAAAACTTTTGGCCAGATTGCGTTTTTTTTTCGTTAGGTGCTTTTGCGGCGTAGGGTTGTTTTGTTTTTAGTTTCGTCTTAATGTAATTGCGTTGTTGTGATTATGGAACTGCTGTGTTATTTTTATTACGTTTTAGTTTAATATTATATATCATTTTATCACACAGCAATTCACTTTTTGTTAGGTTTTTCTACTTCGTTTATTTATATATTGTTTTTACACCAGTAATAAAAATATAAAACTCGCTTAATCGTATTGTACAACAGGCGGTTTTAAAATTTTATATCTGCAGAATAAGGACTAGCTCGTTCAGAATACCTTGCCATAACCTTACTGATTATAACCTTATTTATTATTATATAAATATATTCTTTTGTACCTAATTACCACGTGTGATTGATTAGTTGTTATTCCGACATATAATTACTACAAAAATAACGTTACTCTCATAATATTGCAAGGAAGTTATCTATGGGCACAAATCTTGTTATGTACTTATTGTAGCTAAGGTTCAGTAACCAAGAACAAGCTTCAACAACCCCTCGTTGATCCATTACATAATTACACGGTTGCTTGACCAAAGACTGTGGTTAATTAGTCTTTACGTAAAACTTAGTGAGTTAACTATAGTTAATACGTAAGTTTGTGAACAGCCGGCAGCAGTTAACACGACATTTTGGCCGTTTGGCGTGCACCGAACGGGTTTACTTTATGCCCGACCGCCTGACTTAAAAGGCCGGAATGAAAACATTTAGGCGCCTAAGTAAATAAAACTGAAAACGGCTTCACTTGTGTGTAGGTACAGTACGGGGCCGATATACGTTTATACTTCGAATTTCGAATTCATACGTCACTTTGACAGGGCCTACTTACATTTGTTTTCGAAAACAAAATTGACGTGCGACATGACTCGGTGTTGTTCGATTTTTGAATAAAAGATAATCGCTATACCTTTTAATTCCTGGGGGAGAACTCTAAAGGGTACCAAGTATGTATAGTTACAAGATGTACCTTCGATCGACCGTGGCACATCCAAAGGTCGAAGTTGACAGCGATAGGTCCCTACGTGATATGGAGCGAGCTCGGTATTTATCGGGAGTAATTTTAATTCCAGACTACTTACAAATAAATGAGATTTTTTCTTAGACAAAAATCCAATTGCTCGACCTTTGTCCGTCTGTATCAGAGACAGATTTCAACCATTAGTTTAATGAAACAGCAACTTTTAAACCATGTTCAATTAATTTTGGTGTTTATTGTTACTTTTTGGGTATTTCTGCTAGGAAATTTTTAACAGTAGCTGTCAGCTCGCCTAATAAATGGACTTAAAATTAAACTCGACACTGGCAGAATAGTCATTATCGGCTCAGTTGCAAATTATAAAAAAAAAAAAAAAAAAAAACGTCAACAAAATGTAGTTTTACACTTCTTACCTTCGGGAATGAAACCGTGATACTATTATGTGTTGTTGCATTTAAGTTGTTGAACACGCTGAGCGGTGCGGTGCGGCGTGTAAGCGACGTGTACAGAAAACCGCGTTGTGAACAACATTTGACATGGCTGTCGCACGCGATGTGCGGCTTATGGAAATTGATTGGTTGCCACTCAAACTCTACCGTGGAGCTTTAAGATCTTCTACATCTATTTATTAGTAACTAGCTTCCGCTCGCGGCTTCGCCCGCGTGGATTACGAATCCGTGCATTTTCACGGGATAAAAAGTAGCCTATATGCTATTCCAGGCTATAATCTATCTTTGTGCCAAATTTCATCCAGATCCGTTCAGCCGTTCTGGCGTGAAAGAGTAACAAAGATCCATCCATCCATCCATCCATCCTCACAAACTTTCGCATTTATAATATTATATTAAGTAGGAAGTAGGATGTATGAATAACAAATGATAAACGTATAAAATATGCAAGCACTGAAGGGTTAAAATTAGCTGTTATGATTACTTAAACAAAACAAGCAATTCAATTCAACATCTGATAAAGCTATAGAAAAATATAGGAACTGGTTCAGAGGTAATGACGAGTTTCTCAATACAGGATCCTGGCACGAAGCCGAAAAACGAAGAATGTTATATCATTTTTGTCTCGACGAAGCAAAATGAAATGACAATATTATTTTATAATTAAAAACACAGTATCATGAAGGAAATTTTCGAATTATTATTCTTTCCTTAGACAGTTTTAGAAACCATGACATAATTATAAAATATTCTAAAGGTAACCAAAATAAAAAACTATCCATTTTAGAATTACTCGCAGACAGTATAAAAAAGGCGTTGCAAATTAGTTAATAGCGTTTCCGTACTGAATCGTAATCTAAAAACTAAGACAGAGACTATCTATGTATGAGATCAAACGGATAAGTTTAGATAGATAAAAAATAGAACAACACACGAATAAAATAAACTAGTTTCTTCGCGTTCCTATCCTACCGTACCCCTAGTGTAAGTTTCTTTTGACAAATTCGATTTACTACATCGAACGCGTTCGGCGCTCCGATTGGTCCGTTCCGTGCTCTCCACCAATCGGAACGCCGAACGCGTTCGATGTAGTAAATCGAATTTGTCAAAAGAAACTTACACAAGGGGTACTGTGCATAAAATTTCGCCGACTCGAAAATTGTGGAATTGCAGTTGTACATTATATAGGTCTATACCTATTGGTACCTACATACATATTTATAGGAGTGGGATAGTAATGGTTGGAGAAATATTATAATGAAATATAATGAAAACAAAACTTATTGGTAATAATGTTAACTGTGAAATTAATACCATTAGGGATGTGTTTCCTATTTGGTTTAATATAAGAAGAATTTGAGTATCAATCAAAGTTCAATGATTCAATTAATTAGTGGCAATTGAACTCATAAATGTCAAGTCATAATCGTTTTTCTAAAAATAGTTACCGTCCTCCTCGTTCATTTTTAGCATTTTTATGCAAATTGAGAATAGTGTTCTCAATTATGTAATTAATAAATTGTCGGAGCGCCTTTACTAAAATTTTCATTCAATAAAATGATAGCAAATATCAATTAATCGTTAAAAATACTAAAACATGAAATCCAAAATCAAATTCTGTTTGAAATAATAAAAAATAAGCCAAGATGCTGTTTATAACTAAATATACATAGCCGGTATCGATTAGCGGTCGATCGGGATTCGCGTAGAGACGTTCGGCCATCGTTATCACACTTTGGTCAATATTCGTCAAATTAGCATCGATGCAAGGCGGCGAGGTCGACGACCCTGTTCGGCGAGCGTGGGAGCGGTGCGCGGGCGCAGTTTTTGCAACTACCCGACTAACTACCCGAGCGCGGCTCGACAGGTAGTCCGCACCCGAATTTTAAGTATTCCACTTCGGTCCTGTTTCGGGAATGATTCATTGGAACTTGCTTTTAATCAGAAAGTATATTATTTTCCGATTTATTCGTAGGATATAAATTCTACTTACTATTCCACATTTCCGATTTCTCTACATTAAGCTTTGATGCTTATCTCCACAGGTGAATCATGAAACATCTGCAAATGTATAAATATACGGAATTAACACAAAAAGTCCGTTTGAATTCTTTACCTCCTTTATTAAAACGAGTGGTGTAATGTATTAGTCGAGTGCTGGCTGATGTCTATCTAAAGCTTTAAAAGCTGTGTTGACTCGCTCAGTCTCGCCTTTCAAGCCGACTGATTAGCTCTCTGAAGCTACGCCAAATGGGATTAATGCTTGATACAACTGCGCATTTGTTATAACGACCAGTACCGGCTTTAATGAGCTACCGAATTGTTCTTCTGGTATTATTAACTCTTTATTTGGTGTTCCTTATTTAATTAAGTGTTGCAGGATTTGTTGAAAGTACGCACTTTTTTTTTTAAAATAAACGAATATACATGATGGATATTTTAAATTCTAAAATTTGATTTAAAGTTTCGTAGTTAGTTTAGTCCTTTACAGTATAGGTGTTAGGTGGGACGTAGGACCAAGTAGGTGGGTATTAGAAAAGAAGATTAATATTTTTTCAATATAAAAATGTAGGACACCTAGCAACAACCGTAAAATCAATATTTTCAAACAAAGATATCTGCTTTATAATCTCAATTTGTTGCTACAAGTGCAATTCGTTAGAATTCGTAACTTCCCGTTCTTATTCAGCAAATGAAGCCTTCGCCATCGATAGCTCGTTCACGAACGCATAAGTCTAGACTTGTACGAACTTGTTGAAACCTCAACAAGTTCGTACAAGTCTAGCATATGTAGTGTGTCGTTAGAGCAGAGTCTCTAGAGTACATGTATCGGCCAAAATAACAGTCATTCTCACAATAATAAAACTTTAGTCCAGTCTGAATTTAATTTAAAGGCACTCTTGAACCTAAATTTGCAACGAAGGGAAATCTTGTTTCTATATCTCATGTTTCAGGTACAGCAAGATATATCTCATGAATCTTTGTTAACGTGCTTTATTTATACAAATGAAGTAAAACGAAGACCTAACCAGTTATGTTTCATGTTTGTTATAAACAAAATCGTTATAAACAAAAAAAGAAGGATCTAAATTGCGAAGTGCAGTTTTGCGGGACTCATGCTCGGCGCGACACACTTCGCTGCGGCGACGTCCACACTTTCGTGCCAAACCTGTTATTTGCTACACGACCAGTGCGCGTGTGTGCGCAGCCTTTGTCGTTCCTAAATCAAATTGCACTCGAACGTTTAAAACTAATACATTTGAATAAGTCAAGAAACCGATTGAGGACCATTCCGTCAGCTTCGCGTTAGACTAGAATATAAGATTCGTTCCGTATTCAAATACTTTCTAACTGTTAAACAACATAAATAGTATTTAAGCGTAACAACGCATTTATTATATATTGAAAAACCATGACTAAACTAATAAAATTGTTCGTGAGAACCTATCATTTCTAATTGCTGATTGATAGTAATTTGATCAAAAAAGTTATAGCTGATGTCATACGATTGAATTTAACAATGTTGGTGTATAAATAGGTACCGTCTTTTTCCAGTATCGAATAAAGTTGATTAATTTTAATTGTTGTGTAAAAAACTTGTTAACGAATGTTGTATTTATGTAAATGCCTTTTAAATTGTCGTCGGTACTATAATAAATCTCCATTTAATTTAGTAACACAATAGGTTAGTTTTCATTGTCCTAGTTAAAAGTTTGTATTGTAATAAGGCTTTACTATAGAAAAGTTTGAACTTCCTTCACAGGTACGACAATGGAATACTAAATCAGAAATTCTTTTTATTATACAATACGTAACAGCTTCGGTATGCAACGAGTGCAATAGCGAGGCATCAGTATAAAAAAAAACTCTTTATTTAAAATTGGAAGTTGTCAAAAATATTTCCCGCGAATAATTTGTACCACAGATTATAGAAGTCAATTATAACGGCCTGGCTGCACGAGTCTAATACATGTCGGATCGTTTTGTCGTGTGTATTTGCGGTATTTACATAAATGCCAGCTACGCTAAATGATGTTATCTTGCCGCGACATGGTTCTCTAAATGCTGTGCATTGCTGACGCTCCGCTATTTCCAATGATCCTGGGTCTGCCTCATATATTCAGTTTGCCAAGAAAGAATGTAATTTTTTTTATTATACGCCTTTATTTAAAAAAAAAAGTATCACAGTTGTCAGTTCGGATTCACTACTGTGTTAGTATTATTTTGTGTAATTTTTTTTTATAGTTACTTATGTCAAACTTTCATCTGTACCATAAAAATATGTATCTGTTTGTATGAACGCTTATAACTTAAAAACCAGTACACCAATTTTCATGGGACTTTCACTGTAATACTGTAATATTGTTCAACATATTTTTTTGTAGTATTTCACCTCACGCAGATATAGTCGTGGGCACGATTAGTCAGTAAATATGAATAAGATATTGTACAATTGGAGCTCTCAACCGTTTTCTATTCTTTCTCGACACACTACCCAGTCGTTTTTACATCAAACGCTGTTAACATCGAGTTTCGCTGTTAACAAGGTCGTAGATTAGCTTATCGTGAACATGATATTAAGGCGAAGGGGGTGTTATGATATTGGGAGATGTTAGTATGGGCCTAGCGGGGACTAAATATAGATCTAACTCGTTATATTGAATGGGTGTTCTGCTCAAGCGTTGCCGTATTTGTGTAAGTAGAGATGTAAGTAGATAGGAGAAAACGTTTATGGTGAGAGATTACAGAACATAGTTTAATTTTGACGGCATGGTTTGCGCAGTGACTAAGTGATCAGGTTTCTGCGTTAAGCGTCGTGGGGACGATTCCCGCACAGAACATATATTTGTATGATCTACTGATAGTTATTTCGGGTCTGGTTGTGTGTGCATGTGACATGTATGTTTGTAAAAATTTACCCATGATAATGGTGAAATCCTAGTGCGGGGCAAAGTTTTAGAAAAAGAAAAAAATAAATATACAAGAATATTGAAGTGTTATCTTTGTTACTTGAAATGAATTCAATAAACAAAGTTTCTATTACATTCATTGATAGTTTGTGAAGATTGGGACTGAAATACTATACAAATATTAGTGAATCAAAAGAATTGTTCAAATGAAAACTTATTCAATGAACATCGATTCGGTATTCGAAAGATGTGACAAAGAATTACATCGAGATAGGTAAATGAACATCTTTGTAGACATAAATGCCATTCGGATCAAAGGACTACCTTTTACGTAACAACATAGGTATATGTATACAACTGAAAGGAGAATCGAATTACCTACATACATCATTAATAAAAGTTATTTTCCTAAGACAAAAAAAAACTATACTCTCTATGAGAAAAAGGTATATATAATGTAATACACTCAGCAGGACACATAAATTCTTCATAAGTAGTCGCAAAAAAAGTAAAACACGGTCTTATTATCCCTAGTGTATCTACATGCGTATTTATTGAGTCGTTCGTCTAAACTGACGACTCATGGCAACGCGCAACGGTTCGCACCTGACCTTTTACATTTTTTCCACATTATTATCTATCGAGTGTGACAGCGGTCCTCTCGAGCTTTCCCTGGCGTTTACTCGTGGATTACTTAATGTAAGCCATTCGATCCACTAGGAAAATACCCTACAAGACTTTAACCTTCTTCGTTATACATTACGTTTTTTGTATAGCAGTTTCGGTTATACCCGCCCACTTGTTGTTGAAATGGCGCAATGGATATAAAACTGAAACGTGCTCCTTTAAGAGTTGCGCGTAGTAGTACACTGTCAATATAAAATCACTAAGTCGGTTTTATATGTAGCTTAGGTTACTTTCGTTGCAAATTGATACAAGTTTTCTAAATATTTTCGTACTAGACGCGTACTGAACTACATTGAGCGTGTTCACGAAATGATATTAGGTACCAAGTTCATTGAATTGGATATGGTGGTTAATTATGATAATAAACAACTTGCTATAACAACAGTATATGAAATATAAAATATGTATCATAAACTCAAAAGCTTTATTTGTTATTTTGTATGCATGGGTCGGCACTCGGCATGCCCTCTAGCATTGCTAATACAATTCACACGAAACCTTTTGGACCGAATAGTAGCGAAGTTCCAAACTATGTCCCAAAGGACCACTAGTTGCATTAGGGTTATTCTCGTACGCACCCGTAGTCTCACTCCAACTCAGTAAAATATAATATTTATAGCAACAGCACAAAAACAAGTAGCTCCTTATTTTTGTAGTGTAGCTATAAATATTATATTTTACATGTGTCAAAAGCAAAATAAATATCAATACAAAACTAGGATACGTAATTACAAGACTCATCGGAGAGGCAGAGGTAACCGTAGGTACAGCCAACGGCCAGAGTTTAAGTTCACGTTGCAATCTCAACTAATTGAATTTGAGTAGAAGACTCATACAATCAGCGCCGAGCGAGGTACATGCCACATAAAGATGTTTTATTATGCACGTGTGTGACAAGTGCAGCGAACGAAGGCATTATACTAACACCACGGTGGAGGCAGAAGCGGAGCGGATTGAAAAAGCCTAAAAAGAATAAAGAAAAAGAATAAAGACAGCCAAGCTAGATGGCGGCAGGTGCAGTTAAACCTTGAATGAATGGACACTATGAAATGGAGCGCAGTACGATATATATAATATAAATAAATTTGCAAGGATAACATGGATACGAGTAACACAGGGCACAGAAATGTGGCAAGGTGATGCGTGTAGCCATCAACAGTGGGTCGATACGCTATGCTACATGATACGATAGGCGCCGTGATGCGCTATGACATGGATGTACAGACTTGGGTTAAATATGATATAAAAGCAGCGATAGCCAAGCTGTACGTTGTAATCACGAAGTTTGATCTTGATCCCTAAGATAAGGGCAAAACAATTTATCATCTTATATGATAGAATGATGGTAAAATCTTCGACGTATCATATAAGAAAATCAAATCGAACGCTCATAGATTGTTTGACAGTTTTGATCGATTTATTAGAAGCTATATGTAAGAGACGGAGTCTACTTGTAATATTTCTAGTATTAAATTTTATCATACTGTTCTGACAAGATCGTTTCTAATATCTATGAAATGAAAGCGGTTTGTCCTTTGTACGCCTAAAATCTTAATTACGTCATTGAAACTGAATCAAAATATACTGTAATATAATGAAACAAGAATAAATTCAAGTGAAAGCACTGGCCGAATAAAGGTCCTAAAAATAAATTTATTAACATATTAAGAAGATAAATAGCTGAAATTTTGAACCAAGTAAGTTTGTAGTCTCTCCAAAGTAGGTTATAGGCTTTTATGGGCGAAACCAAGATTTTATAAAGAGGGCCAAATGATTACTTTTATCTAGGGGACGATAATACTAAACTTTCCTTTTTAATATAAAGGGAATGAATAGCCCATTTGTCAACCCTGGTCATTCTCAAGAATCTTTAAAATTGTATGAGACTAAGTAAATGGGCCTTAACAAAGAAAAGCCCAGTGGTAGTGGATTAAATCAAGTTTATGAACGCGGGGCGATGTAGGGCATAGTTTTAAGTTGAATTTAAGTATGGAAATTGGAATTCGTCCCCTGATGTTTGGGACTATCAACTGAAAGTAGAATTTAAGAAGGTGAACTAGCTAGCATGGAGCTACTTTCCAAAACTTTGTTACGAAAAAATATAAAACACTCTCGCTCCTCTTCCTATACCGTGTGCACTGGCTTGCATGCGCGGGCGCAGCGGAGACAACAATGGCGGGAGTCGGGAGGTCGCGACACACCGTCACGCGGCCCCGCTCGTGTTTGCTCGACAAACTCGCCGCGTTCGCTCCCTGCTCAAACACCGCCACTAGAAGCTGTTTCACATACTACTTAACTTTTTTACTTCTTAAAAGCCCCGTGATACACGGGTGGTGATATGTCCTATTAGCTGCCTTAAAACGTTAATCGTGGTAAAACTCAGTTGGCTCTGGTTAATAAATTAGTCTAAAAAAAACCTCAAATGCCTGAATTGCAGTTATTTTCTTAGGTTTCAATAGGAATATAATAATAAATGTGCAAAAAGACTGCTGTCAAGACAAACCGAAAGCTGAAACACGATACATTTTTTAAATAGAATAATTTACTCTGGCTGCAGAAATATTTTTGTATTTCAGAAGCATTTTAGAAGTTTTTAATAGAAATGGATGTAAAATGAGTGGTTGTGATGTCTTGAGTTTCTTTTTTATTCTAGTTATAAAGGTGCCTTTTTAGGTAAAAAAATAAAACAAATACACTTCCACACATTGAAAGCGTCTCACAGCTTACAAAAACCTGAAAAGACGAATAATCAAAAAATGCAACATACAGCTTTCATCCACTCTTGTTCGTTCCAGATCTCCCGTGTATCACTCGGTTAAGATTCGACTGACACCATAACGACCAATACACAGGCGAAACAGCGTTGTGTGTGGCCACACTTCACACTTGCCTAGATGGGCGGTTGAACAAATGTTCCAGGGGGCTTTTAAGCCGTTCCCATTAATGGTACATGGCCCTTCTCGCCTCAACGTGCACACAATCCTAACACGGAAGTCTATTTACATAAAAATCGCGATGTCAATGAATAAATTCTTTCTTTGTCTTGGGTTTCATTGTGAGATCGTATGAATTTCGCAAAGGGATATCAACGAAATTGTAGAGCCTGTGAGCTGTCTCGACAGCCTTTGCATCATTTTCACATTATAATAGTATCTCAAAGAGATTCCTAACAGTTCCGTTGTAGCTTTAATATTACGCATCATTATAATCTAATTGTTCAGAATGTTATTCTGTATTGTTATGTAAATCAGGAACTTCAGAGCACTACGTCAACGCTGCACGTTAGTAGTAAGGGTGCGCTGAAAAGGCTTTATTATGATAGGTGTACTGTCGCGTCACGGTTATTGTATGGCCGTATCTATCGGGAAGTAACACGACATTCCCGGCGTGCACAATGGCGACTAGCGCGCGTGCGGCGCTAACGTGACGTCTATTCTAAAGAAAATTCACTCGAACACCAGATAACATCCAATCGATATTAGAAAACCATCAGTCTAAATAAAAGAGCTCGATTGTTATCAGGTCTAGACGACGTTAATGAACTGAAGAGTTGCTCGTTTTTACCTCTCGGCGCGACGTCGCGTCGGCATCGTCGAATCTTGACCGTATCAATCATAATTGGCCGCTTTTTGCGATTTCGAGAATCGCAGTGCTGCGTGCACGCATGGTGATGGCGGGGGCAGCGCGCGGCTCGCGGGGGGGTGTCACTGTGCAAATGCACTCGTAAACCTGGCCCGAGGTCAACGCACCCCCTCTCCGCACGGCCTGCTCCGCCCCGCGCACCCCCGGGCCTATAAAACGTTTACCGCTACAATATATTTATTTTATTATAGACGTAGCAGGTCTACGGCTACGGGTGGGTCGCCTCCGAGCCGTGCAAACCGCATCATGCACTTTTGTCTGTTTTCTAAACTCGTGTTGTATTGTAATTGGCAAACGAATACATCTCGCCGACCGGCTCCTGCCGTATAATAATATGTTCGTATCATTTTTGTCTTCATTTAAATTCATATAAAGCTATCTATTTATACAATTGCAAAAAATGAATATTTATGACGTTAATCTAAGATCTAATGGCCTGTTTTACAACGAGCTTTAACATTAGCATCACAATTTGCTTATACCTACTTGATATTGGCAAAATATCAAGAGAATGTAGACTAGTGGCTTGTGTAATGTGAAAATGATTATTTAATCGCTCAAACATGAGTAAAACACTATTTCAAGTGATTGACGCGATTAAGGCGTCTATTGGCTTGAGAATTACGTCAATCAGCGAGTTAAACGTAACGACTGCTTCCATTTACACTCCAATTGTAATTTGGATCGATCTCTGTCGAGATACGAATTCGTAAAGTGATTTCGATTTTATTATTTGGATATTTAGCTTGAAAATCTTATCAGTGATCAGACAGATTTAATTGGAAGATTAGAATTTATATTTTACGATCAGTGACTTCAAAAATATTTCTATAACTCGCCATCTTGTAAATGATGTGTGTACCTACCTCTTGAAACGGAATTATTGTATTATTCAGAATTGTATATTCAATTTATCGTGTGAATAGGTGACAGGTTATATATTACAGTAGGATGCGGGAGCATTGTTTGTGTTTTACCGCAGTAGCACAACGAATTGTTTGTTGTAGCTGGCAACTGAATTCCAGCCCAATGTGCATCCCACGGGACCAACACTTCAGCTATTGGCCTCGTAACCGATTCCAATGCGATTTTACTAGGTACCAGTAAACATTAATTTCCAATAGCTTCCGTATAAGGACCAGCTTTACATTTTGATATACGTCCATTCATTACTCCTTTCGTAAGTGAGATCAAAGGCAAAAAGGCAGTGATAGCCTAGTGGTTGAACGCTTGCCTTCCATGCAGGAGGGTCTGCGTTCAAACCCGGCCCGCACCTCTGACTTATCGGAATCATGTGCGGATCAGAATTTGATTATCTCTTGCATTTACGGTGAAGGAAAACATCGTGAGGAAACCTACACACCTAAGAGGGCTCCATAAAGTTCTCGACGGTGTGTGTAGTCCGCCAACCCGCATCGGGCCAGCGTGGTGGACTAAGGCCTACCCCTTCTCATTCTGAGAAGAGACCCTTGCCCAGCAGTGGGACAGTAATGGGTTGAATCTAAGTGAGATCATCCATGAAAGTTGTTGTTGGCGTTAATGTTTAATTATTCCATTTCCATTAGAATTATTATTCCATTTCGATTATAAAGAAATTGTTTGATGGCGTACTTTTTAGTGAAACCAAAAGAGGAAGACTCTTAGTCAATAGGCTAGTAATGTAAAAACCTAGTTACCGCGTTACCTCGTGTTTTGGGTGTTTTCAAAGCTATATCCATATATCAATTATTACTAGAAGAATGAAGATTGGGCCCAACTCCTTTATATTTAAATATCTGCATTAGCATGATATCCCAAAAGGACGGCGATCGGAACCAGCATGGGCCATTGTATACAAGATCTTTAGCACCCTATCCATATTCAATACCAATGTTGCCACTGTACTGTCAAGAATACAAGCTTCCTAAAAGCTTTCCATTTTTGTGTCAAGTGCGCTGCCCAATCGGGCAGAAGTAATCGCTTCACATTAAATTTAGGAAGGCACAAAGTTGCTCCTTTACATAAAAAAAGTTTGCTGCGTGATCGAATTTAATAAAGAAAAACTGTGCGACAATCTTGACGAGGGTTCGCCATTGAAACTTATAAATAAAGATGCTGGTTATAATTTTGTGTTTTTAAATTAGCTCCAGGCTTTTGTTTTTAAGAATAATGGATTTGAATTGAGAATAATTGGTTGTAAAGTATTTAAGTGTATTCCATTATTCTTCTTTATATTCATTCAGTTATTCTGGCGAGAATTAGGACACCATATTTTTACCAACCAGTATCATCCATTTAATTTAATTTTCAATGTACCTATTTTTAGTTTGATGCAATTCTAACCATTACTACATTACTTTTTGTACATCAATGTCTACATTTTTAGTGTGTTGTGTCGTAAATTCCTGATAAAGCATTCCTACATAAATTGCATTTGTAACAATATATATTCAAGGAATGTGTCCATCTAAAGACTGTGCTAGGCCGTTGAGGATGACACTAAGCCGTGTTTCTACCTCTAAAACTTTATACTACTCAGGAAATTACACAGCTATAAATTTGCTATAAAACAAATTGCGTACGGCTAACTGAATATACACATTATACCTGCTTATCTACTCGAATAACTAGTTGTCGCTACAACGCCAAGGAATCCTAATTAAAACCGTTATGGTCAAGTTGTTTTTAATTCAGCCAAGTTAAGTTGATTCAGACACGTTTGTTTTATGAAAATTGTTTGAGTGAAAACAAAATTGTTTGCGAAAGCTATTAAGATTTTATTGAATACACAGTACTGTTATTTATCTTAGCACGTTGCTAATGACATCTACCTACCAGATGGCTACAGGTTTAGTGCTAATTATTTCATTTTAATTACTTAGATTTGATCCTTCAAAAAACTACATATAACTCTTTGTTAGCAAGTAACTGGCTGTAACAAAAACACTACAACCACTAAAAAGGGACATTTTTAAAAAAGGAAAGATATTTCCTCATTTTGTTCCCTCCAATTTCTCGTTACGGGAAGCTGAACGAATTTTCACGTTCCAACCCCAGCTGAAACAACTGTAGAATTTTGATTACACATGAACGCACCTTTTCACAACTTTCGAAATCAGTTTGAACAATAATTTTTCCATAGAATCAAGGCGAAAATGTTCTATTGTACATGTGTGTGTGTCTAAACTGTGTATGCTAGAGGTAAAGTTAATACGGTTATATACGCGGGATAATTCGTATGTTATCGGAAAGATTAACAATAGGCACTTTAGAATATATATAACTAGCTTCCGCTCGCGGGTTCGCCCGCGTGGTTTACGAACCCGTACATTTTCCGGGACAAAAGTAGCCTATGTGCTACTCTAGACTATAATCCATCTCTATGCCCAAGTTCTGCCGTGAAAGAGTAACAAATATCCATCCATCCATCCATCCTCACAAACTTTCACATTTATAATATTAGTAGGATTATTTTTACCATATTGTCACAATGTGACTGAAAATCCAAAACTGAAAACTGTTCCTTGAAAATTGTATTATAAGTACAATTTTCATAGTTTTATTATTGTGTAAATATGAAATTATATGATATTGATATCTAGGTAGGTCATAGTCTATGTGGATACGACATTCAGGAATTTAACATGTGTTCATAACATTATGAAGCTAGAAAATTATTAGTACCTATACTCGGTTTGTTTAGGTACTTAACTAAAGGTAAACAATCTTGATGTGTCTTTTTAATAGTTTTTGTTTAAAAACTCAGTTATAAAATAAAACGCGACTAAAAACCAATGTAAAACAACAATAACGATTACCAAATCAATTGAACCCCTAGTTTAAGCAGTAGGTTATTTGTTTAATATGTGTTTGTGTAAAAAGTCACATCAAGATTGTTTACCTTTAGTTAAGTACCGAGTATAAGTTACATACTATTCACATAAGATATCTCAAGAATTTATCTTTAAACTAAGAATTCTAACTCAACATTTATTTACTTCTTTAGCTAATAGAAAAAGCATCATATATAGTATGTATAGCCGGGTCAAAGTGTAGTTGAAATAATAAAATTGTGGTATTGTTTGTCGCCAGTGCGTTCGCCCCGACACGCGTCGCTGCGTTCCGTGCGACCCGAGGGTGCCGCGACCGAACTAACAATAGAAATTGCTTCAAATACTTCGACTAGATGCTATAGCTTAGAAAATATGCATTCCTGGTACCTTTATTGGAAATTTTCCATAATGTGTAGTTTTTATTTGTTCTTTTAGCTGAATATGGAGAAAGCAAAAGCATGTTAGTATTAACCATATCTTATTGGCACGTGGCGGTCTTTAGTTTCTGTCTAGCCCTGTTGTGAAAGGCGTGATGTTAATATTTGACTTCTATCATTGGTTTAACACACTGCTTGAAAATAATGAGAGTCACTATAAATCCATTCGTATTAAAATGATTTTCGTAACAATGAACTCACATCACTGTTTCATTGGTCCAGTGGTGCCAAACGCGACTGCTGAGTGGGTTCGATTTCCGCATCGAGCAAACTGGGTTTTTCTGTATTTTAATTCTCAGCAGCAACGCGGAGTCTAGAACTGTTCCCGGTATATCGCAATAGGCTCGCCCCCTATTATATAGGACTTTAACCTTCGGGGAATACAGGCGTGATGCTATCTTACTACAAATATAAATGCGAATGTTTGAATGGATGGATATTTGTTACTCAGTCACGCCAGAACGGCTGAACGGATCTGGATGAAATTTCGCAGAGAGATAAAGTATAGTCTGGAATAGCACATAGACTACCTTTTATCCTGAAAATACACTATTATCGCCGAATGGTCAGCGTCACTTTAAATCACGGGTAAATCTATACTAATAATATTATAAAGCTTAAGAGATTGTTTGTTTGAATGCGCTAATTTCTGGAAAAAATATTGAAGAAGCTTGTTTATCGAAGAAGGTTGGAGCCTCCTTTTAATCCCGAAAAAATGCAAGGGTTCGTAATCCACGTGGGCGAAACCGCGAGCGGAAGCTAGTGTGTGTATAAACTCAAAATATTCTACAACTATGCAAGAATTTACTACAATACCGCGGTTAGCAACGCTTATTGAGATATTGTACAACTAATCGCGCAGTTCTTACCCAACCAACTTTATCCATTAGAATCTTCGAGCGTGCGTCTCGTGGCGGCTTTAGCTCCGGTGTCAAAATGCCATTTACGGCAGTAGGACACTCATAGACAACCAACCTACTTAGTAAGTTGTCTGTCGGCCTAAGCAATGCGGCTTATAGCCTAGCAATACGCGGTACTTATCGGCTTTAATGACGTTCCTATTTGTCGACTGTCCTGCCACATCGATTTTAAATATTTTAAACTGGATAACACTCATTTATGTTAATAAGTCGCTATGCCGCTCGTGATTATATTCATAGTTTTATGAATAAGAAACTAATGAATTCGCGAGCCGCGTTTTGAAGTGTCAAGCGATTATTTATTTGGTAAATTTAAATTGATACCGAAATAACCACACGCGATATACAAGGTCGGTGATATTTTATTTATGTATCTGATAGATATTTTGGTTTGTGATTACAAATATTATAAGGGATAAGAGCAGAGCTATAGACTATCCGAGATCTGAAACTTTCTTCTGAAATCTTTAGTAGAGGCCATAACTAAATACACACAAATAAGTCTTCATCTACAGAAATGTAATAATAATAATAAATAAAATTTATTTTCATACTTCAGTCCATAGTTTTGTTACTTAGCAGCTTAAGTTAATATGTTAGTATTGTTAGTTTATACAATTTATTCTTATTTATTTTTCAGATTTATGACTGTCCCGACCCATATCTGGAAGGGGCAGTCCGATCTGGCAGCAATAATTTTCAATTGTTCAAAAAATTCAATAAAGAACTGAATCTATTATTGGGTCATTGTCAATATACAATTAGTAATGCGCAACACGTAATCAATTTCCTTCTCTTCTCTCGACCTATTAACTAAGAGTGAATGATAGAGCGTATAAAGGTAGCTTTTTTCAAATCTATGCCTTTATCTTGTGGACAGATGACACGATGAAAGTCGCAAAGCTTTTGGATGAAAATTAATACGGTTCCGTAGCAGTTTGTTGGCTAAAGAGCGCCTTGTAGGGGTTGATTAGGCAAATCTGTGCGGGCCCTACCTTTTTTTTAACGAAGTCGTGACTACAATTCTTTATTTGATGTACCAAGATCTGTCAGAGGCTGATTAGAATTTGCTTTACAGAATTATTTAGCTGGACTTACCAATGAAAACCTGGCTGTATCGTCAGCAGAGTCTGTTAATTGGGTATAAGAGTGCGAACCCTAGAATATGTTGAATACACCTGTATTTCTGAGTGTCCGTTCCAGTCTCAAGTACCATTCGAAACTCCAGGCTGCTAAGAATATATAGCAGAAAACCAAATTTTACCGACATAGGAGACGCACACAAGTCCTCAAGAAGCTGCTCAACAGGCGCTTGCAATCACTAGACCAATAGATGTAAGAAAAAGCTTCCACGAGTGATGAAACCTGAGATCGTCTAACGCACACTGGGATAGCGTTTTACCATGACTGCTGACTGGCTAATCTTTCCACTAAGGCATGAGCCATGTTATACCTCATGTCTAGTCTGCCCTCGAAAGAAAACTAAACTAATAAGGAAGTCGGTTGGTAAATTTACTTCACACAAAAATGATCAAACAATTTTATTGCAACGCTATAATAATTATCGCCACGAGATGTCAAAAATGCATTTTCACCACCTCAGTTATTCACAAAGCGGTGTGTATTTTCTTTTGAAAGAACAAACGAATAAATATTCCGGGCAGTAACTTGAACGAGCCCTCCATAATATTATAATGAAATCGTATCTTTTTAGTGGTGACAATCAAAGAGCTTGGCTTATATTCAAACGAAGGGGGTTTGTTGCGGTTACTTTATGTAGAGTGTATTTTAAGAATAATTTCAGGGGTAAATGGAACTTCAATCGCAAAATCATAAAACGTATCTTTATACTGACTTTCAATATCAAAACCTTTTTTTATGTTAATGTTATTATATCACGAAAATATATGAAATAAAGTACTTAACATCATAAAATCTAACATTCTAGAATCAACGGTTTTAAGGCGTTTTTCCTTTGTCTTCTGAAATGAGGAAAATTATGTAGGACCTACATAACTTTCCTCATTTGTTTTGAATTTTGTATAGATACAAATAGATAATTATACAGTTAAGAGGATCCCACTATCATCTCAGGAACCCAAGCCAACAAGGTTTTGGCAATCTGCTAATACGCACTGTAGTAGAGTGGCGGGATAGCAAACTCCCCAGTATGAGAAGCCCCCAACAAGATGTCCCCAAGTACCCGGCGAATTCAGCTGCCGTGATGGCGTTCACTCAGGTTAGAAAAATAATTATTCATTTGTCGGAAGACAAATGAAATAGACGGAAAGAATGTATTTAATTGAATAGAATATAATTGATTTTATTTCAAAAAATAATATTTTACAGACACTATTAAACGTTAATAGGACTCTAATAGCACGGTTCCATAAAAGTTGGTTATATGAAAAGAACCGACAAGAAACTCCGCGGATACTTTTTTAAATCTCTAATCTCTTTCAACAGTCTTATTATGTACATGATGTGTGAGACCAATGCGAGAAAAATGTAGGTATTGACAAATTTAATATATTTTAATATATTTAAAACGTTGCCCCACACTACGATTTCTCGTGTATCGTGGGTGCAGTTTACAAACATACATGTCACATTCACAAACAACAAGACCCGAAACAACTATCTGTAGATCTTACTAATAGTTGTTCTGTGCGGGGGTGGAATCCGCGACACATAGCATAGAAAGCTATTCGCTTAGTCACTGCACCAACCGTACGTCGAATATAATTGGAACTTTAACATAAGGTCCGTTTATAAAAAAATAAACCAAAACACACTCACATTTACGATAAAATTTGTAGCCATCTGCAACTAGCTTAAGATTTTATTACTTATATAAAAAGGATCACTCATCATCACAAGAATTGATTCATTGGCATCTCAGTGCGAATTCTGCAGTAATGATAATAGGTACATCCGAGCCGCTATCGATGATTACCGTTAAAATCCACGTAGGTAAAATATGCAGCCCGTATGCGAAGCGTAGCGGGTTAAATACTACAATTTAGCATACTAGGTAACCGTTACAGCTGAAGTCATCTACCAGAACAATGTAGCATTTCTTGGACTTAGGTACTCTAAACCACGATATGTATCAGAAAACACATGATTTTTTTAAATAGGGTTTCTGATTGTTGTTGTTGTTGTTTTTTTTTTTTTAAAACATTGCCCCACACTAGGATTTCTCCTGTATCGTGGGTACAGTTTACAAACATACATGTCACATGCACAAACAACCAGACCCGAAACATAAAAATATTTGTTCCGTGCGGGGATCGAACCCGCGACACGTAGCGCAGAAAGCTAATCGCTTAGCCACTGCGCCAACCGTGCCGTCAATTTGTTATATCATAACATAGCATTACGCCTGTATTCCCCATAGGGTTAGGCTGAGGTTACATTTCGCCGATGCCGTTACTGAGTCCCATGGAGGAGGGTGAGAGCCTATTGTCATCTTCTGGGCATAATGCCAGAAAAACCGAATACCATTTTGCCCGGCTCGGGAATCGAACCCAGGACCTCATGCTTAGCAGTCGCGCTTGAAACTGCTAGAACCATTTTCATATTAAATAATATATCACAACAATGTATTTGTAACGGAAAAAACTTAATCTATATCTGGGAGTCAAGTACGAGTTGTGCGCGTAATGCGCGCGCACGATTTTTCCATATATTTTTGAGTTACCTAAAAGAGATCGAGGAAAACTCGTACATGTACGATCACCAGGGGGCCTCCCGTGGTGACCCCGTACACTTGTCTCTTTGTTCAACTGTACTTATTCCAACACATGATAGTTTGTGCCTTGTTTCGACGATTAGAATGATCATATTGCTTTTACTACAATCGTTTTCGTTTAAAAATGTAACCCATTTATAATGGAGAAAGAGGAAAAATAAATCAAAAGATATCTGATGTATCCAGGCCTGCTTGGTTGAAATTTTCTTGACTTCATTCTTAAATAACTTCCTTATATTGAGTTGAATTGACAAGACGATTGGTCATAGCTGCATCAATCAATATTATCCAATAACATTATCTTATCGCAGTTCATTGTTTGGCATAGACCACTCAAAGTCCCAAGATGAAGCGCCTCAAAAACAAGCGTACAAATGTTTACCGTTTCGTCTTAATAATGCCGTAAAACCAGTGCTTTTAAAGGTAGAGTAAACAGAGAACTGTCATTAGAAGACGCCGCCGGCTATTTCCAAATCAATGAGTCACGGAGTCCAGCTAAGGCCCTCACGTGACAACCTTCTAGCTTCCACACAATAATTTGAATGGCATGTCTGTTTAACGTGGGGCAATTCTGCCGTCATATACGAATTGTGAAAGTCGCGGGCAACCGATGGATGCAAGTGGCGGAATGTCTTTCGATGTGGTGGTCTAAGGGGGAGGCCTTCGTTCAGCAGTGGACGTCTTTTGGCTGATGATGATGATGATACGAATCTAAAACAAACAAGTTAAATATTCGTATGGCTCGTTTGTCAGATTCATTTGTCTCATAAAAACCAATATCGTTTGAATAATTAAACTATGTACTATTTCATTCGACATTAATTATTATCGTCCGAATTAATTGTTGCTTGGTTTTATAGGTTTTTGGACATTTCTCAGCCGAATTAAGCATAAGCGACAAAATTGCCAATATAGCGAGAATTGGCCCTCCTCATACAAAATACAGATCCTGATACTGTTTCACTTATAATTATGTCATTATGCAGACATTGCAAAAAAAAAACTATCTAAAAAACCATTCAAAGAATCTCGTTTCTGTACGGATGGATTATAATTTGAATAGGTTATCTGCGGCTAATGGTGACTCACTCATCTCGACTCGTATTTCAAAGCTAGTTTGAACTTATTATAGGCAGGAATCTTTACAGTAGATAGGTAGGTACTAATTATGTACACCCGTTATATGAAATGACGCACCTATAAAATGATTGCGAATTTTAACTGTTCTTTCCATTTGGATATATACATTTTATTGATTCTTGTTATTTCATATTAAACATCCTCGAGGTTCTATATAAATCAGTGATATTGGTTGTTTTACAGAAAGGATATTTGTTCACATTTTCTTCGTTAAAAATCAGTAGGTATCGTAGTAGGACCAGTAAGAACCAAACAATTAAGTAACTGTTTCCTATAATTTACATATCAATACGAAGATATACGATGCCTTTATTGCAATTCCTCATAAATGATAAGAATTTTCAATAGATGATTGTTCTTGCAACGTATTTGTTTAACTTTCAGAAAATATCCCACGAAAATAAATAATATTATTTTGGTTGAGTACGAAATGTGCTGCCATCTTTAGTTTACAAGTTTATTTATTGAGTTTATAAATGCGCCATCTGTTATTTAATACAAGTACTAGTTAAGATAGTACATTACCATTTAGTGTCCATTATATGACGTTAGATTTGTGGATTATTTGGCGCTAGTAGCGTAAAATCAAAATGTTGCCTTATTTTGACCAACTACTTTAATAGTAGATAATGTAAATTTTATGTATAAAATATACAAAATAAACTGTCGGATCAACTTATTAGTCTGTCTCCATAATATAATTGTTAATAGGCAAATATCTTAATAATTATCAGAAAAAATATTAAAATATAATTATTATCTCGTTAGTCTATACTAACGAGATAAAAGCCTAAATATAGAAGGAAACATTACTACGTGACGACATTACTATGCGAGTCCACACTTGTTTGTATACTACTTCTACAGATTAAATGTACTTCTATACTTCTACAAATCAAAAGGGGATCATACCAATCATTACATGAAGGAGCTATGAAAATACTAAAATCCCTATTTATTTAATTTTTGAAGAACATAGGGTAATTTCTTGTGTCGTCGCGTCGGTCGGTCCAATTTACGAACATACAAGCATACACAGTCTTACACAGATCTATCGATATATATATATCGATAGGTTATACAATTGGTTTTGGCTGTGCTATGAACTCGCAACAACAATAATACGAAACAATATAAGAATTAATAAGTACCCATATTTTATTAGGAATATAAAAGGGTAGATATTATAATGTAACCACTCAGTAACCATTCTATCTCTAGCAACACAATTTATTACTGTCAAAATAACGTTTTGCCATACGTTCCGTTTGACGTTTCATAAGTTTGTTTTGTCAGGCACCTTCGATGCTTCGAGCCAGTTGTCAAACGTATTTAAGTGAGTGGTCGTGAGTGATGAACGGCGCGGCTTCTTAATTACCGTTTTAATTAAAATACGATTGTTTATTACACATTGACAAGCCACATGTATAGTTCTTGCGTCGACAAATAATGAAAACGACGCTCAGGAATAAATAAAGGCAAGAAATACATGAACTAAACAATAAAAAATCGGTTAAATCTTGCCACAATGGTGAAAGATGGACGTAAATATCGGTCGTTGTCGATCTAGCTGTCGTTTTGATGCCGACGCTGTATGAAATGTGATCTAGTGCAACGGAAATTAAGGATTCTTTATACCGCAGTAAGTATTGTTTGTTACAGTTTTTATGATACTGCGGTCATTGCAGATATAGCGTGTTTCTTATCACCTTTCTCTAGAACGATAGTCGCAACGAATAGGTCTAGGTGGCATACAATACTCAGCTTATTGAAGATCCTATAAACAGCATTTGATGTGTCGGAAAATTAATTAATAGTCTACAATTTTATTATCTAATTTGAAACTTATTTGAGGTGTTTAGAAAATTAAAAACGCAGTTATATACTTATCTGTATTTTTATCTTTGGGTCAGATAATAATAGATGCAATACCTATTTCACACTATTTTTGGCTATTAAGAATCTAAAGTGGATCTATGGAACACTGATTGAAAGTATCAAGTTGTTTTGTTGAATTTATATGAATGCACCTACAAATGTTTACTAACAGTAATGTAACAATTCTTGTTTGTTCCCTACAATGAGACAAGCAGGTAACAATTTTTGTTCCTTTTAAATCTGGTTCAATGGATCTTGAGATTAGTAAGTTTGAATATGAAATGTGATATAGCACAATTTTGTTTAGTTCACTTATCTTTGTATACATTTTTAGATAACCAACTGTCCCTTAGGCAAAAGTCTGTTATGTATGTATTTACATAAATAAAGATAACATAACAAATGAAGGTGTATATATTTATCTCAGTATTTATTAATTCTTAATTTGAATATTAATGGTCAAGTAGATAAATGGCCCTTGTCAGTTTTCCAAGAAGGATAATCGGATAATAATACTGTATGTATAGGTAAAGATGTTTAAGAGTATTTAATTATAATACAAATATTAATGAGTTTGTTAAATTTAGTCCTATGCTATTGGATCTCCACCTATGTTTCTAGATGATTTTTTCTAGAGCTAGTTTGGATCAAACACAATTTTATTTTGTCTAAAATGATATTTAATTTATTAACTGTATAAAAAATAAAAAAAACTTATTTTTACTATTCACGCTTTAATTCAGATTATAAACTGAAATTTCAATAAAAAAAACGAAATGTCTCACATTTCAAAATGTCTTTAATTATTCTTATGATAAATAGATGGAAGATTGTTGTCCACCAGTGGGATGATGCAGTCTAACAGTAACAATATACCTACTCAGATATTTTATACTTTCATTTTGATGTAATAATACCTCAATAACAACATTAAATTTAAATTAATGTCAACAGAAAAGCTTGGCAGACCTTTAAAGAGCACTTTGGGTAAATTTTGTTGTGGTTACAAAACATTAATGAATGGGCATTATTCTGTGTCCATTGTATGTTACTAAATCAATCATTTTTATGTTACAATTGTGCCGATTCCATTTAAATCTGTAAGTTTATTACCCTTCATATCAAACAACAATGTGTGAATGAACAAAGCAAAGAATTAAAAGTTTTTATTGATGACTACAGTATTATTACCTAAACAGCCTTGCTCAAGAAGGACCTCATTAAGTGAGGCAATATAATTTTGATTATTTAGTCAGAATTTCAATTTATGGCCCATTATTAATTAAATTTAAATCAGATGTTTTCATATTTTAATTTAGGTAACTAGTTCTTTAAAAAATATAGATACCTATTATATTGTATGTACAGAGAAGAGTGATTTTTTCAGAAAGATCTACTCAAAGTTACATACTACATCTCATGTTTGGTCCAAAGTATTTAATTAACATCTTAGAAATCCAATATCAAAACTTACTAAACATGAATCACTTCTATTATCTACAATAGTAAACATACGATCGATAAATCTATACATTTAGTTTGAAACAAGTACATTTCTAACATAGTTGTGTTGTTGGTACAGGTGCGCCCGCGCAGCCATGGCTGACGAGTCCAGCGTGCGAGTTGCTGTCAGGTATGTCAGGTGTTAGATCTTCGTCACTTTAGAACAGAGGTTCCCAGACATTTTTTCTGATAGACCACTTCAAAATTTAGCTGGTTCCGGTGGATCCCCTGCAGCTATTTTCTACCATATTCTAAATTGAATTGTAAACCCCCATTTTTTTGTCACGTCAACGTAGACCCCTGTCAAGTCTCCCGTGGACCCCTGGTGGTCCACCTGGACCACTTTGGGAACTTACGACGATTAGAACAAAGATTTAACGATTTAGAACAAAGGGATGGTTCTGTGATAACTAGATAATGTTGATACAGACGAAAAATTATACTGTCAACTCCAAAAAAGGCTAAAACAACTTACCTACTTGAATTTATTTGAAATTTAAATACCTATAACGTTCAGCTATAGGAACCTCCATCTCGTCTCCAGTCAGGTAGTCATGTAATTCTTAAATATCAATCCCATACATTTTGGTGGAGTTTCTATTTTCTAGCGCATGAAGATTCCAATTGGTTGGTCATCGTTCAGTTTTAGATCGCCATGTTTTATGCCACCTGCAACACATCCCGCTTCTAAGATTAAACTTCGATCTACTATTGGTATTTATCTGTTTCATAGTCGGCAGCTTTTGTTGAGGCACTTTGGCTTGAAGAGCTGCTGTACTGCTTATGAACCGAATGTCAATATAACTTCCTATCTGCAAAGACAAAGTCCTGTTGACGGTTCAGTTGGCGCAGTGGAGATCGAATGCTGCGCTACGTGTCGCGTTTTCGATTCTCGCGCGGAACAAATATTTGTATGATCTACAGATAGTTGTTTCGGGTCTGTAGTTTAAACTCTTTAATATAACAATCCTTATTGTGGATCTCGCGATCGCGTCAATGTCTGTATATATCCTAATTCTTACATAAACCGTGAAAAGTTTGTCATGGTTAATAACGCGTATCGATCGTTGTTAAATCGCGTAAATATTGCTAATAATACTCAAAATTGTATATTACATGTTTGCATCAATGTAATAACTCGTGACCAAATAAGTAATAATTTATGCAAATATTTGACCCAAAGACCCCAACGATGTGTGAAGTGTGAACTAATGTTCATGATTGTGAGTGTTAGGTATGCGCGCACGCATGGTTTCATTGTATGAGTATACAATAGGATTGCTACTTCAAGATATTGTGTGTTCAATAACGCTTTGGACACTAAGGTTGTTACGTAATTCTTAGTATTTTGCCGCAACGACGCCTTTCTTCGGTTTGTTTAGACGTAAGGTACAGTATTAAAACACCGCCTTTCGGACACATGAACACGTAGAATTAATAAGACCCTCTTCTATCAATCTCATCGCTCATGCCGTAATAGAATGATTAGCCAGTCGGCAATGACGGTAGCGGTGCTGATTACTCAGGGCGCTGCTGATTTACTCGTGGAACATAAATGAGACAACACGGCCAATACCCACACAACTAAAACGCTTTACGTGGTGATAAAAACTGTACCAAAATCGAAGATACAGGGGCAATCGGACACTATTATATATTAACATCTCCAAGCATGTTTTATGCTGTAATGACTACATTAGGTTATCTTAAAGCGGTTTGCAAAACAGAATGTAGCTAGGAAAGTGTTACATTACCTGAGACACATAACAATGTACTACTTTATATATGTATCTCAGGTCCATCTAGAACACTCAGTGATATTTATGGAAGGTGGAACATTGTTTAGTGAATACAAAAGAGAAGAACTTCATCAATACATAATCTCGATAGAAAAGACCAAGAATACCCAATTGAGGTGTAAGGGGAGCTAGTGATCCAGGTTCCACAAACCTTCTACTCTTCTGTACACGGTGCTCTAACGACTGGTAGATATAACATGTCCATGATTTGTGAAAGGAAGATGCATCTCCGTAGTTGGTTTGACGGTCGTCAATTCAGTTGCCCGCTTGATGTCTTTCGTCAAAGCAGGATTGGTGCATAAGCTAAGCGATTAGATTTCTGCGCTGTAGTTCGAAACAAATTTTTATATGAAGTCAAGAAAGATTTTCAGATCAAGATGTGTGCGCATGTGTGGTGTATGTTTGGGAACTGTACCCACGGTACAGGAGAAATAAAAGTGGGGCAAATTGAAATAACTGGAGGCCAATGTCAAGTACTGGACAGCGATGGCGATGGCTGTTGATCATTAAAATATTTTATGCTTTGAAACATTATACAACAAACATCTAGTGTTTATGTTTAACTACCGGTAGCTTCATAAACAAAAATGACGGAGTTTCATAAAAATTAAGATGTTATAATAAATCACTTCACACATCATATCTGTCATCCGGCTCATATGAATAAGCTTTACACGTCGTTTTATTTTATATGTATCTCAAGTTAATCTTGGCAGAGGTCGTTTACGACTTAACAGGCAATACAAATGATCTGATCACGAAAGGTGTCGTCCAAATAATGCAAGCGTCTCATTATAAAAAAGTTTAACAATAGGTGTGTAATGGCTACAGACTGGCGTCGTCGTGGCGCCTGATAAAAAAGTAATGCATTGCGTTCAAAATGCAGCACACGTATATTTTAACGCATTATTCCAAAAGCCGTCGGAGGCTTGCACGCAGGGCTGTTTTATATCGGTATCGCGTGCGGCGTGACTTAGAAAGATCCGGACGAAACTGTGCTGCAATGACATACGGAATTTGATTTATTGCCTTCAACTAACGAGCATGAAAAGTTCAATTCCCTAATCATTCATTTCTACCGTTATACTGTATTTTATTTGGATCACGTAAAAGTATTTCGGGCTTCCTTGCTTTTGAGAAAAATAGGGGTGATGTCAAGCGACAGTGAAATATCATAGATGCTCATAGCCCCAATCTTTTTATAAATATGATCTTTCGGATTTGCGCAGTGAAGTTCTATTCGAGAATATGATATTTGAAGTGTGTAGGTAATGTTAACGGCAATAACATGACATCGAGCTATGACATCACGGCCTTGGCTAGCATTTAAAAATATCGTCGTCATCACCATACTTTGCACAATCACACATCAAATCTAAAAAAAAATCTGTAACCAGCCCGAGTAGCTAAATCTGAGTGTATGACTGATAAGTTCATTGTACTATTGTCTAAAAAGAGAAACTATTTTTGGAAAAACAGTCACATAACATCTAGACATATGAAAACTTCACTATCCGATGGCTTAATCATCACAATTAGTAACGTAACTAGTGCTTACAACTCTACACGCTCTAAAACCGTGGAAGAAAGAAAAGGCCTCCAGTCTCAATATTCATGTCATATTTCCCAATGAGTAAGGAAACACATAGCAATCAGACATCGTATAAGATGAGTATGTAATCAAAACAAACACAAAGCAACACGTAATTTGGTTGCATCGAGCAATATTTACGTAGCTCAGTATGTAATGATAGAAGTCCTCGACATCAATGTATATCGTGAGTACTTTTTGTACATTACCGGTTAGCATCCTGTTTGTATGAAGATGTGATTGATGAACTTGTTTAGATCGCTGTCATACTTTTTGTATGGTCATTAGCAGTAAACTGGAAATAATTCATTATTGTTCTACTAGAATGTTGCGGATTAGTGTCAGATTAACTTGTGTCTTTATTCGGTGGTAAAAAATATGTCAATGTACATACATTACTATTTTATGGACTCAATAATTCTTCTTGTGTGTTGTGTCTTGAGTCCTCTCCTGAGGATTGCACTAGTAAAAAGTAAAACGCGTTAGACTTGCTTACTTAGGTATTTTCGTGAGATGACGCCGCGATTTGGAGTATTCTTCTGTCGTGTCGGCACAAGCTATAGAAGAATCACTCATGCCATAGTGGAAAGATTAGCCAGTCAGCATTTATGGTAACGATGACTGGCCAGGGTGCGCCAGACGATGGTAGGGTTCGTCGGTCGCGGACAAACTACAACTAAACTAATAAGCCATACTTAGTGGAAGTAGTATAAGTCGGCAGAGGGAAAAGTTATCTTCTATTGTACAGATTGATTCTTCGAATTTCAGCCAAACGTGAATCTAATATTTGTACTTATACGATTTTCTATCAACACAGCCTTTCACTGTTTTTGCTGGGCATAGAGTTGTCCAAAGTCACTTCATAAAACTCGTACTTTTCAATATTAGCATAACAGAACTATTTGTTGATACAATCTCAACTATGTTTAACATCTTTCAGTATCTTACTCAACGTCAACTGCTAATCCCTGTCGCATGAGGTAACTGACAAGAAAAACATTGCTAAACTAACTCCTTGAACTGTGCCATGTCAAATCTGAAACAATCGCCTTTGAGAACAAGCCACGACCTATCCTCGACTTGATTTAAGATACCTATCACACCGCAGCGTGTCTTTAAAACAGTTTAAAACATCCCACGCATTTGATTAAGCTCGTCAAGATCTTATGTCAGCTTATATGGATAAGGATAGGCAGGATAGTTATCTAGCATTGTCGGGAGTCCGGTCTAAGCAGTCTCCACGACGCGACGTTAGTCCGATTTCATACTCAAACTAGTGGATGATTTATTGGGAAAACAAAGCAGGGGTAACTTACGGTTTTATTGGGAAATAGTCTCCCAGTTTATCTTGATAGACAGGCAAAGTACCAGACAAGTAAAACTTCTTCTTAGGTACTATTTTGGTAGAACCGATATTTATTTCTATTTCGCGGCTGGTTTTTGGTATCTCGTGATGTTTCCACCAGGACTTTGTTTCGAACTATACGCCATTATTATCAAGCAATTAAACTGTGGAAAGGGCGAGGGTTGGCACAAGGGTGAAATACCGGTTCTTCGTAAAACGGATCGATTTTACTTACCCTAGGAACATAGTCAATATTTTCAAATCGTTCGTTAATTTTCAAGCACACAAATTATTTACACAATACCTATTGTGTCAGTTGGTTATTAAATATTGGTAGAGTTTTATGTGAGTGGATTTACTGAAAATAAACGAAAGGTAAATTTATTTCAACAACTATTATGCTTAATTAATATTACGTATGGTAAATAATATCCTGCCAATTTCATTCGCATGTGTTAACATAATGAGAAGGTAATTTACATGAGAATGATAAAACAGAACTTCTATACACACCTGACTTTATGAATTACTAAAGTAAACTGTAGTCCCAACAACATTTTTCTTAGCAATTGTTTCTAAACATTTGATCGTTGAAGTTTTTCTAAATTATTTCAAGGTTTTATGAATTAATTAGGTTATTAGACTATACAGTCAAGGTAGGAGGTAAGCATAAGAATCCAGGTCAAGCAAATCTTTCAACTGAAATAAAAGGCCCATGCCTTTTGAGTTTATGATTTTTATTCACCAGTATTTCTAGGTATTTCCTGAATCTTCATGAATACCTACAATCTGGACATATCGTTTGTCGAAAGATTGCGATAAATTATTCTGTTATTCACATTATTTACGTGGCAACGTGGAGGGAGCACGTTAATTGGCCTATGACCAAACCAGATGAACATGGAATGAGGTCGATGTAGGTACGATTACTAGCGCAATAAGACAAAGTGAAGACAGGACAATACTGCAGCAGTTCTCAAATAATGTGACGTAGAAATTACAATCTAAACAATATTTATAGAGGATGATAAAGAGAGAGAGTTGAAATGTAAAGTTTACGCAACTGTGTGTCAGACGGCCAGAGATAATCAGTTTATAGTCATTAATTTGTTCCCGTCTCCCAGCCTGTTACTGGAATAGTCTTTATCTTGTATCTATTGTTTTTCAAGTCGTTTACAGTGTACTGACCTGATTCTCGGTTTGTTGTGTTTATTTATGTGTTAATTATATTTACTTGTACTCATGTAAATGGAGACATTTCTTGCATGATTATAATAAAATTTGTTTACAGTGTTCGGCATGTGATCTATTTTATATCGTATGGTACAGGTGAGTATATCTGTTAGGTTTAAAATAGGTCCTTTTAAATAGACATAGCCTATTAAGGATCTTATAGAACTTCTTGACGCCGATCACATTAAATCTTTACGTCAAGTACTCCGCTCTAGACCAAGTGATGGACATCGAAAGACTATATATTGTCAAGTTAGTACAAACATTTTCGCAACAATGCACCAACACGGGTACTGTGGTTAAGTACCATTATTATAGCACAGATCTACAACTAGTATGAGGAAGATAACGGCACTGCCGTAATACGGTACACTATTACTGGCCCGCCTGGTTTGTCCACTCACTTTTTACCAAATCAATTAATTTTTTGTCGAGTGAAGGCTAGTTGTAAGATGTTCTGCTACTGTGATGACGGAGGTAATTAATTTTTATCTGTTTCAATAAACTGGACCTGCGTTTCCGTTGAGAATAGTTGGACTTTCTACGAATATTTATTTTTGTGATCGACTCTTTAGACAAACCTATTGTTACCCACTGACTGCCTCATTGGTCTATTGGTTACAAGCGCGAGGTCCTGGGCTCGATTCCCGGGCAGTGTTATTGTGTTTTTCTGTATGAAAATTCTCAGTAGCAGCACAGAGTCTGGAACTGTGCATGGTAACTGGCAATAGCTCTATTACATGGGACTCAACATTATTGAGTACATCGGCGAAATGTGGGTGTACAACAGTACACCTCTGCCTAACTCTTCGGGGAATACAGGCGTGATGGCGTAGTATTCCACATTATGGAACAGAAAATCAGATGTAATACGTAATCGTAGCGAATCTAACTATTACTGGTTCTAGTGAGACGAATACCAAGACAGTGTAACGTTAAAAAAATAGAAAACAATTCTATGATAAAAATTGTGCTAATTAATGTTGAAAAATAGAACCAACTGTTAACAAACTCTGTAGCTATTTGAACAGATTTTTATCAACGCAATAACAACAGATGTTTGATAGTTACTATAGTAAACTAAATGCATTCTTGTAGTGACCGCAATACGCACTGAGATAAAAGAAGTCACGCTCGGCCGAGCAAATATTAATTACACACGTTAAGATTACCTTTTATGACTCATTTTGATACCGAATCGGGTTATAAGCAACTTGTTCCAAAAGTAGAGAAATAGACATCGTAATATCGGACAGAGGTTGGGTTTTGACAACCTCGCAAATTCTTGCCACAAGGGGCAATTTCTGGGAACAGGACACTAGTAAAGAAATATATCATACGATTTACATTCTTTATTTTCGTGTTATTAACCTTAAAACGCGACTATTAGCCAAATTCTTTATCCATTCCAATTCCTTTTGCCAGATGCAGTTCTAGCCTGCTACCTAAATATGTATAAATGCAAATTCTTCAACTCAATTAAACATTGTTCCAACCCCATTTCGGCTTCGGGCCGTAACAAATAAACGGTAAAAACGACATGTTACAACAAGCCCTAAGGGACCAGTCACACTTGAACGCTGACCGCGATCAACTGCCTAATATGTAGCTCGACGATTCGATGTTCCGGTGCCGGTTTCCGACCTTACGAAATATATTAATCGTTATATTATACAAGACATTTTAGGTTTCCTTGTGCATCAAATTTAATTGGCCTATAACGGAATGTACGGCTGTTAATACTTCTACTAAGATATTTCCCTGTCGTGTAAGTTCACGAAATATAGGGCAAAGTGTCTCGGACTATTCCTGTCGTTAGTCAAGACAAAACCACTCTACTAGAATATTCTAACAGAGTAAAATTTCAGTCGAATGGATAAGATATTGTTTAATAACGCTCTATAAAAATATTGAGTATTTAGTACATCATCATTTTAATTACCTTAAGCGGTACACCACAGAAACGATCCTTTGATAATTGAGGGCATTCGGCCCTACATCGTCGTCATTCTTCATCTAGGCCGTTCAGACTATCAATCAACATAGTAGGTGAAGATTCAAGCAATCAAGCTGTTAATATTAATCATCTGTTAATTAAATTACGCTGTGAGGTCCATGTTCACCGACTAATTAACTATTGACATAAAAACAGCGTCGTCCATACCAGTATTCTATATAAAAGGCTTTTTGTCTTAAACTTCTGCTAAATTGTCGGTAAAATTGTACCTTATCTTCTAACCTTGATCAAAGTGGTATTTCATAGAACATCCTACATTAAATATCTTTAATTTGTCTCCATGCCAAAATCTGGTTTAGTTTCGCAAACGTTGGCTGTTGCTTTTGAAACCCGTCATAATTGATTGCCAAGTTTTCTCTCTGAATTTCACTTCGTAAATAAGGCATTGTGTGTGGAAAGGCACATCATTAGAAAAGCTAGCCAATCTCCATAGATTATCATCAAAAGGCATTTTCCCAACTATTTACCTAGTTAGTTGGATCTAGTCTAACCAGTTGTCCAATCTGCGTGTCTGTAAAGCTACAAGATCTTCTAACTGCTAATTTTACAGAGCTGTAATGACGCAGTTGCATAGCTATATGCACAGATTCGACACTCGAGTGGCGAAACCTAACTGTATCCAGCGCACTCTGGGTAATCTCGTTACAAACTCAGCTTACTTGCTTTGGGCAAATTTTTCCATCACGCATGGTATGCGCAAGTTTCTATACAGCTTCGGTCTTCGTCAGACCCAGTAATTTTCAGGGACTTCTTGTAATAAAAGGAAATAGCGAATTCACTTCTTATCCTTTCGCTGTACTCAGAACCGGTTTTCCCATCTCGTAAGCGTCCGGCGAATCTTTACTTAATTATGATGAATTGCGATCTGTGACCCAGGAAATATGTGGTGCCGATAGATTAATATTGTTACTGGTTAGAGTTCACTAACTTCTTTATATTTTCCTGTATCGTCGTTCCTTTGCTTTTAGAAATCTAATTGGCAGATTTGAACTTTAAGATTGAGTTACTTCAAGGATATGATAAATGATCTAGTGTCGAAATTTGAGGATTCTTTCTTGGTTTAGGGTTTACATCAATTAGATTGCATCTAAATCCCGTTGTTAAAATATAAACACTTATTTTCAATGGTGTATATAATGGTATATATTTATTTTATTACCTGACTATATAGTCTATGTACACGAGTTATAAATCCAAGGCTAAGGATCGAGAACAAGTAATTATTATTGACAATACGAAGCCAATCATCATTGTTTATTTATTTACACGATCGATGACGGGATGTAGTGAGGTCGCGACACCAACCTACGTCTGTTCAGTTATTTTAAATATTTTATTCGTTTGTCCATACGTGGGAGGTGAATGTCAATTGGAACATATGTCGTATCGATTTAACATTACTTGTTCGACTGTTCTATATGGCTAAATTAGCTATTATTGCCCCAGTTTTTTTGGGTATTATGACGCTATTGCTGTATAAGGAGCAGCTGTTATAAAATTGTTAGCAAAATTGAAAAGATTTCGCATTTCGAGATACCTTAACTTGAAACCTTGTATCAATTTGATTTATAACATCTATAAAGGTATGTGTTTTTTAAGAGAAGTTGAGGACATTTTATTTTTAACATTACCTAGATTTTAAACTATAGTAAATCTTCTGTTTTATTAAGTCATAAAAGTATTAAAACCTAAGTATACTAATTGCTAAACAACACGATTTTATACGTGATTAACATTTCTGCACATAAAACTATTACGTGTTGCTTACGCTTTTCCGTAGAGATAATGGCGAAAAGCGCAAATTGCATTACTTTAATGGCAGGTTGTTGGCCCTCTACGAACACCTACGTGACCCACTTACTTCAGTTGATGGTGTACGATGATAACCGGTGCATTCACTCTGATTTTGTAGGAACAAAGGTATAGGCGTTGAATTTTTTAAAACAACCTGTAGCCTGTTTTTATCGTATGAATATTTTTCTATGACTCGGCTAACAAAATATTATTGTGAATAAAAACGATACGGATTATTAAAGTATAGATGCATCGACACCAAACGCAAATTCGCGTATTATTAAAGATCTCAGTACTATGATAAATGCTTTTAGATTAGGATCTAAAATGTCATTTGTATGTTTTGTTTATTTTTATAATAAAGAAATTATAAATAAATATATATTTTTTTTTTATTAAAGATCATTGTTAATCATCGAAATGGAGACATCGAAAAAACATCGCGGAAATCGCTCGCCTACTTACCATTTTACGAATTCTTTTAATTTTACATTAGAGATATGTTCACTTGAAACTCTAAAAATGCAACTAGTGGTCGAGCGCACTCGAGATTTTATTGACTCTTTCTAGACAGTGACTCAGTGAGAGACTATCTAGAGCCTTCCCCTGCTTTAAAATACGTTGCACCTATCACAGGCCATATTTATTCCCAACTAGATTACAAGTAGCGCTAGGAGCATGTGAAACAACTTGTCTCTTAAAATTATGTTTGAATCTTATGATACACATCACAACAGTAAGCGGCGTTGGCTATTTAAAATGACTTTCTATTATAGACATTGTCTCACCTAGTTGATGCAACAACACATAACGTTATATTGCAACACGCTTCAGAAAACACTTGGACATAGCATTTACCGATATTCAGTTTTACTGTCCAGTTTTGTTTTAAGGATGTGGTTACACCGTTAAGATATATTTTCCAACCTCGTGTGCGTATTCTGAATTTAATTTAATACCGCAGGGTCTTTCAACACTGAACTAACACGGAAGAGTTATGTGTGTAAATAGCTTGTTGTATGTCTCTTATCTGCAGACTGCGCCTACTTTTAACTATGCGGGCAAGTGAAATGTATATAATATATTGCGGAGGCTTATACAAATTTAGATAATGTTTTAATATTCTGTTGTCGTTTCTTCAGAATTTACTTTTAACTTGGTCATTTGTGTGAACAGCGCAGTCTTTCGGACGTTATATCCGTCTATTGTTATACAGCGTGTTGTTAAAACAATGAAAACCGACGTGTTTATTGATATCCCGTAATGCACCAAGATACCATTGCATTCGAAAAAGAACAACACTAGAGTAATTCAAATTGATAATTCGGTACAAATTCGAACGCACCTTTGTTCGGTGCCGGTAAATGTAATAAAGTTTATTATGCATTCAGCGCGCGCTGTGATTTGAAAACCGTTAAAATTAAAATGACCCAGTCCTTATTACGACGCGCTTCGAACTATAATTGCGCGTACTAATTTTGAATATGAAATGTAACAGGTCGCATTCGGAATTGCAATAGTGTTTTAGGTGCAAATTAATGCACCCACCATCGCAGTGAAGAGAATGTGGTTCAATTATGCAATCTGTTAAAGGCTCGCGTAGTGCGTGTAGATGTCAATAAACACGGAAATCTTTACTTTAGATTTAGATTGATACCAGTGGAAATGTAGTCAGATAGCAAGTTTAAAAATAATTGACGTTATTTTTTTAACGGGCTCTAGTCTAGATGCTACAAACAATCATATAAAGTTAAATAATTTCTTGACCAAGCGATATTTTTATAGCTAGCCGATTACACAAACTTAGCATATATATGTCAATATCACTGAATTTATCGAACCAGTGTAACCATCAAAACATTGCAGATATGAAAGATAACGATAACGGAATTGTCATGTAGATTATTCTTGCTTACTAACCTAATTTTAGACATTCATTTAAATTATGCAAACGGTCTGTTCTTATATTATATTTGTCAATCGTTTTACACATACTGTATGCGCAATTTCTACTTGTTATGCCCTCCGTCCACGTGCCAGAAAACTGCAAGAATTATCCGACTGTCCAAGTGGCCAGTAATCTGTAGTTTGCATTTGCAAGTTACTGAAAGGAGTTATGTTACGTAGTTATGTAGGTAAGTTACTATCGGTTAGACTGTTGGATGACTGTTGGCTTGCAAGTGAAAATGCATACTAACAATAATTACTCACAGTTGGCGCAGTCGTTGAGTGATCGACTGCTGCGTTACGTGTCGCGGGATCGATTCTCACATATGTTAGCAAAGCCTACAGATAGTTGTTCCGGATTAACGATACAGGGATCATTTTAGAAAGTTATAGAGAATAATAAAAAAATGAACATTAATTTCGGTCTATGTTATCTAACATGTAGAATATTTCATAGTTTCTTCTTATGATATTGCAATAAATTGAATATCATTATAAAGTACTAATGTATTCAAAGGTTATAGTTTTCTATCTGCCCACGTTGCGGTGGCAATGGGAAGTGGGCGACCATAGCAAAATATTTGGGCTCTTAACATCCTACGCCTGTTCTACATTGCCTTATGCACTTGACAAATATGCGCTGATATTATAATATGGAAATATTTTATCTTAAATATTTTTCTTAAACTAGCCATTACGTGTGAATTATAGGCAATTGTCGATCTCATTTTAATATCATTTAGCTGCTCATTTCCTTTCATGACTGGTAATAAATACGTCCAAATAATATAGCTAAATAGTAAACCAAATTTTTCATTTGAATTCCTTTAATGAATATATTGATAATTTATTTCTAACACATGTCATCAATAAACTGAACTGCGTTAAGCCGAGTTGACTGATTATAACTATTAACAACAACAAGACAGAAGCACTGACCAAACTTTGAAACAAAGACGAAACTGACACAATGAACTCGTGAGAAAAGAAATAACATCTTAATTAAACTCATTTCCCGTTTCACAGCAACAGTTAAGCCATTGTGGAAACCAGCTGACTCATATAAAACGATAAATTGGGATACAATAACACTAATAACAATGTGTAGTGATATCCGCTGATACGTCGTTGTGGTTTAATAACAGCGAGTGGTGCCATTGTGGCTGCAACAAAGTATAATGGCGCAGGCGTACAATGGACGTCTTATACAGTACTACTGCTACCTAACCTGTAAATAGCGATGTTTTCTTAGAACATGTGACTGATTGCTTGGTCGTCTAGTGGGTGCTATTTTCAGTGCGTGCTTCTATTTGCGTGGTTGGAGCTGATGTATCATTAGCAAAGATTTCCTTGCTAAGTTGTTACACACTTGAAGTATTTTGCATTTTGCTCTTACATTTTCCCTGTTTATCGTATTGGGATAAATGTGAGCAATTTCCGACCACTGCGTATCTGGAAACATTCCAGCCTAAACTAGTTACAGAATAATGGATACTGGGTCCTGCTAGCATAAAACTTTCTCCATTCAATTTGTTTTATTTGCATTCAGTATCTTTACTTTTTCCCCACCCCACGCTTTACTTTTTTCAGACTTACTTCAATGTTATTTATTAGTCACTATCTGCGTCGTTTTACCGACCATCCTCAACATTCTCTTGTTTTATTAAACCTTTACAGAATCACAGTTACATCACGATGGCGCCATAAAATTAAAATTGGAATTGGAAAACGAATACTTAAAAACACTATCACGTTTTACATACATTATGAATGCGGAATATTGAGGAGAAACAAAAGCACAGCAACTGCCGAAAAGAGGATAAACAAAAGAGTTTTAATAGCAAATTCACGTAACCACTAAGGATTAGGTCATTAAGAGGCATGCAACATTGGAATTGGTGTTGAAAGTCTTGGTACGGGTGAAGAAGACGGCATGGCGTGCCGCGATGTCGGTGTTCCAGTCGGACGCTCGCGTGCTGCCATTGTGTAACGTAGCAGTACAATAGCCCCAGTGCCTGTACTACACACTGCATAAATATGTGACCGGATTTTGCACTGAACACTTAGGCACAGACTAAGAAACCGAAAGAGGTGCACGTATGATTAGAAATATTTAAAGAACATATCATTTCGACAATCCCCAAATAAATAATGCAGTCATGTTATGATCTTGGATTTACTCAAGCAGCTCTCACGAATATTCAGCGATCAGACTAGAATGGGAACATTATTAAGTTACTGTTATGTTTACAATCTAGGAATAAAACAATGATTACGATTTTTCATCCAGGAATTTATAATTAGTTGCGAATGGATCAGTAAGCAAATGGACAGTGTTAAACTAAAATATTTGATCCGTCTGTTCTAAGAAAGCCTTAAAGTACTTCCAAGACAAAGGAGGAAGGACAACATTGTTATAAAATTAATAATCTTCAAAGAAATCTAAATTAAGCAGAAATTGCTTTGAAGACAAAGAAAGTCTTATTTTGCAGGATGTCTCGTGTCCTAATTTCTGTCGAAAACGGCGCTCATTCTAAGGTCGTAATGTCGAAAACCGAATCATCCTAATTACCGCTCATCATATTTTGGCAACTGAGAGGCTGGTCTTAAAAAAAGTGAATCATGTTCGAAATATGAATATAACAACGCTTCGTTTGTTTCAAATTCGTTTGTTATGTCAACTGGTACAGCATTAGCTTGCGTCCGTTGGATGGTCGCTCGGATGTTCCCTTTTGAACAGTTAATTGGTTCTTCCGGCCGTCATTGAAATGTGGTCTATGCGTTCTGAAATCCAACGATGCAACAGCAGTAAACATTAATCTGTTAACTCTTTATTAGCTTTCGCTTAAATTCTTGCTGCAGGAACAAAGCAAGAAAATTACAATTTTCTTGACTTTATGGCTACAAGAAATGTCATCTAAATCTAAACAGTAATAGAAAATGAATGGTATTTTTGGTGACAAAATCAACCGATTACTTTATAGACAACCATCTATTTAACCCATTAACCGCCAACGACGATTTTTAAATCCGCCTTCAGGCGTCATTTTTTAACCTAATGTTTGACAGTGAAATAAGTAATAAACACTATTTACGCATTTATGTGTAGATTGACGCTTGAAGGCGGCGACATGAGCATCTGGATTAAAATCGGGATTGAAGCTTTAAATCGTCGTTGGCGGTTAACGGGTTAAATAGATGGTTGTCTATAAAGTAATCGGTTGATTTTGTCACCAAAAATACCATTCATTTTCTATTACTGTGTTTCAATTGCTTTGGGGTACCTAAAATCCAAAGTCTTACAACTGCACGCTAATAAAATATGTATAGCAAACAGGTTGCATTATGGTTTTCCTTGTGAGGCATTGGTACGGAAAACCTGAACCGGATGAAGGAAACTGTGGCAGCCTTACGAATAAAAAACTCCTTGCTCTGACTAAACAATGTTTATGGTGGCGATAGGTCAGACCGGTACTATGAAAGCGGACACCATATAACAAATAATATTAGCATTATCCGTTCCGACTGCTGGGAGTCAAGCTGGATCTCTGACAGTTCTCTACATAAATAACTGACTTGACTTTGGTTCGTCAACTGAACTGTCGGACTCCCAAAAAATAAATCACTAATTGCGTCTATCAGATAATTTTCCTTAAAGTTTATGTAACGACAAACTCGTTATCACCATCGATCAGCTGTGACGCTATGCAACACAAACAAAGATAACCTTGAAAGATACCTGTTAGACCTTCACGAGATCCAGTTTATCTCGTATACAACCCTGACCAGCCTTGATGAGACGCACCTTAGCGTGCGTTTTAGTTGCGTTTATAAATTAGCATCTTATTACTAGATCTCCGCCGAATCGCTTATTTGCATCTCGCTTTTTGGTATCTGTTGGTGGCTCGTAGTAGGTTTGCTAGATTTTTTCAAAGAGCCTGCCCAGATCTCTATGACGACTAGTTTTATAGAATACCGTTCTCTGAAAAAAGTTATTCTTAGAAATTGTTTGGTGATTTTATCTTAAATTTACGCGAAACTCTGTAGTCTGTCCAATAGACTCGTTTTTGTCATACTAGTGACTAGCGATAGTCTTGTTGTCTATGGTGAGCGCATCCTCAAAGAGCTCTGTCGATAATGTCGATTTTTTAATTAAATTCCTACACAAAGCTGCTTAAAACACAGATAATACTACTAATATACAAAGTTACGATGAAACCTTGTATGTATGTCATAGAAACCATATGAAATGATCTTGGAAACAGTAAAACAATGTCATATTGGTTCAGTATAATCGGCAAAACATTATATTATTTATTAGCTTCTGTAGACACCTACTGGTAACTACTTACTCATGTTTCTAATAATATGTTTCCACACGTTTACATGCCGATGTAAAGCAATAAAAGTTACGTGACCAATATGTTAAGTGGAAGGTTTCCGAATAGATTTGCATTGCACGACATTTTTTTTTTATGACATGTTGCGGATATATCACTATTAAGTTTCCGGGGCCTAATAATTTTAGTAACGACCGCTGCCGATCACCTAAGATATAAAAAATTGCTAATGTCTTTTTTTTATCAAGTAATGTTGTACAATCCAGTCTCAAACGCCACTAGCATAATTTGTAAATTTGAGAAAATCGTTACTTCATCTGTTCAAGTAACTTTAAACTATTCAATTATAAAACGCTGAAAAGAAAAACACATTGAAAATGAAGCAATAGGTTCCTTCTAATTTTCAGTATATAAGTTATACAAATCTTTATATAAACCTTCGATAAGAAGCGCCACTTGTCTCGTTGTTGAGTGTAAACTGCACGTTGCGAGTGTCGAGTATCAAAACAAGTGCGCCACTTTGATTCACACGCGATAGATGCCACGTGATTTACTTAGGTGGAGCCACTGTAGTTTATAAATGTTAAGGTGTTTTTTTAGTCTTCGCAATTGCAACTGCTCCGCCTGAGATTCTGGGTTCGATTTCCAAGTCGGGCAAAGTCATACTAGATTTTTCTGTATGGAAATTCTGAGTTGCACCACGGAGTCTGGAACTGTGCTCGATACATGGCAATAGGCTCGCCCCTTATTACATGGGACACAATGACGGCATCGGCGAGATGTGTATGCACAAGAGTACACCTCTGCCTAACCCTTCGGGGATACAGGCGTGATGCTATGTTATGTTTTTTTTTTTTTTTTTTTTTTTTTTTTTTTTTTTTTTTTTTTTTTTTTAAACATTGCCCCACACTAGGATTTCTCCTGTGTCGTGGGTACAGTTTACAAACATACATGTCACATACACACACAACCAGACCCGAAACAACTATCTGTAGATAATACAAATATTTGTTCCGTGCGGGAATCGAACCCGCGACACCTAGCGCAGCAGTCGATCTCTCAACACACTGCGCCAACCGTGCCGTTTTATCTAATGGCTAGATAATAAAAAACATGGACTATATTATTGTCTTTGCTTGAGTTAGTGACGCTGCACCCATCTATACTATCAGCATATTTTACTCAATGAACTTCATCAAGTTTTCCTGTCATGAAAATCTTTATTCACGTGTTTCTATTTCTAATTGGTTCCAGGATCCGTCCGCAAACACCTAGTGAGGTGGTAGAAGGATGCGGGATATGTGCTCGGGCTGGTGGCGCGGCCGGGGATGGAGGGATCGCCCTGGGCGCCGAGCGCGCCTTCACCTTCGACTACGCCTTCGAGCCGTCCGCTTGCCAGCAGCTCGTGTACGACACCTGCGTCAGAAAGCTCGTGGAGGCAGCCCTGGATGGGTACAATGCTACCGTGCTTGCTTATGGACAGGTCAGTTTATCTCTAGTTCTATCGAATATTGTGGACTTCCGTCGCAGTAGCGTTTGATGGCGGGTTTCACTGCATTGAGTGCAATAGAGAGCGGAAATGGCTCTAAACGTAAAGACGACACGACGAGACATTGTATTCATATATTTTTTAGGCGTCATTTCATTTCACGCCATCTAGTTAAAAAAGCCGTGTAATAGTAATTGTAAAATAAATAATTTCATAAGAGTTTACTCTGTCAAATTCTAAGATTTTTGCAATCTAAATTTATCAACTCTACAAACACAAAACTTCATTTCATCTATAACGATGAAACGATTTTTCGAATATAAGTAAATGAAAATCGTTTAATAAAACAAAATCAATTTCAAAAGTACGACGACCTGAAATGTGACGACAAAAGAAAGTTAGTGTATCGTGCATTTTATTTCTTTTTGTATTTTAAAAACGTTATCATGCAAACTTTCAGTCTGTAAGCTCGTTTCTCGTCTATTGACCTAGTTTAGCTAAAAATATGCGAAGAACACTAGCCTGTAGTGCAATTGTTGCATCTCACGAATGTGTTGACGCGTTGACGGCTTCGCTCGGGGCATTGTGTTGTCTAGTGGACTTAAGTAAGTTTAAGGCCACAAGAGTGACAACAATGAGACTCTATGTTAGATATGGTCACGCTCTATCAAGTTCATCTTTTATCCGAACTTTTACGTCAATTATAGCGTGTTGTAAGAATTGACGTTGAATCAGATTCATGATACAAAATGAGCTGATTTCATGGATATACGATATTAACCGTTCAAGCAGCGGAAAGTAAAATATAGAATAGTACGTTTTTTGTTTGCATGGCAAACCACGTGACGTAAGTTAGGACTCTAACTTAAGGCTGTTAATTTAATCTTTTAATTACATTGCGTTACACGCTAGACCTGCGGGCTCTGGTACCCTTGCGTAGTGTAATAAATTAAAGGCTAGCCGTTAACCTTTTTACTAGCTCTAAAACATTATACCCTTTCCCATCAGCATAGTGCTGCCGAACCTAGTTTAGAACCTGCAATATGCAAAACAAATTATAATTTCCGGTAGTTACTGCACTCATATAAATTACTATGGGTTAACCCCATGAATCACTCGTAAAAGACTTGGCAAGTTGACAGGACTTGGCCACAGTAAAATTCAAACAACGTCTTTAATTGTCTCTTGAGTAATCAACGTTCACATTACATAAAATTAATTGGCTGTTAAATATTTGGAGAATTCAATGAAGCCCAGAAGAATAAATAGACTTCTACAACGTTAGATCTTTATCTTGTAGAAGACTGATTACCTATTATTCAGACAAGTCTTTCTAAGATTGTAAAGGTGTCTAAGAGCTGCTTTAAATAAGCATGATAAAGACGACACGCAGCTTAAGAAAGGTGGTATCCGAAGAACTAAATAATCTCATATCTATGTCGTAGTCTTCAACAAAGCTCTCAGAAAAAGTTTTTGGCTTAGAACAGTAACTAGGTACCGTCATAACTAAGAACCGTATGGCAGCATAGTTCCAACAGGGTCGAAATACGAATAGCTATGTAGTAAGAAAAATGTAGCAAATCATAGCCACGCTCCTTGACCGCATTGTAACAGAGAACGGTGGCGTAAAAATGAGTAAGTACGAGTACTAGTAAGGGCACGGTCTGATGGTCCGGACGCGTTGAAATAATGCCCGTAAGAACACAATACAGATAGCTGATGCGAGGATTCAAGGTTTAGATAGACAAGAGCATTCATTACGATTGGGACGTATGGAGTCGGGAGTTAAGAAATCAATACTTCACATAAGCTGTCGTAATATTTGGGCATGCCGCATCATAAGAGGAGACCAGTTTTTGATTGAAATTGCTTTGTGTTCTTCCTAAGCATCGAATGCAGTGTTTCACAATCCAAAGAAATTTTCCAATAAGAAGTTTTACATTAACGACACGCCAAATAAGAAAAAAAAGAAAAGAAAAAGCATTTATTCCGTACCGACAGCACAAAAATTATAAAAAAAAAACAAATAAAGGCACGTAGCTTAGCGACATTATATAACTGCGGTCCCTTTTTCCATAAGGGTCTTATAGCTAGATAAGTAAGCCGCTTAACGCGTATAAAGTTACCACTACAATTCAATTAAAACACCGTGAAGGCCGCGACATCTGACATTAATTACACGGCTCGTATTTGTATATCTGTAGCTAGGGGACATACAATTGTCACTTACCATGTTATAGGACAACTTAGCTCGGATTTTAGTCCTGGAGTTATTTTTTAGTGTTATTGGGTTCTAGAGGGACATTCCCAGTAGTAGCGTGGAGTCTGGAACTGTGTTCGGTAGCTCATCCCCTATGACATGGGACTTAATATCAACTCAACAGCGGCAAAATGTGAATATGTGCGCAATAGTACATCTTTGCTTAACCCTTCGAGGAATACACGCATGATGCTATGGACTACTCTACCGTCGGCCTTTGGAAAATATGTGGCACACTAAGCATTTTTATTTCTCTTCATATCATTTTCCCGTCCTTCGCAAATGAAAAAGGTTAAATATTTTACAACAAAACTAGTTAAAACATAAATAAACATGAACATCTGCACTTTACTCATGACCTACAAATTAATGGCACTATTATAATAGGAATCGATATAGGTATGAATTTGTATGGTAATAAATTATAAATGTTATTACACTTGGATTTAATTTCCTCACGGAACTTGAAGAAAATCCGCGGCAACAGAAGCCTTGTCTGAACGACCTAAGTACGATTTGAAGCGATCAAGTTGTTGGTTGTAAGTCTTAAAACTTCTGTTTTGTAAATAAATACTCTTTACTAATATCAAGTTTCTAAGTAAGGGTTTTCCGGCTTAGAGCTTTGTATCCTATTATTTTCAGTATAGTGGTCACGTCAAAAGTTCTCAAGTTATCTATGCTTTGCTCTTTCCTAAACCGGTTTTAGGTCCAATTATTTTGAGGTGCCTAGTGAAGTCTGTGACATAATTCCGGCTAACATTTGAACGTAATCAATATTTTAATTAGAGATTATTAGGTCAAGTACGCATCATAGTTACGCACTAAAATGTTATGTTATAAAGCACCGTTCAAACACGCAACGACTGGCGTTTCATGTCGTCTAATTTTTCGGGATCTGAATTCAATATGTTCGGATACAAACACCGCAACATGTGTGTATGTAACATTCTAGTGAGACAAAATTTTCCGTTGGCCCGTAACTAGCTATTGTACACCGTCATTTTGTGTGCAGGAGTGACGGAATACTTAAAATAATCTATTTTATGACTCCTGAACAAATGATTCGGTTTTTTCCTCAAGTTAGAAGCTGACAAGTTGTCATTGCTGTATCATTTGAAATATATTATTACTTCAAACTATGGCAATCCATCAAAATCATTGTTCTACAATAGTGTTTACCTCATAATAGATGACAGAATAACAGAAAAACGGTTAATAATCATATACTCGTAACATTATAGTTCGTTCAACGATATTCTAAATCTTCTTCTCTTTGGATTTAATAAGCTGTGTGATGTTTGAGCAGTAATAAGGAGTTTGTTGCTTCATTTGAACATATTATAGATACCATTAGCATTTTGCTACACACTGGATCAGAAGCGGCATTTTCTTAAACGGCATGTATTCAGCTATTTAGGTAACTATAATTATGAAGTAAATTGCCTAAGTTTACATATCGCGTGTGTAACTCCATTTTGTACTACAATGGCCAAATTGCACACTTAAAACTCGTACAAAATTTTCCGACAATCTAGTGACTAGAATCTGGTACTCGGCAAAAGTTTGGTTTATAGTTCGAATTGATTTAACCTTATCTGAGATTTACAATCTGCAAATGAGTTCCTTGACTCCGAGCCAAGGTTTCATGATCTTTTATTTATCAACCGATTCTTTTGATAAAAAATTATAAGTTTGATCGTACCAGCAACGAACATAACGAAACTATATCGTCTCTAAGATATCAGTCAGCAAAAGTCGACGAACCGTAAAATAATAAAACTTTAATTATGTTTTATAATGCATTTTTTTTGAAAACTGTTCTCTTTTTAAGATATCAATTAGTTATGTTTGCTTAGTCACCCGATGTCCTCGACGATTCCAATTACACTGTAGACGGTTATAGTTTCTTGCCGGGCCTACTCCATTCATAGGACTAGTAGCCAGGTGTCCTCGCAGTTTCGATGTACGAGGACTATCTTGCCGGATTCTCCGTAGGTCCAATCGAACCGTTCACATAGCCAGCATAAGCCTCTTAAAATAAAAATCAATGAATGCTGAGTTCTGCGTCACTTCAGATGGAGTTAACAGGCTTATTGCCACTGTATCACGACCAATTTGCCGTCGTTCCGACCCGTTTCCAACGAACACTGAACACTTGCTGTGGTAAACACATGCTAATACCGCGCGATTGTACACCCACACTCGCACGGCATAAACTATGCTTGCCCCTTTCAATGTATTATAACATGTATAACACTGACATTTATGGGAATAAATTGACAGGAAGCTTGCGTAAAAGGACGGAAGGGGATAGAACTTCTCGCATTACTTGATCTGTTTATGAAATATTGTCGGTGATATGTTGTTTTTATAATTTAGTGTTAAGATATTTAGCTGTCGTTTTGTATCGCCAAAATCACCATGAATTACTATGGAGTCACTGAGTGTTCAGTCTACAAGCATCGGTTACGCTGCCTGTAACTGAGTGTTTGGATTCATGTACGTCGTTAGAACCTTGGGTAAGTAGATTAACCGTTTCGGGAAGAGTAATACGTGTGGGCAATAAATCTATAAATCAAGCTAATTAACATCGTTCGGGTATCATACAAATCTAAAACTCGCTGTGCAAATGACGTTAGTGTAGTGCAAAAACAGATCTACGATTTGAAAGTGATCTTTTATCTAGTGTGTAAAGTTGTACTTCCATATTTGCAGCAACTGCCCTGCCCACGTGCGTCCGCTAATTATGTTACGTTACAAAAACTCAATGACAGAACGGATCATGATTTGCATGCGGTGTTATAATAACAATAAAAGTTGCGCAGGCGGCGGTCCTTGCCGCCCGAGCCCGCCCACGGCGACCTCCTTGCGTTATGAACTTCTGGCACGCCGCTAATTATGTGCTCGAGTGAAACATGATTACTTTATATTAAGTAAAGACTTAAAGACGTGCTCGATAAAGAATTTCTTAATAAGGTAATTCATAATTGTCCAATTTGCGGTAGTTTATCTTTCACTCTGTTAAAAATTAATCGGACGTCGTTTGTCTCTGAGTATAATTATCGAGCCAAACAATAATAATGTCTTGATTAAATTCTGTTTAACTTTCATTACGTGGAAACATTGCAGCGCGATTTAACGAAGTGTACATTGAATTCACTTTGAACAGCGTCAATATCAACATTATTAACTAATACGTGTGATGTTTAGACAGTGTGGTAGCTTATACTTCACACACTGTTCCGTGGCGTGTGATCTTCCGGCGGAACAAATATTTATACGTAAAGATCTTTTGTGTTATTGCGTCCTTACAACAACTGTATCGGTTTAAGTGCTGCACTTAGATCCTCTTTCCTGTTTTATAATAGCTATTATTATTAGCTTCGGTACCTTTAATCTTCCTCTTCTTTGCTGTCAATCGCTGTGTTAGACAGGTTATCAAAAATGGCCAAGCGCACGAAGAAGGTTGGAATCACTGGCAAATATGGCACACGTTACGGTGCTTCCCTCCGTAAAATGGTCAAGATAATGGAAGTCACTCAATACGCAAAATACACTAGCTCTTTTTGCGGTAAGGATGCCATGAAACGTTCCTGCATCGGCATCTGGTCATGCAAGCGCTGTAAGAGGACTGTAGCTGGTGGTGCCTGGTTATTCTCCACCACAGCCGCCTCCTTCTGCAGGTCCGCAGTCAGAAGGTTGCGCGAAGTGAAGTAAACATCTGACTTTAGCTTAAGATAATAAACAAATCTCGACTTTTACTGACATCTATACATAATTGCATAGTTCCATTTTCTTCTGTCGTGTCGCACGACCTATCTCATTGGAGCCATTCATGTTGTAATACTTTAACAACAATAGATTATTTTTTTCATATTTGGATAAGCTTGTAAACAGATTATAAAAATAAAATATTAAATAAATAATATTATAATAACACCATATTTACGGCTGATTAAGATTTATACATACAAAGCTTTGGCACAAAGTTTTTGATGATTGAAAATAATAAATTATAAACCAAACGAAGACAACTGTAGTCAGTCGTTACCAGCCGGTTCGGTATTCCAGAAATTACCTGAAATGAATACTGCACGCTAAGATCACCTCTCATCACGTGAATCGTCACTTAACCTACTTAAATAAAGCGTGCATTTCCGAAACCATTTCACACGGTACCTGAAATATCCATGACCAGTCCGCGGATAGTTGAGTGTCATGACTCAACCTGGCTGAGCGTCAATTGAGCATTACTGAACAAATTACACTTACCTCGCAGATGAGTGCGTTGACCTTGTTCGTGAACTTGGACAGAGATGTTACAATTGGGTTATCTTATCTTGACGTTAAACTGTTCATTGTAATTGCTATGATAAACTTGTTTAGTGTAATTTATTGGTGTTGAGTGTCTGAGGTTTAAGGTGTGGTGGACCGTTACGTGAAGAAATGGTGCAAGTAGCTCGCAAGATTATTATTTTTACGAGAATTATTGATGTCTATTATTTAAATAGAGAACGGCTTCATGGTTTTCATACATGAAATCGTGATCTTACTAAAAGTTACTTCAAATGTACAAATTAAACACGCAAATTACTGCAATAATAGCCATTACATGCATATTTCACAGTTCCAAACGGCGAGCTTCTAAACAATTTCACGGGCATTGTTTGGATCCACTCCGAATAGAATATCGGTTCCTTGTTTCTTTGTCTAGCTGTTATCGCCGGATATCCGGGCCTTTGACGGAGCCCTTTATGCTTTTATACTGGTAGAGGGCTGACATACTTTCCCAACTTACTCATTGAACGTAATATCTAATCTATATTATTATAGAAAAAGAAATTGGTTAGTGTATTGAAGACGTCTTTAGATCAAAGTAGGTTAAATCGATGTGTTAATGAACTGCCACTATGAGATGCTGACCAAAAGGACGATGGTCATTCTTATAATATAGTAAAGATGACTAATGATCTAAGGTAACATTGGAGTTCTCTATTTCATATATTATAACAATAAACAAATAAGACCTATTTTAGCAAGGAAATGTATAAATATTAAAAACGTGTTTAATTCCAGACTTGACAGAGTATAATGCTTTTATGAACCTAAACGGGCAGTTGAACTAAAACTCTACTTGAAGAAATGATTCAAAAGATTTGTACTTTGGTGAGACACATTTGTCGATTGTTATTAGTAAATAAATAAAATATATTCATGTAGACCACTTAAAGGCACTTATGAATACTCAGACTCTATTATAGTTACCACGTTCAAAATGTAGTTTTCCTATGGAGAAGATTTAGTAAATATGGAATGTCGTTTAAAGCAGCTTTGATTACGATTATTAATTATGTTAATGAAATTATAAACATTCTTGTTATTAAATAATCACAAACACGTATTTAAAAAACCCGAATGTAATATCGCCAAACAACAAACAGGCGAAATAACTTCAAAACGTGGATAACGTAAATTTTAATAGACTATCAAATTGTGTTATTGACCTGTGGCCATATGCCTGCGAAGGTCGAATATCATACTGGCCTCCAACCGACCGTTGATTTGAAGCTACGAATCAGGATGAAGCAATTAATACAATACTTATCTTTTCAAAGGCTGGCAACAAGTGTATTTTTTTTTTAACTTGGTGAGAACCCTCTTGGTCTGTCCTCCGCCTAGAAGGGGTGGAGGGGTGTGCCGGACTCCTACCGGCTAAAATCACCACGGTCCACGGTGGTCCGCCTCGACATCGTATCGGCTTCGAGAACTCTTAGAAGACCGCACCGAAGCCCACCACTATGCCACACCATCAAAGGCACTATAATGTAGAACTTTGTCAACTTCTGTTGTCTTTAAATTAGAGGGCATGGTTGGTGCAGTGGCTAAATGATTAACTTTATGCGCTAGGTGTCGCGAGTTCGATTCCCGCACGGAAAAAAATATTTGTATGATCTACAGATAGTTGCTACAGATGTAACAGTGTATGTATGTATGTAAACTGTACCTATGATATAGGAGGAATGCTAGTGAGGGGTAAAGTTTAAGAAGAAATAACTTTCCCTTACAAATGCATCGAGCTGAACAGCTTTCAGGACCCGGGTACGTCCTGAAACTGCGGCCAGACACCGGAGGACGGGCAGCAGCGTCCTCTCACTAATCGGTGAGCCACTGCGATCCCCAAGCCGCCTGCCAAGCGTGGGGATTATGGCAAACCCCCCCTTGGGGGAGGCCTTCGTTCAGCAGTGGACGTCTTCTGGCTGATGATGATGAACAGCTTTCAAGGGATCCATGGAAGATATATTTTTATAATGCTGCGACTGCACTGGCTTGTTACTTTCGGGAAATTAAGTATACGATATTAAGTACAAGTAAATTATATGGACGTTATCGCCCTGCGATAAAACACTTAAAAAAAAACAATAGTACAAATTTCATTAAAATGTTTCGCGAGATTTTGCGTGTTTCTAACATAAACGGATTATTTACTGTTTACCTCTGAATCTGACTACTTAAGAAGCATTTATTGATCTTGTTTAGGAAACTTGATCTATGAATGGATGTAGCAATACAGGTGTTGGTCTATTAGTTTCAATTTTAATTGCTTCTTGCGGATTTTTCGCCTGCTACTCACCGAATTCGGTATATTTTAATTCGAATAAAAGTCAACATTCTGATTACATTGGACCAGATTTCAGATGAGATTTGAACACTTCTTTAAGTGCAATTTCAGCGCTGTTGTGTGTTCAGTATTATGAACGCGTCCAACGGAAAATATTCTTTTCTTAGTGTTATTTGTTTAAAATGAGAATTTTAAGTAACGTTAAACTAATATCTACATGAACGTTTTAAAGTTCAAACATCTCGGAACTTGATTTATGATAATAAAAGTAAACCAAGAAACCTATTAACGCATTTAATTAAACATAAACTATTAACCAGATCATTTATGATTTCGTATACAACTGCTTATATCAATCATAAATTTACTTACAAATAATATCAAAACAATTTTTAAACAATTTTTAAACTTTGCCCCACACTATGAATAATTCCTGTATCTTGGTTACGTTTACAAACACAAATATTCACATGGACATACGGCCAGACCCGAAACAACTATCTGTAGATCATAAAAATATTTGTTCCGTGCGGGAATCGAAACCGCAACACGTAGTGCAGCAGTCGATCGCTCAACTACTGCGCCAACCGCGTCGTCAATATATATTCTATTTTGTTTATTTTTCGGGTAATTGCTGGGTTAATGAGATGCCATATAAATAGAAGCTTGCCCGCTTTGTGTAACTAGTTACACAAACTATTGAAAACAGTATGAAACGTTTAAGGGCAGCGGGTGACGACATTAGCGCCTGCGCCGTAAATGGGAGGGCGGCGCGCGCTTGTGATCTATATCTGTGCGTCCGCGCATACCTCGCCGTTTCCTACATAATACGCGTTAGGGCAACCACAGACGTGCTACTAGATAATTCTTATGCTTTCGATCTATTGGGGGCTCCTTGCTCCTGCTCCTTGATCATCACGATGGGAAATAAATTTAACTTTGCGACTAACCCCTGTGTCACCTATACCATTATCGTCTTTTTCTTACACCCATTTTCACTGTTACATTTAAATTGTTGGATATTGTTGTTGGTTCTGGTAAGCTCCGTTGGGCATTGGTCTTCTCTTGGTATTTATCTACCTACGTCACTACCTTCATCTGTCGGAAGGTTTTAAAGAATTCTTTGTCGAATAGTTGTTTCTTTTGCCAGTAGTAAGGCCTACGGATTCCCTTCAATATTCTATCCATTATAACTATTCATTCTTCATGCATGTAAAGCTTTATATACGGCTTTGGATACGTGTGTGGTCGGCCTTATTGTTTATGTTGATTCATTCTCTAAATATGTAAATTGACGGTGGTTCCATTTCATGCCTTTTAGGGCATCGTGTTCTTTGTCTAGTAGGTAATAGTGAACGTAATAGGGAGAAAATGCTGTATTTGTTAGCTTCATGGTGAATGATTAATTATATTCAGTACAAATTGAGTAGTGATTGAAGAGTTGTTGAGTTGTTAGCCTTGAATTGTTTTTTATTTATTGTTTAGAAGACATAATGTCGCGCTTCTCGTTCTGCGTTAAGAAACTCATTCTTTCACTAATACACTTGAAATTTCAGCAGCGCTGTGTTGTTCATTATAGATGTAGGTCTAGTTCTAGGTCTCGTTTGTTGAGTCTTTACATGAATGTTGGCTTTCATATTTTAATGTTTAGTCACAACTGTTTACTCCGCTGTAATATAAAATCGAACGTGTGTATAAGACCTAAAAAGTGTGTCGAACGGTAGTGCCATTTGTCACGTTTGGCATTTACTGCCGCCGTAACGGATGCACCGAATGTCGAGCATTCCCATCAATTATGAGCACGCGTCAAAGAGGAGTGGCACCGACAGGTTACAATTCCAAAGACGGTAACGAACTGGGCTATTTTTTTCTTTGATCGTTGTCGCTTCATATTATTTGCGACATATTCCTCTCTGAGTTGTTTTAAAAATCGAACTGTCCAAACGCTTAATTTTGTCCCACCTTTTGTAACGTGTTAACTCTAGATTATTAGCTAAGCATCAAGATTGTAATAAACGAATAACAATTAAAATTTATTTGTTTATTCATTTCTTTATTTTGATCTTGAGATAAAAATTCATATGCCAATTATCGTTTTGCGAATCGAAGTTATTGGCAGCAATAAGTCTCAACAGCTTCTCTAGAATAATAATTATTCCTCTTGATATTTTAATACCGGACACACACCTTATACCGGCCTTTGAATTGATACAATGGCAGAAAGACAAAGGGTAAAAATAAACACACTAGCAGATTGCGTAATTCTTTCAGTTATTTTCTAATCTCCAGGTCAGCAGTGTCCGACAATAGGTTGGTTGCAGGTTCAAACGGTTTCAAACTCAGACCCTCCTGGTTCGAAAGCAAGCGTTTAACCGCTAGGATATCACGGATAGATGTATTTACACGAAGGGATGATTATGTTATTGTCCATTCATCATCTTACGTCATCCACGGGTAAGACTAGGTCGTCTATTCTTAGTCAGGATTAGCTATCATAATAGTTTGCATAACAATTAGCGTATACAAACAGACCAGGCCCACAATCTTATATCATAACACCATGACTCAGTATTAGGCGCCTAAACTAGATAACATCAAATTCGTCAGCAGCCTGTAATCCTGCCATCAGATAAACTACAAGCTACTAGATAACGATAGCAACTGTAGCTTTTATATCTTAGAATATTAGGCATATATTTCCGTGTGCGCGTTTTGTCTCATGGTCGGTGCTGGTCCGCTAACGGGAAACCCGCGAAGGGCATGGCTGCACCTGACCAAATACTTAAAGTAATGTATTTATTTTATAAAACCTTGGGTTTTCAGTTACATTTGCATTCATTTTCTGCTTCACGCGTTTTACTTGATGAGGCTTTTAGGTGCTTTTAGTTTGGAGAACTTCGAGCTCGTTAGGGTTGGCAAAAGTATGGATACGTGAATAAATGCGCCTTTTATAATCTTTAACTCTTCTACTACATTTTCTATTACCTTCTGGTTGACTGTTACTTAGGGATCTTATAATTAGAATAAAAAATCCCGTGTGATTTAATTATTTTCGTTAAGACTAATTCAAAAATGAGAAAATCTGAAACCCACTGTGTCTCTCTACCGACTCTGTTAAAGTTATTATTGGATATATTAATTAGCACATCAAATACTTTCCGAGTGCAACGCCTAATTAAATATCTTGGATAAAGATTTATAACATAAATATGCATGTTGTAATTTTACTTTAGAGATCCTCTCAATGTAATCTTAATAATACCGATTTAATATCGCGTTTCTTCGTATATGCATATCTAATCAATACAATCTGAGAGACTCACCTATGAAGATTACACTTTATGTGCACTCACTCATGCATTGTACTTGAATTGACTGTGAAGGAAGAATAAGAGGCAATAATCTGTATGCTACTGCAGAAGACCAAGGAAAATGGGGAAGTCTTGTGGAATTCAAGCGTAAATTGGTGATAACGGAGGGAGAAACAACAGTACCAACTAACTGATAAGAAACAAGTAGGTAGGTACATTAGTGATGCTCGCAATAACACTCCTAGACCGGGTGATGAATTAGACAGAAAACCTGTTTGGTGTGGATCACACAAAAAAAAAACAAAATCAGAGAGGCGATCGAGACCACCAAAAGAAAAAAAAACCGATGCACATGAAAGGATGCGAAAAGAAACCTGGTCTAAAAGACTACTGGACTGGAGACCATGGAATATTGATCGTGGTCTACACTACACGTGTCAATAACAACCTGTTCAAATACGTTATAAATACAAGTATACCGAGTCGTAGAATATAAATGTGATTATCATATTATAATATATAGTGTAAACTACATGCATATTACAAACGTATTGTTGCAAGTCGTGTGCTTAGCAAACATGTATAATTGCATATAAAAACGCGTAGTCCTACGTATAATTAAGAAGAGTATAGATATGTATAAGTTTCCGCATGATAGTCTTGTTTAGCGCAGGTGACATCAGAACAAACAAACCGATCGTGCGCGATACATTGGATTTATTACGGCCCTTGTTGCAAAGTATGAGCGATGACGATATAATATTAATTTCTGCTCAAAGTAATTCAAGCTTATCGGTTTCCAGCTGGACCATGCTGCACCCGTTTTACTCTAGCTGCCTTTTTTAGGTCTATCGGTTAGTCCAAAGTTCCCGTCTATTCTGATTAAAGGTTCTAACTTCTCCGCTAAAAGGTTCCAACTTGCACCACAAAATAGAATTATGTAAGATCTCCAAAAACGGAACTGCTAGAAACAGGTTATTAAAAATGTCGATTTGTACCTTGAACAGTGACAATGAAATCAATTAAATACGCACCTACGACTTGCCTGTATTGCGCATAATATTAATGAATTTACTCAAAGTTAAAAAATAAACATCAGTAAAATATCGGTGTATACATATTAGTAACTACAAATCTCCCTTAGTCATCGGATATCTCAGGGTAGATAGTCGTATAACTAGTTACTAGATGAGTATATTGCCTATCTATCGTATTTAATATGACGATGCTTACAAGCCAAAAGCTACGATTCAAGTGCCAAGAACGTCACTTAAATAGTTTGACCTATAACAGCTTGAGCGTAGGCGCTTCATAAATATAACCCTACAAAATTAATGTTACAGGCAAACTATAGAAGTTTTGACGTATCAGGCTTATTTATGGCTTTACCAAAACCGATCCGCCCACGAGGCACCGCACCTATATTCAAAACGGCACTAGCTCCATGACCTATGTCTACAATCTCTTTCTCTTTAAGTTTTGAGAAACATATCAATTTCCTCGCGTCCTCGAAAACGTTTGTTCAACGTGTTTTCGCATACATTTGATAATTGTTTTGCAAACATCCACACAGAATCCGTTTGCTCAAGTCATTATCCGACACAATAGACTTACTTAACTTCGCTATGTAAGGTGCTGTTGGTTTCTGAGAAATATTGGCAAAAACATGGCCTTAATGCTATGACATTCTCATTATGTCATACTTTTTGTGTGCCTAAGACCTATAAAGTTTCGTTGCAATCTGATATTCTGTCAAATTGGGTATTCCATCAACCGCTTCATCGATTTTGGTTTGAGGTTCTTAGGTGGTTTCGCCTTGTGGAGATTTAAAAGCCCTGAAAAAGTTCTGAACATTTGATATTTGTACCATCCTGGTAGATATTTCCTTCTTGAACAATAAGCATAAACAAAAAATAGAATACGTGAACACTGAAAATCAGCGTCGTGTTGTGGTCCACGCCATAGTACGGCATCATGTTTATTGTTCACCTATTTGTCGCAGTTTGACCTGCATATTATATCTGTTTCTTTAATAATTTGCTACTTTTTTGCGTATCTGTGTGACCAATAAATCATATTTCTCTTTTTTCTTTCCTCTCTTTCCCAAACAGAAAAGCAGCTAATTATAATCTTAAGCACGCTAAGTTGTGAGATTGAATAATACGATTTTTATTGTGTCTCTAAAACCACACAGAAAGCCTAGAATTATTATATCGTATTAGTAATTCTGCTACTACCAATCTAAATTTCTGATATATAATTCTGGGAAAAATAATATGAAAACGATTTTATATTGATCTTTGAAATCTATAAACAATAGAACTTGTGTTGGTATAGGAACAGCCAACCAATTTAGTATTACGCCACGTCAATGCTCGAGCCTAACCTGGCGTTATGACGCAAATGTATGGAGATTGAAGATCTATAATGAACACAACACAAACGAAAGACTGCCACACCAGTGCAACCGCTTTTGTTCAGAGAAATGCACTTCTTGTCTTAGGGCTTTCACACACTTGATTTTAGACTTTTAGTATACATTCTGACTCTAAGTTGTATATATTGTACATGAGTTCGAGATCTCATCATGGTGTTAATTTGATGCAGGTCACAGATACCGAAAGAACTACCGGTATTCGATTTCGACTAGAGAGTTGCTATCGACAAAATGCACTACCGGTATTCTCAGTAAAGACAAAGCGGAATGAAAGGAGTATGAAAGGAAATTCTTTAGCAGCCTGGGATATTTTACGTGTCCATTGTCTGCGAATACCACCTTAGAAATCGTAACACCCATTTAATTAACCGGTGTCCATTTTCCAAGTTTTATCTCATAATTATCAGCATATATGATTAGAGACGCATCACCGCGTACTTTCTCTCTTTGTTGCGCCTGATCTTCACTCATCTGATTGAGTTAACTATCTCTGTCACGTTAAGAGTTTTTAGCGACAAAATTATATAATCCTAAGCTATAGTTTTACTGTCTCACGGCATCGGATCTGTATTACAGTCACGCGCCTGTCGTACCAGACAGGCTGCCGCCATGTGCGAAGTGCGAAGTGCAAAACATGTGTAACAATGGCTATTAATGTTTTACTTATATGTAATTGAATGTTTTGATAGCCATCTCTGTTTAAATCGAAGTTTGTGGAACATCAGTCTATCAATATTTTCTGGACCGGTTTCTTTGTAAACAAAGTTCTTTAAAGATTGTTTCTAAACATCAAACTAGTAGGCTCTATTTAAGAGGAGAGGTTATAATATCTCGCAGTGGTTCGCGACGAGCTAAGTTTATTAATAAACAATTTTAGCATAAGCAAGCGGACGTCGAAAGGCAATTGAGCGAACATGATCCGACTTTCCATGAATGAATAAGCAAATCACAGCGGTAAAGCGGTAATCATACTTTCAATTTCTGTTCCACACAGCCAACATTGTACTCGTAATGAATAAGTTATGACTGTAAGTGTTCTATAAAGTACAGTACACAGTACTATCTTAAGCTCATGGTGTGTACTTCTGGCTCACGAGTTTAGAAAGTGAATTTCGTGGTCACACGGCGTGACCGTGGGAACTTGATAGTTGTATGATTATTAAGTAATTAATGTACCCGCAGCTCCGTCACCACTGTTTCCGGGGTTCGGAATGTAGAGAAGATTTATTTTTATTTCGTTTTTTAAGAAACTGCTGTTTATGCTTTTGACATAATTTAAGAATGACCATTCATTTCTTGTCTTTTGCTCATTTCGCTTGTGTGTAATTTTCAATATGTAATCTTTTGAGAAAACGTGAGGTCAAAATTCAAAATGCATTTATTTAAAATATACTATGTTACGTCAACATGCCACAGCCATCACCTCAACGCTCTCTGGTGTTTAAGCTGGGAAGAAAAAATGGTGCAGCAAACTTCTTAACAATCCCAAGCAAATTTTCATTTAACCATATCATTTTCAGACTGGTTCCGGGAAAACCTATACGATGGGCAGCGGATGGGAAGGTGAGGGTGACGGGGATGAGGAACGACGCGGTATCATCCCGAGAGCCATCCGCGACCTGTTTGCTGGCGCCGAGGCGAGGGCCGACGAAGCGCGTGCGCAGGGACAACTGCCGCCGGAATTCTCTGTACAAGCGCAATTCATAGAGCTCTACAATGAAGACATCGTGGACCTTCTTGATCCTGCCAAAGATCCATTTGCAAAGGTTTGTTGGTTATTTATTTGTAATAAAAGAGATGTATGTTTTGCTTTCACATAATGTTGCAGGTGGCATGTTTATGGAAATACTAGCTGTGCCCGCGACTTCGTTCGCGTGGATGTCGGAACTTAACAATGTATTTTTTAGTGAGACCAAATGCGCTTAACCCTATTTTTTTCTAAAATAAAAGAATTTTTCTAAAATAAAAGTAGCCTAAGTTACTCCTTATTACATCAGCTACCTGCCAATAAAAGTCCCGTCAAAATCGGTTCAGCCATTTCAGAGATTAGCCTATGCAAACAGACAGACGGACAAAAATTGTAAAAAATGTTATTTTGGTGTATGTACCGTATATATGTATATTGATATGCATGTAGTAAAAAACGGTTATTTCAACAGACACTCCAATTTTATTTATATGTATAGATGTATAGATGATTAAGCGCTCTCGTTTTTTAACGGCATAAGCCTAGTTGCCCAAATTACCCAGTTATAATAAGGTTTGTCACGAATTCTTTTAGCAGCCTTACATCGTCATTTGTCCGAGAAATCTAGTTTTGCTTGAATCACGCGTTCTTATTTTATAGAATGTATCTAACAAAAGATGACAGTGTTCGGTGTGATTCAATCAGATACACTTTACGTATAAAATATCGGTAGAAATTAAATCGGTAAAAAATGTCAAATTCGTATTACGAGAAATAACTATAGCTACCTAAAGGGTAGCAAGGAAAGAGCCTCACACATCACGTCACTTGCGATCGTCTGGCGCACCCTGGGCAGTTAACCTCAATACCACCATTGGTGATGGCAAAGATTAGCCAGTACGGCCTCTACAGTATGACCGATTCTCATGTGATAGCATGTGCCGACTCGAAAGAAGAACGAGACTATATCTAGAGGCTATCTTTACGAATTGTCATTTCAAAACATTGGGTATTGAGTAAAGATTTGAAAACAATTTGCCATCCAAAAAATTTATGACTAAGAAGTGCGAAACAAATGAATGTTGCAAGTCAGTCAGCCGACTGTACATTTGCCGTGTCACATCGATTACGGAAGCTTTTGGACATGCGCAAAAAATTACAGATACTTGTGTACTGTTTACTTATGTCATAACATTGAGGTGCTCAAATATTTGCAGTTTTTGCGCCACCTGTTACGACGTGTTATGCAGTTTACGAATTTATTGTTTACTTTATTATGATGATATTGAATGGAATGATTAATGCAATTACTGTACAATAACACTGACCTACATTTTAGTTGTTTAATCAGCTTTATTTGATGGGTATTTATGTCCACCAAAATTGATAATCAGTCTCAGAATTTTATACCGGGAGGTATACTTATCTGTGCTGGCTTATGTCACTGAGTTGTCTAATAATCCTTCATTTACAACGAGGCCAGCAAAGAGTCTCATAACTGTAGGAAATGTGGCTTTTTTCTGGCCTTCAGAATTGTCTCAATTAAAACGCAGTGTAAAAAATTGCATTTATAAAAAAAAGAAAAAACACCCTACTCTGATTCCGACGCTGACGCTTGCGTAGCGCATGCTTAGTTTGTCCCAAGTTCTATGATAAATCATGAGAAGCCCTATCCGTATGACTGAACCATAGTAACTCATGCGCCTAATCAGTGCCTCATAGAATTTATTAAAGGTTCTTAATTGCTTCCCTGCAGTTCATTGAAGCGTGCTATCTTTACACGCACGCGTGTGTTGTATATGAATAACTTATCAGTCACGAGGATTGTCGACTTAGCTCCATATATATAAATATGAAAAGAGTGGAAAACGATAAACAGTTGAAGGAAACGTACATTTACATAAAATCGACTACAAAATAACGGCAATTACTCCTAAACTCAGACTTTTAATTTGGAATAAACTTGCCAGTTTTTTACGATTGCAACTCTTTCGTAATATATTAGAAAAAAAAGAACCCCAGCATGCATGTTATTGCATTTATTGATCGTTGTATTTGTTCTATAGCTTGAATTTATTTTTGTTCTTTTTTAAAGAACTTTGCTCCACACTATAATTTCACCTGTATCGTGGGTATAGTTTTCAAACATACATGTCACATACACACACAACCGTAACAATAGTTCCCAACTGTACTGCATTTCGTTCTCAAATCCACCTGACCACGTCCTTTGTACTCTCAACCACTTCAACATATTTTCAAGCCTTAAGTTCTTTTCAGGGCGCGCTCAGGATAACAGAAGACGGTTGCGGCGGCGTACGGATAGTGGGAGCGTCTATGAGAGCAGTCCGGGGCGCGCGCGAAGCTTTAGGAGCTTTACGGGCTGGAGCCCTAGCGCGAACAACGGCGGCAACTAACATGAACTCATCATCATCTCGATCACACGCAGTATTTACTCTCCTGCTACGACAGAGGAGGTTGGCAGCGGATCAGGAGGCCACAGTAGTGGATAGGGAGGCGGACGCAGAGGCGCCTGAACAATATGAGACCCTCACAGCGAAATTCCATTTCGTTGATCTGGCCGGCTCGGAGAGATTAAAACGTACAGGTGAGAATTGATAGAACAATTTGGCCTTATTCTGTAATAGCGATATAATTATTAGTTGGTACTTACTGAACTGATGTCCGTTTTAATTTTCGTGCCTTAACCCGTGCCGCAAATAGACACAATAGAATATCTTTGTGTCTGGATGCCGGCGGCCTTCTGTGTCTTTATGAATAAATGCTACCATACTAAAAGGCCGCTTTTTATGTGTGCACGGAATAGTTTACAAATATCAACTTCACACTCATTGTGATCTATTTGTGCTGAAGCCTTTATCGAATAGATTCCGATAGACAATGATTTGAATAATCGATTGGTTGATTCTTGCAGATTATTATCCTTTTCTCATTTTGACAGTATGATGCGTCGTGTTTTGAAATATGTTTATGTAATCCAGGTGCAACTGGCGAGCGCGCACGCGAAGGCATTTCAATAAACTGCGGCCTCCTAGCTTTAGGGAACGTGATATCCGCCCTCGGGGACCGATCTCGCAAAGTACTGCACGTTCCGTACCGAGACTCGAAGCTCACGAGGCTACTGCAGGACTCTTTGGGGGGCAACAGCAACACTGTGATGATAGCGTGTGTGTCGCCAAGCGATAGGGACTTCATGGAGACGTTGAACACGTTGAAGTATGCGAATAGAGCGAGGAATATCAAGAACAGATGTGTAGTGAACCAGGATTTGACGTCGCGGACTATACACCAGTTGAGGCAGGAGGTGGCGAGACTACAGCTGGAACTCGCTGAATACAAACAGGTATGATATATTAATTACTAAGAGAAACTTTTAGTTGGAAATCATCATCAGTCATCTAGCCTACTGCAGTTCAATGATAGATATTTTCGGTTACCATTATTTGTATTGTCGTAGTACGATTCAGCACGCTTAGTACAAGTTTTCTTCGAACTCGATCATCGTTACTGCTAAGCCAAAAATGTATGAAAAAATCGTGCACGCGCATTTGTATGAATACCTACCTAAAACGCACACACATTATTTTCATAAATTTTTGGCTTACTTTAACTATTATTCATAATCAAAGAAAAGTCGTACTAGACCCCCAGTACCATCATTATCATGCCCTTTTGATATCCACTGCTAGACATAGAGTTGCCAACTAAGTCGAAAAAAAATAGTACTTTTTTTTTTCAAAAAACTGCTAAATATATAGTACATTTGGGAAAGTCAAGAAAAATTTAAGTACACATTTAAATTTAATCATATTTTTTTGTGCATTACTCTTCGCTTCGCAATCATTTTCTATTTTTATTTTTATGGCACAAAATAAACAAACACGTATAAGTTTAACCTCAAAATTCGGGCGGCGGTCATCGCATAAACTTTATATACTTAATAACATAAATTATATTAAGTTTATATGCGGCTGCTTTCCAGTAACACACAATATAAAGAAAAGCACAACAGTTGAATTAGCGATAAAAATATAGTATTTTTGTACTATATTCTTTTTCTATAATATTTAATACAATTGACAAAAATATAGTATGGTACTTAATATAGTACGGGTGGAAACTAGACACCACCCTCTCCTATAGATTCGCATTAACTTGTTTACCTACTCCAAAAAAAAAAAAACTTAACACTGCACGAGTACGGTAATCATATTCTATTCTTTCAGGGCAAACGCGTAATATCAGAGAATGGTGAGGAAGGCTGGAGCGACGTGGTCCAAGAGAACGCGATACTGACTGGTGAGGTGGAGTCCCTGCGACGAAGAGTGAAGGCCATGCAGGGCACTATCGAGCAGCTGTCGGCCAGGAACAGCGAGCTGATCGCGCAGAAGGCGCTTGGCAACTGGGCGCCGAAAGATGGGAGTCCGGATGCCAATGATTGTTCGCTGACGTCACTTGTGCAGGTTATTATAAAATTATATTTTATTCTATGACGCAATAACGCCTGTTAAGCTAATTCTAAAGGACGATGATGAGCAGGATCACTCGCTAGAGCGGCTGATGCATTGAACCAGAAGGTCGCAGGCAAGATTCCTGCTCGCAATGAAATTAGGAAATATTAGACGGCAGGGTTACCACGGTGACTTAAAGAATGGCTTTCTGCGCTACATGTCATAGATTCAAATATTATAGGAACCAATTTTTGTATAGCCTCCAAAAATATATTGTTGTCATACGATCTTCAGCTTCAAATGTCTCTTTTCCCCCAGGGCTATGTAAGTGAGATAGAAGATCTTCGAGCGCAACTATTAGAGTCAAACGCGATGTACGAAGCTAGTCGCAAACGCGAGGCGACGGTCGCGCGGACACGACACGACTCCGTGCAGGACCCCTCGCTCATCATAGATGATGCCAAACGAGAGTTGTATAAGGTAAGGTACCGGTAGAATACTGTAACTTTGCCCCCCCATTCTCTAACAATCACTTTTCAACTCTCCTTCCACACCTCTGCTTCTGTCTAACCCTTCGGGGAATACGAGTATGGTTATATGTGATATTATCTTTAAATATGATTTAAGCCACCATATAACAGAATCAGGCGTTAAACATGAAATTGTACATTAAAGACAAGTACTCCGATTGGAGTGTAAATTTTTACGGTGAAATACGTTAACTCTAAAGTATGCGTTAGTGACTAAAAATGTATGAAAACAACATGCGCGCGCACTTAAGTTAACTTGCATTTTTTTCATATTATATACAATATGTGAAAATAAATACAAAACTGACACTGGAGACCTTTACATTATCCATGATATCACTGTAATTGAATTACAATGTATATTTATTGGCTTCAGGAAAAAGAGCTACTTGCACGCAGTATGGGTGAACTAGAGTTCCAGCGGAAACTGAACATGAGTGAAAGTATGACGAGTGCGGTGGACGACCACATCGGGGAGCGGGAGCGCGCCGAGGGGGAGAGCGCCGACGACTCCGAGCCCTCCGACGCCGAGCCCGAGCCCTCCGACTCCGAGGACGACGAAGAGGCTAAAGGTACGGGAATACCACTGTACAGGGTTAATCTCTACAGTAGTTTGGAGTAGAGTCAGTGACATAAGTAGATGAACATTTTCATTATTTTGTAGTCAATTAATATCTAAGAAAATCATTATTGTTTTTAACATATCGTAATATAATACCCACTGATAAAAGTTACGCTATTTCATCATAATTACAAAAAATATATATATAATTGGATAGTTTTCATACATAAGTACACATTTAAAATTTTAAAACTTTTGTCGCCAACTTTACGAAAGTCAAAGTCATCTCATAATTAGGTAGTGGAAGTCTTTACAGTTTTCACGTAAGATCCGATTACGATGAGACAAGCTCTGTGGTACAAATATAATACTACAACTTCTTCTTGCAGGTCAACGCGTCCTCTCAGCTCAGTTAGCGACCCTCAGCGAAGACATAGACACAAAGGCGCGTCTGATCGAACAACTGGAACTATCGCAGCGTCGTCTGGCCGCACTCAAGACACACTACGAGCAGCGGCTCGACACGCTGCACCATCAGATCAAAGCCACCAATGACGAGAAAGACAAAGTATTGGCTTCACTTGGTAAGTGTTACAAGTTCCTCTTTGAAAAAGGACGTCACTGTTCTTCATACCGTGGGCCCAATGAGGATAAGAACATGTCGTAATGCCTCATTGGTCTAGTATTCGAAAGCGCGACCGCTGAGGTCTTGAGTTCAATTCCCAGGTCGGGTAAAGTGTTATTGGGTTTTTCTGTATGAAAATTCTCAGTAGCAGCACGGTGTCCAGAACTGTGCCCGGTACGTGGCAATAGGTTCGCTCCATATTACATGGGACTCGATAACAGCATCTCAACTAAATCTGATTGTACAATAGTACACCTCTGCCTAACTTTTCGGGGAATACAGGTTTGACTCTATATTGCCCAAAAATCTAAGATTCTATGCCTTTTGGTTTCCTCATAATGTTTTTCTTGACACACACACACGTGCAAGTGTTCTACACACTATTTGTCTCCGTAGCGACGCAGCCGTCCCCTCCGAGCGAGAAGCTAAAACGAGTTAAGGACGAGTACGAGCGTCGGGTCGCAGCGATGTCGCGCGAACTGAAGCGACTGCAAGCGGCGCAGCGCGAACACACGCGTCTGCAGCGCTCGCAGCAGCAGACCGCGCAGCAGATCTCCACGCTGCGCACCGAGCTGCAGCACATGAAGCGCGACAAGGTGATCTTTACTATAGTGTCTGTCTACGCGAGACTTTTATCATGACATGATATTTAGCATAACAAATCGGTTATGAATTGAAATTAAGTCTTAAAGGGCGCGAAAAAAGTAAGGAAGTATTTCAATTGACATCAAAGGCGTTAAACATCTGTATGACATAGCTATATATATCATGCTACTACAATCTTAATGAATATTTAAACGATAAGTTACTAAAATAATAATGATTATAATATTAAGATTCATAAGATATTTTTATTCAAATTAATATATGTTTAAAAACACGAGTTCTCTTCCTCTCTCCTACTTTTGCTGTGCTCGACAGGGTCCACAATTCGATTTCATAGTTTTAAGTCCACCACCTAAGTACTACATTGTGGAACGCAAATAAAGTATTGAGTATTGACATGGAAAGTAAATTACCATTTTTTTTTTTATTGATCGAATACTTTTTATTTTACATCGTAAAAAATTTGGATATACCTTATGTATTAAAAGATATGTACAAAGGGCGCTCTAATCTCAGTCGGCGTTCTCTGCTAGACGATATTCTTTTGTATTCTTAATGATTTGAGAGCTTACTTAAATGTATATTTTACAGGTAAAATTAGTTCAACGCATGCGCGAGGAAGCCAAACGTCATGCACAAGCGGAAGCGGCGCGAGCTAAAGAGGTATGTCGAGCTAATGTTCCAAGATTTATTTGCCTAATCTTGATATAGAAATCTAGCTATTGACTCACACTAGAAATACCGCATATTACGTAGATCGGGCGTTCACATTACACTATACTTCGCTATACCGAATATCGAAGGATCAAACACGGTTGATCGAATGTTCAAAGTATCAAAACTTCACACGGTACGCCCGTATTCCCCGAAGTGTGAGACATTGATGTATTGTTGTAAACAAGGGTTCATTTAGCTGATGGTTTACTGAAGCACAGCTATTATTTGGACTGTTTTTGTTGATCTTTTGATTGAATCAACTTACGTTTTATGTTTAAAAATGTATTTATTATTATCATAGACTATAATAACTGCTTTTTTAGTACGTACTATAACCGCCAAAATTTTTTGTTATATTCAGTTTCTCATGTAAATGAATGTCAATTCTTTTGAGAAATAAAGTTATATTAAACTAAAAAAATGTATATAGATAGTTGTTTTCAGTAAAACTTTGTTGGTTGGCAGGTGATCCGCTCCATAATAATCTACCAAAGTCTAATGAAAATATGGTTTTTAGGTAGCACAGCTGCGCAAAGAGTCCCGTAAGAACGCCAACTTGATACGATCACTGGAAGCCGAGACTAAGATGAAAGAAGCGGTGAGTTCACACCAGAAATTAATTATTTTATGACAGAAGTACCCATATAAAGCACTGGCCTAAATGGTACTACAGCTTTTTTTTTAACCTAGGTCCATGCTTTAATTCTCCTGTATCTTGGTTAGATATCACCTATGCATGGTATCTATAGGCTACAGAAATATTTATACTGTGCGGGGATTGAACCTGCGACACTCAGCGCAAAAAGCCAACCGCTTATTATACACAAGTAGCTAGTTTGCCGTATGTTATTACTTCCACAAATTTGATCCTTATTAGCCACCCTATCGGATGGTGTAATAATACAGAGTGTATTTTTTTTTTCAAAACCAACGAGTTCTATTCCTGGCTATGAATATTGTTTATTTCAAAAATCCAATGATGCAGTTTTAGTTTTCATCAATATCGGGCTCGTGACTCCTTTGAGTATTTTTCGCTATTCGTTATAGTTTCGGAATTGGCCATCCACGCCCGCTTGAAAAATTCACCCTGTATATATATTTATACTGGTACATGTGTGTGTAGGTATTACGGCGCAAGCAAGAGGAAGTGTCGATACTGAGGCGAGGACATCGCGACAAGCTCAGCAGCCGAGCGGCCGGCAGGCTTCATGGTGAGTACTGCCCAATATATATTTATATTAAATTTCGCCCACAACTTCTGCGTGTATTTTGTTTCCTGGATCTCGAGAACAGTATCACCTACCGGGTCCAACTATAGATAAGTACGAACAGGTGACACCAGAGGTACAAAAAAAAAATCATCAAAATCGATCACACCATTTAGGAGGAGAATTACAAAAATAACGGAATTTTATATATACTATGGCGAGGTTTCATTACTGCGACTACTATTGCCAGCCTATCACATCCCACTTCTAGGAAAAGGCCTTCTCTCCCTTGATTTTCAAGCTGTTCGAGAACATCTGGCAAAAACCGGTAATCTTTGGTACAGAACAAAATAGAGGTTTAAATAATTAATATTTAAAATAGCGGTCATTTATAGCTTAAGGATATATTTCATACCAAAGCTAGTATATCAAATACATTCAATACATATGAATGTATTTTCTTATGATCATTTCGTACGCGCTTGCAATTGGTAATTATATGATACATATTAATACGGCTTAAATAAATTGTATCGTTATTACAATAATGGCGTACATACAAAACAAAACATACTTATCACCGTTAAATGTTTACAAACAGATCGTTCCCGTAACCGTAAGAGTGCATCGTACCGCGAGGCGTGGTCTCGGCTGGAGTGCTGGGTGTCCCGCGCATGCGCCGCACGTTGCACGCTGGGCGAACTGGAGGCCGCGCTGGAGCGGTTGCTGCAACAGCGCGAGCGAGCGCGCAACACCGACCAGGACCCCGACGCGAAGCACCTGCTGCGCTACCTGAGGGACTCCATCGCGGACACGCAAGCTCAGATCATGCAGATTGAGGTACGTTTGTATGGCACAGCGCAACTGCGTCCACTTCGCGTAGTAAATATCTATGTCCCGATCCTAAGAGTCTGTTGACACGCGTTAGGTCTTCCCAGTACACGTTCTATTGCTTTCTAACCGAGACATTCAACTTCGCAGGAGGAGAACGACGAGAACATGTTGCCTCGTCTACTAGACCACATCGACTCTGCCGAAGCTGGCCGCTATTCGCTCGAGAGGCTATCCGCGTTGACGTTGCAGCACGCTCAGGATGCCGCTAGGAATCTCAAGATGTTGCAGGACACGCGTGCGCAACTCAAAGAAGTAAGATCAGTTTACTTTACATAATAACATCACGGCTGCATTCCCCCAAGGTTTGGGCAGAGGTGTACTATTGTATTGTGATGCCGTAATTGAATACCATGTAATATGGGCGAGCCTATTGCCATATATTAAGCACAATTCTCCATACTCCGAGTTGCTAAGAATTTTCTTACAGAAACACCCAGTAATTAATGTTGTACCGTCGGCAACATCCTATTAATAAATGATAAATAATCTATATAAATAAAAATCATTTGCCACATGTATCACATGTGAACGGCTCGACCGACTTGGTAATTTTTTTGACTAATTCGTAATTTTCAGGACAATTTTTGGAAAAGTCGGAAATTTGAATGGTATTTTGTTTGAAATTTCTCATTTTCTTCATTAGTAAATTGCACCAGTGCGAAGCTGGGGCGGGTCGCTAGTTTTATATACAAAAATCGAAAAAACGACCGGGCGTTAACAATATCAACTGATTGATGATATATGCATTATCTAATTATTTTAGGAATGAGTTTAAATTAAAATTCCAAATATATAGGTATTGGAATTTTTTCCCTAGTAATGAAGTTTATTCACACATGGCGATGGCGATAGAGACGTGAGAAATACCTACACCTTAAATAATTTATCTCTAGATGTCTAGATAGACTGTCGCGCTACTAAGGAACTAAAAGGAACAAGCCATCTTTATTAAGCTATACTCGGTTTGTTTAGGTACTTAACTAAAGGTAAACAATCTTGATGTGTCTTTTTAATATTTTTTGTTTAAAAACTGAGTTTAAAAATAAAACGTGACTAAAAACCATTGTAAAACAACAATAACGATTACCAAATCAATTGAACCACTAGGTTAAGCAGTAGTTTATTTGTTAAATATGTGTTTGTGTAAAAAGTCACATCAAGATTGTTTACCTTTAGTTAAGTACCTAAACAAACCGAGTATAGTGTACGTGACAATTACTCTTCGATCGTCTTTTTTTTTTTTTTTAATTTATTAAGGCTTTGGATATCGGTGTCCTTTAGCCTGTCTTGATAATACAAAATAATGTGAACATCGAAATAAAAAATAACATAAAATATAACTAACTAAATACTAAATATTCTTAATAGTTCTAGAAATAAATTTGAACAGTGGTTTGAATAACATAGGAATCCTTAACATTGTACTCAAATCATTCGGCAGTTTAATATTATTATGGTCACAGACATACATCACTTCAGCCGCTAATAATAAGCGTTGAAATTTAAAATTATGACATTTAAAGAAAATGTGATCTAAGTCGCCAAGTCTATAATTACAATATTCACATGATGGATTTGGTTTAAGTTTGAGTCTAAATAAATGCGCTGGAGTACGACAATGTCCAAATCTTAATCTATTGATTGTGGTTATAAAGTTTCTATTTTCTGCATATGGATGTTTACAATACCACGGTGAGAGCGGCGGGGAGTCTTGAATTTTAGTGTACCACTTTCCTTTTTCTCTGCTGTTAAGCTTCCAATAATTGTGCCATAATATTCTTAGGTCGCTTTTTAACTTTTCTCGGAAGTCCGTAAAAGGAATTTTTAGTTCTGTATGATCCTCATCATATGTTCCTCGAGCAGCTCCATCTGCGACCTCATTTCCTAAAATACCGCAATGAGAAGGTACCCATTTAAATTTAACAATTTTGCCTTTACTTTTAAGGTCTAATAATATTTTCTTAATATCAAATAAAATATAATTTGTGCTATATTTAACAAAAATATTCTCTAAAGCTGATAAACAACTTAGACTATCTTCGATCGTCTATCTAGACATGTAAATTATCCAAGACATGTTGGTTATATCAAAATACTTAAAACAAAATATTTACCTCATTATAAAACCACTATATTCAAAATACATAATTTTCCAAAATTTCATCTGGCCTATGTTGCTAGAATATTAAAATCCTTATTGGTCTAAATACCTTCCAACCATTAGACATTTTGTCTATTGAACCTGGGCAAACTAGACCTGTGTATTTTGAAATGAAAATTGAAAAAGTGTTTCAACCAGTATTGGCTAAGGATTCTCGAATTTAGTTTTTGAAAAAATCATGTTTACAAATAAATAACTAATACAAATTTGATATCCGTCAACCACAGTCCTTTATCTTCTACCCATCTGGGTTACGTGGCTTATTATGATAAAAGTTTAAATAGCCGTTCCTTGTCGGTTTCTTTCTTGATATTGAAAAAGTATCGCTTTGATATCTTTAATCAAAGAAGACTTAAATATATTGCACTGCTCAGCTCCTATATCAAAATCGTGATAATACATATTTATACTTTCAATGGTAGAGATTATTATTTATTTTTATTTATTTTTATTTTTATTTTTATTTTTTAAAAAACATTGCCCCACACTAGGATTTCTCCTGTGTCGTGGGTACAGTTTACAAACATACATGTCACATACACACACAACCAGACCCGAAACAACTATCTGTAGATCATACAAATATTTGTTCCGTGCGGGAATCGAACCCGCGACACCTAGCGCAGCAGTCGATCTCTCAACACACTGCGCCAACCGTGCCGTCGTTACTTGAATTGAATTGAAGTTACTCTACCGAAATAGTTACTATACGTCAAGCTGTATATCAGAATATACTCAACCGATCAAGATGAAACTGGCATTGAGTTTCTAGATATTGCTATGGAGAAAACATGATAGACGTATAGATTTGGTAGGTTTTAGTTTAGTAATTAAATTTTTATAAAGATGTAATCCCATGTATTCCTCGAGAACATGTCACCCCGTGCATTTTACTTTTTTTTTTTTTAAATCGGTATTTATTTGATGTATTTGTATAGTTGGAAGAGAGTACGGAGCGCACGGCGAGCGCGCTGCGTGCTGCGGGCGCAGCTGGTGACCAGAACCTCAACCCGTGGGGCGCGCCGCCCGCAGCCCTAGCCGTGCTGCTGGCGCACGTGTCCTCCGGCACCTCCACGCGCTCCGTGTCACCCGTCGACAGGTCAGTACACACACACATAACCAGAACCTCAACCCGTGGGGCGCGCTGCCCGCAGCCCTAGCCGTGCTGCTGGCGCACGTGTCCTCCGGCACCTCCACGCGCTCCGTATCACCCGTCGACAGGTCAGTACACACACACATAACCAGAACCTCAAACCATGGGGCGCGCCGCCCGCAGCCCTAGCCGTGCTGCTGGCGCACGTGTCCTCCGGCACCTCCACGCGCTCCGTGTCACCCGTCGACAGGTCAGTACACACACACATAACCAGAACCTCAACCCGTGGGGCGCGCTGCCCGCAGCCCTAGCCGTGCTGCTGGCGCACGTGTCCTCCGGCACCTCCACGCGCTCCGTATCACCCGTCGACAGGTCAGTACACACACACATAACCAGAACCTCAAACCATGGGGCGCGCCGCCCGCAGCCCTAACCGTGCTGCTGGCGCACGTGTCCTCCGGCACCTCCACGCGCTCCGTGCCACCCGTCGACAGGTCAGTACACACACACATAACCAGAACCTCAAACAATGGGGCGCGCCGCCCGCAGCCCTAGCCGTGCTGCTGGCGCACGTGTCCTTCGGCACCTCCACGCTTTTTTTGTTAGTAACGTCATTTTACTCATTTGATAATGAGCGCTAATCTATATAAATAAAAATTAATCGCCAAATGTGTTGCTAAGCGCATAGCTTCCGAACGGCTGCACTTATTTGGCTAATTCTTTTTTTTTTTTTGTGTTTGTAATAGTCAGGAGAAGGTTTTTATGTAAGATTTTTTTTGGAAAATCCACCGGAAACGTCGGAAATTTGAATGGTATTTTTGTATGAAATTTTTGAATTTGTTAATTATTAAATTGCTCTCGTGCGAAGCCGGGGCGGGTCGCTAGTGGAGAATATAAACAAGACAATGATTTAAAACACTTTTTGACTGCAGTGCACTTCATGATTTGCGTCCTACAAACGGCATCCGCGAGACGAACACGGCGCCCACCTCACCTCCCGACGACAACACCAACTCGCCATTCCAACGGAACACGTGAGTGATATTTATAACTTAGGTCTATATATACATTGCAAATAAGCTATTTTTGGCTATACTTATTGAAATTATTCGTGTGACCCAGCGTCCGTCGCGGGTCGGTGCGCCTGCGCGACCTGGGCGTGTTCGGGCGCGAGGAGGACCCTATGACGCAGTCCATGATCGAGCCCACGTCGCCGCGACCTGTGCCGCTCAGCCGCGTGCCCAGCGCGCCCGGCAGCCTCAGGTAACTCTTTTATCCAAACTATAACAGACTAGCTTTTAAAGTACAAACAGACTTACAGTTGGGATAAACTTGGCATACATTTTTCTGCTTTTAATTGGTTTTGGAAGAGAAGGGGTCGACCAAAAATACTTTGGATTTACTGTGTGAATATAACAGAAGAAAGGTGAAGATGAGAGTTCCGAGATGTAGCCTGGTAAAGATAGATAAAAAGACAATAGGCATATCAGACGACTTCGACGACGTGTTTGAATAACGTCTGCACAAGTTTAGATAAATTAAGTGTAAGTATACTTGCGCAAGCATACTTGTAAAGTATACATTAAAGAGGTTAATATGAGGTACAGTTACCAGTCAGTTGTCGTAAGTTTGTCTTACTAAATGATAGTCTCAAGCATCTGGCTGGTAATAAGAGTGTAATGTTCCCACAGAGGCCTGCAGCCGCAGCGCGAGCTGTCGTCTCCGGTGGCACCGCGTCGCGTGCCGCCCGAGTCCCCGCGGCCGCCGCGCCGCCAGCACACACTGGCCAAGCCCGCCTCCTTGTACGTATGCACCTCTCCTACTCTCACACGACAACTGCCGAAAGTGAGCACGTATAACTATACTATTATATGATGACGTATCCTACCCAGTGACAATTTTATTTTACTATTTTCCATTGCATTACACTAGAATACCTGCATTCTATGACCCGGGTACGTCTTAAAACTGCGGCTAGACACCGGAGGACGGGCACCAGCGTCTTCTCACTAATCGGTGAACCACTGCGATCCCCAAGCCGCCTGCCAAGCGTGGGAATTATGGCAAACCCCTCCCCTTGAGGGGGAGGCCTTCGTTCAGCAGTGGACGTCTTCTGGCTGATGATGACCTGCATTCTCTAATCATCTCATAAGGGATAAGGCAAGAGTCCTATTTTCCTGCTGTGTTTATATATTCCCCATTAAGATTCTATGCAGGTAAATATCCCCATGTGCGTACACTTACACGCACACATACGATGTAAGGCGACTACTGGATCGCACCGTCATTTAGCTGCCCGTGCGCACTTATTCTAAATTACAATAGCTTAAAAGCTAAAAAAGGGTTGTCATTATTTTTGATTGTCTACGTTATTACACTTTCGACAGTTGTCCTAAAATATGTACTTAGATGTCCACTGTGAGCACTTTCCAATGTTTTTGTCAAAATCCATTTTTAATTCTCCAAGATGATATCAAATCGAATCATTCAGAAGTTGATTATTTCGTTATTTTCTGGGAGCAAAATATATTTTTTGTCCTAAAATCTTTTTACTTTGGACTTCTTTAATAAAGCTTTAGTAGTTAGATATTCGTCTCTTTCGCTCTGGTATTACCGGGATATCGCCGTCCTTTTCTGCATGGTACACTGCTTGGGTAAATGTGCTACACTCTAGATGGTGTGAGTTAGACATTCTAGATGTATTTAGAATTGGGACATGTGTGTATGTTTGTAGACATATATATTTACTTTGATGTCGTACAGTTATGTGTGCAAATTTTCTAGAAAGTCAACTAGTCAATGTCACTTAAAAAATAAAAATTCTTGCGATTTCAGCTAGTTTCATTTTACACCATATTTTCATTCGCTGTCAAAATTTGCTAGGCAAAAAAGAACTTTATTACCGTTGTATATAGTAAATAACTTTGCACATATAACTGCACGGCTGGAGAGCGGTGGTCGGGATCGGTTGGCGCGCTGACGCGTGTGTTGTTGCAGCCTGCTGACCGAGCTCAATATAGTGGAGGACTGAGGACCGGGGCGGCGAGCCGCGCCCTCCACTCCTGTGTTTAACACCCTCCTACAAGTCGCTGCATGCTTGCTCGTTATTTATTGCTTCGTGTACATTTTTAACGTTATATACACACTATTTTTAATGGTTTTAGAGCTATAAGTGCTTTATACGATGAGTATTACCGCGGACTGTGTAGGACACCATATTAATGAGATTTTTCTGTCTTTTACTAACAAGCAAAGTAAGAATGAAACGGAAAAAATAAAGCTTTCAATTTAGTATTTCATGTGCCATTAACATAGTTTTAAAACTGAATTCAAATGTCGTCTGAAGGAAGCCGACGCTACGAAAATAATTTAGTCTGTGCCTAAGTAACGATAAATTATACTATAGCATAATTTCAAATTGTATCGGTTAGTTTTCTTAGGACTTAGATATATATACATGTGTATAAGTCAATTATTCCGTTATTCATGAGATTTATACATTACTTGTATTTAATCTGTGCACGTATCGTATCTAAAACCACTAAAAATTCTTGGTATATTGACTATTTAATGTCAATATGACAATGTTTATTAAATTACGCACTTATTTACGGGCGCGTGCGTACACGTACGTACGCGCCCACATTTACGCTGAAACTCTATTATATCGCTATGTATATAATATTAGGATTAAGAATAACTATTAATTGTTTGACTTAAAAACCTTTAAATGTAAAACATTAAAAGTCAAATATTTTAGGCACTGAACATACGGGTATCAAACCAAAAACGTCAGTTGACGCATGATACCGCATAGAATTTATATCAGTCGTGATGTACGCAGCTGCAATTTGAACTTTACTGTGATGATATTACGATCTTATTTTGTACTCTTACCTATTAAATATAGTACTGAGCAAATCTTCCACACTACAGTATAATTTTAAGGGAGTCTTTGCATTTAAGAAGTGCGTAAATGTTTATTCATAATACTAATCCAAAGGAATTGTTTAGCTTGATGCATTTTACTGTAATATATCGAAGTAGCTTGTAAGTATAGCGTCACAACTGTAACATAAGCTTTAACTCGGCAGTTGGCTCAAGCACATATTGCATAGCAAACGGATTTTTGACTTTCTATATTCGTCGCTAGCACACACACACACACAAACACACATTGCTCGTTTACCCGTACTAATAAGGGGAATAAACGGTAGTCTCTTGACGTCCACTCCAGCTATGGTTTACTATGTCTCGGTATATTGAAAGGGCAAATAACTAAAGACGTTCTCGTCGCTACAGTCTATATTAAATTTGAAGAAAGAAGGTGAAGGTGCACCTGAGAATTCGGCTTTAATAAACATGCTATTTCGCATCCTCTAATGAAGAAAAATATAAGCGAGAATGGGATGCACTGTTTGTTGGTCGCTGTGTCTGTTAGATTCTTCTTACGTACTCAAGTCATCGCTCTCACAGTGTTGTTATTATTTGACATTTCATCCTTCGGAACGCCAACTAATAGTGCGCGCGCCGGCGGCGTTCCTTGTGACGAATTTACGATCTCAAGGATTCGTATGTTATGTAATATGTGTGTAAAGCGTATGTACTAAGTATATGTATATTATGTAGGCACAATAAATAGATGCAATACAGCTTGTGTTTTGTTTGCTACCGGCATGTCGCACCCCCGCTATATACTGCATGACAAAGCATTAAATGTATTGATAAATAAATTATGTACTGTATAAAACCGAGGAGAATGAAGACCTATTGTAGTTTACAAGAAGTAGAACATATATGAAATTTAGAAAGTATTTTTTTTTTCGAACTGGGTTTAGGTTATCTTCATAGGCCATTTCGAAAAATCTATCATAGATTTTACTGTAATCTAATATTAATATTAAGTATCCTTTAAAATGTTAACGAAATTACTAGCTAGTCTCTAGAAAATATTGTTTGTCAAAACACTTACAATTTAATAAGTAAAAAATGATCAGTTTTACGTGATTCATTTTGTTGCCCAAGCGTAACCTACATTCGAGTGTGAATTTTATTATTTGACCGATATTAACACACTGCGAAGAAATTAAAGGTTTAAACTCCATTTAATTCAAATACTCTAGTGCAATTTCCGATGATTCAATTCAAAATGAGAATGGACTCAATAATTAGAGTATACATTTTAAAATCATAGTTCGATTTTCAAAATTATCCCTTCTTATATTAAGCACTTCCACTTTTGTTGCAAAAAAACGATATTCTTTTAAAGTAATTCTTTAAAGAAGTATTGGTAATTCTCTTTTTTATCAGATAATATCTAACAATAACCAAATGTTTTTATAAATGTATGTAAACTTTCCTGTAATTTCTGTTGCACTACCGTCTTTTATTCATGACACTACCTTCAATTGTAACATAAAACGACACACAAGTGTGTTAATCTAAAATAAAAGAGTTGTTTAACTCATCAAGTGATGCAAAGGAGACACAATAGAAAACCTATTGGTTCCCACTACCGTGCGCTGCATATGTCTAAATGAGTTAATTTAAGATGAAAGTATCGGTCACAATGACAAGAAATTTTAAGAAGTAGATGATTCAAAGCAAGTGTGTAAGTACATATTTTTCGTTTTGTTGTCAATTTCATCCTCATTCGTAAACCATATCATGGCATGAACTATCATTGTGCCATATTGAAGTGATGTCGTTTTATTGCTATTTTTCATTTTGTTTTGCTATTTTGATTGATGTTATGTGATTCGTTGATCAGTCCGTCTAAAATTCAAAGCTTATGAGATAATGCAACATTATCATTGAATTCAATTGTATAATGTAACATTTTTTTTAATAATAATAATATCGATCCATCATGTTTAACTCGAGTAAATCTGGTAAACTAGAAACAGCAAACTTTCCGTATCAATGGAGTTACTAAAACTACCTTTATCTACCCTCCATTTCAAATAATTAACGTAGAGCACTATCAGAAAATATCTTGTATAGGCCACAGACACCCTGCACAGGTACTAACTACTTCACAATGTTCACATCAACGCCGTAGCCAAAGATATGCAGGTAATTAAAGATTTTTACTAAAACTTGATGAGAACACACAGAACATATCCCTCGGACTTGGCGCGAATGTTCTATCCTAGTCAAAAGCAAATTTAAACAAAAAAGTCTACCGATTTGCCTGAATCTAGAAGAGCTGTTGACTAACACAACCTAATAACAGGTCCACGGATATCTTCACCATATGCTGCGTATCAACTGTGTTGGAAAATTAGTGGCGATGCGCGATCCTGCTCAATTAAGAAATGATTCGTAATCACAATAGAATAATAAACTCGCGAGATGTAAAACCTAAAAGGTCCGCTAAGCGCTACTAGTGCCTAACACTGGGGATCCGCAGCTGAAACACGCCTCCGAGTCACTAAAACGTTCTGATTATGAGCTCCAGTCTTCCGGCTACGGCTTTTCATCTAACTTTCCCGAATGCCTTTTGTCCCGCTTGTTAACACGTGCACTAACGCAGAGAGGCGAGCGCGACGGCGGGCACGCCTCCTGCCTCGCCCGGCGCATCGCGGCGCGCGCGCGACGATGACGTGTTCCTGAGACTCGCGGGCGCAGGAACTGATAACACGCCACAAGGAGTCGTCAAGGAGATTGCACTCAAGGTTGGTGGTTTCGATTTATTCTGATGCCACAGAAATATGGATGATGAAATTGTGCATTCAAGGCATCCATGACGTTACGTGTGTCTTGCAGACAAGTGAGGAAGTAGTTTAACTTGAAGCCTACTGCACGAAACTGCAAAAAGCGGCTGGCTACCAATGTGCAGTTATAATGCATTGGTCTACCTCCATTTTTCAATTGAACTGCAGTCTATGTATGTTTTATGTGGGAATATAAAATATAACTGGTTTGATATGCCCTTTCTAAGTTTCATCTGATGATAGTTTACTGACGATTTTGTGTTTAGCGCGTGAGTGGCAGCGGCGGCAGTAACACAGGCGCATGGCTTCAGTGTACGCACGTGGCCGAGGGTCACGCGGGCGCGGCGCTGGCGCTCGCAGCCACCTCCAACATGCTGTATAGCGGTGGAGTCGGTAAGATTTCAAGCAGTGCCTAATTACGCAGTAGAAAGATTTTATTTAGAGCCAACGGCTTTTAAATAGCCTTTACCCAGTAGAAAGATTTTTTTGGAGCCAACGGCTTTTACATAGCCTTTTTTCAATCGCTTATCATAGAACGGAAACTGGTGCTGACTGACTAAAACTACATAGTCAGTATAGTCAACAAGTCTTCCTGGAATGCTTGATATATCTATATTCTTTGTGTTCTCTTTGACTTTATTTGCACCTTACACATGCGCAATTGACGTGTTCCGTGGCACTAGATCGTACGGTCCGCGGGTGGGACTTCACGTCGGGTGCCGAGGCGTGGCGCGGGTGGTGCGGGGGCAGCGTGGGCGCCCTCGCGGCTGGCGAGCCCGACGCGCGCAGCGACTCCCGGCTGGTACTGGCTGCAGCGGGCGCTGCTGTCAGGATGTTCGATACTCGCTCCAGGACACCTGTCACTACGCTCTGGTAAATAGTGGACATGCATTTGTTTTTAATTAAAATAGTATTTCATATTATATTGATGTCTCAAAGATAACCTAAAAAGCTGATAAACGGAGTTATTGGCATCTCAGATAAAAAAGACAAAAGTGCTGCCTGAGCTGTGTTGAAGAATCCATATTTACATTTTACATTCTGAACTAAAGTAGTTCTTATTTGTCTATTATTATATAACATAGAGTATACATATAAGATAACTCAAAATAGGTTATTCTTTAACTTACCACTTGGTGCGACAACAAATACTTTCACGATCAAAGTAAAGGCATACACGACAGCAATAATGATTACATTCCGGTTGTCTCACTCTTACTGGCCTGAAGTTTCTCGAAATACAAGAATTATAGCTGCCGTGTGTGACGGCCTTTAACACCTTTATTATACCTAATTAATGATGTGCTCATCTGTTACTACTACCTCACCTGATGGTAAGTGACCCGTCTGTTACAAATATACCGTATTATTTTAAACTCCCTTCTGTCGTCCTAGGTCGTCAGGCGCGACGGGTCCGTGTCCTGCTAACCGAGGCGTGGGCGGCGAGGTTGCCGTGACGGCGCTTGCGCTCACTCAGCAGCACCGCCTCTACACCGCCGCAGGAGACAAGCTGCGGCTATGGGACTTGCGCATGTAAGCACCCCTCTCTTTGAATGTTGTGTCTAAAACTGTAAACACGACTCTGAGCTCCAATTAATCTGAATTTATTGAATAATTCGTTGGTCAGGATGGAGTGCGTGTGCAAGCTATGGACGGGCCATGCTGCCGCTGTCATGTGTCTGGCCGTGGGACGTGCGCCTGTCGGTGACCTGGTGGCCACCGGCTCTAAGGACCACTACGTCAGGACACTCGACATGCAGCCGCAAGACACAGGTACCTATATATAACTGCCAATAAACGTTGAGCCTACATTACTCATAAATTCAACTCGGCTGCCTTCTTCCGGTCTTTAGATTCTGGAAACCGCCACGTTACGCTTACCGATTCCTCAATTGCCGTTTACTGATTATTGGTGCTTCAATCCTTCATTTGTGAATTAAAAACTAATTGAACATTATGATGAACAGGTAATTGGGAAGCAAGCAATCGTTGGTTGCTAGAGCCGCCGCACTACGACGGGGTACAAGCGTTAGCGCTGTGCCACGACGATGCCACGCTTTTTAGCGCCTCGAGGGATACCAGCCTCAAACGGTGGAGCCTCACTGACCATACGCTCACACACGTAAGGAACATTGAAACTATCAACCAACTTACAGACATCAATTCATACCTGTGCTTTTTTAAAGGACCCAGTTTAAACTGGTTCTTTAGTACACTTAATGTTATTAGTCTCGGTTACACGCAACGCTTTCTGACTGATGAACTGATATTCTGAGGTCCTTTCTGGATCCCGCGAATCAAGTTTGGCAATTTGGATGAATTAGTTCCTCCCCAATAACATTACACTATATATTAAAGAATGTTTGTCGTCTCGTAAATTTCATTTTTGATGATTGTTCGGGCAGGGCGTAATGAACGCGCACAAGGGGTGGGTGACGGGCGTGTGCGTGGTGGGCGCGCAGGAGGCGGCGCTGGTGGCCAGCTGCGGGCGCGACGCCGCGCTGCGCGTGTGGAGCGCCGCGCTGCGCCCCGCCGCCCCGCCCGCGCACCTGCCCGACCTGCCGCACGCCCTGCGCGCGCACCCCGCGCACCATCTGCGTCTGCTCTACACCGCCGGCAAGTATGTGTCAAAAACCTCACACCACATTCGAAATACTCCTTCATAATATTGTTTTGACTTGGTTAACGTTGTTACTATGTATGATTTCTGAAATAACTTATATTTTTCAGCAGACGTTATTACCCAATGTTTTCTTTCTATAAAAATAATGAAAATGTAACCACTGAAATCTTCTTGTTGACAACTTATATGAGTCTACAACTCTTCCGGGTCTTGTTAGATTGGACTTGATTTTTATTGTATCAACTACATTCTAGATATCTATACAAATTTAACGTAAATACAGTCAATCTGTTGAGTAAGTATAGACGTAACATGTGAGTGTGTTGCAGCGGCGGCGAAGTGCGCGCGTGGCGGATCACCGTCGAGCAGTGAACGACCACAGGTGCATACACTCGCGACGAACACATGACCACTATAACATACCTCTCACGTCACACCTAACACACACACACACGAACACAGTCGACCGGTGCGAACCAGGAACCAGAGAGTGGCGGGGCAAGACCTAATTTTTCATGTGGGCAAGGTACATTTCGCGGGGCCCTCTAGTATCACAAATATTGATTCTCTGACAATGAATATAAAAGAAAATATCATTTAGCATAGATGGTATATTCGAGGCGCGAGGCCCCTCGGACTCGCCCACGCCCTGTGCCGCCTCTGCTGAGCAGGCAACCAAAAAAGCATACAGAATAATACTTGCACACGTAACCCTTGATACACTCACTAATACATCCAACATACTTATCCTATACACCATAATAATCACACACACACCCAAATAGTCTACCTTACTCCCAAATACTTGCACACATTATCCAATTATACTCACACACAGTGCGCCCCACGCACTTACCCAAACGTCCAAAGCATATATACACGAATACTTGTACAATAGCTTTAGATGTTGTTAAAATATCACTAACAGGAGCAAAACCGGTTGTATCATTTAGTAATTCATTATCATATCATCCGTTGCAGCATATCTATACTAAATTATCCTAAGAAATTGTTTTATAGAACAATATCCGTCAGCAACTAATATACTTAGCTTATCATGTAGTTTAGATTATATTCATCAACTAGCTTTTGTCCGCGACTTCGTACGCGTGGAATTTAGAATTTGATATTTTCATGCGGTAAAATGGAGCCTGTATTTTAAGTTAGACCTCTAGCAATACATCGGTGCAAACTGCATTCAATTCCATGCAGTAGTTTTTGCGTGATGCGTGTAAAAACATACAGACAGACAAAAATTCTAAAAACTGTTGTTTTGGCTTCTGTTGCTCTAATAATAACCCCCCATATTACAATAGTTTTTCTCCAATTCTATAATGTACAGACTTTCGCCTGTTATAATTTTATTATATGTATGGATAATAAATTCAGCCAAAACTGTGTATCCAGGGTAAGATTAAATTGTTACTTGACTCATCGCGCGAGCCCATTAACATGGGCCCACAACTGAATCATTTTATCTTGAAGACATTCTACTTATAGATTTGTTTTAGCGCACAATAAGCTATAGTTTGTTTCATTTGGATTTAATAACGATTACAAATTCGTTTGCGTTTCAAGAACACATCGTACCTACATTGCGAACGAGGCGCAGCAGCAAAAACAACTTTGTATTACCAAGCTGTTTCTACAGTCGCGTTGCTTTCGCAATTTAAGAATGGCGTGTTTTTAGACAGCAAATAAGGTTGATAATCATTATTAAATTCAATTGAAACTGGTTATAACGAAGAATTTGTACAGTTTGAACCGTACATTTTGGCCGTGTATGAACAGAATTATTAGCGAACATTTGCTATATTCAAAAGTGCTCTGGAGCATGACTGGATTGTCGACTTGATATTCAGTAACTACTTAAGACATGTCGTCAACAAATCTGGTGACTAGTGTCATCTAGTGGTGTGTCGCACCGTTCCGCTTGCGCACGCGCCGCCGCTTCATCCCCACTCACACAGGCAAAACTGCGCTTCGCTCTTAACTCTTTTCTGTTTAACACAATGTTCTCTTTTGTGCCTTAATAAATGTTTTCTTCTTTTTTCGCAAACTTTTTAAGGCAAAGTCGCCTGTACACGCATAAATTTGAAAAATTTAAATGTAATTTAATTCAAGCTTGTTGTGTAATAAAGTTATTACAGACCAAAAAGTTAATAGGCACGCCAATAAAATAGTAAAGTGCTTTAACATATATATCACCTGCCTTTTTCCCAACTATATTAGGATCGGCTCCCAGTACAACCAGATGGTGTTAAATATAAGTATAATAGCGACAGCCGTCTTTAATGATGGTAAAATCAGTTCTATAGCTTTAATGGTCTGTCATAAATAATTTAGCTTGTTATTATCGTAACAATAGAGCTCATTTCGTTATAATGTAACAGTAATATTGTTGGCTATCTTAACTAGCTACCTAAAACATTTATAAAGGCGTTGGCAATGAAATGATTTACGTAATCAGGCTGCTCTTTGATTAACTGACTTTTTTCAATCGTTATTATTCGTGTTCGATCGGAAATTTGGTAATTTTTTTATCTGAAAATGTTTCGCCATTCGATGATAATTCCACATTTTATTCGCGACGCGTTAACCATTGTAGAAAGTCACTGATTAAGGACACTGGAGTGAATTTATCACCCGTTATTTAGTAAGAGAACAATTAACGTGTTACAATCGATGTTTTTCCTGTGAGTGTAATCCTATTCAACTTTATAAAAATGTACCTAACTTACAGCTTTTTTAATTTACTAATCATTGTCAACCCAAATGAGTTTGAAATAAGGTTGATTTTACTGTGTTTCACTAACCAAACCGCTTTAATTGTTGTATGTAGTTCACTTTGCTATTCTCCTTCATAGATTTATTCCCTTTGTTAGTTCTCGTAGTATTAAAAATCAAATAATATTTTATTGGAACCAGCAATACTAAATTTATATATTCTATAATTGTTTATAGTTAATTTTCCTCTTAAGTAAATTGTAAGCTACACGCTAAGTGGAGGTACAATGTGTTGAAATTTGACCGAACACTAGCAAATTATCAGTGCACCTGTACGCAAGTTTCTACTTGTTTTATCATGTCATTCAAACTTAATTGGATTTAAGATTATATTTCACAAACATGCACCAATAAAGCGACCGGCACACTACTGTGACGTGTTGTACCGTATCGCAAAATTCACCTATTAAATGCATCTGCTCAGGAGTGCATCATATGACAAAGAGGTTCTTGATTGGGAAATGAAGTATCGGATCGCCACAGCACAATACTGTAAATCTAACATACCACGTTTTGCTTCCACCATCATCATTGTTACTAACACACATAACAAACAATAAACATAATATATAACATACTGTTATTCGCAGTGACGGACGCATACGGTGCTGGCGGATCCGCAAGACGAGGTGACCATCAGCCGCGTGCTCGCCCGCACCGAGCACGCCAGCTCCAAAGTCTAGACGCGCGTGGAGGTGACTACAGGACCCCACACCACCGTGGAGTCTGATATCTGACACCATAGCATATAATCCACTGTACGGACACCATAAGTATTGCGGTTTTGATAGTAAAGCCTCCTCAAAAATATTTCTCAATATTCTATCAGTAATAGACGGTGTTTGCTCCGTATTAAACCATGTTTATAGACTTTCAATATATTATGTTAGAGTGTAATAATATCGGTATTATTATAAATGCGCAAACAAATTGGGCTTATGTGACGCGACGCCGCGTCAAATTTTATAACGTAACGAGAGATGCAACGGGCGAAAACTGCGTTGGTCTGACGCACGTTGCGTCTTTTACGTCGCACACGCACGTTGCGCCTAATAGGAATTGAAATTGACAGCGACATCACTTAAGATTCACATCTACTCTTTATTATACATGAAAACGGATGGAGAATGGACAAATATCACGATGCTACGCGTCACATAAGCCCAATGTTGCTGTTTACACCTACTATCACAATATAACTATAATAAAAATATTCAATCACCTTGCAGTAAGGAGTGCTTATTGCCAGGGCACTCTTTACTAGATATGTTTTAATCTTCATCAAAGACTTAGACTGTGTGTACAAGGGCATCATGGGGGTCATTGGGGTCATGACCCCTCCGGGCTGGTTCTAGGTCGACCACTGATAATTTTTCTAATCGCATTGATCATACAGTATTTATTATTGTAATCGAATAGGAGCTTGTCCCGACTAGACTTCAAACATGTGACCCCCTGTCTTGAAAGCTGGATCCGCCCTTGCGGTTATATTCTAGTGTAGCAAGGAAACAGAACAGAAGATACGCGAGGAATGAATCTTTGTTCAGCGCCCTTACGAGCGAGTAGTTGTTTTGTAGATGTTGCAGCTGTGAACATTGTGATGATGGCCTAAATCAGTCTCAAATAAAAAGACATTAGATAAATAATACTTTGATCTCTGAATTATTATATAATATACTAAAATTAAAACATATTAAGAGATTAAATAGAACGAAATTATAGTTGATTATATAAAAAATCACCATAATTTATGAATACGAGCAAAGTCAGTATTTTCTAATTAATTTGAAATTTAAATGACGATCTAATAAATAATGTACCTGTATCTATTTTATTCGAGCAAATCGACCGGATTCCACATTCCAATGTAATACAAATTCGTGAAAAGACATTGTAATCGTTAAGATCACAATCGCAAGCCGGGCCTAACAGAATGTTAATTACATAGTATTTATAACTTATAAGTAGGTACCAATAAATATATCTAATAACACTCATCTTATGCAATAATTATGAAGTACTAAATAATAATAAAACGAAGAAAGATGTTTAGGTTGTTCCGAGTTATTTAGTTCGGGAAATCGCCGCTAGACAATTAATGGCGCTAGTGTGTCTTTAAGTTGATAACAAAGCCGTTAGTGTAAAAGTTGTCTAAACATGTTTTTATATTTTAATTGTGTCCGTTAATTAGCGCACATCACAAAACGTAACAACTAAAGTAAATCTGACATTTGTTCACAATGATTCCAACTCTAAATTCTAATTACTTTATTTTAAGCTGGGGCTTTAGTTGACTGCCTCATCGGTCTAGTGGTCGCGAGTGTGACTACTGAGCGTGAGGTCCTGGGGTAGATTCCCGGGTCGAGCAAAATGTTATTGAGTTTTCTGCATGGAAATTCTCAGTAGCACGCAGTCCGGAAATATGCCACGTAGATAGCAATAGGCTCGTCCCCTATTACATGAGACTCAATAACGGCATCAGCGAAATGTGGGTGTACACCTCGTACAATAGTACACTGCCTAACCCTTCGGGAACTATAGGCACGATGCTATGTTAATTTCGGGCATGATTACCATTTTAAATATTTTGCAATGTCGAAAAATAAATACGGGTTAGGTTACTTTTGCTCTAACGACTTGGCAGCTTTAGAAATGGCAGCAAAATTGTTAATAGGACCGTCTTAAAGGCGTACTAGAATAAGAGCAATGAATAAATTACGAGTGTTATGTGCTAATGTTTGTAAACTGCTAGAGACAAGACCTTCATAAAATAACAAATTGTAACCGATTTCATTATATCGTGTATGTAAAAAGACGTGGATTAAATCATTCATTATTTCTCAGCTTGTTAATCTTTACTCTTTATGTAGCCAACTTGTACTTTCACTACTTTACCACCCTTTCTAATAAACGTTAAATTTTAATTTCAAGCTTAAGCCATGTATTCACTGAGAAACATTTGTTTATAAACTCAGTTTCAGAAACAAAATCTACGTGTTTATGAAACAAATTCTTATGTTTCTGAAACCTATTAATTTGTTGCGGTTTAGTGTTTTTTCCCCGCTGGCGGTGGGGAACAAGTGAAATAACTCAGTTTCGCAACAGGTGCATACGAGTGTAGTAATATATATGTGTGTACCATCTTTTCTTTCATACATCAAACATTTAAGGCTAAAGTGCATTTATTCATAATATAACTATACAATATTTAATAAGTAGTAAGAGTTTATTCCATATTCTAATTTTAACTTATTTATAGTTTTTTTTTTTTGTATCATTTTCTTATATCTTAAATGCCTTCAATTTTTACACAATTAATGTTCCAAATTACATCCACGTTTCGTTACATAAGCTAATCATGAGCTACCTTGATTAAAAAAAAACCATTTACATAATTTTATTCCTAATCATTAGGACACCCTAGGCAATATAAATTCCTGTGATTAATTTAAAATTGTACCTAAATGTTTCGTGTGTACGTACGTATGTACGGTCGGTCCTGTTCTGAGCGTCTCATGCGTATGAGTGTAGATAATCTTTCGAACGTCACGTCATTTAGAAGCCAACGCATTAATGCCAAATTATACGCACAATACCCGGCCAATGTTATGAAAAGCAAGACTTAAATCATATTTAACCGACTTCAGAACTACATAATAAGAAAAGAAGTCTCATTCTGTTATGTTTTACAACGAGAAAGTTAAAACATTATTTGAGTCTTTTCTTCTTCGAGAAAACCAATGCAAGAATTACGAATTAAGAAATTTACGCGCCCAGATCTTTCCTCTTCCTTAATTATAGTGCAGGGGACCAATGAATAAAATACTTTAAACTTCCACGCATATTCTTCCGTCACTCGTCTTCAGAACAGATTGTAAAACATTTGCAGAATTGGACTTCAATCGCATCTAATAAATCCTAGGTCTACAGGTTATGTTTTAGCTAAAAACTTTCACACGTCACGTCCACTATCACATCTAGAATTATGTAGAACACGTTTTATTGTAGTATTAATATATAGCAAGAAATACATAACCTGTAACGACCCGGTTTTATCTAACGTTGAGTATAAACTACGAAATTAGTCTCCACTACTGAAACTAGAACTGATACATCAATTATTATGATAGTCTGTGATTAATCGAATAATTATATTTTTGTACATTCCTGTGCTACGGGTAGACATAGTGTAGACATACATTATCCATGTAATCACATATAAGGGTCAGTGCAGACGGACTAAGTGGCGGCGAAGCGACTAATTCCGTAACAGTTGAAATTCAACTTAATTTTCTTTTACATTCGATTTTTAAATTAGTCGTTTAGCCGCCACTCTGTGCCGACCCTTAGTCGGTAGGTAAAGGTCAAATTATGTAGATGTAGCTTTATAAAATTGTATACTATGTAATGTCCAAATACATTAAACTTTAGCTTAAGAACACGAAGGCTATGATTTAAAAAATATCTTTTATTTACAATAGTTAAAGGTTTATTTTGTGTTATCTCTCCCCAATGCGTATTTCAGTATTATATTTTAAACGGCGAGTGCCTCGTATATTTTTAGTATTTTTATAGAATCACAAATCAATTGAATTTTTATAATAATTGTATTAAAGTTGAATTTAGAATCTTAGATAATTATCTAGTTTTGAGACTACTAACACAATGTCATACCAAAATTTATTTAAGACATTTTTTTTATTGATAATGGTCACTCAAAAATCAACTTAGACTACATGACACTAAAGTAGATAGTTAAGAAAATGGCAATGGAAATAAATTATGTAAGATTCTGCATTCAAGTATAGTTATAAGTATATCATTTATGTAGAGTGCAGTTGAACGCTTGCGAGGCTATCAGTAATGCTAGGAGCTTTATTAACAAATAAAGATATATTACTATGTTGTATCTGTACCCCTATTCAGAGTATTCCTTGACCTGGACTGTAGCTCCCGTCAAATCAAAAATTAATGAAACATTATGCGCGCGCATGAGTGAATTTCTATCGGAAACGCGCACGCACTGTTTTCATACATTTTATTTCTCATATATTTTAGGTCGAGGGAAACTCGAAAGAGATTTCTATAAGGCGTTACGCATTGTATGTATACTTGCTATAATTAATTATGAAATTATATGCAGATATAATTTATATAGAATTGCTTTTGTAATTTTTTGTATACATGTTTTTTCAACGGTCCTTATTAGTGATATTATGGAATTTACTTATCAGTTAATTCCAGTTATTGCAAATTCGGGTCTTGTGACTAGAAATTATGATCAGTTTTCCCTTTTTTTTATAGGAATTTCTGTTTAAATGATATCGTTTAGTTACCAGGGTCGTAATAAGTCTGAGTTTGTACAGTCAACGTCAAAATTAAGTGGTAGATGAGCATTCGGGTTTCAGAAGTGCTAAACTATAAAGTAATGTAGCAGGATTTACCAGTTTTGACATTTGACAGATCTTTTACTTTTGATGTTGACTGTACTGTGTTCTGGTGGCTCGTGAGCCTAGCAGCTAGTCATGTAGGGTACGAGTCTTTATGTGCAGTGTCAATGTATGATTAGGATATTTATGAACAAAACCGTAACACGATCTCTTCAAAGAGGTTTGAAGATTTTAATATGAAGACCGACTTACAGGTCAGAATTTTTTTAATTATTATTAGTAGTTATCGCGTCACTTTTTTATTAAAAAAAATATCACAGATATACGCAACTAAAATTAGACCAGTATTTTTAAAAAACATAGTTGCTTCCCTAATCTTTTGGAATTGCAAAATTCACGAAAAATCCGTGAACGCCATATTGAAAAAATGAACACAATAACGGAAGCAATTTCTTTAAATTCCTTTAGAAATGATTATATTACTATTATAAAAAAGAAAATAGTTGAATTTCGAAACAAAGACTACTTGAATTAAACATTAAAGACATTTAAGGATGTAAATAATGACGATTGATAATACGAGCCAAAATATATTGGGATCAGAATGACGGGTGCAAGATTATCAATTTTTAAGCTCAACTGTACTTTTTGTCATTCATATCAAGGTATATTTTAGTTTATTTACAACGTTGGAAAGTAAATATAAAAATAAATATCGACAAACGACTACCATAATCCGATATCATTGACATTGTGCAAAATCTTTTAAGGGTATTTTTGTTACTATTGCATCAGGGAGTAATAAATATTATATGAGATTATTATTATTCTAAATAAATTGTATTTTGCGTTCTGTACTTTGTGTTGGAATGTTTTATATTGTTTAGGTTATGGTAATTAAGAATATTATGATTTAATTTGGGTATGAATGAAATGTTTATTGAATAAAATTATACAATACTAATAAAATGCATTTTTGTTGTAGATATTCAAAAAAATAATAAAACTCAATCTGAGTCTTTGTTCGATTAGTCAGTAGGAATACCAAACTCCAGTTTGATAGTATAAAGTAAATTCCCGTAATCTTCATAAGCTACGTCAATTCTCTGTAAACAAAAGAATACATGTAAATTATTTACACACTCCAAAAATGCATAATATTCCGGGGTTCGCCTATGGGACGAAAGGCACTGATTTTTTGTGGCGCTCAGTACTTTATCTAAACTTCCGTCGCGATGCACGTTTTGCAAACATGTTTGAAGAACAATGTTTTGTTAGAAATTTAGTGCAGGTTTATAGGCAAAAGTTGACGTGACAGCTACAATCAGTTTCTGAAGAAAAGCCAAATTATACGTAATCCGACAGTCTACGATAGAAATATATAGGTACATACCTTTATAAGAGAGTTATAATATGTGTCAGGCTCAAAACGGAGACCTTTACGATATTGGAAGAACATTTTAATGGCGGCAGGTTTCTCCTCGGCATGGTGCTTAGGCATGTTCACGAAAACGTTGATGAGCTTCGGTACGATGAGTATGTACGCGAGGGTCGGCTGCACGTACTTGTCCATCTTGCGTTTGTAACTCGCAAAAGCTAGATCCACCGCCTGTCTGTTGTTGTGATCGTTGATCGTAACCAGGTTGGAGTATCTAGCTTCCAGACTCTGCGAAATAAAATGTGCGGTACGTCAGGTTAAGTTTCAATGACATTTAAATTTGAATATTCTTTTCATAGAGAGGCTAAAAATGTAGTGCACAGAAGAAGCGTGTTTCATGAACGTGTATTGTGTTGCGCGAACGCATGTTGGCTAACACTTGATCAACAGAGGCTGAATAACCATACAACTGGTACCCGATACACCCATCACCATTCCGTAACTCTAACGTTGAAAGAAAGTGATGCTGATGTAACGAACCAGTAAGGTACCGACACCACAAAGGACCACGCGCTGCAATGTGATTACATTGGAATGGGTATCGTTCAGAAATTATGTACCGTGAGCAGTTTCTTCTCGAAATCATCGTCATCTTTTGTGATTCTGTGGGCGTGAAACTGGGTGAGAGCCTCTGCTTTGGCCTTCTCGTGTAGCTCCTGCAGCGCGCACGGGTGCATGCAGCACGACTTGGCGCCCCACGCAGCTGTCATGTACTTGTTGTACGCCAGCTCCGCCACCTGCACCGCCACCCGGTTGCTCTTCACGTTCTGCTTCTCCAAGTCACCGAACATAAGGACGATTTCCTGAAATATCCATTTTTTGTGGTTAATGAAAGAACTGTGACACAAAAGAAATTATAGTATTACGTGAGTGTGGTGAGTCAGTTCGGCCTTAAGAATGTAGAAACAAAACTTAAACATAGCATCACGCCTGCTTTCCCCTCAGGTCTAAGCAGAGTTATGCTTATTACCCATAATTAGCTCCGATATTAAGTCCAATTTAATAGGAACCGACCTTATTACGACCTACCGAGCATTACCATCTATTCCGAATTGCAGTTTATATATAACTCCAGCGAATATATTGACTTTAGTGGGATTGTGCTGGAATGGTTGTATAACAATTGATGGCAGATGTATTTACGCCAGTGTTATTGGGTTTTTGTGTATGCAAATTCTAAAACTAAAACTAAACTAGTAGGAAAGATATATTGTTATATGGATAATAATAATCTCCTCCTGACCGATTTTGGTCACGGCGGTCAATCTCACCGAAGATTAGCTAACTTAGCAGGAGATATTATAGAGCACAAGTGTGTGCGCAAACACAGGTGCTCTCTCTATTCCTTCACTCTCATAGTCCGACGTGACGGCAATCCGACACGACCGGAGAGAGATCAGGCGCAGGACCAACGGCTTTACGTGCTTTCTGAGGCACGGCGTGTATTCACATACACAGAGACCCAGACCCGAAACAACTATCTGTGGATCATACAAATATTTGTTCCGTGCGTTTGCCATCTACCGGACACAGTTCCAGACTCCGTGCTAATAATGAGAATTTCCATACAGAAAAACCCAATAATACTGCCCGACCCGGGAATCGAACCCAGGACCAAAGACGCAGTTAATACAAGAAAATAAAAGGCGTTATAAAGGATCGTACTCCATTCAGTTGCTTCACATAGGGGTCGTCTTCCCTCTCGGTAGCGCGGTTCCTGTGTTGGCTGAAGTGTGCCAGCGCGTCGTGCAGCGCGGCGCGGTGCAGCGCCTTCAGGTGCTCGCCGCTGACGCCGCCCTTCTCCAGATGCTGCTTCATTTCCTTCACGTACAGCTCCACCGCGTTCAACACTGCGTTCTTGTTGTTGTGGTCGTTCGTGGCAAGTAACTGCTCATAGCGCTGCTTCAAGGTCTATAACAAATAAATTATACCTGAAGAAACTCGGTGACTTCTTCGATTTAAGTAAACTCTTTTTTGACATTACCCTACAGTGCTCCATATAAGATGTAAGGATGTTTGAAATTTGAATATCGAATATGAAAAAAATGTGGGCCCATATTCTCTATGGCCACCACGCTCATATTTTGTTACAATCTGTCAGGTTTTTTTATTACTGTGTAATTGGATCAGCGTATTTTGACCGTAATATTGTTGTTATAGAGCAAGGGTGGCTACTTAACTCGATTAGACCCAAGATCTACTGTTTACTGACTAAGACTCTGTGCGATCTACCAATTACATAATCAGTACTTCTTTATAAAGTTATCATTGAATCTTATTTCACACATACCTATATATTCACATTACATACTAAAATTATATTTTTCTTTGCCTTGCCACGATCGACTGGTTGGCCACCCCTGTTATAGAGTATATTTATAACTTATTATAAATAAAAGTACTATTTTATAGTAATACTCTTAGATGCTAAGATCGAGTGTTGATTTCCCATGGAAAAAACATCCATGGGAGTTGTACGGTATTTCTGAATACAAAATATTCATTGTTAAAAAAATCAATGTAGCGAAACCACAAAAATTAATCGGAATTTTTGAATACATGATATATGAGCCCAACAATCGTCCTGCCCTTATCATATTTTATTTGAATTTGACGCAATATATGTTTATCTTCCATTCATCTCTATACTTGGGTCTATGTTCCCATTGTTTCGCATCATCGATACTCTCAATTTCTTCTTACTAAGAAAACATAAATGACACAATCATAACAACTGACCTTGTCAAAAACAACCCAATCTTCGTCTTCCACGTTCTCAGGCACATATCTCTCTGATCTAAAGAGCGTGAGCGCAGCTGCGTGCGCTTTTTCGTACAGCTCCTTGAGGTCGAGCGGGTGTAGGCAAAGCAGCGTTTTAGCTGCGATTACGTCACTCATTATCTTCTCGAACGTTTTCTGAGCGCTTGAAAACGTCTTGCGGAGTTGCGCCTCGTTGTTGAATGTGAACACCGAGTGGAGACCCTTCATCACCTGATAATATTAAACACGATATTTAAGTACAGTACATCGAAGTAAGGGAAATATTATAAAATTGCGCGATTTCTTTAGCCCCAATAATAAATACAATAGATGATTTACAACAATAGATGAATTTAAAATATCTAGAAAAACTTACGCATAAGGCCTAGTTACTATGGGCTGGATTAAAATTTCTAGCGCAATAGGAGCGCGCGACTTCTTTACAATGGACCTAATCGGTGGTATGACGATCGGTTGTGGATTTGAAGACTATTTGGTGCAGACAAAGAAGTGATCATACGGTTTTGAGTTGTTCCAGATGCTTGTTGATTTCTGCTTGCGAGCCAAGCTTCTTCCTGCTGGTGAAGTTTTCGATAGTGGCGGCCAACGCTTCGTCGTACCACGCCTGCAGCGTGCAGCGCAGCACGCTCTGCTTCACGCGCAGCTTGCCGCGCATGCGCGCCTCGAACTGCTGGCGCGCCTCGGCCGCCGCCAGCGTCAGGGACGCCTTGGATGTGGCCTGCCAACAACGATATCATATGATTACTGGAGAACAGTGGACTGCGATTGTGGCCTAGACGTACGTTTGTCCTACAATTAAAAATTCAAAGACTTATGCTATCTACACTGTTACCACGTGGTGAATTACGGCAAAGTCTCTCTCTCTCAGAAAAAAGGCTTGAGTTTTCGCTGTGGGAACATTCATCAGCAATAATGTAATACTAATAAAATTATATTCATCGCACCTCAAAAATGGTAATCGGTTCAGGCATTTCATGGGTGTTGAATATATTGACGTAATTCTTGAAGTACTCGAGCAGGTCCTGCGCCCTGATTGGCTCTCCGTTGATCAGCTTCGGAGTCAGGTGATTCGGTTCAAAGAGCCTGGGTATCAATGACCGAAGGGCGTGCTTGAATTCGTCAGTTAAATCTGCAATGTTAAATAAAAAATATTGAAATTTCGATTTAAGTATGAGTGAAAAAAAAAACATAATTATATTACATAGTATTGTTCTGAATAACAGATGTGTTAGGTATATCATAACATATAACATAGCGCCACGCCTGTATACCCCGAAGGGTTAGACATAGATGTATTATAGTACACCCACATTTCGCCGTTATTAATTCTCATGTAACAGAGGGCGAGCCTATTGCCATCTAACGGGCACAGTTCCAAACTCCGCCATACCTCAGCATTCGTGCTTGGAACATTTGCATCAGCGGATGTTTCTCTTCATTAATTATGGCAAGCAGTAAAGAGCTGAATAGGGTGTACTGACAAGAAAGACGTCCATCGAACTTTTTCATGGCGACGCCGAGACCGGGGTGCGGCATCAAGAAGCACTCGATGTTGGAGAAACTTGACCGAATGTGGTCGCGAACCTCGTGTATCTCTTTCTTCATGCTAATTGGATCCTGATGACAATTGTATTTATTGCTGTGAGTTGGTTATAGTCTCATGTTATGATATTTGCAATGCCTGCAAAAGGCCGCTAAGTTTTAAGTGCTTAAACTTGTTATATATCTACCTATATTGTACCCTTGATATGCGAATAAATGCTTGAATTTGAATTTGAATATTAATTTTAAAGATGTTATGATGATATGATATGGCATTTAACTCGATAAAAAATTTATAACAAGAAAAAATCGACTTCAAACATCTCAAAAGTAACACTAACTAAAAAGCAAAAAATAAAAGTATTATGTTGCAATAATTATAGTAGTTGAAGAATATTGAAGTCGGTTCCAAGTACGAAAGCGAATTTTTCAAATCGGTTATTAAATGACGGAGTATTAAGGTAACAAACATAAAAAAAAAACAACCTAATTGTGACAGCTTGGGTTAACTGTCCTCTATCCTTTTCCATTCTTAAACAATTGAGAGCGACAGAACTTGATAATCTTGGGATGATCTTGGTTTATTGATAAGGCTGTAAGAAAGGCAACATGGCGGCCCTCATAAAAATCCAAAGTTCTAGCACAAAAAATATATATTACAAATTTTTATTCCATACAGCGAAGTCAATGGTCCGACTACCTGTGTTGTCTAAGCTCTTACGTCGTAGGTACGTCACGGATAATTTTCATACATTTTTACACAGGTAAAAAAAAAGATACCTGGAGCCTTCTGTCAAGCAGTTCTTTCCCGCCCTCGAACCCGTAAGGATGATCCCACTCGTACTGCCAGTCCCTGATGAGGAACAGCAGCGTTTGGAACGCCTTCTCGCCCGGCTTACTCGCCAGTCTTCCATACTCCGTGAACAACTGCCATCATCAATAAAAACACTGTTTTAAACATTCAAAATAATTATATTATAACAGTACACAGTTCACAGGTGTTGATAAGCTTTCTATTTTAATCATCCAAATATTCGTAGAAAGACTGATTCCCGACGGAGTGCTGACACGTTGCGTAGTCAAGTAAACTCACTTTTTGTTCGTGTCTTATATACATTGCTCCACTCAAACAGATTTCGTTGTTCCACTGACCTGCAAGTGTTGTAGGTTGTACTCTTTAATGTTTCCGGACATGTTGTAGATCTGCACGGACGAGAAGAGTGTGGACAGCGCGAAGCCGGTGGAGTTCTCACCGATGGTGCTCTCCGCGTCGAAGGTGCCCTGCGTGTCCATCAGCAGTACGACCACCTGCACCAACATTGGGCTCATTGCAGGTTGCGTCGTAGATCAAGTCACACGAAACTATGGAATGCGGCTAGATAAGTGCTAAAATGGCGTCGTTTGGAGTGAAAGGATTCAGAGACACATACAGTCCGTATCGATTCAGTCGCTTCGGCTGGATGCACCTAGACCAGTGTTGTGACAAATGTGTGCCGCGGCACACTGGTGTACCGTGGTCATTAGTTGGTGTGCCTCGGAAAAATAAGGTTAATTACTAATAAATATTGGTTTGTTGATTATTAATAAATATTGTTTTGTTGATTAATAATATATGTTGATTAATATTAGGTAAAAACTGATCTTTAATTTATAGTGTACCTCCAAAATTTTCCGATTTCCTAGATGTACCTTGAACACAAAAAGTTTGCGGAACACTGGCCTAGACGTCAAGGCCTCCAATATTTGTTACGGATTTTCATACGCTAATAATATGAAGCTTGGCAAGTGAGGCAAATAAGACAATTGAAAATCTATTGTCTCGTTGCTGGACGTCGCGTGTGTCTTGGGTTACCTCACGAATTACAGACAGTAAAATTGCCATTGCATCATCTGTGGTCAGTGTTTCGACATACAAGGGTTTAAGTTAAAACTGGTCGTATGGAAGTTGTTCACAAAACACACCTTCTGACCAGATTCCAAGGTGGAAATAATGGGTTGCGACCACATGTGGATGCCGGTGGTGTCGCGCTCGCCGCCACCTCGCCAGTGGAAACCTTGCAACGGCTCGTCCTCTCCTCCCAGCCATTGGCCATTCAGTTGACTCGAACGCTAACACAATAGTAGGTAATATTTAGTACGCATCGATATTTGTCGTAAAGTAAACGCACACCTTAGCAGTCGCGGTCCGAGGGGGAGTCGTAGGGTCAATGACCTCCCCCCAAATTCATACACGTGAAATTGACAAACTTCCTAAAATAGCCACGTTACATAAATTTTATAATAAATTATTAAGTTCCGGCTGAAAATCTCTTAACAATGAAATCAAAAATAGGTAATTTTATTTAAGTTTTTTGTGAAATAACCCCCCTCCCCATCACTTTATTGTTAAAATGACGCCCCCAAAGCCTTTAGCTACAACTGCGCCTGCACCTTAGTAGTAAAACCCAAGGAAAACTATACTCTACTCTAGCTAGATTCCGGCAGGACGAGTAGACATGGATGTATGTATTATAAATATATTGGAAATAACATCCAAGGTAAGAGTTAAATAGAGACGGCAATAAATAGCTTAAGCGGCAAGAGGTGTCACTAGGAATATCTACTAAAATTACTAGAGTTGACGGCATGAATGTCCAGTGCCTAATGTGGTGGCCATATGTCAATGCTCGCACGGAAAAAATATTTACATGACGTACAAACTTGTGAGATTTGTATCTGTAAACGCACGACGAAAATACTCACCGACGCGTAAAGGTATCGTAGGAAGAAGTTGAGGAGGAAGGACTTGCCGCCACGGTTGTCGCCGGCAACGCTGATGACGACCACTGGCAGGTCGCGCACGTCTTCACGCAGCAGAATGCGCTCCAGCGCCGCGACGTCCAACTCGAACCGCTTCACGGTGCCGCGCTTCAGCACCTGCAAATCTTCGCCACCGCCCACCGCCACACGCGTCGTCTCGACCCGCACCTCGGTCTCGATACACACCTGATCCATGATTGCTGACAACATCATAAACACATGTTAGAATTGTTGAAAATAGTCATTTAAATTTACTTACAACTCTGTCTAACCCTTCGGAAAAACTTATATTAACAAAATAAAAATAAATATAAAAATCAATTGCCGTGCGTTGGTCTCGCAAACACTCGAAAATGGCTCAAAAGATTTGTTTTTTTTTTTTTTGTTCGCATCCCTATTGTGGTGGTTTAGGAAAAAAACAAAATTAGGAAAAACCCAAAGGAACAGCTGAAAAAATCGGAATTGGTAATTTTGTATGGGAATTGCCAATTCGGATTACTTTGTTTGTTGATGATGAGTTACAATCAAATCAATTTTAGGTGGTACGAAGTTCACCAGGTCATCTAGATCTAGTACATTATAGATTTTGTACGTATGCGAATAACTAGCTGACAGTCGGATGATAGTCTAAAAATAAAAAGCCACATATTTTTTTTAAATATGAAAATGATAAGTGGGCTTGAGGTGTATCGATTAATAGAGTACTTAACTGTTTGTACGTACTGATCCTATTAGATACGCACGCCCAATGAACCCTTATTAATCACTCCATGCAGCAAAAGTTAGAACAACGCAAGACAAGAAACAGTTACTAGACCACAAATTCAAAGATTGTGTGATGGCTCTAAAGATCGCTATCGCGACTGCCGAGCGTGAGGTCCTTACCGGTTTAAACCGGGAGTTTGGGCTTTGCCATTGGGTTCTATGTGTGGAAATTCGCAGTAGCAGCCTGGAGTTTGAAATTGATGCCATTTTGCCCGATGTTTTTGCAATTTGCCTGATATATGGCAATAGGCTCGCACCCATTAGCTATACCATACTACTTATATGGGACTCAATAACGGCATCGGCGAAATCCGAAATGTGAGTGTACAGTAATACAACTCCCCCTAACCCTTCGGAGAAAACAGGCGTGATACTATGTTATATTTCTACAAAAAGTCAACAGTACTCTCTCAACTCTTTAAAAAAGCAAACCCTAAACTAAGTACTGAGATTTTTCAAATAGAAAATTTCAATTACACCGACAGTTGACTACTACGATTATTTTGAGGCGGATGATAAGGATGAGTAAAAGGATTAAAAAAAAACGATATAGCATGCGCTTAATTGCATTCCTATTATTGATTCCAATTTATTATTGACGCGAACACAAGGAATAGAGTACGAACAAAAACAGTGACCGGTAGAAGAATCAGAGACAGTGAAGGCTAAATAATATTATAATATTGTACTTACCTTCAGTAAATATAGTGAAGGAAAATACAAAACGGCGAAATAATCAGGAATATTTTCCAGCTAGTCTGGTGCCGAGCTGAACTCCGACTGACTATCCAGTGTAGCCCCTGAATAAAGAAAGATTGGAGCCGGCAATTGTTATGATGTGATATTGCTGATTGGCCTACATTGCGGTTAGCTTGTTATATATATAAATAGGTTTAATATTATTATTACTTCTTTCCTTCCCCATTTCGGTGCTTTTAGCTTTAGGTAAGCTGAAACTAATATTAGCACTATAGGGCACTAATTAAAAATCTATAAAGGTTATTTATCCTGTTTGTACTTCAGTATTATTTACCTAAATACAAATAAACGGGAATCCAACAAAAAACAAGCGATAGTGAGGTATGGTAGAGGTATTATTCAAACTAATTAAATAAAATGCATTTAATTAGTTTCAATAATACCTCTGAGTTTCAATCGCATAATTAAAGACTGTTGTTGTATTATTAAAATGAACTTAATAATGAGTATAGAGATAGAGATAATAGAGAATAATAATGAGTTTTCATCTTTGTTTTATATTAATTAGTCGAACGAAAGATATGAAATGTTTCATTTATAGATCTTTTCATTTTACAAAACTGAGGTAAGTAGGTATATATTGCGTTTTTATTAAGCCGGCAAGAAAATTTAAAAATATACACAAGTTTTTTCTAAGTCTGTAAGTATCCTACTAATATTATAAATGCGAAAGTTTGTGAGGATAGATGGATGGATGGATGGATCTTTGTTACTCTTTCGCCAGAACGGCTGAACGGTTCCGAGTGAAATTTGTGCGTAAGTTTGTGAGGATGTATGGATGTATGTATGTTTTTTACTCTTTTACGCAAAAACTACTAAACGGATTTTAATGAAACTTTACAATAATATAGCTTATACATCAAAATAACATATAGGCTATAATTTATAATGATAGTGCGTAAATTGGACAAATTATAACAATAAGTGTCAAGTATGTCGGAAAAAAGGTGCATAAACCGTTAGTTACAAGAAAATAATGTATGATGGTGGTGGGTTTGAAGTCCGTGACAAATTTATCCAGTTGTATACTGCTTTTTATTCCGAAAAAATGCACGGATTCGTAATCCACGCGGGCGAAACCGCGATTGGAAACTAGTAGCATTATATTGTAGGGAATCAGTAAAATGGTTAAATTCCTATCCAAACATTTAAAAACGGCCTATGCATATTCGGCCCATTACCGCATGTCGGCTCTCCCGTTACAACGATTGGGTTTCTCCAGCCCTCATCTCCTGACACTCAAGGATTTATTCAGGTCAAATATTTTGCGATGATAAGAGATGGAGTGCATTGTGATTATATGCATCTCATAAAATATGTACGTATATGTGGGGAATCCTCCGATATACGCGTGATCATATTTTACTGTCTTCATTTCCGTAGTGAGGTTGTCGACACCCCAACTGTAGGCGCCGATATTTATATCGGCACCCTAATTACCAATGTAGCGATAGGCGTAGATTGCGCGATAGCTTCTGGCAAACGTCATTTTTGTGTTATATAATGTATTGGCTGACAGTGAAATTGCTGTCGCTTTTTTACGTAATTAGGCTGCGGCAGCCTAATTACGTAAAAAAGCGACAGCAACGCGATAGCCACGCGACAGCAATCTCACTGTCAGCCAATACATTATATGTAATTAGGCTGCGGCAGCCTAATTACGTAAAAAAGCGACAGCAACGCGATAGCCACGCGACAGCAATCTCACTGTCAGCCAATACATTATATGTAATTAGGCTGCGGGTCCCTGTATTTGCCCCTATTTTTTGTTTGCCCAGTACACCATACAACGCCATGAACTTAATAGGAGCGTATCAAGGTAAAAATTTGACTATCACCCACTAATCAGCTTGTGCGCAAGAAATTGAACAATTAAGACAACAACATAAAAATGAGTTTAATTTGATTTCAAAACTAGCCGGTATAGTGGCGGAATGGTACTTATAAGGGGGCCCACCATGAAGGGCTAGTCAGTTTCCATCCGTAAGAAATACTTAAGGGGGCGAAGCTTTCTGTTACTCGTCGCACAGGCATCAACGGATTGATCACCTCAATATTATATGAGAGCGTGGTACTTACCTGTCTGAACTAGGTTTTCATGAGGTTTAGTCAACTGCTACAACTAGGCTCTACCACGAAGAGAACAAGTTTCGGAAGTGGTCTATGTAAAGGCTACCTCCATTATTCATGGTACCTACTGATTGTCACTTAAAAAGGGAGACACCAGATTTTAAATTAATTATTAAAAGCATGATTTTTGAATAAGAGGGGTAAAGTTGATAGAGATAAATTAGCCTACTGAATGTAATGCGGCCTTCCGCGGACTTACCGCCTGAGGTCCCGTGTTTGTGTTAGTACCGTTAACTTTGGGGGTAGTCGCAAAATTGTTTTCTTCTATTATTATACAATACAATCATTTCCACCTAAGTTAAAGTGTAGGTAAACGGTATCCATTCGCGTATTTCAAAAAAAATGGGAAAAAAATACCTCTTCTTCCTTCCTAATTTTGGATCCTGGTTATTTTAAGTAGGTTATAGGTACTTAGCGTTTGTCATAAATCATCCAACAATGCACTTTGTTCACGCACCACCACCATGTCGCTGAGACGGCACATCGAATATCCACTAGCACTATCCGTAGCACATGATGTTGCGTTTGAGACAACTTTATCCATAAATATAATTTTAAAAAAGTAGTGCCCGTCTTCAAGACTGCCGATGTCTGTCTACAATAGTGTACCTACAACAAAAGATATTCAAAAATCGAACTTTTTATGAATTCTTTTTTTGAGTTTACTCATTTTTTTTTACTCTTCTTCGTTATATTTGTAATATTACATTACATCATATTGCAGTCGAATTATAGGCGATATCTTGCAAGAAATTGATGACTTTCCAAAATTGGTTAACAACATCGATGATCTTGATAAACAATCTACTATGACATTTTACATGATTGATTTACATCTCTCGTAGATTTGTAATAAAATAATCAAAGACTGATTTTGTTTAAACTTATTTTTTTATAAAAAAGTCAATTTAATTTTCACATTTCAATCCTTTTTTGTACTGGAACTCTAAACTAAACACACCTCCTATAATTGGTTGTTAAAATGAGTGTTTGTTTTAGTAAACCAATCAGAATAGCTAGAGAGTTACCAGAAGATCAGAAGATTTGAACATGCTGCTAATAAAATTAAACCACTAGTATTATTTTCATAATTATATTTTATTTACTTATAAATACATTATATCCAGTAGATTCAGCATCAGTCGGTCAGTACTTGTACTTGGCGTGCTTGCTATGCTTGCGGTGATGGTGCGCGGGGGGCGTGCTCGAGCGTCGCCGCCTGTCCCTTTCTCTCTCTCTGTCTCGCTCCCTATCTCTCTCCCGCTCCCTCTCGCGGGAACGCTCACGCTCTCTTTCTCTCTCGCGAGATCTCGAACGAGATCTTGACTTGCGATCACTGTAGAATAATTGTTTAGGTAAAGTAAGCATATTGATTGTGTAGTAGAAATGCATAAAGACAATTTATATTAAATGATAATGTATGGTCAGTTTGGGTTCATATAGATAAGAAACGGCACTTACACGAACCAAAATGATCTGAAATCAACAATATTTTACATTTACAAAACAAATAGATATATTTTTCCAGATATTTTTTTGCGAGAAGTGATGGAATTCCACATACGGTTCGGACTGGTTCCAAACGAACACATAGTAATGGAACACTGTTGGGTACTATATAATCTTATGTAAAAATAATTAATATTCAGTTACCTATAACGTGATCTCTTTGGTGGCGGTGACAACGACGGCTCGCGGGATTTCTTCGACTTCTTAGAAGATGTTCTGAAAAAGAAACTCTCAATTAGACGTTCAACATCAACAAATAACCAAATTGAAGATTCAGTAGTCGCAGGAGATCAATTCTCAATCCGAACGTAATTTTGGCGCATGTTATGATAAAATAATGTATATATCTAAATTCTACAACAAATTATTTGAAGAATGATGAAAGCCGCGTTCAGACCTACTGTAGACCAGACCCAGACTAGAGTCTGACTATTCTTAAGTACATGATCAACATGAATAAAAACATATTATTATCTTATCTACAGCAGTATCCGCTGTTTTACATCTAGTATTTCATGTAACCACATAAATCATTACAATTTGAACCTTATGTCACAGTCATAGATTATAGTTTATTTACCATTATGATTTTTTTTCTTTTTTTCTTAAAGCGTTGTCTCACACTTGGAATAATTCCTGTATCGTGGATTCGTTTACAAACACATATATTCACATACACACAAACACCCAGACCCGAAACAATTATCTGTAGATCATACAAATATTTGTTCCGTGCGGGGATCGAACCCGCGACACTTAGTGCAGGAAGCTAGTCGCTTAGCCACTATGCCAACCGTGTCGTCAAACTGATTACTGATGATGATGTGATTACTAACAATATATTTTGAGTTTCGATTGTCTTTACTGTCAATGTAATAGGTATTTTACAAGGAGCAACTCAAACCGAAGATCAGTTTTTCAACTGAGACTATACTCGTTTTGTTTAGGTATTTAAATAAAGGTAAACAATCTTGATGTGGTTTTTTACACAAACACATATGAAACAAATAAACTACTGCTTAAATCCTAGATTCAATTGATTTGGTAATTGTTATTGTTGTGTTACATTGGTTTTTAGTAGCTTTTTATTTTTAAACTGAGTTTTTAAACAAAAAATATTAAAAAGACACATCAAGATTGTTTACCTTTAGTTAAATACCTAAACAAATCGAGTATAGTTGTTTGTGCCTTCCCCGACGAGGTAAACGCGATATATAACTAAAAATGGTTATCTACTTCACGCTAACCAACAAATCAATTAGAGAACTCAGAATTAATTTTACTTGCAGTTTTCAAGTAATTCAGTTGTCATTTTTGTACCCTCCCCCCTCTCCCTGGTCCATCCCTGCCACCCCTGAGCCCTTGCTATATTCTGTACACGTAGATGATGATACCTACGACGTATCCTAATTTGCCCCCTTGTAGGTCAATTGCCGCCTCCTAGGCCAAAAGCTGGTTGCGATATGAGAGAATGGAATGGTTCGATTCCTGGTTAAGAATCGTATTTTCAAAAATCAATGATGCAGTCTTAGTTGTCAACAAAATGGAGCTCGAGACTCCTTTGAGTATTTCGCTATTCCTTATAGTTTCCGTTTCCATTTGGTCATCCACGCCCACTAGTAAAATTCAGCCCGTATATACATATACTGTGGGAATGGCCGACATCAGCGGCCCAGCAGTGGACGATAACGGTTATGTATGTTAATCACCTCTCCGAAGCAAGCGAAGCTGCGGATCTGGACGTCCGGGGTGTGATCAGGTCAGGCAAAGCATGTTGGGTTTTTCTGTTAGAAAATTCTTAGTTATAGTCTATGGTTCGACAAATGGTACAGGCTTGCTTATCCTCTTAGACCTAATATGCTGATGTACTGTTGTGCACAAGTGTACACCTTTGTCAGGGATCACGGGCGTGAGGGGTGGGTTAATAATTTAGCGATGGCCTTATTATATGTTCAAACTGACAGAGTGAGAAAACGTTATATGACCGCTCAGCGTTAGAAAGAGCAAACGTCACGCGGTCGCCCGTCATGAGCACTGTCACTGAAGAATCTGATCGTATGTGATAAAAATTGTTTGTCTACGTACGAATATGTGTCGTCCTCAACGGGAGATCTTCTCCTTAACTCTGGCGACTCTCTCACCTCTTCCACTGCAGCCTCCTTAGCTTCACGGGACGCCTGGCAATACAAATTAAACGAAATATCAATATATTTGTCCAATGTACAGCAATACTATCAAATATAATATTGTTCCCGAGGGAATAACTTTTGAATCGCTTTAGGACGCTAGATGGCGCTACGTGTAATGCGAATGCACGGGTTTGTAATCAATGTGGGCGAAGCCGCTGGCGAAAGCATAAATTCAACACACAGGCGTGTAGTTGTTATTCCATTATGACACTTATTAGAATGTTTTCATCTTGGCTATGATATTTGACGAGTGGCAGAGTGCCGTTATCAGTATTAAATATAAATGTATCATTTTAATATTTATTATTTTAAAGTTACATTCCTATAATTCCTTTTGCATGTTAAAAATAATTAACATCAACAACAATATTAATTAATGCATTATATAGGGAAAATGAGATAGCAAATATAATTAATTAATCATTGTAGGCTAACTTATCTTCTATTTTTAACTGACTTCAAAATGTTTGCTTTTGCTTTGCTTCAATGTTTGTTTACCAATGTCGTGGCTAATTGTGAACCGATTTTAATGATTCTTTTTTAGTTTGAAAGAGTATTCTCTTTTTATTTTGTTGGAGATTTAATGAGGATCTTCGGAAATAGAGAATGGAACACCTTAATGACGTCCAGTACACGTACTTATCATGATTTGTTTATTGTACTGAAGATCAAAGGAAGCAGCAGGCTAGGCACCTGATTTATAGACTTCGGAGATACCCCATGGTTGTACTCCTTAAAGACGAACAGCACAAATATCGTAATTAGGTTTATGCGCTGAACATTGGAAGGAATGGTTGGTTACGTACCTATCGGTACTATATTTATTTGTTATTACCCATCTATACATATAATAAAATTATAACAGGCTGATGTCTGTACATTATATATATTGGAGAAAAACTAATATGAGGTTAGAATTTTTGTCTGTCTGTCTGTATGTTTGTACATTTTAGGAAAATATCAGACTCTAAATTCCACGCGTACGAAGTAGCGGGCAAAAGTTAGTCCCAAATAAAAAAAGAATAAATTAAACAAAAAAGTTTCTTGCCTAGGTTAACTGTAAAGAAGAATAGTTGGTTCATCAGATCATCATCAGAACCGTTTATGTATACTTGTTAATTAAACCATTATAAAAAAACAGTGCATTATTGAAGTTAGTTTTTACTTACACATATTTAAAAATTTAATATTTAAATAATATTTTATCTGTAAATATCCCAGCCCGGTAAAAATAAAGCGGTATCACTGATGAGAATTTTTAAGTAGTGGACTGTTATAGCTGAGCACTTTATAATCTACCTTCTTAATAAGTTTCCTGCGGTAGTGGTGTATCTGTTGCGTGGCAGTGAGTCCGGCGCGTTTGGCTCGTATCCCAGCCTCCAGCTCGTCGGCGTACTTCAGAACGCGGACCTCGATCTCACGTAACGTCTCGCGTTTTAGAGCTTGCTCTTCACTAACACTGACAGAAAGGATAAAGGATTTGATTAGACTTGTGTACATTCGAATGAATGATTGAACATTTCACATAAGTGAAAAAAATGACTGTATTATGGTGTTTGCGAGTGTGGCACCTGTCGTGGTGCTGTGCCGACAAGGGCGTGGTGGGCGCAGGCGTGTCGTCGTCACTGTTGTTGGTGGGCGGCGCCAGCAGCGGCACGTCGGCGTCCATGTTGTCGGTGTCCACGCTCTCCCAGCGCGACGGCACGAACGTGCCGCCTGCGCGTGCGCGACCCGCCTCGCCGTCCGCGTCCAGCGGGATGCCGTCGATGTCTTCGTCCACTGAAACATATTACGACATTGTGATGTGTCACATACAGTGGTACGTACCGGGTATGCCGTCTATGTCGTCACAGAGCGCGTGCGGCGGCGCGCGTGGCGTGAGCTGCGTGGGCGTGTGCATGAGGTTGGCGCGCTCGGTACAGTCACATACAGTGGTACGTACCGGGTATGCCGTCTATGTCGTCACAGAGCGCGTGCGGCGGCGCGCGTGGCGTGAGCTGCGTGGGCGTGTGCATGAGGTTGGCGCGCTCGGTACAGTCACATACAGTGGTACGTACCGGGTATGCCGTCTATGTCGTCACAGAGCGCGTGCGGCGGCGCGCGTGGCGTGAGCTGCGTGGGCGTGTGCATGAGGTTGGCGCGCTCGGTACAGTCACATACAGTGGTACGTACCGGGTATGCCGTCTATGTCGTCACAGAGCGCGTGCGGCGGCGCGCGTGGCGTGAGCTGCGTGGGCGTGTGCATGAGGTTGGCGCGCTCGGTACAGTCACATACAGTGGTACGTACCGGGTATGCCGTCTATGTCGTCACAGAGCGCGTGCGGCGGCGCGCGTGGCGTGAGCTGCGTGGGCGTGTGCATGAGGTTGGCGCGCTCGGTACAGTCACATACAGTGGTACGTACCGGGTATGCCGTCTATGTCGTCACAGAGCGCGTGCGGCGGCGCGCGTGGCGTGAGCTGCGTGGGCGTGTGCATGAGGTTGGCGCGCTCGGTACAGTCACATACAGTGGTACGTACCGGGTATGCCGTCTATGTCGTCACAGAGCGCGTGCGGCGGCGCGCGTGGCGTGAGCTGCGTGGGCGTGTGCATGAGGTTGGCGCGCTCGGTACAGTCACATACAGTGGTACGTACCGGGTATGCCGTCTATGTCGTCACAGAGCGCGTGCGGCGGCGCGCGTGGCGTGAGCTGCGTGGGCGTGTGCATGAGGTTGGCGCGCTCGGTACAGTCACATACAGTGGTACGTACCGGGTATGCCGTCTATGTCGTCACAGAGCGCGTGCGGCGGCGCGCGTGGCGTGAGCTGCGTGGGCGTGTGCATGAGGTTGGCGCGCTCGGTACAGTCACATACAGTGGTACGTACCGGGTATGCCGTCTATGTCGTCACAGAGCGCGTGCGGCGGCGCGCGTGGCGTGAGCTGCGTGGGCGTGTGCATGAGGTTGGCTCGCTCGGTACAGTCACATACAGTGGTACGTACCGGGTATGCCGTCTATGTCGTCACAGAGCGCGTGCGGCGGCGCGCGTGGCGTGAGCTGCGTGGGCGTGTGCATGAGGTTGGCTCGCTCGGTACAGTCACATACAGTGGTACGTACCGGGTATGCCGTCTATGTCGTCACAGAGCGCGTGCGGCGGCGCGCGTGGCGTGAGCTGCGTGGGCGTGTGCATGAGGTTGGCTCGCTCGGTACAGTCACATACAGTGGTACGTACCGGGTATGCCGTCTATGTCGTCACAGAGCGCGTGCGGCGGCGCGCGTGGCGTGAGCTGCGTGGGCGTGTGCATGAGGTTGGCTCGCTCGGTACAGTCACATACAGTGGTACGTACCGGGTATGCCGTCTATGTCGTCACAGAGCGCGTGCGGCGGCGCGCGTGGCGTGAGCTGCGTGGGCGTGTGCATGAGGTTGGCTCGCTCGGCCGCCAGACGGCGCAGGGCGGCTCCGTCGAGCGGTCCGCCGGCGCCGGTGTCCCAGGACTCCTCGGACGCCGACGAGTGCGCGGGGGAAGCGCCGCCCGACTCTTCACCATTCCCGCCGCTCACTATCTCTGTCATGCTGACCGCTGGTATACCATCCGTTTCCTGCCGATCAGACTAAAAAATGTGGACTATTTTTAGTCTGCGAGTTCGCAAGCTTTTATTTTACAACAGTAGTCAAATTACACAAAATTAATCGTGAATGGCAAAACTAATCGTATCATCACCTTATCTTGTCCCAGGAACACATCGTTGATGTGCAGCAGAAAGTCTGTGGGGTACACGGCCCAGTCGGCCCAGGCCTGCAGGATTCGCGTCACTCGCGCTCGGAAACCCTCCTGCTGCAGGCGCGACGACATGCGCGACCACGCCAAGTGACAGTTGCGCATTATATCTGATAGCCGTTGTTGAAAACTGGAAAAAATAGTGCGATGTTAAAGTCGTGTTGCAAATTGTTTTCGCTATAAATGTTCGTGACCTCCTGTTACTATATAGTTACACTCACGCGCTCCTGTAAGCACTGGCGTTGGTCAGCTTGGCGCCAGCGTTGTGCAGTATGTCGGACAGCAGGTACAGCCTCGCCACACGCTTGTGCGGCGGCGTGTGTTCGTGACCTCCTGTTACTATATAGTTACACTCACGCGCTCCTGTAAGCACTGGCGTTGGTCAGCTTGGCGCCAGCGTTGTGCAGTATTTCGGACAGCAGGTACAGCCTCGCCACACGCTTGTGCGGCGGCGTGTGTTCGTGACCTCCTGTTACTATATAGTTACACTCACGCGCTCCTGTAAGCACTGGCGTTGGTCAGCTTGGCGCCAGCGTTGTGCAGTATGTCGGACAGCAGGTACAGCCTCGCCACACGCTTGTGCGGCGGCGTGTGTTCGTGACCTCCTGTTACTATATAGTTACACTCACGCGCTCCTGTAAGCACTGGCGTTGGTCAGCTTGGCGCCAGCGTTGTGCAGTATGTCGGACAGCAGGTACAGCCTCGCCACACGCTTGTGCGGCGGCGTGTGTTCGTGACCTCCTGTTACTATATAGTTACACTCACGCGCTCCTGTAAGCACTGGCGTTGGTCAGCTTGGCGCCAGCGTTGTGCAGTATGTCGGACAGCAGGTACAGCCTCGCCACACGCTTGTGCGGCGGCGTGTGTTCGTGACCTCCTGTTACTATATAGTTACACTCACGCGCTCCTGTAAGCACTGGCGTTGGTCAGCTTGGCGCCAGCGTTGTGCAGTATGTCGGACAGCAGGTACAGCCTCGCCACACGCTTGTGCGGCGGCGTGTGTTCGTGACCTCCTGTTACTATATAGTTACACTCACGCGCTCCTGTAAGCACTGGCGTTGGTCAGCTTGGCGCCAGCGTTGTGCAGTATGTCGGACAGCAGGTACAGCCTCGCCACACGCTTGTGCGGCGGCGTGTGTTCGCCGGCGAGCGCCTCGGCGAGGCAGGCGGTGACCTCGGCGGCCGCCTCGGCGTGCTCGAGGCACCACGCCATGGCCGCGCCCACGCTGCAGCGCGACGGGGTCAGCCCGCGGATTAGCTCTTCTAAACGGTCGCGTTGGCTAAAGGAAAATTGACATATTTTGAAATTATAAAAACAAAAATAACCGATCTACTCTTCTAAGTCGATGTAGCGACTACTACTCGCAACATGGCAAAAAGTAAAGCGCAATCAATCGGAGTGAAGCTACAATAACAAATCCTGAATCGCACTATGAAAGTTTACAACGATTCTAACATATATGCGAATGTCTGACATCAACCGTCGGGCTTCAGGCCCGCCAGGCTAACCACCTTGCCTGGTCGGAGGATCCTCCCTTTTCAATGGAGGATCACCATACCTCTTTCTCCCATACTATTCCATACTATCATAACGTCAGAATAATACAAAAATCATTGAGTCTACTAACTTGTTGGAGAGTGTTCCTCGTATGTTTTCCTTGGCGTCTTCTTCTTCAACCAGCTCATCAGGCATGCCAGCAGTGTATAGGTTCATAACGGGCGGCCGCCACACCGAGCCGCCTAGAAAAATTGTATTATACAGTCAGTTCATGCCTTTTTAATAGCTGCCGCGATATTTGGAAACTCATCATCATAATGACTAACAGCGTTCTTTCTAATATATTGAGAATGAGGGAATCTACATATATATTTATATGACAGTGGATTAGGGTTGTTACGGAGGTGGATTTACCGTAAGCGGAATCGGAGTCGGAGGTCTTTGTAGTGACCTCCGCGGAATCGGAGGTGAATCGGAGTCGGAGGCGGAGGTTGCAAAATCAAATATGTATATTTTTTTTTTATGAAATGAAATGTAGTTTTATTGCACTGTCAATAAATAAACACTAATCACACTTGGTTGTCTGTTAAAATTTAGTCTGCAGATTAATAATCAAATTTTAGAATAGGTAAATTGTATTTTAAATAAAAATAACAATTAAGCTGCTCTGTCGTGATCCAACCTGTTGTTCCGTAGCGTATTATAAATCAAACCAGCTCCGCTGAAAAGTGGGTCGCTAGGAACAGACCCTGGTAGAGCTGATAGAAATTGTCGGACGATAGGCTTCAAAACTTGTAACTCCGGTAATGGTGTATTACATAATAGTTAGGGTGAAATTTTTAAGTCCTATTTCAGTACATATTTGGAACAAGAATCGAATACTGAATTTCAATATATCCTTCGTTCAGCGAATCATCACAACGTATTATAAAACAAAGTCCCCTACCGCGTCTGTCTGTCTGTTCGCGATAAACTCAAAAACTACTGAACGGATTTTGATGCGGTTTTCAGCAATAGACAGAGTGATTCATGAGGAAGGTTTAGGTGTATAATCATTATGGATTTGTGTAAATTGGCTGAAATATAACGCTGATTGTTGAAGATGTCGGAAAAAATCATGGCGATTGGAAGCTTTACTGGCGTGCGCCGCGCGCCGCCCAAATTGATCAATGCAAGAGGTTGATACGATCGTACGACAAAAAAAATGTAGGCGTACATGCTCTTCTACTCGTGCGAAGCCGGGACGGGTCACTAGTCCTGTATATAAATAAGAAACAGGATGACTGGCTGACTGATTGACTGACATCAAGGTAGTCCGAATGTTGGGCCGAGAAACTTATAATTTAGAAGATATTTCTTAGACAGTGTAAAGATGCATTAAAATCGGATTTTTCCGAAAAATTAACCCATAAGGAGCGCAATCAAAACATGTAGTTTGTATGTAAATCCACGCAGACGAACTCGCGGCAGCAGCTATTCTAAATATCGTCACTCAGCCATGAAAACCTTGTAAGTGTAAAACACAAAATTTTACAGGAGGAAAGAAAAATGGAAGCCAAAAAAAAAAAGATGAAAAAAATTATGAAAGCTTTTGATTTTTAGGACATGGCGACGACAATCTTTACCGAGTTTCTCAGACGACAATGGCTAAATGAACCTCTATACAAGGTTCTCATTTTACATCATAGGTGATATGATATGACATAAATTGAAAATTTTGCTACGCGTATAGTGTCAAGGGCACAGTATACTTTAGTATTACCGTTTAATGGTATACCATTAAACGGTAACACTAAAGTATCGGTTTTATAAAACCGATATAAGATTAAGGCCTTAGGCCTTACTGTCATGTTGATTTTATACCATACATACATACAGCACGCCTGTATTCCCCGAAAGGTAAAGCAGAGGTGTACTATTGTACACCTGCTACATTTCGCCGATGCCGTTTTTGAGTCCCGTGTAATAGGGAGAAAGCCTATTGCCGTTGACCGGGCACAGTTCCAGACTCCGGACTGCTACTGAGAATTTCCGTTCAGAAAAACCTAGGACCCCCAGCTCAGCAGTCGCACTTGCGACCACTACACCAGAGACAGTCAATTTTATGCCACCAATAATATAACAAACACTTAAGATTTAATATAAGACGATATCTTGTGAGGTCATAATGACATAATCCTTTCGGAAGGAGAAAGAAAGAGTATTTTTGTTACAAATTCTATCAATATCTGACTTACCTTTAAACATTCTAAAGTCATCGAGCGTCCACTGTTTGGGGGAATCTCCCTGTAGCATGGAGAACAGTTTCCACCGGTAGTAGATGTGCGCAGGCGACTGATTCTCAAACAGGAACCGGAAGAACGGGTTGTTGATCTCCTTGTTCATTATTATGGCCTCGAACATTGGACCCTCGCGGATCACGAACTCAACCATACGATGGATTAACATGAGGATGTTTCTGAGAATTGGTGAGTTCTTTGAATCATATCGATATCATGTCCCAAACTGGCATACTGCAACTTGGGACCACACAGTTCTAATTTTGAATGCAGTCATCAAGCTGACTTTAAAGATAAATATATAAATTTATCATATCAATTGAAAAAGGATATTCTTATTTCACGGAAATGATTGAAAAAATATATGTGTATCATATCAATTATCTTTAAATCATTGTTGATATAAGTAGTTCTTGAGAACTTGTCTTTAATTTTTGCCAATCTTAAAATCCACCCTGTATTATATTTAAAAAACACGTACCTTTCTGTAGGGATTACGACTTTGACTATCGATTGTGAGAGGATCTGAAACAGAACAATAAATATAAAATAAAGTGACATTCGATTTTACAAAATCAATTTAATTGATAGAATAGCTTTAAATTATAGTAAGTGTTACCTGTTCGTAATGCTGCTTATCTTCTGGATCACTCGGGAAGTACTCTCCGGACCGAATGCGAGGGATCTGTGACGAGTAAAGGAAATTACTTACGACATTAAATTCATAGCCACTGGCATCTTCTCGGATCAACGGTGGGTAAGTTACTTCATTATTTTGATATTGTAATGTCGTTTAAATTGAAATTATTTCTTATATATAACCGCTATACATTGTAAATGTGAGTGAGATCTAGGCTGAACGCTATTAATTTCATTAATTCTCACGATAACTGATGCATGCTTGCACTCTGTTGCGACAGGTTAGCTCAAATAGTTATAGCACTTTCTTCAAAAGGCTATTCCACCCTATATTTGTCTCACATAAACCCTTACATCATTACAATCTGTCTGGACTTTAAAATAGACTTTGACCCCTGAGTTTGTTTCGGCGTTTCTTCTCAGGGATTGTCATAGGAAATGCCGACGCCATCTAGTTTAAAAAAGACGAGTAAAAGTGATTGAAAAATCCTAATTGCAAAATAAATAATTTCATTTCATTTCATTTAAGTATAAAGGTTGAATTTGTCTCGTTCAAGTCCATTTATCTTATCACAATGTTAAAAATCAGTTGAACAAAGAAGTACAGCGAAACTGCATCATCTGGGGATGATAGAATTTAAAGTACCCTCGTAAACTTCCTCGATCCCGAAACCATAATCGAGGTCGACTAAAACATGTAGTGTGATAGAATTTTTTCACAAATATCATAAGCCAATGTGGTGCCGAGACCTTGTTGGCGAGGTGCTTGGGCGGCTGCGCGTTGAAGGGCAGGCCGGAGGGCGGCGGCGGCTTGCTGGGCGTCTGCAGCGCCGGCGGGATGTAGTACGGCACCGGCGGGATCACCACCGCCTTGCCCCAGCCCAGCTTCATCTCGTAACCCATTATCTCTTTACCTGAACACGATATTAATTACCAATGTAATATCAAAAATCAAACAATCAGCTTCTGATCCCGATAATAAGTACATTTTTACCATTAATACACCGAAGCGCTCTTTCTCCGTCCTTTCGTGACATGAACGCCACAAAGCCGCAGTTGCGCCCGCGCGCCTTCTCTTCATCAGACCGCGGCCACATGATCTTAATACTGGCCAGCGGACCGTAGCGCCCAAAAAGCTCCATCAGTTGCTGTTCTGTTATCTAAATAAAGGCGAGTTGATAAATTTTGTCTGTAAAGCCTATCTTTGAAAGATAATATCTAATTTTGCAGAACATACCTTGGGGTTGAGATTGCCTAGATACAAGTTGGTGGTATTAGGGTCCCCAGTGTCGTACGACCCCACGTCTGGGATGACGTCGAGCACCGGTTCCACGCCCACCACACCACGTTCACGCAGCACGTTCTTATACTTGTGACGTTCAGATCTTTCCTCCTGGATCCTGGGAAAATATGAACATACTCATAATATAGATAGAACATACTCATAAGATTTTTTTTGTACTTAAACATATTATTTTTTTACGGGATCACTATGGCAGCTGATAGTGTATGACATAGAAATTTTTGTTCTTAAAAATCTATAGACATTTTCAAAGATGAAATTATAAAATACTGGAAAATATAAAAAATATCATTTTAATAAAATTAATCTCCCACAAGAGGAAGATTATGTATATTAAAATTGAGATAACAAATGCTTATTATTATAACACTTACTGCCTCAGTTCCTCCTTGAACAGCTCCAAGTTACTCTTCTTCTTGTCCTGTCCTTTCTTCTTGGCGTGCGGTCGGCCTGGCGGCTCAGGTCTTTGCACAAGATTACGGACCACATCTGCTTCTGATATGCTTCGCTTCTCATCCAAGCGGGAGATCGGCTTATATAGCTTCCCTCTCTCTGAGGTGTCTTCCTCTGTATTAAAAAACATGAGAACTGTTAATCATCTGTTGAAAACAAATGGATATCATCTTACTACTATTATAAATACATAAGTTTGGATAGATGGATGTTTCTTACTCAATCACACCAGAACAGCTGAACAGATCTGGATGAAATTTAGTAAAGAGATAGATTATAGTCTGGAATAGCACATGGGCTACCTTTTATCCTGAAAAGACACTATTGTCGCGGGATGGTGCACCTGCGGTGTTATCTATCCTAATATTGTAAGACTGAAGTGATTATATGTTTGTTGGAATGCACTAAAACAACTCTAAAACAAAATTTATTGAAGAAGCCTATTTATTCAAAAAAAGTTGTAGGCTGCATTTTATCCCAAAAAAAATGCATGGTTTCGTAATCCACGCTCGTGAAGCCGCAGGCTGGAAGCTAGTAAGTATATAAAATATATACTGAAATATAAATGAATTCTCATATTAATAAGAATGATTAGGAAGTTCATGTGTTACATAAAGGATTCAAAGTGAATGTTTATAGATATTTACCAAAATTGCAAAAATTATTTGAATATACACACAGAGTGCACCATGCTATCACCTCAACCAACTCATATGCTGCCTGTACCAAATTATATGATGGAATGTATATTCCTAAGGATCAGGATTTTAATGCAAACAGTTCTACCAGTAGTAGTAAATGAATGTGAAGAGTAACTCACTTCTAGCTCCTGCATCATATGTGCCGGCTTTCACCCAGACCTTGCTGGTGGTGCTGGGGACCTCCTGGAAAGTCTCCACAAACTCCTTGAAAACCTGTAATGTTAAGACAATGTTAGTTAATTCAAATAATGGAATTTCTATTGTCTAATTTCCATCACTTGTTTTTTAAGGTTATATTAATGTGTGTATAGTTTTAAACCCATCAAAACATTTTATTTCCTATATATAAGACACTAAGGAGTACCCTAATTGGAATATACTGCGATTTACAATCAAATTACCAGTTATTGTGATTTGTTGATCTCTCTCAATTATGTCAGATTACCGTCCCATTGGGCTATGAGAGTAAAGGGATAGAGAAAGCACCTGTGTTTGCACACACACTTGTGCTCTATAATATCTCTTGCGTAGTTGGCTCATCTCCGGTGAGATTGGCCGCCGTGACCAAAATCGGTCATGAGGACATTATTATTGTGATTTATATAGTAGTAGTACCTCCATATTACCTCCACCAAATTTAACACAAACAACTAACAATTCATAATAGTGATCTAAAGAACCCCATGCTCAGCTTTAAGTCTACAGGCTAATAGAATGGTCTGGATACTCGCATTAAAATTAAAACAGAAGTCCATCTATGACACACCAACCCAGCACATGAATATGTAGAATAAAGTGAATTCATTCTACAATCCAATCGAAATAGGCTGCTTTCAAGTTGTACAGGTGCTTCGGTATATAAATGGTCAAACATAGTTTTGTTAACAAGTTTAGCGAATTTTAGATGGAGTTCTTAAAATTACGACTGGTTCATTTTTCGACACTATACTTACATGAGCGGCTGCTTCTTCTTCTTCCTTCTTTTTCAACTCCTCTAATTCCTTCTTAGAAAGTCCTCTAGCAGTCATAATGTCAGCATACGATCTTCAAAAATCCGCATTCAATAATTTTTGTCAATAGATGACATTGAACACTTTGTTTGTCAATTATTTAGAGTTTTAGTTTTATTTGTAACACATCAATAATAAACTTCACTGCACATACTAAACTATGTCTTAGTTATATGTTGTTTGATATAAATTCATTGCAAAAACTAAAATAAATTACTCCAGTAGTAAATAACACAACATAACCTAACACGCCAAGACAGCAGTACGTTTTGTAATTGCTACTTTTAGTTTTTACCTGTTTTAAAATGGTTTAGTAATTTAATTGATGGATGGCAAAAACTTATATCGGTCAATTTATCTCTGTTCTATTAGATTTAAAAAAATATTAAGTACCTAATTGCCTCTGTGTCACAGCCTAGTCTATATAATGATATAAAATGGCTGACGTGCCTAAATCGGAAAATAGCAAAAACTAAACGTATCTCAAATACGCTTGCCAGGAATAAAGATGATTAGTATGAATTTCATTTGGTACAAAGCACGGGTACCAAAGATACCGGGTAGTTCGGTAGTGGATAAAAAAAAAATATTCGTACATGAAATGAGGAATAAGCAATGCGAGACGACGACGATAGACGACACGGTTGGCGCAGTGGCTAAGTGGTTAGCTTTCTGCGTTTAGTGTCGCGGGTTCAATTCCCGCATGGAACAAATATTTGTTCCGTGCGGGAATCGCACTTATTTAGGTCTTTAAAGAAAGGGGATTCCCTGATTTCGTCACAGAATAAAAAGTTCCGTGCTCATTTTAATCGGTCCGACTTGTAGGTGCGACATAAATATGAAAAAAAAATGGTTCAAATAATTATAAGATATAGGTATTATTAATATTGTTTATTGTGAAATTTTGCCGCCCCCTAATAGTGCTACCCGGGGCGGTCCGCCCCTGCCATGCTACGCCACTGGATTCCACTAATGCTCCAGATAAAGCGATAGCCCTGAAGACATGATCAATCGATGTAGGTAGAGCTATTGAGCCAAGATCCCTTTGGCCAGAATGTCAGACCCAAAATGGTGTTCGTTGTTCTACTCACGACTCTCACGAGATACTTTGTTTTTAGGTAAAAATTAAAGACTTCGTTGGTTACATATTATTTATTGAAAAAAGTATACATCAAAAACCTTTCGATGTAAAATTAAAAATAAAAGAATGTGTGCGATTTGCCATTAGTGAATGAATTCTGCACAGGATTGCAGTGTACTACCAGCCACGGATGAAATAGTCCAAAATTCAACCTTATCACATATTTTATAACGGTTTTTATTACAATGACGAGGTTCCAATGCGGCTGGTACATACATCGTACATATTGGATAAAGTACTAGCTAAGGATATATCATACAGAGTTATCTTTACAGCCAAGTGGTATTTAAGTAGAAAAGTTTTCATTACTTACGTGTAAATTACATTTGTGCGAGGAAATTAAAAAAGTTAGCCTCTGATTAGTAGGTATAAGGTATGTATATTAAAATTGGCTAATTGTACTTAGAGTATTGTGCCCGCATAGGCCACGATATATTTTTACCTATTGGCTGTAAATTCCACTGTTGCGTCTTTTTATTTTGTTCCTTCTATCAATTTTACAAATCGTTATTTCCATTTAATACTTATATTTAAAATACATAAATAATACATTTAACTTGACAGTAACAGAAACACCGAAATATTTAATGCATTGAAACTTTTTTTTTGTGAAATTATATTTATAATAAAAGAGAGACCTTAGTCTCCGTAGAGGTCGCGATCTCGCCGCGACCCAGCCAACCCCATAGATCAAAGAAAATCTATGGGTTTGGAAAAAATATCCAAGACAAAAACTGTCCAGAATATTTGCTGATCATAAGAAAAAGTGCGGGCTTCTCTTTGTTATTATTATTACGGCCCTTCAAGTGTCCAAGAAAAAATACTTTTGTGCATCATAAAGCTTATTATACAAAGAAACATGCCACATAATATACATAACTATGATACTGTACATATCGAAACGAATGTACATAGTCACAGAACGAATATCATAAGACGTTAGTGTGTACTCGCACGTTGACGTTACCACAGATTACACACAACACGGATACTTGACTTGCGATATACTTCGCCCAAACATACGCAATGCTCGTTTATACGATATTCATCAGGCAGGCGCAAACGAGAGTTGCGCATGTGTGCGTAGCTGACGTGAAACAAAATAATGTTAAGCGTATAACCTGTGACGTCACCTCCAGTACGCGCCGTTCAGTACACAGACGGAGTCAACCTATATCATATACTAAAACATAGTATTACATAATTTATTTGTTAACGTGTTTTATACATTGGTGGTACACGAAGCTGCATTTTGTTAGTCGGTAGATATGCAAGACATAATCTTATTAGCAATAAAACGTTATGATACAGAGTTTTTGGAGCTGATAATTTAATTGCAGCCAATGACGACCCATATTTTTAAGGCATTCAACCTATTAGGGAAGCTGGAATCAGTCAGCCAATCCAACGTACCAAGATATGATGTAGCCATGAATGATTGGGTAAAACATTTCTACGTCCGTCGGATTGGCTACCGCAATAAACATCGCAGTTTTTGCCTAGGTCGAGTTATTAATATGGTATTTACAAAAATATTCCCTTTGCTGTGAGCGATTCCATTTAGCTGAGCGGCCAAGCTGCTAACGAATGCAGATGAAGATATGTTTCCTTATAAGCAACTGAAGTTATGTGATTATTTGTGTGTAATATAAATTAGAGTTGATAGAGTCAAGTTTGAATCCGAGCCGCGGTTCACACATGCTCATCGACATTTTATAGGAAATATTGATAAAGATGTGTGTATATATATATATATATATATATATATATATGATATATGAATAAATTACAGAACAATTACAATGTAGTTCATGTTGGTCTCGAATGAAATATAGTATGAAACAACGGAGATTATAGGACAATATAATTCATGGTCACATGACATGTAAAATGTAATTAAAATCACAGAGTGAAATTTTATACTTCAAACCTTGCCAAAGACGGTCAAAAACACCTGATGTATTTTACTGGTCCTATTTTCTTTTATATATTTCGAACAGAAATCGAATACCATTCCTTCAACAGACGGAATTGTATTATCTCTGAAACTGAGTTATTCAACCGTTTAACCAATCACCTGTTTAGTGATTTAACCATCATTATACTTCCATATTAGATAGATATCTCCAGCAATTAATAACGCGTTCTCTAATTTATACAACACACAAATGTAACGAAATATGATTAACAAATATTACACTTGTATAATGACTCGTATAATTTACCTAAGTGTTGTTAAATTCTGTTAGAAAGGCCACATGCGCAGTGCAGACACCGCAGTGCTGTGCCCAACACCTCGCTAGACCGATTGTGAAGACTTCGTGAACTGGGCCTTGCTTGTAGAGCAACGGTACTCAATATTCGTGAACTACGTGTAGAACTTCGGAAATATCTTGTGAGCTTGTCATTTTGCCAACAGGACAGAGGTGAAAGTAGCCGAAGTGCAAGTGGCAGGTAAGATAGGGTACAGAGATATTTCCACAGAGCTGCAGTTACACGAGTTTACCATATTACGCGAGTATGTCTGTTTAAAATGTACAATAAATATAATTCCTCCCCATAACTGCTACACAGAAAATACTGGCGGGCCGCAGTTTGAGTACCGCTGCTATAGAAATATATGCTTTCGACACCTCATGGTTCAAGGCATTTTCAAGCTTATTAGTTAAGTAATAAGACAATATTAGTGCACAAAATACATTTAAATATTACATCTACTAATTCCCGCACTGACACCTCTAATTCTTTCACAAAGTCAACACAATCATATAATGTAATTTATTATCTCCAATATCAACAATAAGACATACAATGCTACCTTCGAAAAGTAAAAGTTACGTTATACGATGTAAAAACACTTCTTTTACACTATTAAATGCATTCGTCGAACATTGTACTACTCCTAGAAATTAATGGCCAATGATTATGTGACAAAAAAATGAAATAAAACATTGTACTCGTTTATTTGATCAATAGACAACTATTAAAATATTTTTTCACATACAATATACACCGAATATAATATAAAATTCTTTATTTTATTACGCTAGTTGTGTGTGTGCGTGTGTCGGATATATGTGACATCAATTTCCGCCACATCGGGTCGTACGACTAACGTAGTTAGTGCGGCACTGAACTCGCAGAAAATATGATTATGTCTGATATATCCGATAGACGCGCACGCTATATTGTGAATAGTCAAATCCTCTCGATTATACACTGTACAGGGATTGAGAATGTTCATGGACAGACTGTGTTTGCGTTTGCATTCGTTTTTGTTTCACGACACCCTATGACATTTATATACGAGTTACGAACAATGACATTTGTGTGACACCACCGACTCCTATACTATAATGTAACAATATATAATCTAACCGGAAATTTTGCCATGCAATAACCGCACCGACCCCCATATGCTGGTTGTCCAACGACCGCACGACCATTTAAGTGACCGGGCCTTGGCTCATAGGCCGGAGAAATCTGAAGACAGTACGAATACGAACCCACATGGTATTGAATATTTTGAACGATTAATTAGAATTCGTCTCCAAATACGCCACTTCCTCTTCTAATGCATCTACGAATTCATCCTCAACTTCGCTTCCGGATTCACCTTCGGTCGAAACCTCGTATTCTTCTTGAGATACTTCTTGGAGTCGGAGTTTGAGTATGATTTCGCGTTGGATCGGTGCACTCCGGACCGGGTGGTTAAGGACATACTCACCGCAGAACATTTTGTCGAAGAATTGACGGAACCGCAAGTTGTGGAGCTTGAGCAGGTCGTTGATGCAGTCGCACACGTGCGTGGTGCGCGGCGCGACGGCGCGGCCAGCAGCGCCGCGTTGTGCGTGTGCCGCTTGCGCATGCGCAGGCGCGGCCGTTGCACAGGCGCGCTGGTGGCGATACTGCGGTACACCCAGATGCGCGGCGACGGCTACGGGGAGGGCGAGTCTCAGGCGTCCGTCTCCGCCCCCTTCAGTCGGAGGCGTGCAAAGTCTTCAAAGATTATATCGTCGTCTTGTTCTTGGCCGTTCTCGTCACTGAGAAGGGAAAGGGATAGTGTAAGTATGTCATTCTTAAGAACTCAGTTTTAGGTAAATTTGACGGCGCACGGCAGCGAATGCGCATGTTTGCATGTGTGCTGACTGTGAAGTACGCTACGCACACATGCAAACCGCTATGCGTCGAACGCCAGGAACAAGGCAACATGAGCATTTTCCATTTTTCTTTCGAATTAAAATAAATCACTGTTATTATAGTTTGAGAAATATTATTTTTCATTATCACTTAAAACGGCTTATCTAGAGTTACAATAGTCATAAAAGTTTACTTGAATTTTTATTTTATATCACTAAATTAGCAAACTAGCATGCGGTCCGCCTGATAGTAACCAGTTACCGCAGCCTAAAGATGCTTGCAATGCCAGAAGCATGACTTACATGTTGCCAGCTTCAAAGAATGGAATCGCACTGCTACTAATAAATACTTTCTGTAAAAATGTACTTTTTTTCCGAAGTTTCTTTATAAGGTCAGATCGGGTAAGATCGGCCATCGGGTAAGATCGTACAGATCGAATTTCCGGCTGATTCGACCACTATTTATATGTTGTTCTCCAGTCAATAGAAGCAGTTTTATTAGCTTGTATTTCCTGGAGAACGAGGTCAATGAAAAGGTCTTCGAATCAGCCGGAAATTGGATCTGTACGATCTTACCCGATGGCCGATCTGACCCGAACTGACCTCATGTAATTTATTCAGCAGGTAGGTAGACATTTTCGTACTTATTTATAGAATTTAATCAATGTGATGTTAATGTTTGTTTCTAGTTTGAAAAATGTTATAATACAGTTTGGATAGAAGTATAAAATGTATACGATGTGTTAGAAAAAGCTAGTAAGTTGTTATATCAAATGTGCACACTTAACGACTTCATCACTATATATAACACTATGATATAGTGATGCAATCCTTAAATATGTATCGTTCGATGTAACTTATTATTTTATGGATGGGTGACAATTCAGAAAAAGAAGAAAACAAATAACTATATGTATGTTTCTTTCCTATAATATATTCGCATTAGAATATCATAGGAATATACTTATATACATTACAATCAGATCATAATCAAATAATAAAAAAAACTCATTTCTCTCAAGAAGTGTTGGTTGCGCTATATTCTTGGCGAATTGGCGAGATTAGGTTGCGCACAAAGTGGTAAAGTTCCGTAAGCGCTTGGCGCGGACTAAAGCTAAAGACCGTGCGTCCCGAGATTTATATTAATTTATGCATTGCATACAACAATTGTTTAAAAAATATTATTTTACTTTTAAACATACTATTTTGTTTTATCAAGCTAGGTGACATTATGATCTTAGTAATTACATACTTTTTTGTTTGAATTTGCATTATATGTTCATAGATAAAAAATATAATTTCGGACGAAAAATTACCAGTAACTCTCTGTTTTACGGTTTACGGTTTTTTGCTGAATTATTGTATGATACATAATAAAATGAATTGAGCATTTCAAAGTACAAGATATAGCTGTACATTTTTATTTATGATTATATCTTCGATGTAATAAAGCATCAAAAGATGCCCAAAAGTAAAATTTTATAAAATGTCCTTTGCAGAGACAAGGTTTTTACTGATTAAACAAATTGAAATATTTATTTAGAACACCGCCCAGAGCAATAATCAAACTTTCTCGGGCATATGTATTTTATTTTTATTGTGTGGCTATACTGGCTATATCTAAACCTTAATCACACATTAAAATTCGAGTAAAATGCAAAAAAAATAATTGTGATATCTTAAGCTTTGTATAAAACTACAATTTAAAATCTGCTTTCAAACAAACCAGACGGATCTAAACATTGATTTACGATTAAACAGGTACAAAAGCATCGCATTCCTTTAACTTAGATCAAAAATTAACACATGAATTTATAAACAAGATATTCCTTATGTAGTAGGCGAGCTGGTGGGTGTGTGTGTACTAACGGGTGCGGGTCGAGCTGTATGAGGTCGTGGTCCATGGCTCGCGGCGCGTCGATGGCAGCGCGCGGCTCCTCCTCGGGCTTGGGGTGCATCAGGATGAACGGCAGCTCCGCACTCAGGTCGCTGGATAACCATTTTAAGGTCGTTAATTTAATCAAACATAAAAAACGATCAATTTTTGGTTAGCAACGGCTAGTAAAGTAAATAGCATACATAGTGTTCAATATGCGATTACTTTTAGTCAGGCAATATAATAATAGTAATATTGGTCTTACCCGCCAAGTGGGCCGAGACACAGCTTCACTTTGACCTTGTATTGCACTATAATACCTAGATTCTCTCGCTGTGATGGGTCCGCGATTCTGGAAACATTACAATATTTGCCTTATTACAAGTCTCTGGGTCAATTTCTAGCACAACACTGGACTTTACCGACTGATATGATAGGTGACCATATCAAACAGTCTTTATTGTCATACGAAGTAACACAATAAATCTTACATGTATATTTATTTCCTTGAGATATTGGTTTATATACATGTTTATTTATGAGTTAATGTTCGTACACCGACCATTATACCCTCTATATTTTATTTCGTGATTCTTTCCATGCACGGCACCGCCATTTGTACCCTATGTGTAAAACTCTATCTTTCTATCTACAATTAGCCCTAAAGCTTATATGATGTTTTATACTCACAACGTGCTTGACGCAAGGTTTGTGTCCTCATGTTTGAGCTGTCCGTCGAGCGCGAGTCCCCACTTGTCCTTGTTGTTGGCCAGCAGAGGCGTCACCGTGAACACCTTGCTCAACGTGAACCCGGGACCTACTGGACAGCCCTCCCTATACACGAACAACACATCAAATGAGATTGGAAAGTTTGTTAAGCTAAATCTCTAGGGAAATGTCAAAATGCCATCTTATAGCTTTTCTGTTGTCATATACATTATTAAAACTAGTCTAATAGTTGGCACTAACCGACATATTGCCAATTAGCTCATTCATCTTTTTGGTGGGTCTAAAAAAGCCGCTTTAGATGAATCTTACAAAAACCAACATGGCCACTTCATCGCGTAAGTTTCATATTTAGCAATCATATATTTGACAGTTACTGAAGATTAGTAGATGAATTGCTCGATGTGGCCTTTTTCGGCGACAAACTAAACGGGACCTCAAACAACGTGCACTCAAACAATTCAGGTTTTCCCCTTTAGAATAAAAAAAACAATATTGACTACCACTGTGGCCAAACTGAGATAATTCGAGTATGATAGTTACAGGGAAACAACATGTAACTGATTCAAAATCATCAATAATGCTCCCCCCAGCAAGGATGGGTGAAGTTTAATGCTCTATAGTATATCCAAGTTAGTCACAATCAATTCACCACAACCGTTAAAGTAAATCCTTCAATCAACTTAATATAATTTGTCTACTTTTATTTTGTGGTAATATGTCGATCTCCATTGCTTCTTTGGTATAGTGGTTGCAAGTGCAACTGCTGATCGTGTAGTCCTGGGTTCGTTCCCGAGGTAAGGCAGATGTATTGAGTTTTCCGTTGAAAAATTCCATATTGCAGCCCGGAATTAAGAATTGGTGTGTAATAACGGCATCGACTAAATGTGCGTGTACAATGTTAATGTACACCTCAGACTAACCTTCGGGAAATAGACGCGAGATGCTATTTAATTGTATATAATAATCACGAATCTAATAATGAGGCCGATAACCGGGCAAAGAAACTTCCAATGATAAAAAAGAAAAATAATACTATATTTGTATTAAAATACTGTTACAAGGCAATTCGTATAATGTATGTAGTGTGTGTCAAAATTCAGGCATATTTGCAAGCGGGTGGGGCAAGCAAGACATGCACTCATGCGCACGCTTTACTTACACAGACTGCATGGATAATTTCTTAGTAAACATCCCGATAAAAGGGAATTTAAATAATCTCGCCGACATCGATTTGGGCTTCCTGGATTAGAAACATATTTCAGTTCACTGGTGTACCTACTTATCAAGAATATTTCGGTTCATGTAATTTTTCCTCAATCTAAAATATTCCAAAATCTTTCCTTATTTGGAATATTAAATATATTATATAACTACAGTACGATTACTATTGATAGATCCGGATCCAATTTTAAAGTTCCTAAAGCAGGTTAGGCAACTAATAAATCCGCCTTTTACATAAAGAGACCAATTATTTTATCACTGGCTCGTAGAGTCGACCCTACGTCTAAGACAATGGTGAAAATAAACAATAACACAAACAATAAAATAATACCGGCCGGACATTATCTTATTTCCGAAGGGGACCAAACCCAATCCTGGTGTTTTAACAATATATCATTGTGAACCTTATACGTATAGGAGTACGGTCGTTACTCACTTGGTTTCGATCTCACTTCGGTGCCTGGTGAAGTTGTGAATATGCACTCTATGGCTGTAGTTATAAGATAGATACTCACTCGCTTTCGGTCTCGGCGACGGTGCACTTGTACTGCGCGGTGGAGAACAGGCAGATGTCTGCGAACTGACGCACAGACACCTTGATGCGCTTCACTGACCGGTTGGAGTTGTTTGCTATGTGGACGTTCACTGCTATATTTTCGCCATGGTGGTATAGCTCCTGGAGATGATAGTTTAATATGTACTTGTGCAATTCTGCTTTCATTACGAGGCTTCTTTGGGACTATTAGATTATTTCACAGACAAATTCATTAACCCGCGTCAAAGGATTCTCACAAGTTTATCTAAAGTATTTTTATTGATTTCCGGACAAATACAATAAAACAAATAACTTGGCTATCGTGGGTTTGTTTGTTCATAGGCATGAAAAAAGCACGGAATAGAATATTCACCTTATCTAAGGAGGCTTCCAGATAAAGTTTGTTGGGGCTCATCATGAACTCTTTGGACACTTCGACAGAGGGCTGTTCACCTTGCTTGCTTGGCGCGTACATTATCTTCCGGATTGCTAGTCGCACTGAATTTCTGCAGAACATGCAAGAGGTTTGGAATATGTCTAGAAAACACATTTAAAGCTACGTAAAAATTATACCGATTCTATGAATAAGCCGAGTTTTACATCTCGACTGGAGCGGTACTACAGTCCTACTCATCTTGACCACTTCATCTGACACAAGGCATACTAACTAAGGTATGACGCATCAGTACCATCGGGTGACCTGCAAGCTTGTTTGCGAGTCTCATCAGAGCGTCAAGTAGACTAAAGTAGAATACGGCCGTTCCTAGCTTGCGGAGTCTCTCTTTGTCATTCCACCAGTCTACGAAGACCCCTACCTCTTATGTGGCTTATCATCCTGTGAGTCAGCAACGAATGCCTTCAACTCGTAGTCAACTCCACAAGGTTTCCCAGTCTCGCCGGGGGCGGGCTGCAGCGTTACAGAGGCGGGGCAGTGGGGAGGAAGTTCGAAATAGAAGGGGTGTGCTGCCGCGCCAAGTTTACGGACCAGCCTTTCTTGCAGCCGTGTGAGTGGCCGCTTTGTTGTGTTCGTCGCCGGGTATATCTGTGTATCAATAATATTGTTTTTTATAGATATAAGACCTAAAGCAAATGGACTTACAGGTTAAAATTTAAAAAAAAATGTTATTATTACGTAAAAAAGCATGTCAATTAATCATCAGCCATTATTGATGCATGCTTATTTAGCGAAGTAATCAAAATTCGTCTTTATAAACGAGTTTAAGTAGGTATCTGGGGCATATTAAAACAACACGTTTAACTTGTGCCCTTCATTAGGATCTTTATTGCGAAATGCAATTCACACATACTATTATATAATTTTATTTCGCGCATATACAGGGTGAATATTTCAAAGGGGCGTAGATTGCTAAGACTACAAAAACTACAAGGAATAGCGAAAAATAATGAAAGCAGTCACGAGCCCAATTTTGATGAAAACTTAAACTGCAATATTGGATTTTGAAAAAACAATATGCGTGGCCAGAAAGCGGACCAGTTGATTTTGATTAATGCTAATAAGCTACGCTAATAAGGATCAATTTCTGGGAAGTAGGTAATGACGTATGGTAAAAAAAACTTTTTATCAAAAATCCAATGATGGTTGAAGTTTTAGTTTTCATCAAAATCGGGCTCGAGACTCTTTTGAGTATTTTTCGGTTACAGTTTCGGATTTGGCCATCTACGCCCACTTGAAAAATTCCTGTATATACCCCACGTGCTTGAGCATGAAACTACAATAAATAAAGCAGAAAATTACTGCAATGATTTTAATAGCTTTAATAATTTGCTTGTTTTATTTTACTGGGTTATAAATTTTAAGTATTTAAATTTGGTTTTGTTATTACCAAATTAGCATTCAAGGCGTCTATTTGTTATGTAGTAATTAACGACTTGATTGCTGATTGCAAACAGTGTGAAAAATCAGAGATAATCTGTTTATTATCAAAACGTGACTAATTTGTAACGGGTTTTGTTAACGAGGATTACATGGGAAAGAACCAATAGATTGTGTGCTAAATAAAATGTTGGTTAACCCGTCATCTGACGCAAAGTAAACATGAAGAGAATGTACTGTTTGTTGGTCACCGAGGAACGTATACGGATTAATCAATGATTGGTTTCGTAGCTACATAGCTACCGCGCAGATCGATCGATCTACGAGGTTAAGCAGCGCTTGACGCGGTCAAGTCCTTGGATGGGTGACCAGTTTTCACATATCGAGACCCCTCCGTGCCTTCGGAAAGCATGTTAAGCAGTTGGTCCCGGGTGTCATACGAAGACACAGACAGTCGTTACGGGTCAGTAGCCCAAAAAAGTCTGACAACCAGTCTAACGTTAGAGTATCAGTGTCTCCACGTTAATGGATGGCGGAGGTCAGAAGGCAGTCGCTCCGTGTAAAATACTGATATCAGCCGCAACCGGTTAAATTGGATGCCGACCCTACTGTATTTGGGAAAATGATTTGCATTTGGCATTTGAAGCTACCAAATTGCATTTGAAGACTGCGTCCAATCTGATTATATTATTAGTAGGTATGTCTAATACTAATTTACCTCGTCATTAAAACGTACGAATTAGGTATACATATGGAACCCATGATCTCGGATTCAAATGGACATGTTTAATGTTTTGTCCTACTTTGTATAGTTGACAAAGGTAAAAAAAGAAAACGAAATGCAAATGGCGACATTACCGTGAAGGTTATTACCTGTTCAGCGGCCAGGTATAGGTCCTTCCTGAAGGTGAGCCCCAGCACGTCGAGGTCCTCCCGCCCGTACCTGAACGCGGCCAGCACATGACCGAACACCTTCCTGTCCTTGACATACTCTGGGTCGATTAGAACGACGCCGTCTGAAATCAGAGCAAAACGTTATTTTACCTCATCATCGTTAGCTTTGGACGCGAGTGGTCTCGCAGCACATAGTCCAGATTTTCATCTGGTCAGGCGCTGCCGGTGGCATAGCCGGATCGTAAATGATGATGGCCTTGGCCCTTCTTAAATGAAAAGGTTTACAATAATTATAGATATGTAGGCTATAAAGAATCTTGTATTTTGGCTGTTATTGCTACAAGAGTATGAACTACCTGCTTTACTTACATTTCCTCAAGTTATCGTTAATTCCTTTTCTTAGTAAACCTTTGTGGTTCGTAACAACAGAAGAGTATGACTATACACGCTTTAAAGACTCACAGGAATTTTTAATTCTAGACCAATCGACACTACTGGAAGGTAAAATAGTATCTTCACAATACAGGATAAGTCTACGGAAAATTATGTGACGTACGTATGTTCCTTATAAGTAAATCGTTACGTAGTTCTTTTAAACACGTGGAGTAAACAGTAGTGAGTAGTAAATACTTAGTCACAGTAAATTACAGTCTTTACCTGGTGTAGATCTGTTCCATTAAGAAAATTAATCACACGTCACGATGAATCATTGATAAATAATTGCATGGATCAAACCTGTGTTTATTGTACAAATAGCATGATATGCACTTATGTGGTACACATAAGTGCATATGGTGGGTGTGACTTGCACAGTAAGGTTACCAGAAAACTGATAATGATATAATTATCACTATTTTGTCTTTATACTGCATACACTTTATTTTTGGTAACCGCCATCAAGAAGTATGCGGAACACTCTGGGCTAATAAAGTTCAAAAGGTGTCTTCGCACATTAAGCCGCTGTCTGAGCCAAGAGCCAAGTTTAACCGCGCCCTAAAGCACCTACGTACTAGATAATTTTGTACTTGAACTTTACCAAGTAGATCTTGGGTGGGATTGCCAATTTATTATACAAAGATCGGCCCTCCCTTTACGAGCAAAGTAAGGTCCGCTTTTGAGAACTTGATTCAAGTGCTCAAATACGATGCAACTTTGATCAATTTGAACAATGGAGTCTTTGTCCAAGGTTCCGAGTTTAGTTATCTATGGAAGATAAACGCGGTTACTTACCAATCGGGTCTACATGTGTGATGTGGTCTACGAAGTCTCTTTTCCCTAAGTATACTGTGATCTGCAAACAAAAAAATAATCAAGTTACATAATCCCCTAATTTGGCAAAGTAGACAAAATTAAGGAAAGAAATGTTTTGAACACTGTCACAAGATTTGGCACACTTGGCAATTTGGCACACAGTGCACTGTGCTATGTTATTAAACGATCGGTCATAGATCGCGTGTCTCATCGTAATGAAACGCTCTTGCGTCAGCATTGCGATGCGGAGAATACGCGATTAAGACTAAACATAAGTATACTTATGCGCAAAAAACCGTAACGAAAAACTCAACGTTATGAGAACATTACTTAATAACCTAATTTTGAAGAAGCTGTCTTCTTATCACATATTCTTAACACAATCAACACAGTCCTGTCGCCAAGACCCAAACAATAGATAAGTCAATGAAATATGGGAATGACGTATTGACATTGACACAGGTTATTAAGTTCCCATCAGAACTACACATATCCAACGCGATTTAAGTAATATCAAAGGTCATACATTTGCTTTGGTGCTTCCCGATCCGTAAAAACCATTTTAGTGCCAACTCATAAATCTAGCTATTAAATAGAATATAGAATAAAATGGGGAGCGTGGGATACTCAGTGTGTTCAACCCATAGATTTAGAATGTAAAGATGAACAATGACAGCTTGTAGGAGATACCGAAAAATAATATGCATATGTGTTAGTGACTGATATGTCAGATGAAAATAGGGTTGTGTATTTGCATTGTCAATGTAGTATTGTATCGATAGATTAAATCTTGCCCTAATGAATAGAGGTATATACGCTACTAATTAAATCCTCTTATTGTAAATTAATAAACGGATAAAATAATTTTATTTATGAAAATACAATAAGTATTAAAAAATATAATAATAATTTTAAGATGATGTTGTATGCAGCATACAGATAAGTATAGTACAAAGATTTAACCTTGTGCTATCTACTAGTCACAGTTTTGTGCACTGATAATGATAAAGAAATGTATGATATTACCATAGCTAGTTCCCTTAGGCCCAAATACTTAATAAACAGATAAAAATCTATCGACATTTTATCGATATCCGTGAAGTCATTTCTACAGTCAACTCTAGCGTAAACATACATTTTAATATTTACACTAAATATTATTTATTTCTTGTTTTATCTACAAAATATTACCACGTATCGGAAGAAAATCTAATATACTATGGTAAAATTTGTTTTCTCGGCGAATTAATACTAGTACGTACACAAAATATGGTTTCAAAACGTACGATGAAAAAATCACATTTACCTGTGAAACGTGTAATTATTTGGATTATTTCTCTATGTTACGTTACAATTGGCAAAAGAAACATGACATTATGACTGCCTAAATATCACTTATCGCCAATAATTGCACGATTATTTTATAAATTAATAAAATATATTTGACACTAAAGCAAGGGAAAGGATAGGTACCGATCCTTCAAAAAAAATTGTATCATACTGACATTAACATCTGTCTCTTTCTTTCTCGGGTAGTGTTCATATTAAAATGATATCTCTTTTCCACGCTTTGTTGGTCTTTTAGCGTAAGCGAAATTCTAAGTCTATGGTTCAACCCTATAACTGGGTTGTGTCAGTCCTTAGTTGGTGTACCTGGAGGCTGATCTTAGAAACGGTAGTCTAATGATAAGTTAGTATGTAGTATGTTAGTATATGTGTATGTGTAAGGTGGGTTACCTTGCCATTGGGCGAGCTCTTCTTGAACACTCGCGTCGCCTGTCGCTGCTTGTTGCTGCCGGCGTCTTCCATTCTGCCGCCGCACCCTCCTCAACACTGCAATGAATACCAGATTTATATCGACCGCTTAAATCCGCAATGACAACCTGGAGTCAAGAAATGTGCCCGGAAAATGATGACATATACACGAATTATCTTATAATATACCAATCTTACAGTACCTACCCAATACCGTCATCATAATACTGTGGGTTTTCACTGTACATTCAGGGACTTTTTCCCCAATAAGGCTAACACAGTCTCGCTTCTTTAAGTGTGACGTGAGTTATCTAAATTACAAGTAAATTGGCACCTTCTTACATGATAATACTGGTCATGGATCGTGACACGCGTCGATACAAAGATTACTACCGCGAAATGTGTGGACGGAATTTTTATATCACAATGAATCAAGAAATAATGAAGGATAAATATATTTGATAATAGTTAATAATAAAATATTATTAATCATCATGTTATAACAATCATGATGATGAATAAAAAATACGTTACGTGGGACTTATTTACTTAGGTATCATTTTGATACGTCATAGTTTTATTTTACAAATAGACCTTTTCAGGCACTTTTAAATTCGAGACTCTAGGCACACGGTTCCAAAGGGGGATAGGTCCTATGAAGAAGAGAAAGCAAGCAACTACATGGATACTCTATTCAAAAAATAAAAAGTTAATTTACAATTAACAATCTAAATTTAACATGCATTATATAAGAAAAATCAAACTTATCAAAACGTTACATTTCCGTAATTCCCTTTCGCAATATTAAAGTTAGAGGAGAAACCTACCACTTTGTAAGTTCCTTCTCGGATAAAATTTTCTGAAAGGAACACTCGCAGGCCAGTCGCTATCGATTATCGAAAAAGCCTCGAAACCAATACAATTTTAAGTTCCGAAAATGCTGTAATATTCTATAGGGTAAGTAAACTCCAAGAAAGTTAATTTGCCTACTACTGGCTTTCGAGTATAAGCTTTATTTAAGTGAATATCAACAAGTATTGGTATAATAAATGAATATTTGGTTTATCTAACTATATATATAAAAATGAATTACTGTTCGTTAGTCATGCTAAAACTCGAGAACGGCTGAACCGATTTGGTTATTTTTGTAGTGTAGTATTGTTCCTAATGCGGACGAAGTCGCACGGATCTCCTAGTCAGTTATAATTAAATTATGTTAGTTTCTCACTAACAACACAGCCTTCGAAGACAAGTTAGACGAGTTACCAATCCCAAAGGAAGTTGAAGCTATGAACTTCAATAGTCGCCACATGTTGATCTAAGCGACGAAGTAAAAATATAAAAGAAAGCACACATTTCTTCGAGGTTCTTTGATATGAAATGAAATTGTTTATTTTGCAATTAGGATTTTTCAATCACTTTTAAACGCCTTTTTTGACTAGATTGATGATAAAGATAGGAATAAAGTGTATGTGCGCATTTTCTGATAATTATTAGAAACATTGTGCTTTTATGCATAGCAAACGAAAATAACGACATCAGATATGAATTCAGGGGGACTAATAGTACGATATATCCTCGATCTTAACCACAGTTATGACTAGTTTAGCTAAAAGTTTTCATACAAAATGCGTTAACGTTTTTACCCTAAACATGAACATATTTTTCTGATTCTTTTACACGAGCATGTTATAGAAAAGAGTAAAAAGTATGTCTTCATGTTCTTTTTTTATATTGTTTATAGATTAGCGGTGGTCGTTGCGCAACTTAAACGTTATTGAAACGAGCTATCGTCATAATAACGGTTAGCAGGTTATTTGAAAAACCTGCTAACCTGCTAATCTGCTAACATGCTAACGCTAAAGTAGCTAACATCCAAAGAATCCGATAGACAGTTGCGTTTCGTTATCCAAAAAAGATGCTACAGCCCACCGCTATTATAGATTAAGAAATAATTAACCCTCGAAATGTGTTTTTTAACTAAAAATCAATCAAAATTTTGAGAGAAAAAAAAACGCATCCGGCTAGTTTATAATCTGGCAAAACAATAGAGACCAAAATGAAATTAATTTGTTAAGATTTGGATGTAGGAAACATTAATGCCTAAACACCTATTTTGCGCGTATTTCAAGACAATTTTGAAGAACAGAAGCTACTCATTTCGTTTCAAGACAAATGTATGAAAATATTGTGCGCGCGATTACAATATGAGTTCACTTATGTGCGCGCGCATGATTTTTCATACAATTTAGGCTTAACGGTAACTACGATTGAGGATGAGGAAAACTTAGAATCCCAGCACTTTTAAGCACTTTGCACCACAGAGTAACCATAATCATAACATAGAGGTGTCTAGCTGAACACAGATTTAAATCTATCAGTACATAAAAATATATCACTCAAACTGCCTCATTAGTCTAGTGGTGGCAAGCGCGACTGCTAAGCGTGTCCTGGGTTCAATTCCCGGGTCGGTTAGTGTTATTAGGTGTTTCTGTATGGAAATTCTCAATAGCAAAACAAACTGTCTGGAACTGTACCCGGTGGCAATAGGCTCGCCCCCTTTTACATGGGACTTAATAACGGGATCGGCGAAATGTAGGTGTACACTACAACAGTAGACCTCTGCCTAACCCTTCGGGGGACAAAGGCGTGATGCTATGTTATGTTATATCACTCAAACGCTGCTCAAGTAGAGATTACCGCAGATCAGCGTTCTATAAGGACCACAGACAATAATATTCATAAGCAATACAATATTGGCTTTCAGCTATTTTTAAAGTACATCTGATACTTGTATCATGCCTTTACATAATCCACATTAAACCGTATTATTTGATATGACAACGAAAACGAGTCCCAGCGGGAGACGAAGAGCGCTGCCGACATCTTTAATATTGCGAATATTTTCCTTCTCGACAATGTAATATGTAGGTAGTGATATTATGTGATGATATAAGCTTTGGATTGTTATATACGAATGGTAGGTGTAAAACTCGATTGGACTGTTCATGAACCATATACAGTGGCGTGCGGTTCATAAAGACAAAAAGACACTGCCGACCCTACATAAATCAGATAAATATTTATTCTGATATATTTGAGATGGTAAATCATGTACTCGTACATCATTATTGAATCGACAAGACAACGAACCAAAACCAACAAGCAGTAGGTATTATTGGTAAGTAAAGTTTTCTTAACATTTTCTGCCTACCCTGTCTAAAACCTCTGTGCACGCTGCTGACCATATGACATAAACCTAAAAACGTACCGAACATGGTCTTTTTACGAACCGCTCAATCAAACTGGCAAGGGGAATATTGCCATAATCAACATTCAACTTTATCTTTACAGGAAAAAAATTAATAAATTTACACAAACCAGAACCGTTGATATTGTTAAAACAGAAACAATATTTGCATGCGTTTGAAAAGGCAGAACACATTGTACCGACTGTATATTATTATTCGATACGAAGTTTTGTAACACAAGTTGTCCAACCAAATGTGCCTGCGTATTAGTATTTTACACGGAGCATCAGCCATCTGACCTTCGGGCTTCGTCACCTAATCACTGGGAGGCACTGAGACTATAAAGTTAGACCGATTGCCACACTTTTTGGGCTGCTGACACCCATATGACAACCGGGAAGCACAAAGAGGTCTTGATGTGTTATGAGTGGTTACCCATCCAACGACCGCAAGAAGTGCTGCTAAACCTTGCAAATCGACTTATCTGCTCGGTAGCTATGTAGCTTTTATCAAGCATGTTATTGTTAGTAAATGTATATTTTTTAATGACATGTTTCATGTTTATAATGACTGATGCCATGTTCCGATTATATTTATGTAGTAGCTTCACTCTGATAGATGGCGCTTTACTTTTTGCCATGTTGCGAGTAGTAGTCGCTACATTATATTTAAAAGCCTTCTTCTGAATTCCATAACAGGTCTGTTCCCTGAAATAGCTCTCAATAAAACTTGAACACTATTCAATCGAAGAGATTATTGTTAGACCTAGATAGCTAGAAAGGTACTACTGTACATTGAACAGGTGTTCGGATCAGTTTTCTTCCCATAGTCATGTTACATATATCGCTCACCAAAGCGAACAAGACCGCAAAATCGTTACTACCACTTGATTGGAACTTGTGAACGAAGTATTGACATTGCAGACAATACACTTGTGTCGCGAGTGGTTTCATGTTTGTCCTGGTTTTTAGTTGAACATAACATAAATATAACATAACATGACACCTGTATTCCCCGAAGGGTTAGGCAGAGGTGTACTTTTTGAGGGGGAGAGGAGGGGTGACCCATTGCCATATACCCATCTATTTCTTTCTTGTCCGACCTAAGACTCGAACCCATCGAACTCAGCGACCGCGCTTGCGACTATTTGAGGCATTATGGCATGATAGGTGTACTAAATACTCGTATAATCTATATTTATACTTTTCACCTCATATAAAAGCACAGGACGAAGGTTGGATAGGTATCTAACCTCCAGACACAAGTCTCAAGTGTCTCACATAACATACGATTTATCGTAGCTGACTTTTCAGGAAAACTCACAAAGTCACTTGAGGCAGAAACCTAATCATACATATATTATCAGGTACACTTACCTGACTGTATAATGTGTATATATTGTAATTTGTATACTTGAACGTGTCCCCTCCATCGCTTCCAATTGAAAAGACAATTTCAATGTAAAAGATAAACATAAACAGGTTAGGTTAGGCAGAGGTGTACTATTGTACACCCACATTTCGCAGATGCCGTTATTAAGTCCCATGTAATAGGGGGCGAGCCTATTGCCATCTACCGGGCACAATTCCAGACTCCGTGCTGCTACTGAGAATTTCTATACAGAAAAACCCAATAACACTTTGCCCGACCTGGGAATCGAACTCAGGACCTCACGCGCAGTAGTCGCGCTTGATCATTGAGGCAGTTCATATCCAGATTTCTTAGTAAAGTGTTACAAAGATATGTTCCGAGTGCGCGAAATTCTAACAACTAATTATTGTTGTTACTGTTTGAAGCCTTGTACGCACGTAGGTATAATATGGTCTTAAAAATATCTCAGTAATAATTTCAACGTCATGTTAATAATGTTCATTCGAATATTATATAATCAGAGCGTGCCAAATGTGTCTGCCTGGGGGGCAATTCTTTCACCCTCCGACATAAACCTCTATTAGAGATAGCCTTTTCCTGTGTCGAAAAATCATTAAAATCTCGTCTGTGTTCAACTACTAGTCACGTATCGAGCATTAAGTATAAATAAAGACATCTCTAAAGTGATATTACGAAAATTCGGAAAGAGGTAGGCGAGCCATATCCACTCAATGTTTTTTCGATATATCTCGATTGCGACATAATCTCTAATACCGCGAGAATTACCCCCTAGTTTCCATTATGCCAAGCTGGCTCTTTTTCGAGCCCGCCGTACCTACCCGAAGTGGCTATAAAGTTTTATACATATCTACTTGTACTATAATATTATAAAGCAGTTACGTAACGATTGTTTGTGAGTATGCTTAAGGAATAGACATTTGATTTTCGAAATTCTTTAATATAATATAGGCTTAAGTTCCGATGGTACTTCCAAAGATTAAAGTTAGGGCCAGGTAAAACTTACTGGTAGCTGTTCGCATATCCACACTTTATAAAGACAGAATTCGTCAAAATTTCTGTTTCACACGTGTCTGATAATGTAAATAAATCTAGCTAGCTGATTCATACAAAAATATAGGCATAAAAAAATGAATTTATTTTTAAATTCTAACCAATTATAATTATTATCTGTTCCCCAGTCTATCATTAAGGGTGAAACCCTTATATTTGAATATCGACAGCCTATCTAAGATCCATGTTCACCGACAATATAAAATATGTTTAAGACAAAATCATCCGTTTAACACAGACTTTTTGTAAAGGTAAACAGCTGTTTCCATTTTAGACATCTGTTATATTGTTGGTGTACACGGGCCTAAAGGGTGCAACTATGTATTCAATTTGTATGAAAAAAAGCGTGTTCATAAACACGGTATCCACGCGAAAAGGTAAAAAAAAAAATTTGAAAAGAAGAACGAATTAGCATCACCAATTTTACGAAACCTGTGAAAAATACAGTGCTTTCGAAGATTCGACAGTCACTCCCGATGCTAGAAGAGATACGAAGCCTGAAGATAATTTATATCAGCTTTTAAACACACTCACTTCTGAACATGCCTACGTCTATGTATAGAAACGGTGTGTATGAAGATGTTTATCAAAACAATAAAGTTGTTTAGTTATAAGACCAGTTGGGATCGAAATAATTTTTTTATCTGTTTATTTTAGAAGTCGTGAGACGACACTTAAAAACTACTAAACGCATTTTAATGAGACTACACCTGATATAATTGTAATTAGATAGCCTGATGCGGAAACCAATCATCATGTAATGTTATGTCTGAGTATTTTGTAGATATCATCATCAGCCAGAAGACGTCCACTGCTGAACGAAGCCCTCCCCCATAGACATCCACATCGAACGACATTCCGCCACTTGCATCCATCGGTTGACCGCGACTTTCGACTTTGTTTGACGTTCTTCTTTCGACGTTGATGATATAAGTAGTCATGATTATGGCTGCCGTATTCGCAAGAGCGAATGCTGAACGTCCCAGGTTCGATTCCCGGGTCGGGCAATTTTATTAGTTTTTTCTGTATAGAAATGTTAGTAGCAGCACAGAGTTTCGAACTGTGCTCGGTTGATGGTAGCTCGCCCGTAACAGCATCAGCGAAATATGATTGCACAATAGTAGGTACACCTCTACCTAACCGTTCGAGGATACGGGCGTGATGGTATGTTATTTTAATGTTTTGACATTATGAAGCAAATATTTATTTATTTTACTATATAATAATAATACTAGGCTACAGCACTTCTTATCGCTTTGTTGGTGCTCCAGGCGGCTTTCATAAACAGTAATGAATTTCGTAGTCCACCTAGGCACAATGTCGGGTATAAGATAAAGCAATATTTATGGAATTGAGGAAGATAACTAGATACTAGAACAACACAGGGTTACTTGAATTCCCTTAAGAAATTAATTTAAGTAAATTGTGTTCTTTACTTATTCCATCGCGCTCTAATGAGATATATGAGTATATCTTCAGCATTGAGGATTTTACTGCATTACTTACATAAAATAGCATCATCTCTTCATTTCCCGAAGGGCTAGGCAGAGTCCAATGTAATAAGGGGCGAAGGGCGAACTTATTGCAATCCGCCGGGCACAACTCCAAACTGCTATTGAGAATTCCGAAAAGTCAGAGGTGCGGGCTGGGTTTGAACGCGGACCCTCCTGCATGGAAGGCAAGCGTTCAACCGCTGGGCTATCACTGCTCAGTATAAATATTACACTATTAATTAATTGTTACACCACAGACTACCCTTATCGTGTCGTCTTCTATTCTTGTCCATCCTAAGGTTGTCTGGTAGAGATCACCGACTGCGATAAGACCGTCCTTTGTACAAATCTTTTAATACATAAGTTGTATCCAAATTTTTATCGGTGTACAATAAAGAGTATTCTATTCTATTCTAAACCCGGGATTCAAAGCCAAAACCTCACGCTTAGCAGCCGCGCTTGCGACAGCTAGATCAACGAGACAGTTTCTGCTTTCTGTTACAGAAGAACATGAATTTTAATGTAAATATTCCTGTAAATATTAACGGCAGGCAGTAACACCGTTGGCAATAATATCAACATTAATGTTACACAAATATGTTACTTAAATAATTTCATGCATTCAAACGGTATTTTACGGTACGTATTTCATAATCATAGCCAATCATTAAATTCTAACTTGACTTAAATTATGCGAAGGTTTCCTATTATAATTATGAAACGTTACAATAACCGAACCAAAAAATGTATACTAATTTTATAAAGACGACACAGTTGGCGCAGTGGCTAAGCGATTAGCTTTCTGCGCTACGTGTCGTGGGTTCGATCCCCGCACGGAACAAATATTTGTATGATCTACAGATAGTTGTTTCGGGTCTGGTTGTATGTGCATGTGACATGTATGTTTGTAAACTGTACCCACGTTACAGGAGAAATCCTAGTGTAGGGCAACGTTTTTTTAAATAATAAAAAAAAGAGCTAAAATTTGTTTGTAAGTTTGTATGTACTGGGTAATCTCCGGAACTAATGATCCGATTCTAAAATTCCTGTACTGGTAGTAAGCTATATTATGCCTTAGTGCTATAGGCTATAAATTATATATTGCACGTAGGTTACGCGGACGAAGTCGCGGGCAAAAGGTAGTAATATATAAAGAAAAAAGCGTTGGAAGAAAATAAAAACTTTAATACGATTAAGTTAAGACATTTCAACAAATAAAATAGAATACGAGAAACCGGACAGGACGGTTGGAACAAAAAGCAGAACAGGATTGGTCTGCTAAATATCGTCGTGGTTTTCATCGAACCTCTAAATTGATATATAAGTAGAAATAGTTTTACTCACGTGGACCCCTGTACGGCTCCAGGGTGCGCGTTCCCGCTACACCCTAATACTGCGCTGCCACGCCGCCCTATAACAACACACGTACGGTTATATACCTCTATAATAATCTGATTACTGCCCTATTCAACTAGTTAGGTCTGGCGACCGAACGTTAATGGAATCAACCGGTACCATTACAGCTAAAGTAAACAATTTCCAGAAATTATTCCCTTGATATTTGGAGGTGCAAAAAATACATGAAACACACATATCCATTTTCATTGTCACAAGCTTTCGACACGCCAAATAACCCGCTCGAGGGCTATTCGCCCCTGCACCGGCCGCTACGTAAAAGTTCAATGCTTTTGTTGTCGATAACCCATTGTTATTGGACATTTTCTACATTTTTCCAAGGGTATAAAACAGAGCACTGCCATTACAATAAAGTTTAAACACGTTATTCAACAGGGTAATCACGAACTACGTTTTCACAAGATTATACGCTAAGACAGACGTAAACAACAGTACATTCAAGTCAAATTAAGCAACAAATAGACTTCAAACAAACATTGAAATAACCGTGCCGGAGACGAGACACTTGATTCATGTCCTGTAAATAAATAATAGAGACATTGTGCCTTTCATCAACTCGCTAAATAACGTCGTAACTTACACAGACAATTAACCTCCATTCTCTGTAGTCTAACTCCCCAACAGGCTCACTAATAACGTGTAGTGTTATGATAATAATCGCGTTAATTTCATCCTATTATGATAATAGGCAACTTCGAAATAATAGGTACTGCCAGTCATAATTTTGCGGGTTCTCCCTATGGAGATTTGGACGAGAATAATGAGATATCACGTCATACATTTTACATTTACTGACAGTGAGTTAAATTTACACATGTTGGTTTGCAGCCCTTCATACCTGTAGCTACCCCTAGGGAGTTAATTGTATAAACTAACTCTGTTTTAAACAATTTTGGGTATTGTACAGGAAATAGCTTTACCCAATGTAGGAATTACTGAATTTAGATTTTAGATATAGAATCATAATAAACGTCTCATTTGAAGTTGCTTATTTGATTTCATTCCATCTATATTCATCATATTCATCTACATAATCTGGATTTCTCGTTACCAAGAAACCGAAAATATGTGAATGTATTGAAAATAATATTACGAGCCGTGTGACGTCAGTTATTCGGAAAAGAGCCCGAGGCACACCTTTCGGTAACATTATATTTGTCGAGCCTATCGTTTTCCTGCAAGGCGTTGACACAGACGCACGCCTAACCATAACCTTATAACTTGAAAACGAATCACCAAACCCCGATATGTAAATAAGACCGCGGAAGAAATTTTTTAAGAAATAAGTAGTTCCTTTATGCTTTTGTTTCATTTTTAGATTTATATCGTCTTGTTTTTCTGGTGTGCATAGATAAGAATAAAAGAATTGACTGAATGGCTGACTGACGCATCAATAGTCAGGCCAGCTAAACGGACTACCTAACTAACTTGAAATTTGATCATTACTATCTATAGGTTCTCGGAAGGGATCAAACGGGAAAGAAAATACCACGCGAATAACGTCGCGAGCAAAAGCTACTTCAATTATAAGGAACTGTACATTAATATTCTGAAATTCCAAGCCTTTGAGGCCTTAAAATATCGAATGTCAATTAAATTCCTTGGAGCTTTAATTATAAATTGGATGGGGGTAAAAGAACGTAAAATTCTTTTGTAACTAGGCCGGGTTCGCTTTACTGCCCATGAAAACGGTTTAACTCTTTTCAATCAAGCCTTCCAATACTTAAAGTTTGTTTTCTAAAGCGGTATGTACGTACACTGAATACTTTATTTGAATCTACTACATAGAACTGTAATGTTCTATCAGAAGAGGGACCTAATAGTAGGTTCGTGTGTTGCGAAATCAATAGATCTATATAGTACGAAGTCTCTTTGCGCAGGAAACGTCTCATTTCAATATAATCCTATCATTGAATCGACCTCAAGGCACTATACGGATAATGTGCCTTATATAGTGGTCCTTTGAATGTATGTGTGAAATGTAAACCACTCCAACGACCAACTTTAACATAAGCACCACGTTGAACAGATTGGTGATCGTACTAGATTAATTAATCGGTAGATTTAACTCATACAGGTCGATTGTGCTACCCTTTAATTTACCGAGGAAAGTCCTCTATTCTTAACAGAAGACCCTACCCTTCCAACAAATGTATAATCGAGTAGGCGTTCAGAGGCCTTAGTGTAAGTTTCTTTTGACAAATTCGATTAACTACATCGATCGCGTTCGGCGCTCCGATTGGAGGAGAGCACGAAACGGACCAATCGGAGCGCCGAACGCGTTCGATGTAGTAAATCGAATTTGTCAAAAGAAACTTACACTAGGGCCTCTGTATGGTCAGACTTGTACAATAGTACATCGAGTACAATGGTATCGGCCCGTAAATCATCTCTCATTAGGTAACCTTTAATCGGTAACAATGGAAATGAAAAGCTGGTTATTGGGGTTACAAAAAAGATTTTCAGTACAATGCTTTTGTTAAAAGAAAATGGGTAAGCTTGAATTGGAATGTTTGATTTGGTACAATTCTACTAGATATGGATTGGGTAGCAAATCAGTTTTCAAAGTATAATTATATTTAAAAGACTTAACGAGACTTTATTCAATTAGCTGTTTGCGTCTTTCAACTGTTGTCAAAATACGACTCAATGTGAAAATAAACCTTTAAACAAAAACATTTGACATTTAACTAAAAGATTCCAACCGGTAAGACGGGTGCTTAGATTTCTAGTACTCTTATTATATTAACTAAAATTAGAAAATTCATGCTTCTGTGTTCACAGTGCTGTAAGCAATAATATTTATAACCTTCAAAGTGTTTTTGTTGGTCTCGAATATAGCAATAGAAGCATCCGACATCACGTTCTTAAACCCCACAGATGGACAAAGACATTTAGCTTGAAAAAGCATCTCTCATTTTGACTGAAACAATTACAATAACACACAAAGAAAAACAAAAAGCAATTTCATTCTCGTCGATTATTCCATTTTTCTACTAATTGCACGTTAAACTTTTGGATAATAACCGATACTTTTATAGAACAGTTTTATACAATAAGAAAACTCGTTAGCAAACTCCGCAAAACGGGGATACGTATAGAAAACGAGTGTTGAAGCTTTTAACTTTCAGAAGTTCTTTTATTTCTAGTGCTGTATAGTTTTATGTTACTGCCATACATAGAACTGTGTTCTGGTGGTATCGCCTCATATAATTTAGCCTGAGCAGTTTAGTAAGTCGTTGGACTAAATCGGGGATTATGAGCGAACTAATGGTCCATGGAACGTAATATAATAAACAATAACTTCTATCATGCTATGATAACGCTTCATTACCATTTAGGTACACATTCAAAAGCCTTGTTTGATGGAATAAATTAATATGTAAACGCCCTTGTTCTTAATAAAAACAAATATCGAAAATACCCAAATAATTTAAACATTAGATATAAAATATTGTACGCACTCTGTCATTTTGTTTGAAATATTGTTGAAGCTCGTTGTTAAATAACAATAACATTTATGTAACACGCCTTAAAGAACTGTATGGCATGTTTACTTTACTGTCAATATGGAATAAAAATGTGTGAATACTTTTATGTTCCACATTCCGCTAAGCTTGGCTGTTACCACGCCGTATTTATTTCTACTACTTGTCAGTTACGTAATAGGTACTTGATAAGAATTGACACTACCATGATTACCCAGATCCGGGCTCAATTCGGCACTGAACCGGTGATGGGGGATCGTATAATCGGATTGCCAGCCGTCCGTCCTAGTGCCAGGGTTGCCATCTAACACGATACGGTGAGACTAGACTTGTTTAACTTTCTCATTCTTACATCGAAAATAAATCACAAATCGATTAGGGATTAGAAAATCAAGGCTTGATTACTGGAGAGGCCTTTGTTAACTCGGTTGAAATTTAAGATAATAAGTTAGTCAAACCTGGTATAAGCATCACCAAAGTAAATCCTTTGAAATATAGTGCTGCAAACTTAATTAACAGTACAACTATGTTGAGTTGAGCAACATTTTGATGTAAACTCATAACACAACGTTACATGTCGTACTTTCGGCTGGATAAACGTTATTACAGCGAATATCTCCGCCAAAATATTATGGTCACCGTACGCTCGGGTCGAGAACTCGCGACTGACCATCATTACCTTGTTTACTTTTCCATTTATATCTCATTCCCGGGATTGAACGTCACCCTACCGAGTACCGACCCTTGCTTGATTAGAGTTTTCCCGATTTACTCTATTACTTGCGCAATTCTAACGTTTGTGTTAGAAACTGATAACGTTTCACGATTGTTCAATACTAATACAACAGTAGCTCAGTGTAAGTATGTGTATTATATGTGCTAAATATTAGCACAGTCGAAAGATAAATATTAGTTGGAATGAACCAGAGAGATAGCGGTCAAAACTGGATATATATTAAACACCTAGTATAAGCATTCTAGTGAAGAGGAGCATAATGCTGGTACATTCACTTACTCGTGTAACATTAATCATATTCTAATAAATTCAATAAAACACAGGTACCGTTCTCAATGCATCTATTAAAATATTTCAATGCAATTGTCAATTCAGTAGATTTACAATCATAAGGCAATACATATTAATGATAGTCTCCTTCACCTGACACATTTTCGCCATTCTTTACTCGGCAAAATTTTCTAGAATCTGTACATTATTAGGTTTATTTTCCAATCGGTAGGTACCTACATGGCTCAAATTTTATGCCCAGACATTTTTCATTACGTTCTAGAAAGAAAACATATAACTTGAGCATGACAAATATTTGATCACGCGTGAATACATATGTACTACAAATGAAAATAGAAAGTAATAAACATCGTAGAATATTATAAAACCTATTTTAACGTGTTCCGAGAATTGTAGCTAGGGTTATTTGAAGAAACCGACATGGTGTACATAAACAAAAACATGTACACTATTAATTAAAACTGTTTACGTGCGTAATGTGCAAATGAAGGCGCCCGTCGCCGGCGCCGATGTGCGTGTGTAACGGCCCGCAGTAAATTGATGCGAAAAATGCCGGAGGGTGGCGAAGACTATCCATCTCATTGTGTCGGCGACCCGTTTTTAATACACTCAAGATGCGAGTCTCCGACAGGGATCAGTGGGTGTTATCCAGGTGAGGGGGCCAACGCTACGTGGAAGGGGTGTGCCTCCGGGGCGTTTTCAATAAACAACACTTCCTCTCGTTCCACGAATGCAAACAAAGCCTCACTGACGCGTAATTATGTCAATATTCGATACAATCACGGCGGGGGCTTGACGGATCACCCCCTTTTTTCAGCTAAATAATGTCATCAAAAACTGTGGATATTTCCTATATAAAAGCGAGTGATGGAAATGTCGATAACGAAAGTTTTCAAATTTGTGAAATTGTTCCCTCGATACTTCTCATGATACGTTATCGTACAATAGCGAAGTATTGCTGAATCCATCCATTAACGTAATTATTGAAGTCACTAAACACACGTGTAGTTCTATCTTTTATTACGTTAATACGTAGGTACTGCTCGATAAAACTGTATTTAAAGAAAATCCCCACTTCCATTATTTCTCATAGTCTTTTCGATTTAAACAGAATTGGTACAATTTTTTTCATAGACGAATTAACGTTCAACTAGTCTTCGCACAAGATTAGCTTTGCTTAACCTGACTTTAAGAAGCTGACACTTATTCTGACAATTGGCTTTTTCAGAATAAGTGTGAGCCGAAAGCTTCAGAGCTTTCGGTTTCGTTTGACTTTGTCATTAGATTCCAGTCTTCATAAAGCTTCGTCAGAGATATGTACTAAATACTATTAGAATTTCAATCATAATAATTCATTCCGTCAGATTGGATGTGATTAGATAGATGGAACACTCCTGCGCTTGTATAGGTTTTGTCTATCACAAAAATGCAATTTAAATTTGTTAAACTTGGATCGAAAGATTAGCAACTGACTACCCAGTATGCCATTCAGGCGGTTTCTAAACTTAAAGGGGAATATAGGAGAAATCTTCTTCTCTCCTACTAACTATGCTATGCCCGACAGGGCCCGTAATTGATAAAATAACTGAAGCCTACGAACGGTAGTAGCAAGAGGTGCGCCGAATACGAATATTCCGTCCAAAATGTACCGAACCGAATATTCGGCCGAATTATTCCGTAATTTTTTACGCAACAAACAGGTTTAACTAAAATTTGAAATTCATTTTTTTTATGGATCTGGCGGCACTGTAGTTCCCCCGCCAAGACGAGCCAAGGGAAGCGCAAGGGCACTACCTACCTTTTATCGAAGCGCTTCGTTGTTTTTTTTGAACCCTCATAACTTGGGTTTGGATTATTCGGCAAACTAACCGAATATTCGGTTGAATACGAACATAAAAAAATACATCGAACATACCGAATATGAATATTGGAGCGAACATTCGGCACATCTCTGCTACCAACTAAGAATATTAGCGATAATATTGAAAACCTATCCAGACTTAAATGGAATTTAAACGGTAAGATGTCTATTTTGATAGACAAAAATCTGAAACACAAATAATGTATATTTAAGGTCGCCGGTTTCTGTCACCTTTGGCCGAGTGAGCTCGCCTGTGCATAATGTATGAGTACAGAGAGTGCCGAGAACGACCTTTATGAGCTGTGTGATCACAACATACAAAATTGTCACAACCACTGAGTTGTTTTAAAGGTCAGATATGCCTGTGACGTCCAGTTTTGATGTCCTTGGCTTTGAACTGTCTCATTTTAATTAGTATACTTAATAGTAATAAATAATAATTCGTTATAAAGGTCAGGTTTATCTAAGAATGTCGTCTAAACCTCCCAGAGTGGAATGGGAAAGTGAGAATAAGAACACTGTCAGGCCTACAAGGCCAAATTGAACAAACGACATTGATTTGACATTATATGGTATCTTCAAAGACATTACCCATTTATAAAATGCAATAAATCCGAAAAACAGTTCCACATTCCTTGCATTGAATTATTACATAAGTAATTGGAATGGTTTTCAACAAGAAAAAGAGATAAGATGTTCTTAACTTATGGTTGATTTACTGCTGTGATGAAGCAATAATCACACTGCTTATAGATAAATAATAAAACCTTCCTTTACCTACTATAAACATACATATACATATGCACACAATATTGAGCCGCACATAGGTATATTAAACCGCTTAATTATACAGTAGCGTGTGACAGCTGATAGACCCCGATATCGATTTGACATTTTCCTATAAGCCATCGAGACCAAATAATTATCGCCGACCAAATAAACACCGACCAAATAATTATTATATATTATTATTATATAAATTACAATAATATTCGGCCTAGAACGTTGTCTTTATTCAACTTTGAACTATGGATCAAACATCGGTTACGAATCGTCTTATCTCCGTCATTATAGTAAGGGTTGGCGGGGCAAGTGTCAGCTGTGTGTCAAGAGCTTGAATACGGGTCAGGTCCAAATACGTCATAACGAGCACGTTGGCGAGATATCCCGAGCCACGTGCGCGGCCGGCATCAGCTCCATTCAAATGTTTTATACACATTTTTATACGAACTCCCTACAGTACTGACATTTCAATACCAGCTCAAATAAACGAGGAAAACAAGTAACAAACACGTTTCTCTGAAATGTTCGGAATGACTCGTTACTTTTTCGTAGGATTTCGTCTTATTAAGACCGTTTTCTATGTAGGGCTGGCTAGTAAAAAAAACAGTATTTGTAAACAATTGTTTTACCGTTAGAATGGTCCAGGATCGTTAGTATTGAGATCTTTACCGGGAATGTCTTTATACAATCTTTATGTAAAAACAGCAGTAGTTTGGAGGGTCATATCTGCGTAGCTGTTTTCCAACTAAATTGGGGCCGGCTCCCAGTCTAACTATTTGCGGCTGAATATCTGTATTTTACACGGAGCGACTGCGATCTGACCTCCACTTACCAATACTTTTTACGCTGCTGACACCCATAGTGACTGTCATAAGTATGACACCCGAAACGAATTTGTTAACGTGCTTTCCGAGGCACGAATGGGTCTCGATGTGTGAAAAACAGTCGTCCAACCAAAGACTGGCCGTAACAAGTCTGCTTAACCTCGCAGATAGACTGATGTGCGTGTTAGCTATGTAACTACGAGCCCCGGGATTAATTTATTAGATAGAACAATAGATTAGGGTAGGATTGGAATCAATAAAGTAAAAAAACGATGACTATCTAAAAGGGGAATGCCCAATTTTGGCCATGAAACGCCCAACAATTTGCTTTCGTTAAAAAAATATATCTTGTTTTACTTTTATTAATCGCTGTATTCATTTATCCTAATAAGATTGCAACATTTTTGCACAAAAAAAAAGTATCGAAAAGATAAAATGAAATTAGGTAAATCCGTAATTCATTGAATGTGGATAAAATAAAAAGTGTTGCCAATTACTAATTCTGTTCAAAATATAATCGATTCCCTTTTTTTCATCGATTTGTATAATGTATTATGATGTTTTTAATGCCAATATTATTCGTTTTTTAGATAATTATTATGGTGTTATGATAATTAAACGCGCGAATTGCTAGTTGATTTACTATGAATTCTTTAAATCATAACAAAAATGCTACTGTACAATTGAACTGTGAGATATCTGTTTTTAAAAATACATAAAAATAGAATTTTAAAAGAACTAGAAGGACTAAAATAATAATCTTTGAGGCGCTTTAATTAATTCGTTCGTAAGTAAATTCATGTTGAATTATAATTCGAACAAAAAATCGATTTCGATATATGGATTGTTTAAAAAATCGATATCGATTTATCGATTTTATGTCTGTTAAGTGGCAACATCGAGTATGAGTCTGACATTATGACAGCTAGGCAGCTGTCTGCTATACCTAAATAATCACAAGTCAACTTTGTTTGCATTTGTATTATTTTTTTGTTTTCTTTCGGATTTGTTATCTAAGTAACGAATAAGCTTTCTAAATGGACTCCGACAGTTATTTTTACCCTACTGACAACGACGTGAACATGGATCCCGCTCCCGCTTCTCACAATAACCCCTGCACGAACTTGGACTCGATATCCACTGAAAATGATGACCACAGCTTTCAAACCGGCCAGAGTTCTTCGCAGCCCTCAGTAACTCATTCAAGAGGACATTTACGCTGTGTCAATTGTGGTTTGAATACAAGTTAGAATACGAAAATACGAAGACACTTGCTGGAAATTGCAGAAGTGCGAAATCTTATACAGAAATGGGTACGACCACAGCAGGTAAATAGTTGATTCATGTCACCATGTGACACTGACACTGTCATGTCTTCCTCTGAGACATGGTTTTTTACTGAGTTAAATTAATAAATTCCATACAAAAATAAGGAACAAGGATGATGCGGCTCAAATACTAGAAATAGTTCATCAAAATATGGAAACAAATAATGATTTATCTGAGTATGTCAGGGAACGCAATCTAAATAGATCTAGGGCAGACTTTAGAAATATAAATGTAGACTCTGAAAATGTTAGGGAATTTCCTGTTTTAACTTACAGTGACTTAATATTATTAGCCTGTGGCACATACCAATTAAAGCAAGCTTGCTCTTATTATGGTGAGCACATGAGATTTAATGGTTGCTACCAGATAGAATTATGTGAAGACCACAGGAGCAGCATTATGGAAGGAATTAACTTAAGTCCTAACTATTATCAGTCGTAAAGTATATTTCATATATATTTTAATTCATGGCAATGATTCAGGTAGAAGTGCAATTAAAAAGTATTGTTGCAATTGTATTGTCGGCCGGCGAACAGTAGGATGCTGTGCCCATAATATTTTCCCTCCTACTCAATTCCTGGATGATGTGCTGATTGTATATGATATAAATGATGTATAAGATCATGAAATACATATATCTAATAAAAACTTGAAAACATAATACAGTAAAATGATTGTTATAAAACTGTATTTGTGAAAATAAAAACCATTTTATATCTTAAAAACCCCGACTTTTTTTTAAATCAATTCCTTTACCATTTCATTCTTTGAATTGCATATTATCATTTTCATAAGCTTTTATATGTGTGCACCCAGGGCCGAACTCTCTATGGCCGGTGGGCATTCCCCTTTGAATCGACATTTACCAGTCCAAGATCTTTTTTAAACTTTCATAAATATTTCTCTACACAATAAACCGAATACAAACAACAAGAGTGGTATCGTCGCACCACTTAGTCTACGTAAGATAAACGTTCCGCAGTTTGAAGTGCATGTGCGCTGGAGAGTGGAGAGGTCACGAGGTGTAGTCGACACCTCTCATAACATTCCCGCTCTCACATTTGAATTAGGTTAGACTGAAACTAGACTCGATGTTCAACTTGCAATCGACACTTTCAGCTTCGTAGTCAAATTTATAAAATAAACATACATCATATCTTATATTTTTAATAAGTTCCCGCAAAAAAACTAGACTCAGTCCATATTTTGGCGCAACTACTAAAGAAGAATCAATAATTCAGTATGATCGCGTAATGCGATGGCCTTTATACGGGATTTCGCGAAACTACGAAATTACGCAATGCTATTGAGACATAGACGCTGCTCTACAATTTCAGTAAAAATAAAGAAATCAACTTAAATCAATACATATGGTTAGCCCAGTACAGCAATCGAATGATGAATTCTTTCTGTATAATCTGAAACTAGGACGTCCGGATTTGCAGTTGAATTAACACTAGATAGACCAATGAAGCGTGTCTTACTTACGGCATTACTGACAATGGAACACGTTTCTGCTCAACTTCCTTCAGAAATATACTTGAGATTTTCATGCGCACAACTACATATATTTTACCTCATTTTTCCAGCAAGTTTTAGGGAAGCTTTTTTGAAGTGCCTCTCGGGATATGCTGCTGCCGACAGCTAATTACATTTTATTTAAAAAAGGTTAATTAGTAAAAGCGGAGCATTTGGGATTCCTGTGGGTGCTTCTAATCCTGTTTTATGGACACTCTTGCGTCAAGCGCGCCTAAATTAGTGGCATTGTGACAATAATATCCCTCGATGGCCAGGATTTAATATCTCACTCTTTGTAACGTAATAATAACGTTATGGCGTCATAAAACGTGCGAAAATATCAAAAGATTAACTTTTATAACGAATGTGTTTCTGGTTTCTGTCAGCCATTCCTTCTAAATGTGTTATTATTAGATTTAAGGTGCGGTCGAATCTCCTGTTACATTTTCCTCTGGAATTAGTTGCTCATAAAATATAATCCTATTGTGAAAACAAAGTCTAGATAGAGATTAATATTCTCTTCAATCGCTTTGCTCGTAAATATGTTTAAAAAAAAAAACTGTTAAAACCACGTCAAAACGATGATCGATGGTACATATTTTAAAAAGTTTTGTTGCCCGTATTGTTGGGGGTTTAAAAAGCTTCATAAATGATAAAGCGTTCCCGCTGAAAGGTATACAGTATAATGTCAACACTGACTGAACACATGAATGCTGGCTGGTAAAGGAACGGAAAATATAAAAAGGTTAGTATAGCATTTATGTGTGTTCGGAAGGGACTTCCTGCTACACAGGTGATTGAATTTAAAATATTTCAAGTAATAGGGATGTTCCTCGCTCCGGGAACTAATATCATTATAATGGCAGTGGTGGAGCACTGTAATAGCCTATAACTAAGTTTGTATGACGCTGTCATTAAAATTGTTTCTGTTAGAAACTATATCGTGGCTGTATCAAGTATCAACGTAAATATTTAGGTTCAGTCCAAAACAACTTTTGCGATATTTATTTTTTAAATGCCTTTCTTAATAAATTTAACTAACTCGCTTGTTCTACATAGTGAGTGTCTCTTTTCCACCCTTTTCACCTCTTCTCTGCAGTCATAAAGCTTAATCCTATAGATTTTCCTTTGTATTGAGAAATTGGTAGCTAAACTGTTTTTAATTACTTATTGATCCGGTATGAAGTGGGACGAGAAAATTGGGGCGTACTGAAACCCTAATCGGAATGACGGGCCTGCCCAAAATTGAATGACGTAAACTGCGGGTAAATTAAATATTCAATTTATTGTAGTTACTAAGCCGCTTTTCGTTTCACTGAACTAGTAAGACTCTAAAGCGAGTCAGGATATTGGGTTCGATGTTAAACCAACTACTCTGATTTTCACATCCATTGTTAATTTTGTTGTAACTAATGGAATGAGTGAACACTTTAGAAGACCCATATCTAGTACCATTTTCTTAATATTTCGGCAGACCGATGTAGAATTTTAACGACTGAAGTTGTACGATTATATATATGGATTTTTTCCCTTGTATAGAGACTTATTTTTTTGAGATACGGTATGATGACATGCTGAATTATATAATGCGATGTATCTGCCTGCAACATAATTAACTACTTCAAATCGATTTTGGGCAAAGAAAGCTGTTTATCTTTTCTCATAACTCAAAATATAATTTAAATAGTATAAATCTGTTGTACAAAGCTGTATGTTAGGGTGATTACATACATACTGGCAAATGTAGCACGCAGTCACGCACGTCACGATTCGAATGCGCAATGAACGCGCGTAGCTCGTGAGTTTGGTCAGCTTGTTTTCGATGTGTACGCGACCTTAGTTGTAATCCAGCTTACTGCATGCAACAGGCATACCTTTGTTTGACGTCATCGAGTACGCGTCACTCCATGCTTTATCGTCATACCGACCATGGATTCTAGATCTTTATTAGCATATTTCACACCGAACTGTTGTTTATGTAATATGGATTGACCTTAAGGCCATGTTCACCTTCATAATAACAGATGTTTTAATAGACAACACCCTTTAACCCATATTAAAGTTTTTGTTTAACGAATGATTTTGTCTTAAACATCCGTTGGTGGATTTAGGCCTTAGAAATATAGCTCTCTATTTTTAACTTTTTTTATGAGAATATAATATTCTTTAAACACTTTATGACTTTGTCATCTCTTACGGATGTTTTCTGGATAACTAAGATTATGTCAGAACTTTGGCGTTAGTCTTGACTCCGTCTATGTATCTTACTTAAAGCCTTGTCTAAATCTTGTGCTTCCCGTAATTCCTGCTAGTAAGATGGACTACAGGTGAAGTCTAAGAAACAAATAGATTGCACGATTGGTAGGAGCGGATAATAAAATTTGTCGCAGGCCCGACGGCGACCGGAATACATACAACGACCCGTTCCGACGACTGATGAGAATGGGACGACGTGTATGTAGTACATCATCTAAGTCTACTATCAAAATATTTCCAATGGCATTACAGTATAATATATCAACATTGTTATTTACATCAAAGAGTCAGTTATTTCATCGAAAAGTGATAAAATGTTTTATCCGTGTTGTGGTTAGGTTTGCGTCATTGATTTTTATATATTTAAGACGTAGAAGTTTCAAGTTCCTAATATTTATTTTTATTTGAATATAAATACTGATCCTTCTAATCTTGATAACGGCTTTTAAACACATAAAGATGTGAAAAATAAAGATTAAAATGTAATCACAGCAGTATATAAGATTAATTAATAGTAAATCTCATTAAAGTGATACTCCGCTATCTGTACTGTATAAAGTCGTTTATTAAAATCGCTAGTGGTCATTAAAACTGTTCAATGTGTCATAAAACAGCGGAACGAGTGAAGCGACGGCTTAATTCCCTCGACAGTGGATGTTGCAGTAAGACTGCGAAATCAGACACCCACAAAGTATAATTATTTGTTTAACCTTTTAGTTCCAAACATCAAATAATAAATAATTTTTCCACTTCAAATCTATTATTTTATTATTGGAATACGAAACGATATAATAGCTAACATTCAGATTACATAATTTTATAGAAACCGATAAAGATAAACACAGCCTATGCGAACGAGCTTTTTATCGACATTTTGGCATAGAGATACATAAAACAGAACTAGGGCTTGTTGTATAGTATTCAAGTATAATAATCCTTTCAAGTGTAATAAACAGCCATCTCTGCCATTTCATTTATTTCTATTCCATATATTAACATTACACAGTTCTTGGAATTATCACGGTTCACAATACTATCGTACATGTTACTTCCGTAATTTAATCTATTCCACCGTATCTACGACTGTCGATGCCTACTCTCCGAATCCCCATTCGGTAGTGAAAAGTCCCTTTCCAGCCGCGCCGCAAAGTGGTCCGGTTTTGAAAAATAGTGGACATTCGATCAAAAAAATAACATTTTGGTGTCAGAAAAAATTTCATATAACACTAATTCTTTACAATTATTAGACCTGTAGTTATTCTACAGGTCTAACCTCCAAAACCTGCACCTAGGACAGGCGTGAAAAAAAAAATGTTGAATGTTTACTTTCATACATTTTTTTCGGCATTATATACATTTTTTTAAGAAAAGTCGGTGCACAATTTTTGTTAATCATACAAAAACCTATCGAATGAAATTTTTTCTTACACCAAAATGTCATTTTTCATCGAACGTCCACTATTTTTCAAAACCGGACCAGTGTGCGCTGTCCGCACTGCCAGAATTGTCAAAGACCAAATTCACCGCTCGGCTGCACAGCCGTTCAGTGTTGTTTCTTCTACAATCGCTAACACAAGTAAAGTATTTCAATATATATACATACTTTTTTTTTTATTAAATCGTTGTTTTAAGTGCATAGATATAAAAAAAAAAAAAACATTTCATATATTAAATCATAACCTATCATAACAGTTTATTGCATTACCTGTTGGCTAATAAAACAAAATAACCTCAAAACAACCGACCAAATTCTGGTGATTTTAAGAATGTCCAATTGCACCATATCATTGCAGCACATATAAGGACGCTCGTTCCTGTTGTTATAGCGTGCCATATGTTCTAGCTTACGCGCTGTAGATTATACGAACGAGGTCAGTTTATAAAAGACGAGTTTGTTTTGTTTGGACTGAAACAGCGCCGGAGTTCTCACGTTTGCGTAAATGCTACCCTTGAGGGCTCGCTCAGAGTGCGGTCAAGCATTCTTTTGACTAAATTTTGGAAATGGAACGCGAAATCCCAAAGTCAAAGCTCCAATTCATATCATGATAACTGATTTCGAATAATTTGCCGTGATCAACTGTAAACTTATAAAATAATTGTTTAGTAAGTTCTAAAGATTAAAAGCCTTGCCCTTCGGTCAAATGTACCCGGTATTTAGATAACGTCATCGGTGACTGAGGGCGTATGACACCTGTACTAAACCCCTTGACGTCTGACATACCAGAGGTTACAATTATCGGTCATTTGACAGTTAATGTCACTCAAATTTTATAGGTATGCAAAAAGGCGCATTATGGCACGAATATCCTACAAATTATCTCAATAAAATTTCCATTTTAATCCCTCAAGTATTTATTGCGTGATGCTAATAAAAAAAAGGCACTCCCCACCCCGTTTGATTCAAATCAGGGTTATATGACTATATGATATTGGTTAGTATCCCTGGATTTTCCCGTTTGGACTGTACGTTTTGCATTTTATAATAACCACTATCAAACTAGGAAAGTAATGTAGTAAAATTAAATCAACGAAACTAAATGAGTGGACACAAAATACTTCACAGAATTCGAAGGGTTAGATCTTAGCCCACCACGCTTGCCAGAACCAGGGTAAAATTTGCGGACTGTACAGACAATCTAGAACTATACCTCACAGGTGTGCAGGTTTCCTCACGATATTTTTTTTAACTGTTAACACAAGTGATGATCAAATTCTTTACCGCACATGAAAATGGTGCTGGCAGGGTTCAAACTCAGACCCATGCATTGACGGCAAACGTTCAACCGCTTGGTACAATGCTCATAAATAAATCATCATATTGGTTTCCATGCAGATAACGAAGCGTCAATACAAAACAGAACTGCTCTAAAATTAGAGTTTGATTTTACTGGATGCACGTAAAATCATTTATACCTACATTATATTGGCATCATCAGCCATTTCATTATCTTTATGGCTAAATGGCGGTTAGCGTCAGTGGCGCCATAACATACACGTCATAGGGACACGTGGAATGTTTAAACATATGTAACTGGTTGTTGCTTATTTTTAATTAATTCGAATGTATTTTCTTCTTGCATCGGTTTTGTTTTCGTGGTTCGCAGAACGAAGTCTAGGCTAAGAAATATAAGAGAATGGACAGGAGTTGCGAGTGCTACCCAACTGTTTCACCTCGCGAGTAATAGAGAGGAGTTTGCAAAGCTGATTGCCGACCTTCGCTAGTCGGAGAGGCACCTTAAGAAGAAGAAGAAGAAGATCGGTTTCTCAATATTACGAATCCTTAAAGTGTCACGCGAAATATGACTACAGCGTTATGTAAGAGAGTGCAGTATGACGTCAAGTGTCTCCGTTATTTGGTTGGACCAACGTTTGAGTGGAATATGTCCGCGTATTGTTTTTCCTTCGACCGGTCATGAGTTTTTCTATATAGTCATGTAAACATGTGCATTCGCACGTAACATGTCCGAAGCAGATTTTGTGTACCGTGAGGTGTTGGCCCAACGCATTATCCTCGAAATGATGAAACAACACATTCTAAATTCATTTTAAGATTTGAATTGATCGATCTATAACGTAAACTAGTGTAAATTAAATCCTGTTTTATTTCTTATGAAACATGATCAAAAATCTAATTAATTCAGACAAAATCCCATAAATTCAAACGAAAGTACCCACAATTTAACTATCGTTTTAGATATTGCTAGTCGACGAGATCTACAACATTCAAACCGTGTGAAGGCGATATAACCGACTTTTCCGCCATCTATCACTTTATTTCTGCCAATAAATCTGTAGGCTCGTTTCACGTGTGTTCGTGTGCGGCAATCTTTCAATCAGTCCAATCAGTCGTGCACACGTCACCGTGCTGCGCGGCGTAGTTCAGCCTCGAACATCTGTTCAGTCTGTCATCACCCTTCAACAAGTTACCAACGTACACGTAAACATGTATGGAAAGATTTATTTTTATGTACGTTAAAATGTGGAAAAATTAATGGGTTACCATTTTTTTTTAAGTATGGGATACATATCTATCTCCAATCGGTACATAACACACAAGTGCCTGTTGGGAATGGAGGAATGATTCAGCTAACCTGGAATGTCTTTTGGCAAAGTGGAGAAAATTTTAAAGCCGCCAAGTTCAATCACTTCTTAACTAAAATTATATTTAAACCGTTTAAAATCCACATATTTATCATATCCTCTAAAGCAAAACATTTGCGCTTTATAATATTATAGTGTATAAATAAACTGTAATTGAAATATGTGGCTTCACTGCTCCACTGTGTGCGCGTGAATGGAGTGTTCAGTTAAAGATAAAATAAAATTAACTTTACTGAATTTATGTATATTCAATTCATTATATATAACAGGAAGCCGCCATCAACGCTTCTATTTACAGAAATATCAAAGATGAATATTAAATAAAATTCCAGCAATGAGTTACTACGTAAACTCGACGTGACTTCACCAATCTAATTCAGTTTTCTTACATGTATGTAGGTACCTATATAAACCGAGTCGCTATTATGTATATAAGGCAAATAGAATAAAAGTGGGTGGTTGGAGGTGAGCCCTAGGGAGGTCGGAGGCACCCTGAGTGCTTATAAAGTATTTAAATAAGTTCTTAATCCCAGCGACGCGTTGCCAAGTCTTTGCTTTTTAAATTACATTCAAATCCTCTAGTCTAATTGCTACTTTATTCTAGAACGCCGAAGGCTTTCTAAATTAATTTTGCTGCTTTGAATTTTTTCTACGTAATGCGCATTTGTGCCAGTGGCAGATTAAGCTTAGTCTTATTTCAAACCGTATTTTCCTCTCTACGTAAAAATAAGGCGTTTCAAATGGACGAACTAAAAACAAAACATCACTGCCCTCCATAATTAATAGCAAAAGCATTTTAATACCAATTAACTTATTAGATGATAGAAATAAAAACACGAGCAAAACGAATAATTAATTTATGATAACCGAGCTACGCGTCTACGTTCGTAGCGCTACGTAATTAAGTAAGCTACGCCACCACCCCGTAGCTGGGGAATGCATACAAGATAATTAACTCTTTAATGCAGGTTACTAATAACTGCATTATCTATGCAAGTGTAATATTTATGTGAAACGTATAACATCATAAAACGTATTTTTCTGTTACAAGGACGATGACGATTGTAGTGTCGAAGTGTAAATAATATCACTCGACTGTAAAGTGTATATAATATCATGCTGTACCATTTATTAAATCAGGAACTTAAAAAATATACAGACCATTGGGGCGAGTTTTTGTTACTATAATTTCCGCTAATTTTATACTAAGCTAAATTATGCTCGTGCTTGCAAGGCTTCATAGATTTAACAGATACAAAAGTACAATATTTATAATTGCAAAAATTTCGTGCTAAATTTCTTTTAAAAATTGGCTAAGCAGCAAAGCCGGAATAAATTAATACAGTCCAAAGTCAGAACAGCGATTATATAATAAAAACAAACGAAACAAGAATCTTGTTAAAACCCACGGAGTAATTGCTTTTGGTTTTATTATTTTTGTATTCACGTCAGATTTCTTTTACAGGGCCGTAAGAAATTGGAGATGCTCCTTCTACATAGTTCACAACCGTCCACAATAATTTTACGAGGGACTTATTTCTCAACCATTCCATCAATTTAATTCATCCAATCACAGTAGTTTCACCAAATTCGTACCACGACTTCCAGTCTTCCAGCTTCCATCTAATCATCATCAAGTCGTCTGACAATCTTCTGGAGGGGTGATTCACGGTATTACAAAGAACTCTTTCTCCTTAAGAGCACGTCTGCTTCTGCGACTATAAGTTTTTCAACAAACATGGCCAAACACTGTAGCTTGCTGATTCCAGAAGCTACATTGATGATTCAAATCTTATCCTTCAGAGAATCCCCGAGCATACCTAGTTAAGCAACCCTGATTAGTAGTCTCGCCTATCTGTACTCGTCTTAAATTGACAATATGTCATGACGGGCAGGACACTGGTCGAAGACTCGCCTTCTTGCACTCTGGTATAAGCGACAGGAAGACTTGGAAAACTTTGCCAAATGCTGCTCAACCCAATTGGATCCAATTCCACGAGAGGCCTATTTACAGCGTATATATACTCAGTGTTTACTTCCCAGATTAACAAACTAAACGTACGAGAAAAAATATTGACTCGTTTTATTATTGTAGATTAAACAAAATACCAAATTCAATAATCCTTATGGCGTTTCATTTCGCCGAGTGGTACATAACAGAATGTTACGACCAATTACTCAGCTGTATATTGGATGTTTTAGACAAATTAAAACGAATATACATATAAATTACGTATGTTTTCCACGTGTATATCGAGAAGTTGAATTCTTTCAAGGAAAATGGAAGATATAATAAATAGAAAACGACCTAGTCAACTCAATTCCTTAAAATGGGTATTTGTTATGTTATTATATGCCAACATGGGCATTGTTTTAAGGATCAACCAGATGTTAACAAAATATCGGATCACCGCAATCGTTTAGAAATAACCTATAGCCATTAAATAAGAGAGCCGCACGCGCTTATTGTATTGTTATACTTCATATTTCATGGCGCAGCCGCAATGAATACAATAATCTTATAGTTAAATAATTAATATAGCTAATATTGCTATCTCACTGACGTGGGTAAGACCATTGTTGGTTATTATGTATTACTTATGAATAAAACAAGGAAAAAATATTTATTCATAAGTTTCTACAATTATCCTATACCTATATAACTACTTTGTGTTGTGTGATAAATCTGGTAACTATATAATACATGCAGCGGCGACAGAAATTTTTAATAGCTTACCAAAAAATACCTTGTTTTTTTTGATTATCGTGGTGAGAACCCATCATGGGCTATCCTCCGCCTGGGGGGGCGGAGGGGTGTGCCGGACTCCTACCGGCTAAACTCACCACGGTGATCCGCCTCGACACCATATGGGGGGCCTCGGGAACTCTTAGAAGACCGCACCGAAGCCCACCACGGTGTCCTGCCGAACGGCACTTCCCGGAGGGGGTGACTGTAAAGAGGCCATCCCCTCGTGCACGTCCCGGGGGAGACTGTAGAGAGGTCCCCCCGTTTACCAAAAATACCTACTGCATGTTGGTATTGAATCGTCGTCTTGTCGATTAAATAATGATGTATGTGATTTATCACCTCAAATATCTTATGTAACTTCAGCGTTAGCGAAAAATAAATTTTAAGAAGTGAAAAATCCCCTTCTTCGAGAAGACAGACAATTGATCATATATACTCTCATGAGCAACTTGTATTGGTGTACAATAAAGAGTATTATTTTTATTGTAAATAAATAATATTTTTCGAAAACCTGTCCCAAACATCAGCCTAAAACAGATAGGATTCTAATTTTCTCATTGGGCACCCAATTTACTTCGTTAACACAAATTAATGCCCCTTTTAATTATAATATAATGACCTACATACAACAGATGTTAAAATTAAAGACACGAGCATATACGAGCTCATATTAAGTAATTAGATTCCAGAATCTGTAATTTTGTAATTACAGAGGGTATGTATTATATTATCCCTTAATTTCGGCTCAATAATTTTAGGTGATGTTATGTTTGAAAAAGATGAACAGTAGTATGTATGTAAGGACTACAAAGCAAAAAAAAATACTGCTACATTTTTTGACAAATTTTTTGTAGGTACTGTTTTACATTATTGATCGCTAACATAGAATCGAATTATTCGCTAGGGCTACCATCACATGGGCGTAAGATGAAAAATTCATTCACTGTTCATCACTTTTCTGTTATACAATAGTTATTGTAGTAATGAAACGGCCAAGCCACATATTTTGACTAAGGTGTAGAGTTTGTAGAGTTAGAAGCTTGGTTCTACATGAGATCTGATAACTTTTTGACAGTGCGAGTCATATGGTCTCGTCTTGGCAACATTTTACATGGAAATGTTTTTGGTCGGTTCATATTACACATACGCATATTCAATAAAGTCTAAAAAACCAATATTACACATGCAAATTTTAACTGTATTTTTTCGAGCATAAGTTCGTTATTAGCGCAAACTTTACACCTAAACGCTGTAATATTTAACTAAATCTTAATTGAGTTTGGGCATAATTAAGCTGAGCGTTTCGCCGGCAATTTTTCTCATTTAACTAAGTACTGTTAAAAAGGGAGAGCGGCCATTAAATGATTAAGATTACATTTTAATTATGTGAAACTAAATCGCGTCTTTTAGGGAAATGTTGGTTGTTTGATGTAAATTAAAGGCCGTGCTAACTGTTTGGCAGTTTAGTCATAGTCAGTATTTTATGTTTCTGATTAAGTAACCATCAAAAATACATACTCTATCTTTAGAGTTCAACCATATTAAGGGACTGGCATACGCGTACATTGTAGTGTATTGTTGCATTTTCCATTTGTCTCGTAAAAGAATCAGGTCAACATACAACAATTCACTACACAAATACCAACCAACTATTAAGTTATCTGCAGCCAACCCAGATCGGTTTCCGTTCCATATGTTATATCGTTCGTTGGTGTCTAAGTTCGCTAAGTTAGAACACAAAGCTACGTACACACAGGTCGCCATGTCCAGCGTGACCTAGCTCAATATATCTCAAAACTGCACGAGAGCTACTAAAAACATGGTTCCGCAATCCGAGCTCAGAATATTTATTGTGTGCTATTCCTTACAGTCCTTTTGTTGAAATAATCCTGCGCGAATGCATTTTGTTAGTGTACGGAGTTTAAAGTTTAGCAAAGTTTTTTTTTTTAAACTTTCCTACCTTATTAGTATGAGATAATCGTTATAAAATGTGAGACGCCCACACAATATGATATCATACAGGAATTCTATACTAACTATATTTTCTATTTTTTGTTGTTTGTTTTTTCTTACTATAATAGGTATAATTTGTTACTTTTGCATGAATTAAAATAAATTTAAAGATATAGGCGTGAATCACATTTATGAGCATCGATTTGCATTTTATCTATTGAATTAATTGTTATTATCGTTCAAAAGTACAATCAGTTTCCATACTGATTATTGCATAAGTGTGTATTGATTCATTCATCTGTCGTCGCCGACCTCTGAACTAATTAATTGATTCGGACAGTTTAATTCAATTAAACATTGATACTGGCGCTCGGATTCGACACAGATTGTTCCACGGCTTAAATTCTCGCTATTGATGACATAACAAACAATCGAATACTCGGAATGTTGAACCAATTTGATTCTGTACTTTATAGACATTCGTTATCTTACGAGCTTTTTACGATATGGAAAGAGGACATTCGCGAGTCGGATCGATTACTTCTTCGTTGTTCTCAGTAGTGATGGGTTCTAAACTTTATTACGTCATATTTCAATCGTGTCAATACATGTTTCAGCTTACATATATATATTTGGCGGCATGGTTAAAGCAGTGGTTGAAAGTTCGACTGCCTTGTTGCGGGTTCAATTCTCGCAAAAAACAAATATTTATATGATCTACAGATAGTTGCTTCGGGTCTGGATGTTTGTGTTTGTGAATATATGTTTGTAAACGCACCCACGATATAGGAATTGTTCCTAATATGGGGCAACGTTTTTACACATTGTTAAGTTCTTGAAATTATAAAGAAGAGATACGAGATCCCTAAAAGCCGAAACGCGGTTTAGCTCAGATCTAGCCGGTAAAAGCAAGATGTAGACACTTCCTAAAATATGTACATACTAGCTGTGCCCGCGACTTCGTTCGCGTGGATGTCGGAACTTAACAATGTATTTTTTAGTGACACCAAATGCACTTAACCCAATTTTATCCTAAAATAAAAGAATTTTTCTAAAATAAAAGTAGCCTAAGTTACTCCTTATTACATCAGCTACCTGCCAATAAAAGTCCCGTCAAAATCAGTCCAGCCATTTCAGAGATTAGCCTATACAAACAGACAGACAGACAAAAATTGTAAAAAATGTTATTTTGGTGTATGTACCGTATATATATTCATATGCATGTAGTAAAAAACGGTTATTTCAATATTACAAACAGACATTCCAATTTTATTTATATGTGTATAGATATCTAACCCGTATTCGTACTTAAAGCGTTTGGAGGGAGACGGCTCAGTGGGGCACTAAATTTCCTGTTGTCATCTCATCCGCCCGAATGCTGCTAAGGCTAAATATGGCAGCTGTATTCCGGCATCAGACGTAACGGATATACTAACGTCAATAGTGTTGTCTTATAAAAATAATATGGCTAACTTCCATTTTTCTTACTATAAACATGTCAAATAAAATTCGTCTCTAAGGACGCCTGTATCCAAACTTAACCTTACTGCACCCCTACAGGTGCACGCTGAAAGCTTTTCTGATAATAAATCATAGCTAATGGTATGGAGAAATATATTCTTATTATATTTGCTGCAACAGAAAGTCATGTGGCTGTTTGTGATTAAGATTTGCGTGGAATTTCATGGAATATACCTTTCTACCCTATATATGTTAGGTTTATTTTCCAATCAAACCTGAGTATAAATTAGGAGCGTCCGACAATAAGCCAAAAAAATAACAAGTGCTAGGTACCAATATCATAGCAGTACGGCCTTCCATCATTAACAATAGATTTATATCCTTCAACAAGTTCCAACAAGGATGTTTTTAAACTCGTTCCGACGTCATAAACTTTAATAACAATTAATTATTATTGGCAACGAGTATGTTTACGTAGTTCGGCACAGACACACGGCCACGTCAACTGACCACTTTGCAACGTACGCTGTAGTAAGTGCAAATATAAAAACTGTTGTTTATCGTATAGACGTCAACATCCTTGGACTGATTGCATGTGAGTTATAAACCTACGGTAAATCAACGAACCGCTGTCATTCAAATAAATTAATTTAATCCATTAGCAACGGTCTTGATTGCGTAACAGTATTTGGTGATTAAAGAAACCTTCTCTTCAGGCATCATCGGCCTAGCTTTTTCACAACTACATTAGGGTCGGCTCCCAGTTTAAGCGGTTGCGGCTTAATATCAGTATTTTACACGGAGCGACTGTCGTCTTACCTTCGCCACCAAATGACTGGGAGACACTGACTCTAAGGTTAGACTGGTTGTCAGGCTTTTTGGGCTGCTAACACCCGGGACCAACTACTTGTCTGCTTTTTGAGGCACGGAGGGATCTCGATGTGTGAAAATCGGTCACCCATCCAAGGACTGACCGCAGATCGTCTGATTTGCGCGGTATATTTTGTAGCTACGAGGCGCTCTACTCTTAAGATATGTTCCATTTTTATCCTGACATGAGAGGAAAGTAAAATACGAAAAGAGGCACAACTCTCAAGCGGTTCGAAATTCAAAGGATAGAAGGACCAACTTTTAAATTCAAAAAGTTGCACCTATTTTAATCAATTTGAGCTGTGACAATGCGGGTAGCCGTGACTTTGCGGCGCAAAATGTCAACGTCTTACTTCTGAATAACAATGATATAAAGAACATTTCGCCGTGCGCCGGTGAATAATTATGATTAAAGTCGCGCTAGTGAGGGAAAACTTTCTTGGGAATGTATATTCAGCGGTATCACTTACTTCACAGGATTATTTCGCGTTCGGCGACCCAATTCATGTACTTGTACGGATAATCGCGTTGTGTGAATGAGGTAGGTGCTACGTCACTAACGCCGTTAAAAACATTCTGGTAGTACTGAGAAATTTTAGTCATACATTTTGACAAAAAATTGCTGGAAAGAACAAATTGAAACAAAAAAAAAAACTATAACTGATTCAGAGTCAAAGAACTGGAAAAAGGAAGTTTGAAAAAAATATTGTTATCATCTTGAAAAAATTCTAAACCAATCCTGGTTGGTTTTGTGGGTGTATTTTTTTTGTAACAATAGTATAAATATCAGCTATCGTGTCCAAAAAAAAACTGCGTCAAGATATTCTAATACGACTTTCCCGTAAATAGTCCAAGTCGAAACTTTCAAAACAAGAGGAAAACACTTATTATATAAACGAAAAGTAATCAGAAAAGTTGTACCGCAATGAATAAGGTATTGATTTCGCAAATGTTAGAAAAAGTAATTATGTAACCGGGATTGTGTTTAAGAACAATATTCTTTTGAATGCAAGGTTTACACAACTTTATAGGAGTTTTCATGGCTTCTGGCATCACCACAACCGCGAACCTTATTTCGATAAGGTACCTAATTGATTGTATAAAACCTAGAATATTTGTCCTTGGTTATTATAAGCTGGATTGTAAATTCGCTCTTCATTCTCTCCTCATCATATAGAGCAGATGACAATCTCTGCTAGCCAGATTACAGAACCGGCAGTAAAATGTATAGGTTTGACATTTACAGACCACGTCACCGTTCTTCAGCTTATGTCCATTCAGTACATTTTGCTGGCGATAGGAGACTGATATCTTGTCTACAGGCTCTGACCGAGTATGTAAAGTACTCGATGTACCTCTTCGATACGTATTCACCGCGAGAGAACGTTGGACGTGTAGTAATTAGCATTTATTTGGTAGGCACATTAGTTAACAAATGACTCCATAGCAACTGAATAGTTTTTAATTAATTTAAGAAAATCAAATAGCAATATGATTCCTGGATTAACATAAAAACTACACTGTACTTTCCATTCCGCAATACGACTCTTCACGTTCTTAGGTCCGTAGTGACAGTACATATCTTCACAAACGTCCTAAACGCGAATAACTGTTTAGATTTTACTATGCAGTTGGGTGGCATATGATGGATCAAGCATGTGGCGTGGATCACATTTGTACGTTATGTAAACGCTTGTCCCACTGAATAACAGACCACTACATCATGTGGTTATGTTCTGCGATTGCACTGTAAACATTGGCATCGACGCACATACACGAGACGTAAGAACGTAGGTACTATATTTACAATAAATCTATGAATAAATGCTTTACATACGTATACCATGAATAGGTATGGAACCTGCTCTATAGGAACCTGAAAGAGGAGTAGTTGCCCGCGAATACGTCTCTAAGCACCACGACCATTATAATAGGAAGACAACCAACCAAAACAGATAACCTTACTATACCAGTCGGCAAATTGTACGTTTTAAGGTGTAGTCTTTGTTGTTGCTGATTGGAAAAGAGCCAATGCTACCAGAAGTAGAAGAAGGGAGAAACGAATAGCGTAGTTACACTTACGTTTTAAGGAGCGGCTAGGCGGCGCAGTTTTTGCGCAAAATACTCGTGTGCGGATTCTGCATCAACCTGTGAACAATGATAATTCCATTAGTAATTTAGAGAAAATACTCCTGTGTGATAATCCAAACCGAGAAAACCACGTTAACCTGTCGCGTCAGTGACTGTGGTCGTAGAAAATAGATGGCTTTAACGAATAAATAGTAAAAATGTTTAATTCTGTCAAACTAAACTCAAGATATAGGGTTAAGATGGTAGATAAGGTAGAAAAATGAAGAAGCCACTATGGCGAAGTTTTATACGCATAATGTAAGTGGAAAATTTGTTATTTTATGTGTTTCTATTACTCGATACTCATTAGCATACCCGCATGATAATTGATATCTACCTAAAGATAGATTATACTCTGACGCCCTCAACATACATACAAATAACCAAGTTTTCTGATTATTTTCCCTCGAATACATGTCGTGGTGAGATAAACAATTTAACTAAATCGGTTGTTAAATAAATTCCTAGGGATTATTCATGCAAAAAAAAAAAAAATTTTTACGAAGAATGAAAAAAAAAAACACCTTTAATATTAAGAAACGCATGCAATCATGGTTGGCTAGTACTTGATTTTATTCATGCATGCCTCTTTTTATTTAGTCACTGGCGGCCCGCCGAACCCAGCTAGCTGAGCATAAACGCCTACATTGTTTTTTCTAAAACGGTGTGCCTATTTAATTGAATAAGGATACATAACTCTATAAGTTTATGTGGCGCACGCCAGTAAAGCTCCCAGTCGGCATGATTTTTTCCAAGCTCTTCAACAATCATCGTTATATTTCAGCCAATTTACACAATACCTTAATTAATAATACACCTAAACTTTCCTCGTAAATCACTCCATCCATTAGCGAAAACCGTATGAAAATCCGTTCAGTAGTTTTTGAGTTAATCGCGTTCAGACAGACAGATGCGGCGGGGGGACTTTGTTTTATTATATATGTAGTGATGATTTGTGAGAATGCGTATCTTTAACATAAAAATATATCTATATATGTACTGCCAAATATACGGTCGTAGGCGATGCACACACATACGTATACGAAGGCACACCAGATGTATTAAGAACTCGCTTCAAATAGAAAAAAATATAATATCATTCGTATGAAAGCACCCACGCTTTGTATTTTGGCTTCAAAAGTAATATATATTATTTCTAGAAAAAATATAGGCGAAATTGAACGCGTCATCTTTTACCACCTTCATAAATGTCAGTCAAAAAGCCAACAACTTTGAAGTGGGCGTCCTAATATAAATTATTCATTGATTTACAAAAGCATGTCTAAAATTAGCATCTACGTATTAAGACTTATGCCTACCTACATAACCAATGTCTCCTAGAAACCTATATCTATTGGTGTCACTTACGAAAAAGGTGCAATGACGAGGATGGGCGTATCCTAAGGGACTTAAATTGGTACCCGCAAGGAAATTAATCAGATCCTTTCAGAACAGAAAAAGGAGGAGCAGGAAAGAAAATCGGTTTCCATAGCGTTAATGTGCACATAACACTAAATTATTATTGCGTAACATTTAAATACGTTTCAAGCTATTTTTTTTTCTGCCAAAGCCATGGCTTTACCAAATAGAGAATCTACATGACAAAACTTTATTTGACATCCTGTCATCCTGGATAACGCATACCGTCATAGAAAAAGACAGATATTTTATATTAATACGTAGATAAACATGCGAATAATAACGGTTTTCTTTTATAATATTTGTGCAAATACAAACGTAGTTAGATATTACATATATATATAATACATACATATATTATAAATGTGAGTTTGTGAGGATGGATGGATGTATGTTTGTTACTCTTTCACGCAAAAACACTGAACGGATCTGGATGAAATTTGGCACAGAGATATATTATAGTCTGGAATAGCACATAGCTTACTTTTTATCCCAGAAAAATGCACGGATCCGTAAACCACGCGGGCGAAGCCGCGGGCGGAAGCTAGTATTACATAAGAGTACTATGATTTTGTTAGCCAAAGTGCAGTTATAGCACTAAAGGAGTATAACGCTTACGAAAGACATCGCTCTTAGTTTGCCGAAGAATGTCAAATGTCTCTATAAGGACAATCTTAAATGCTTGTTGGACACTAATAAGAGCTATTAGAAGCTAAAAATGGACAAGTCTAGATATTAACTGCAAGATACTTTTTTGTAGATGGTTAATAGGCTGCTACTTTATACTTAAATCATGCGCACATTTTTCTACTTTATAACTTTGAAAATTGGGAACATTTCAGTAGCAAAGTGTATATATATCATTTAGCATTTAGAGAAGTTAGTCGACCAAGTTTTCAGTATTATACACTTATACAGGTATCCGTCATTTTCTCAAAGCTGAGACAGGCGTAATTAATTTTGGGATAGCCAACAATTATTTCATTAAAACTTCACAGGCAGGTAAGCGCACCCGATATGGGCAACTGTGGGGTTGACGACTGATCTAGTGGGTAATAGCTATGTTACTCACACACACGTCACATCTTGTTATTAGATTTCCTTTACATCAATACGCGTCGAAGCTTTTACCGGGGAAACCAATAACCGACCTTCCTTTATATAAGGGCTGCCATAAACGTCGCTACACCGGGCGGCACGATTTGGGCACAAAGTTTATGTAATACTAGCTGTGCCCGCGACTTCATTCGCGTGGATGTCGGAACTTAACAATGTATTTTTTAGTGAGACCAAATGCACTTAACCCTATTTTTTTCTAAAATAAAAGATTTTTTCTAAAATAAAAGTAGCCTAAGTTACTCCTTATTACATCAGCTACCTGCCAATAAAAGTCCCGTCAAAATCGGTCCAGCCATTTCAGAGATTAGCCTATACAAACAGACAGACAGAGAGACAGACAGACAGACAAAAATTGTAAAAAATGTTATTTTGGTGTATGTACCGTATATATATTCATATGCATGTAGTAAAAAACGGTTATTTCAATATTACAAACAGACACTCCAATTTTATTTATATGTATAGATTTATGGCTAACGTGCAAAACGTTACTATATGATGCTCAAAAGTGCTCGTGTAACTTGCACATAGCAAAAATCAAGCAGTCTGGCCGCATTAAACTATAAGAAGGTAACATTAAAAAACACGGGTTTGTACCACTTATATTTTTAATGAAGGAAACTTTTTCTACATGATTTTATCTGAATCATATGATCGATGTAGACGTACCTTTACAAACGTCCCACTTGTTGGTCTAAAGGAAAAACAGACAACCCTACTCTAACTCGACCATATACATACTCGTACCTTCTACATGCTACATACCTTGTCGCGTATTTTACGTTCCTCTCCCTAGAGGCAAGATAATCGTAGCTCCAATTTTTATGTCTGCTCTGGATAAATAGTATTGGTATTCAATGTTAGCCATATTGCCTTGAACATTTGAGTACAAAATCGTAAAGCTTCCCTACGCAGTGACGTCATATTCTTACCTATTCGAAATTTGAATAACTGGTTACAAGGTCACGAATAGATTTACATAATAAAATATCTAAAACGAATGTTGTCAGCAGTTCTAAAAGAAAGAAAAAAAAAAATGTTGATAGATGTTTTATTTATCTGTAAAGGTGTTCTATGTATAGTGTTGTACAATGTTCGACCTCCCAGGTATTAACTGAGCGCTTTTATACGCAGTTCACGCACAGCAAACGCATAAGAAAATGACCTCGGATAAACATCGGTGACGCAAACAACTTTAGATGCTTTAAATTGTATGCACTGCATATGACAGAGATGCGAATGAATACATAAAGGACTCCATTTTTCTGTGTTAGAAAGTTTCAACAAGTGGAACGTGTAGCATTGTTCGTAGACAATAGTCGTCTTCTTTTTAAACTGACCAAAATACCACGTCGTTAAGAAACCGGCTAAACTACATTTTCCACATTAACTAGGTAATTAAGTACTTACAAATTTCAACTTTGACAAATGCTCGGAACTTCCCCTGGTCTCAAAGTCAACTTTACGTAAACATTAAACGTATATCAACACAGTTCTGTAATTTCGAATGTCAAACTCCCGACAAATGTTCATTACACATATGATTAATTGTTCCAAAACATGATGTTTTAGAATGGGATCTACCTATTTGAACAAACGTCAAACTGATATTAATTTTAGACGGGATTAACTAGATATACATTATAATATATTATATTTCGGGAGAAAGATATTTGTAGATATATATAGCACAAAGATAAGAGAGATTTGAATATTTGGCGTATAGAGTTTGGTTTCTAACAATTTTTTTGCGTTTGATGTAATTGAGGGCGTGTATCCACTCCTAAGTCTTCAATCTTCAGTTAATTAAATTGTTCAATAATGTCATCAAACTTACCAAATCAGAGTGGTTCATAAAGGTAGTTGTATATACTTGCTAAGTTCCTAAGTTGGTCTTCAGATCCGCAAAAGAAATATCGATATGGTATCGATGGCAAACAATCGAAGAGCTATCAAGCCATAGTGGGCGCGCATTGGCGGTGTAACTGCGCAACATGCGCCGACGCCGGCATTTATCAACAACCGACCGTATGCACTGCATCGCGCAGATAACGATACTCAATACTCTATGAATATGTATTACGATAGATATTATTAGGTCATCTGTGAATAGTACTGTTTTGTTATAGAACTTGGGGCCCGCTAGCGTTTTCACACGCAAAATGTTGCACCAGTTCTTATTTAAAAATGTTCCAATGGTGAAAGTTAAAACACACGTCTAAATTACGCAGTACCTAAGATAAAGATTGGCACGTGGTCGAGAACATATACACGTAGAAATTAATTATATTTATCAAGTAGGCAATAAACTAACCAAAATGTAACACAGAGATCATCTTGTTGGGCTATCTATGTTATGCTACTACGGATTAATGGAAAACGCTCGTGCCACGAACAATTCATATAAATAAAGAATTTGAGGAATCGATTTATAAAGAAGGTAGAAAGGCCTTAATCGATCAAGCATTTGTACCAGTCATTCATCATTTGAAAACGTCCATGATAATACATTTTCCTAAAACATTGAGACAATTAGAGATAATGTTTTGGTTTTTACGGAACAACACTCAATTAATAAAATCCACAAGAGTAAACTGCTGGCTGAAATGCATCCCCGAAGGTTGAGCGCCTCAAATAAGCAATGCCCGTAGAGTGAGCACTGGTCTTAATTCAATATGAATAATGAATTAAAGCGAAGGCTGGCGGCGGCGGCGGCGCCACTATTGTGTTGTGTACCCTACGATAGTGGACCTGTATTTACCATAGAATTAATTGTACAGCGGACACTTAAGAAGAATAAGGACACATTATGACATCTATTTCGAGACACCTAATCTGCAAATTCTTGTTTTGCAACAAAACAAGATTAACTTGTTCCTAAGAATTGTTTTGATAATAACATCAACACGAAATTGGCAGAAATTTTGTTCAAACTACGTTTTCTGAGAATTATTTCTAAGGACAATTTGGAAGAAAAAGCTAGTTTTTCAAAACACATTTCAAACATGAACAGGACAGTATTAATGATGTAGTCAAATTCCGTCAAACTTCACACTCGGGTCATTTTGAAACACAACCGCACTCTCGCACTCACAGGGATGGAAGAGACCTTCATTATACAATTTAGGTAAAAGCTTATTATGTAGGCGGAAAAAACATTAAAGGCAAGCGTGGTTTGCTCTGCGAGAATAGAACATCACAACACTTTCCGGCTCGGAAAGAGATAAAAATTGGTACTTATGCAACAACCTATCCTCTTGGCAAGCGTAGGTAATATGGCAATGCCGCATTATCTTTAATTGCGACATTCTATAGGAGAGGAATATGTCCACTAGATATCTACGAGGATCTATTGCTAACAAAAAGGAAATCCTAAAAATTCGTTTGGCAAGTTTTTAATTAAATGTACAGCAGGGCCAAAGATTGGCGTTTTTGTATGGATATTCGTTAACAATGAGTATTCAGAATTCAGAGGACGATGCGATTCTGGTCAATCGTGTTTGTACATGAATTATGTATGTACAGTGCAATCAGTGGCGTCGGTAACGACAAATTACTCCACGTATATCAGGACAATGGTATCGGGCGGTATCGCTAATGTATAATGTAAGTAACAGCCGGCCGCTGATAATAATGTGCATCAATGTTGATTTAGTCCCCACCAAAGTTTTAATGCGATAAAAATGTTATTAACATGCTCTGTGTTTCCATTTATGTAAAACATATATATCCTATGAAATGAAATTATTTATTTTGTAATTAGGATTTTTCAATCACTTTTACACGTCTTTTTTAAACTAGATGGCGTCGGCATTTCCTATGACAACCCTTGAGAAGAATCGCCGAAACAAACTTAGGGATCAAGGTCTTTTTAAAGTCCAGACAGATTGTAATGATGTAAGGGTTTATGTGAGACAAATATAGGGTGGAATAGCGTTTTGAAGAAAGTGCCATAACTATTTAAGCTAACCTGTCGCAACAGAGTGCAAGCATGGATAAGTAATCGTGAGAATTAATGAAATTAAGAGTGTTCAGCCTAGATCTCACTCACATCTTCGTATTGGATAGGTTTCAGTTGTTGAGCATCCCAAAATATCCACGTGAATAAAACTGCTTACTTAAACTTTCAGAACTGACGCACACTACGCAACCTTACTACCGTAATCAGGCCGAGAGTCCCACAATAATATTGAAATGTGTTTTAGTTCGCTAATGCAATTGCTTCAATCAGGAGTTTGTACGACAGCCTGCCTGGACAGCGTCAAGCAAAAGTGTCCTCATTTTTTCTTAACTGATTCTTGAATTCAAGGTTTTCGTTTCTATACTCCGCTTCTCTCGATACATTTATTTTCTAAATTACATTGGATCAATTGAATCGATATCCGATGGTGTGTATGTTCTACTTTAATAATTTGATCGTAATATCAAAAGGTCTATCTGTGCTATAGTAACAGCATACAAACCAACATTTATTGTATAAACTTTGATTTGGCAACACTATCTATTATTTAATTAATTTCTCTCAACCGGATTCGAAGTAATTGATTTTCCCATTATATTATTAAACCACTCCAAAGAGTGGTCGGTCAACAGATTGAGGATAGAAATGTTATTTTAGAAGTAGGCCGTGGTGGGGTGAGGATAACATTTAACAAACGGGAATATAGAGGGAAAACATGTTATCTGTCAAATATGTTATGTATAGCTGGGTGTATGCTTTTCTGCCAGTACTGTATACGTGTCTTTGAATATTTTAAGAACACGAGATGCATATTCATGTTAGGTAGCATGTATTAACTGCTTAGTTCTTACTGGCATAATTAAATTTTCAGGTTAGCCTTCACATTCAACCAGGTTCCTTGAAGGACAGCAAAATTAATAATTTTGTAAGTCGGTGGCTTCAACGAAAACCACAATAATGATCGATTTTTTCTGTCTTTGCAAATTGTCATTGGCTACAAAGTTTTCTGCGGAAATCTTATAACAATGATACTCATTCATACAAGCAGTGAAATACAGTACTATAGTTGCCGGATGAAAAGTACTCTTTGTGCTAATTTAAAATAAGAATACATTCTCCTTCCACCTCTGTCCTAAAATTAATTCAAATCCATTCAGCCGTTAAGTTGGGCGCCATTAAATAATAAAGAATCATCTTTGTTATAAATATTAATGAGATTCTCATGTTCGTACGTTTAATCTTGTACATACGTAGGAATTATTTAATCAGTACCTGTACGCCTCCCCTGTTTCTGAACGAGGTGAATTCCCATGATAATAGGAAATCAATGTTCTATATCATCTAAAGTAGTAAGTATTAATAAATCGGTGCAAAGAAAATTGGTATTTCGGTGCTAACACTATGAATGAAATCTTTATAATCCATTGGCGCCCAACGGGATCACTATAATACGAGAGGCCATTATCACTGTCGATGATGTTTGTACGACTGTATGAAATAAGTACTCTTTTACCATCACAAAGGGTTAAACAGACCTTTAACAGAATAAACGTTTTTATTTTTCCTTATTCCGCTTATCATGACTGTTTGCGTAGGTTACATATTTGCGTATTTCATTGTGACGTACCTACCTACTCAGCGCTTTAGTGCTTATTAGTAAAATGTCCACAGTATGACAATGTCTCAAAAACATAAATTAACCAACGCCGGAGTTTCTTCGATAATAATCCTGTATATTTCATTATAATTTGTATATTTGATGAAAATAGAAAAAAAGGACAGATTCCCTAGAAAATCTACAAGAAATAGGTTAGGCTAAAACTAGGTACAATCATATACCTAGTTCAAATCTGATTTTTATTACCAAATGAAAAGTATTTTTAAAATCATGAAGTAACTGTATGATGAAGTTCAAGAAGAAAAAACGTGGATATAAATAGCACCGACAGATGGCGTTTAATGGGCAGGTGCGCGTGCGCATGCTGTGTCAAGGCTCATGTTTTTATGGTCAAGGTTGTCCCCATAGATGTTTATGATAGCTTATTTGACTCAATTAGTTTGTCTACTGTTATTCGCACTAATTATAATTGCAAATTACACCCACATATTAACTCTCCACATATAATTGTTACGATACTGCTTAATAAGGCATTTATTTAATTAGTTTTAATTACGTCATGCTGTTCTTGTGTTGGGAAATGACGTCTCGCTACTGTATTTATACATATTTTAGGTAATATTACGTGTTCCTTGTACAAGGAAATTTGTAGTATATGTATTTTATACAGCCGACACTCAGAAAGAAGTGGTCCTGTGTGTGCATTTGTCTCCACTGAAGAACCTTAATGTTAATGTGCCTTGGAATTGCTACTTTAAATTTATCACGCTGGCTGCAATTCGGAACTTGAGACTGAAGAAAAATAAAAAAAGGTATATTAGGATACAGTGTTAATATCTTGTATCCTAAAATATCATTAAATGTAGGCAGAGTATCTGATTTAACGGGAAGCTGCGAGCGAGAGGTAATAAAAAAATACACAAACAAAAACTATTCACAAAATATCTACATAGAAACTGCGAATCTCAACGGAAGTCTTTGAATGAGAGACCGCTGACGACTTCCCTCAGTAATGACTCGAATTCGCTATGAATAAAAATAACGAACGACGTCGAAGAAAATGAAAGATGTGTGTGTTGCGGTTACTAAGGACTCTATCACAAACGCGTTTGTTAAGCAAAGGTCGTACCATTAAGCCATTTTAACGAAGGCAAGGTAACTTAAAAGAGTTAAAGAACCAGTGCAACAGTAAGACCCTAGGAAATTACCGAGAAAATGAGTTTGACGACGGATAAAGGAGACAACAAAATAATGAAGAAATTAAATACCCCAGAATATACCACCCTTTTTAGGAGGAACTCATGTCCAGTCACCAGTGATGGGTACAGAGAGACTAGAGAAAGTGCACATTGTGGCGATGCAGTTGTGACGTTACCTACGCTCACGGCTCAAGAATCCTTTTTGTATGTACTAAGTTCGTCATAGATACAACTCCACTATTTACGCATTCAAGTGACACGGGTCGCGGGCAATTTGCCCGACTCCCTTTCCTACTCCGTTGTTCTTTTGCCGTGTCACCTTCAATTCTATATTTCCTCAAAAAAAATTTATTCTTAAAGGAAATTACAGATTTATTGGATGGAAAATTTGGTTTTCCTTGATAAATATTGTGTTTTAATTTCACGAGTGCCCTTTTCCAAAGACGTTTATTTCCATCGGACATTTTTTATAATTAAAATTTTATTGCGACTGGAAAGCAGCTACAAATTGTAAGCTGTTTTGCTTAAAAAAAATGTGTATGATAGTATAATAGGCGGTAATATTTATATTCTGCAGTAATCAAGTAGGCAGGCACTCGTAGCTACAGATACAAAATAATGGTAGAGAACTTAAGTCTCACTAACGTCGGCGGCAAGATTGTATGAAGTGCACTCAAATCTCAGTGGGGCAATGACCGTTGACAGTTGAGTCTATTTAGATTCTAAGTATGTTGTTATTAGCCTTCAAGGCTCCAAACTTTTCAATCTTTAATTAAAGTATTACTAGGTTGAGCACTAAAAAATCTGAGCATGCGATTTTATTTTATGCGGAGACCGTTGTTGGAATTGTTTAAGTGAAGCACAGCACACAAACATTCTTAGTATGTACTCGGTTCGGCTAACAGCTTAGAAGCCTTGAATTTTTCAACTATTATGAGAGATATTCATAATTACCTACAGGTACATTAAAATCCTTGTACGTACGTAAAATACTACAATAATGCTAATCCGCTCGTAATTGGATGCCTTCTACTTTTATATAAATTTCTCTTTGGCTTTGTACGAAACAGCTAGAAGGAAAATTCCAATAATTAATTTATCGTTTAAATGAAATGAAATTGGATTGCACAATATCGTCCCAATTTTTTTCTCGAGAAGTAAAATCGCAGGATTGAATAAAACTAAACAAAATATAGGAAATGGATTCTAACACGAGAAACGAAGCGGCTTTATGGTGTGGAATCTCAATTTCCTGTCATGTTAAGTAAGGAAAACAACAATCAAAACTTAAGAACACTAATAGCTATAGCCTAGTGTACTTACATAAATATTAATGTACCGTACCGTACGGGAATGTAGGATAGGGTTTAGCGTGATTAAATAAAACAGAATTGTTTACTTGTTGTATCCAAATAGAATTAGAATATATAGAGAACCTTTCCTCAATCGATAATTAAATGGTATAGTCAGAATGTACAAATATTTCAACTAACTCGGTTAATGTTTCATTACCGAACAGCTCTAAAGAGAGCGCCCGCCGTGACTCTTAACTTTAACCGTTCAGGGCAAACGATTTTCTCCATCCACGAGAAATTATGATATTTCGATATTTCCTACAAAATATTCCTGAAAATAATTGGAAATAAAAGGAGGACTGTCGCAGTTTCTAGAACATTGTGATAAATTATATTGAGGTTATAAGCAACAAAATGGCTTCGTACAATAAACGATTTACGGGGATCGAATGTGCCATAACACATTATGTTGATGGTTTATGTACAGGAAGGGCGATAAAAAAGGTTTTTGTCACTTTCTTCTTATATACATTTAACATAGAAAAGATGAGATGGATAATTTTATTTCGAGTCGGCTTTGATAATGTTCTGACCGTGAATGATGGAATAAGATGAAGGAAAATTAAATTTAATAGAGTGGCGCCAGTAAATAACATCTCCGTGTTTTGAGAAGCTTAACGAATATAAATAAAGGTTATCAGCTGAGTTCTGAAGGGTTTGTACCGTAAAGCAATTCCACTCTATTACGTATACGTCAAATAAATGTCGTTTTCTGGAATTTATGATGAAAATTTGGAGAATATGGGCATACTTAACGCTTCGCTTACTCCCAAAATTATACGCACTACGCGGCTTGCCTCGCTTTCGCTCAGATACCAATAGAGATATTAATGTATTTTTTTTTATTATGATATCATATTTTATTTATAGCGATTCCATTTTCAGTATTTAAAAGCTGTGAAGGTGGCGTATTAAAAGGAACTTTTGTGACGTGTTGTCATGAAATAGTGGAACCTTAAAATTATAAAAAATTGCAATTACTGTGAAAATAAAATGCTCAGAACTGTTAAAAATAATAAATTTCCTTGCAGGATGTATCCTAACAATGTACATAAATAATGTTATCACTAAAATAGATATGCAACGAGTGTGTGTATGAAACAATTGCTCTTATCTGCTGGTCATTATCGAAGGAAGTGATACAGATAATGTATGAAGGTGGTACTAGGAGTTTCCTAGTGATTTAAGAGGTTTCGAATCATATAAAAGATTTGTGAATAATTTATGCGCTGTGTAAGATTTAAGGAAGAGTAAAAAATAAAAATAAGAAAGAGTAAAAAGCACAAGAGCTGCTATTATCCGTTAGGTATACAGGCTCCGAATTAATTAAGCGTTGGTGTCCGAATTACAGGACGTTATTAAACGTGCATCGGTCAGATTACGAAAGTCAAAGTAAGGCTTTCGTCTGAATATTTTTATTTGATTTTTGATTCTATGGAAATTACAAGAAATGTATAGATTATGTTTTTGTAAAAATATGTTCATTATAAGTTCAAAAATAATTCTAACTAAAATTCCAGTGTAATTCGTACTTCTTCTCCTCCTAAACGGCTTGACCGATTTTGATATTTTTCTTTTGCACTTCACCTGGATGGTTCTTAGCTAAAGTTAACCCGGCGCTGTTTTCGAGATCCAGTTTTTTTTTAATTACAAAATACACGCAGGTGAAGTCGCAGACAACAGCTAGTATTATATATAAAAAATGCCAGTACTTACAAATCTTTCAGTAAATTAAGTTGTACTTAGCTTTAATGGAAGAAAGCTTTTAAACAGTTTTTAAAGCATTGTAGAATGTTCAGAGACTGCCGACACCCGGAATTTTGTTTTAAGAATCAAACAATGCTTTTAACTAATAGACGAATAAGAAACCCACGAAGTCGTTAGTTTGAACGAAATTCTAAAATTTCAGACAAACTGGTATATGTGACATTGACTTTTGACTCACTAAGCACAATAAACGCTTACATTGACTGGCAATTGTAGCTTATAGTAAGCCACGATACTGTAAATTTAGTTACCCACCCATAGCAATATCGTAGTTACGTCTCTACAATATTAGTATGTGAATAGTTTGTGTGGCTCCGGATTATATGATAAGACTCATATCTCTTGTCTCTTACGCCGTTTCTCCGGCCTACCTTCTTCCTTAATTCCTCAATGCTATTTTGCTCGCCTGATTATAACAACGTCGTAAACTATAAACGTTATTTCCAATCTCAGTTTACAATTTAGATCTGATGTATATAGGATAGGGATGTTACGGAGCTTCGACTCCGAATCCGATATGTCGGAAGCTCCGATTAAAATTACACCTCCGAATCCGGCTCCGGTTCCGATATATCAAAACGGAGGTATATATCGGAGTTACAAGTTATGACTTGCTATCGCAGCAGCGCTACCGAGCGCTTTCTATGTGACACTGACAACTGACTGAATACCTATATGTGTTCTGTGCAACTGATGAACGAAGAGTAAACGAGTTGCGGCAAGTTTTTTCTATTTTATTTATTTAAATTTTACATTCATAGATTTGCTCCGACTCCGACTCCGATTCACCTCCGACTCCGCGGAGGTCACTACGAGAACCTCCGACTTCGATTCCGCCTCCGATAAATCCACCTCCGTAACATCCCTAATATAGGATGGCCAATCTACGTTTTATTTTGAGAATCTATAAACGGGAGGAACATAAATGTTATGACACAGTGATTTTATCCATGAGTATTTACAAGAAAGGTGTATACTCTGTTTTGTCTAGAATCCGAAGAGACCAGCTTTTGAAATAGGTTAAACTGTAGAATTCCGCTGGTTGATGCTTTTAATCCTTCAAGTAATCTTTCAATGAATAGTGGGAATATCGGAGCTGATATGAAGTGTTTCTCATCTTTCGGATGCTGTTATGGCTTGCCCAATGCCTAATTAGAGTCAATCCCAAAGTCGACTTTAATAAAACAAAAGGTAGGTAAATGATGGTGCAGACGTAGACAGATTAGTAGTTAAAATAACAAAATGTTAAATCTATTGTATGTAGTTAAGTATAAAGGCAATTTCTAGGGGCGATGACCGGTAGACTGTCGTCAAAATATCATTAACAATAATTATATGACACGAGTTCTAACTATTATCACTTATTCATATCCAAATGCCGAGTTAGTCGACGTTTTCATTAATATTATTGGTAGCTAACCTTGATACATTTATAGAAGTAGGTATAATAATAATAAGTCTGCGTACAATTATGTTTTATTAGGTAATCTTTAATTTTCTTGTAATTTCTTTACATCACGTTTACCTTGTGATTAATCAATTTTTTCATGGTAAGCCGATGACTAAGTAAATGGCACATCATATCTCCCTGTGTGGAATTTTGCGCACGCATTTATAATATAAAACTGCGAAACAGTGATGATGGAATTAAAACTCCTTAAATTTATATTTTCTTAGTAAGTCGATAGCAATATAGATGGTCGCAGGCCAGAAATTTGCTGCTAGGACCATTAGAAGCATCCTTAAATTGATCGATATTTAGTCTATTTTGAGTGTATTCATTTACAACTCGGTTACTAAAACCTTGAAATACGATTGACCAAATGTGTTAGTATATGATACATTATTTATGTAGAAGAGAAAGCTAGTATTTATTCTAGTAATCGCCGCGTTAAAGATACAACCTTGTAACGAACTTTTCATGTCGTTACTCTATTTTTCGTGAATCGTGAGTGACACTCCAATGTTACATTGAGTGACGCACGCGCCGAATTGTGTCGAGACTTTGAGAGGCGCGGTGGGCCCGCATAAATTCATTCTTATCTAATCTAGACATTCCAGAAGCATCTAATTTAATGATTTACATCATAAACTACGCAGTAGGCCGGCGATTTATTATTTGCATTAGCTATCATTTTTCATATGTAAGAAATATTTCGGTGTTTATGAACTGTCAGTTAAAATTTAGAGTCAAAGCCTTCCTACCTGCGCTTTCCGCGATACTTTTAGAGTCTCCACGAGCGACGAAATTTGATATCGTCTGAAGCACTCTGGGCGATCAGTTTCAATACAGTACTAATTTTTCGGCTAGCGCACGAGGTAGCCCTCAATTTCCATGCGATTTAATATACACCTATCACAAAAAGTACAGATTGGACGGTTTTTTATCAAGTTGGAACAGGACGGAACAATAGCATTTTCAAGATCAATTAAGAATGTTCCTTTTTAGATGGATGCGGGTAGCTTCTTCGAGAAAAGAGGTCAAGTGTTTCGGACACGCATTTAAGGCTACATAGTCAGCGTAAAAAGCAGTATAACGTTAAATTTAAAACCGTTATTTTTATTATTAAAATTTAGTTATTATAATTATAATATAAACTCATCCGGATGGACTGACAGGCAGAGACTGTAACACATTGCGAAACTATCAGGCTTCTGTTTTTATCATTCGGCTATGAAACACTAAAAGATATTTTACATTTTAATGGTGCAAGTGTTTTATTATTATAACCCACCCATCCATTTAAATTTACCTTTCCCCCGTACACAATATGATACTGATATAGCACAGTTAAAAACTACGGTCAAACAAATCCGGGACATTTTAGAGACCACATGTTGGGGAATTTTTAGATTCCTCACAGTAGCTTTATTAGGAAAAACTCAAACACTTCTATGAAATGCCGTAATCCCAAAAAAATATACAAAAGGAGGCAACAAAGCGATCTAAAAATATCTTTATATGTAGCTCACAACGTTATGAACAGATCTAGATATTATCTGGAATACTTCAACGATGACAATGGAAGATCACTCCTTCTAAGTATCTTTCGTGGGCGGGTAACAATTGTATGAATTACTCTATTTCTGTTTAAAGAATCTTTAATCCGTTAAATCCTTAAATATATAAATAAAAAAAACTAACACAATATAAATAACATATTTCATGTAAACATTTTTTGTAAAGTATAATAAAAAGTGTACATCAACGTGGTACAAAGATACTCAAACAATATATCTCACAATTTTAAGAAGGGCCAAAAGGGCGAATCTGCTGTCCTCTGTTACTTTCGTGGCATTGTTCGACTCCAACGATTGATGGGCGAATGAATAATAAACTGTTTTCTAGCGACCCGTGGCTCGGTGTCATAACATAATGTGGTTCGTCACATTGACGTAATATTGATGACTTCGATTTTTTACCTGCTCTTAGTAAATAATAACAGACTCTAAGGTTTCGATCATACAATAACAAAATGCGCCTTAATTGCACTGCACTCCATTCCGTATCTAACAGCTTTTGATAGCATCAGAACCAAAAGTACACAAAAACGTTTAACGGCTTAACTTTACAAGCCGGAGTGCCTATTAGCTGGTGTATTCTGGAATGTGTTAAATAATGAGGCCATTTAGCAAGTCAATAGATGATATAACTGGCTTATCCCACTGAACTGGCTTAATTTTACACGAGGTCAACCACAAGCCACTCGCTACGTCAATGTACTGTACAAACAGTTGCTTGCCTATTACTATCGTGACCAACCAAGCTTTACACGAGCCCAGTATTTTAGTATGTTTACAGGAAGGCAAAGGAGCTTGTGAAATTGCGAATCACGTGAAGGTAAGCGATCACCGCCGCCATGAACATCCGCAACCTATTGATTACAGATACGTTGCCAACATAAGGGTAAAGTTGATATGCCTTGTGATCCGGTAATATCACTAGCTGTTCGCGCTTACATACACATAATTGTTATAATGGGTGAAATAGGTAGAACTGTTACCGTAGTACCGTACCGCCCCGGTGAGCTCGTACCATGAATCTCTACTAACACTTAAATTCCAGTCATTCGTTGACTTCGTCGCTGCAAAATGACTTCTATATTGGCCCCGACCGACGGGCATTATGGTAAGTACAGGAGTGACGTCAGCAGTCATGTGGAGTGTTCGACGGAACGCTTATCTGTTTTCGGTCCGCAGCGCATTCTTCACAGCAAGTACTCCTTTTTATATGTACATATTTATAGGTCAATGGTACTACAATGTACTACAATGGCTATTGAAAACCCATTTTGTGAAGAATTTTATTCTACTTCCAGTTGGTTTCAAAAGCACTAAACTTTGACAGATGCAACCGGATTGTTTAACTTTTCAGTTGATACTAAGAGTTTATGGACCGAATAAAGCCAAAAACAATGGTCCATAAACGAAATAACCTCAACGTGAGAGACATCACGGCGTGGTATTTTTATCAGTTCGGATACGTGCACGTCGACGGAAACCGTCGTTCATGCATACTTGATGACCCGTGCCTGACTGAGTCCCCTCTATCCGAATGACTTCGGGCTTGGCTTCTCACCCGGGACCAATTGTGGGTTTTCAAATACGTTCATATACTCTTGATCACGTTAACTTCGATAGTTTTTTTCAACCGTTTAATGGACTCGAGTCTTTCAATATTCATTTAACGTGATCCAAGTTAATACACATTAAGAAGACCTTTACCGCCCCTTTTCCCTTGAAGTTTGTCAGCAAGCAGGACGTGAGAATCGGACGTGAGATGAATTCTTACAGCGAGCCGAGTTCTGGAAATCTCAAACTTTCAAGCGGGGACACTCATAAAGTTTGTTTTGAACATTAATAAGCCATCGAAAACATTTTTGAGATGGAACCGTTTTCAGTTGGCTGCTTTGTTCTGGCCTTCTCCGAGTTACATTTTACCCATAATATCATATTGGCTTAAATAAAGATTATTTTGATGCAAAGTGAGTCATTGTAAGAAGCCCGGAGTAGAATAAATATTGTATCATGGAACCTTGCATCTCCGCACAGTATTGTTCATCGAAACACATAAATTACTCGCTAATTAGTGTAACAATGCCTCCAGACATGATAACTGAACGAATTCATACTAGTGTATATCTAGTGCCGATTGTCTCGGAATCTCCTGCATCTATTTTTTGCTTTTAGAATAGAATTAGCCTATTGTTCGAGAGGTTGTAGGTACATCAAAAATGTCTAACTATCAAATGTCACTTCCAGAGCATAGACACAGGAACGACTACTCGAGTACACTTAGTGCACACTAAGTCTCCTCCTGTGTCGTTTATAGCACGCTTTTCTGTAAAGACGCCAGTCGTCTGGCGCCAGGTGCATGTAAACAAAACAAAAAAAGTGGTGTCATTTACCGCAGGTCGCCTATACATTTGAATGCGACGCTATCGTTAAGCAAGATCAAAGGTGACACTAACAATAGTTGTGACACCACTCATACCTCAAGCCATAGGCAGCAAAGGTCAACCGAACATTAGGAAAGGAATTTGTAACAAAAGACCTACCGCAAGGAAAGATTATACTATGTGGATCAAAATTAGATTCCTTAAAGGCATTTAAGGTAGTTGAATAAAAACTTGTAAAAATATAGTTTACGTGTTCCAAAGTTTCATCACTCACAGGATGTATAACTGTAATAGTGATCGGTGTACTTTGGCAAATAACGCGGAACAAATTATTGTGGCCGCCGCTGTCGATGTGGGGTACAGGGTACGGCGCAAAGCAATCACAAACCAATCACGTCCTTAATCCTTGGAGCGAAGGGATAAATTAGTTTGAGTCACCCGTGGGAATGGCCGGTCCGATATGAGATGACGCAACACACGGCTGAATACTTTAAATACTTGGCTTCTTCAAACTGCATTAAACTGTTCTTGCAGTTAACAGAGCAAGTTACGAAACTATAGTATATTCGAGGCGTGAACTTTTGAATTGTTTCGCTGTCGAAAACATCTATAATATGAAAGTATCCTTAGTATCGTTTATTATTTTATCTATTTTAAACACATTCCTAGGCCTGTGTGAATTGCCGACGCGGCTGTGACTAATCACTTAACGATGAAATCTCGCTGCAAAACCAAAAAGGACCCAATGAGTCATAGATCAGATAGCCGGCTGGACTGACCAGACTGATTCACGACTTTAAGTGGAGTTTTAATGGTGCCTCCTCAAGTAACCAGTGAGGTTCTTGGAATTTACTTTATGTGACTTAGCACTATCTGACACGAACAAGAATAACGAATGGCTGAGTTCGAGTAGATCCTTTAACTATTTCTACTAATTACTACTTTAATAATTTATTTAAAAATTAAAATGGACATAAATGCGTAATAAAAATACGTTGATCATAATCTTAAATCTATTAAAGCGATTTAGATGAAAGCGATAAGGACGCCCGTCACCTAAGTATTTTAGTAGAAGGAACGAATGAAGGATCAGTCCCTTTTGTGTGACGTTTCTGTACCTATTCAAAATATGGGTTGTTAGATCAAAGCAATAAGGACGTACACACGTCTGCAATACACTGATCCAGTTATCCGGGCGAGGATGTTAAATAACTCACTTGTTAACCATCCATTGCAAAACGAACCTATCCCAACAGGTACCCCGTTAGCTGTGTACAATAAACTTTGAAGATGTTGCACCAATGTTGCGTGGCATCAATGTTAAGCTTAGCACGAAACTGCACTTCAAAAGTGTATTGTCTAAAAAACCGATCTATCGGAACAAGTATTATACGGTAAAACATTGTTCAAAAGCTTTTATTAGCCCCATTTGTTACACCAGTATTTCAAGATTTAATTTAATACTCGATTTTATAGTATTGAAGCAGATAGACGTTTTTAAAGCCGACAGCATTGTCCGTAAACAACGCCGAAAGTTTCTGTACAATCTGTTGGGCAGCGTAAACATTTTGCTCGTGTGGAAACCGGGATATTAGCACCTTTTTTATAGGATTACGTTTGTGAGTTCCCAGAGAGGATAAAAGCCGTGGCGTTCCCGGAAAATCACGCCTAGCTAACGAAGGGCTTAAAACATTGTGCGAGCCCCGAGGTGCCCGACATTAACATGATCCGAGGGCATATCTATAAGTATTACTGTACGTCAATATGTACGCAAGTTAATAGATTTATGCAGGTTTAGCAATGGTTAGTGCTTCTACAACTGGCTCAGGGTTGCAATCGTGTGAACATTCATTCATCCTGGATAGGCTCCAACACCGTACTACTTCTGGTAGTGATATTGACGTCAGTTCATGTATATCCATGTGTATCTGTAGCTGACTTGAAATACGCTAAACGTCATCATCGGAAAGGTATTTATTGCGGAAGTTTTCGCCCCAAAAATATTAAGGAAACTCATCTTCAGTTGAGGACGAACTGAAACAGTCTTTTGTATATACATATGTAGATATACGCAATCCGACTCACGGCCGAGCGGTAACGAGCGTAATGCAGTCATGTTCTATGCGATGTAAATTTTAATTACAATAGTTGCTACTCGGCGCCTGCTTTATACGTCTGCAAAATAAAATAAAACCACATATCTAAATTTTAATATGTAAACGACACGCCCGTATTTAGCTTTGAGTAGGTACTGATATGATAATGAAGTTTGCCAAATTTTTATCGTGTCGCAGCTTTTCCACAATCGCGACACAATATTTACGACAACACGAGTATTAATTGCTACATTTACACAGATGAAGTAACTGGATATTATGTTAGATAGCCATGTGTTTGTTTGATAGAGGTTCAGTCAGAAATTTTACATGTACGCATGAAATATTAATCAGTTGAATGTTAGTATGCTGTTTTGTTACTATGTTTATTTTTCATTGATTTTATCAAAACCAAATCTTTGAGTGAAAACTTATACAAAGTTTTCAAGAAATAAAAATAATTCATGTAATATCTCTTTTATCAATTAAATCTCTTGTCTCTGATAAGGAAAATATAATATTCCAGTCCATTATCTAAGTGATAATAATCAATTTTTAAAAAGGTTTTTTAAGACAGTTACATACTTGTGCAGCATGCAATGTATGTAACATTGCATGCTGCACAGCACAATAATCAATTTTTAAAAACCTTTTTAAAAATTGATTATTATCACTTAGATAATGGACTGGAATATTATATTTTCCTTATCAGAGACAAGAGATTTAATTGATAAAAGAGATATTACATGAATTATTTTTATTTCTTGAAAACTTTGTATAAGTTTTCACTCAAAGATTTGTGTAACATTGTTTTAGTGATTGTGTGTACTGAATCTTACCCCTTACCCCCTTTTCAATTTTATATCACTGAGCAATTTACCAGTTTACCCTGTCTGTTATTACCATAAAGGATAAGTTGATAATATTGTATCTACAGTATTTATTTTCAACCATACCAGATTATTTATATATTAATGCATGGGTTTAAATATTAAGGATAATCATCCCAGGCCTCCCTAATTATGTTGGGGCCAGCTTCCTGTGTTACCAAACATGGCCTAACATAACATATATTTTTTTCATACACCATCCTTGTTTTTAATTTTAAAACTGTATTACCTCAGACAAACCCTAACAAAATAAGGATTAATAAGGCCTAGCAGTAGAAAATATATGGATCCATAACACATGTAAACATGGTATGCAACAAAAGTGTTATTGATAATGTTATATAAAAAATATGTACCCAAAAGTGCACAAACAAATAATTTAAAAAAAAAAAACATGAATAGCCAAGAGGAGTAATTTATGAAGTCAATGGTGATAACTGATTCTCCTGTGAACCTAAATGAATCAAACTGTTTTTAAGAGAGATAACCTAAATCTCTTAGGGAACTAGGTAGATTCTGATTTCAAGTATTGATATGAAGGTGTGACGCTCTTTATTGTGGCATTTTATCAAAATCAGCATTCCTAATCACTGTGATAACATTACGATTGCCCTCTACAGTCCGATAAGTGAATATTATAACCATATAAAAAAACATTTATGTAAAAATAAACCGAACGATACGATTCAGGAAACATTGTATGCTTTAATAAATTCAGTGGGTATACTTACATGCAATTGGTAAAGGAGAATTATACGTAGACTTCTCTTTATTTACCACTAGTCCAACATGTAACACATAGTATTGTATCTCGTAAAATACTGTAAATTACCGATTAATCTACAGCTGACTCTGTCGTTAGATCAACGTTTATTCAGCAATAAACTACACAACACTGGAAAATAATTTTGCACAGCGTCACGTCAATAAATACTGTCATATAAAAATTAACTTTGAAACATGTATGTCCACTCTAGGATCCTATTCCACCCAAATTCACATCACCATTATTTGCGCACGCAGTACCTAGTCTTTCGACGTTCACATCGGCCATTCGGCTAAACGACGGCTGACATAAGGAATGTTACCAGACTATCAAAATTTGTTTTGCGCCAGTTTAAATAAAAATTCTTAGATATAAGCTTTCTAAAAATATTCCCATTATTTCTTTTATTCATGTATTAACTGCGTTATTCCTGCTGCACGGTTGACGGCACGATTGTCGCAATGGTTGAGAGATCGACTGCTGCGCTACGTGTCACGGGTTCGATTCCCGCACGGAACAAATATTTGTATGACCTGCAGATAGCTGTTTCGGGTTTGGGTGTACTTATGTCCATGTGAATATATGTATTTGTAAACGTGTCCACGATACAGGAATTATTCCTAGTGTGGGGCAATGTTTAAATAAAAATTATTGTTTATCAGGGCAGAATTTTCAGTTTTCACTTACCAAAGTATCGAGTTTTTCTTCAGATTTCCGGGAGTTGTCGAGTTTTAAAATGCAAACAGCAAAACATTATTGCTCAAAACTACATAAATAAAACTTTACAATGAAAATTTTTTTAAACTTTTCTTCTTTAAAAAGTATTTTTCATTTAGCAACATTTTATGAATGGTCCAAATAAGTATGGTTTTTCAAAATACTCTCTACGTCTAAGTAATCGACTAAAGCAGTAAAGAATTGATATAATCTACAAATTAAGTGTGTATCCGAATGAAATCTTTGTGAGCGAGAGTGAACGCTGAAGTGATAAGCCATCAAAGTCAAAAATGTCAAAACAAATTCAGTCAACAAACTGACGTGTACTTTAAAGTAATTATTATATAAAATACAAATGAGAGTTAATTTCGTTAGCTTGATATAGCATTAAAAATGTCAGAGTCAGAAAGACTTGTAATAAATGGAGCTGGGCCGTCGGACGGTGTAGACAGGCGTGCCGAAGGTGACGCGCCGCCAGTGGTATCTGAACGGGAAGCGTATTTTCAGGCCCTTCGATTATGGATTCAACAGGCGCAGATGTATCAGAACCTATCAACATGCTTTCCTTACTACATGATGACGTTTCAAGGCTTGCAAAACAACCCGACAAATGTGCCACTGTTGAATAACAACTATCAGTTCCAAGTGCCCTTTCAGGTGCCCAACGCGCCCCGCAACGCTCCTGAAGCTCCACCACAGGTCGAAACACTCACTCCTACTGAAGGTACAATATACACATAATTTATTTTAATAGAAACTTTGTTGATTTTATTGTTTTTTGGTTGCAATATGAGAAATATACATGAATGCAGTGTAGTATAAGCAAGTAAACTTATTAGAAACTACTAAAATTCCATAATTAACATGCTTGCAAGAGATAAATGATTTTGGTGATTGCAGTACATTGTTAGAAAATTATACAGCCTAGCCTCTAGGGTTGATCCATTTGTATAAACAAAAATATGTGTGCTATACTTTACTGAAAACTATACAAGTGAGAATATTTAATGAATTAACAGGATATGTTGAATATTTTTCAGTGATAGCCCGTCATGGTGGATATGAGTATGTCATACCACCTCTACACAAACGCCTTGTTGCCGAGTTCATTGACTTCATGCTTCTCTTCATTGTGAAACTGATTGTGACCTTCATGGCAGTAGATATGTTTGAATTAATGTGAGTATGGGAATTTTTACTAACTGATTACTAGGCCATTTTAATTTCCATAAAAAACTATAGATGTTATGCTGAACTTCCCTGATAGGCACATATAATGTAAAGAAATAATAATATTATAATTATATATATACATAGCTATATACATAGCTTGATATCTTGAGGTGTAATTTTTCATAAGAACAAAAAAGTTTGCTATCAGCATATGTTAAACTTAATTAAGGGAGATTAAGTGTAGAGAAATAGGCAATGCCATATCCATACCCAAAAACGTTATATTTAATAAGATTGAAGATTGATTGTTAACTTTGCAGTGATCTAGACAAGTTCGACTTCTACAAGTTCAGTGAACACTATGATGACTACAAGTATGCGATGGAACTGACATCTGAGATACTGTTCCTGGAAGTTATCTACAGAATACTTGTGTGCATATTCGAGGTAAATATTGTTATTATTTTATAAAATAAATTATCATATCTTTTCAAAGGCGAACTCAGAAATTACTGTATTATCAAAATTAACATCTTATATAGATGCTTGTAAACTGGAAAGAGCACCAAGTGCCTTGCTTTTGATCTGATTTCTCTGAAATTACATTAATGGCATGTTTTTCATCATATTTTTGCACAATTTGTAAAATTGTGTACTAAGATTGCAAACAATAGTACATGTTTTGTAATAAACATACTTGGTTATTGCGTAGCCTCAGGATTCCCACAAGGCAATGCATAATTCTTTGTATTTTTCTCAGATAAAACAGTAATTCATTTCTTATAATTTTATTTATTTAATATTGTTTTAGGCTTTCTGCTTGTCTAGCAGTGTCGGACGAACAGGCGGCGCGACTCCCGGTAAAGCATTACTTGGCATCCGCGTAGTGACTGCTTCAGCCGTCGTGCCCGTCGATGGAAGGCCAAGGGAAACTGTCCTGCTGTATCCAGGCAGAACCCTCTCTTTCACCGTGGCTCTAATCAGGTCTCTAATGAAAAACTTCCTCATCTCCCTACTGTTTCCGTTGTGCGTGGTTCTCTTCGTTTTCCGACATAACCGTACCGGATATGATTTACTTTGTGGAGTAATTGTTGTTGAGGAAAATATGTTTCCCCCAAGGAGACATGCCCCTTGAGAATCGAGTTACTTCCTTCACTGTTGTATTCAGAATTTTATGTACTGCTATGCTTTAATGAAGCCTACTTAGGGTTGCCAGATTCTATCAATAATTCTGCTTGACTGCTTATCTAAAAAACCCCTATTAATTTCAACTGGTTCAAAGTCGAAATGGGTTAAGAGTTGCATGGGTGTGATGCAAGATTGAAGAGTAATAGTGAACAGCCAGCGCCCAGGACATGAGACTAAATAAACATATACATCAATATTTTATTGTACTTATAAATACATCTGTCATACATTGTAATTTTTTTCAAATACTACTACCTTCTATATTCTACCCTAGTTCAGCTGCACATTGCGGCTTAGTAATGCAAATATTTTATTACATGCTGCATGACAAAGTATCTATTAATAACTATTATATTTGTATGACTAAATTCCTAAACTTTTCTGAAGCATGTTACGGGATTAACATGGAGATGCTATAATTTCTTTAGTCCAATTATTTCTGCTTGTTGCAAAGTAAAACGAGTTGTATTCTATTAGTAGCCGGGGCACGTGTGAGGTATTTTTTATTATGTTGTTATTTTTAAATACACAATCGCTTGTCTTCGTAATGGACAGGAAAGCGAATTTCGAAAATAAAAAATATTATATTTTAATATTAGAGGTCACATATCATCAAAGATTCTGAACCAAACTGAATGAAGTACGGGTGATTAAGTATCTAGGTACCCTGTTGGCAAATAAAGAAGTGGTCCGCTTTAAACAGTACTATTACTCGTGATTCTGATGGTATGACTTATGTGTGAAGATAGACTTCATTAATTATGAACGTGCGACGATGAACATTTACATAATTAAACTATCGGTGATTTGCTTCATGTGGTAGCGCCCATGAACGACAATCAATCAATTAAGTCTCGACCTCCAAAATACAAGCTTCAAGTCCAAAGTTTACTAACAAAATCCGGCTAGTTGAAATTGGTGAGAGACATGTCAATTGTATGGCTATCGGTGAATTCAATTAGTTTTCCATAATGCCTCCAAAGAAAACATAAAATGGATAGCATAGCAATAAATAATTTATTTTTGGGTTGTAAAGATATATTTTTACTTATCCGGAAAAGTTATTCCTATTATGTTTAGAGTCTACATAACAAAATTATATGTACAGTATATTAATTTAAAGGTTTATGTTTAGAGTTGTTCTTATTTTTTTATATTTCTTTAAAGGTTTTTTCGTATAGATACGCCAATAGGTATAATCAGTTTGATTTTTGTAACTTCGCGGTAAAAATATTACTACTTGCCCAGTTAGTTTTGAAAAGTAAATATATTCAAATCGGTAATTTAAAAGAACATAGGCAGTTTTAGACTATTTCTTCAGTTTTTAAACAACAGAAAGTTGTTTCCCTTTTACTATTCTGTACTTTAGACTAAACAAAACAAATCGGGAGATTTCTTTCTAGTGTGGAACACTGTATTAACTACGTACAGTACCCGATACGACTACGATTGGTCCGTTTCGTGCTCTCTGCAAATCGGAGTGCCGAACGCGCTCGATACGTTAAATCGAGTTTGTCGAAAAAAAACTTGCACTAGGGCTTCTGTTTGTTTTTAACAATTTCGATCTTACGTTACGGGACGTTCCGATCGGTGAAGGGCTCAGAACAGATAGTATACATACATAGGTTCCGTTTATACCGTCAACCTTGTGTTCTATTGTCATTCCACAGCATAGACTTAGAATTTCGCTTACCATTCTAAATCTATGTTCCACAGTTATACATCAACGATTTTAGACTGTTCATATTGGCGGGAATAGAAGTGCTTTGTTAATTGCTGTTTTTATTATCATAGAATATCATGATGTCAATGCAAACAGCTGCCAGTATCAGCTGTATGGATTGATTCTATATTAACTATCTAGGTCTAAAGTAGATATACAATATTAGGTATTGTATTATAAAAGTCGGTGCAAGGCGCGTAGAACGCCCGCCAATGGTCTGCGTCGCACCCTTTTATACATCAAGAAATGTAATGTTTTCAAATCCACTTTCTTCTTATAACTAATAAAATAGTACCTAATATTAAAAATCCTGAGTTACAAAATTGTGATATTTATTTTTGTGTATTATATTGTAAATATTGAATAAAAAATGTAAAAATCAAATATGTGTTTTATTTTTTAGTTGCGACGCAAATTACCGTCCCAGCCGATTGATGTTTTCTTGTCAGGGGATACAGGCGTGAGATATATAACGTTTTTGTATATTCATAGATCATCTAGATCATTATCATAGATCTCTATAACGACTCATTTTATTGAGTCGTTGAGAGAGAATAAAAAATGACTCGTTGAAGAGTTTATTCAGATGACTCAAGATTTACTTAGGTACCTACTGATTTCTATTTTACTGTTGTATAATAGAAAAATGAGCGGATTGAATGTATTGAAGTTTGATACATTTTAAATATTCGACGGTAAAAGAACGACGTGCATTTGATAAGAAATGTTCGACGTCCACTGAACGAGCGTTTTCTGCTTGTGTAAGTCCCTAAGCGATCAGTAGCAGGTCGCCTTTTGGGTTGCCTAATCTGCATATCGCGCCTGAAGATTTTGTTATTGAATATATGAAATATGAAATATACGAATTGTTATATGGTCAATATTTCTTCATTAGTTAGTCGATTACAATAAGACTACATCCCTAAACTTACTAACCAGTTTTTCATTGACTGACGTTTCGTGTACGTTCAGAAATTAAATTGTCATTTGTCAATAATGAAAGATAGAATGTTGTAAAAACATATATTAAAAAGGCATTTTTAAAATATAAAACTACCTGTATCTGTTGTAAGATTTCAAAACATAAATATATTAACGTATTTAAAAAGTTAAATATTTAATATAAATCAAATTAATTTTGCTGAGTTGGCTTGCGCGTCGCACCGTCAGTCTGCCGTAACGTGGCGGCGCTACGCTCGTGTGTGTGCTGCAGGAGTGGCTCAGTGGCTCGAACTGTCATTGTTCATGTAGTTTTCTGTGATAAGAATTACTGTGAAATTATAGTTTAGCGAACTTTACACAATCACGATGTCCGCCTCGGGTGAATTCGGTAATCCTTTACGCAAATTCAAGCTGGTTTTCCTAGGGGAACAGAGCGGTGAGTCGAGGGCGAATTATGGCTCCTCCGTCGTACATTTTTAATATATAGTTTTGAATTTACGATATGTAAGTATAGATTCGTCTAGACTTTATCGAATTACTGACCTACATAGGCCTAGGAAGGCGTAAGTTGCGGGTTATATTGGCGAAAAAGGTATCGTTACTTTGTAGCCGTAACGTCGTCTGCCGCGTCTGTGTGCCGAATTACGTTATGCTGAGATGTAGGTTACACTCTCTGAGTACATTGTGAGCGTTGAACCGCTTCCATAGTATGTTCTCACGCGTATCTGCCGTTATCAATCACTGTATTTGATTAGAAACGAACCGTAGTAATTATATGGTGTACTGACACGCAGATTTGTTTTTTTTTTCAGTGGGGAAGACATCGCTCATCACTAGGTTCATGTATGATAGCTTTGACAACACTTATCAGGTGAGTCATCATGCTCAAAAGACAGTTATAATGTTAGACAGCTACTATGGTCAGAGAAAACTTGATGAAGTTATGTCTGTGTGTCCAGTTATGAATTACATCACTGGTTAGTCATTTAACCTCATGAATATGTATGATGAGAACAATGTTGTATCAGCATAACATCTGAGCAAGGTAATAGTCATAATTTTTGCTCTGAATGAGAAGTGCAATGAAAGTGACTGAGCCTAAAATTGAAAGTATTTTTTTTAGATAACACCAAAAGGTATATATGAGTGAACTTTTGAAAGGTTTTCTTTAAAAGATTTATTGACAATAATCTACAAGTGTATATTGGTCTCTTGACAAGTGTGCCATATTTTGTTTTTGGTTTTATACTTAGGACTACTTGTGTTCTTTATTACCTTTAGTTACCTTGTTGTTACTTAATTAAATATTCAAATAATATGATAGGTACCAATCAGATCACAACAGAAAGTAAAGGTATCATATTCTGTCGTATCATTTTCATCTAAAAATTTCGCTGTTCTTGTGACACTAATATTGTAAGGTTGCAGTTTTTAATCATTAAAGTGATCCTGAAAGACTTATACTAATCAGCATTATCACTATAAAATGTATAACTTTTAATAATGAAGTTAGTCGCCTAGACTGACAAACAATAATTGATTTTCTGTTGACTTGCTAGAAGTTTTTTACATCACTTGATGGCTTAATTAATGCAACTGTTCAGTTGTATTAAGAATATCTTCTAGTATTATTTGTGTCTTTAATCTATCTGGTATAATAGAAAGAATATTATTTTTCAATTACCTCTATTGTTATAACTTCGCTCTGTGAAGTAGCTTGTGTCTGGCCTACTCAGGACTATTAACTGTTACTGTTACTGATAGCCTACATCAACCCACTGCTGGGCAAAGGCCTCCCTCGTGATTTCCAGACCTTTTGGTCTAAAGCCAGTGTAGATCATTCTTTATTTGATTTATCAAGCTGGTCCCGTCATCGCCTTCGTGGTCTGCCGAGACACCTTCTTGCCGTGTCAGGGCTCCATTTAGTGGTTGACTTGGCCCACAGCTCATCATGCATTCGGCAGACATGGCCAGCCCAATCCCACTTTAATTTTTCACCTTTATGAGCTACGCTGACTATCAACTATCAAAGGATTTTTTTTAAATAAAATATGTTTATTCAAAAAATGTTTATACATAGACATAACAGTGAAAACTATAGTAGGCACAAACAAAGTAAAATAGTTGACTTATTCCTTGATTTAATGTAGTTTTTAGCTATTGTGACAGGATTTTCGTCTTATCATTGTATTTTCCATAATCAAACTTGTCAGAACCAGGTATATTATCACAATAAATAATCTTTCCTCCAATTGGATTTAAAAGGCAACATTTTAAATGTGCCAGTCTTTCAAAATAACTTATTTATCATCTCAAAATGATTGTCAAATTGCAGCACCCTAATCAGACCCTAGTTTCTTAGGACTAGAAATAAGTTTAATATCATTAGGATACACAGATAAATATATTATTTTATGGCTGACAATATCTTACTTATGTTTTGTGGTTGTAATCTAACATGATTTAGTACTCATTAACTAACCATTGTAAAAGTATTTACTATCAGTAATACCTACTGATACACTTATTGTATTTATATGTTTAAAGATATTAGAAATATTCCATTGCAAAACTATAAATGTGTTTTTTAATCTAAGTATGGGAACAGGTTACTGAATAATTATGTTAGTGCAGGATAAAATTCAAATAGAGCATGTTGTTTATTTGTGATCAAATTGAAATTATATCATAGGAAAATAAATAGCTGTGACCCTTCCATAATCTAAGCGTGGGCAGGAGTCTAAGGCCGAAATCACTTTGATACCAGACAATACCATATCATATATAATATTTGTATGATCTACAGATAATTGTTTCGGGTCTGGGCGTTTGTGTATGTGAATATATGTGTTTGTAAACGCACCCACGATACAGGAATTATTCCTAGTGTGGGGCAACGTTTTTATTAAGATAAAAAAAAAAAAAAAAAAAAAATACCATACAAGCATATCTAAAAGAACAAAAACTTTAGGCTACATCCCTGTTGCTCTCCCCTAAATCCAGCCCTGTGTGTGGGCACAGCTTACTTTTACACGTATTATGTTAGTGTGGGGTAAACTCCAAATAACTGTACTGTTGCACACTGAACAAGCAGTTCAGTTTTGAACATGTCAAAATCTGCTGTTACATATCGTTCACATAACAGAGTGAATAGTAATCTAAGCACATAATAATTCATATAATATGACCTAACTCTCATTGTTAGTTTAACAAAAAAACTGTCAATTAACAGGCTTGCTCCTTGTCACAGTACTTATACGGCGTGACTGTTATTAACAGGGGCCTGAGCCATCTACAATTCTAAACTAACCTTTTTCTCTTATCAATGGACTTAACTTACTTGTTGCTTTTCTATAATTGAATTGAGATTTTGTTCAATCCTGTTATTAAGCCTGTCTCAAGTAATCAAATTGCGCTAGAGCAAAAATCTAGAATAGGACTATAGTTCTTTTGATTTTAACGACAGAAGTAAAGCCTTATGTTTTAAATTAGAAAAGCTAAGCAAATATAAAAACCTAATAAATTTAGACGGCCAGGGTGATGTTGTTGACGGATTAGAGTGTTTACACTCTAACCCACAACATCACCCTCGGCGTCCGCGCTGGGGACCATTAGACCCAGTTAGTTAGGCCGTTTTATTATTAAGCCGAAATATCGCCCTTATTGTTAATTATATTTAAAAAAGCGATAGTGCAGTTTTGTTATTCAAAGAATAAAACGTAATCTAGGCGGAAATCTAGTAAATAGGTGTGTTTTTAAATAAAAGCATTTCGATTATCTATACCGGCAAAGCTAGGGAGATCAAAACGTAAGATATTTTTTATATTAATTATCTGTAACATAAAAGCGTTATTAGAAATACTTTGTCACTTATTAATCGGAAGTACTTGATTACCTATCGGAAACAATGCTGAGTTTTAACTAGTTGGTAAATGTTTTAGATTTATATCTATTATGTTTATAGGTATGAGTTGTGTCTAGCATACTTTGAAAAAACATAGGCATAATTAAATACACGAACGGTACCACAGAAAAATATATTTTGTAATCAGATAAATTGTTTTGTGTACGATTACATTTATATACCTACCTATAAAGCTGAAACATGCTGTGAATAATGATACAAATAAATCAACTTTTTTAACCTCTACAAAGGTTGTGTGAACATAGAACTGTATCGCTATTATGTAGCCCTTCGTTCAAGATAATATTATTAAATTACTGTCTACTAGACAGCTATTATAATAATGTCTACCGACTACTCTATTGCCGTATAATTGGCCGTCTAGCTATGATAGTGAACCTAAGACAATACTATTATTGAATAAGCATAAAAATATAAGTACGTTTTTTTGTTCAAATTTGTTTCTTTATGTCGCTACTTCGTCAGCAAAGTTTTTTTTTACAGACTGGAAACATGATATTGAAATTGGACCTTTGTAGTAACGAAACAAAGTTAAGGTTACTCCGTCTGAAGATGAGTAGATTCAATCTGATTGTAAAAACTAAACATGAATGGGGTTGAAAAATGACAATATCTTTATGTTGAATTGTGCGGGAAATTATCATGAATCAAAGCAAAGATAGCATAGATTAATTTTAATGATGCAATAAAGCCAACACTTGCTACAGGTGTGCCCATAATGAAGACCAAAAACCGATCGATCAAGAGATTGACGAAAGAAATGCCGACGCCATCTAGTTAAAAAAAGACGCGTAAAAGTGATTGAACAAGCCTAATTGCAAAATAAACATTATTTCATTGATTTAATTTTAAAATCGCATCTTCAGTGCTAAGTATCGAATCCAATATAAGATGAAATAAAATTATTATTTGTTTGTATCGACGCGAAGCCTGTACCAACTATTCGTACATAAGTCTTTTACTTATTAATTTTTATTCGGCAGTTTTTTATTACTATCAGTAAAAGTTGTCTCGACTCAACCATGCGTTGAAAACGCTTACTTTTGCCAACAAGCTGACTCGAAATTTAATTTGTTTGTCTGTGCTATTCTAAAATATAATGTTATTGTTCCTTTTTATATATAATCTTATCGGTACCTATATCTGTCCTTGGACTTTCTCCTTTATCAACCATTATTTGGAATCTAACGGAATCTTTGCACTTGATGACCGCATTGTAGGTCACTAAATTGATGGTTTTAGTACAAGGGCATCTGCTTAGTCTATATATCCAGCCAGTATTTTACTGGTCAGTATACAACGTGGAATTTAAAACGCGAAATCAAAGAGCAACCCCAGCAGTTTTTAAAATATTCGTTCCAGTTGTCGTGATTTATTTGAATTAATTATTGTAAAACATTCGTTCTATGTTTTGTTGTCATTATTTAATTATTCTGATTTATCTCGTAAAGTCTCAAGACTCATCAATGATAACGTTTGAATACCTACGCTATATATAATCACTGGACGTTGGTAAGAGTTATGGCAAAGAAATATTAGCATTTTCCGGTCTCATTTCTCCTGGTTACCGTTACATTTTTCAATTACCTCTTACCTCCTCGGGAAGTGAAGGGCGGGAGTTTTATTAGTAACTGAGGCAAATAGCAATTTTCTCTAATTACCGGGATACATGTAATTTGGATCGAGTTTAATGGGGCTGGGCCAATTAGGCTTCATGGAACGACGCAGTCACTAAACCCGTGGAATACGAATCAGATGGTTAATTTCTAGGTTGTCTATATTTCGTGAGGTTAGACAAAAATTGTCAGTTGGTCACCATGTTTTTTGTGATAATAACTTTCTATGCGATTAACATGCCGAGACTCTGAAACTTCTAATGTTAAACCCATCACTAAAATATACAAATTTATTGTTCTCTAATACATTTTATAATAACCTGAAATTCCGATTACAGAAATATATTTTTGCCGAAAAGTGACCCTGGCACTCGTTTGTTAATTATATTGTATTTTTAAAGTTATACATTCGTTTTGATGACCTTCTTGATACTAGCCGGAATCTTAGAGGAACTTATTACTATCTAACATGAAATATTTTCTTTCTTCAATAATTATTATACGATTATAATCGTCGCTGCGCCTGCCAAGTTCCATATGTGCATTTTTTTAACGAAAAAAAGGTTTCTCCTTTTAAGTAGTTTTTATAATTTGATATAATTTTATAGAGTTGTGTATCTAATAAATGTCTTCAATACTGCATTGTCAGTTTTTTAATGTATTGTTTAAAAAATAATTAGTTTTTTGTTGTTTCCCGAAACCTGAAAAATCACACAAACTTGGCAGGTGCAGTGACGTTATAGAGAGACTTTTGTATGCAAATAAATGTAGAGTCGAGAGTAGAATTCCTCTTCACTTAAATGTAAAATGTTACCTTAAATGTGTATCTAGTTACAAACTTGATACTGGACATTAATGAAAAGATATACAATTATAATAATAATCCCCACTACGTTATTATAATTTTCAAATAAAATTAGTTTTGAATAGATTTATCTCCAGGCATTTGAGTTAAAGTACATGGTTTATCTATACATATAATAAAATTATAACAGGCCGTTGTACATTATAGATATTGGAGAAAAACTAATATGGGGAGTCTTTATTAGAGCAACAGAAGCAAAAACAACAGTTCTTAGAATTTTCGTCTGTCTGTCTGTATGTTTGTACACTCATCACGCAAAAATTACTGCATGGAATTGAATGTAGTTTTCACCGATGTATTGCTAGAGCTATATCTTAAAATGTAGGCTCCATTTTACCGCACGAAAATATCAGATTCTAAATTCCACGTGTACGAAGTCGCGGGCAAAAGCTAGTCAGGAATAAATGGCTAATCGGTCTTATGCAAGTTCATCCACACACATGGAGTTCTCAAGACAGAGCGAACGAAAACCCAATCGTCTACCAGGTGTAACATGTATTTTATTTACAGGGTTTTTAAAATTCATCCACTGACCGTCATAGTGCTACGTGTAAAAAGCTTTAAAACGTTTATTTTTCTACAGGCCACGATCGGTATCGACTTTCTGTCGAAGACTATGTACTTGGAGGACCGCACGGTGCGGCTGCAGCTCTGGGACACGGCTGGGCAGGAGCGGTTCCGATCCCTCATACCTTCCTACATCAGGGACTCCACCGTCGCTGTAGTGGTTTACGATATCACCAGTGAGTATTAATCGCTTACTTAAAGGCTTTATTCTAGATGAAAGACCATTTTACGTTGGATGTCGGGCACAATGCACTGTCGATAATGTAGTTGGAAAGAAATTCATCCAATAAACCTAGATACGTTTGCCTTTTCATCGATCTGTGGATGTAAGATGTCTGGCCTTCACTGGAACACACATGTATCACTTACGTATCGCTCAGCATAAGTTACAATATCGATTTAGTGTGATTGTGATGTGTGTCAACTTATCCTAAAACCAATTAATGTTTACCAAATTTTTTGTCGGTTATAATGGACGGCCTCCATTATCGTATTGCTTTTATAATCAAGCAGCCTATGCATCTAAACGAGATGTTTTAAAACTGGTTTCTCAGTTTAATCTTACTAGAGAGCTCTTTAGATATACGAAAAGAAATTCTTAGTAGAGAAGTTTTTTCTTGAAAAAGTTCAAAGACATAAAATACCGTTCGTGTCCAACTGTGTTACGCGAATTGAATCCCGAGGTAACGATATCTAAAACCCTCGGGTTTCGCTGTCCCGCTCGCATCTGGCTGAAAAATAACTCCATTATATTTTATGGAATTTACACAAAGTATCGGATACGTTGCTATGTGGTCTTCGGGTGTCTCCGGTTAAGAACGGCCGTGTCTTTTTCATTGTATCGTTTTCATCTGCCAGGTTCCATTTTAAACATTGACTTTGGTGGTTGTGGGCTTGTTAGAAATTCTGCCATCCATTTCTTTGTTCATAACAATGCGCTATCTAATGACCTAACTTCTATGCTGGATGACATGCTGACCTCACAACAGTTGCGAGAAGAATTGAAGTGCCGTAGTATTGGAAGACTGGATTATGATAGATGTGGTGCAAATCCAGGGACTGAAAATAATAGCTCATTCGCAGAACGTGTCATTTGACATTGACATTTGGCGTACATTTCAAACCACAATGCCACGATTGACAGAATGTATTGCGTCCTTTGGCTTATATAGCATTTTTTCAACGTGTTTCATAAAACGTTTTGAGCAACTGGGAAATGAAAAGACGCGATTACAGTGATGTTGCACGTAGCGTTGTTCTGAAACGCTGAAAGTGTGCCAATGGCCGCCGGTCATCGCGCCTGAGGTTACAATTTACGCGCGATCGTATTTCAGGTTTACTGTCGTGGGCTTAGCTGGTATACTCATCATTTTATTTGTCAGAGGTATATAACATTTGTAAAACGGCTTCTAGTAAATTGAATTTATTGTTAATCTTTTTTATGTTTTTTCCTTCAGTCGTAAAGTAAACGTTAATATTTTATGAGTAAGCACCTAATTCGAAAATGTGCGTTACACTTTCAAATTTGTGTGTCAATACTGCCACACGATGTAGAGGAATACAAACATTTAGATTTCATAGCGGTCACAATACTATTTGAAATCTTTAATTAAATCAATCGTTCGCGAGAATGGTTAAGCAAATATAGACTTTATAGTGAGGGGTGAACGTTAATATTTGGCAAGAGGGTTGGGTGTCGTCGGTAACAAATATTTGCTCCATGCTAACCCAGGACGAGGCTTGGCCTAGGCCGTTTATGTCTACATGATATATATGAGCCAGATCTAAGTAATGTTCTTTGGTTTTCTAGTTCGATATTTTGTTAGAGCTGTTTATTCTAATTTCTTTAACCCCTTGGACAATGTTCTAAATCATTTTTAGTACCTATTCCATAAGCTTGACTGCTGCTTCATTTATTTTACTGTTGATCTTTTAAATTGCGTTCTTTTTGTTCGGAGACATCAAATGTCGTTGATAGATGATTTTGATGCGTTGTTCAACAGACATTATTTTGTCGTTTCACTCCGCATATGATTGCTTTAAATAAATACACATACATTATCCACGTCAACCTCTTTTGGTAACAGTTTCTCTAATATTGCTGAAAAACACGATCGATTCAAATTTTTTTGCCTACATCGTGATATCGTATGAATATGTAGCTACATACTGTTCAGAGTATGTGTTAACTTTACGTTTCAATATCGATTGAGACTTACAGCTGTCGATTGGCACAAATTTAGTTTCATATTGTTCAAGGTTCGGCTTTAGAATACTTATTATCGGAGGTAATATCGTACGTAAGGTTATTGTGTATAAATTGAATATCATATTTGAGTTTTATACAGTGAATCATGTTTCTGAAAATGTTTTAAAGATAATGTACTGGGCTGCTGTAGTGCAGACAATTAATTAAACATGTCTCGGGCTCGTATTAATAGCTAACTTGCTCGCAGCCTATCTTTGATCGTCGAATAACGTATATATCTTATAGTGTATGGTTGATGATGAGTCATCACCCCAAACATAACATGTCGTTCTTTTTAACGTCGTAAGCAAACCTATGGGATTTATGGTAGGTCTACCACTACAAGACTATTTGGAGTTAGGTAGGTTTCTAGCAGTCCGCCGACGGACAACAATCACTTGTATCTCTAGTCGAATTTTTAATGTGGTAATGATGAGCTGAGCAGCTGGCATGTTGACACAGTTTTTAATACACAATCAAGGTTATTATAATTACTTTACACTTTACAGCACCTAGCTGCCTTCCGGAAGAAGCACGGCTATAAATATTAACGACTTACTCCTTTTTATTGTCTTATTTATTACACAAGGTCTCAACAAAACATTTATTACAGAATTATCATTTCATATCATACAGTAGCGATTAGAATCATGAAAAACAGTTCCATTTATGAGAAAGTTTATTTACATGAGACGAACAAAGGCTGGAAACAGATTATAATATTCCAGCTGTTGCGAATGCTAAGACGAAGATAAGGCGATATAGCCAGCTAATTGCTCGTAAACCTACTGGTTGGGCACGATAAAAAAAAAAGAAATGACGTCAAACGAACTTTTGCATGGATACGAGGCATACGGTCATAGCGTGAGATACAGTTCAGTAGCGTGGCAGCTGCATGACAAAAGGAGATAGCTACCACATCATCGTCATTCGCTTTTGTCGCCTACCGCAGGGCAAAAACCTTTTAACGATAATACGTTCGTATTTTGCTTCGTGCTCCAGGTCTTATGTTATCCAACCATCTAGCGATCCTAGTTCTTACGCTTGGGATAGCTGTAAAGGTGAACATGAGTAACGCGGCAGGTCGATGACATTAGGGAGGGCGCAGGTCATACGATGCGAATAGGGCAAGACCGGGCAAATTCGCCTAAGTGACCTATAGTAAGCACCGTTAGCAGTAGGATCACTGTCCTAAGATTTTGGAATTGAACCTCCTATGTAAATTAGATGGTTTTTGTTTTTGCTGATGAATGGAAGGCGAATGTTTGCGATTTTTTCGAAAGATAGAATGATAGGACTAACTTTTCCTTTAATTAAGAGGATTGACTTTAAGATTTAAATGCAAATACGTGAATTGACACAATTAATTTACATGTATATTCTCAATACATGTGGATAATATAATAAATATCTCGGCGACCGAGCGCCAGCTCGGGACAAAACCTTTTTTACTGATACGATTTTTTACAGAAATGAGACCTATCAAGATCGATTTTTCGCCCCCGAAAGACATAGATATTGTAGATTTCAAACAGATATATATGTATAAATATAGTTCGTATAGGATATATAAATGTGTAAAATTGTCGGGAACAACTATCTAGTAACACTTTCAATCTAAAGCTAGGTCATACAAATTCACCTGCGCACAGGTCTGCCTACACAAATGGCGTCAATACGACTTAATGAGCAAATATAGCCTATACAGCAATAATTGACTGCCGGTGATCTCCAAGTTAGGTGAACACAGTTCATATAAGGCTTCTGTTAAACTGGTTAATGACTATAGCGTAAAATAAATCATAACTTCACTACGACATTGAAACTATGACACATAAGTTGGTGCGAGGTTGGCTGGATAGTTAATTGATTTTAAACTTTAGGTTACTGGAGTTACGATTTGAATTTAGTGTTTTGATAACATATGTATGCACTGATGTGTGGTATAACTTCTAAAGCAGGTCGTCATAGAGACAATTTAACGTGAGCTATTGTTGGACTGGCTTGATTATTGAGAGGAAGTGAATTCAAAAGTACTATTATTATTATCTATTCTGTGGTTCAGATACTACACGTAGATCTAATATGGTGTCTAAGGATTTTCTTATTATTCAAATGCTTATTTTCAAGACTGCTCAAATAAATCCATTCATAATATAAATGCTTTAAATGCAAGGAAATCTTACTTATAACTTTAAGTAGCTGTTGCTCGCGATTTCGTCTGTGTGTATTTTGTATTTACTGTCTAATTAGTGTTTTGCTGTAATAGTAAAAATAATATATATCCTTCTCCAGGACCCAGGCTACCTTTTTGGAAAAAAATCATAACTGTCAGTTCATTGGTTTAGTCTCGATGAGGTAACAAACATAAAGAGCTACTTTCACATTTATAATAATGTGGATGCGCAAGGTTGGATGTATTGTTGTCAGTCATTAAGCTGAACAGGCTTGCACATAGAGTCTTGACTTTTTAAAAGAGCCTGCAAAGGCCAAGTTGAAATAAAAATCTTTGACTTCGATTTTCTTAAATAACATTTTGAATGTGTCCGGGTACAGTGGACATTTAAGAATATTTCACGTGGCATCCGCGGGTACGTTTCGTTGACTGTTAGTCCTTTAATGTTAGGTACTATAACATATTTTCTTCATCATCGACAGATGCAAACTCATTCCACCAAACATCGAAATGGATCGATGACGTGCGCACGGAGCGCGGGTCGGACGTCATCATCATGTTGGTGGGCAACAAGACGGACTTGTCGGATAAGCGGCAGGTGTCCACGGAGGACGGCGACAGGAAGGCCAAGGAGCTCAACGTCATGTTCATCGAGACCAGCGCTAAAGCAGGATACAATGTTAAACAGGTAATTCTATAATAATAATTGAACTTATTACTGTTCCACACGGCACAAGCCTCTTGCAACGCAGGTTAAGTTTTAGGTTCTATAATCACGCTGGCCTGTGAACTTTTTGGAGCACTACCAGGTGTGCAGGTTTCTTCACGAAGACAGTAAACTACAACTGATGTTGCCATTTTAACAATCTAATAATAAATGCTACAGTATTATTTTTGTCTGTATTCTATTCCTATATACGCAAAATCGGTAGAAAAATAACGTATAGATAATTTTTGCTACCTTCATCTGATTTTCACCTCGTTAAGTCATATCTGATAGCAATCACTGATCGCCAGACACCCGCCAGACAGGCAACCTTAATCTAATCATTAACTCATCAGTTAAACCCAATGTTGAAGGTATAAATGGGTAGTTAGGTGTTAACGAGGGTACATCGCGTTCCTCCAATATTGACGTCAGCGGATCAATACAGGCCATATAAATCGACCTCTGCCTTGCTTGTGGCCTCGTGGAAGAAAGCACACAGTTAAATTCTTTATTACTGCTATACGGGCGCTTCATTCGAGTTCGAGTACGACTGCAGATGGCAACCCAGGGCGGGTTTGCGCAATGGTGCACTTCTGTAATGTTCATCACTACATATTATAAAACAAAGTCCCCCGCCGCGTCTGTCTGTCTGTTCGCGATAAACTCAAAAACTACTGAACGGATTTTCATGCGGTTTTCACTAATATACAGAGTGATTCAGGAGTAAGGTTTAGGTGTATAATTCGTTAAGGTTTTGTGTAAATTGGCTGAAATATGACGATGATAATTGAGGATGTCGGAAAAAATCATGCCGAGGAAGCTTTACTGGCGTGCGCCGAGTAAATGCTCGACGTAACAGGCTGATATGACGCTACGACAGAAAAAAATGAAGGCGTATGTATATGCTCTGCTAACCGTGCGAAGCCGGGGCGGGTCGCTAGTTCAATATAAAACAATGTAAACAAATAATTAGTAATTAAGAATATTCACATTCAGAAGTTAAAAATAACAGACCAATCAGAAAATGACCATATTAGTTTGTTTATAGTTTTTTTTAATTCTATTGAATTATACTTGCGAGCTCTAAATGTTAAAACAAAATGGTCTTCTATAACGTAAATAAGATTTCCAAGTTCAGACGAAATCTAAGCTGTAGTCGTAAATATCTGATTAAATCCAGAACATTAAAAATGCCCTTTCGGAGGTCAACGACTGCTCCGGGATCCTAGTAAAGCCAGTATCGTAAAGTGTAGTCTATTCGTATGAACAAGCAGCATTATTTAAGACTATAGAGGACATTTTTGTCGTATTATATCTGAGTAGTGTCTGGCAGTTTGCCCGTATCCTATTGTAACTAACGTTTTAGTTTTTTTTTTTAAATGAATTGAAAATCGATTATAGAAATAGTATACATATACGACCTTATGAATGAATTATAGACTTTGAAAAAGTCTTGTTGAAAGCTCTGAAAAACAGAAGATTTTTTTGACAATAGAACAAGGTTTTGCCTACTTCGAATAACGATTTTGTATAAACATAATGTACATAGTACCACGCCTGTTTTCTTCGAAGGGTTAAATAGAGATATACTATCCTACAACCACATTTTGACGATGCCGTTATTGAGTCCCATGTAATAAGGACGAGCTTATTGTCATTTACCGGGCATAATCCCAAACTGAAAAAGAATACGTCCATACAGAATAACCATATAATACTTAAGAATCAAACCCAAACCTCACATAAGATCCACGGTTAGTGCCACTGAACCATTGGGATTTTTTCAAATATTAATCAGGCCTTAATTAAATTTACAATAATTTTGTATGATTTCCTACATAGTCTGACGTAATCCTAATGTATTCCAGTTGTTCCGGCGAGTGGCGGCCGCGCTGCCCGGCATGGATTCCGCCGAGAACAAGCCACCGGAAGACAGTATCCTTTACCAAATACATTATACTACCAATCATACGAGTATACACGGGACGGACCGCGCCATACGAAAGCGTTTCGAAGTGACGGATACGGCATGCCTTGGTTTTGTTGCATGTTGGCATTGGGAAGATATAAGGGTATAAAGAATTGCGGTGCGCTCTGTCCCTGTTGAGTGTTGTTACAAAACTATTGCAACAAAATATACCACCGTTGTTGTAGAAGAAGCTCTAACAGTTTGCAGGTCAAATTTCGTCAAAGATCAAAAAAGTATCTATTTACTTGCTTTTTATAATATAAATTATCACATTCAGTAACAATAATTATGATTTCATGAAACCATGAAAATAATTAAAGTCCAAACTGTAAGGGCTCTTCTTATAACTGAAATATAATAATGTGCGCCAACCTTTAAATTGGATACGAATGAAGAACTAATGTTTTTTAACTCACTGAAGACTCCACGCTCGTTCATACACGCACGTATATATGACGTATTTATGTAATATATTTAGTGTACACGATTCATATTTTGCTAGAATATGTTTTTGTTCGGACGACATCGACAGGACATTGCATTGGCGGAAATGTTTGAATTAATTTATTGTTATACTGTGTGGAACCAGCCGCGATTTGTCTATGAATAGCGTATGATAATATTGTTGATTTGAATTTATAAGTTAATGTCACAGAATAGTATTTTTTTTTTGTAAATCTTTTTCTTAGAGACGTTTCTTGAATTTAGTTCAACTTAATATCGAAAATTAATTTCCGTAATTATTTTGTAAAATATTCTTGTAGGGTTTACAAAAGGCGATTTATTTGAGTATAAAAATATTATCAGCAGCAGATCTACCTATGAATTAGTCCTTATTTAACGCCTTAAAGCTGCACTTAAACTGTGTGTACAGAAAAAATCGACATGAATCCGCAACGTGGACAGATCAAATGATTATAATACATCTACACATAATACACCAAATAAGAAGCTGGTTAAAAAAAAATCTTGAACAAAGTGCCATTTTAAATAAGGTCGCGCTGCTGATTTCACACATAATGTACGTTTGTTGACGTTCCACATAGTGACGTGTGCCGGACGAGTCTGTGTACGGTGGTGGTTACAAACACATAACAGTCTAACGTCTGTGTTGTAAGTAAACTTAACGTTACTAATATTATATGTTTCTCTGTATCTGTACTTCCATCTACTTGTCTATAGTCTATACTATACTATACTATAGCATCGCTCGGTTAGGCCACAGATTACATATTATACAGATGTTCCACTTCCGACGATTCAGTCGTGAAATTCCTTCCGAATTTATTTTAAAAGAGCGATGCGTGCTTTCAATTTCTTGAGCTGAATGACGGATTAAGAAAGTCGAGCATCTGTAGAGTGTGTGATCTGTGGCTGGGCCCTTTTCAAACACACAGATTTCCGAAAACAAGTGAATATTTAGTTGAAACTGCGTGTGAAAAGGCCCGATATATTATACGTTTATATTTATTCAATATAACATCGCTTTATAACCATGCTTATTTCTAACATAATGTACAGTCGGCAACACACGTGCTTAACGTATCAGAAACTATTAATATTGAAATAATTTCGGCATAAGAAATTATTATTACTATCATAATATGGTTAATTAAGGTTTAACAGCAAGCGACCAGGTTTTCAAATGCTTGTATTTCTTCATTCTTTTGCAAAAGATAAATTCACATGAAATAAATGTTCAACCAATCAGATCAACTTGAGCGACTTCCTAATCGGTCGTGATAAATCGTAAAAGCGTTTTGACCAGTACAATCGCTTCTAGCGATATTACCGTTCGTTTTTCTATTTCGACCTACACTATATAATTTTTAATTTTATATGTCGGTAATAAATAATCTACATACTCTACTCGCACATTTTCTGTGTTGCTGACTGTACAATGCTTATATCTATATTTGAGTTGCTGTTTTTCTTATAATTTGCGCTTCGTAGGATTACTTTAATGATAAAAAAAAACATTAGTTTTATTACTCAGAAACAGCATGTCGATTGGGAATGCATGTTCTGGAAAAATATTGTTACAATACTTTTTAAATTGGGTTTTACATTGACATTGTTTCTAAGTGAAACTACTTGCTGTTGGCGTTTCAATTTCTGTATTCTTTGATAACCTCTTTTTGTCCTACGAGCCCAATGTTTTGGAGTTGTCTTCGTCTGACGGTGTTTTGGGTTATTCTGAAGCACCTCTTAGCTTTAGTGAAGCCCGAAACATTGTGCTCGTGGAATGAATTATATTGAATCTGAAAGGTGTCGGTAAACTTAAGGGGGATACTTCAAGGAACAGTTAAGTTAGTTCTAAGTTGTATAAAAAATTAAAGGTTTGCCTAAAATAACGTAGACTGACAAAGTTACCATCTGAAAACAGTCCTTTTCGGAGTTTTTAAATGAAGGCATCTAGCCTTCGTTTGAACAGATAGGGTTGAGGTTGTTGAGAGTTCAATATGGCCTGAAAGAGTAGACGTATGTTTCGTATAATTTGGTCAGATGGTTATAGGTGGCGTAAATTTAAGTGTAAATGCTTTAAAAATATGTTAATATGCGTGGTAGTTGACTATTTTGGTGACGTCAGTGTATGTTTCTTGTCTGTCTCGTGGCCGTAGAAGTAACCGGAACGCATGTAACGAATGTACGTGGATACCAGTTTACGTGATGTCTCTTTGAAGGATATATCCGAAAAGTCAGTGTGTGTTATGTATGTCAGGGACGTTGAAGCAAACGGAACGTGTGAGATATATGATAGATAGAGCTGATTGTTTGATTTTGAATCCAGGGACTGTTAATAAAAAACAAATAAAAGTTTACTGACACCTCGCTTCCCTCCAACTTGTATCGTAGTACCGTTTTATTTTCCTTAATCTGATTGTACAGTGCACGAGGTGATTCTGAGACAAGCGCCCGGGGACAACAAGGAGCCGGACAGCGGGTGTGCGTGCTAGTGCCCCCGACCTCGCAGCCACCGGTCGGACATCCTACCTGCGCACTGACGTCCGACTAGCGAACCGACCCTTAGATTGCGGCGTATATCCTAACTGTTATGCGCACCAGACTGCATATCCGAGTACTTTGAGCGCTAAGGTAGATGACGTCACTTGGTATTAGGCCAGATAGGTTGACCTGATTTCCCTCCTAACTTAAAAGGTATTTCTCAGGGCCTTTAAAAGAGAATAGCAATCAAACAGTTTATAGTAGTTTAATTAATATTTTTACTACCAAACATCTGAGTGTAAAAAGTTTGCGTCTTTATAGACAAATATACGCCGCAATCAGTCGGGGCCATAGCAAGCGACGGCGGCAGTGTACGAACCGATCTGATACGTGCTAGCGTGCTTTTGTGTGTTTGTCTCCAGTGATATTAGATTTAATGTACATTCACTTAGTTCTGAATTATAACAAATTAAGGCATAATATTTATATATGACTTCCACTGTTTTATATAGACCTGCGTATTTTTTAATTAGTCCAAACATTGCCATATGTATGTACTTAAGGGTGGGTTGTTTCATGATTAAGTTCATGACAGTTGAAATTAGTAGGCGCAGTTGTAGTAGCAAGGCTTTCGTGCATTGACGCTTGTTAGTGCCATATTTCACGTTAACGTGTCTGTAACAATAAGATGATGCATCCCGCCCTTAATAAGTCTTACCTTTTGTCCTACGTGAGCGGCAAATGCTTCAACGATATACGGCGTGAAACAAATATATGTTAAAGCTACCTACAATAAGTATTCCGCAGTCACTTTAGTAAACAGGGTGTGTCACAGTTAAAATGTATTGTTCCACAATTTCGATTTGGTCTCTTTAAGTGATTTCGAATCGCGTCGCTTCCTCACCTAGGACAAAGGGTTAGTCTTGAGCTGATATGTGCTGTTGCAAGGTCTATTTACAACAGTAATGTGCTAATTTGACTACGCATTTACACAAAAGCACTATGTATTAGCCGCACTAGGAAAATGAGTACTTATGTGGGAATTTATTTAATCACGCTCGGCGCCTCATATTTGTGAACGCTGAAACTAGCTAAGTAGACCTTTTTCGAACTATAGTTCAGGTAATTAAAACGTTTACTATGCAAGCTTTGATCTGATATGATAGGAACGCTAGACGACATTGTTAAAATAAATTTATACCAAGGCCTTAGATAACTTGATTAGCAATCGAGCAATAAATTCCTCTAGTATTTGTGGCACAGAATGTGAGAATTTAAATTCCCCCATTGTTTTATCCCTTTGATAATATAATGATACGATTATATTCTAAGCAAGTTTTTTATATTTAAGTTCGTATGAGACTGAGCTACACACGCGCCCTCTACTGTCACCAATTTCAAAACTTGGAAACTATAGTTTGGGTTGAAGGCAAAATTTCTTATACGAAACTGAACTGACATGAATATTGTTACTGAGAGAATTAAAGTGTTTATTATGATGGATACATTGGGGGTTTGTAATCGTAACGTCATATATGACACCGCGTCACTAAAGTGGTACTGTAAAGTACTGAAATCGAAGTGGTAAAAGAGTGTGACCTTGTATGTTCGCCGCATATGAACAAATTATGAGTATTTTAGCACATATTACAGAACAAGAAAAAAATGTACCGTATTTGCACAGATTTAAGTTTAATTTATATTGCATTGCTGAGACAGCAATATGCGTCCCAGTAGTAAAATTAGATAGATAAAATGGATAGATATTCGTGTATTATTTCGATTTCAGTGAGCAAGACATACTTCTCTAAAATTTTTGTAAAATAAAAGACATTCTAGGTATTTTATTTATTGTCCTGTCTTAAGGTGACGTGGTGGCCGGCATATATTTTAACGTTACGATTGCACGTCGCCGTTTGATTTTACGATATTAGAGCTGCTCTGTATTTGTACATAGCATGTGGCCGCGAGACTCCGGAACATCTTTATCTTAAAAATCAGGGTTCCTAACATTTCGATCGGTAAGAATATTATCTTCACACTCCAATTTATTTATCGATATCGATACGTTGCGATTGTAAATCGTTTTAAATCTTCGATGTAGGTAGATAAGTTATTATCTAAGGATTCGGAGTTCCGCGGCCTCTATACATTAGTATTATTTATTTACTTAGTGCTTAAGTGCATATACTTATGATTCTTATATATAAAACGATTTTAGTGAGATTTTCACAGCTAGCTTTCATGTTTTTATGAATACCGATAATCTTTAAATAAATTGGTATAACACTACTTTATAAATGTATCATTCCAATGTGCTTTGTTAATGATATAATCAATACATACTAGTAATATACATAATTATTATTTAACGTTTGGCCTCATAAAGGATATTTAATAACTTTAATGCTTATTTATAATTATTATAAATTATTTTTATAATTTATTGTAGGTGCAATATTTTTGTACGGTTCTATTAAAGCAGCTGATGATTACAAGAACAAGATCATTCGACTGTGTATTGCGCGTACAGGAGTTACTTGAATGAAAATATATTAATATTAGTACTGTTTCCATATAAACTTTTTGACCGCCATACGTCGAACTGAATACGCGCCAAATACAACGGCGGCCTAAATGAAGCAAAATGAGCAATTCTTATAATCGCGGGCTCGATTAATGCATTTTGGTTTATGGATGATATTTTTCCGAAACATAGAAGCTTCCTCCGAGTCATGTGTCACGCCACAAATAATCCTAAAGATATACGATGTGAAATCTAGCTGAAACGCGTCGGAATAATTTTTATTTTCAATCATACAGTCGAAATGTTCTTGTTGGTTGTAGACCATACTCACTCGCATATATTCTGTAGAAGCGATCGCTAAGTGTAAAGCCGCGGGTGCACTCAATATTTCAATGTTGTATTACGAGCCTACTTTATTGAAAAGTTATTAATAAAATCTAATTCAATCACTTGCTGTTAGTGTTTAACATAATCTATAATATTTTTTACATATCAGTAAGGCCTAGCACAAATATTTTGTGTAGTAATCGTATCGATATTGAATCGAAACAACTGTCCTACAAGATATTGCTTTAATCTTATGCGACTAGCACAATTTAATAAAAAAAAGCGCAAACCGAGTATTTCCAATTTTAAATTCGCTCCCGTCAACGATACATTTACTTTACTAGACGTCAAAACATTCGTGCTAGGACTACCGAACTTTGTCAGGTAAAACAACAGAAACATGCGCATATTTGGTTTTTTTTTTTCGTAAAAAATAACAAACAGGCTCTGTATTCATATCTTCGACGTATTGAGTGCAGACCACGGTAGATGTATTTGTCTTGAAATTGTAAATACCATATCACGCTGGTTTATTTTGAATATAATATTTAAAACACTAAACATGTTTTATTTTGTCGATTTTCTCACGAAAACTCAAATACTGGATCTAGTAAACGCTTTTCAAGGAATATTTATAAAAAATCTGACCATTCTATAGTCCGTGGCTTCACACAGGTCTTTAAAAGAGCTAAATATAGGCATTGTTTGTACTATGCCATTCACGTCGTGTTTTGTTAAGGTTAAACTTGTCAATGTTCATCGTTACTAAAAGAACTTGAAGTTATATAATTCGGTTCAAAAAACGTGTAAGGTAGGTGCATATAAAGCTAGATAGTTGAACGAATCGCCATAACGTAATGTTTGGTAAATAATCCAGTGATGGCAGTGTTCTTATACGAGCTTAATTCTATTAAATCAATCAGAATCTGAAAATCAAAGAAAATAAATGATTGAAAGTTTAATTAAGTGCAGCTAGGCACAGGGGCGTCAAGAACGTTGGGGAATAAATTACAAAACAATATAACAAAAACTAGAAAACTCCTTCAGAACCAAAATTCCTTCTTCTTCTAATAAAACTCTCTCGAAAGCAAATATGATCATAATCGCTGGCTAGATGATATCCTTAACTCAGGCATCAGCGGTGGACCTGCAGACGCAGTCTCCCATGGGATCGGAGCAGGAAGGCAACGAGAGCGGCTGCGTGTGCTGAGCGACTGGCACCCCACACACACCCCCGCTGACCCCGCACCGCTTCACGCACAAATATCAAGTATCGATACATCGGACACACACTATCGATACATTCTACGATACGAAATATTTTACGTATCTACTGTATTTTTTTATTTATATTTAAAAAATGAACCGATGAGAGAATTATTTTAAATATAGAACGCGCAACGTGTAGAAATGGCATGTGACTTTATCACCGATGTACTAGATAATAAAGCAATTTAAAGCGAGAAATATGTTTCTAAAGCTGTCTCCGAGTGTAATAAAAAATTGACAGACTCGTATTTTCTGCTTTCGCCCAAGTAAATGTGATTGCTGTATTTTTTACGGAATCCCGCATCTAGTACTTAGTCTTTACTATTTCTATAATTTATTAATGACTTCCAAAATTACAGTGATGATGTCTTTCCAAACATTTCTAATATTTTAAGAAAAAAATCTGTTAATGATGAGATATTTATTATGTTTACTGACGCTGTAATTACTTTAATAATGCACTTCTAGTTATTTTCAATAAAATATAAATGTTTAAAAGGTGCAGAGGGCCTTTCCCAACGCGATAATTTAATCGTACGCATAAACGATGGCTAACTCATCAAAATGAGTCACCGACCTTTGGTGTCCTCACCAACGTTATTTCTCTAGCATCGTATCGGAACCGCTTATGCTGTAGTAGAAAGATTAGCCAGTCTGCAATGGTGGTAGCGAGGCTGACTACCCAGGGTGAGTGCCACAACATTGGAATTCCGCAGGCTGTTTTAAGTCATTTAGAAGGCCACGTAGATGCATTTTCTACGTCCATAAATTCAAGACTATAATCAAACAGTCAATATCAAATAGGTTAAAAACACAATAGAACCGGGGAATTGTAACATTTGTCAAGTGTTTTGTACGTAGCGCATAGGTACTCTATGTGGCCTGTTTCGATATTACATTTACAAAGCGAGGTAGGATGTTTATATAGTCCGACAATCGTTTGGAAAGGTTCTCTCTCAAGGATTCGGATCTGTTACTTTATACACACAAAACGTAATAATTACGACGAAATCTGCATTTAATGCTGTTAATTTTTAACGGTAGAACGTGGCTTCGTTTCAGGTCCTAAAGTTATGATGGTATGTTATATACTATACTTCCTTAAAGGGCTTTAAGATATGCTCGCTTATGACGACAAGTCCTGATCGACAAATTAGAGAGTAAAAATATATTTGCGATCGTCAAATGCGAGCAGATTTGTGGGCATCTTTAAATATTATTTAGGTATTAATAAGTTTACAAGCTGTTTGTCTGAGACGGGGATCGTGGAGGGTAACTATCGTAGCATCGATGGTATGTAAAGCAATGTTGGAAGAAAGTGTGGGCTTCACTCGTTTCGATTCATGTTAGTTCTGACGTCTTATGGATTTGGAGCAAATTTTATTAAGTAATTTATTGAATGAATGAAGTATGATCTAAATAATTTTCACGACGTTCTCGTTCCTCTAGCCAGGTCCTTTTCGACTAAGTTTTTCTTTGCAAGGTTATACTTATTTCAATATTTTTCTGGGTTATGGGCCTCCAAAAATAGTTGGCCATGTCTCATAATCTGTCCGATGCAACGCGCTCATGAAAATTGCACCAAGTCCAATGTCTTTTGTATGTTGTACATAAAGTATTGTATTTGTTTATTTATAATGAATGTGTTTAAATATATTTGTCATTTCAAAGGATCCTTTTAATAATACTTATAAAATTACATACAGTCAATGCCAGCGAATAGTATAATGTATTATCGTGACATCAAAGGATAGGTAGTCAGTAGACAGTACCTGCCTTCGTTCTAGGCTTTCAAAGAACATGTATTGAGCAATACTACGTTACTTGTACATAGGTAACTCAGATACACAATAATAGATATTTATATATAAAGTAATACCACACTGGCATGCTTCGTCTTTAATTACATTCGATTGTGACAAATTGTTAAATTTGTCGCGTTCGACGCTCATTACAGATTATCACGCAATGTTATGTATTACCTACTAACAAATTTTGTAATATCGAAAAGACTTGGAAATTGAAACAGGCAGTTGGAAGCGGGACATTTTAGAGAAGTGATACGTTCAGACGATACTAAAACATCTGGGACATTATATGAATTTGTCGTGTAAATAAAGATGTCTGATTTAGAATGAAGTTCAGCCGTGGTAACGACTAGAGTAGCGTTAGTTGTCTTTAAAATAGTGGACTCAAATCGATGAGTGTCATTGTGAAAGCCAGGCCAGGCCCTTAAATGTAAAGCGTTCTGAACATCGTACTAAACAGCGCTTTCATCTGAGATACTCCCAAAATATAATCGTCCCTAATTGAATGTCCTGCGTCTAAATAAGGCCTTAGTGTTAGCTAGTGTACGTTCGCCCGTTCAGGCGCGGCTAATCTTGATACCTTCTCATATAGTATTGTAAGGAATTTCATAAACAAATGTTTAAATAACGCTATTTTTTATTTTTAAGCACAACTTGTGTACGTTTCAGTATTCTTAGTGTGTATGTTTTGGCAGAGGAAACGTTGGAAACGGTTGCATTTCAATATACATTTAGGTACTCTAAGTATTCACCATTCCTTATCTATATTATCATATGAATACATATGGGCATACCCAGCTACTGGTATATCGCTACTTAGGTAGACCGACATAGTTTAAGCAGCTACATGTATGGGAACTATGGGAAGCAAGGCTCGGGGTTGGTAGGCCAGGTTGGAGATAAGGGAGGGTGCACATGGTTACGCCCATGCGAAATTGTCAAATGTATGTATGTGCGTACCGGTGACATGATGTGATAAACGGCTTTGAAAATATTTAAAAATGTTGATGTAGCACGCACACAAAATCTTCTGACAACAAACTATAAGTCATCAAAAAGTAATCGTGAATAATGTATGAATTATGGTAGAACTTTTGATAAAACTTCACGTAAAGGTGCTTACAGATTTGCTCGATATTGTGTATCCAAATCCATGCATAAGACATAGAATAACACTGGAATAAGGGTATCCATACTTTTGCTGATCGCATGACTCGGTCGACTAAACGCACAAATTTGTAGGCACCGTGTGCAGTTTTGAAGCGTTTGCGATTTCTTGAAGCTCAGGAATATAATGTGTCGAAAATAATGCTGTGATTAGCTTCGTACAGTCATCAACTATGAAAATGTACCAGCACACGTTAGCCCTTAGACATAATCATTTGCTAAAAAAATATATTTGATCTCAAATTTTTCTTGAAAACACATGTAATTATGTCAACACTCGTGAAAACTGTGAATAGCGTAATCATATTATCGTTACATACAGTTTCTCAGTTACCACATGACCAGAGATCAGATATTCGGATGCAAATTTACGTAAAGTTAATAATTTGGATATGAAATTATGGAAACATCTTTAAAAAAAAAAAATGGAATCACTTCTCGGGACCTCGGCTATGGTTTAGCCACTGAAATCTGACATATCTCTATGTTATTATAATCAGAACACTAAAATTGTCGATTCCGGAATCGCGGGATTTTTTCGATACGAAAGTGCATTCCGTAATATAGCCAACACCACCAACTTTAGGTAAATATGCATTCGATTATCCATAGCTGAATTCAATTAAAACTAAAGGATATATTTGTTTCATAAAATCTACATGATAAAACCCCAACCTGGTTGGTAAAACTCTACGACTATTTAATAAAAACCTATTTTATATTCAGCCATTTCTTTTTAAACTGGCGGTAAAGCTATAAAGATTATTTACGACTATCACACGAGTGACACAATGTTTTAATCAATTGTTTATTTATGTTTAGTTCTTGTTGTCAACGTTCCTGTTTTCCTGTGATGTCATAGTCATATAAATAATTGTGATCGCCAGACTGTTCTGAGGGGATAAACTGCTGTTTTGTAATAACTAACCGAAATATAGCTCAATTTTTATTCCGTAATAGGGGTGTCGGGACTTTTTGCCTGATATTTATAAATGTTGCTGGATTTGGATTTAATGTATCTTAATTAATAAGTTCAATAAACAGTGCAACTATTCTGAAAAGACTGGTATTATTATTATTATTGTAAAGTAGGTACTTAATTATTAACGCGAATTAAATGCATTAAAATTTGACATTTATGGAAGGTACCGGTGTTGTAGAATATAATTTACGCAATACTATGTGCTCTTATCACAAGAAGTGTTCATATGTATTAATTAATTAAATAAACCGTTCTCAATCACATGAAGTTGAAAATCAAATGAAGGCAGGAATTCCCCGGTCAACGTTGGGTCATTTGAACGGACAACTTATAAATTTGTGTGAAGGTGATTGGTCCTGGAATCCAACCTTGCAACATTTATATTTAAAGGGTTAATAATATAAACACTATTTTACATAAGTAGGTAACTTGGCTTAAGCTAACTCATGAAACAAGAATTTGTACTTTTATTAGACTTCATATCGATCGCAATGTGGTTTAAAATATGCTTTATTGCCGTTTAGAAGAATTTTTGTTTTGTAAAAAAAAAAAAACTAAAAATTAGCATGATGTTCTAAATATTAAATGCGTTTTGATTACATACAATAAGATTTTGTTTAATTTATTCCCTGCATCACCTGATTCTTTAAATCTTTTTTAAATACTTGTCTCTGTAAATAATTGCTGTGTCGTGAGTGCGTCTACAAACAAAAACATTCAGAACATATAAATAATTGTTCCGTGCGGGAATCGAAACCGTGAGATGTAGCGCAACAGTCGATCGCGATTGCGTCACCCGTGCCAAAATCCACAGTAACAAGCGAGAATGCTGAATACAGGCAGTGGCGACGAACCGGACGATGAACTACCTACTATAGATTGAAATAAAGGTGTATCATCATCAGCCAGAAGACGTCCACTGCTGAACGAAGGCCTCCCCCTTAGACCATCACATCGAACGACATTCCGCCGCTTGCATCCGTCGGTTACCCGCGACTTTCACAATGTCGTCGGTCCACCTAGTAGGAGGCCTTCCAACGCTGCGTCTTCCGGTTCGTGGTCGACCTCTAATGTGATATTAGGTACGAGAATTCTAGAAAACGTAAGCGAAAGATTAATCCCAATTTTTAATTCGATATTCCTACCCAAATTCAAGATGATCTCCAATCGCGCCCAGGTACACAGTAAACACAAAATAATGTTGGCGATGTCATCACATTGTGTTAGAGCACTGTTTGCATATTATGACCTGATAAAAAGAAATGTCATTTTATTTCATCAAAATTTCATAGATGCGAATTGCACAACTATATTGCGAAGTTAGTAACTACACAACGTCGCTGCGCCTGCCAAGTACCAAATGTGCATTTTTGACAAAAAAAAAATCTCCAAGAATCTGTAAAAATCTCTGTAATAAGTAGTGTTTATTATTTGATATAATTTTATAGAGCCGTGTATCTAATGAATGTCTTCAATACTACAGAGGGTCCTAAGTTTGTATGAAAAATCTTTCTATCCAGGCAAGACTATTATATATAAAAAAGAAACACCTTTCATTAAATGAAAATAGGGACACATTGTCAGTTTTTTTGTTTAATATATTGGTTAAAAAATAATTAGTTTTATGTTGTTTCCCGAAACCTATCAAAAATCACAAATGGAACTTGGCAGGCGCAGCGACGATAATTAATTGGACTTCCAAAAAAACTCACCCGATTTTTCTAATGGTTCACGAATTAAACCCGACCAACCCGAGTGATGAAAAATATTGTGTCTCGTTGCCGGGCACGGCGTGTGTCTTTATGAATAATTATTGATAATGAACGTTCGCAATTCGACGAGTTTAAAATATGGATGTTATCGAAATTTGTGACCCAGTTTCAAATACTGAATCAGCCGCTGGACCGACCCCAACAATCTTTCTCTCTAGTATCTTGTACCTATTAGTGTTCCATATATATATTTCGCAATTGGCAATCCCAACCGACTTGTCGTTAACTCGAAACTCCCGAAGATCAACTTGGTTATACTACGTTTTGTCACGGTACATCACCGTCGGCGTCGGTCGGCACAGATAGGCAATCATTACACCATGAGTCATACTCATTCTCTCGTAAAATTACCAAAGATCGAACCGAGCGGCGTACTCTCGTACACGGTTTAGATAGCTGAACCAACGGAACGTAAAAAAAAATACTAGGTGAAAATAATATTTTACCAGTCTAGAAATGTGACATGGTGGACAAGAAAAAACTCTGAGATTAGATGACGTGTGATACAGATAAATGAAAAAAAAAAGACATGGCGCTAACCCTTTATAATATGGGATAAGTGATAATCATTACTAGTCTAGAAATCTAGATTAAACCTCAAAAATGTCTCTTTATATCTAAGTAGGTACGTATAAAATACGTATCTTTACAGTCAGGATTAAGTATTAACTATGTCAGATACGTAATAATGGGCTCATTTGACGTGGTACTTGTAGGTTTAGGTACCAAGTTTTTAATTAAACATAAACAACAAGTACACTAGGTACCTCTACTATTCAATGTCGACAGTTTTGCAAATCAGAAGTGGAAATGATCATGCGTGTGGTAAAGATAGGTACTGTTTTGTGTTTACTCGTAGTAAGTATTAATGTTGTGAAATGTTATACAAGACACCTGTAAATGTGAGACATTTGGTCTTATCATATTTTCTAAAATATATAGTGAGTAAGAGCGCGGCCATTTGACTGTGAAGGACTTGGGGAGAACTCGTTATTTATTTATGAGCGGTTTTATTAAGACGGAGAAAGAGGAGCATGCGTCTCAGGTTTGAGGGTCACAGTTTTCCGTTATGATTTTTTTAAACATTGACCCACACTTGTAATAATTCTTGTAGCGTGCGTGCGTTTACAAACACAAATATTCATATGGACATACACCTAGACCCGAAACAACTATCTATAGATCGTACAAATAATTGTTCCTGGCGTGAATCGAACCCGCGACACGTAGCGCAACAGTCTCAACACGCTCAACCACTGCGCCAATCGTGTCGTCAAATTCAGATATTCAAATTACAAGCGAATTGTCTTGGCGGCATCGGCAAGAAGCTGTTGGAATTGATTTGCTGGTTTCAGCATACATAAGACTGCTTTCTCACACACCTTGCTATTAGCAAAGTGGTTTGGAAACCTTAGAAATACTGCAGCTACCCCCATGGATCATGGCCACATTTATTACACCGGGGCTTATAATATCTGTACAGAGATTAAACATATGCGACATTGTATTTGTACAGCAGCAGAAGAACCTTTTCGGTAGTGTTTGCACACCAAATGTTCTGAACGATTAGTTAATGTTAGAAACAACATTGAATTATTTATTTAACCATTTTACCTTTATCTGATGGATTCTTTAAGGGTCCATCGTGATTGTTATTATTATTTAGTGTCTTCTTGTTATGTGTCTGGAGGATAAACCAGTGTTGGACCTGGACTCGATTACTATTGTAGGATTTCTAAAAGAATAGTTTTGAAAATAAATTTAGTTAAAAAATGTTTTCTATTTTTTTCTTCTGAACTTTTCCTCTCATTATCTACTGATTGTTTCACAGCTGTTGAAGAATCTTCTAAACTTAAGCGTCAAACAGTAACAGTATTTATAAAGAGTGATATTTTTTACGCTATTCGAACTCTTTGGTAGCTACTTGTTTAGTAAACTTATTTATTATACAATTAAACGCCTGTTGCGCATCCAGCTGATAACTTTGTTAGTAAGAGCTTGCTCGTTTCATTTTTCATGAGATGTAAATAATTGCGTACTTGCTTCGTAAGCTTTTTTATGGATATATTCACTGCCCTTCCTTTGGCTACGTTTATTTAACGTCCTTATTTTTTATCATAAGGATGTGCAGGCATCCGTATCTCCTCTCACAATATCGTGAGGTTGGTTTAGCTACTAAGATATTTTATCAAGTGTTCATTCGATTTTGAGGTTTATGGGTAAACCTATATATTACGCAGATTTTCATAGTAATACCACAGTACTGAAATACTATGTATTATTCATCTTAGGGCCGATTTTTTAATGATAACTTTTATCTCAGGAATCAATTTTGCGATTTGATAGATATAGTTGAGATTTTTTTATTTTTTATAAAAATTTATGCCCCACACTAAGATTTCTCCTGTATCATGGGTACAGTTTACAAACATACATGTCACATGGACACACAACTAGACGAGAAACAACTATCTGTAGATCATTACCCACGTTTTTCATTCTCCTACTCTGTATCTTAAACTTTTCTGTCAATTCTTACCTATCAGATTCCCACTCATACTATAGGAGTATAGGCGACCATGGTGCGCGGTGGCGTCATTTAAATATCTTGGGTGCAATACTTAAAGATTACTGTTATATACAGTGCGTTTGAAATAATCAAGAAGCCGAGATAAATATAAAATATGGTAGTCAATGTATTTGACTTTCAATATGTACGACGCAATAATTATTTTGACGAGAAACCATATTATAATCTCATTCTGCCTATGTGTTGTGTATTCAGTAAATATCATACAAATTGATAGCATGATGCATGAGTATGACGATGGCGCCCGCGCCTCCCGCGCCTCTGCCGCCTGAGCAGCTCCGCCCGCGCCTCATGCCTACCGGGACTGCCCGCTCAGTTCGTCCCAATCACGATAGCAGGGGAAGAACATGCATCACACTCATGCACATGATATTTGAGCTAGTAGGGGTAGCCATATACAGATTTTAAGAACTACCTTTTTAATTTGATATTATTTTCTTGCCATTTCAAAAATACGATCTAGCTTTTAAGAAAATATAGTATTTAAAAAATTACAAGTCTATGATTTGAAAACATTAACATTTTTTTTAAATTTTGGTAGAATTCTCTTCGATTGGTGTAAAGTGTATATTATTGAAAAGTATTTAAAAAAATATTGGTAACGTAAAAGCAAGTAGGCAAACAATAAATAAAACTAAGTCAAAATAGATATTAGCATTCTGCAGCATGCCATTTTTCCCAGATCTAGAAGATTGCCTTTGACTATTACGTCACTTTATTATATTGTTTATTTTATAATATGTTTATTTATGTTTTTGAAGTCGGTTACGGGATATTTAGTATTTGCATGTGTTGCATTATTGAATAGTTACTACTATTTATATTGTAGTGTCTGTTTAGTTTTATATATTCTGTAGTCGGCTATTTAGTCTATTACTCGGTGGTACCTACTTGATGCCAATTGCAATTAATATAGGTACCTGTTGTAAAGGTAAAAATAGTACAAACTGTGAAGGTATATACTCGTACCTACTATGTATCTGACGACATAAGTAACTCAGAAATTCAATACAGGTCATCATCTGCCTAGCCTTTTCTCTACATTGTGGTCGGATTCCAATCTAACCGGTTGCGGCTAAATATCAGGAGCGACTGCCTTCTGACCTCCGCCACCCAGTAACTGGGAGACACTGATAGGTTAGACTGGTTATCAGACATTTTGGGTGGGTCATAATAGGTCTTCGTATGAGACCCGGGACCAACTCCTTAACGTGCTTTTCGAGTCACGAAGGGGTCTCGATATGTGATAAATGGTCACCCATCCAAGGACTGACCGCGTCAAGCACTGCTTAACCTCGCAAATCAACGAATCTGCACGGTAACTATGTAACTACGTAAAATAAATCACGTGGTGAATAAAATAAAATTAGTATTAAGATAGTAGGAATTATTTGATCTGGTCACATTTTTGCAAAATTCCCGCTATCGTTTAATGTTCAATTCTATTTATATATTCATAAAGTTGGCACTGCTAAACGCGATAAGAAGCATGGGCAGATATTAAAAAATAGACTTTATACCTTACATGATAAGTTTGCAAATACCGAAATAATACTTTAGTCTTCAGCACCATATAGAAATTTAAAAACTTTCGACAATTTTGTTTATGTATGTACGTATCCACACAGCAGTTTACATGTTTTTCTTATGAATGAGATGCCCTACCCTGTCGGCGTCCAGTTGGAATCCAGCGTTCGGTGTGATAGCAAGGGAGCTAAATTATTGATACCCAGTGATTTTGTATATTTATTACCATCTTTGTTCCTTGTTGCACGTGAGTACAAATTGAATTATTTAGAAATATGTATCCAAATTTTGCATAACACATCAACTAGTAAATTAATAAATAATGACGAAATAATTGATATCTTGTTAGAAATAGAGTCTCTTCAGGATCTACACATTATTGATTATATTAGTACAATGATAAATTCATAACTATGTTTATTGAAATGTAGTAAAAATAAGGAGGCGTTTATCACATAGGAGCACATATGTATTGTGTGTTTTGTAGCAGTATATGAAGTATTCAAGTATTTAGAGATGCAATATTCCTTTGTTTTATGCAAGCTATTGGCTTCCAAATAAAATACTTAGTCTCGGATCTAATCGTAACATTAAAATCACATCTTCAGTTGCGGATCATGCCTACAGCCCATGGGTTGTCATGACTATCAAATCTGTTGTTTATAATGAAAAGAAAGCACGTGTCATAGTTTTAGATGCCAGCTCAGGGGGTAAGAGTTTGTCACATCACATCCCACGTGGGCATTTGGATCTAGGTACTATGGACTAGATAGGAAATGTAATCTATTCGAATCGTATATAATTATATTACCGGATTCATTATCTGAAATATATATTCTTATATACAAGTGGTTGGAGTTGAAGATAAGATAAATAAAGATATAATTTAGCCGGCCGGCCATCTTGCAGTCTGTCTCGGTTCGCACGTAAAGTCAGTGACTCAGTGTTGCCAAGTTTACATCATCCAGTCGAGTGCATTCGTACTGGCCCTCCTCAAACAAAGGACAGTTTCTAAGTGATATTGTTATCAAGTATGCCTTAATATTATAGATATTTTTTATTCTCTACATTTATTAGTCCATTCCGTATTAATTAGGAATAGTTCATCGGCAAATTGTTGTTTTACAAAAACCTCTGCAAGCGTACATCCTACATATGAATTATTTTTTATGTGTGTTGGCCTGATGTTCGCGTTTTTCGTTTGGAACTTAACGTAGTCAAATGTTTGCACTTGTTGTGTATTAATCAGCTGTGAGCTGTGATTGGCTTCGTTTGAATATGGTCTTATCACGTTGACCGATACCACGTAGGTAGGTGGTCTTAAAAATCAAATGGCATACTACACCTTTTCCTAATTCTTATATGAAGAAACTTAACCTAGTCTTGTGGTCGGCATGGGTGCTGGTAGTGAGATCTAGGGTTTGATTCCTGGGTAGAGCAAACTATTATTAAGATTTTCTGTTAGAGAAATTATGCCCGGTAGATCGCAATAGGCGCACAGTCTATTAAATGTGACTTAATAACAACATCGACGAAATGTGGGTATATAAATAGTACACCTTTGATTAATTATTTGGAAATAGGTACAACACGCGTAATACTATGTTATATTATTTTCTAGTATTCATTTAAAGTGTTGTTATATGTTATATCAATTAATGTTGTTAGGTACGTGTTTACAAAACACGCTTTAACTTACTCATACTTAACTATTTTTAACTAAACGTATCACAATACAGTCATCGTTGTGAGTAAAATCATTTAATTGTTATAATATTACAATTGCGTTAATATTGCGCAACGATACAAAGAAAATTATTGATGTAATATTTATTTGATTGATGTAAACTGATGGAAATCACCAACTATTAATACATCGAACATCCAAAAAATTATTTAAGTCCTCAAATTTATTTTTAGAGACACTGTTGAGCAATCTCTTATAAAAAAAAAATGCAAAGAAAGGTAGCATATTGAAATAAAAAGTATTAATTTATAAATCATTTATTAATGGGTCGTTCTTCGAGCAGGATTATTTGCGTCATATTCGGGGTAAATTTATTTTGTTCTTCTCATGAAACTAACTAATACTAACAAATCTATACAAATGAATGAACTTATAAAAAAAATCCGCAAAAATGTCGCAAAGAATCCTGCTCGAAAAATGACCTTGATGTTGGTACAAATTAACAATATATTTAACTGTGGCACCAGCGCGGCAACGAACCGAAAAAAATATTCTTTTACGACTCCTGTCTGACCTCTAATTGGGTGGCAATTACGAGACACTGAGACTGTCTGTTGTCCATTATAGTTTTTGTTTGACACCCGGTGCCAACTTCTTAATGTGCCCGCCAAAGCACGGATGGGGTCTCAATGTATGAAGAACGTTCACCCGTCCAAAGACGGCCCGAGAACCTCCATAGCCATACAAGCTAAAAATCAATTTTCGCTGGTTTGCCTTTCTTTTCTCGAGGCAAAACTCTGCCGAATAACGCCTAAATGTGCAGCCGGTTCCTCAGGAATTAGGATTGTCGCTAATATATATTTATCAGAGACCAGTTTAATCTTTATATGAACCTATATATCTACTTACTTATTACAGAATACTTATGAACGAAAAGATGCCTTTGCATTGCCTTTCGCAGCAGTTTTGTATTGTGGTGATGTAAATTTGAATTTACAATAGAGAAGTTTGGTGAAGCGATAACTTATGTCTCTAATTTTAAACAGTGGATAGAGAGATACATAGCTTCGTCTTCGAATGTAATGTCGGAAATATTGGCGGAGCTATGTAAACACAGTCAGGGCATTTTGCCCAAAAATATACATGAACTTGAACTTGTATAGATTTCACAAACAACACATTTGAAACATTTGAGCAGCGTTTAGCATAAATTAATTACTCATTATTTATTTGTTTATACTTCATGAAGACGGATGGTGCAGGCATATGCTGACGGTGGATTTAATGCCATGAGGTATTTTCTGCTACTTCACCTTTGAGTTAAAAATACAGAAAAAAACACGTTTTATCCATGACCAAAATTATTGAATTCTTGTATAGTGACAGGTTGTCTGCCTTAGGTGGAGCTGCTTGAGATTAGCTGTAATTAGGAAATAGAGCCCTTTTTTACCATCAACCACCACGTCCTCAACCACGTCGGCAGTATGTCGCCAATTAGCAGTTAGACGAAATGTCTAACATCAAAAATAAAAATAATGTTTTGGCATCAGTGTCGGCAATCATGAGTGACGTCAAACCTGGACATGGTGTTCAAGTGGTGAAGCTGGGGGAGGGCCCGAAGCGCTACGAGGTGGACGAGGAGGAACTAGGGCGTATTCTGCTGCGGCCGGACGTGCGGGACCGTCCCGTGGTCGTTGTGAGCGTAGCCGGCGCATACCGTGGCGGAAAGTCATTCATTCTTGACTTTTTCCTGAGATACCTGAACGCACCGGTAAGCATTTAAAGCTAGTTAATTTAGTGGCGACAGCGAGCGCGCTAGCCGTTGCGTTACTTAGTAATTTGATGTCATATGTTGCGATTTTTTAGCGTGCGAGTCAACTGAGTGGTGAATGGCTGGGAGCTGAGGAAGACCCGTTGGAAGGGTTTCACTGGCGAGGGGGTGGAGAACGGGACACCACCGGCATCCACCTGTGGTCGCAGCCCATCCTTACCACCATGGAAAGTACTGGGGAGAAGGTAAGTTACCTATATTGTTCTAATCGGGTATTTATTTGTTTTTTTTTTTTCAACACCATAGCCAAGCAAAAGATATTTGTGTATATACTTAACATTTATATTAGGTAGATGATACGGGTGGCACAGTGGTTGAGCGATCGATTACTGCGCTACGTGTCGAGGGTTCGATTCCTGCACGGAAAAAAAAGTATTATGCACAGAAAGTTGTTTCGAGTCTGGGTGTATATCCATGTGAATTATTCCTAGTATCGAGCAATGAATGTAAAATGAAAAAAAAATAAGACTAACCATTCGTATTTTAGAATCATTTGATAGCAAATGCTGAACAAAGAAATGCAGTGGACGTAATGATTTTAAAGTAGTCCTTCAACTTCAAAGCGACATGGACTTCAAGACACATCGCTTTCAAGCACCTATCAATATGCGGTGCGCTTGAATACCAACCACGGTGTGATTGCAAAATTTTATCAATTTCTTCAGAAATCTAGTGAAATGTCATTTTAACGAAGGGAGTGAAGGCGATGATGCCGATAAATGTTGCAAAGATGTTCGTTGTCCCTGACAACCACTACGAAGGAACAAGTTATGGCGTTCCTTTACTGAAAAGGAAGGATCCTCCGATCAAGCAAGGTGGTTAGCCTGGCGGGCCGAAGCCTGATGACTGTTAGAATCGTTGGAAACCCTCATTAAGGATTTTCTTTTGTCGCTTTACTCCGATAGACGGCGTTTTTACTGTTTGCCATGTTGCAAGCAGTAGTCACCACAATGTCATTATTTTTCGTACAGGTGGTCGTGTTGCTGATGGACACACAAGGCACCTTCGATACTGAGAGCACCATTGGCGAGAACTCCACCATTTTCGCATTGTCCACGCTCATTTCGTCCGTGCAGATTTACAACTTGTCCGGCAACATTAGGGAAGATGACTTACAACACTTACAGGTTAGTTCTAAGAGTTACTCTTCTCATTACTTATAGTTTATCTTGGAGTATCTGGAGAATCTTTGACGAGCAATAGATCTCCGGAATCACTGATACTGGAAGGAATAAAAATATCTTTAGAAATAACTCTAGGATTTACTCTCACTCATTTTCTAGCATAGCTAATTTTATATCGAGCAAGTTAAATAGAACAGGCACTGAACCCTGCTTCGGAGAAAAGTTTGGGGCACCGAATGGATATTGGCAAGTTGGTACGTGTATCTTTTTTTTTTTTCATTTAATTTAACTTGTATTGTTGTAGGTATAACATGAATTGTATAATGCACAGCGTGTAACGTGTCGATATTTTGTTTTATTTTTATATGATACATGTAAAATTGAAGTATATTCATAGGGTATGATGCATTAAGATTTTTGACGGTCTTTTCACCATAGAACTAACAAACGTTTGGAACCGTGCACACAGAGTATCGACGTTTAGACAGCGCCCTCAGAGGCCCAGTTGAAATAAAAAAACTTTGAGTTTGGATCCACTTTATCAAATTCTTAGGTATTGCATTTTTTTAAGCTTTATTGAGATTAATGAGGTGTATTTTTGTTGAATGCTAGTTGTTCACCGAGTACGGGAACTTGGCGCGGGCGAGCAACACAAACGAGAAGGCGTTCCAAACGCTGACATTCCTCGTTAGGGATTGGATGAGCGACTATGAACACGCGCACGGCTTCAATGGAGGAGCAGCTTTGCTAAATATGAGGCTCCAGGTAATTCGCTTATATACTGAAAGTGAGTGCCAAATAATGATCACTTTTCGGTCATCACGAATTTATAAGCAGGATATGGTTCTATTAATAATGCACTTAAGTAGGTACTTAAAGGGTGCGATATACATCAGTTACACAGTTATTACGTTATGATCCTGTAGATTGAAGGCACGGTTAGGGCAGTGGTTAGCTTCCTCCGCTAAAGGGTCGCGGGTTCGATTCCCGCACGAAACAAATATTTGTATGATCCACAGATAGTTGTTTCGGGTCTAGTTGTATGTGCATGTGACATGTGTTTGTAAAAAATGTATCCACGACACAGGAAAATCCTTCTGTGGGGCAAAGTTATATCATTAAGAAAAAAAAATTGATGCGCAGGTGTTCAAAATTGAGAAAAAACGATGTTACTACATAACAAATATTTTGTTATCAGTCGAAACCAAACCAGAATAGAGAGCTGCGAGAAGTTCGTGAGCACATCTTGACGTGTTTCAACGAAATCAAGTGCTTCCTGATGCCACACCCTGGCCTTGCCGTCGCCAGTAAAAACTTCTCTGGATGTCTTCGCGGTCAGTATCTAGCCATAGTGTCTGTAACACAGCCTATGCCCCTATGCGCACTGTTGCACCTGCCTCCCTAAAAGGCGATACGTCGAAAACTGGTTTGGTGACACAGATCGCTGCCCTAAATAATAGTTTCTTTGTTCGACGTGTTGAACACGTAAAGGTAGAATTCTTCATGGACGGCTTAAATAAACAGTTTTAAGTGCCTAGCATCTGCCACAAACACGCTTGAAAAACAGGTGGTGAATAGAAATATTAGTGTTGACCGTCCTCTAAAATTATCAAAAGGTCAGAAAGAAGGTTTACGACTGATCGGGAACGAAAGGGGTTGCCTAGGAATTGTGTTCCGAGTACGTACTGACCCAGCTGTCACGAAACGGTGACGCTGCTGCCGTTCACCGTCCTTCAGGGTATTCACGATACACGATCGTAATTGGAATAGATGCAATTTCGACAATTTAATAATGTGCGTTGTCACAATTGGCAAGCGGAGTGATTTTTAAAGCGTACTTAGTGCGTAATGTATTTCATTGCGTAATCGATTCCAATTCTAAGTGTCTATCCTGATCACCCTGCTCCTCTGGGGTTATTAGGTCAAGGTATGAAGTCCATCGAAGGTATGACCGCGCTAAGTGCAGCGCACTCAATAGAATTCTGATAAAGATTGTATTATTTTAATTTTCCAGATGTAACAGAAAAGTTTAGATTAGCATTGCTAGATTTGGTGCCCTCCCTCTTCGACCCGAGTTATCTGACTCCGAAACTAATCAACGGGGAACGGGTCAGAGCGCGCGATCTGCTTGAGTACTTTAAGAATTACGTTGATATCTTCAACAGCGACGAAGTGCCCCAAGCGGTCACCATTTTCAAGGTATTTCGAATATATCATACATAAATAGACCAATAAGAGTTTAGAAAAAAATAAGGAAATAGAGGAGTTACGCCCTCGTTAAGGTCACGTGTGCAATATGCAGGGGCGTATTTACCCTTGGGCCAAAAGGGCCATGGCCCGGGGCGGCAAGCTGCGAGGGGCGGCTCAGCTTAGTGCGACTTTTTTTTGGACTTTATATGCCTGAAGAAATTAAAAAAATGCCTACCTAATTAAGAAAAATTAAAACTCATTCGGTTGTAAGTTTGATAAACATCAAGACGCGAGGCTATCTTAGGCCTGAAACTGCGTTAAGCGGGCACCCGCGCGGTTTCATAACAAAGTACTGCGTCGCGGGGACCTGCGCGGGCGTCCGTCACGGGGAGACGCGCTCCGCACCCACGCAACGGGGCCCGCCTCCGTGCGACGGAACCAGTCGCGGGGGCACGCGCGATGCCCGCCAGCGATAACACGCACGGGCTTGTTCAGTCAATAACGATACGTTCGTACGTGATACGTTCTACGTATCAAGTTCTCCATCGACACGACTATACATGCACAACGTTAAAATTGAACTAGCGACACTGCGTAAATAAAATAATCCGGTACCCGCGACGGGGACCGTCGCGTTCCCACGGAGCCCACGCGCGTAGACACGCGACGATTGCTCGTCGCGGGCGCCCGCTTAACGCAGTTTCAGCCCTTATGCCTGAACGGCGGGCGGCCGCGGCGGCGGCGTGTCCGTCGGACTCCATTGCGACTCGGGACTAGTCGGGATGTTTCGACGTTGCTCGTGTCGTTTTCGTTCATATTCATAGGCGAAAGCGGTTAGGGCGCGGGGCAGCGCTGGCGGCGGCGGGAGACTTGTTCAATTTATGGGGCGGCAAACCTTACAGGCCCAGGGCGCTAAATTTTAAAATACGCCACTGGCAATATGACAATAGATGTTATGGAGGAACGATGATATGGTGTTCCTCTATTTAAAAAGGGAGGATCCTCCGACCAGGCAAGGTGGTCAGCCTGGGGGCTCGAAGCCCGACGATTAATGTCGGACATTCGTATGTGTTAGAATCGTTGTAAAATCTCATAGTGCGATTCAGAGTTTGTAGTTGTTTGTTGAGCTTCACTCCGATAGATGGCGCTTTAATTTTTGCCATATTGCAAGTTACTATTCGCAACATGGCAAAAAGTAATGACGCTAGAATGTTATTCATTGTTCTGTAGAGTCGGTCCACGGCGTGTTGCATCTAAAGTACCTAAGTAGTTTGTAATCTGTGTGTGATATATCGCAGGCAACGGCGCAGGCGTGCCTAACGGCAGCGGTGCGTGAGGCGGGCGAGCGGTACGAGGCGCTCATGGAGGCGCGCATGCGCGATGATCTCAGCGTGGCCCGCAGCCGTCTGACTACATGGCACGCCGACGCCAAGGGTACTGCCATCCAGCTCTACGATAGCAAGAGGAAGCTTGGTGCACAAGATGATATTGAAGAGCATCTGGAGCACCTCAAAAAGGTACTAGCCTGGTGGTGTGAAAGTAGCACGCGTTGGTGTTAAACACGTAGTTTCTTAAATAAACTCTATTAAGAGTTGTCATTGTAAAGGCCATGTCATGACGAAACAGGGACACATGTTTAAAATTTGAATATACGTTAGTAATTAAAGACTGTATGTGAAAAATAATTGAAATTAAATTATATGAAATAATAAAATATTTAATATAAAATATTATAAATAGACTTTGGCGGTGTCGCCCATCTTCAGGCACCCATTATACGTATTCTATTAACAGGAGCTGGACGGGCGTCTGTCACTATACCTGTGGAATAACGACGCCAAGGTCCGAGACACGGTTTCACGGGCCAAAAAAGCTTACGAGGCCGCGGTGGCCAGCGTGTGTGAAGAACAGGCACGTCTCTGCCTACACCCGCTTGACCTAAATGACCTTCATACCGAGGCCCTTGAGACTGCGCTCACGCAGTTCGACTCCGCAAGGGATGTGCCTGACGACGAAGAAGACAAAGATAGGGCAAATTTAGTGCAGGTAAGAATGCCGTGTTACCTATGTTTCTGTAACAATATTTTCTCCGTGCTCTTGTTTTCAGAAATTATTAGGTTGTCAGAAGGAGTTTCCTCCGCTTAAATGTTGGTTATTTATTTATGGCTTATTCCATAAATTGGTTTTCTAACAATGTTCAAAACGACAAAAAATTATTAGAAGTGTTTTCACCTTAACCTGATACACCGAATAATAAGAAACAGGATAAATGAAAACGAAAATTTCCGAACAAACAGAAGTTTTCACCAGGTGAAAGAATATAGTGGGCCTAGGTTATTTAGTTCTCGAGATATAGAGGTGGGTGGCCCCTACCATACCATGGTAGGTGACCTACCACTTTATGACACCAAACTACCCTGCTAGGTCCTAAACTACGGGCTGATGTCGGTCTGTAGTTGCGACTTTTCTCTGTCTGGAAGAGCCACATCTAAAATCATAATTTATCTATGTTGTAGGACTTAGAGAAACACTACAAGCACTTATGCGCAATGAACGAGCAGAACAACAAGACCGCTGTGCTGGAGGCGCGGGAAGTATACGTGACGTGCATGAAGCACCAGGTGGACCAGGCTGGCGTCAGCTCCGACACCCTACTGGCGCAGCACCACAGCGCCATTAAAGACGCACAGGCACTCTTCGACAAACAAAGGAACCGCGCCACCCTACGAGAAGACGACCCCTTCGTAGAAAAATTGCTCGAAGTACGTTCCTTAGTGGTTCCGCATGTAGACGCGATAAGAAACTCCGTTAAAAACGAGGTCCGCAAGATTTGGCGCTCGCTACGCTTCTGAAAAAATCGGTATTTAAACTAAGTACCTATACGACGCACAGTTACATGATGTCAATTAAATTTTATTTATTTTAGTTTGATTTTTCTACACTATTTTTAATTTTATAACATAAAATCTTCTACCTTTATAGTAATTTTTCAAATTATTATAAAGAGAAATGATGAAAAAAAATTTTTTTTTTCGTTATTTATTTTGAGGTTTTAGGTAGGGCCAAATATTTACTTTATGTTGTCAATAATCGTACCTAATTTCTGAACAAAAATAAAATTTTAACGTTATTTATTTAATAATAATACTTTTTTTTTATTAAATCTCTTCTCATAACTTTTGCTTTTATTTGCATGTACCTCGTTTGTATCGTGCCGACATTTATTTTACTTTAAGCCATTTCAAATCTATCTATGTTAATCAATACAAATCAATTTTTATTTCCGTCAAAATCAAGAGCATCTTTATCCAGGCATGCCTAAACGAAAGTAACAATATTTCTAAGCCTTTGTTTTTGTACGTATCCAGGAAATCAGCTGTTGCTTCGCTGAGTTCGAGAAGATGAACGTACACAGCAACAGAGTCGCCATGAAGGTGGCCGAGTACACGTACAACAACTTCATGTCTTCCGCATGGGGCCCGCAGTCGTGCTGCTTCCACCCGCGTGCGCTCGAAAATCTGCACGAGAAGGGCGTTGAGGAGGCTCTCGAACAGTTCCAGGCCAACAGACTCCAAAGCGAAGATGACGACTACAAAGCTAAACTCCTCTCGGCAAGTATTCTTCCACCTATATGTTCTAGTTCTTTGACTGATATCTGAGATGAAACCACAAAAAGCAGACCGTGCCCAGTCACACTAGGAAAACTGATTAAGTCCCGTGAAATGCGGGCTAGAGTATTCCTACACATTTCCTAACTTCGGGCTGATAACTGGGCTGGCTGGTAACAGCCAACTAAACAATACGATGTAAAGTTAAGTTGTCCCATGGCTGTAACCAGCTTTTAGCCTAGAAAGGGGGGCAAATCAACGAACTCAACGAAATACAAACAACAAGCAGTTCTAGGTAGAGCTACTATCCAGCTAAATGTATAGGAGAGGCAGAAAGATCTCAAGTTTGGCAGTTCAGAACTAAAGGCGGGCAGTCCCGTTCCACCTCTCCCGTTAATCGTATGGCATACCCTCAAAGAGGAGGCCCGAAGCAAAAACTTTAATAAACTGACGATGATTACTTTTACAGATTCTAGAAAAGCGTTACTCTGAACTACAAAGAGTCAACGAGTTCAATAACGCCCAGGCAGTGGAGCAAGCGTTCGGGCTGTACACTCGGAAGATGGACAAGCACAGCCAACCGTCGCTGGTGTCCTTCCTGATCGTGCCCTTTATCGTGAAGGTGCTGGCGGCGCTTCCCCAATACCACGAGCGGTCCAAGCGCGCCGCGCGGGAAGAGTTCGAGAAGAGGCGTCGTGGCAGAGGATATGATAACGATGAATATTATGAACTCCTAATGAAGGTTTGCAGATTCCTAATTTTTTGCCATTCTAGACAAATCGAGCATCCTTCGTTTGATTGTAAATATTAGTTTGCTGTGCGTATCGTCCCTGGCAATACTTGTAACGACTGGGCGCATTGCGCCGGTCTGAGTATAAAATTCTGATACGGCATTTAGAAAGTAGGTATTATCTCGTCACTGAACATCCATTGATGTTCATGTTATTTAAGTGGGCGGAGCTGGTAAGCACGGTACGGTTACGGGGTCGTAAGAAGCAACTAAGGGCCATCAGGAATAATTAGAAAACCTGGCAAGCGACCTTTCATTCTTATAGGTCTAATACTGAAAAAAGAAGCCCGTAAGTTACACATTTTCCCAAAATCTTCTATCGTGTCTGCTCAAGCTATCACATAGGAATATCTTAACTGAAAGATTAGTCAGCAATGCTGGTATCGAGAGTGATTGCTCAGGGTGCGACAGGTCATCTCAGAGTTCAACTGGTTTGACATTCGTGGAAGGTCTTTCATTGCACTCTCCAAATTTTATTTGTATTTTAAACTTTGCCCCACACTAGGAATAATTCCTGTATCGTAGGTGCGTTTACAAGCACATATATTCACATACACCCAGACCCGAAACGATTATCTGTAGAATCTACAAATATTTGTTCCGTGCGGGGATCGAACCCGCGACACTTAGCGCAGAAAGTTAATCGCTTAGCCACTGTGCCTACCGTGTCGTCTGCATAAGAAAAAAGATTAAACCAGTATGTATTGTTAATATTTAAAATCTTTTGTTTTCAGAAAATTAACGAAGCTTATGAACACTACAGAAACCCTTTGCTGGCTCTGTTGCGGGAGCTAGGATTGCCCACAGACTAAGGACCAAGCAACCCACAAACGCCTATATCATACCTTTAGTTGTATAGCCAGTTTTTTATTCATGATTATTATTCGGAAATTTATTGGTCTTTAGTGCCTTTAATAAAAGAAAAACGTGGATACATTGTTAACAGTGGGCTATAATATTTTGTCATAATAATTTTAGATGATAATGACTGGTGAGCTCCTATACTCGATTCTTCGGTTGAGCAAATTTGTATTGGGTTTCTGTTAAGATATTCTGACTAACAGCCCGGAGATTGGATATGTGATCGGTGAGTGGCAATAGACTCGACCCCTATTGCATGGGTCTTAACAACGAGCCAACGGTGAAATGTGTGTTAGAATCGTAGACCTCCGCCTAACAGGGAGTAGGTACTGGGTACTGCCTACTCCCCATTCGGCGTTAATATTATGTATGTTTCGGAATAATCTCAAAAGCAAAATATCTAGGATATACCTATAAGTTATTTTTATATATCTTAAATAATAAAGTTACGTATAAAATGTTGTTCTATTTATTTTACTAGAAGTAACCTAATTTGTTCTCACTATCCTCAATGAACTAACAAAAATAAAGTGGTGAATATCTATGCTTTAATGGCTATTGTTCTATTATATTAATCATGGCATTCTTATCAAGAAATTTCACCGCCAGAATATTCTCTCAAGCCTCTCAACCTTCTTTCGTATGAACGGGCTTAGAGACTAACTTTACCTAGATATTTTTGTTAATAATATAATTTACCTACCTCAAACTAATACCTTAGACTTTACAAAAGTGATATCTGTGTTTAAATGAAGATTAAATAAGAATTAGGTGACAGTTATTTAATTATGGCAAAGGCAATGCGCATTATAAAGAAGGGTAAATAAAGAAAAACTGGCACTTACCAACATTCCGAAGAAAGGCCACCACTTAAACAACACGTCTCTCACAATATGATGTCCACACTAAGAATAAAGGTTTACTTTAAGTTTTGAGGGGAAAACACGACACGGAACTAAAAACATAAGAAAAGTGCCGAGCCTACACTTTCGCTAGTTTGCTCGACAGCGACGCTTGCGACAACTGCGACAAGATGCTCTCTTTTTCTCGCCGTTGGCGCCAAAATCGTACGACGTAGCCAATCAGGTTGTTGATTAGAACTCCGTTCAAATATCGATTCGTTTTTTAAATATAGTATAAATTATAAAAAAAGGTATAATTTGAAAAAGGAATTGTGATGTCATTCAGTCTGAATACGAAAATATTGTTAATTCAGTCCGCAACAGGGTTCAGTGGGAGTAAAAGAGTAGGAAAACAATAAAATTAAAAAAGGAAAGAGTGTATCCTTTACTTAGCTATTATCATAGTTGGGATAAGGGATTGTTATGTACTAAATCTATAAAACGAATACACAAACCTTTAAGAGAATTTATTTCAAAATTATTTACAAATCGTCGGTAAATCCGATTATATTACGCAGTAATATAATAAGTCAATGGTTAACATAGTATTTGTTATGTGTATTTGAAAATTATGTAAACATTATCATGTTTTATTAGGAGTCAAGTCGCAGTGCCCCGGCCAAGTTCAAGAAGCTACAGCTCCGTCGAAATTTTAGTCGATTGCTATGAAAATTCCTCAATCCAACAGTAGGTACAACTGGTACAACTCACATTTTTTAACTTCCAAATACATTTTACTTTACGATATATGTAGGTACAAAGTAAAAAATATTTACAATTAGTAAAACCCGTTACACTATTATATATGAGAAAAATGTTATTCGTTTTGGCAATATCATTTGAAAATTATCTACCTACACAATATTTACATTTATACTAGGTATATCTAAACTATTAAGTCTTTCAACATTAGCTAGATTTAACTTTATTTTTACAACAATATGAAAAGGAAGTAAAATGTTAGTTTAATATATGGCACATAATACCTATCATTTATTAAAGATTTTGATCATGTCTATCTAACTTAGGGTTGCCATTCCCAAATTTTGAAAACCAGGATTTGAAAGTGGAAATGCCAGGACATTTCGGTTTAAAAACAGGACGCAGTATATAGAAAAGGAAAGTATAAGAAAACAGTGTCAATGAAACTCAATGAATAGCAATTACAATGTTTTATGAAGTTATCTTCAATTAAATTACATAATATTAGAAATGAAATGAAGGATTAAATTATAAAAATAATAATTACAAAAATAACGCCGATGATTAAACGTAAGGTTCTTAAGCGCGTAAGGACCTTACGAAGACTCACCAGAGGCCCTAGTGTAAGTTTCTTTCGACAAATTCGATTTACTACATCGAACGCGTTCGGCGCTCCGATTGGTCCGTTTCGTGCTCTCCACCAATCGGAGCGCCGAACGCGTTCTATTTAGTAAATTGAATTTGTCAAAAGAAACTTACACTAGGGGTACAGGACGCTACTTAATAACTATCCACGACAACCCAGGGCACTCCAAAAAGCAGGACATGTCCTGGGAAAACAAGACAGTTGGCAACCCTAATCTAACTCATATTTGGCAATGTTTTGGTCCGCGTAGCCAAACGAGTGTTTTTTTTTAAGTAAGTGTAATATCTAGTTTTCTCTGTTAACATATTAATGTAATATTTTAGAAAGTTTGAATAATTCGAGTACATTACATATAGATTATAATTCATAACTGACTAATTATTTTTTAACAGTCCCTGACACGCATTTTGATATTTCTAGATATTGACTTAGGTACATTTTAGCATGCGCCCAATCAGTTTAAATAACTTACCACCGCGAACGGTACAGATAATTCAGTTAACAGATCTATACAAGAATGGAACGACTACGTTTAGAATACTTGTAAATAGGTCACATAGTCATCAACCATAGTATTTTGTCTTCTAAGGGGTTGTAACACTAACAAGGGTGAGAATGATGTTCTAATGTATTTATTTTTAATTTCATATTAAACTTTGGTTCGATGCCCAAAGAAAATCTAAGGTGTCTTTTTGTATACCTATATTTTAAAACCATAACTATGATAGTTCAACACTCACGGAGTGTTCATGTCACTGGAGAAACTATGAAGGTTCCCGATGGCGGCGGAGTGCCTCAGACGTCGAAGAGCAGCGCGATGTTGTGCTGCTCGGCGCGTCGCTAGTAGTGGTCGGGCAGCGCGTGCGCATGTGGCGCGCGGTAGTGCGGCGCGCGCGAGTACGTGCCGTACGCGTCGTCGCGCCGCGCGCCCCCCGCGCCCCCCACGCCCCCCGCGCCGCCCGCGCCGCCCGTGCTGCCACCGCCCACGCTGCCGCTGTACACTGACTCGCGTCGCTCGCTCACTGCTGCTCCTGGAAACCCAAAAGTAAGAATACTCACCTGTGAGTTAATTGCATTCTATGCGATTTCATAATCATTAAACATGCTGAGAAGCGAAATCTCTTGTGCGTTTATGTAAAAGACAAATTATTATTCTATTTCAAAAGCCTTATTTTATTTGAGGCAGTGCGAAAGCTAGGACGGTACGAGTATCCACTAATGCACTCATTTGTATTAAGACGCAAATTGCTGCGAGCAGCACTAATCAATGTAGAATTCACGAACCTGCTGGTCCGGGACGCACTCCGTTGGCGGTGCCGTAAGGCGGGTCACGCTGCGCGTTGTGCGCGTTCTGGTTGTGCGCGAGAGCGTGGTGCGCATGCGCGTGCGCGGGCGGCCGTAGCACCAGCGACGTGGCTGCCACTAGCGGGCCCCCGCCGCCTGCGCCCACAGCGCCGCCCACACCAACTGCTCCCGCCGCGCTGCTCGCCGCGCCGCTGGTTGCTGAGCTACCTTTGCTGTACACCGACTGAGATCTGCAGAAATTAACGATTTGAATGGTAATGAATATCATGAAATCAAGAAATGAGAACTGCTGTGAACCTATTCCATACCTACCACAATCATATTATACTTAGTTGGATGGGTCAGGAAAAGTATGGTACGTACCTGTGCAGACCATGCCTGGCGGGTGGCGGCGAGCGGCAGTACAGTGACTTGGTGCCGGAGTACAGCGGCTCGGCAGTGTCGGGACGCGGCGCGGCGGCGCAGTACGTGGGCGCGTGTCGGTAGTGGTGGTGCGTCGGGAACGTGGGCTTGTCCAGCTCGTCCAGGTCGCGAGGAGACGAGGCGCGCGACGAGCCCCCGTGCCCACTGCGCCGCCCGCCCCACTCGTGAAGTAGCGCCGACGCGACGCCGCCGCCCAACCCGCCTACCCAGCAAACCCAGTGGCTCTCCCACCGGGACAGCACGAACGACGGGCCCAGGGACCTTGCCGGGTTCAGTGATGGCATCTGAGGATATAAAAATAATTAATCATCTAAGTGTGGACCACCTAAAAATAATATAATTACTCAGCAAGTGAAAGTAAAATAACTGTAGCTATATTTCAATTATAACTGAAATATGGCAACAACAATTCCGCATCTACTGCGGCTGTACATTATTGTCTACTTAATGAAGAACCCCCTTAAAATTGAATCTTCTGTTTCGACAAAAAAAAACGCAAATACTCATTCATTATTCTTTGGTAGATAGATATATAGTTATATTCCTTGTTTAAAAAAATATCATTTAATAAATATTAATAACTAGGTACTTACTACACATTAGTAAGAGCGTACACACATCCCCAAGTAAACTTTCGTATGGCTATTTTAATCATCAAGCAACCCTGTGTTATCTTTTCAATTCTTTACAATACTTCAAATAAAAAAAAAAACATCATTCAGATCAGTTGGCACAAAAACACTTAGTCTAGTCTGTTTTGCAGACATTTCAATAGATATGCCATCTATACTGCGTGGGTAGTTATTTTTTCACGTCCTCGCTTTATTCTGAACGGACAGATGTGTACAGCAGCTGTTCTTAAGAATCCCTGCACAAAAGGCAGGTAGCTCAATATAATACATTCCACATAATGGCGCAGGCGGCAGACAATGCAGAACGCCGCCTCGCCGTTCCGTGTACCGAGTACGGGGTACCTGACACCACAGGTTTGTTCAAGATATTATGGGCAAATGCAATAAATTGACTCAATTTACCACCTTACGTAACATTAATCATGTATTTTTAATTACAATGCTCAAATTGTATGAACAGAAATTATCTATTAATCTTGTCCTGTTTTCATATCAAAATGATGCCACTGCCTCGCGTCCTGATACATACTCTAAGTAGAAACACGAGAAACCACCCACGCCAACGGCAAGAAAATTTCATGTACATTTTATGTCCCAAAAGACAGATAGGGAAAACAGGGTCGTTGAGTTAATATAAACGAAATATCAATGTACAAATATTCAGAATAGTTCGTCAAGAAAATCCGGATGCCTGATTTTTAGTTCGAGCAAACTTTTCTGGCACATGGCTGCATATTCCAAGGAATTTTATGCATAGCAGTGAGTAAACATACAGGTGTGATTTCCGTCTTGGCCGAGACCTGATGTCTCTCAATATAAATTAAACGATACTAACCGAAACAAAACTGGCGGCGCAGTAAGCAGCGCCGAGGAGAGCGGGCGCGGCGCCAGTCCAGCGCCGCTCCATGGCCGCGAAGTAGGCGGCGGCCACCAGCGCCGACAGCACCAGCTCCGCACCCAGACGCTCCCATGCTGCGCCCGTCACGCCGCCGCCGCCAGGCAGCGACGCCGACAAACCGCCGGCGTAACCCGGTACACTCACACTGAAACATCACGATTACATATAAACATAATGTTCTTAAAAAGCAGTTCTGACTCAGTGGACATGCTCCTCGATTTAACAGGTGTAGGTTCCTGCTCGTGACAATTATGGAAAACATTTTAAGTAAACTAAAAATTCGAAATCTTCAGAGTTGTGATCCACGATGTTGAATTGAGTCCACCACTCGCTAGACTGTGGATGGTGAACAGCGTTTAGTGGACTGTCGAATCCCTCTTTTAAAGAGGTAGCCCGAGTCCCGTGTTGGCTACTGGGATTCTTACCTTCGCTCAGAGACTGAGTCATACAGTCACAGTTAAAGCAGTGGTGAGTATTTCCTCTAGTAGCAGATCAAAACCAATCTCACATTTCACTTGAATCAACCGGTAAGCAAGAATAGTGCAAAAAAACAACCGGTTAGCAATAATAGTGATTAGGTACTTTGTAATTAATAGTGTAAGGTTTGGCTTTTCATAAAATACCGTTGCCAGGGTATATTTTTATCGGGATCGAAGTCTCTTGGCCTTTAGTTATTATTAGCACGAACACGGAGAGACCGTTTCCATTCACTAGACTCGGACAGATATGATGCTCCTTGCAACCTTATACTGGACGCAACGCAAGATAATATTGCATAGAATGTAAACAGGCCTGCAATAAAAGTATGTTGTAGTCTAGATGTAAAGATACTCATAGTTCACCCTAAGTCCAAATATCTTAAGGACATCAGTCTTTACTTGACCTTTATTAGGGATAGTATTATTCTAACGTATTACGAAATGAAATATTGAAGGACTCTATTCAAATATACCTATACCTATATACACGTAATGAGAACAGCTCAATTTTTTGTTTAATTAAATGTTTTAGATGGCAATAAACGCCGCACGGCGAATTAGCCGTATCTCCCCTTTATTACCGCTATCTCGTAAACATTTTCAGACGGGGGCTTGCTTAACTCAACGTATAGGCAGGAGAATTTCTGGACACTAAAATCTTGGTACTAAACCGATATATTTGTAATCGGGTTCTCGAAAACGACTAGAACGAGTTGAATAAAATTTATTATAAGGGTGTTTTGGTGGCGAAAATTCTAGCTTTTCAGCTAGGTTTTATCTCTAGAAAAATACGTTAAAAAAGATAAAAATAAAAAGAGGCTTTTGTCCCGTGTGTTTGGTGTGCGTTCGGTCACTCAGATATATTTTATTAATCAACATCGATACCAAACGCATTGAGTTAATAGCTGCATTTTGAACTAAACTACTGTCTGAAGAAAACTTTGCTCGCTCTACAATGTTCAAGCAGAATATCATACCTATTAAACTTAGTTGGCGTCTTTTAATTCTGTGTCTCGCTGCACTTGTATTCTCTAGTTTCGTCTTCAACTACGTAAGACACAAAGTGAGTTCTATAGCTTGACCGTACCGGAGACGCCAGGTGCAGCTTTAGGTTAAACCGAGATACACTGACCAATAGCTCCCTCGGGCAGCTGTAGCGTCAAATGAGGTCAACAAGTGAACTTGGTTACTACCAGAAATGCCAGATGTAACTAACAACGTGCCAAGTCATATAGTCATAGAAAAATATAATAAAGAGAGCTTTTCTGGTATTGTAATACATTTCTACGAAACGAGGATGTTATTGTTAGTTATGTTGTGTCACACACGATAATATGCTTCTAAATATTCTGTTCAAAACTTATAAGCACCTTTAAGGTAAATTTCCTTTCTATTTTGTGCTTTAGGTTACTTCAAATTCGTAAGCAGATCTATAAGAATAGCGTGTGTCTGGTATTAGTGTCTGGTTAAAACTTTAACCCTGTCAATGGCCACATTTTGTTACACTTTCGAACTAACAAACTTATTTAAAAGATGCGTTTAGGAAATGAGATCCACGCTTAGGTATAGGAAAATTAAGTAAATCGTTCCAAATCGTATAATATTGTAGATATCTCAAAAAAAATCTGTTTTTATATATATATATATTTTTTAATCTTGAAAAGCACGCGTTTGATCACTATCTCACCCGATGGTAAGCGATGATGTGGTCGAAGATGTAGCACGCTTGCCTAGAAGTAACCGATTCACTCTTGACTTAAAGACTCCCAGGTTGTAGCTATCTGGAAACACAGACTCTGGCAGGGAATTCCACTCCTTAGCTGTACGCACAATCGCTGTACTCTGACTGAATAACAAAATATTTAATAAGAAGCTCTATAATATAAGTCTTCAAAGTATGGTTTTAGGACGTGAATAAAAAAATAGCTAAAAGGCACAATCGCGCAAGAGCCCCTGCTACTGCAGAAAGCAAGTACGGGTCCCATAAGTGTAAGTGCCGCTCCGGAATAAGGCTTTTTAGCTACCTATGAACGACTTTGTTTTACGCAAAGACGCTGCTTATCCGACAAAATATCTAGGCTTTGAAGCTAACGATATAGAATCTATGGAATTAAGATTTCTTTATTTTTTCACCAAAACGTGTTGATTTCGTTCAATAGTGTAGGTATCTATTAATTGCTATAAAAGCCTTTCTCACAAAATATCAAAATTAAATTCCAATATTAAAAAGACGATGTTTCGATTTAAAAAGAAGGCGTTCAAACAGGTTTTATGTTAGCGTAAGAAATTCCAAGTCTATGTTTATTTCAAAGATATTTTTGACAAAATATCTTTGAAATAAACATAGACTTGTCAAACTTTTTGTCAAACAGAACCTCTTTTATAAATCTGTCGGTCAACTAACAGTGGCATACCTACTCCATTCACTTAGTATCCGTCGAGTCTCAATAGCTATTGTGAAGAGCGCAGGCTGAACCACTTGAAACTTGGCGAACACTATACAGCGTTACAGTGTACAGCGACCACATCAACGCGTTGTCCTACTTGCTGCTGACCCGAATTCGAGTTGAAAATGTACTCAGTGTGTATTGTCAGTCCTTACGAACAACACACGAAAACTAATGGTTATGTCATTTAAATAAAAAAAAGTATTATGGTTCTAAAAAAAGAAGGAATTAATCAATTTAAAATCATTTACAACATCTCATAAAGATACCTACCTAATATATTTTGTCTAATGTTTGTATGTTACATTCTAAATTTCAATGTAAAAGTAGGTACTTTTCTTTTTAAAAGTAAAAATTTAACGATTTAGTAAACCTACATTTTAAAACGTATTTAATAGAAGTTTCAGAGTAGAGTTAATTAAGGCGCTGATACGTAATTAAAATGTAGAAGAAAGATAGACGATACGGAAGTACCTATACGCAAGTTATCGAACTAGGTAGGTACATTAGCCTGCAGCTAACCAACAGTATGTATGCTTCATTATTCGCAGCGTTGACTCATTATTGAATGAAAAGAAGCCGAGACTGCTAACAATTTAGCGGTTTTTAATTAAAATGAAAAGTGCGACGCCGGCCACCGGTTGTTTATGAAACTCAGGAAATTAGAAGACTTTTTATTTTTTAATTACCATTTTACTATCGTTGTTTTTTTATTACTAGGTATGAGGGAATACTATATAATAATAGTAGGTATTAGAGTATTAGATTATAGGTAGGAGATAATTAAGACCTTACCAACACCGTACAACTTTATCAATTTCGTAGTAGAAACAGATGCAGGGAAAGAGCCTCTACGAGTGACGAGACCTAAGTTCGTCTGGCGCACCTTGGGCATTCAGCCTCGATAATATCATTGCTAACTGGCTAACTTTGGCATTACGGCGGCATGATAGAAGAAGAAGAAGTAAGAAATTACCCTCAGTATTGACAGGTATATAAACACTTACAATACACAAGAACACTAGTTTCATTTTTGTATACCTAAGTACTTGCTTTACGCTACTTGTGCAAGAAAGAGGAAATTTTATTGCCATTTTGGAATCTTCCTTATAGGTAAACATCTATACAACATAAAGCATTATATGAAGATATAAGTGTAAAATTCTCCAAGGTATAACAGAAAATCTCTATATTGTTTGCGGCCTCGGGGGCCTAAAGCGCTTTAAAATGAATTAAATGAATTAAAGCGCATTTTAAACTGTCATTAAATCCATAAATGTTATATACAAGGTGTCCGATGTTAATACATTTTATCTCAGTTTGCCAAATGTATGCAAAACAGCACCTGTGTTAGATAATATCGTTAAACAAATTCTAACATCGGTTCTAATGCTATTAGTTACGTTTTTTATACGGCATTAGCATTCATGCATATGCGTAAAAAACTGTTTGGGGGAAACTAGAGATATTTTGATTGATAAAACGAATGAAAGGGAAGCCGTTTTGATTATTTATCTAACGCTTATTTGTTAAACTAAATAATTAGGATTAAGTGTAGTTCACTGGATAAAATACGATTAACCTATACTTATATACTCTTTCCACATTCAATTAATTAAGCTAACCTAACATTTTAATACATTTTACTAATTCGCTTCTATAACTAGGTACTGGATACTACTTCATTAATTAAGTGCAAGTTTCAATGATATCATGAAATATTATAATAATAATATTCATTTGCAAAAAAGACGTTTTGTAGTACAAATAACTACAGTAAAATATGGTAACATGTTAATTGCTGGTATAAATAGTCGGGCGAAGTGCTATTCGTCTAGCTAGGCATGTAAAATATGTTTAATGATAGAAAAAAAGGTTTAAAAATTATTATCGGTTTTATTATTTTATTCTGCCACTTGGACAAGAATCCTGAGTACCTAAATTCAATCATCATCATCATCTGCCTAACCTTTTCCCAACTACATTGCGGTCGGCTTCGAGTACATAAAATTCAATCGCCAAACATAACTAAATAAAAATCTCGGATAAAATTAATAATTAAATTAAAAACAGCGTGAAAGCTTAACGGCAAAAAAGTATTTACTAACACGAGTGTGATAAACTGAAGAGCGCTTATTAAATTGCGCACACGTTACCACTAAAGCTATAACTCAGAGAACGCAGTCGATATGCTGATGATTATGCATAATTTATGCGCTCGAGTTAGGGTCAAGTGGGCCAAATGGGACGCGCGGGTTTATGGGGGCACATCTTTTATGCTTGTTGTCAATGGACAGTAAATTGGAGAACATTCACACCTTATGTCGCGGCCGGACCCCGGCGTTTTTTTCCTATTGTCGGATTAGGAAATATTTGCTTATCACTACAGGACAATAGGCTTATTAGCTTGCGCGATGCAACAATTTTTTCGTTTCCAAAAAAAACTCGTAATCTTCTTGTGGTAGAATTGCTAATTTTGTTATTAATATTTTCATTTCTCTAATGGGGGTGATAAATAAAATGTTATGCGAGTTTCCTTTGTTCCACTAATGTTGTAGTAGAAATGGCGTTGGTAAAACTCATTACGAATTCAAGACAAACATCTCGGCGAGGCATTACGTGGATGGGCGCAGTAATCAGCCCCATGTAATTGCCGCATCTTCGCAAATGGTTATAAAACTGCATCTTTTTTATTTACACCAGTTTCGCTGGACGTCCGTAACGACCGGTTTTTATAATGTCGTAATATAAGAATTGCAATAAACATCTGATTTAATGAACTCAGCGACCATAAATTTATCCCAAGAGTTATAAAGCGTCAAAATCTCATTAGATGTTTAATGCTCTGGTGTGATAATGTTTAAAGAATATTACAATTTAAAAAATATTTAAAGTAGATGACTAAGATATACAAGGCCTATTATTTAATGGACTCTACTTAGATACAGTATCAGTGAGTTCGTAACCGATTGTTAATTTAGGAATTACGGAAAACATTTAGTAAAAGGTATCTCCCTAAGGTTTAAAGCCACAATAATGTGATGCTGGAAAAAATACATCACAAACGACAAAACAAAACTGTCAAGATTCTATGCTGAAATCCTGAAACAAGTGTAATAAATAAGTTAAATCACATGACACATCATCTGTATTCTCACAGTGGCACACGATCAAACCAAAATTAAGTAAGTCCCAATACTCCCAATGTTAAAGCTAAACATAAAATGTATTTCATTTTTGTTTACTACAAACGGAAAGTAATAAGAAAAAAATAAAATAAAAAGCACGTTGGTCCCCTCCGCTGTGGTTAACAAGCGAACAATTACATTTAATTTACGGATGAGTTTTTAAAGTGCCCCAATATGGCCGGCCCACCCCGCGATATTAAACCGCTATCATTTTGTATACAGATAATCCACCGCGACATTTGTTAAAAAATATATTTCAAGAGGGTATCGCGAATTGTTACTCAAAATTCAATTGTTCCGAAGTGCCACTTGTCATCCTACACTGTATAATCCGACAATTGTACCAATTAATATGTTTGTTGTAATTTTGCTCCTACTGCTGCTACACAAGGACCATTTTAGTATAGATAGTCAGAGAAAATGTAAATTTATAAAACGATTGTCGAACTTAATGTGCGGTGGAACAAGTAAGAGCAATATACATTTGGAGTATACGATTTGATTTACTGTTCAAGTTACTTCAGCGTATATAATTTTTAACGAAACTTCGATGAAGCAATTTATATAACTTTGTTAGGTACCTACAAACCATTTATTTACCTAAACCATTATTATCATACCAATATCCCCACAATCCTCTTAAACACAATGAGCAATAAAAATGAGAGTACTCGAAATAAAGACATCAAATATTTTTCCCGAATTAATCCGTTTTTGGCCAAAAAAGCACAACGGCTCAGCAGGCGGTAGGCGCGAACTTGTTACCCTTTGCCCTTTGTTTTGCTAAACCATAAAGAAAACAACAGTGTTTTAACCCTTAGGTTAACCCTTTGCAACACATGTCGTCACACCGCGCTTGTGCGAAACCGCGAATCGCGCCTCAATAGAATCTCATGCTGTGCACGACTGATAATGGCTATTACATTTTCAACCTTACTTAGAAGCCATAAAGTCGATTTAAGGAACGTTACACTAATTTTGAATGGGCACAATAATCGTTGTATGAAAACGGTGAAATATGTGGAGTGTATTTTTACGTGTATTGTATTCGCAATGGGGTTTTTATTGCGAATGTCTGCGCGCGCATTAGTCGGATTGTTAACCGAGGATGTTGCCCGCATATGGTGTTTTCGTCTGTTATGATTTTTGTGGGCTGGTATTGTTCTGTATTTTACACGCACTGCGATACAAAAAATGTATTTCCTGAACATTATATTTGCTACAAAGCAAGAGTTATTAATGGTTTGTATTAGTTGCTTTAAAACAGAAGCTAGACTCAGTACAAAAAAGCTGTTTTAAAAAGAGTGAGCTATCTTCGGATACGAGTTTATAAAAGTAGCAAAATCAATACAGCACTGAAGTAATTCACTGGAGAACAAAATTAAAAGTTTCTTTTGTTGCTAAATAGAATGTTACAGTGCAGTTTCGCTGAGCAATCCATCTGTTGCGGAATGGCCACAAAGTTTTTCAGTCTGCAAGTGCATTTTATTTGTAGTAACTATTCAGTTTTATAGATCGTTACTTCTATCGTCTAACTCCAAGTAGAGGGAAAGCGTTTTATTACTGAAACCCTTAAATTTCCTACTTTTAATTACGGTCCAGCGATATCGTTTTCCGGAACGCGTGCTGATAAGTGCCGTGTCGGTCCCTCCGCTAAGCCGTCCTTTGGTGACAAACCAAAGCGAAATATAGAAGTTAACTCTTCATTAAACTCATTAACATACTTGATTAACGTCACTGAAGTGGAAGACGTTCCTTACTGTTTAGTTTAGACAAGATTTAGTTTTAGCACGCAATTTGTTTTTTTGATATTTCTTATGTTACATTTCTTTGATGGGTGGGTAACTGCAGTTAGATTTTCGTTTTCGATACCAATGCCTATTTCAATGACCTGAGATTACTTTAAAATATTCGTTCTTTCAATATGGATATCTTGTGTTTCTTCACGATTTTTGCTTCATACGTTTCGTCCATAAAGTTCTCGACCTCGGTGACCACGGTTCCTTGCATTGTATTTACTGAATACTTTAGCAAATATTGATTCTCCTCCATTTCTATTTGGGTCAACTACCCTGTTAAAAAGTAATCCATTTACTAAGAAGCCGCCGTGAAGAACCGTAGCTAAATTCAGCAGCTTTACTGAAATATGAAGGTTTTAACAAGCCGACAAATATTTACATTCTATTAGCCCAAAGATTATACAAATTCCACACTCTTTCGCGAAGTAAAACTTTTGTGATGAATTTTTTTTAACAAGATTCATCAATAAGCCTAATACATACCAGCAATTTAGAAACATTGATTTGATTACAAATAGCAAAATGCGGAGTGTCTACAGCTTTTTTAAAGCATATTTTTATGGGTGCCTGACTGGTTTTCGTCAACCGTAACCAAAATACAGGCCGTTGTATCCGAAACAACAGATTTATATCTATATATATATCAAGAATAATACAACGATACACAATTTTGTACGCTTATAATATCTACACCAAAAAGTCGCGAACTTTCCATTACATTTTTGTGTCAATTATCAGGGCAGTTTTTTAATTCTTGCTGACTGTAAGAGTTTATAAGCCTTCATCACTGAAAATAAATCCGGAAGCAACATTGTAGAACATCCGGATACGATTCTCTGAAGCGTAAGTGATTGCCGCCAAGCGTATTGTGCCTGTGATGCCTACTCATATATGCGTAAACTCAAATCCTCTTATACAATAACTTGCAGCATTAATGAGAATTTAGTATCGCTGTAGAGTGGCAAACAATGTTTTTGAAGTTAGAGGTCGGTTTCTAGGACAGCGAAGAGTTTGGTAAAATTGTGTGATTTTTTATATATGGTAACACAATAGCTTTTAGTGCTGAAAATATGATTTGAAATAAGAACGGAGATGTAAACAAATTCTTAATTAATTCTTTAAAATAAATAGTATAATTTTTGTAGGCACGGTTGGCGCAGTGGTTATGTGGTTAGTTTTTTGCGCTAGGTGTCACGGGTTCTATTTCTGCACGGAACAAATATTTATATGATCTACAGATATACAGATAGTTGTTTCGGGTCAGGTTGTGTGTGCATGTGACATGTATGTTTGTAAACTGTACCCACGATAACTAGTGTGGGGCAACGTATATTAAGGAAAAAAAAAATAGGATAATTTAGGTCAAACATTTTTGTCCAAAATATAATGTTTATTCTACTAAAAGAACAATTTATTCTCCATACATACATCATAATAAAATGTATCGGTAAATTAAATACCGTATTGAACTCGTAATAACTGTGATGCATCAATTTACGGCTGCCAGAGTAACAGATCGATTGTCTATGGACGTAGGAAGCAGGGCTTAACCCTTTCTTTGTACTATTTATTAATATTTACTTTCCCCTTAGTTGGAATTTATCCTTCAATATTTCCAGATGGTCATTGGAATAAGCGTAATCTTTATGTCAATTATAAACTGACCATGACACACATTATTATGTAAACATTAGGTAAAAAAATGTGAATCAACTAATCATACCTATACAACGCTATATGCTTTGTATATAGGTCCTATATAGAAACAACATAGCGTTGTATGCAAAGCCAAGAGCTTTGGACCATATATTTATGATAGGTGAGCACATACCATCTATATACTTAGTAGGTGTGTATTAGAGCTTAAAGCTGACTAATAAATGACTAATGAGGGATTATATCAACTTAACAAGCAGTGCCCACTTGCAATGTCCACATAGTAACATTAGATTACTAATCCATATAGCTAACATCACTCCTGCAGAGGTGTACTATTGTGCATCAACATAATGATGCCGTAAATCCCATGTAATAACTGCGAGCCTATTGCCATCCTCCAGGCACAATCCAAACATTGGACTGGTGAACCGAAAAACCCAAGAATTATTTCCCCGATTAATTGAACCCAGGGTCTTACGGCGAGCAGCCTCGTTTGCAGCCAATAAACGAATGAGGATTTTTTTTTTACTTTTAACTTTAACACACCTCACCATTCCCGCTACCCTTCTTGTTAGATGATAATTACTAAACGTTCTCAATAATAAATTGTGTAATAGTTACTCTTTCATTTAATCTTTACCGTTTCTTGATTACCGGCTTGAAAGCTTTGATGAAACAAGTATTACTCTTTTATTCGCGTCTACAGCAATCTACTTCTTGCTACTTGGTCCACTTTTATTTTTATTTTACTTCTCTTTAATGATATAATCTGAACTGCATTTATGCAGGATCAAGATGCAAATGTTACCTTTTAGTTACCTTTATACTTTATATCAAAAAAATTATTAACTATTTCTCCAGAATTGTTACTGTGTGTTGTATCACAACTACTTGGACTCTGTACGGATTGGACACAAAATATAGGGAGCCTTTATCCAGCATTGGGATGCGACATGTTGTCAGTAACCGTAATTAGGACTTGTGGTTTCTCTGTAAACTCTTTTACAGAGAAGCCCCGAGTCCTAGTTAATGTGATGGCCGTATCACGTAATCTACAATTTTTTTGGTTTAAATTTGTCGTTTTCCCTTCGTTTTCCTTCATCAATAAAACAGTGTGACAGTAGTAGCAGTTTTAAATCAATGAAATTCTAATTGAGATAACACTTCGACTGCGCGGCTTTGGTGAATGCGACCCCCGATTTAATTTAAAGCGATACAGTCGGCGGTCAATTTGAAATCGCTCCCGACGGCGATGAGCCCGCATGGGAACAGACACAATGAAATATTGAACACTAATTGAAATATCCTGTTAATCTTAAGGGTCAAGCAAATGAATGTTAATTTAAAATCGTTCATTACTTGCCTGAATGCATCTGAGATACTGTTTGCTTTCAATCCCCGGCGGATGCTGTGAGTTTTATTATTGTAGTCGGTAAATTATTCAGATACTCAAATGTAGCGAATGTATTTGTTACATAAATACTTATAGGTAATGTATTCATTTGTACAACAGCAGCAAAATAGTGTCAGCAACAAAAGTTTATCATGTAGATATATGACATTTTATGTTATTCATAGTAAAATTTATTTGTGTTGTCATTGTTAAAGAGGTAAGGTATCGATATCGTGTAATATCTGAACTGCCAAGGTACTTAACTGTTAATCAACTTTTGTTGTAGACTGTACGTAATATCTTGGCTAATAATTCTGAGCTACAAAATTAAGTTAAGAATGATTAATTATTATTCGTAGCTTCTAACCGAAAACAGAATGTTGTTATTTAATTTCACGTACATGTTACATACAGTATAAAGAACAGATTTCTGAAATTGAGATTAGAGACGCGAGTTGAATAACTTAGTCTTTCCAATTTTGTAATATTGTAGATTTCATAAAATAACTACATATTATGTACTATAAAGTTAATTGGATTTACGGTATGTGTATAAAAACGTCCGTAGCATGAGAAGGGTTATATGAAGGATAAAGATGCAGGTTATTACGTAGAGCCACTATGTATAATGTTCTTCAAAATATATAGATAAGTAGGTACATAACTATGTATGATTATATTTAGTTGGTATGGTTGATAGCAGTTGGTTTTATAATACTTTTAAGCTAATGTTTCGTAATTAGCATCAGAGTATATCCACCATAAGGAACCGATGCGGACTGGTGGATTTCACGACTCAAAACTCTTGGAATTTTTCCTCAATACTTTGTGTTCTTGATTACCATGGGTATTAATATTAAATTTATGGATTACTATAAACAAGGAAATGGCTCCCTATCCGAAATAGGTAACCACATTTTCAATGTTGCCAACAAATATTACAGATTTTATCGGAATAGTGATCCAATATAGGTTTTCATCGAATATTTCGGAATATTCTAGTTATGAAATGAAACTGAAACCTTTCAACTGTTATATCCAGCAAATATCATTCAGGATATCGCAGATTCTTTAATATCTGAAACATCAACATTGCAAAATACGAACCGAGATGTTTGACGAAATCTCGGTTGGAAGTTTGCCTTGCATATCATTACAAACTATTAAAGTATCCAAGTTCCGATATTAGAAATAATTGTGTGAATGTTGTATTATTTGAACATAATTTGCACATCATTAAAACACAAGGTCTTATTTAGCTTTACAAGACCATATACCAACATAGACCGTATAACAACAAAAGCTATAGTTTCTAGTGACATTAAAGAGATTTTCTTTAGGAAGGAACTGTCGTTTGAACTAAAAACATTTTTTGCCGATTATACTTTCCAATCTAGGACGTAGTTCTGCTCATTCTTAAGAATAATCAATTTGAATATTCGACTGACTCTCGGGGGTGAACGAGGAATTTGAAGAAAAGCTAAGGACCATTCGAGTAGGAGAATAACCCTGCAATTTTGCGGCAAGGTCTTCCCCATGCAAAACTCGGACAGCTGCACATGACCTAGTGGTAAAATAGTGAGCGTTTGCCGTGAGATTTGCGGTGCAAAATTTAGCCTCATAGGTTTCTAAGAAACCTAAAAGGTTTAAAAAAAATGACGAGCAGCAGTAACTTCATGTGTGTTAACTACACACCGCACCGCAAATCTCATGGCAAACGCTTTTCTTCTGTTTCAATATCCTTTATGGTATTCGGATGATAGGATTTTTCCTTCGACGTCTGTCGTAAATCAGGTGTGGTGTGGACATAATTCTAGGTAAGCTCATCTTTGTTACAAATTTATTTCAAAGCGTAGTCTGTCGGTTTCGCTTACAAATGTTTGCTGAACGAAAATGAATGTAGCTTGAATAACAATGGCCCCGATAAAATCCTCATTTTCATAGAGACTTACAAAAGGTTGTTAGAAAATAAGATAGAGGAACAAAGCGTTCGGTCGTTGTCTTTTAATAAATTAAAAAGTGATATGTATACACGAAATATTTGACTTACTAGCGGTCTAGTAATTATCAAAAATTATACCTACACTATTAACAAGCTTTTGTTTTGTACTTGGTAAATTATTACCTATCATGTTAAAGGAAGTGACCTTTGAACCGAACAGTCATTTGTTTCAGAATTTGAAACAATCACAGCACACAGGGGAATTGTTAATATTCTCAGTATTTAGAACTTATGCAAGAACCTCGCGGGCCGTATGAGTTGAATGAAACGTTAACCAAAATTGTGATGATTAAACGTCAGATGATACTTATTGCATGAATTGCAGTACAAACACAGATAGAATACTTAATATTATTTGCTATTTGTAGAACATACAAGTCGCAATTATAAAAATCCAGTACTTTATCAAGGAAATGTACAGAAATAAACAACATATTTGATTCCGGCGGGGATTCGCAGAATAATGCTTTTATAAACATTAACGCTCAATCAAGATGAGAAATGGTTTAAAAGATATTCATGCCTTGATGGGTCTCTAGTGTCCAGTGTTATATACCTATAATTTTAGTTATAAAGTCTACAGACACTGAAAGGCACATTACACCTGTAGACTCTGAAGTAAAAAAAGTAAATGTAAAGTTTGCGCAATCCTACTTGGGCACTGTGAAGTTAACCAAGCTGTGCAATCGAGAATTTTGTGCCTAAAGAATCCATTGTGCAGACAAACAGTAAAAACAACTTCCCATTATCCACCAATCCCCTGAGATTTACAATGATATACCCACGTATATTATGTACGTATACCGCAAAGCCATTTAGCTCAAGTTGGAACTCGACTGAGGACAAAGTTCAAGTCATTACAATTTCACTTTACAACTTCTTGGCTTTATTTTCATTCATTGAATCAATTTGTCCGATTGCTGAGTGCACAAAAAGTGCGAAATTTGGAAACTAGATGGGGAATATCAGCAGCATCATACCTCTATCTAACTTTTCGAACACAGTCGTGATGCTGTGTGACAGTGGAATTGTGCCACTGCAGTGGCGTAACTACTACAATAGGTGACCCTAGACTATTTGAATTGTAGTAGTTGCCATGTCAAGAACACGTTTTTATTTACAAGACACATTCTGATCATCTAGATATGAGTTTTCTTTCTTGTTATGACCACTTCATAAAGAAACACGTAGCCTAAATTTATCATGTCAACTAAAATACAAATTACGGCCAACTTCTAAAGGAGGCCACAGATAAGATGTCATAAAAACCAAAGCGAAAACGTAAAGTTCAGGAATGACTACCTATATCTTGAGTATAAAAGGACGTCTGGCCTCTTACACTATAAATGAGACTTAAAAGAAATTTTCCCTGTAAATTGTAAAGTTTAGAAGTTTGCCCCGCATTGGAGGAGCGTCGTTGAATAAATATCACGGTACATAACTCCGCTTTTGTCTCGCCCTCGCAAAGTGCGCATCTAGGTACCTTTTTAAGACAATTTGCTTTAAAAATTCAGAGGTACTCGTGGTAATTGAAGTCAGGCCAGGGACTCGCACAAATATACTTTGTTTAGGCCCCAACCTAATTTTTGAAATAAAATAAAACGAATTTGGTGCGAGATTGTCTTTATACAGCGAAGCACCACAACACACAAATGTTTTGTTTGAATTTTAATTGTAAATGGAGTTAGAGTAGGTACTTACTTATATCCATTTTGAAGCCTTCGAGTCCGTGTAAAACGACAAAATTAATGTGACTCGCTTTTTCTTTGTCCTAGCGTATTTTCAAAATTGTTTGCGTATAAAAACGAGTATGAAGACTACCTCTTTAGTCTGGTCGCAAACTGTCGCAATCATAACTGCTGAATATGAAGTCCTGGATTCGATCGCCGACAGGCGGAAAAGTATTTATTAGGAAAGCTGACCTTTTGTAACAGTACATATTTTCATATACCTAATTACATATTGACATGTGGACATATTTACACACCTCTACTTAGCTCTCCAGGGATGGAATGCGCGATGCTAATTAGTTTTTGTATATGTTTAGCAATTTATATAAATCATACTTACAATGTATCAAAACTATTGAAAACCAATCCAATAATGAAAACCATTGCTGGTTAAACATTCACTCATCTATGATCGAATTATGCGGCAGTCAAACAAAATTGAGTCATGTTTGCCTGGATGCGCAGCCGGATTTAACCGGTGTATAACCAGTTATATGCGGATATAACCACATAAGCGAATTCGCTTCAGTTCCAAACTGGATTACGACTAGTGATGCACGCGAAAATAATGCAGTTACCACGTTGTTCCGAGTCCCGTGTTTGTTAAATTACTAACGAACATTCACACGTGCGAGGTATAACTCACTCATACTTATTATTAATGTTAAAGTTCGGATGTTGTGATGTTTGTTGCCTGCTCTGTCAAGGAACTGAATGCTGAATTGATATCGATGAAATTAAATTCGAAGTAAGTAAGTATTCTAGATTTTTAGAAATGAACAGGTCTAAAAAACCTACCTTATGGCCATAAAATTGTTACCGAAAGACCATTATTGCTTTCATACACTGCAACAACATGTTTCACGGAAATTTCAATTCTTAAATAAAAATTACGAAGACAAACATTCATACACAATAATGCGTATTGAAACGTATTGAAAAACATCCTATTGAGACTGACATAATGAAGACGAGGTTGACCGGATGTTCGATGTTAAGCAAGGAGCCAACCGAATACGCTGAATGGGACATTCAACGATGAAAAGATATTCAGGGTCACGAGAAGCAGTACGAGGTATGAGGTACTTATCTTGTCTGTAATTTATTCCAGAGACGAACTTGCAGGATTATGTTGTAATTACGAAACTTTAGGGGAGGATTGGGGGAAGAGAAATATTCAGCTGTGGTCGCAACCGGTTGTGGCTGTCGAATTAGCGCACACAGTCATAGTCCCGAAAGGTCCACCGCTGCACAAAGTTGCTATAAAACTGGTCTAAATTCTATTGAGTGGTCGTGAATGCTATCAGCCCATACACCTTTCTAGTAGGTACGAGACTCCAATCTACTACTACGACAACAAGCTTAGCAATCAATTTTCCTCGTTTAACGTAAATCTGACAGAATATGCTTTATATAATCAGTATGATTTTTGAAACCCATTCGGGCTAAATTCAGTATGAAATACATATAATAAAGGACGGTTTAAGTATATTCTACAAAGAAGTCCCCTGACCGTCGTCAATGTCCGACTCAAACCGCTGAGTCCGGATAAACTGTAAGTGGCTGAAAAGTGTTATCGCGCACAATTCTGAGCTGCTGTCTGTACTTTATATACCTAAGTGTCCGGTGTCCGAATATAAAGTTATTTTATCTATACATATAAATAAAATTGGAGTGTCTGTTTGTAATATTGAAGTAACCGTTTTTTACTACATGCATATGAATATATATACGGTACATAACCAAAATAACATTTTTTACAATTTTTGTCTGTCTGTCTGTCTGTCTGTTTGTATAGGCTAATCTCTGAAATGGCTGGAAAAAATAGGGTTAAGTGCATTTGGTCTCACTAAAAAATACATTGTTAAGTTCCCACATCCACGCGAACGAAGTCGCGGGCACAGCTAGTATTTAATAAAATAAGTGCTGTGATAAAGAAATCAATTGGACAAAAAATTATGATCTAAATTACTCGTAATTATATTAATTCTGAAGTGTCATAACACTTCTTTTGGATGTCAATGCGCTTGCGCAAACCCAACACAGTTGTATACTGTTTTTTTTATTGACCATTTTTTTATTGACCCATCCATTTTTTGGTGTAAAAACGAAAATTCACATTTTGTCGGATAGATATGTTTTACTGAGTCTGAGATGGATCTGCTAATTATAGTGGTCCTGTAAATAATTTCTGTGTATACGAGCTGTGAGTAGTCATTTAGGCATGAAGCCATGAAGCATATACAAATTTATACGTACAATTACTTCACCTCATTACATGTCTCACTGCTTACATTTGTGCTCACCACAATTTTCTCTGTATTTCTCTTCGATGAAATAATTTATGGAAACAACTGTCTGTTCCCATGAAATTGAATGAAACAATTTTGTTTTTTCTTTTTATTTTTCAATAATGTTTATGGGCTTCAATAAACAAACAAATGGAGTACAAAGATTGACTTTTCTCTGGAAAAACATTTTCTCGGTATTAATTTAATAAATAAATAAAAAGTGGAGCTTTCTCCAAGTAAGATAATTATACATATATATTACTAGCTTACGCCCGCGGCTTTGCCCGCATGGTTTGCGAACCCGTACATTATCCTGTATACAAAGTAGCCTATATGCTATTCCAGACTATAAGTATAACTGATCTCTGTGCCAAAATTCATCCAGATCCGTTCAGCCGTTCTGGCGTGATTGATTAACAAATATCCCTCTATCCATCCATCCATCCATCCATCCATCCATCCTCACAAACATTCAAATTTATAATATTAAAGTAATATATATAGATAGTAGGATAAAACACACATAACATAACATAGCATCACGCCTGAATTCCCCGAAGGCAAGTTAGGCAGAAGTGTACTATTATACACCCACATTTCGCCAATGCCGTTATTGAGTCCCATCTAATAGGGGCGAGCATACTGCCATCTACCTGGCACAGTTCCAGACTCCGTGCTGCTACTGAGAATTTCCAAACAGAAAATCCCAACAATACTTTGTCCGACTCGGGCATGGAACCTAGAACCTCACGGTCAGCAGTGAGGTAGTCTAATACGAAAAAAATATTATACCAATATTTACCAATAATATGAAACTTATTTGTAGCATTGTAAGCAAGTAATTTAATTAAATATGAAACATTAGCACCCACTGCCGTCGACTGCTTGTGATGGGGTACGTAGAAGCGAAAATTAAAACTAAACAGCATCTGAAAATGGTTAAAGTCATCTCCTACATTTATAGCGCAATCAAAAAGGAATAACTTTTGAATGATGATCTCTTAATGGCCTTGGGTGTCATCTTTGGCCCGTGCTAACGTTGGAGTAACATTGTACAGTCAGCGACAAAAGTAGCAGATCATTGTGCACAAAGTTTCAAAATAAAATTTATTCATGAAAACTTTCGAAATTCATTCCTTATAATATTTATAAGAATACCGCAATTTTATCGACTAGTGAGATGGTTAGTTAAGAACAATAATTATCTTCTTCGTTATCAATTCGAAATTATGAAAAGTTATAAACTTACTTCGCTGACTGTACATTGATTGATTAACGCCGTGACAGAGAATTATAAAAAAAAAAAAAAACAAAATGAGTCCAAGAAATTGGGACATACACTCGGCACTGCACGACACAGCGGGCCATACTCCAATTCCTAAGCTAAATTTTGATACGGTAGTTGTACGTTTAGTTGTAGATAAACTGACGTATTCGGGCCATATTAGTTAGAGTTGAGCGCTAATAGAGTTATGACGGGCATCAAAACTTTGCCAACGTATTGCTATTGTTCGGATATTTGCATTATTAATTCAAATAGTTTCTAGCCTACGCTTATACACTAGTTTGTTTGTTTGACTTTCAAATATTCAATAGGTTTGATGATAAACTGTGTAGGATAAATGTTTTGTTTCTAAATTTTTATTTTAAACTAGTTTCAGCTCGCGGCTTCGCCCGCATTGATTACGAACCCGTGCATTTTTTCGGGTCACACGTAGCGCCATCTAGCGTCCTAAAGCAATTGTGATTGCCGAAAGTTATTGTTCTTTCCCTCGGGAATAGTACTTTTTCTGCATGACGACGACATTTCCATGACGACGTATATATGCAAAATTTCATGATGATCGGTTCAATGGTTTAGGCGTGAAAAGGTAACAAACAAACAAACTTAGGTACTTTCGCATTTATAATATAAGTAAGCTGTCGAACTATCGAACGCTTGCCTTACATGCACCTCCAGCATGAGTTCAAAACCTGGCCCGCACCTCTGACTTTTTGTAATCATGTGTGGATCAAATTATTTGATTATCACATGCGTTAACGGTGAAGGAAAACATTGTGATGAAACTGAGGGGGCTCCATAAAGTTTTGGATGGTTCGAGGCGAGCGTGGTGGACTAAGGCCTAACTCTTCTCATTCTGAGAATAGGCCCTTGCCTAACAGTGGGACAGTAATGGGCTGAATTTATTATGTTAAATTACTTTTTGAAGCGGTATTTGAATTTAACTAAGCAAATTTTTTCCGATGAATAATGTTTGTGCATCTTTAATAGGTATATAGCGATACCGAAAAAGATGTCGAGGTAAAAGGTTAAAACTTTTTACTTGTGCATAATTTAAAGCAAAAGCTGTATTGTTGACTGTGTGAGCGATATGAGTAACATATTGGTCTGTCGTGTTCTGCTCTCGACGACTCACAGGCGGTCTTTCATCGTGCCCAACTTTTAAGGCTTATGCATATTTTATGCCAGCATCGCAATCTTTCTGTGTCCTCCAAAATCTCCTTTTAGGGAACTCACTGGCTTTACATGAGATTACGCGAATGTGCGGCGTATGTTGAGAATGTCCAAATGAAACCGCATTATGATCGTTACGCAACGTTTATTGGGACTTGTATTCGCTTAAAAGGTCTGGAAGGCATTATTTTATGATATTTGTCGTTTATTAGGTATTTTCAATGTTTATTGCAATATGAAATGTAAATACTTTGAGTAACAAAATATTCAACAGCTTACAGAAAGATATCGTAATACACACCTGTTTTTAACGTGCTAATTAGTAATTTATCATCTTTGACAAGAATTGACTGCAACCTGCAGATTAACTAACCGTAATTATTACCAAAAACAACACACAAAATGATTATCGTAGATTTTTACGCTAACCATTTCTAAAATCCTGTTATGGGTATATTCGGCACCCTCTATTTTTTTTTTTTTTTGCATTTTTTCGTCGCTCGCAGCTGATGACCTCTTTTTTCTACATTCCAAAGCGGTACTAAATTTAGAAAGTATGGAGAAAAAACTATATAATATGACTTGATTGGAGTCGGGGATTTGGTGAGCGGAAGAGACTCCGCTTAACAGGCCTGACCCACGAGCGGAAACTACGGTGCGACTTACATTTTCAACCCTTAAATAATAAAAATGTTTTAGATCTAGGGATAAGTACTTCATTACACATACACACTTAATTTTGAATAAGGATCCTTATGTATTATATACAAGGGAAATACCACTGGCTCATCAAAATATCTCAGGAACTAAAAAGCCTTGTTTGGCTGGTACCTGGTACTGGTAGGTAGGTACTTTTTACTACGTCGCATCCACTATGAAAGGCAAATCTGAGTATCAACACCTTAGCTGTTGAAATAATTTTATTACGTTTTATTATAATGCGCTGGCACGAGGCCTATTTTTATAAAATTACGTTGCAATTTATATTTTCATAAAAAGTATTGAGACACGGGATTCGGGAGAATTAAGTGACAGTTTTATATTCTGAGTAAATTATTTTATTAGTAAACAATAAACAACAGTTCGCAGCCCCACAATCCCGTGACTAGCGAGATGGTGCATAAATGCTCAACATGCAATTTAACTTGGCTTAAAACTGGTATACTTATACTTCATTACCTACGTAGTCCCCACAAAGGATTCGAATTCTGGTTATATTTTTCGGTGACATCCAAGCGCTTGCCAGCACACGGGCCCGTCATGTATCAAGTGCTCGGCGGCAGCTGCGTCGAAGAGTGCGGATATTACCGACCAATAACGAATTATCCGTGAGACCTTAGCACGTCCCTCGACAGTCGACGAGTTAAGTGTCATTTGGCAAAAAGGGGTTTTTGTTTACAACGACCTTATAACTTATTTTATTCACACAGAACTTAGTTGCATGGCCAATTTTTTAACCTCTGACCTTTATAAATGATATCATAAGTAGGTACCTGCTTACGTCATCAGGATATAAGAAACAAATCCTAAACTCCCTTTCTCGCTCAAAAGTTATTCCGAATGGCATGTCAGTGACACCGTCGACTCTCCCTAATCACTGACATAGATAAAAATATAAGAAGTTGAATTACAGCGGCCATGGGTTATCGCGCCCTTGTTACAAACGCACCCATGTCCACACACCGACCCAGCTTTCAGATGAATCATATAGGACAGAAAAGGTACATCTTATATTATATTGTCTTTTTTCTTCTTCAGGAAAGCTAAAATCAGCTACGAAATAATTCCATTTGAAAAACTGTTAGTCAAATATTAGCTATTACAAGTATAGATTGCTGACAAGAATTGATCTATATCGGCTCCTGTAAATATCTTCACTCCAAGTATCTTCAAAAAGAATATTTCACCACATCAAGAGCGTAACACGATAATATCGGTGCGGTGTAGATACTTTGATTGAGCCTAACATTTCTTGTAATCTTCCATCCGTGAAATACGATACAAATGAACAGCTCTTTAAGAAAATGTGTGAAAGGTACGACATACTTATTCAAAGCATATAAATGTGTGATGAAGACTCAGTATCTATCGCGTTTGAATCAAAACGGGAGGACGCCAGTGGTTTCTCCTTAGTATTTATGAGTTCTCATTTTATACAGATTATGTAGATATAACTTCATTTCACAGTCCAGTAATCGTAATGCCGGTCTGACACTGTGTAAGGTATTCATAATAATATGTACATATATGTATACACTATATAAGTATTAATCAGAGCTTGAAAGCCGAAAAACACACGACATGACATATGTACATAGATTTTAAATGGGCTAAGCCACACTACTGCCTTATAAAAGTTGAGTTGATATATTTGACACTACAGTTTTACTGCAAACGTCTTTGACACAATATAAAATCGTGCGAACTAAGTTTTATAGCCTACTGACGCAAAGATGTTTAAATGAGTGTCGCAATGCGGATTGACAAGTAATTAAAGTTTCATTATATAATTTTTTTTATGTTTTTAAAAAACGTAGCCCCACACTAGGAATAATTCCTGTATCGTGGGTGCGTTTACAAACACATATATTCACATACACAAACGCCCAGACCCGAAACAATTATCTGTAGATCATACAAATATTTGTTCCGTGCGGGGATCGAACCCGCGACACTTAGCGCAGAAAGCTAATCGCTTAGCCACTACGCCAACCGTGTCGTCAAAATGTCTTTACTTATGACAGTTTGAAAATGAATGCTAAACGTGAGCTACGTTACGAGCCTTGAACTAGCGCGAAATATTAAGTTCTAGAGATTTTGAAGAAAGTATCTGTATGAAAATATCGGCCTTGAAAGAGGTGACGAAATGATTTAGATGCGTACCGAGAGGTTGGTTAGAGGTGGCGCAGGAAAGAGATGTGTGGAAAAACTTTGGGGGCCTTGGCCCAGCGTGCAGCGGAGGGACAGTATGAGATAAGTTTAAAAAAAATTGTAGCTACATCAGCAATACTTTGAGTGTTAAAGCAATTGATTAAATAATCAAAAGGCCGACAAGGAACCCTTTTTATACGTTGACGTGAAAAGTTGTTATTTTGAGTTGGTTACATAAGATTATGGCTGCAATACCATTCTTCAATACAACACATTAGCTATGTGACTTAAGTAGGCTGTTATTGCTCAGATACATCATACATTTTTTCCATACATATTAGTGTCGTGTTCTTGTCGAGTTCTCCGCTATCATGAAAACTGAAACTTGATTTGAAAACAATTGAGTCGCCACTGCCAAAAGCCACGTACATACTCTACGTATTCTTTCAACAAGAAGAAAATGAGTCATTTGGCACTAGTTTTAATAATCTGATTTTACTAGCTGCTCATACCATGGACGTTTAATACTATAATACGTATATATATATTAAATATTATATAATATATTTATCAGGTATTCACCATGAAATGTATTAATATCTTAACAACGGCCAAGGAGTGTGATTTCTAAGAAACACTACCTAACTAACCCTGTTTGGGTTCATGTATTCGATCACATTTTTGGGTCAGTTCAAACCGTCCTAACGAACTACCCTCCATATTCGTACTACCTATAATGTCGTCGCAATAGGTACTGTTGAACTTAAACAGAAACTAAACTAAGTACTTTAATGGATTTTAAATGCCGATGGTAGAGCTCTTGATCCAAGTTCTACATCTATCTTGGAAAGGTATAACAGTATTAAGTATTAAAAACGTAAACTGCCTTGGTTATTTTTATTCCAACAGTAAAAACACGCAGGAAATGAAGAAATGCCGTAATAAACAGTTCTGCTTCTGACACGACACTTAATTAGGTAATCAACGATATAAAAAATATATATAAGAATATACGAAACAAGCAAAAATGTGTCCTAAATGAGGTGGCCTCGGGCGCGTGAATAGCGCCCGCCATGAATACTCTGTTGAAAGGACCGCGCAACAGACTCAACGTATCCTAGTTCCTCACCGGCAGTATGGCATACAGGGTGGTAACGACCGACTTCGAACGTAAGGTAAGAACGTGGTTTCATTTAATAATGAAATCATGTTCTGAAGTCGTACACAAAAATCAAAGTATATATCATTCGTTAAGTTGAAGAAATATTGAAGAAATATAGAAACTTATGTTATCTTTTGTATACGTGTAAAAAAAGATTTATTGATTAGAGCAGGTTAGAGACTTTTTTGAATTCGCCTAGAGATCGTGAAAATTAAGAAAATTTAATTATTTCCCATGGCTTTTGTTTGTATGATCACAAAACGTGGTTAAATATTTTAACGTCGTACCTTCATAGCCACCCTGAATATTTGTGCCAGTCAACGGAAAAAGTAAAAAATAAGTTTGTGAAATCCGAATAGACGGAAATGATGATAGCACATGGGTTTTGGGATTTAGGTAACAGAAAGGTTTCAGTGCTTTATGAGCGATTTACCCGATTTAAAATTTTCATTGCTCATGTTTTGCCAAGAGGTGGACATGAAATAGACAACAGTAATACGTATTGTAGTCAAATAAATTCATAGATTAATTTATAAAAGAAGATTGTGGATCTAAGTATTTTTCACATTGCGCATAGTTCACCAGTGGACGTTTAGACCTTTATAATAAATACGATAATGAACGCAGAAAACGAAAACACCATTACACACTTTTCCAGCACCGAATGATTTAATATTAATTGAAATTTTTCGCATAAACCAGAAACCTCTAGAACAACTGAAATTAGAATGACTGAACCCTCGTCCCATAAATCAAATCTATTGGACATTCAGCTCTGGAATATTGAAATGGAATCATTGAAAGGGGCCATTAAAATTTTTAATTAGAGTAATTTCTAATTTAATTAAAACTTGGTCACGGGACCCGTTCAATTTGTTCTCGCTCACTTCACCCGGTTCTTAGTACTCCATCAAGCACTTTATAGGAAGGCTTTACTCTGACGCGCAAATAGAGGTTACTTTTCCTTTTATACCTGCCCTGGACATTACCTAAGAGTTCGCTCGAGAGTACCAAGGTTTTACTTCTCGTTTTGTTGATGTTGTTTGATAACAAGCTGTCGGCAACAAGCTGTCTACTTCATTTATCCCACGATGTTGGCAAAAAGAGTTTGAGCATCAAATTATGCTATGGTACAAATTATTTTAAACCTTAATGTATTGAAGGTATAGTATAGATTCTGAAATTAGAATGTACTCTGTACACCCTTAAATAAAAGATGTAAGGTAAGTGAGGGTATTAAGGTATGGTGATTGAAAATGGCATATTTTAAGGCATTGTTAACGGCGAAAGAACTTCATCAACAAAAGAGTTTCATCGCTTAACTAGAACTTTATAATTTCCAGTTCTACCAGGCAAACCTGAAATCCAGAAGATCTGATCTCCCACCAGTAACGAGCGTAAGAACCTCCTGATCACCCACTTGTAAGCCACAGTTAATCTCGCCAACGATTAGTGGGGACAGCGGCTTCGTAACGTGCATTTTAGGTCAGTATCTACCCAAATCGTTTTCAGATTTTAAAGGTAACTGCCTCATTGGTTCGATTCGAGGTCGAGGAAAAAGTTTATTGGGTTTTTTGTATGGAAATTCTCAGTAGCAGCACGGAGTCTGGAACTGTGCCCGATAGATGACAATAGGCTCGCCCCCTATTACGTGGGACGCATCGGTGATTTGTGAGTATACAATAGTCTACTCTGCCTAACCCTACGGGGAATATAGGCGTGATGCTATGTAAGAGGTCCTGGTTACTTTATAAGCTCAGCATCTCAAACCTCACCAGACGCTTTCTTTTGTTTCTCACAGTACAATTTCCCAAGTAACGTAAGTTTTCTTACATTATTACTGTGCTGGGTATAGAAACTGTCAGTCCTGTCTGTTTATTTTTCACCTATTTTTATTTGCCCTGTTTAGTTTCTGAAACTGGCAATCGCGCTAAATTAAATCTATCGGTATCATCTACATGTTGTTTATACCTAAAATTGGCACATCTGAGATTTCTTTTATACGTGTTGCGAATTATTCCATATGTCGCGTACTAAAATTTTTTTTTAATATCGTAAGTACTACTTTAGTGTTTCTTAATATTTTTGCTGAGTATTTAAATAGTAACGATTTGATCTTCTCTACTTATCATCCGATTTTGTACAGAACAGATGTTCATAATTATACAAATTACTCTGGTGTTGATTACCGAGCTGTGCAACCGCAGTTAGTTAATTAAGTTTGAGACAAAATGTAAATATTATGCAGAGCTTAGACAGTAGTTTGAGTTAAGCGCTGTCTTGACTTTAATTATAACAACGACCCCAACATAAGAAAACGGTAAGGCTAGCACCACAAGAGTCTCCAGGTTTCTATAATAAACGTACTTATTTAAAGAACGAAAACTGTTTCCTTTTTTTTAGTTTTTGGTATTGAACTCTATAATAAATAAATTGTATTCAGTAGAAGCAGAAAAAAAATCAAAGCTCTCTTTTTTGGTAACCTTAATTCATCATTCATCTTCAAAATACGGCAGGTTTTATTAAATATATGAAGGACTTGGACTAAATATTGCCGTATAGAGCATAAAATAATATCTTAGGTAGGAAAATAAGAAGAAGAGAAGATAACTTTCTCAAATAGCATAAAATATCCTAATATTGCTCAGTGGCCCTATTTCTGATTACTTGCGTAGGAATCGTTCTCAGGGGCGTACTTGCACTGCATCAAAGTTCATAAGAGCCCTCTATAACCTACTTGTACGATGTTTAGTTAGGCCACTAGCGTCTTCAAGCAGTGTTTAGTTAGTCGTTCAAACTTTCTGCTACACAAACCTTGATGTACTTAATTAAGTTTTAGGAAGTTAAGGGACGAATAGGGATAAGACAATGGCCATAAAAAATGAAAATTAATTTTAAATGGCCTATAGAAAGTGCAGTTATGTCTGTGCACGAATTTTTACGAGAAAACTTATGAACTGCCATCCATTTTATACTATGACTCTCTTTTATGTATAGACTTAGAATTTCGCTTACTATGTATCATTTGTACATTCAAATGATACATAGTAAGCGAAATTCTTATATGCGAATAAGTTGAACAAACGCAGCGAACGGACAATATACAACGGAGCCAAAACTAACACGACGTGAATTGGAAAAAACGTTTAGGTATAGCCGTTTTGACTAAAAAATGCATGAATATTGTAGTCACTAAACAAGAAAGATACAGAAGTCTTAGTCGATGAAAGTATCATCACTGTTATTTCAGACGAAAACGTCCACAGACGGTGTACTCGAGAAATCGTATGGACATCATTGGCGATTGGCAAACGCATTGTTTGATTTTATTTGTCACAGTATGATGTTACGCACACCTAGCAGGATGCTCTGCATTTTCAGGTATAGGTTAATCCTTTTGCGACAACACCTTGAGATAAGTTTATTTTATGATCCACAGTACCAAGTACCTACGGTAGTTCCAAATCGCGTGCGCTTTACCGACTATTTTTGTTAAATGTCTCCCTTGTGTGTATGATTTTCATAGTAGCACACACTGTACACTGGGCCTTCTTTCTATCTGCATAGTGTTGTGAAGCTGTTACAATTTGCGGCGCAGCGAGGCAGATAACCGCTTGGTTTCGGCTCCGGCCTCCCGGTCCACGGCAGCGCCCAGTCAGCACATTTTCACACAACTTTTATTCATTTTTTCAATCGTTGTACTCCTAAAATTCGATTATAAATCTGCCCTTTTATTAGAACCCATCGTTTGTGCTAGTAGGAAGACCGTACCTGTTTTAATGGTTTGTGATTTATCTATCGACATACATATTCATAATTCATTCAGAAAAAACAACATTGTTAATGTAAAACCCACATTGCTTTTGATTTACGATAGATACGAAAGAATTTCCCAACAAATATTCAACTCATTTTATATCGTGAAATACTTATGTATTCCTACTTTGATATTCACTTTTCCGAAGAAATTTTTATCAATATGAATATTATAGAATTTTAGGTTAACTATAGATTTACATACCTACCAACTGTTTACACCTACCGACAATTTGGCAAACTATTTATGACAATTAAAAATTCATCAATAAACCAAAGCCTTTGAAGATGACCGTATAGTTTTACTTTGATGTTGTAGTTGGTGTGCCCAGTTAATTAGTGCGGTTACCCGAGCAGGTAACGGATCAAATTCCCGAACGCTGGGGTAATTTATAAAATTGTGCCGGCTTGTCCCAAATGAGCCGAGCCGAGTTAAAGTCACTAGCGTGGGCAGAAAACCTTTTTTCCTAACATTCCTTTCAGACAATTTGATATTGTATGTCAGCCATTACGAGCATGGTAATTTGGAACGTAGGATGGCAAAGCAGTGGTTAACAGAGGAACTATGCTTAATTTAACAATTTCTAATCCCGTAAAGATTAGGGGTGTCCCACCCAGAAACCAAAAGAACTTAACGACCTCTAAATGCATTTTGGGTGGTCTACATTTGATTCGCGTTCGCCGATAACGACCTAATGTTGTAGATCCCTATCTCTAACAACATATACGTGTTTAGGGTAATCATGCGTGAGCTTCTTTTGTTTACGGTTCACTGACTTTTGTATCGCCCTTTATTAGGTGCGCGAGTTTTCCTACCCTATCCTAGCTCAGTTTTGTACTAATAACACGCTATACTACACAGGCAAAGAAAATTAGTTTCTTTGTGAATATTTCCGAAGTTGGCCTTCATGCCTCATGATATAGCAAGAATTGTATATTCAAATTAATATGACGGTGAAATCGCCTCTCGACTATTAACTCCACACAACCATATAGTATTGAATGAAATGTTTGGAAAACACGGAGGTACATAAAATGTACAGATCCTGGTATTTTGTTTTCACAAAGTTTGAATCTAAAACATTAAGTCATTATTATCTTCATCATTGCCTCTTCCAAGTATTGTAATCAGCTTCCATCCTACCCAGATGTGGCTAAACCAGTACATGAAAAGTGTTAACTCTGTCCATACTTAAAACTTTATCCACGTTTAGTATACTCATAAATACCTAGAAGACTGCAGTTCATTATAACAGCTTATGTTACTGGCACATGTGCGGCACATGACAAGAAAAAATAATCACAGCCATCCTTGTTTATGAGCATATCTTCAACACATGAACAGATTCCATAGAGAAGTTTTTTAATCAATTCTGGATCAAGCCTTTAACACGTTTAGTGTTCTTTTTTTTAAATATGAACTGAGTTTATTAGGTTCTTTCAACTGTTTTAAGTAGTTAATTACGTCGTTTTATAACCTAACCAAATGTTGTATTCAGTAGTTTTACTTCAGCATACAGTCGAAAATTTTAGGTTCACTGAAGTCTCATACGGTGGACGGTTTTTTATCGGACGGAACCTTAGGTATCTCAATAATCTCCCAATATTAATTCTCTTCTGTGTACTCTGTGTACTTACACCGTCATTTCTCCGATGCCGTTATTGAGTCCCATGTAATAGGGAGCGAGCTCATTCCCATCTACCGAGTACAGTTCACACTCCGTGTTACTACTGAGAATTTAAATACAGAAAAACCCGATAACACTTTGCCCGACCCGGAAATCGAACCCAGGACCTCACGCTAAGCAGTCGCGCTTGCGACCACTAAACCTATGAAGCAGTCATAAATTATATCGTCAAAAATATTTTTTATAGTTTAAATATTAGATTTAAATTTAAAAAAGCATGTCAAACGAGGATACATAACGGACAGATATCAAGCGAAGTTTTTATCGTGGGTTCTTTAGAGGACTGTTTACGTCATCTGGCCTTTAAACGTTCTAGACAAGGCAGGGCTCTTTTCAGAAGGAAGCTATAAGATTAAACGAGCCACCGGCTGCGAGATAAAGTGAATGGCTAACGACTGTTACTCTACCAAGTAATTCACTCAATGGATGAAATCTCAGAATTTTACCTTAAAACAGACATATTTTTAAAAGTCCGGATATAAATAAATAATTAGGCGAGCTCATCAGCATCGCGCCGCTGAATTAATAATTCAGCGAGCTCGCTACAGGGTTGTCCCACACTCGCCTCAGTGACTTTTGTCATAATGCATTCTGCTACACAGACAATCACATTTAACAGTCGGATATTCCTAAAAAGAGACATAACGTCGTTGAAGTTCTAACACCACGTATGTCAAAAATAGCAACATTTCAGGAAAGTGAAAAAACTGCATAATTTTACATAGACACCATTACAATACCATTTTATATTAATTTTATTTTACGAGTTTCTACTGGATGATGCTTGTTTCTGATTGGCTGAAACAACGCGTCTTCCGATTCTCTAGCAAATGACATCAAAATGTCAAAACCGCCAAAAAATAACTTACATGGTGTTAGAAGTTCAACGACTATAAGACCCAATTACACGCCACCGTGCTGAGCAAGGAGATTGGTAATCATATAAGTGACCCAGACATTTATTTATTTATTTATCATAAGGCACGTCAACAACATAAACACAAACATAGACAAAAATAATAGTGACTACAGCAAAATTTAGTGTTTACATCAATTAGAGACATGCACAACATTTTTTTTTATTTGGAAATAACTGTCTCCACCTTTTTAACCACATGTTTTACTTCAAACAAAATGCGAAAAACGAGAAGTTATAAGGGTTATTTAAAGACGGGTAGCGATACAATTAGACATGTCACATATTGTTTACTTAGTAGAAGCATGCTGCCAATGATAATGGTAATTCAGCTCATTACTGGCCTACTGCAGAGCACGGGATAGGCCTTAGGTCACGCTTCACTGATCTATTTCGGGTTTACCTTTATGAAACCCTCTCAGGAGTGCAGGATTCCTCACCATGTTTTTCCGTCACCTCGAAGTGACAAAAACGGATTTGTAAGTTAGAGGCGGTGGTTTGAACTCGGACCTACATGGACGGGAAGCGTTCAACCGCTAGACTAACTTTACTTTCATATGGTACGGTCAATATATTGCCTACTAGCTTTTGCCCGCGACTTCGTCCGCGTAACCTACGTGCAATATATAATTTATAGCCTATAACACTCAGGAATAATGTAGCTTTCTACCAGTGAAATAATTTTTAGAATCGGATCATTCGTTCTTGAGATTACAAAGAGGTAAAAAAATTATTTGTAGGGGACACAAAAACAAATTTTACCTCTTTATAATATTAGTATAGATAAACTTTGACATTGTAAAGCTATTGATTCGACGCCACGGTTGGCGCAGTGGCTAAGCGATTAGCTTTCAGCACTACGTGTCGCGAGTTCGATCCCCGCACGGAAAAAATATTTATATGATCTACAGATAGATGTTTCGGGTCTGGTTGTGTGTGCATGTGACATGTATGTTTGTAAACTGTACCCACGATACAGGAAAAATCATAGTGTAGGGCAACGTTTTTTTAAAAAGAAAAAAGAAAACGAATTGATCTGTAGTATAACAAATGCCAATACCAGTCTGTCTTCGGGTAGATTACTATTGAAGAACTGTTAGTCCTAAGTGCGTGGTCCATCGGCAAAGCGCCGCCAGCCACCTCGAACAGATGAGGATGTTTTGGCAAGTTGGATGCGATACACTATTACACCTCTTATGCACACAACGCAGTACAATCACCACGTTTATGACGTCACAACAAACTACGATCGACGAGTGCGCACCATTATTTTTAACGATAATTCATACAGTTTGTAGCGTCATGAAAAGCTACGCGCATTTCCACTGTTGTGGATACTTTCATATTTTAATATGTGTAAACTTGTACATTATTTAAAGGTAAGTATTATTTATATTTTCCAATTCGGTATTCGGTTAATAATAACATGTTTTTATACGTCATAACATTATCCTTCAATTCTAATAATAACAGACATTACAGGCTCCATCCCTTGTTAACTTAACCCTTTAAACGCCAACGATGATTTAAAGCGTCAATCACGATTTCACTCCAGACACCAATGCCGCTTTCATCCATAATTTTTTAGCCTTATGTTTGACAGTGAAATAAGTAATGAACACTATTTTCGCACACGGATTGACGCTTGAAGGCGGCGGCATCAGCGTCTGGATTGAAATCGTGATTGACGCTATAAATCGTCGTTGGCGGTTAACGGGTTAAAATATTTGTATGATCTACAGATAGTTGTTTCGGGTCGGGTCTTTGTGTAGGTATATGAATATACACCGTGCCTCTGAAAGCACGTAAAGCCGTTGGTCCTGCGCCTGATCTCTCTCCGGTCGTGTCGGATTGCCGTCCCATCGGACTATGAGAATGAAATAATAGAGAGAGCACCTGTGTTTGCACACACACTTGAGCTCTATAATATCTATGAGCTAGGCCGCCGTAACCGAAATTCAGTCAGGAGGACATTATCATTAAACAGAACAGAAGTCTAGTACTTATCCAACTAATGTATGAAGGTCACGACGATTAGGTTTCCGTAATTGTGTTTTTACTGACATATTTTTAAGTCTAGCCTTTGGATTTTTATTTTAGGCACAGCTACTGTTCTCGTCACATAACCTTAAATATGGCCTTTGATACGAGACTATGCAGCACGCAATCCGCATATTTTTATACAAATATGGTTTAGTTATAGATTTTAGCATATGCGAAATCGTAAGTCTACGCCTGTATTTTGGAAACTCGATAACGAACGAATTAACGAAAATCTAGCTATTTTATATGTTAAGCAGTCATCCATGTCGTCAAAAAACATTTGTGAGTACTTGTCTACTTGTTTGTAACGCGCCTTCTGTCCCTTATTAAACATTCAGTGATCCCGAGAGTTATTACAGGACTATGATTGTCGAACGCATTGTTATTCTTTCTGACTTCCATTTACTTTAACAGACGATTGACTAGCTCTGTAATTTGATACAATATAAACAAAATTAAAGTCTATTTGCGGACGGAAATCGACAAATTGCCTGAGAGTATGTATACAATATTATCGATTCCTATATAAACGTAAATAAAACGTTGTCAAGAGGATGCAGTAGACATTGTGATAACAATCTTATTGGTGCCGTCTTGCTTCGGTAAGATGTTCGATTAAGATGTGTTTATTTTCCCGAGTTACCAGTTAAATTGCGGCCAGCTGATATCTTACTGATAAATCTGACTGGGTTGCTGGAAAGACGAGATTCAATCAAAAACATCAACTGGCAACGACCTGTCATTTTCTTTCCTTTAGAAAACTTTATCCAATGAACAATTTCTAAGAGCTAATAAAAGAAAAAGTTGTAAGTCACCGTTCTCCAAAAGAGTTTAATTAATGGTAAAGAAAAACTCGTCGAGAACCCTTTTTAACCCTTTTATTGCTAACGACGTGATACGGCGACGTTTTAATATTGAAAATTTGTTATTATACAAGTTTATACGTATCGAGACGGTCGAGACGGTACTTTTTGATGAAACTGCCCTGAAAATACCGATATAACGCAATTTACTTCTATTGTATAATGTCAACAATATTTCCGAGACTTCAAAAGACAAAATGGTGAATGAAGCAGTACGATACTTAATATTAATTTAAAAACTTATTACTAAATAAACCGGGTAAATAACACCAACTGTCGTGCTGAACATGAATTATTGGCGCCAAGTTGATACAGGCATCAAATATTCATCACGCAACCGACTTTGGCTAAGCATCTTCGCCCCCAAAGGTCGTAAAGGGATGACATTTAAAAACAACTGTTGATTTATCTGCCCCAAAGGTAGTATACAACATATAAGGCCTCCAAAAGTTATGTACGTGATCAAACAATGTCAATCGAATATGTTTTATTGATTTTTCGATACACGTTTATAGACGTCGCGTCGCGTCTTTGTGAGATTTCCGTCAATCCGTTGAACTGATACATATCAATTTGTAATGCACGCATGCTTAGCTTACTTTGAGGGGTCCATACTTTTTTGTGACAGTGACAGATTATTATTGCAAAAATACATGCATGAAATATGAAACTCATGTTTTTCAATCACATACAAACCCGTTAGCTGTTATTTGCAGCCGATATTATTATTAAAATCCGGCGCTGATATGATCCAAAAACATTTTCATGTGAAACAAAACAAATAGTCATATAGGTACGAGTATTTCCGTCAAACAGTTTTGTAGTCACAGTATGTTTGCTAGTTGAAATTCTGTTCTTGTTGGTTAGTTATATTTTGCTACCTGTCTTGCCTTCTACGGAGGAGGGTCTATAATGTAACCCAGCCCGCACTTTCGAATTTTCGGAATCTTATGCGGATCAGAATTTGATTATCTCTTGCGTTAAAGGTAATAAGTTCCGGTTCTATTAAGTTCTCGATGGTGTGTGTAGTCCAATTTGCCAGGCCGTTCTCATTGTGAAAGGAGGCCCGTGTCCAGCGGTGGGACAGTAATGGCCTGGAGTTATTATTTATTTATTTTACCTATCTATGTTATATATATTCCGACTCATACAATACTTTTGTGGACAATACTCGGTACTTTCTGTAAACCAATTACTAAAGTGCTTGTCGTTGCCCTATATTACTCTTTGCAGAAAAAAAAAAGAAAGAATTGCAAAAGCCTTCTAACACGAAGGACACTCCTCATGGGCCATTTACGTTTCATAATAGACCGCAATTAGGCTGAATAATAATCGATAGAAGTAATCTTCACCCTATATAACCACGACCGCTTGTACTTTTACCCCGGCAGAAATATCTAAGTATATTCAAAAGCTATGCGAATGAGAAATATTTATGATGTAGGCCAGTCTGTGCCACCTGTCATCACTCATAAAACATTTTCGCAAACATTTACACCCTCCAAACAACCACAAAGCCAAAGGATTTAAACATAAATGGTTCGACTACAAACGTGAAGTTAATTTATTTACTTATAAACACAAATAACGGTTCCACAGTTCTCTACTAATTGCTGTAATTATCTACATTACGGTAGAAATGCAATTCCTTACCAATTATACATTACTCTGTGAACGTGCATCGTATTCAACGGCGGTACAATCTATGTAAATGTAATAATGGTACCGAGGCTTTGAAGAACATGCTTAAATATTTATAATTGTGTATATACTATGTATGTGTATCATTTAACGGTACAACTATAGCTTATTGTAAACCAGAAAACATGTATCCGTCTTTCAAAGCCGATTTAAGTTTTCTCCAACTGCTCACTATAATATACTTCCCTTGCAAATTTCGGCAATGGTGACTTCCGTTAATTGTTTTTAGGGTTGTGGATTTCGACCGTACATTCTGCTTACGTACCCTATTTTGGCAATAAAAACACGTGCACAGTGGGGACACGTTAGAGTACCATTTCCGTAATTATATAGGATATTGGCAGGCGATCTGCGTTTACGGAGATCTCGTTTTGCATCAAGATCACACCTCCTTTGAATGCATAAACATTTTGATGTACCAAAACGCCTCCACTCAGCTCGATATCCAGCTAAATCCTCCCAACGAGAGGAATCTATGTATATTCATTCATATGTCTTTTCTGAACATTTTATATCTGAGGAACTGGCTGCCTTGTGTCCGCTTACTGTCCTTGAGTTTAGAAAAGAAAACACGCTCAGCTATCCTCTTGTTGAGTATCCTCAGAACGTGTCCACACTAATGCAGCTGACGTCAGATTAGATAGGCCTCGATGCCGCAGCCGTTACCCCGTCGTAAGACTTCCGTATTTCACACATGGTCGGACTATATAGCAAGAAATCAGTCATACATACATTTTCCTCAATCTATTACCCTATTAAAATTATAAACACCTACACCCTAATTATATGCGTAATCTACATTTAGCTATAGTTAAAGCAATCAAGCGCTATAAAGTGTTTCGTTCGCACCAATTAAGAACTTTTTCTTGCGTCCCTAATCCAAATGAAACTTAATTTAATTGAAACAAAACCTCTTTTAATTAAAGCCTACAAACAAAAGACGAGTTACCACCCTTCTTTAGACCTTAGAATAATTCGTAGACACGCTTATCACAACTAATTACCGATTTGTATAAAACAAAAAATAAACAAGATTTAAAATATTAATTTATCTATTTTATTGTACCTACCTGCTTTAATGAAACCGAAAACATGGTATTAATATTTGAATGAATAAAATAACGCCTTGAAATTCATGGAAATACTCGCTCTCGAGTAATTTAAATTATACGAATAAATGTTAAATTAGGAGTAAATTCGCGTAGGCACATAACTCGTTGCACGTCGTTTCTCGTCTGTATAAGCGTTAGTCTTTGAAGTGGGCGGACTGAGACGAGTTGGGAGCTAATGGCGAGTTTATTATTATTTGTTTAGTGTAAGTTTGCAGCACACATCGCCCGTACACCGTGGGAACAAGATCTCGCCTGGACTACACAATATTACTTTAAACACTCGTACTAATGAATCGATAAATACGTTTCACTTATAAAGCTTATTAATTGTACAAATACTCAGTACAAGCCCAGAGCGATCACGATATAGTAGGGAGCATTAAAACCACCGACTACTATATGAATGCGTATATTGGCGAACATACAAAAAATAAAATTCACATCTAGGGTCGTTAAATCGCGGAGAATCTTAACACCGCGATTTAGCCTTACGGCACAACGCCATCTAGTTAGACATGCGGAACTAAAATTACAAGAAGTTTGCATCAATCTTAACTTTAAGTAGATTAGTTTAAAATACATTAAAGTATGTTGTAATTTGTGTGGTAGTTTTATTCTAATGCTTAATAATAACTTATACAATATTATACATTCCGCCCACCAAGGACCTATTTCAAATAGTCCTTAACTTAAATTTGTACCGCCCACCATAAAAACGTTAAAATAATGAATAAAATTGAGCTTGAAAATGAACATTGAAGTTGTACTAAAACATTTAAAAAAAAATGATTAAATAGCAAAACAAATGACTATTCTGTGACAGGTAAAACGCATAACTTTGAGATCGGTCTTTTTATCAAAGAATTTTTCGTGCGCAAAGTAACTACTCTCGTAATTTTGTCCAATCCGGGATGCTTCTCTACAACTTTAGCCAAGAGCCACTTGCTAGGGGGTAAGTCGTCTTCCTTCACTACCACTATATCCCCAATTTCAGGTTCAGGCCGTGAAGAGGACCATTTGTATCGGTGCAGGAACTTTGTCAGGTACTCATGAGACCAGCGACGCCAGAAATTTTGCATCATTTTTTGTGTCAATTGCCACCGACGCAAATTGCTTACTGTCGATCTTTCAAAATTGTGGTCTGGTACAGTCACTAAAGGCTCCCCAATAAGAAAATGCCCTGGCGTTAGAACATCAAAAGCATCGGCATCTGTGTTCAATACAGAAAGAGGTCTAGAGTTGAGGCAAGCCTCAATCTGGCCCAGGACTGTTGATAGTTCCTCGTAGGTCAGTGTGGAGTCCCCTATCACGCGTTTTAAATGAAATTTAACTGACTTTACGCCAGCCTCCCACAGTCCTCCAAAGTGAGGTGCCCGAGGCGGAATGAAATGCCACTTCGTGCCATCCGTGGCCAATGCTTCACAAATTTCCTGAAGATATGTTGACTTTTCCACAATAAATAAATTGTGAAGTTCTCTTGAAGCGCCCACAAAATTTGTACCATTATCGCTCCAAATATCAGTGCATAAACCGCGACGAGAGACAAATCTTTTAAAAGCGGCTAGAAATCCTTGTGTGGTTAAATCACTAACCACTTCAATGTGTACAGCGCGTGTCGACATACAAATAAATAAACAAATGTATCCCTTCGCAGCATGATGACCACGTCCTTTGCTAGTCCTAATATTAATTGGGCCTGCGTAATCTACCCCACTACATTTGAACGGTCTCGAGGGACTTGCTCTGGCTTCTGGTAACTGACCCATCAATTGTTGTGAAGTTTTCACAGAATTCTTCACACAGGGTACACATCTTCTAACGTGGGCCTTAATTGCTGCTTTGGCTCCAATGATATAATATCCTGTGCTTAAATAGGTTGACATTAACTGTGGTCCACCATGAAGAGTCCTAAAATGTGCGTCTGCTATAAGAAGGTTTGTGAGCTTGGATTTCTTAGGTATGAGGATTGGGTGTTTCGTATTTGAAGTAAGAGTAGATTTTTCCAGTCTCCCGCCGACTCGTAATATATTTTCCTTGTCCAGGAAAGGATTCAAGGATTTGAGAGGCCCTTTCAACTTTGTGAAACATTTTTGTGATCTTATAAGCTTTATCTCATCCTCGAAACCTTCCGCCTGGCAATGTCTTATAGCACACCTCAAAGCTTCCTCTAATTCTTCAGGAGTCAGGTAAGCACCGAATTTTTTATTTTCACGCAACCTTAGAAACCGTCGACAGTAAGCCACAACTCGAATTAATTTTGTGATTGAAGAGTATCTGTTCCATAAAGAATTTTCTGTTACCGTAAAATGAACCTTTGTTTCTTCTAAATTAGTTTCTAGTTTATTCGGCTTGCTGTAATGAATGTCTACTTTAGATAGAAATTCTGGACCATTGAACCATGAAGAACACTTCAACAGTTCCGAAGGGCTAATACCTCGCGATCCAATATCAGCAGGATTTTGACTAGTGGATACATGAGACCACTGAGTTGAGTCTAAGGTGGTTAATATCTCAGACACGCGATTCGCCACAAAAGTTTTCCACCTACTTGGGTGGCTGTTGAGCCAGGCTAGGACCACCGTCGAATCTGTCCACGCCCTAACATTCGCAATAGCTATTCCCATTACGGAGGCTACTTCAACAAGAAGTTTGGTTAACAATACCGCACCACACAGTTCTAGGCGGGGAATAGACACCTGTTTAATGGGCGCAACTTTCGTTTTGGCCGTAACTAAACTTACGTGTACGTTGCCTTCAGTATCCACCACTCGGATATAAACGACTGCAGCATATGCAAGCTTAGACGCATCGGAGAAGCCGTGCAGTTCAACGAGGTTATTGTCTGCCCTTGTTCTGTGCCATCGAGGTATTACAATTTGTGATAACAATACTAGTTCAGTAAGGTAAGTATCCCATTCATTTAAAATTTTGCTTGATACCTCCTCATCCCAATTCAATCCTGCTATCCAGAGGGTTTGAATAAGTATTTTTGCTGTTATTACACATGGAGCCACCCATCCAAGTGGATCATATAATTTAGCAATGTGTGAAATAATTTTTCTTTTGGTTACAGGTCCCGGTTCCCGAGCTAGATTCACCACGTATCGGAAGTCATCAGAGCGTTGATTCCAGGTAAGTCCCAGTACCTTAACAATCTCGTCCTCTTTCAGTTGTAATCCCTCTCTTAATTGCCCTTTATTACTTTCCTTCATTCTTTTCAATAAATCACCATTATTACTCATCCACTTTTGAATAACAAAGCCTGCTTTACCTAATAACGTGTTCATTTCTCTGTAAATAGTCAACCCTTCCTCTGTATTGCTACACCCGGTTAAGAGATCGTCCATGTAGAAGTCATTTACTACTCTTTTTGCAGCTGCTGGATAATCCCTTCAATCGTCGTGTGCAACTTGTTGGAGTGCCTTCACCGCTAAATAAGGAGCAGACGCCGTACCGAAAGTCACCCTCAACATGCGATAAGTTTCCGTTTTATATTCTGGTTCTTCTTTCCACAGGATTCTCTGGTTATCTGTGTCAACATCTGCCACTTTTACCTGCCGATACATCTTGACGATGTCAGCTGCCATACAGATGGGAGGTTTTCTCCAGCGCATTAATAAGTGGCGAAGTTCTGGTTGTAATCTTGGTCCAATCATTAATTTGTCATTTAATGAATACCCTTTTTTACATTTACAGGACGCATCAAACACCACACGCACCTTTGTTGTATCTTTATCTTCTCTCACAACTGCATGGTGAGGTAAGTAGATGGTATTCTTTTTGCCTTTTTCTGCCTCAGGAACCTTTTCCATATGTCCCAACTCTGAGTATTCATTTATAACTTGTTTGTATTTTTCTTTCAGGTCTGGATTTTTCTTCAATTTCACGTGTAAAGAATTTAATCTCCTTTCAGCTATCTCTTCAAATTCACCAAACTGGTAAGTAGAATTCTGTTCCCGGAACGGCAATCGAACCACGTACCTCCCATCTTCATCCCGTTTAGTAGTTGCCGCAAATAACTCCTCACATTGCTTTTCTTCTTCCGACAATAGCTTTTCTTGATTATTGGGCTCCGACTCTAATTCCCAAAACCTTTTTAACGCCTCATTATCGTCTAAATGAGCATGCAATACAACTAAATTCGAAGAGAAAGAAACAGATGTGTCCACGACACCGGACAGTATCCATCCAAATTTAGAACATTGAGCTACTACAGATCCTTCCGAATTTCTTTTTAAGCCTTCTTCAATAACTTGTCTATAAACATCAGCACCTAATAACACATGAATTTTATTAGGTGTATGATATTGTGGATCTGCCAGATGTTCTTCCTGTAAGTCAACCCATTCTATCGCAGTTACTTTAGTAACTGGAAGAAGAGACGTTATGGACTTCAACACATAAGCCTTTACTTGAATATTAAAATTTGGATCTATCCTCGACTTCATATTAATAATAACCACGTATCTTGATTTTATTTCTTTGTCTCCTCCGACTCCTTTAATTATATGAGTAGAAGGAATTTTCTTCAGACCCAAAAACTGCACCGTAGCCTCAGTCACCAAAGAAACCTGTGACCCTTGGTCAATTAACGCCCTAACCATTTGGTAAGTACCTGCCTTCGACTCAGCTCTAATAAGAGCTGTTGCTAATAACACCGTATTGTTTGATGTTCCTGTCGATAAGCAAGTAACAAGTGGTTGCCCTGCCTCCTCAGCATGAGAATCAGAGTGATTGGTTACCATGTTACATTCCTGCGTTGGAATGTCTTCATCAGCTGACAATAATTCTGTGTTCGCCTGTGAATTGTTAGCTGACTTCCCGCTCGAGCTAGAAGAATCACTCTGGGGATGTAATAGCGAATGATGACGCCGATTGCAAATTCGACATTTTACGGTATTATTGCAATCCTTCGCAGAATGATTTTTGCCTAAGCAATTGAAACAGAAACCCTTTTCCTGGACAAAACCACGACGAGCATCACAATCCATTTTTGTAAACTGTTTACAATAACACAACTTATGGGACTCTGAACAACAAGGACACTGTATTCCGGTAACGTGTAAACTGCTTACTTTATTTGAATTCCCATTGTAATGACTTTGATTTTTGGAACCGGAACATGGTTTATTATCTAAAAATTCTAAGGCCCTGTATCGATTTGTTAAAAAGTCCGTAAACTGCACAAATGTAGGTAATTCCTCAGAAGAATTATGCGAAGTAACATTAAATTCCCACTGTTTGCGTGATTCCGGATCCAATTTCAAAGCCATTATGTGGATCACAATAATGTCCCATGCCTTAACATCAATGCCAAGATTATCAAGGGCTTTTAAGCAATCATTTGTGTTATCGATTAATTCTTTGAGACCAAGAGCCGATTCGGAATTCAAATTCTTTTGACTAAGCAATCTCTTTAAAATGAAATGCGATAAATACCGCTTATTATTGTAACGCGAGTTTAATTGTTGCCAGCAACGTTCATAATTAGCATCTGAAATAGGTATTTGCCTGAGCAACTGCTCCGCTTCTCCAGACAAATATCCTTTCAAATATTGCATCCTTTGCACGTTATCCAAACTAGGGTTTTTATGAATAAGCGATACAAATAAATCCCTAAACGTAACCCAGTCTGTATATTTTCCCGAGAATACCGGAATTACTATTTTAGGAAGTTTTACATGACATTGTTTACTGTTACTCGCGACTACATTTTCTTTCTGGATATCCTCTTTCCTATCAAAAGATTGCAAAATAGTTTCGAGTTCAGTTTTGTATTGTATGTATATTTCTTCTGCTACATCATATAAATCTTTTTGTATATATTGGCTCTGCCGTAGTTTATCTGGATCATATTCCTCCAATAATTTACCATGCCCATCTACTAATTGATCCCACATTTTTTCCAATTGTTCCAACCTTACTTTCACATAGGGCCCGGTTATTCTATCCTTAGGGGATTTTTTAAAGTTACTGTATGCCTTATTGATTCTATTGTGAGTATCTTCTTGTTTGTAAATTAATGAATCCATTATTGCAAACCCAAAATGACAATTTTATAACACAATTTTAACTACACAATTAAAATGTTATATCTCAAAACATAAAATAATTAGTGTGTAACCAAATGTGCATTCAACACTACATTTGTTCAAAATTGTCCCCAACAAAACGAAAATAAATTACAAGTGTTTGAAACACCTTAATTCATAGAAAATTTGGGCATAGGTTCCCCGTAACAACCATTCTTACGAAACTATTCTAAGTCCTAAAACTATTTTTAAACTAAAAGTTAATGTTCAAATTTCACTGAATTTATTCAAAGTTAATGAGATCACTTTAAGTTCACTTTTTCTTGAAAACAAATAATAATATAAATTTGCAACTCACAGTTTGTCCAGGCACTTCACACTTTACCTCCTGCCCCAGACTCCTCCAGGGGTTTCCAAACTCCTGGCTCCCGGCTCCTCCACAGGCTTCCAAAGCCCTGGCTCCGGTATATCCCAAACTTCCGGCACCTCCAGGGAGATCCACAACTCCCGGCACCTCCAGGGAGATGGCTCCCGGCTCCTCCACAGGCTTCCAAAGCCCTGGCTCCGGTATATCCCAAACTTCCGGCACCTCCAGGGAGATCCACAACTCCCGGCACCTCCAGGGAGATCCACAACTCCCGGCTCCTCCTGTATCCGCGACTCTCCTCCAGGGACTTCCAGATCCCTGGTTCCTTGCAGCTCCACTGATGACGCTGGGCTGCAAAGTTGCTCTGAACAGCGATCCACTGTCCAGTAGAGTGCGCAGCTCCGCACAGGCTGTGATCACAGCACTCGCCGATCACACTAGTAACACCGCAATAACACCGCACTATGCCCGACACGAAGGACCATATACAAATACTCAGTACAAGCCCAGAGCGATCACGATATAGTAGGGAGCATTAAAACCACCGACTACTATATGAATGCGTATATTGGCGAACATACAAAAAATAAAATTCACATCTAGGGTCGTTAAATCGCGGAGAATCTTAACACCGCGATTTAGCCTTACGGCACAACGCCATCTAGTTAGACATGCGGAACTAAAATTACAAGAAGTTTGCATCAATCTTAACTTTAAGTAGATTAGTTTAAAATACATTAAAGTATGTTGTAATTTGTGTGGTAGTTTTATTCTAATGCTTAATAATAACTTATACAATATTATACATTAATGGAGATACTAACGTTTGTGTTGATCTAATTAAATCTTACGGTATATAGGTAGGTACTGCAATTATAGATTTTTTTAAATATTTCTGTTAAATATTCAAATTCAAAGTCAAAATCTTTATTCATACAACGTAATAAACAAATTTTGTTCCTTTCCCTTCGTCTCTAATTTGGCACAGTAAAGAAAGACAAATTATACAATAATTCCATTTGATAGCACGCAAATTCACTAAGTATCATCATAAATCTTCAGAGCTCGGTAAATGTACTGTAAAAAGTACACGTAACAGACCGCCTCGAGTGCAGAAAATTAAGTTTTTGTCGTGGGAAATAGATTAAACGTCACTCAGGCTCTGCTGCTGACGGCGGAGCAATTTTTTTGTATTAAAAACTCAATGCGAGTAAAAATATGAAATCACTCGCCATCGCTAGCTAAACAAAGACAAAAAATTCTGCATTGCTCTCGTCGAGAAGGAAACAAGGAACACGGGCAAAGTGAGTCCCTCCGACCCGGCTCGAAGCTTCGTCACGCAGCGCCAAAACTCGTGCTAACAATAAAGTTTGCTTTCCCTTTACATTGAAAATGTATTAATACCAATTAAGAACTTCCAATGTAGTCTTTGAGAAGTCTACCGTACGTACCTACAAATAGAAATAAATATTGATTTAAAGTTGTATTACTGTTCATCTACTATTAGGTATACGATACGTCAAAAATTCCCGTGCCATAACACATTTTATCTCTATTAAAATTAGGCGTAGCGTATACAAATATACGATTCCCTTTACTAAATACTTAGTATCTACCGGTATCCTTGAATGGAGTTCTAAGGAACAGTACAATTAGTTCCCAAGAACATGCAGGCCACAGGGCCGATGCCCACGCTCCTCCCACATTTAGTTCAACACTGCCCCCATTTCTACATGCGTGGTTCCCAGTCTCACACGACCCACGCGTCACTATACAAACCAAAACTTTATAATTGTCTGTCAAAATAAACACGATATTTCCACGATAGAAAATTTTAATTGGAAAACTTCATTAATTGCATCCTTAGGGTGTTAACACTGTAGTGTACCCTGCGATAACGAGAGCAAACGAAGTGTTACAGTTATTTTTATTTCTTTATAATAATAACAGCAAAAATGTCAATTAATAATGCGTTTGTAGAGTTTTACGGCGAAATGCAGCGGGACGCAAGTCCTCCGTGAAATATTGCTTACCGGAGCAATCGAATCAAATAAGACGATCGTTGGCTGAGCGAACCATTACATTGCAGAGTTGCTGCAATACCGATTCGTGCATTTCGCCGTAGTAAATTATATGGCTCGATAGCGGTGAAATCGTCACAAATGTACATATATGTATATAACCTGCAATCTTATTATTATGGCAGTCGGCTCGCCACGTAATTTAGATAGTTAATGAAGGCGCGCGTCACCGCTCCAGGCGGGGGCGGCGCTATGCAGGCCCTCGTTAAAGTTATTCATTACAGCTGAAAATGTACGTTTCAACCGAATTAAGCTTAAACTGAGTTCGCGTATGCGCTGCAGCGAGAATGCAAACGACAAGCCAAACCCAAATACGTAGGGTATTCAAACTCATATTAGAGCGCTATACGCTATTAAATAGTTAACTAATTCAAAACCCTTGAAATAATTTACAGAATTAATAAAGATGGACAGTGGTATTGCTGCCTTTACCCACTGAAAAAATAAAATAAGCTAAAATAATTTTCCAATAAAAACAGGTATCATGTAACGCATGTTTTTCTCATTTTCCGCGGCAACATTTTCCAATACATAAACAAAGAAACGTCCATGGAAAATTGGAAGCAAGATTTTTGTCCGGGATAAGTAAATATTTGGGTTAGGTACCTATTTGTTCGTGTCGCCGTTGGCGGACAAAACCAATATTCTTTCAGTTAACTAGGATCTTTTGGCTATACGTGGTCCTACGCAGCTAATAATTTACTTATATTAACCTAATATTATTGTGTACCGTCTTACATCGTATGTTGGGTAGTACCTATATAGATAAGTAACTATTATAACCGGTGCACGTATACCGACGGCACGTTTGGCGCAGTGGTTGAGAGATCGACTGTTGCGTTACATGTCCTGTTCCCGTACGGAACAAATATTTGTATGATCTACAGATAGTTGTTTCGGGTCTGGGTCTTTGTGTATGTGAATACACACCGTGCCTCGGAAAACACGTAAAACCGTTGGTCCTGCGCCTGATCTCTCTCCGGTCGTGTCGAATTGCCGTCCCATTGGACTATGAGAGTTAAGGAATAGAGAAAGCACCTATATTTGCGCACACACTTGGCTAATCTCCGGTGAGATTGGCCGCCGTGACCGAAATTCGGTCAGGAGGACATTATTATAACTGGTGCAAAACATTGTTATTTTCTTCAACCGCATTTAGTAATACTGACGCCAACACAGTTGGGAAAAGTCAATGCCGATAATAAACTAAATAAAAGAATAGCAAGATGGCAGTAATTTTGAATTTTGTGTGGGCGAAATAAAATCAAATGTATGAATGAGCCCGATTTTACGAGTTGTTCTCTTCTTTATTCCGAGACGTATATAACGTCGAAATAACAAGGATGCTGCCTCCTAGAGCAAAAGTTCGGAGCTAGTTAGCACAAAGGATTGTCCCGAATATTTTGGAAATTGAAGAGAGCTTCTGGGCTTCTCTGCGACAGTCATTAATCACTGCTAGTGACGTACAAACAGATATATCGTCAGCATTGTCGGAACAGATTGCTGCTGTCCGGCCGAAAAGATTTTACTGGTGCGTTATTAGCTGTGATATTTTTTCTGTCAGTAAGAATGTTCTGTTCAATAAGTATTCATAGAAAACTGTCAAAAATGCGTCTGTTATAAAACTGTCAATACTACACCCAATTTTATTGTAAGACAAAGGTCCCAAAGTAATTTTGTGCTAACTCAAAATGGCTGCTAATGTATGCGTGGTCTTCAAAGACAATTGAAAATAGAAGATAGTTCTAGGAGGGTAGTTAATATTCTAGACGAAGGTTACGCCCACCTGACTTCTCCGTACGGCGCGATTTCTTAATCTGGGGCCATTAAGTACGACGTTTATTTATTCCCCTTACCATTGTGGCGCGATGAACAAAGGATTCAGTCGGAATGCACGGCAATAAGAGTACCGACGCCATAAATACGACTATTGAATAAATCACTGGCTCAGTGGCTCCACAGGTTTCACAATATTTCAATGAGCGCATACTGAAATCCGGACAATTCGCGAATATAAAGGGGTGTGCTGCATCGATCGGCTCCCACCGCCCACCTGCAACCGTATTTTGTTGCAAATCGAGTCAGCTCTTTGTAAAATTATATTCTCACTTTATTAAAAATAATGCTGACGCGCCGGAGATCAAGGGATTTGCCGAGCAAGGTTATCTACTGTGGAACAAAGAACGCTTATAAATATCCGAGCTTTATAATAGTTTTTATGTCTCTTACAAAAAAATGAATATTTTAATTGAAAATTACATTGAGAGAAAGTATTGTGCCTCTTTATTTCCATAGCGTTTCCGCCGGCCCGGCTGTCAAAACGTCCTTCGGGAGAAAGGATTGCTTTTCCAGTGAGGCCCGCTTGAAAGCGGAGCTTCGCCGAAAGGTGATTGTAGCAGCAAAAACAAAGAACTACTGACGTTTAGTAAAACAGCGTTAACGCTTCTGGCTACATCTATTTTATTTATGTTCATAATAAATAGTGGCAAAAAGTTGTATAGATGTCCAGTGACAGACTTGATGGAAGGATCTTGAGGGCTGCAATTAACTCCATCCTTAGCAGTTATACCATAGTATTAATTTTGGACTGTATATAAACTGTAAATTATACCCAATTTTGGGGAGGCTTTTATCAATATTCTATAATATAACGTATCGACGTAGGTACATGTAGGCATATATCTCTGCTGATTTCAATAACCATATCTACGGATTTTCACGTCTACTGGTGTATTAATCAGTAACAGTGACTCGGTGACCCCCTAACACAATTGATTCGCCGATCAAAGTTTCATTACGGCAGCAAATGGAATCGTACCTGGCCACCTGTAAATGCAACTTGGAACCCCCCACCCTCCTTCCACCCGTTCTCGGTTGTGCATATTTAGTCCGTGTGGCTGGAATTGCCATGGAACGCGGCCACTTCTTTATTGCCTAGCAAGCAAATTAAAACTAAAATATTATATTTGCAAACGTACTTTCGCACGAAACTAACGAGTCCAAAAAGTTTATTTTGGTAAACGAGAAACAGAAACGTGGTGCAAAGAATACGATTTCGTTTTGATAGTACAGATAGTATCACAATCACACTGATAAAAAATATTTTAAACCTCAAAAGTAGACTGTAATAAAAATCGTTGACATGTAAGCCGTGCAGGTCTGTGAAAAGTATACTAAAGCTTACTTTGAGACAACGGAAACCATTACCATCAGCCGCTCATAATACATTCACAGACTTTCTCTAAAAAGGCCCACACAAAGATATGACCATCGTCCGATAGTATGGTATGCAAAAAATGGCGATATTTTCATACGCGAACTTCTATATTGAAGAGCTAATATTATCCAGTATATCGACTGTGAACTGACAACTGTTACTATCTCATTTTTTGTAAACATTACAGGATTAAGAAGAAATTGAATGAATTCGATTTTGGCATCTAATTTAGATTGAAGTAAAATATGCTTTTTGCAGCGCTGCTAAGTATGAAATAGTTTAAAATGATATAACCAAGTAAAATCTTCAAAAAATCGAGATAGGACATGTTTCCCGTTCACAGTCGATATATTATTGGACGTATGGGACTGCTGTAACTGCTTTATTGGTCTAGTGAGATTTATATCTGTAAACTGTAACCAAGATACAGCAGGAATCCGAGAGTGGGGCCACATTTTTGTAAAGCTAAAAAGGTGTTTGCAAGCGCAACTGTTCAGCGTGACGTCCTGAGTTCGTTTGCCGCGAAATCCTCTGTAGTGGCCCGGAGTTTTGAATTGTACACAGTAGATGGTAATTGGTTCGAGCATTATTAACGACATCGCTGAAATGTGGGTGTTGAGTTGTAGGTACAGTTTTGGCTAACCTAATACTGATGGACGTGTGATATGTACAAAATGAACTATGGACTAAGATATCCTAATAACACAGTATTTATGTCGTAAAACGATAATCTTCGCTATGTAAGCTCTTAGCGTCCTCATGTAATATTTATAGGAATAGATATGTCGATATCGTATCGCACTAGTGTGAGGTAGCCTTAAGCTATATTACCTCTATACTGGCTTGCACCTGAGATATAATGCATTATCAAAGCACTTTGATATTAATGATGCCACAGAACATACCAGAGTAATTTCCTATTGTTCTGTGCTTGTAAATAGAAAAGAAAATCGCACAAAGCGAAGTTGAATACTTAAGGCAACGAGTATCCTACAATAAAAAGGTCATAATTTAGTTGAGTTGCAAAAGTAATTAGATAAAACAATGTCACAGCTGACGCAATGGCTTTGGCGCCACGTGTCGCGAGTTCGATTCCCAGCACGGTAAAAATATTTGTATGGCCTAAAGATTGGTCTAAGTCTGCGTGCCAAGTACATGTGTGCATTTATGTTACATACAGTAACTTCCACTCGCGGCAAAGCCTGCGTGGATTACGAAGCAGTGCATTTTTTGAACCTCATTATTTTTCTTAAATAAAAGTATTTTAAGTTATGTCTTATAACATCAGCTATTACAGTGAAAGTCACGTCAAAATCGGTCTAACTATTTCGGAGATTAGCCGGAACAAACATACAGCGGACAATTTTTTTTTAAATAGTTTTTTTTTTGTTATAATTACCGTATGTACTTTCATATGTATTTAGTAAAAAGCTGTTATTTTGACATTACAAACAGACACTTAAATTTTATTCATTTATATAAATATAGAAGATAAACATATTGAATAATAAAGCCTAACCGCAGACAGTCTATGTTCAATAGTTCATTGACTGTTCAAAGTCTACCCCGTTAAACTATTGCCTAATGTTGTGTTATTAATATGCATATACCGCTTACTAAGGGTTAACAGAGTTCATATTTTGTTTTTAGTAACTTAGGGTTAGCGCAAATCTTAATGAAAATCCTTAAAGTTTTATTACTCAATCACGAAAATATTAGGTACTTATAAAGGTACATTTATATTTCACACAGAAAAACCGAGTCATAAATCATCTTAACTTTCTGAATTAAGTCACAAAAGCTATTATAGTTTTACCTGACTATTAAAATGTTTAATCCCAACGCGTGAAAAAATAGAGAGCGAAGATGACACGTATCGCGCAGTGGCTGAGTGATTAGTTTTTATTGCTTCGTATCGCGGGTTCGATCCCCGCACTGAACAAATATTTGTATGATCTACAGATATTTGTTTCGGGTCTGGTTGTGTGTGCATGTGACATGTATGTTTGTAAACTGTACCCACGATACAGGAGAAAATCCTAGTGTGGGGCAACGTTATAAAAAAAGAAAGAAAGTTGCTAAGTGATTAGCTTTCAGCGCTTCGTATCGCGGGTTCGATTCCCGCACAGAACAAATATTTGTATGATCTACATATGTTTATAAACTGTACTCACGATACCACAGAAAACACAGAGTGGTTCAATGTTAAAAAAGAACATGTAATCTTATGCGGTGACCCATATTTTTTATTTGTATAAAAATCACTGTGGCTTCGCGGAGGCGAGAAATGAAGACAAATGTGCAACGTGAGCTTCGGTGAGTAGGCAACAGATACATAGTACACCTGTATAGACATATATAGAAAAATTTTCACTCACAAAGGAAAGTAAAGGTTACTGCTTTTACTTTACTTTCCTTCCCTTGTACACGACCCATTAGGCAGTCCATGCATTAAAACCTTTTTTGTCTGATAACGGTTGAAACAAGCTTTCCTTAGCTTTTAGGGTAATCTTATAAAGAAAGAATGAAATACGTATAGTTAAATTTTAAGTACTAAAAGCTCCTGTCCTTTCCTTGTATATGACTCACTAGCTTCCGTACCCATACATTTTTCTGAGATAAAAAGCCTATGTGCTATTTCAGACTATAATCTATCTCTGTGCCAAATTTCATCCAGATCCGTTCAGCCGTTCTGGCGTGAAAGAATAACAAAGATCTATCCATCCATCGATCCATCCTCAGAAACTTCCACATTTATAATATTAGTAGGTAGTAGGATAGGATTAACAGCGGCGTGCACAGAGTTTTTCGACAGGGTAGGCAGAGAAAATTTTAAAAGCTTACTTACCAGTAATACCTACTGGATGTTGGTATTGGTTCGTCGTCTTGTCGATTAAATAATGATGTATGTGATTTGCCACCTCAAATATAGTGTCTTTTTGTCTTTATGCACCGCACGCCACTGCTCATTAAACAGGTGAAGCGTTGATTTTGAGCGTGAGAAAAGTCGTTTTTATCTTCAAATATAATGGAGAAAATGTATGTAATAATATATATTGCTTGAAAATCAGCATCGAGCGCGGCGCGACGTTAGATTCATATCATTTTAGGAAAAGCCTATCGCTTATCTGATTTTATTAGTTAAGACCGAATAATCAATTAACCAGACAATATAAATATTGGATAATCCACTAACAGTTAAAATAAAGTACAAGTGACATTATATAACCCAACATTATACATACAACCAATTACAGAATATTTGATCTCCTATAAAAGGTGATATTCATGCTCAATATTACTCTGGAGCACGTTCGCTCTGTGTAACAGTGACATTCAATAAGCATTATATATAAATATATATATATATATATATATATATATAACCTACTAGTGTTGGCTTTGTGATATTGATAAACGACCAAGCAGATTATAATATACCTTCGAATAGACTAGAAGATAATCGTAGCATAGTCGCGTAGGCCGGAGCATTGCTACGCGCTACAAGTTCTACGAAATAGCTACACAACCCTTGTCTAGGAGTATTCGTTGTATTTGAAATGATGTATATTTTTCAGTACATGGCAATATATTTTTGAGTATTAATGCTTCAAAAACTTAGTTTATTCGGCCACTGCTATACCTACTAATAAACCGCCTCGCAATAAAGAAATAGGTTTTCATTTATGCAGATAAAATAAAACATTTTAATTTCACTCGAAATTTTAAGTTAAATATAACATAACATAATATAACATAGCATCACCCACATTTCGCCGATGCCGTTATTGAGTCCCATGTATTGGTCCCATCTATTGTCATTTACCGGGTACAGTTCCAGACTCCGTGCTGCTATTAAGAATTTCTTTACAGAAAATCCCAATAACACTTTGCCCGAGCCGGGAATCTAACACAGAACCTCATTCAGCAATCTCGCTTGCGGCTTTTAAGTTAAAATAGATACTCAATAACCTACGCTGTCTTCTCATGAAGTCTCGCGGGAACAATAAGGGTAAATACTTTATCACTGTTGACCGCACTATTTTACACAGTCATAACTTGTGTTAGGATGATTAAGGACAATGAGGACTACCGTTTAACTCAGCTGATTGAAATGATTGTTTAACGAGAAGTTCTAAACATTATCACGTGTTCTGAGATACTTATCTCTTCATCAACTCAGCTGCCTGTTCGCTTCAATTAATTGCAAACGCGACTTCAATAATCTCCATTAATTATACCATTCATTATGGAAGTATGGAATATGTTTTATAATAGTTCGTGTTGTGTTAAGTTATTTGTATTTCTCTGACTTTTCGGAATCATGTGCGGATCAGAATTTGATATCACATGCGTTTACGGTGAAGGATAACATCGTGAGGAAACCTGCACACCTGAGAGGGCTCCATAAAGTTCTTGTCGGTGTGTGTAGTCCGCCAACCCGCACCGGGCCAGCGTGATAGACTAAAGCCTTACCCTTCTCATTCTGAGAAGAGACCCTTGCCAGCAGTGGAACAGTAATGGGTTAAATTTATTATAACTTATTATGTTAAGGATGACACAAGTATATATCTGAAAAAACATTGACCTTTATAGAACCCACACACTTTGAGAATTTTTATACTTTCACAAGTATGTGTAGGAAGAATTTGCGCAAGTATCTTGGCATGTAAAGAACAGACTATTTCAAAAACAAATGATGAACAGCCAGAAATCGAAACTGGTAAATTGGCAATTTTGAAATTCGAAATGTCATCATGTACAAGCCGTCTGTGTCCAATACAGGCACGAAGACTTATGAAAGTCTGCGTGAGCCCCTCGTTTGCGCAAAGAAATACCTACTTACAAACAGCAGTATCAATTACTCTTTCGAAAATGTATTAAGTCTTCGAAGTTTTGACGTTAACGTTACGTTCAAAAGTGTTCAATTATGTATTACGTACTAAATTATTCTTTTTGTCTCTATAAATTTGATCTCTATAAAATTTTGCTAATATCTGAGATACCTTAGTCATTATTCAAAGTCAAAGTCAAATATTTTTATTTCGAGTAGGCCTTTACGGCCTCATTCAAAACGTGATTCTACGTGCACAGTTCCAAAGTGTCGAAGTTTTTTAAGTGAATCGAACCCGCGGCACGTAGCTCAGCAGTCGATCTCTCAACCATTGCGCCATCCGTGCCGTCTGCACGTTTCGTTTAATTAAGTAGATATTAGAACAAGACTCGTCTAAAACTCTTTATTAATATCAAAGGTTGTTTATATTGTAATTAATATGTTCGGAATCCGTTCTAATTGGATAAATTGTTCTAAAGGATGAACTTCGAATACATTTTTTGTGTTTGGGGAATAGTCTGGGTGTTGTTTGTGGTAAACAATGCCTAGATTTTTCCAACTAACGCGTAACCTAGTTTCAGTTAACACCTAACTTCCTAATAACTTTATCTTATAGTAAATGCTACTAACATCATAACTCCAGTCTCTGAGGAAGAAGAAATGAAATAAGTTATCTGCTACACAGGGGACCACCAAGGTTTTATTTCATTCAAATCATATTGGCGTTATATTATGTTTTATGAATAATAAAAAAGAATACACACAGGTATCGTGTTTTATCGAGGAAAAATGTAAGTCACAATAGTTTATGTTCTCTGTATAATATGATTGGGTTATATAATATAATTTTTGTTGTTGTCTCCGTTTTTTTTTTTTTTGATGAATCCATCTTCCATGGTCTTCATAGCTGACCAAGAATTCGACCATGTATTATACTGCCCTTATTTCTGAATAAAGAAAAATCATTGGAAAAATATACCGTATGGAGATCATACGAATTTTCTCTGACAGGGAAAACAAATTATTATAAATACGTTTAGGGCCTGTTTCACCATTTATCTACTGATAAACTAGCTGATTGCCTACCCACAACTTATTCGTCAGAATGCATTAAAATTTCTGTTTCGTGTAAATCTAGCTGATAAACTCTCTGAATCTTATACAAAAAAAAAGATAAAAAATGACAATTAATAATGTCAATTAATAATGTTTTTTTTTTTTTTTTTTTTTTAAATGTGGGGCAACGTTTTTTAAGGCAAGACATGATTTATCTAACTGATATTTTCTGTTTGCTAGTTATCAGTAATTGTTAGAGTGGAAAACCAAAACTGGATGTTGATGGATGGCTGAGGATCATGAGCAGGCCACGCGTGAGGTAGACCAATGACCTGGTGAATACAGCGGGGAAGAATTGAATGCGGAAGGCCCAAACCGTAGAGAAAAGTGTGCAATAGATGCAATAGAAATCTACACTGACCATTAAGTGGATACAGTTTGAAAAAGAGACAGGGTGAACCCTAATATATCTGAGTAACGGTAAAGCTCTAGCATAACGATTTTAATGTATATTTACAGATAGGTACATATAGTTCATATAACTCGGCAATTACGAAAAATAACATATTTATAGCCTAAATTTTCACCCACACATTTCACGAAGCGAATCAATACTAGCGCCGAATAAAGCAAGTAATAATAAAAGGAAAGGCGGGAAATCCTCTGCCAATTATCAGAACATAGGCACGTTCATCGATCAAAGAAGATGTATCGATGTATTATAGTATATATGTAATCATTACCTTGTAAAAATGTATTGTTGAAGAGCAACGGAAAGGCGGCTGGCGATATAAGGTGTAATCGATCCTGTTCTCATATGGTACAGTCGAGGAGATAAGTATACAGGGTTCCAAATATGAATAATTTTAACACAGGATGGAATCCTTCTAAATTGAATGCAAACGTTCAACCGACACAACCCCGAGAAAATAACAGGATTGAATATTATCTCAATTCCAATTTGAAATTGAAGACTGCCTCATTGGTCTAGTGATTCCAAGCGCGACTGCTGAGTGTGAGGTTCGATTCCCGCTTCGAGCAAATTGTTATTGAGTTTTTTTTTACTTGGAAATCAGTTGCAGCACGGAGTCTGGAACTGTGCCCGGTCGATGGCGATCGACTCGTCCCCTATTACATGGGACTCAATAACAGATTCGGCGAAAAGTTGTTATAAAATAGTACACCTCTGCCAAACCGTTCGGAGAATACAGGCGTGATGCTATGTTATGTTCTAATTTGAATGTATGATAATGATGAATAATTTATAGTGGAGCCTCAATCGCCATATAGAGCAATTAATTCCCATATATCATGATTGATTCGAAATTGATAACGGTATTCATCAACGATATTTCAATAAATATCGATACAAAATATAAGAACAAACTTTGCATAAACTTTATTCTCTATTCAGCTGTTACACTCTTCGTTTAATTATCACTACAATATCCCGCACCACCGCATAGTTGACGAAAGACATCCTTTACTAAGAGATGAACAACTTTCAAACTTACAGCTAAGTTCATTCCATTTAAGATCTTATTTTTTCTTCAATAAGATTCATGTAGGTTGTATTGGTAAGTTTGTGGAATGGTATCTACACGTGCGGTGACGTCAGGCCGGTGCACGTGCACGGTGCGCCTGCGCATCTGCCAGCTAAAGTTCACTGCACCACTCCCTAAAGGTTTCTCAAGATGTTTAAGGTCTGTAGATAATCTTAAGTAAGTATCACGTGTAAAATAATATTCAACCAACCCCTACTTTTGCATGAAATTATTGATAAAAAACTGATTTGTCTCTTGTTCCTGTAAAGAAAACTATTGTGTTGTGATTATTTTGACTATTTTCAAAATAGTTTTAAACAAGTATCTGAAATTATCTATTTAAATCGCTTGTATAACTTACAGTAAAACAACTACATTTATTCAAATTGCGATGTTGTTTTGTTCAGTCTCAAAACAAAAACATTACAACAGTACAAGAAATATAAAATAACAGTAAGAAAAGTCGAAACTATTTCGCTAACCGCGACAACTTATATGAGAAAAGGAAAACGGTCGTAGAAAAGGTTTTATTCATAAAGTTTACATTACTCACGGCCAAAGTTTTGCATCAACGATAATAATGGAAAGTTTTACTAAAGATATTATTTGCGTTGAATGCGAATATTGCATACTCACGACAGATACATCGAGTGTGGATACTGTATAATATATGTATAATTTTAAAATTTACATAAATAAATAAAGGGCTCTCGACTAACAGCCTTCTTTGCTGCAGGTGAAAGGCTTGAATAGGTCCATTTAGGATATCTTGTTTCAACAACGAATGGGTCAAAACAACCAATAGGCTGCCCTTTATAGAAAAACCGCCGGCAATCGCGACAGGCGCAGTAGAATTTCGTGGACCCTGTGGGGTATAAATAAATAATTATCTATTATTTTATTTGGTACTACAGTTCAGGCCATCACAATGTTATATATGTAATTTAAGAAGACTATACACCGTATGTTTAGTCAACCCACTTTACAATTTTACGCAGCTATTATAAGGTTTTTAAATGTTAAGACTCTAATTTACCTGCCCAAACCTTGAATAACTAGTTTATCGGTCTCAAATATGTTTCCAGTATTCCCACATATGGGTGAATTTAAAATTTAAATCTTCATAAAATGTTTCTTTTTTGTTAGAGTAACTTATCATGTAGGAATCAAATAATCAGTTTCACTAAAATTTGAATATTTTCTTGTAATTTAACCAAGGCTCACCTGCGTTAGAATCATTCTAAACGGTCAAACTTTTTCTACATCAAAAATTATTGAAGCGCGCAAATTGAACCCAGGTAAAAATTCGTTGCACCACAAAGGAATTCTCCCAAAGGAGAATTGTAACCAAACTTATTGTACAAAACTTCTTTTGTTATAACACGTCACAAATAAATCACGGTAAGGTGTAGTTGCGTGGGACAATACGGCAAAATAGTTTTAGGGACAAATGGTCCCGTGACAGAACATATCAACTGCTTTTTTATAAATATTTTCACAGAACATGGAATCTCTTTGCGTATAGTGCTATACAGACATTTTACAGACCTTTGACGAAAAAAAAAGATATGCGTACTGACGTTATTTATTGATAACTCGTCATTTCCTTGTTCAATTTTTTTTTAATACATTTTGTTTTTTTTTCATTGATTCATTTGATGCATTTAATTTTTAAACATTGCTTTATCGAAACAAAGGATTCTTTTGTGGTTTAAAATAAACCACATATTAATTAATTAAAACAATATTCGTTAACTTTGTTTCATTTTCATTAGCTTTGTGTTTTCTTTGTTTTATTTTAATTGAATTTGCTACAATTTTCTAGTTGTATCTTTCCGACTTGAATGTACTGGACAGCTTTACAAGAAAATAATTTAAGTGTTCGTACATTTTAAGTCAAAGAACATACAACTTTTATAAGATTGATTTATTTTCCCAATGTTTCCAGTGAAAATGTTACAGTTAAAGTTCGAGCTCGTTTCTAACACGTTCTTAGTAACAATAATAATTCATATAAACTTTTCACGCCTACTTTATGTCAAGGGGCGAAGGTCCATTTTTCGAAGAAAGTAACGGGGCGTAGACTTGCTCCACAGAACAAAAGAGAGTCGAACTCTAACCTACTAGGCAAACTAACTCTATGGTTAGTCGCTTCATTCATGACTCGAGAAAGCGAGTTTTTGGCTTCACGCCCAATGCCTCCAGGTTCAGGTAAACATTTTTTCTATCGTTCATTGAAATTGATCGAGATATGCTTTATAGAACCTTGCATGAAATGTTTGGGAATGCATTATGCATTAATCACGCATTTTTTAACCGAAGGTTCTGCAGCGGTGTTTGTAGCAGTAGGTATATATTTACATTGGTTGTCCAATTTTATTCATCAGGAACAATTTCAAACTTCGGGATTTATAATAGGAATTTGAAAATCGAATCGAGACCGCGTCACTTATTACTAGACCACTGAGATAGTGTCTTTTCACATGATCAAAAATTTTAATCCCGGAAATTTCGCTGAAGCTTTTTTTTCTAAGAATGGAACTTTGTTTGACTTCCCAAATCTTTTGGGAAATCAGATTTCCACCGTAGCGTTATTAGTGTTCAAATGGTGTTGTACGACACAGACAAGGTGAAATGGGTTTTCTCGGACATATTCGGCCACACAGCAAAATGAATTGGGCTCTAGGTACTCTACCGACTTTACAGCTAATCGATTTGTTACAAAATGACACATTTTTTATTGGAAAACCCATTTGACACATTGAATATGTATGTTTTATTCCAACTGTATAAACGTCAAACAATTATATTCCTTTGTGATACCCTTTTCAATAGACAGTTACCAAGTTCGGAATTTCTCAGCCCGTCAGATAGGACAGTACGAGTAAACACAATTCCAAACTGGTATCAGTTGGAAACTGTATCAATACATCACTTTAAAGTAAACATGTCACCATGTTTATGCGAGCTCGACCGTGTCTCGATGCGATAGTGTCCAATAAGTTTATCATCTTATTTGTGGATTAAATGGATTTTCAATTTCATTTTCTAAAAAGCTTTAGTATGTTTGCTTACAAATATATTGTAAAAATATTCAGAAGGATGCATCTATTTCAATAGGAGATCTCATATGATAATGACTGGATTTTAACGGCGAGTTTGGGTTATTTTGTTTGCTTAACTGCATTACTTTTTGAGGATACAACAGTCTTAAGTTCTGACCTATATTTGCGTCAACAAACAAACAAATAATCAAATATACTTTGATGCTGTGTCCACGCACAATGCGAATCGAGCTTTTCAGCGTTGTGTACTAAAAATTGTCAAAGGAAACTCATTTGAATTCGTCTGAAAGTTAATACTCTTTGCAGTGTTGATATACATAGAACACTAGATGTCTAACTTCATAGTACCATATATTAAAATCATAGATCACAACAGCTACACCAAAATAATAACAGAAGATAGATCGCACCCGGCAGACAGCGCTACGTCCCATTTATTTCCCCACTTGACTCTACCAAGCGAAGATAAGAGCATGACACACTTCAAAGCTAACTTTTCTTTCATTCGCAATAAATGTGGCGTGAAATACATATGTATATATATAGGACATTAATTCATAACCTAACGTCATATTATATTCATGTTTCATTAATAACTTGTCTGATACGAATAAATCCCACAAAATATATTGCCAGGGATTTAAATAAATGAATTTCATTGTGCATACTGATAAAAAAAACACCGCAAATTAATACGCAACAGTCAGGTGGGCAAAAGAAATTCATGGATTCATCCCGCCGGGACAGAAAATAAATTACAGTTCGAATTATGTGACGTATAATAATTGAACGGTTGGAAAATAATTCGATCATTCGGCTAAAACATTAAATTTGATCTATGAGAAAACTACGTACATAACCGAATCAACAGAATCGTGGTGATATGAGTTGACACATGAGAATTATTCATAGTCTGATGGTGGAAAGACTCGCCATCGTCAGCAAGGGTTGTTGTTAACACATAAAGAATTTCCTTTCTTTGTACCTATATGGGGCCGACTGGCCCAAGATGCGCAGCACGTTCTTAGGTATCGTCTCGTCTGACATATGAGACGTTATAAAGGTTAAATCAGGATAATTTAAGATTGTCATACAATATATTATTTTGTTTGACGAGTTGAGAATCGTCAAGGACAGTCTTCCGCCCCGGGTAGGCGGATGGGTATGTAAGGGCTAAATTAACTACGATGGTCCACTTTGGCACCTGATGAGTTTCAGGAACTCTTAGGAAACAACGCGGAAGTCCATCACAGTGCTACACCCAATAAACGAACATTAATTGTACTACGACTTGATCTTGATAGCTTTAATTATCACTCAGACCGTATTAGAAAATGTATCACAAATTAAACATTGTGGTGTCAAGTGAATGAGAAATTGCTTTTCCTTCTAAAAAATAAAAAATAAATAAAGACAGCGGCCACGGCACGAGAACGTTTTTACCAAACGCCGGGAAAATATCTCAATCCTGAAAAAAGTTTCACACAAAAAGGTATTTGTGGCACTACTTAGTGTGTTTGGAATGCATCCTCGTGGATAAGACACGATATTTAAGTTAGTGGTGTGTTTATAACATTAATTTGCAACCCTAGCGGGATCGTAATGTCCTAACGTGTTATGAATAATTAATTACACTGATTAACACTATTATATCCCCTGTCAGTGACTGACCGTCCTCATTAATAAGCCTTGATTAATTTGGTATTACTGATATTATTATCTAACTAATTTCAGTTATGTGGCAGTTACATACCAAATTTTAGTTAGTTTCTACGACTGTACCTCTAGCCTTGTTCCTAACCTGAACCAGAACTGAAAATTGAGGAACATTGAGTTCATGGTTCTTACAGTACCTAGTCTCGTTTTTGAGGTTCATTGATAATAAACCTACATACTAGAATTGGCAGTAGATATCCACCCAATTCTATGCACATTCAGTGTGAGTGGGTGGGTGCGGTCTGCATCTGACGGGTAATTTCGAAGATGTCATCTAGAAACCACAGTGTTTCAACTTTTTGGCGGCAAATTGGAAAAAGCGAGCGAGGGTTTATTAAGAATCCGTATCGAGTGCTAATATTCCCCACTAGGCTACTCTGATAATAGTAGGTCCCTCTACATTATTTCAAAAACATTGAAATTAATCTTAAACGGAATCCGGAAACAAGCTAATATATCAAGAGTCAAAAAATTTATAAAACTCACCCGTATATAGCGGCTGCGCCTGCGATGGCCCCGCCACACTGCGCGGCTACGTAGAGCGCAGCGCGCAGCGGGGACACGCGCCGGCGAACGCACAGCGCCGCCGACACCGCTGGATTCACGTGCGCACCTGTTCCACAAATTTTTGGATATTAGGTAATGCCAGTAGCAACGTTGGAAAAGCTCTTCAAACTACCATCCCATCATTCAGAATTACAATTTATACTATACCTACAATAAGGTAGGTACTGGAATACTTTCTTACTCAAATCTTAGTGAGGATTAAAACCGCCGAACCAGATACAGACATAATCTCGCACTAATGAAGTAATTAACTAAGTATAAGCCTTTCAGTCAAACTATTAGAATCGTCTCATCATATTACAAAATCATACAGTAATTTTTTGAAGGGGTTTGGAATTTCAGAACTCATTTCACTTTGTCGATAGAAATGAGAAATCGGTCATAATGACCCAGTGACGCGCGAATAGGCTTTAAATAGATGTGAAATCGATAATCGCTATAACTCTGTAGCTGCTTAATTAAACCAAAAATTAATTTGTACTTTAATCTAATTCATCGTTTTTATAATGTGCTCGATATTTTTTTGCTTGTTGTGATTGGCCCTTGTTTGACTCGTCAATTATTGCACCAGCGCCCAATATTTCGACACGATTGGAAACAGGGGTTTAAATACAGAGCTGTCCGAAATAGGAGAAACGAATGAAGGATTTAGTCAAATATTGTATAGAGGAATCAAAATTGGTTTTTGCTTCGTTCAAAAGGTCTGATTGTAGGTTGGTCCGTCACAGAATGCATCACACTAAAACGAACCATACGACCATCAGAATAAAACACATGATTTAAAAGCTGGTCTACAATGCATTCAGACTTCGTAAGTACGAAACGAATTCCGGCTCCGCCAGCCAGCTGTTACGAAGCTGACTAAGTACTCCATGATTATTCCCTCCGTCGTTAAAATATTACTTTCATAAAATCTGTCTTATCTACCTACGTAGCGTACGTTCAGAATAACAAATTCTGCGATGAGATAATATCGTCATGTTAGTATTCGCAGCGAATGTTCGTGGTTCCGTGACGGGGAGGAGAAATCACCATAGTGGCTATGTGATAATGGCTGCCCGGATGTTTACCTGCGTTCGGGGTAATATAATAGCAAAGATACAGTAGATAACCGTGAGCCATATTACGCCTGGGTATTGAAGAGAAATGCGATATCATGACGTGATAAATTCTAGCTGGGGTGTACCTGTGTCAATATGGATTAGAATACATAATGCGTAGGAATCTATATTTGGACAGACATCAGCCCCCAGAAACAAATTGTAATCTACAGTCGGTAGAGAATGGAAACGCCAGAAAAGTGTATATGATTGACATTTACGAATCATGTGATTACTCGACGACGATTGTAGATTGTATACTAGTCTACAGGTACGTATGTACAGGCTAATTCAACGTCTGCATCATTTCACAACTTATATAAAAGTGCCATTCTCTATAAATTTCCATGGTACGTACCCCAGAGCAAAGAGTAACATTGAAATAAAAAGGATTGAACAGGTGTATTTACTGAAGCGACGTGACGCGGATATATCGAATGCAAAGCCTTCACTACTACGCCTATCGATTATTCAGATTGTGTTATAGGTACCCGTGCACCTGTTCAGCGTGAAAGGGAATATTACCTATCTACTATATAAACAAACCTCAAGATACTGTGGATAAACTGTGAAAGAGATTTATTCATGAGCATAAATATTGCTCTATGTATATGACATGTTTTATAAAACTTCAGCTTTATACTGCCTACTAAAATGCTATCAACTCTTCTTCAACGATCGTGTGATAGAAAACTTTCATGTAGGTTAGTATTAAAGTTCTAATACACTTTATCAAACAACTTATAGTTTGATAGGTATGTACTCCCGGGATAAACCTACCTTCTAAGTTGAAATTTGATTTAAAATAGAGCTTTACTTCTTCTTACTTTGCTGTTCAATGTTCTACAACATCGCAATAAAGAAGACGAATTATTTATCGTACTTTTATAAACATAGGACAAGTTTTAAAGGAAACTCCGTTGACAATACGACTTCGTGTACCTACTCTACTTCCTGAGTACGCATTGATAAATGAAAATGTTCAAAATTCAAATAAAAAGAACACGCACAAAAACAAATGTAAGTAGGAGAACTTTTAAAGAATTCTTTAGAATAGTTCCTCACTCACAATAAGCCAGCGTGCAGCGCTGACATTCATTCGTAAAAACTGAGTTTTTTAAAATGGATAGTTTACCTAAATCCCATTATTATGCATGCATCGGTTGCAGTTCTACGTTGGTCCGTGCTCGAAATAGGGATGTCCACTCGTCTGGCCATTAGTGAAAATTAGGGCGTCGCGGTCGGGGGTGTATTCTAAAAATTCATCACGGTTACCGCAAACATTGTAGATTCAAGAATTGCAGCCTGATTGTGAACGCGGGCGCTTTCTCCGCGTTATTGTTATTATGATATAATTTAAAATGTCATTGTCCCCGCGTCATGTGATCGCCATTATAAAGTTATAACGAGGGGACAAAGGGTGAAGGGTGCACGTGTTGGATGGGTTATAATAATCCCGCCTAATGTGCTTGAACTTTTATGGGAAGTGACGTCGATCTTGTGCATCCGTAGTTGATTTACATGTGTTGTTTAAGTATTGTGGGTTTCGATTTGGAAATAAGTACCGATGACATTCTGTGCGTTTACTTAAATACTAGATTCGTCTAAATAAAACACCTGCATAACACATAGGTAACAAATTAAATTAAACCTAGATGTTTTAACAGATCATCACTATGGACCTACGGCAAAACATTTCTCACAAAAATAAAAAGACATCATAAGAACCTACTTGACAACTTGAAAAAACTCAGACTTTCGCCGAGCAGCGTGCAGCCGCCGATCCTTTAAAAAAAAGCGGTTAATTGTGAACATCTGCACGTTGCGGGCCTCATCCGAGCAAACAACGCGGCCGCCACTACTATCAAATGCGTATAAATTACCAAACGGTGCAGGGTTAATTGGATCCTCAAGACAACACGGGTCATTTCGACCCTACCTAACTATGTAGTAAAAAAATATAGCAAACATACCAAGATCCAGAAAGCCTTTTACGGTTTATGTGCCATATTCCAAATACACCGACAAAATGAATCGTAAAAGGAACACACCCGTTGCTGTTACAAGATTATATTGAATGTATGAAAAAGATTTATACGTTGCTGTCTAATGCTAGAATATATCAATACTAAGTCCAACCTTACCAAATGTAACATTTTTTCGGGCTCATAAAGTCCAATCATCCAATGTGAATAATGTTTAGACCGTACATATAATATAAAAACATATTTCGATGCGGTAATACCTTTAATAACATTCTAGATAGCAAATAAAGGATGAAAGATGGTGTAAAAGTACCATCTGCAGTAAAATTAACAAAAGAGTTTTTATCCTCGCGGTTACCGTTGTAAAACCTGCGTTCAACGTAAAATCACATTCACAAAAAAAGAAATAAATATGCAAATGACGGCAACCCCGTAAGCACGTATCCACGTAAGCCCACGTTACACCGAACATTATAAGCTAAAATAACATTGTTACACACGTGGGCGTTTAACTCTTTATTTTTCTTGCCAATTACGGCAGCGCACTCGTAACTAGTAATTTCAAGATCCCACAGTAATGATGGTATTTTTTAATCATTTTCTTCTTATCGAGTGCTATTTTAGGACTACTTACTGGTCCTATTTTATTCGCGGCAGAGAGTGTTCGCAGCAATCGAGAATCTAAGTGTTATGATTCTCAACAGTTTTATGGCCACACCATAAGCGATTTGAAAATGGAATGACTCGCCCGTATGGAATATTCCGCAAGCACTTCTGAACGAGAGTGTATCAGAGATTTTTAAAATATTCCATCGCAAAAGTGTAAGTGTGTAACTTTGTATCATTTTGAAGCGTAGTTATATTCTTCATATCTACATTCTGCACTCTGCTCTTAACTGGAAAATGTTCTGTTAGCCTTTGTTCACATTTTACCTGATATTTTGAGTGGAGGCCGAGATGAACAACGGACAATACATGCGCACAAAAACTTTCGTCTCTGTACAACAAAGGCAGGCTATGAACTCTGTTACCACCAGACGGCAAATGATTTAGTTAGACGTAAACTGTAACGTATTCTGATTGGGAGTTTTATGAAGGTACGATCAAACCCTTTGTTTGCCTCTACAATTTTCTAAGGCAAAAGAAACGAGTTTAATTTTCAGAGATAGGATATAGGAGATAGGATAATATCTAATGGATTTATTCACTACATATATACAATATAATTATATCTTACCAGAAATATTAGCAAAACATAGAGTGAGTGTCGCAATGGCACAGCCGGAAGCGAGCGCGGTTGAGAGCAGCACAGCTGAAGCGGACGCGCCGACACCCGCTCCGCCTGCCGCTCCGCACACGATGAACACATACAGAAAAGAGGCCGCACACTCCGCTACCACTGCCTTCCACAACGACAGAGTCCGCACTTCCAAACGCGCCGGAACCCTCCCTGACAAACCCCCGTCACCTGAGTTCGCATCCTTCCGTAAACACTCCAATTTCTCAAACAAAGTTACAATATGATGTTCTAAATTCTCATCCGATATGTTGAAAGTTTGTTCACCCATTTTTAAAAAATTGAAAAAAGAAATATGTTTATAAGCTATGCATTTTTAAATTTCGAATCGCGCGCTGTTTACTTACGGACGCGTTCGGTATGGCAACCGGTATGCAAGACGACGTGTTCGGCGCGGCCGTCGGTCTCGCAATGCCGGCAAGTGAGTGAATGAACAGCGAATGAATGGGCGGCGAGCGGGGGCGCCGCACATGTCCCGGGCGCCCGACACTTGTTACACCCCGCCCCCGGGACCTGCACTTTCAGCGAGGGTGTAATCAAATCGCTAACTTGGCACTATCACAATAGTCTTTAATTAGATAATCGTTTGTGTATTAATTAACCGCTGAAGTCTGTTCTTTTTCTATTATAAGCAAATGTCTTCTTTACGCCTAGATTTATGAAAGTTTAAAGAAAGTCTGTCTACCAAAGACGCTAAGGAATAAAACTAGAGTCCAAATGGTTCAGCACAATTTGATGACACTGTTTGCCCAGTGGTTGAGCAATCGACGGTCGCGATACGTGTTGTAGATTCAATTCCCGCATGAAACAAATATTGTATGGCTTACAAATAGTTGTTCCGGATCTGAGTGTTTGTGCATGTGAATATTTGTGTTTGTAAACGCATACAAAATACAGAAATTATACACAGTGCAGAAGAAAAAAAAAACATATATATAAGTACTTATTCCCTTAATGATTGTAATTGATGTGATATCAATACGGACTGTATTGATATATGTATATAAAGAAAACATTATTACCCTTCAATCAAGTTCCTCACCAAGAAGGACCACATCGGCACTCGAGTATTTTAACACGTGCGAGTAATCAAATCAGCAATTTTGTCAGGAATAAAAGCGTGTGACAAGATAATGGACACTTAAGACAAGTGCTTACATTACACTTCGGCTGCGGGATCTTAATTAACGTTAGTTGATGTTAGAGACGAGCACCGTAATAATTCTAACACAAGAGGACCGGCTTCGAGGGTGACTTATCGTAATCCGCGTAGATCCTAATCCGCGCCATTGTTAACTCCCTAAAGCTCCAAGATTCGAATAAGGACGAAAACAAGATTATTTACCCGAATCCAGTTAGCTTGGTGTTTATCGAAAAGGCGGTAGGGTAGGCGTACGTATTTTGGTAAGTCGTCCTAATCATTAAAAGGCGCGGCGGCTAGGGTTCCTTGACAAAAATGAGGTCAGTCGCCAATCAAGTTTAGTCGGGAGCCCCTCGCGTCCTCGCATCACAATTTGATTAGTATCCACCGCATCAGTCAGAGACGCTCGTAAATTCATTAATCATTTAATTTGTAAGTACTAAATCTTACTAAAGATTCACTCGAACCTATTTGGAGTCAGCTGAGTCATTCCCGAGAGACCCGGGTACGTCTTAAAACTGCGGCCAGACACCGGAGGACGGGCAGCAGCGTCCTCTCACTAATCGGTGAGCCACTGCGATCCCCAAGCCGCCTGCCAAGCGTGGGGATTATGGCAAACCGCCCCTTGAGGGAGGCCTTCGTTCAGCAGTGGACGTCTTCTGGCTGATGATGATGATGATGATGATGAGTCATTCAGTTAGATAAGAAGCTCACAGTAACAAACAAGCAACAAGGAATAAAGAGAAGCGTATACGATGATTACACTGAGATTCCCAAGCAACCAAGCCATCCCAGCAGCTACCGCAGCATGTAGGTACTATTAAGCTCGCGAAGCCCATCATATGATGGGAGTACGGTACCTACGCTCCTTCGCCCCCCAACCAAACCTAAAAATAGCCCATGATTAGATCTCACCACGCTGATAAAAAATGTACTATTAAGCTACCTTGAATTAAGTCGTGAAGTTATTTAGTTACCTGTTTGGGTTGTGCCATACTTACTTACTTACTTTCTATCTAATTGTTCAAAGTAGCCAGAAGCATCTATCAATAATCAATATCAACGAAAATCCACCGATAGGATCGACTTATTATGCAAGTAGCAAAGACATATCATTTGTTAGGCGTTTAGATTTTAATTAACCTTACCTATTTCTGCAGGAAACTACTCCGTGTTCGTAATTTTTTTTAGAACAAAAAGTGTTCCTCGGTGTTCTACTCTTGGACCATTGATATACAATGTTCAATAAAATTAGGTATACTTTTTAAATTTAGAGTACTGGTATACCATGTTCTTTTACGTTTCAGCACTTATTAATGTTTAGTGAAAATTAGTGGTTCTGCGGATATACCGCCGGTTTCTTCAGGATGTTTCCTTCATCGTTAGATCAGTAGTGATATATAAATAAAGAATAAAGCTTAGGTATTCTACACGCTTGCCTTGAACAGTTCGAACACAAAACATATATAGACTCTAATATAACCTACGACTCGAAAGCCAGGAACAACAATAGACTACTACACCACTACACTTCAAATGCAACAATTCTCCGATATAAGCCTATCTATTGTTAGACTGCTTGTTACATTATAAATCTAGATAAACATTCATAAAATATAATAAAGGTTGAATTCAAACATAAGGCGACATCTGTCGGGTTATTATACAACTAATTTAATTGATTTGAGTGCCATCTGTTACGTTAGTTATAAGCTTTGATGATTACATAAATGCGGCTATGTGTAAAATCGGCAGTAGATGCCGCTGTAGTCGAGATCGACCTGTATTAAATGCAGCAGATAACGTAAACATCATCGACATTGTATCAAATTGGTGAATAATGAGACTAGCAATAAACCACGCGCTAATACAAATACAAACGTGACTCGAGACATGTTTGAATTTTTTTTGGAAGCAATTTTTTTTATCTGTATTGATAAGAAGTCGAACAGACCCATTCTCTTTTTTTTGACGTTGCAGCTTGACATTTCTTACTACATGTGCGCCCTCTGTCAATAAAATTTGAAAACTTCTCGTAATGGTGGTGATTCTAGTAAACTACCGACTGATTGCTTCTATTTTTATTTGTATTTTCTAATTAATTAGCATTAATCGTAATATTTAGTGCTGTGGCTGCGGCCATATCATGCTTTCTTATGTCGGGTATAGCTAAAACGGCAGTTTTGGCCGAGGAGGGCGGTAACAATCAAAGTAGAAAACGTTCTCTTCATACCAGCGAGCAGTGCAATAATAAAAGAACAAAATCCGACGAAATGAGTGCCAATGAGAAGAAATCAAACTTTTCCCTATTGACTCCCAACTCTAATGGGACTATAAAGATGACATCGTCATCAATGAACAAGCCTGGTGCGACGACGAAGAAATTGGTTATAAAGAATTTCAAAAGTGTGTTTACGCTATTATCATAGTCGTCATGATTATAACCTATTTGACATCTGCGAAGGTAATGGCTGGGTATTGTTTTAGGTAAGCCGAACCTTCCAGAAAACTACCAGGAGACAACATGGAGCAAGTTGCGGGAGGCGGTGATCGCCATCCAGACCTCCAAGGCGATTACGTACTCGCTGGAGGAGCTGTACCAGGCCGTGGAGAACATGTGTAGTCATAAGGTGAAGTAAATAAACACAGCCAACCAACACAGTGGCAGGAATTGTGTGAGATATTGAATGAGATATAAATGTGTGCTTGTAACTAAAATTTTCATATTATGGCCGTGGAGGCTTATATTTATGTATTATTTACATATCAACATTGTTGCTAAAGAAGCAAAACAATAACACATGAGATTAATTGGCAGCTTTTAATACATGTCTGAATTTCAGAAACATATTGCAACCAACCTACAATATTGAACAGTTTTTTTTTTATTGATATAACTGCCTCTTTATATGTTATAAATATTGCCCATAATATATTAAAATAATACATTTCAATACTATTAATTAAGAAATAAGTTCTAGATCAGGTTGAGGTATAATGCTTCTCTGATAAATTTCCACAGTGCGGGTTGCACCCTACTTTATGTTATAATATTTCTTACAACAATAGGAATGGCAGTAATGTGCCCCAACCACAGCTTATTTAAACCTATTGTTACTGTCATTATGTCATAATAAAGATCACCTAAAAATGAATCCATATAGAATGAGATGTCCTAAGCCCAGGTTTCACCAACACTAAACTTTTACCTTGTTATGATATCATACAGCATAACTGATTAAGCAAGCAAAGTAACCACAATCCTACTAATATCCTACTAAAATTATAAATTTGAAAGTTTGTGAGGATGGATGGATGGATATTTGTTACTCAATCATGCCAGAACGGCTGAACTGATCTGGATGAAATTTGGCAAAGAGATAGACTATAGTCTGGATTAGCACATAAGCTACTTTTTATCCCAGAAAAATGTAGGGGTTCTTAAACCACTCGGGCGGAAGCTAGTAGTAAATATATTTATTGGGGTCAACATTTTGCAGCTTGGTTAAGCAATTTGTATGTCCAGTTTTCTGCAATGAAGTAACTGTTTCAAATTTCATTTGTTATCTTTAGAATGTATCCTATATAATAGGCACATGCATATCTTGCCAGACCAAAAATAAGTTCCTCTGTCCTGTAGCTGATGTACTTACTAACTTAAATGAAAACTGGAAATATGACTAAGATCTGGCAGGTTCAAGATGAGTGAACACTTGAGCTGTCAAACTCAATGAAAGGACTATAATAGTAATGAATGTACACAAGTGGATTTGAATCGTATTGTACTCTGCTTTTCCAGTCCATATGAAATCTGATATTCTAACACCATCCTTGTGTATATTTGTATATGGACTACAAAAGTCTATATATGGACTGGAAAAGTATAACTTGTTTTGCCAATGAAGGAAATGAAAAATACCTGTTTGTTTCTTCTGATTATCTTCCAGGACTGTAGGATCTCTCTAAGGCACAGCGTCATGGCAATACATGTTCATATGGTTGCTACTGGGTTAAAAAATATTTAGTAATACTAAGTAAAATAATGTTATATGTCCAGATGGCATCACAACTTTATGTAAACCTCACAAACTTGGTGGAGGCCCATGTGAAGGCTAACATCGAGCAGTTCCTGTCAGAGAGCATGGACAGGCAGGTGTTCCTCAAGCGGATGGATGATTGCTGGCGGGCGCATTGCCGGCAGATGATCATGATCCGCAGTATCTTCCTTTATCTTGACCGTACTTACGTACTGCAGAACCCTAGCATACATTCAATATGGTGAGACAACCGCTTCTTTTTTTATTTTTATTTACTGGCATTCACTACAGAATTACTATACCAGAAGTTCTGTATCCTGCATTAGTTTCGACACACTTGTACTTCTCTTGCAGAATTCTTGTTTAAAATAGCTTTTATTGTTTTTGTAACTTGTATCCCAAAATCTTTTACACCAATTACCTATCTCAAAACTGTCTAAATTCTTCAAGAAACTGTGATCTGAATAAACTAATGCCTATATTCTTGCAGGGATATGGGTCTGGACCTATTCCGCCATCACATAGCGATGAACACGCTCGTGCAGACGCGGACGGTAGACGGGCTACTGTTACTTATCGAGCGGGAGCGCGGCGGAGATGCCGTCGACATATCACTCCTCAAGAGTTTGCTGAGGATGCTCTCAGACCTGCAGATATACCAGGACGCTTTTGAACACAAGTAAGTGAACTTTAACAGCTAGCGATTCTGAAGGGTATATCATGATAAGGAACTTTGGAGCAGATGCACATGGATTCAATATAATTTTGGAAATGAGATAAATGTCATAGAATTTCACTCTAAAATTTATAAAGGCTATGATATTAAACTACTATGGTGAAGTCAGATCAGTTCAAAAATCGTATCAATATATGTCAGTAGCTTCCCGACCCGCCCCGGCTTCTCACGGGTAGCAGAGCATATACGCCTTCATTTTTTTTCTGTCGTACTGTCGTCAGAAAGCTTCCAGTCGGCATTATTTTTTCCAACAACTTCATATTTCAGACAATTTACACAAAACCATAACGAATTATACACCTAAATCTTCCTCATGAATCATTCTGTTTATTGGTGAAAACCGCTTCAGTAGTTTTTGAGTTTATCGCGAACAGACAGACAGACGTGGTGGGGGACTTTGTTTTATAATATGGTTTGATAAGCGTGATATTACTAAAACCTACCACTTTCTTGTAAGAACAAAGAACTATATAAAACCGATATAAATATAGTATACATTTCACCCTTGTTCCTAGGTTCCTGCAAGCGACAGAGCGTCTGTACGCAGCAGAGGGCCAGCGGCTAATGCGCGAGCTGGCCGTGCCGCAGTACCTCGCCCACGTCGAGAAGCGACTCAGAGAGGAGAACGAAAGATTGCTACACTATCTAGACCCCTCAACAAAGTAAGTGTTGCTAAACTAATAGCAAAAGAGACAATTGTTTTAAGAAAAGGTTGGTATTGTCCATTGACAGTTACTACAAAATCTTGTGTTTTCGATGATGGGAACCATTACAGGTTTATTTAATATTTTGTTTAGATTGTCAGTTGTTTGTGTCAATTCCCTTAAAACTAGCAATAGCAATAGACTGGGAAAAATTGGGGGAAGAAAGCCCTTCGACCTGCTTTGAGACTATAATATAGGCGTTATGCTTGTTGTCTTTGAAAAATTAGGCTCATTTTTTCATCTACATTTCGCCGATCGATGCCGTCATTAAGTCCCATGTTATAGGGAGGGGTAAATATAAGGTTTGCCATCTACCGTACATCATTCCAGACTGCAGACTACTACTGATAATTTTCTAACAGAAACCCCAATAACACTCACAGGGATAGAACCCAGGACTGGCAGCTGCGCTTGACCACTTGACCACTAGACTAATAAGGCGGTTACTGGTTCTAAGTCCCCAACATATTCTTCTGATTTGCCAAGTTTGTTACATTATTCTTATACAGTGATGTTTATTACCAGATGGCAGTTGATCCACACAATAGAGCGGCAGTTACTCAGCGAGCACCTGTCGGGCATTCTGGGCAAAGGGCTCGAAGCTCTGATGGACGGCCCGCGCCTAGCAGACCTCACAACACTCTACAGCCTGTTCAGCAGGGTCAAGGATGGGCTCAGCGAACTGTGCAACCACTTCAATGCTTATATTAAGGTAGGTTGAGTGCATCTAACTATAGATTAATATTGTTATCATGTATCAGTTTTACAATCGGCAATGCATTCGTCGAACGGTCGATGTTGCTGTCCATGTCCATATTTACCTAATTTATCTAAATAAAAAAACATTTAGGTAAGTATATAGGTACCTTACATAAATTACTACATATCATCGGAAAATCTATGAATATTTAGATACTCATTCAAATTACTCTGTTGAATTATATTTCTTGATAGAAATTAGTAAAAGGCACTTAAAATATTTCACATGCTTGCGTAACCTCGCTTTGCTTGATACTGAGCGAGCTTGCGGTTCGCGGCCACCCGGCCGCCGCGCGTGACTCCCGTCATTGCTCTGCACAAGTATGAGTACATGTGTTGTACCAACTCTACAGATTGAAAACTGTGGTCCTTCTATGAAAATTGGAAATAATGGCATCATCGTAGTATGTATTTATTCTTCAATTCTAAAATGCTACTTACATTATGTAGGTATTACAGGTGTCTCAAGATTTGAGGGAAAAAAATTTTTTAACAAAAAATAAAAACCGACTCCAAAAAACTCAAAAACAAAACTAATAACTAAAAAGCAAAAAATAAATCTTTTATTATACAATATAGTAGTTGAAGAATATTGAAATCGGTGCCAAGTAAAACATAAAAGTAATATACCTTGCTGCTATAATAGCGACATTGAAACAACGAGTTCACTTAGAAATTGTCGAGTGCGGAGCGAATTATGCGTCGGACACGACAAATGCACTTCGCCAATCGTGTCGGTTTATCATTGCATGTTTTACTTGGCACCGACTTCAATATTCTTCAACTACTATATTGTATAATAAAAGATTTATTTTTTGCTTTTTAGTTATTAGTTTTGTTTTTGAGTTTTTTGGAGTCGGTTTTTATTTTTTGTTAAAAAATTTAATTATTTTACAATTTTGAGTGATGGGTAGACCTAGTAAAGACGATTCTCTTGAAAAAATTTTTACTTAATCGACCACACGACGACAGGGCGTTGGCAGAAATAACGAGATTAAGAAATCTTCCTTCCAATACTTGAACGTCGGAAAACATCTCCATTTATCCTTAAACTGTTTTTTGTCTTTACTATCGAATCTGCAATATTACCCATCTCGGCTTAAAGTGCGCATCAATACGAATAAAATAAGCACAAACACTATGTAGCTGCTATCAACCATTAAGGAGTTCCCTAAACTGTACTGCACCTGCATCACGGACCTTGCAGTGGCAGTCATTACCCATCTCAGTGTAAAGATCTTATCAACACGAATAAAATAAGCCCAAACACGAGGTAGTTAAGATGTACCGTTGAGGAGTTCCCTCGATCCTCTGTCGTCTCCATCATCAGATCTGCCCTAAGCCTCCATAGTATTGTAGTCTCATCAGATATACACATAAATATCAAGTTTTTACCCCATGCTCGCCTACAATTTTCAAGAGATGCCCTCGATTTCTCAGGGTTTCCACCATCAGGTCCTGACCTGATGACAATGGGACCAAATGACAAGCATACCCTTTCAAATAAAAAAAGAATTTTTGAAATCGGTCCAGGCGTCTTCGAGATATCGTGTAGATAGACTCTGCGCGCTCTCACTTAGCGATCCCCGAGAAGACGGCGACACGCTGTGGTCCGTGTCGCCGTGCACACAGTACCAGCGAGGGTAACGGGGGATCTCTTTACAGTCTCCCCCGGGACGTGCACGAGGGGGTGGCCTCTTTACAGTCACCCCCTCCGGGAAGTGCCGTTCGGCATGACACCATGGTGGGCTTCGGTGCGGTTTGGGTGATCCGCCGGATCACCGTGGTGAGCTTAGCCGGTAGGAGTCCGACACACACCTCCGCCCTCCCCAGGCGGAGGATAGCCCATGATGGGTTCTCACCACGTTAAAAAAAAAAAAAAAAAAAAAAAAGGTCAACTATCCAGTGGTTAAGTAGTTGCAGGTGTCACTTTAAAACCAATTATTTGCTTTGTCCCTATTCAATCCTTCTTTCATAAAAATGGCTAATTATTATGTAACAGTCAAAAATAAGAAAAGTTTACAAAATAATGTGTGAAATACATAACTTCACTGATAATAATCTTCATATTTTTATTTATGTATTTTATAGAATTTTTGTTCATATATTTTTATATATAATCTTTAAATTTTTAACTAAAAATCAGTGTTTTCACATTTTATTCAAATTACTTTTTTCCAAAGCCCACATTGCCCTCTTGTGTTCTCTTTCTTCTTCCTCGAAAAACCATTGTTTTCGTTTATTTTCTAACTCTTCTTTCAGAATTTGTTTCTGTAAAGCTGCAATCTCTAATTGGGCCTCTGTTAATTTGTCAAGTGACCCATGAGACTTTGGTGTTACTGAAAGGAATCATAATACTATATTACTGATTTTAAATACCATACAGTACCTCTATATTCAGAAGATCTGTAGATCTTATACTACAAAACAATATATATATATAATATATAAGCATATAAGCAATAAATATATAAGCTTATAAAATTATTGCTTTTCCATAAACTTTTCCACAGGTTTACCATATAACTTATGGCTTAACATTTGTTTAAGTGTTACTTTTTTTTTTTTTTTTTAATAATATAAACAGTATATATACAAAAGATATCATAATTCATACTATGTGTACAGAACTAACATGAAACAAAATTTGGTCATGTTTTACTTTGTTATTTGCCCCTACCTGGTGTCTCCAGCATATTATTATGATCTGAGTCGTCATCAGTGCTTTCCAAACCATCAACTGACAATAACATATTTCTTACTTTCTTTTCTACTGGTGTTAAGTGTACATCGGTGTTCGGGACTCCGCCGGTGCCTTCTGCCCAGTTGGGGGAAATCTTTTTTCTCGTATACTTCTTCAAACCCTCGTACTTCATTTTGAGCGTCTTTACGCTACGGAATGTTTCGCCACTCATGCTGTTAAACGCGTTTTCAATTGATTTCCAACAACATTCTTTCTCGCCCCATGTAACGGCGTCGCTCTTCTTATTTTCTATTATATGTTTGTTCTCCTTAATAAGCTTAATTAAGATATTCGTTTCTTCCCGTGTAAAATTAACGCTTCTTTCACGTTTCTGTGACATGTTCGAAATTGTTTCACAAGGAAACTTCTACAATTTGTTTACAACAACAACAAACAAAATTATACACAAGTATAACCTCCAAATTCTACTTTGACAAGTTTGACATGGTATGTCTATGTTGTCATTCGATTCGAACGGACTTCGTTTCGTTACACTAGCTGTGTAAGTTGTCGAATGGTTGTCGAGTATTATTATTACACAAAAAAAAGTAAAGACCAAATAATAGCTATCAATAAAATAAAACATAGACAGTAAATACTATGTTACATTTGAATATTATGTATTGAAGGCTTTTTAGGTATGTTTTTTTAAGAAGAATTATCTTTATTTAAAAACGTCGTGTTAAACGAAACGTTCGAATGCTACTATGCCATAACTGACTAGTAACTTTCAAGTAATTATGCGGCAGATAAAATGAATTAACTGTCAGTTAATTAATCTGGAAAACCATCAATAAAAAACATTAACAAACCTAAAGGGCTATGTTTACCTGCATAAACCGTTAAAAAATATTAATTCATGGGACCTGAATATTAACTTGGCGATTTTTATCTAATCTTATCTTTAACAGATAGGTAGATAGTTATGTGCTGTCGCTGTGCAATATTTATTATACCTACCATATTCCGATAAGTAGGTACATATCTATATGCCCGATTGCATTAAATTATGGTAGCTGGACTCGAGTATCAAATTACAAATATCAAGGAATTGAATTTCGTAATAACAATACTATTGAAAAGCCTTACTTTCATACCAGTTTAGTATGCAGGTGTCAGGATCTCAGGACAAATGGCCACATTGCGAGGTTCCGCCAAGCCTGTCGAATACCGGTTCCCATGCACCTTATCTATCTTTGCGTCTTATTTTATTAAGTCGAAATAAAGTTTCAGATAAGCTATAGTCCATATTTTTAGCTGTTTTATGACAAGAATATTTTTGTGTTTTTTGTACATACCAATGAGTTGATGAAATAAAGTTTAAATATGCAAAGTAGACGTAATATTTAGATTTATACGTAAACATTTTTCAGTCGCCGCCGCTGCCGGTGTCCGACTGCCAATTCATGAATTAAATAAAAACGTTTTGTAAAACAAAATATGCTAACTTACAAGTTTAGTTCTAGACTCAGAATATTTCTGAGCGAATCACTGTACACTCCAGAGACATCCGCAAACGAATGACACATAGTATCCAAAAGACGTCGACCCTCTTACAGTTAGATTAATTATTTTCCTTCCACTAATCAAACCTCGAATTCCTTCAATTCTGCTGCATCAAAATTAGATTTAACCCAGTGTAAAGTAAACACTATAAAACTATTGCTTACGGGTCCTTATGCAGTTTGATGAATTAATTTATTAACTACAATCAATAAAAAAATCAATTTACGACACGATTTGCGCAGTGGTTGAGCGATCAACTGTTGCGCTACTTGTTGCGGGTTCGATTTCCGCACCGAAAAAATATTTGTATGACCTACAAATAGTTGATTCGGGTCAGGGTGTATGCCCATGTGAATATTTGTGTTTGTAAACGCACCCGCGATACAGGAATTTTACCTAGAACAGGGGAATGATTATATATATAAAATAATAATATATAAAAAAATAAAAAACTAGTATTAAATATTTTATCCTCTTCAACAGAAAAAAGGTCGCACGATAGTCATAGAGCCGGAACGCGACAAGACGATGGTTGGCGAGCTGTTAGAGTTCAAAGAGCAGTTGGACCACGTGGTCAACACCTGCTTCCAGCGGAACGACAAGTTCCTGTACTCCATGCGAGAGGCCTTCGAGTACTTCATCAACCAGCGGCAGAACAAGCCGGCTGAACTTATTGGTGAGTACATATTCACATAGCGTTTATTCAAAATATAGTAAATCTTAGTTGTCTTTGATGTCAAAATAACACATACACATAATAACACATAATACTACTGTAGTCCATTTGCGCGTAAGAGGGTGCTGCCGGTTATATCCCAGCGACATTTTAATTTACATTTTGTCCTAGCTAGATGAAGGACAAGTGCACGATATTACGTGACAGGAAAAGTGTTAATATGAAGGGTGAAATGTGTTTGTAAAAAAAAATATCTGAAATTTTCTCACTGCCACAGTTCACGAACAATACATAAGAAAAAACATAATAGGTACATCATTTTTTTTTATGGACTACTGACATCGCGTCCGAACAAGACACTCACTGAGTTTGATGTCACATCGCATCGTGTCACGTAATAAACTGATACTTTTCGTTGCTCACCTAGGACCTCGGTTTAGCCGCATTTTACGACACCCACTGAGAATGAGCTGGTCTCTGTCGTGCGGCTGATAAACTAAAGAAGAATTATACCCGTCTGGGTAAACAGATGATCAATACAATTTTGTCCATTTTCCACAGCCAAGTTCGTGGACGTGAAACTCCGTGCGGGCAACAAGGAGGCCACTGAGGAGGAATTGGAGCGTCTGCTGGACAAGATCATGGTGCTGTTCCGGTTCATACACGGCAAGGACGTATTCGAGGCTTTCTACAAAAAGGTAGGTAACACTAATACGCTGGCTTATTTGATGTATTTAGTAGTATGTGATCTAAAATCTTGTGATGTTGTGTTCAGGACCTAGCCAAAAGGCTGCTGGTCGGGAAGTCAGCGTCAGTGGATGCGGAGAAGTCCATGCTCAGCAAACTGAAGCAGGAGTGCGGCGGCGGCTTCACCTGCAAGCTAGAGGGGATGTTCAAGGACATGGAGCTGTCCAAGGACATCAACATTACTTATAAGCAAGTGAGTGAGGTTAAGGTACTTTATGTTTTAATTTACCATCAAATACGATCTCAGTATAGAACTTCATAATTATAATTACATTCATTTTGTATTGTGCCAGCTTTGTTCTTATGATTTGGAAGAAAATCTGCTTGATCATGATTAGACTGTCTGGAGTTTAAAATAGAGATTGAGCCCTGATTTTTTTTCGGCGTTTTTTCTAAGGGATAGTCATAGGAAATACCAGTATATAAAGACGTGTAAAAGTGAATGAAAAATCCTAATTGCAAAATAAATCATTTCATTTCATTAGTTATCAATCTCGTCAACTTGAAATGGTAATGTAACAATCCTGTGTTCCTTAGCATTTAGCAGCATCGCAAGACTGCGGCGGGCTGGAGCTGAGTGTGTACATCCTGACGATGGGGTTCTGGCCCACGTACCCTCCCGTGGAGGTGCGGCTGCCGGCCGAGCTCACGCGGCACCAGGACCACTTCACCAAGTTCTACCTCGCCAAGCACTCCGGCCGCAAGCTGCAGTGGCAGGCCACGCTGGGACATTGTGTGCTTAGAGCGCACTTCACACAGGTAACACAAACTAACTAGTATACGATGACGTCATACAAACAACGCTTTACATAGAATTTTCTAGGAGAATAGAAAATAAAACGAGTGTCGTGAAACATTAACTCTCGTAACCGTCTCCAGTTTCATATAATAATTCTACAAACCTAAAATTCAATAATGAATTTTGTGGAAATATTATCTATCGCCGTCATTTTTCGATATATTGCGATGTACTTTTTACAACATATCAAATATGACTGCCTCATTAGTCTAGTGGTCAAATGCCACTACTGAGCGTGAGGACATTCGGTTGCCGGGTCGGGCAAAATTAATAACTCAACATTTCTTGTGTGTTTGGAACAGAGCCCAGTAGATGGCATTTCGCTAAAAAAGTCATTTCCGAAACCTGTGTGTATGTAAATCAATACATCTCTGCATTACCCTTCAGAGGATATAGGCGTGATGCTATGTTATGCATGAACATAGTTTTATAATATTGTCCTTGTCATGTTGCAGGGTAATAAAGAGCTTCAGGTGTCGCTGTTTCAAGCGCTCGTTCTGTTGCTCTTCAACGATGGAGACAGTCTGTCGTTCGAGGAAATTAAGGCTGCTACTAATATTGAGGTAAGACGCGTTACTTACTCTATACATAACCCGAGGCTCTACTGTAAGTTTATTTTTTAACGAAACGAAAACATCCTTCGTCGCGTTTACCTTGCTCTGCGTGCCGATTGGCCAACTCTGAACTGATCACCAGTCGCAGTGAACGGAGTAAACGCGATGAAAGACGGCGGACGCTTTAACTGATTGACAAAATACACAATTAAATGTTTTCCTAAAAACTTACACTAGGAGTACAGAGGCCCTAGTGTAACTTGATTTAACGCATCGAACGCGTTCGGCGCTCCGATTGGTGGAGAGCACGAAACGGACCATTCGGAGCGCCGAACGCGTTCGATTTAGTAAATCGATTTTGTCAAAAGAAACTTACACAAGAATTTATGTAAGGTGTTGAATGGACTCGTGATTCGTGAGTGTCACGATCCCATACATTTTGTTGTGGATTTTTTCTCTGACGATTGTAGATTACAATTTGTGACGGTTTGTGTGACGGCACGGTTGGCGCAGTGGTTGAGAGATCGACTGCTGCGCTACGTGTCGAAGGTTCGATTCCCGCACGGAACAAATTTTTGTATGATCTGCAGATAGTTGTTTCGAGTCTGGGTGTTTGTGTATGTGAATATATGTGTTTGTAAAACGCGCCAACGATACAAGAATTATTCTTAGTGTGGGGCAAAGATTTTTTTTTAAATAAAGATTTCTACTCGTTTTTGTAAATTCACCCACGATGCAGAAATAATACTTAGGGTTCTGTTTAAAAAAATGTTGCCATACAAAATATTTAGTTCGCATAACTGGCTGCCCTATTTGTTGATATAATGCCTTAGTCGTATTAACGTGTGGTGTACGTGGTGCAGGAGGGCGAGCTGCGGCGCACGCTGCAGTCGCTGGCGTGCGGCAAGGCGCGCGTGCTCAGCAAGACGCCGCGCGGCCGCGAGGTCGACGACGCTGACCACTTCGCCTTCAACGGGGACTTCACCAACAAGCTGTTCCGCATCAAGATCAACCAGATACAGATGAAGGAGACCGTGAGTCTACTATCGTACTTTTTCTTTTTCTCTCGCTATCACATGGAGGTCGCTCATGCCGCAGTGGATAGATTAGCCAGTCAGCAATGGTGATATCGAGGCTGACTGGGTGCCAGACGATCTCATGATTCATCACTCGTAGAGGCTCTTTACTTGCACCCCAACCACTATCATACTCTTACTGATACACTACAGCAACTGAACCAGATGGTCGCAGATTTGATTCCTCCTTTCAGTAAAATTTCTCATTCCATTCAAAATTAAACATTAGAATTCTCCGAGTATAATCGCATAACGCGATATTAAAATATTGTCTATTATCGGTGTCGAAAAACGTATGTAATCTTCGTATTTATACTTGCATAAGATGAGAGATTCTGTAGGTAACTAGTACAGGAAAGCTTTGTGACTTGAATTTCTCGAACTCCTTATAATAATTAGAATACCATTTTCAAGATTTTAACGAACCATTTTGAATCAATCATTCATCCTTCTTATACCGAAGCAACAATTTCTCCCCGACAAGGCTCTACAGTAACCGAAAACAGTTTCCGAACCAATATTTGCCCGTCAGACCTCTCAAATGTCTTAAACATTTGTTGTTGTATTTCAGAGTGAGGAGCAGAAAGCGACAGAGGAGCGCGTGTTCCAGGACCGACAGTACCAGATCGACGCGGCCATCGTGCGCGTCATGAAGATGCGCAAGGCTCTCTCACACAACCTGCTCATTTCAGAGCTCTATAACCAACTCAAGTTCCCCGTCAAGGTATGTCACTGTTTACTCACCACCATTTCTTACAAACCATATGGTAACTGCCTCATTGGTTGTGGCACAAGCGCGAGCGCGAATGCCCAATGTCCTCAGTTTAATCACAATAGTATACCTCTGCCTCACCCTTCGGAGAATACATGTTCAATGTACCATATGGTGTATGATCTTTGAACCATTTTTGATCTGTATAATCTGTGCCTGCAGTTTAGAAAATCAACATGTGTATATGTCTCTTACACATTGTCGTACCCGTGAGTTCTAGCTCTTTAAGCCAGAATTACTAAATTAGACTCGTTTGGACTCATATGACACACAATATAACTGACCTTTACGATATTTTATTCCCCAGCCGGCGGACCTGAAGAAGCGCATAGAATCTCTGATCGACCGCGACTACATGGAGCGTGACAAGGACAACCCCAACCAGTACAACTACGTCGCGTAATAGTAGCACCAATGCTCATGCGCACACCGCGCGTCAGCACTACGACACTTGAATGCTTAATAAATGTCTCGCAATACGCTGATATATGTTAATGGCGATAGGCTCGCCGCTATTTATAACGTAATTGGATATTTAGTTTCTCACCGCAGCCTAAAGCCCGGTGTCTACTAAAAAGTAAAATGTACCAATAGCAACCTCATATTTTTTTTACTATCGAAATGATGGAATAATATGAGCATCTTATTGGACAATTTTTATTACCCTAATGGTAATGAAGATACGTATAACATGACATGGGAACACCGTGTCATGTGTCATTCGCTTTGGTGGATACCGTGCCTTCGGGAATCACTGGAGAGGTAATACTTACTTACTTATTGCCAACCAGATGCGAATCGCAACCGGCAACTGGCTGGCAAGTTGGTATTAACTCGGGAAGCCTGACAACATGCCGACAATACACGGATCGTTTGAAACAGTCGCTCCTGACTGCTTCAGTTGCATAATACTCAGTTTCTATGTTAGTAAAAACATTTGGAAGTCTTTTTACGTATTCTACAGATGCCCGTAAAATAAACAAGTGACTTAAAAGCTATTATGTATTTAAAAAGTTGCGATTGCTTGAAACTATCCGTATATTCTTGGCTTTAGACGTTATAAAATACTCCTTTGGTGTGAATTTTGGCTGTCGGACATTCGCTCCGTATATAACACCCGCATATGATAAGACTGGACGAATTTAGGAAAAGGCTAGGCGGTCTCAAGTAGACGTATTTATAAGCTTGGTGTATTGTCGTAGTGTTAACGCTTACCGTGCGTCGCCTTCACCTTACCGCTGTATATAGACAGACCCGGCAGGTCCGTTAGCTCGAGCAGTCATGCCGAGCTCTGGAGAGCTTACATATACTCTGCCGATATTCTGGTTCGCATACGATACAATACACAGCGTAGGTTACTGCAAAAAAGCTGGCGCGCTAATGAATGACGCGTTCGGATTTTGAACTTCTAACCGCCAATCAGGTGTAGTCGAAGCCATTATTTAGTAATTTTATAAAACTACATTATCCAATATGTATGTATTTTATGTGTTACGATAGCGCTTGCGACTAGCGTCAGCTGTTGTCCTCATTGGACGACTGGCGGTTTACGAAGTGTGTTTAGGGCCCATTTTGACGTAACCTACGGCACCGATAAAGATTTTTATCTCCATTTTACAGTTTCAACTACAATAATTACAGTTTCTTCTTACCACTGAGGCGAGTGACATAGTCTAGTGGTTTTAATATATCTCATGTATTTAACGCTGGTTTTCAATTAACCATATATTAGTTTCGTTAGTTGAAAGCGAGCGAGTCTCAAGCGAATAATATTTCCGAATAGAACGTGTTACTTGCAGATGTATTTCTAGGATAGCTGATATTTACAATTAGTCTGGTCGCGCGCAAGTTACTCGCTGTGTAAACGGCGAGATTTTCTGCGCTCAAACATACTTCACATAATTCACGTTCTACAGAAAACTGTTGCCGTGTACGGTGAAATGATTAACAATACACCAAAATAATTCTAAAAATTTTAATTATACGGTAAGCGTCATCTTAGAATGTCGTAAGGCATCCTCCAAGCTGGTCGGTCGGAGGGCAGACGAGGTATTTCATCCATACTCCAGCGTTATATATAAATATAAAATAATTACACCTTAGAATTATAAAGTGTGATATTAGAGAATCAAGTACCCTCCGCTTGAAACGACAGTTATGATTCGACGAGATAATATAAAACAGATTTTAATCATTCATAGTCAGCCATACAGTATGAATTTAATTTAGTATAATTATTGCAATGTGCATATTTTGTTCTAACTTTATGAGTGTAATTATTAAAATTGTCAATTGATCGTAACGTGTGAGGCGTCCAGCATATCGTTACAATATCAGTTTGTCAGTTAGCAAGCTTTAGATTAATTGTCAACTATGTTTTGCCGCGGATCTGGATCACTATTTCCTTAATCAATCGTATGACCTACGTTAGGAGTATTTACATTGTAATTTAAAAGCCGAAGTTGCGACTTGATCCGTTCCCGCGATACAAACAAGTTGACTTATTTTATCCTATATGTATTGTCCATAAGCTTTCACAATCTTCAGTTGAACCTTTGTTGTGTATCGTGATATCCGGGTTGTATTTGTTTCTACATGTCAGTTTCAGGAGGGATCACTAATTAAAACTATTTATAATTTTCTGCTATCGTTTTATTACAATTTGCCTTGGTTTATTTACAGCGGGCAAGTGTAATCAGTGATGTTTAATCAACTACAGAAATAAGAGTAAATGTGTAATAGATATTTTCTTACTACTGTAGCTAATTAAACATTTTGGGAGAGTTGAATTCCAGTTTATCTGCCAAGACTATCATTTTAATCTTCAGTTTATGACCAACTTGGTATATTATGTTTTTGTAAGTAAAATTGGGGGTCAGTTTTATAAAACACTTATTTCGTTATATAATACTAAAGAAAACTTCCTCTTAAAATACACTAAAAATAATTTAATGAAACATTTACATAAATTATGTACAATATTTAAATTATTAATTCGTTTTGATTAATAGCTTCAAACAGGAAGACATTTCGCGATAACACACTAAATGCTAAAACCTTTTCTATGTCCCATATTCTAACAAATGTTCTAGTACGCATTCGAACGGACTTGGCCAGTCGGGTCAAATTATTGTAAAGTATTACAGATCAGATATCAGTCCATTAAATTAGTACTATGGAAGCATTCATCTTACCATGACCGTCAAATCATAGGCGAAACAAGCAAGTGGTGTAAACGGAACTTTCTGCGGCCGTACTTATGAGTACAATATAAATAAAATTCCATCTATTAAGTTCGCAAATTATCTCATCGCGTCCTTCTACCCGCCATTACGATTTGATATTTCCGTACAATTAACTTGTAGTTTTTACCGAGGTTCAATTTGAGGCATGCAGACACTTACAATTTCATTTATCTATTTATTTTACTTTAATTATACTTATAGTACTTCAAGCATATCACAATTCGAAATGAAGAAAACCTAGGTATGGGCACTGAACTGAAATTAGGAAGGACGCTTTGCGTGTCAGTCTTGCTCAGTGTTAGATGCGTTGTACTCATATTGACAAGTGCGTCCGTATATACACTATACACGCGTATTAACCACTTCACGGCGTATTTATCTAAACTATAGTATTAAATTCCTGAACCTAGCAGCCTCAAACAGAACTGCTTCATAACAAGTTCTCAATTCTTCTTGACGTGTATCATTTGAGTGAAGATCATTTGTTTAGTATTTTGAACACTGTGTCTATATGGTCCTTGTGGTAGTCTAGCTCTTCGGTGAGCGCGTTGGCGAGGGTGGTCGGCGTCACCTCCTCGTTTAGGTAGTCGCGCAGTAAGATCTGTAAAAGAGAACATAACTAATTAAATTTTATATTATTATAATTTGCAGTTGGATATTTTTGTTTACATTCAAAATCACGGAGTAATGTGCTAATAAAGTGATAATCTTTAGGCAAAATCACAGAGTAATGTGCTAATGAAGTGATAATCTTTAGGCAAAATCACAGAGTAATGTGGTATTGAAGTGATAATCTTTAGGCAAACAAAATGTACTTTATTGACTTACGGTGGTGTTTGATCCGTGATTTAAATGTCTATGACATACCCATACCACTTTTCATAGACTTCAGTTAATATATCTAACTACCTAGCTAGATCTTGTCCATGAATATTATAGAAAGTCGCCTACCTTGGGCGGCAGAGCTCCCCCGTGCCTGAGGAGACCTTGCCTGAGGTTGTCTCCGGCAGTTCGCGACAGCGGCTGGTCCTGGAAGTACTTGTGCCACACGCTCCACGCGATACCGCGCGAGATCAGGTATGAGTAGTACTTGGCACCGTAGCCAATGAGATGGCTGAAGCGATGCTGCCACGCCTGGGACACAAACACGTGATATTGTTGGTGTGATACAGTAGAGGCTGATCTGCGTGAGATTCAAGCTAGTCATATGCGTCATCTGGTGATGCAAAAATAAGTTTATTTGCATCATCAGATGATGCATATTTTATTTCTTTGAAAAAAAAAACTTTTTGATTAAAATTCATTTTTTTTCTTTTTTAGTAAAACGTTGGCCTTCACTTCGTATAATTCCTGTATCGTGGGTGCGTTCATAAATACAAATATTCACATGGACACACCCAGACCCGAAATTTGTTCCGTGCGGGAATCGAACCCACAATATGTAGCGTAGCAGTCAATCGTCTTAACACAGCGCCATCCGTATTGTGGGTTCCAAGGATTTTTTCTTAGAATTTTATATGGTATTCCATATAAAGTTTATTAGAAAAACCTTCAATTTCTTACAACAATATAACTTACGGTGTTCTCGACGTAAGGTAGACCGTAGTACTGTTTCTGTACTTGCTGCAACACTTCGGTGGTGCGCCCGCCGAATGATGCGTTCGGCCCGTGGTAGTTCTGATCTAATGCTGAATAGAATACCTAAAAAAATTTACGTATAAAAAATATTTGAATATTTTACAAGACAAGAAACCAACACGTCAAATTGTTTCTAGCTGAGAAAGGGTAAGTAACTGATGTTATATTCGATTAACAGTGATACAAAGAATGTCCCATACAATCAGTAATATTTATCACTCGTCACCTTGGCTATATGATTAATTCCAAACAGCTTGTATAATAATAAAAAAATAATACCTACATATAACTATAACTGTATACCTGTAATTGCATTTCGCTGGCTCCAAACAGATACTTGGACGCACAGAGCCTGTGAAGCATATCATCAGGCATCGGCTCCCGAGTCTGGAAGTGACGAGCGAAGCGACGAATAACCTAGAAAAAAAAACATTAAGTCAAATATTTAACAATTTTTAAAGCTTCATTACCATGCAAATATTCACAATAAAACCTCTGTTTTGTACACAATTTTAAATTAATTCGTGGGAAGAAAGCATTAAAACAGGAAGCGGGCTTGTTGTGTAAGATTTACTGATCATATTCGTGTTGTGTATCCTATTTTTTTATTCGATTTTGACGCAGGAACCGGTATTTACCCACCCGCTGACACTAGGACCCACCTGCGGACTGCTAGCGAAGTACTCCATGAGCACGGAGGGCACCTCGGCCAGGTCCGTGGCACAGCGCGTGCCCGACACGTGCTGGTGCTCGGCGCGGCCCAGCATGGAGTGCAGCGCGTGTCCCACCTCGTGGAACAGGTTGTCCACTCCACCCGCTGACAGCAGGGCGGGACCTGAGCGGTGCCCCCCGCTCAGCGACAACATCACTACTACTATTGGGTTCTGGGGAAAAAAAATGGTACGTAGTTGATACTGGTGCAGCTAGCATGAATATTAGAAGATTTACATGTAGAAGAAGCCAATGTGAATAGTGGAATGTTCTGTTGTTTCTGCCTATACTTATGGAAAAATATATTTTTATATTTTATGTATCAGCTGAAACATTCTTTGACAGTCACATTTATGAACTAACCTGGTAACTCCCATCTGGCAGCAGCTTCCCACCCTGTATTGTGAAGTGGCAGTCCTGATGAGGTTTGCCAGGCCGCTCGTACAAGTCGCAGTAGATGTGGCCCAGTAGTCCTTCTGACTCGTGGACCACGGCCAGTTTGTACACATCCGGAGACCATGATTCGCCTACAATAAATAAAAGAAGTAGCATTCATGTTCCTATTTGTTACATATCTATTTGTTATGGGAAATAAGATAATTTGATAGAGAATTTTACCTGGAAGCATATCTTCAGACTTCAAACTAATCCCATACAGTTCTTCACACAACATATTAAGTCCCTCCATACACCCGCCGAGAGAAAAGTACGGACTGAAATCTGAATTAGCAACATTGAGCAGTTGCGTCTTCGCTTTATGCGTGAAGTATGGGGTGTCCCAACACATCAGGTTGTCGATGTATGGGGTTTCCTGCTTCTTCATCTGAAGCATAGCGTCGAAGTCCATTTTAGCTCTGTCGTAGAGATTGTCTGAGAGAATGTCAAGGAACTGGCGCACGTTTGCTGATGTCTCCATTGTGCTGGCTGTTATAGCTCTGAATGAGAAGAGGAAATGTTTTCTTTCATAACGTAAATAACAAGCTTGCAGGCACTGACATACGGGCTGCTAAACAAAGCCGTAAATAGTGAGAATCAGCATGTTTCGTGGGGTGATAAAAATAATTGCAGAGTAGTTAACCTATGGAGTGTCAATAAGCAGCATCTCGTAATGTCACCTGTCAGCGTAGCTCTCGAAGCCGCAGATGGAGGCCATCTCATGCCTCGCGTCGAGTGTAGTACTAAGTAAAGCATGCTGTTGCTTGTCGGGCGCGAGGTACAGTCGGTAGGCAGCCTCCCGCGCGGCTGCCTCGCTGCACTCCGCGTACACTCCGCTCACTATTATGTCGTCGCCTTCGCTGCTGAAGCTACAACGGAACGAAGTATTTGAAATAGGTATAGCTTCAAGTAGCAGCACCTTATGAGAACAAGCTAGTCAGTAATTTCAACGTCAAATAACGAAAATGAAAAAAGAAAAATCTATTGTGTCTCGCCACCGGCGATCGCGTGTGCCTTCATGAATTAAGTCATAGAAGTGTCTAAATGTGACTTACATAATACTATAGTTAGGATTACAAATAAAAGTACAAGTCTGCTTTTTTGCACGTCAGAAAACAGGTACAATATTTGCAATATGTTCAAATTATTTGTGTTATCTGGCGATCTACAACAACAATATTCACTAACATTAGGCAGCTCCGTATACTCACAACTGCCGGACGTTCGCCGGCACCGCAGACCGCGGTACCTTCCTAGCCTTTGCAGCCCCCGCCATAAACCTCTGCCCAGTTTGGAGGATAAGGTCATTGAGTCCCACCACACGTCTCCGACTTTCTTCAGCTAACTGGATCCCACTCTGTTCGAAGTCGAACAGGAACAACTCTGCGAGGTGTTGATCCCCTGACGTACCGCGCTTCACAGAGTCCCGTAAGGCTTCGTATAAACCTTTATGGGTATTTAATCTAGACAATAGAACATCAGTTGTATATGAATGTGAGTTTATTAATTTGCTTTTAACATTTAATCATTTTGGCTTTTAGCAGTCTCTAACTGGACAGGCCACTCCTAAGTTGTATCCAAACACTGGACTTCCTGGGTTCTTTATCCATCAGACTGAGGATTATCCCACTACAAGACAGATACAAATTATACTAGTGTGTTGCTGTCAAACCGACATTAAAGACAGCAAACATAGGGAAGTATAAATGTAGTCATTATCACCACTTACTTCTCTACAACACCGCTAACACTAATACATGCTTCCTCTGCAGCACTAGCAAAGTGTGACTGCGGATGTGCGATCCTCACAAATTCTGCTAAGTCAGCCACCTTGCACAATGTGTCCGACAACTCATCGAAGATCTCCACCATAGGGCGCGAGGGGTTCGATGTCGCTTCTTCTATTAAACGATCGGTCGCCGCGACCGCCTGCTCCTTCATAGAGTAGAACCCCTCGAAACTTATCAGCTCTGGCTTATTGAAGAGACCCTATAAAGAATTTAGTACTTAATGCCACAGATACATAGGTAATATTAATGGCAATACTTACCATCCAGAGAAACTTTACTTACAGTCCTTTCCCTCAATGAATCCAACATTGGCCTTGTTGTAGGTCTGGTGTTGAATGCTGTAGCTAATGGAGACCATGTGCTCACAAGACGTCCAGTCTTCTTCTTATGACCATGCCGTAAAACAGAAAATGGTTTCAGGAGCTTCATTTTGAATGAGATTGTCTCTAAAATATTAAAGATTAATTAGAATACTTTAACTATGGTTGAGTCTGTTAAATATTGTCTGTGTTGCATCAGGCTGCCAATCCATTTGGTTACCTACCTACTTACTCTGTGTTTTTTATATATTTATAATCTACATACTAATTGCAGGTAAACATAATGAAACTTTTTCTTTTCATGTGGAAGTGTATTTATTCTTTCCTTAAAGTGGCTTTGATGCACTAGATGACTGTGCCAGCCTCACAAGGTCCATTATCCTATTACAAAATCTATAACCAATAGAATGTAAGTGTAAATTGTTTTAGCACTACTACTCTATCAAGTATATTGAAATATATCTCTTTCTATCAGTTTTAATACCCCTTTTACATCTAGTCTAACTCAAAGTATATTATTTATGCCTATTACTGTTTAGGCAAGATTTTACAATATTGATAAATAGAGATACAATATTGATAATTTACAATATTCACAAAAAGCTATTCTCCTATAGAAAACTCAAAATTCATTTGTTCATTGAATACTTGGAAGATCCAAGTCTGGGTTAAATTGAACAGAGTTGATAAAAAGAAGGTTTAATTTATGAAAATATTCCAACTTATTTGATCTGTTGATTATTTCCTTTCACTAGTTGTATATTACATTACTATAGGATGTATTTGTGTAAGATTTCCTCACGCAATAATCAATTGTATCATGTATTGAATAGAGGTCATAATAGAGATGGCAATCAAGTTAACGGTACAGCGCTCAATATCTTAGCGATATTACTGTATATCATCGGAATTAATTAATTTTCATGAAATCTGTGTAATGTAGGAATATTCCGAAAGAGCAAGGTCATAAAAGATAAACATTAATTGCAGGAATGTATTTGTTTTTGTCCTACGATTCAGATCAGCGTAAGTTGTGTAAGATCTTAACTTACCAAATATGAAGAATTATCCTACAAACACAACAGCTGATTAAATGAGGCAATGTAAATTGTATATAACAAAGTAAATATCATCTAAAATAACACCACTCCACTCAAAACGCACATTTTTTCTGAAAATGAATCTCGTTTCGAAATGGAAATTGTATTTATTCAATATTTCTTTATAATCTGTGGCCTTCGATTTGAGTTGTGTCAGAATATTTGATTTTGTATAATCGGTTAGTCGGTAAAAAATCTAATTTTATGACTATTTAATGTCATAGAAAACGCGCAGCACTTTGAACGCATAGCAGATTACCATATTATCGATTAAATAATTTTTTTGCTTAGAGAAAACAAGCCATTGTTCAATAATTTGACAGCTCATATATCTCATTAGTCGATTAAAAATACTAATGTGTAGTCAAATATTTTTAGATAATCTATGTTAGCTGTCAAACCATATACAGATCCACAGATCATTCCGTGACTGTCAGTTGAGCCGTCAGTCATCTGAACTGTCACAAAATACAAAGGACCTCGCCGCGCTACCGTGATTTTTTAGGGCAACTGCAACACTCGACCGCAATGTGTTTTGTTTTGACTAGTAATTAACCGCAACATATAACAATGACCACGTAATTTGCGAACACTTTCCGTGAATGTGAAATTTTCGTGCTTAATTACTTATGTGACTAATTTATTGTCATAATGGTGAGGTTAAAAATCTTTGTTGTATAAATTTAGACTTGGCGCGCTATCTAGCATAAGGGAGTAATGATTTCTGTGACGATTTTTAGTCAACCCCACCGCCCGCGTCACAGCGCCGTTCGTCCGGAGAGAGCAAAAAGGTGACTCCGCCTGCGTCTAGCATTGTGACCAGAAATGGAGCCCGCAAGGCCAAGATACAGACCCGTGCGATGTCCGCCGGTGCTAAGGTAGGTAGTCTATTAGTAATGTGGAGCGACACCGCCTACTCGGAGAACTGACATCACGTTAGTGCCTTATTTAGCACTTCTCAAGTTCTTTATGGAAATAAAATGCAAATAATTCCATGTAAACAAATAAGTTGCAAGTAATTAGTAATTCAAAGATTTGTACTTTTATGCTACTGCCTTCTATCTTGCTGGAGATCTTAAATATAGATCAAATAAGATATGTATATAAATAGTAATAAAGCATACATATATAAAATATTCTTCTTAATACCACACAAAAAATCTGCTGAAAGTAAACAAAAAATTGTTTACATTTTTACAAAAGTATAGAACTTGGAACACTGCACTTTTATCTGATATGTTTAACCACAACACTATCAGTACATAATAAATCTCATGTTTAAATACTACATATAATATTTAACACGGGCAAATATAATATTATGTTTAGTTTATAGATAGCGATGTTATCTACATTGTGATAATAAAGTTGGTAATCTTATATCATATATGTCAATACATAGCATGTAATAATGTTAATTATACAATATTACAGTTTCATTTTGTGCCTATGAAAGTTAACGAGTGGTGAAATACGTATAGTTTGAAGCTAAACAAAAGTCTATTGTTGAAATATATTCTGAATACATCTCTTATGTAAGTACAATATTGTGTGTTTGTGTATGTGAATATATGTGTTTGTAAATGCACCTAGGATACAGGTACTATTCCTAATGTGGGGCAATGTTTTAAAAAAGAAAGAAAGTATATTTAGGTTGAACACATTCATTCTCATCAATTCATCATTGATAATATGTTTGTGCTACAGTTATTAATTATATAATATGTATTATTCTTTATTTATTATTGCAATATATTCTAAAATGAACAAATAGCAGTCTCAGTGTAAAAAATAAATTCAATTACCCACTGAATATATAACACTGATGTTCAACTCCATTTGACTAGACTGAGAGCCAACCAAAGTAGTTGGGAAGGGGATAGGCAGTGGATGATTAATTAATCTGATGTTCAACTCTACTAGCTAGACTGAGAACCAAAGCAGTTGGGAAGGGGAAAGACAGTGGATGATTAATGAAAAACATATTATTGTTATAATTATAGAGAATAGGTGAAACAATATTTCTAATTCAACTAGATGCTAGTAGGTTGTCGAATCAAAACTTAGATTTAACAGAATTAAATAAAAAAAGAATGCATCTGTTTTTAATTTTGGAATGCCTTCTATTTTAAGCAAACAACTGCAATTACGTAATGTGGGAATATTGTTTCAGCCATCAGCTTCAGTAGTCGCCGCTAAGCAGAAGGCTCGGCAGAAAAAGAAACACAGTTTTGAAATTGAACTGAGAGATCATTATCAAATTGTAAGTACCTACTTTTATTTACACATAGATGAATAATTTTGAGGACACATATTCTGTGAGAGACATGTGTTAGCGATTCTAGAAGTAGCAACACTGAACGGTTGTGCAGCCGAACGGTGATGTTGATCTTTGACAGTTTTGACAGCGCGGAACGCGGGAAAAGGACCTGTCATTACCGAATGGGGATTCGGAGAGTAGGTATCGATAGTCTTAGCTACGGAGGAAATAAACTAAATTACGGAAGTAAATGTGTGCTATTGTATTGTGAACCGTGATAATATAAAGAACTGTATAATGTAAATGTATGGAATAGAAATAAATGAAATGGTTGACAGAGAGAGCTGTTTTCTTACACATGTATAATAAAAAAATGAAAGTGCAGATTTACTATTATTATACTAGTGTCATATTATTTTATCACTATAATACAAAGTCAACTTGAGTGTTTAAAACTGCGTAGTTATCTATTTTATTGTAGGGTGTAATCTTTTATACATGACAACACAACTAATGAAAAACTTACCTGTCCTTTAGATTACTGTGTTGCCGTTTGCAGGGCTGAGTTTCATATTTGAAACTGCAGTTCCCTTTGTTGCGCTTCTGTCGTATAGTTGTCATACGGCAGTTGCATTTCTGTCATACGGCAATTGGATTTCTGTCATACGTCAATTGGATTTCTGTTATACGGCAATTGGATTTCTGTCATACGGCAATTGGATTTCTATCATACGGCAGATGCATTTCTGTCATACTGCAGTTGGATTTCTGTCATATGGCAAATGCATTTCTGTCATACGGCAGTTGCATTTCTGTCATACGGCAGTTGCATTTCTGTCATACGGCAGTTGAATTTCTCTCATACAGCAGTCGAATTTCTGTCACACAACAGTTGCATTTGTATCAAATGGAATTTGCTTGTTTCTGGTACAAGAAATTCAAAGTTTAAAGCCATGTAATACATATTAAATAAATGAAATTTATATAGGTACTAATAATTATATTCCAGGCCATGGAGTCTAAGACGAAGGTGAAGGGTGAGACTGGGCTGGTGACGGAGCCCCGCATGGCGGAGCATCGGTGTCTGTGGGACGACCAGTACCCCGAGTGTCCTGAGCGACTCACTAGTGTTATTCAGAGGTACCATTTTATACTTTTAAGAGGACCCTCTATGGTACCCCTAATAGAAGTATTTCCCATGGGAATTTCGAAGAATTCTTTCTTAGTCCTTTTCTTAGTCTACCTTCTAAGGAACACAGTCCAGTTTTCACGTTTCTATCCCTTAACAAAAGACATGCCACATAGCATCACGCCTGTATGCCCCGAAGGGTTAGACAGAGGTGAACTATTATACATCCACTTTTCGCCGATGCTGTTATTGTCCTATGTAATGGGGGCGAGCCTATTGCCATCTACCGGGCACAGTTCCATATTCCATGCTGATAATTTCGATACAAAAAACGCAATAACACTTTGCCCGACTCGGGAATCGAACCCAGGACCTTACGCTCAGCGGTTGCGCTTGCGACCACTAGACCATTGAGGCAGTCGTTAACAAAAGACCAAGAGCATAATATATAAAATATGTTACAAAATATGGTGTGGTCTCCGAATCTAACAACCACCCATTCATAAAAATGTCGATCACTCTGCGCAGAAGCTATAAGGCCTCTCTCTTGCCATATTAATACGCCATTTTATTTCAGGTGCCATGAATTAAACCTTATAGATCAATGCAAACTATACCCACCGAGAGCAGCAACTAAAGAAGAGTTGTGTGTTTTACACTCACCGTCTGTTTACGATATGATGGAGACGACGCACCAGAATAATAACTTGGAATATTTGGAGGAGATATCGGCCAAATATGATGCGATCTACATACACCCAGTGAGTGTGAAGTGATTTTACCAGTCCTTAGGAGCTAATCATTGTTTTGCTGTATGTTTACCGAAAAGGCATTTATTATATGTCTTCTACCATTCACAAAACATATCATTGCATCACGCCTGTATTCCCTGAAGGGTTACGCAGAGGTGTACTATTTCTACACCCACATCATCAATGCCGTATTTTCCAATATAAGAACAGGTGAACCTATCGCCATCTACCGGGCACAATTCCAATTTCAGGCTGTTACTAAGAATTTTCTAACGGAAAATTCGACCCGGGGTCAAACCGAGGACCTCACCCTCATTAGCCGCCCTTGCGACCGTTAGACCAATATACAATCTCTTCCACCTAACTTTACGAATGTTATGCCGATCTCAAATCCAACATCGGAGAATGTCATTGATGCTTTTCATTAAATACAGGCTGGTTCACAAAGCATGGATCGAACGAACCCAGCTTCGTTTATTATGGAGGGGACCTCTATTTGCACTGATTACATCCCTAAATACATTCAGTTAGGCTTGTTTAATCAATAATTCACATTTAAAGTTGGTTTCATATTTGGTCTGGGAATCATTCTGTATATGACATTGGTCAACTAATCAAGATTAAATAAAAGTACATAATGTAATCTGTCATATAAATAATGCTTTTCAGTCGACTCACGAGCTAGCCCTGCTGGCAGCAGGCTCGACCATCGAGCTAGTGGAGCGCATAGTGTCCGGAGAGCTGCAGAACGGCTGCGCGCTGGTGCGGCCGCCCGGACACCACGCGATGCGCGCCGAGCCGTGCGGGTACTGCTTCTACAACAACGTGGCGCTCGCCGCACGACACGCCATCGACAAGCGAGGGGTTAACAGGTACCCTCTACATCTATGGACCCAGGATAAATTGCTCTTGGCCTTAGAACGCGAAATTTCCCTTTTATCTTTTCTTTCTGAATTCGATCTCTTTGTTCAGTAGTATTTCAGAAGAAATTATTGTATGAGATAAATGCCATTAGTACTTTTTACAGATACTATTTTCGGTAAACTACGATGGGCTGTTTTTACTTTACTCTGAATTTTAGTAAACTGTTATTGTCCGCGACTTCGTCTGTATTTTGTATTTATTATCTAAGTATTGTTTTGCCGCAGAATAAAAAATAAGCCTATATCCTTCTCCAGGTCCCAGACTACCTCTTTGTAAAATATCATTACGATCTGTTCAATGGTTTACTCGTGATGACGAAATAAACAGACAGACAGAGTTACTTTCGCATTTATAATTGTGGATATGGTTTCTTGGCAACGCCGCGCCACTATGTACTACTGAAATACACTAGTTTAATCCCAATAAGCGTCATTTAGCGGGGCATTTGCCCGCTTCGCCCGATTAAACGTCGTTACTGTTAGATAATTACTGGATACGTCTTAGGGACTCGGGTACGTCTTAAAACTGCGGCCAGACACCGGAGGACGGGCAGCAGCGTCCTCTCACTAATCGGTGAGCCACTGCGATCCCCAAGCCGCCTGCCAAGCGTGGGGATTATGGCAAACCCCCCCTTGAGGGAGGCCTTCGTTCAGCAGTGGACGTCTTCTGGCTGATGGTGACTGTTAGACAATCATTTATTGAACTCGGTATGTAATATTTTCAGAATACTAATAGTTGACTGGGATGTGCATCATGGACAAGCCACGCAACAAATGTTCTACAACGATCCCAGGTGCGTTTAATTTCTTTTAAAATATGTGTGGTCGACGAATCTTAACCCTCTGGCGGCTGTGCAATGGAATTTTTCAGAACGAAATTGTCTCACACGCAGCTAATTGCTAACTTTAGTTCAAGATGTACCTGTACATATTTCTAAGTTAATGTTATAACGCAATTCGTGACATCGTAAAGCAAGATTTTTTTAATATACATTAAATTTTTTGTTTTAATATTTCAGTACTAAAACATTTTAGTACATACGAGAATTATTCTTTTATGAAAATGTAACCAATTTTTTGATTAAATATTTGTATATAAAACTTGGATGAGAATTAAAAAATGATCCTATTTATATTCTAGAGTGGTATACTTCTCGGTCCACCGCTACGAGCACGGCGCGTTCTGGCCCAACCTGCGGCAGTCCAACTTCCAGTACGTGGGCAGTGGCAGCGGGGCGGGACACACCTGCAACGTGCCGCTCAACCGCACCGCCATGACCGACGCCGACTACCTCGCCGTGTGGCACCAGCTGCTGCTGCCCATGGCTCTAGAAGTACGATTTAGACAAGAACACTAAAACCCCTTATACTAACACTTTAATTATATGCAACAAGTATACAACCTCATGCGACCCGGGTACGTCTTAAAACTGCGACCAGACACCTGCGGACGGGCAGCAGCGTCCTCTCACTAATCGGTGAGCCACTGCGATCCCCAAGCCACCCGCCAAGCGTGGGGATTATGGCAAACCCCCCCACTTGGGGAGGCCTTCGTTCAGCAGTGGACGTCTTCTGGCTGATGGTGATGATGATGATGATGATGATACAACCTCATTGGTCTAGTGATTTAAAGTATGACTGCTAAACGGCTGATCCTGGGTTTGATTCTTGGTTTTCTACATGGTGCGCAGTGGTTTAAAATTGTATACATAGCAATAGGCTCGTCTATTACATGGGACTCAATAACGGCATCGATGTAAGTTGCATGTACAATATTAACTCTGCCTAATCCTTCAGGGAAAACAGGCTGATATTGTGTTATGTTAAAAAACTCAACAACTTGGTCAATGAGGACCACCGAGAAGGAATACCGACTTGTCCCGAGTTCAATCTCCTGGACAGTAGGATGTGTCTTTCAGAAAGAAAAAAAAAATTGTATAATTGAAGAGATTTCGATGAACAGCTCCTGTAACGAATTCTATAAATTAAAATTGTGTACAATATGTACACTGTAATATTATAAAGGTCCTACCTTTGTAGTGCCGATGCTTTTAATATACCCATAAATACGAACAAATTTTAATATGAGACTAACCATGAAATCCCAGAAATAAATCAGCTGTTCAGTACATTCAAGTCGAGTAGTGTTGAATTATTTGCATGGAACATGACTTTTTTCCCGTTATCTTTATACCAAACCTTGTATAATTCTTTTATCCATAATAGGGAATATGCATGTATTTTTTTTATTTGCTCAATAAAATATTTATAATCTCTAGTAAATAATAGAAAAATAATTTTTAAAATATCTTCATCAGCGATAAAGTTATAAAGCATTGAAGTGACGAATTAGGAAGAGAGGTCCGACGTGTTATCTGACGTCAAATAACATCACGCCCATAGAACTGCCATAGAAAACAGCGTTTTTGCGAAAGAGACAGCAATATTCGTTTAAATTGGTTATATCTCGTTTGTTTTTCGATCAATTTTGATTATGATTTCACTAATGGTATGATATTAATGTATTTTTTTCGATTAACTGGTTAGATTACAAATATTTTTTCATGCATATTCCCTATTGTATAATTATTTTGTCTTACTAAAACATTAACTTCCTCCATTTTGTTACAACAGTACCAACCGGAGCTCATCATAATATCGGCCGGCTACGACGCGGCCTACGGGTGTCCTGAGGTATACATTTGTCTCTTTCTAACATTAGCGTTATGTATCTCTCTGTCTCTTTCAGTTCTCCCCCGAACTCGTTATCGTGTCGGCTGGGTTCGACTCGGCATTGGGAGATGAAAAGGTTTGATATAAATATATAGAGATGTGTCGCTTTTGCTTTAAAAAAGGGTCATAAGGAAGCGCAAGTTAGGACAAGCTTCCAGTTTTATACATATAATTAAGGTAACTACATAGTCTATACCAGCCATACTTAACGTGACCATACGTCCCGCTGTCCCCAGTGAGGGCAAAAACGTCCCGCTTTCGCAAACAGACCAAATGATACATAAATTTAAATATCTAACTATTATTTTTGCACATGCAACATGTGGCGGAAGCGCCGCCCGGCGGGACGCCCGTGGCGGGCGACGAGAGAAAGAGCTCCATTCTTACTTAAAAACTAGAATCGATATTTTGAAATTGATTTGTTCCGCGGACAAATATAAAACAACTGCTTAGACACTAGATGTCACGTGACTTAGGTTTAGTAACTCAACTAATATGTACTAAAAAAGCCTACTTATTATTTAATGTTATTAATTTTCTAATAAACGCTAGTAAAATAACAAAAAGTTTTTTTACATAAATCTCGTCACTGTCCCGCTCTGACGAAAAAAATAAATGGTCACGTTAGCCATACTCAACCTTTTTTCCATAAGGGCCAAGTATCACGTATTAGTTAAGTTGTCGCGGGCCACAACACAAAATTTAGGTGTTAATATAAAACGTTATATTTAAATACCGTACCGTAAAATAAAGTATGGAAAAAAAAAAAAAATTGTTCATAATTCTTCTCTTCGATCTTACAAAATTTTGAAAGAGCTTTCACAATCCAAAAAAATACTTTTGCACTGCAACGCGATGCTCGGTAGGGTTATCTAAGTACCTTTCGTACATGCGCAGGTTGAATATAACAGTATAGACTCTATACTGATATAAATGCGAAAGTAACTTTGCCTGTTTGTTACCTCATCACGACTAAACCACAGAACCGATCGTTATGAAATATTACAAAGAAGTAACCTGGGTCCCGGAGTACTTATGCTTATTTTTATTATTGCAGCAACTAATACGCAGACGAAGTCACGGGCAACAGCTAGTTATAATATAATTATCACCATCATAAGCTTTTTCGGCCCTAACTATGTCGCATATGTGGTTTTCTTCCTTGAGTCAGTCTAACAAAGAAATAGTTACAGAGGGTCATTTAGATGGAATTTTCTAATGAATATTTGCGTCACTTGACGAGTCAATTAAATGACAGACCTACAAGGTGCAGTGTACATGAAGATTAAATATATATACTTATAGATTATTAGAATGTATAATTTTTAAGTGGGACTGCCCTTTATGTGTGCTGTTTCTGTATAGAAATTAGCAGCACGGAGTTAGCAAACCAATATAATTCCTAGTGCCTTGCGTCGATCAGCATTCCGGCAGCCGAGAGGTTAATAACGACATCGGCAAATGTCGGTGCACAATATCACACCTCTGCCTAATCCTTCGGGCATAATGCTATGCTATGCTATGCTAGACGTGATTCTGTAATTGATCTGATTTATTGTGTAATTTTAAAAGAAAATTTCATCTTTATCGGATCTTATTCATATTTCTATGTTAGACTATAAATACTGACTATATTCAAGACTTAAAATCGAATTAAAGTTAAATAATATATGACATGTAAAATCTCGATTGGTGTATTGCCTATTGGGGCTACGAGTCGCGTATTCCTTTCCCGAATACTAGCAAATATTTGTGACCTACAGATGTTGATTCGTGTCTGGGTGCATATGTATGTGGGATTTGTCAAATACAATAGCATCAATGCATATTTTTGAAATGAACTCGTTTTCAGGGTGAGATGGAGTTGACTCCAGCGTTGTACGGTCACCTGACGCAGCTGCTGCAGTCCGTGTGCTCGCGCGTGTGCGTGGTGCTGGAAGGCGGCTACTGCGTGCAGTCGCTGGCGGAAGCTGCCGCGCTCACGCTGCGCACGCTGCTGGGACACGCGCCGCCCGCGCTGCAGCCGCTCGCTGAGCCCACTGACTCGTACGTAACATAAGATATGAGATGGAGTTGACTCCAGCGTTGTGCGGTCACCTGACGCAGCTGCTGCAGTCCGTGTGCTCGCGCGTGTGCGTGGTGCTGGAAGGCGGCTACTGCGTGCAGTCGCTGGCGGAAGCTGCCGCGCTCACGCTGCGCACGCTGCTGGGACACGCGCCGCCCGCGCTGCAGCCGCTCGCTGAGCCCACTGACTCGTACGTAACATAAGATATGAGATGGAGTTGACTCCAGCGTTGTGCGGTCACCTGACGCAGCTGCTGCAGGTGCAATATCTCCAAATATTCAAATGACTGCCTAATTGGTCCAGTGGTCGCAAGCGCGACTAAAGAACATGAAGTTCTGTGTTTGATTTACAGGTCAGGCCAAATGTTATTAGTGATTCGGAATTCTTAGTAACTGCCCAAAATTTAGAAATAGGTTATATGGCAATACGCTCGTCTCTTATTCCATGGAATTACTAGTACACTTCTGTCTAACCCTTCTAGGAATTTATTCTAAACTAGCTGTGCCCGCGACTTCGTTCGCGTGGATGTCGGAACTTAACAATGTAATTTTTACTGAGACCAAATGCAACTAACCCTATTTTTTTCTAAAATAAAAGTAACCTAAGTTACTCCTTATTACATCAGCTACCTGCCAATAAAAGTCCCGTCAAAATCGGTCCAGCCATTTCAGAGATTAGCCTATACAAACAGACAGACAGACAAAAATTGTAAAAAATGTTATTTTGGTGTATGTACCGTATATATATTCATATGCATGTAGTAAAAAACGGTTATTTCAATATTACAAACAGACACTCCAATTTTATTTATATGTATAGATAATATGTAAGGCAAAGAATAAGTTAACATGTAAATAAATACAATTTCTCTCTCCAATTCTCCCACAGAATTAAAGAAACGATACTAAACTGCATATATGCTCAAAAGCCTTACTGGAACTGCTATAATTTTCAACCAACCTACTCCACGTCTGGACCGCCAAACGTTTGCGATGCGACTAAGGAAAAACACACGGTGACAGTGAGGTGGGAGGGAGACGAGACCAGACCTGATGTCTTCGATACCAGGAACTGTTACCCGCTGCAGGACAATGAGACAAAGGCGAAGATAGCTCAGCGGTTGAACCATCTCAGATTAGGTAAGGTTTGAAATCTTCTGCTGTCAATTTAAGATCTAGATTAATTGCTTTAAGCTATTTTATGTTAGAATGAGACAACGTCTTAGGACTTTTACTTATGGGGTGTAAGGATATGGGGTAAGTGAGCGAGAGACAAAACCTGAGATCATATCGCGCACCCTGTGCTGTAAGCCTTGATACTACTATGGGGGAACAAGGTATGGTGTTCCTCAATTGAAAAGGGAGGATCCTGCGACCAGGCAAGGTGGTTAACCTGGCGGGCCGAAGCCCAACGGTCGATGTCAGACATTCGTATATCGTTTTATTAGTCCATCTTCATGCATTTTTGACGCTCTTTCCAGTGGTCTAATCCAATAAGCGGAATTAGTAATAGAAAAAAAAATTAATTACTAGAGATAAACCCACTCAAGTGATCACGTTTAGCCAAAATTAATGACTGGAACAAAGTAACAATTTTATATTTAATGGGTTTGAGCACTATACCCTCGATATGTTAGAATCGTTGTAAACTCTCATAGTGCGATTCAGGGTTTGTTGTTGTAGCTTCACTCCGATAGATGGCGCTTTACTTTTTGCCATGTTGCGAATAGTAGTCGCTAAACCACCATTGTTAATAAGTAATCTTTCCACTACGGCACGAGCGATTCCCGTGTGATAGCTCTTGGCTACTCGACAGAAGAAAAAAGCGTACTTTTGTCCTTTGAAATCGAAATGGGTCATCCGTAAACCCCAGTTGGTTAAAAAAAATTCAAACAAAACATTGCTTTTCAAACATGTTTGCAAAACAAATCAACTGTTGCGACGAACATCTAGATACACGCTGAGCGCAACAAAAAAATTGTGCCTCGCCACCCGCTAGCGAATGCGGGGGGGGGGGGGGGGGGGTGTTATCCATCCGTCTGGGATAACATGTTTACGTATGTTTATGTTTGACCTAACAGTTAGACCACGCCAACTTTTTGTTAGAAATAACAATAACACTTGCAGCGGATCACAGAAAACAGTATTTGTATGAGTTCTGATGTGTTTTTTTGTTATAGTGACGGATCTAACAATACCGCAACACGCAGTGGGGTACATCTACGACCAAGCCATGTTGAAGCACAAGAATGTTTGCGAGCCGTGAGTACAAACATGTTTATTTCTACACAAAAAAAAAAACATAACATCACTGTATTCCTCGAAGGATAAGGCAGAGGTGTACTATTGTACATCCACATTTCGCCGATGCTGTTATTGAGTCCCATGTAATAGGGCCCGGGTACGTCTTAAAACTGCGGCCAGACACCGGAGGACGGGCAGCAGCGTCCTTTCACTAATCGGTGAGCCACTGCGATCCCCAAGCCGCCTGCCAAGCGTGGGGATTATGGCAAACCCCCCCTTGAGGGAGGCCTTCGTTCAGCAGTGGACGTCTTCTGGCTGATGATGATGAATAGGGCGCGAGCCTATTGCCATCTAACGGGCACAGTTCCAGATTCCGTGGTGCTACTGAGAATTTCGATACTTTTCGAGGCTTTTCTGTATGGAAATTCTCAGTCAGCACAGTATTCGGAACTGTGCCTGGGAGATAGAAACAGGCTCGCCCCTTTTTATATGGAACTCAATAGCGGCATTGGTTAAAGTGGGTGTACACTGTACACCTCTGCCTAATTCTTTAGGGAAAAGAACGTGATGCTGTTATTATATAATATTATACTTAAAACACAAATTATGTGTAAAAGATTGTGGTCATTAGCGACCTAAAGCATAGCAATCCGTTGTTATAAAACGGGCTATATTGCATTAATATTAGAGCACACATTTAATTGCAGCGGTCACGTGGAGTGTCCGGAGCGAATCCTGCGCATACACGAGCGTCACCGCGACTTCGGCCTTCTAGAGCGAATGCACCAGTTGACTGCCCGACGAGCGACGGACGAGGAAATACTCGCCGTACACACTGACAAGCATTTGAACAGGTCGGACACATAAAATAGCCCTAGTATGAATTTTCCTTGAAATGTATGAAAAAATCATGCGCGCGCATCAAAGTCCTCTTAGTAGACCACACCGAACACGGTGCCACGCCTGAAAAAACTGACTTGTATGGCGCTATGACTTGGTTATGTAGCACCTGGATACTTCTGATGTTGCATCTTTACAAAGGCACATTTCAATGCAATGATAATGATTCAAGTCTTGTGCATGTGAGGTATAAATCTGTAAAATGTATATTCGGTGCCCTATATTACCTGACCGTCTGTAAAAATAGCATGAATTTGGACTTTATCGTAGTAAAAATAAAGTGCAATTTTATATGTATATACGAGCGATAGGACAACTTACTAACTCCTTGATACAATTCAATAGCATCTTGTTAAGCAATTATGATCTTTATTTTAGTTAACTAATATATATTAATTTTAGTTACTAAAAAGACCAGACAGCGTATACAACCTCCAATGGCATTTTTTAATAATGTGTTTATTTTTTGACGTACAGGCTAAAAGAATTAGCGTCTACGAAGCTAAGAAATCTGAACATTCAGAAGGAGGAATACGACTCTGTGTATTTCCATCCTGATTCGCTAGAGAGCGCTGCCGTCGCGACAGGATGTGTGTTACAGGTAATTTTTTATTTATTTATTTATTCAGTAACAATATAAACTCACAGTATAAAACAAAAACGCTTATGTTAGAAAAAAAAATTGAAACTTTGACGACGGCTTACACTCAGATACTTAATTAATAAAATATTAAATGAAACATATATTTTTATATGAAATACAAACAAAATGCAGACACAAAAAAAAACCTTATTCTCTCTTTCTCATGAATGCCTCATTAGTCTAGTGGTCAAAAGTGTGACTGCTAAGCGTGAGGTCCTGGGTTCGATTCCTGGGTCGGGCAAAGTGTTATTGGGTTTTTCTGTATGGAAATTCTCAGTAGCAGCTCGGAGTCTGGTACTGTGCCCAGTAGATGGTAATAGACTCGCCCCCTATTACAAAGGAATCAATAACGGCATCGGTGAAATGTGGGTGTACAATATACACCTCTGCCAAACCCTTCGGGAATATGAAATCAAACCTGTAATCCTATTATATATTAAAGGTGTACTATTGTACACCCACATTTCGCCCTTATTAAGTCTCATGTGATAGGGGTTACCCTATTGTCATCTACTGGGGTAATTCCAAACTCCGAGTTGCTACTAAGAATTTTCCAACAGCAAGACCCACTTTCCCGGACCTGATCGAACCAGAACCTCACTCAGCACCCGCGCTTGCGATCTTCTGTCCGAAAATACTGTCACTCAGAAAAACTTCTCCCACAGATGGTAGACTCGGTTCTCTCATACGAGTGCGGTTCAGGAGTGTGCGTGATCCGCCCCCCTGGCCACCATGCTGATGAAGAAATACCCAGCGGCTTCTGCTTACTGAACAACGCTGCAGCCGCTGCCAAGTACGCCATACACAACCATGGGCTAACCAGGGTCATCATACTGGACTGGGATGTACACCATGGGAACGGCACGCAGAGAATCACTTATGATGACAATAGAGTAAGTTAAATTATAAAAAAAAATATATTTAAAAAAAAACTCCTTTAAATAAAAAAGTCTAAATAAGCTACAACTCGTCTGCGCTTTGAAACAATTATTTTTCTATTATAATGACCTCGTGACCGATTTCGGTCACGGCGGCCAATCTCACCGGAGATTAGCCAACTACGCAGGAGATATTATAGAGCACAAATGTGTGCGCAAACACAAGCGCTCTCTCTATTCCTTCAATCTCATGGTCCGACGGGACGGCTATCCGACACGACCGAAGACAGATCAGGCGCAGGGCCAACGGCTTTACGTGTTTTCCGAGACACGGTGTGTATTCACATACACAAAGAAACAACTATCTGTAGATCATACAAATATTTGTTCCGTGCGGGAATCGTACCCGCTGCACGTGGCTCAGCTCAGTTCGTATCTATAATATCTGCACTAATATTATAAAGAGGTGAAATTTGTTTGTTTGTAAGTTTGTATGCCCCAATCCTAAGAACTAATGCTCCAATCCAAAAAAAAAATGATACATAGCTACATTATTCCCGAGTGCTATAGGCTATAAATTATTATATAATATGTAGGTGACGCGGACGAAGTCGCGGACAAAAGCTAGTAATAAATATATTTATGATTCGTGTGCAGATCCTGTACATGTCGCTGCACCGCTACGACCACGGCTCGTTCTTCCCGCACTCCGCCGCCGCCGATCACAGCTCCGCGGGCGAAGGCCGAGGGGAAGGGTACAACGTCAACGTGCCCTGGAACAAGGTACATACTTTTATTTATTTACTAGCTGTGCCCGCGACTTCGTTCGCGTGGATGTCGGAACTTAACAATGTATTTTTTAGTGAGACCAAATGCACTTAACCCTATTTTTTTCTAAAATAAAAGATTTTTTCTATAATAAAAGTAGCCTAAGTTACTCCTTATTACATCAGCTACCTGCCAATAAAAGTCCCGTCAAAATCGGTCCAGCCATTTCAGAGATTAGCCTATACAAACAGACAGACAGACAGATAAAAATTGTAAAAAATGTTATTTTGGTGTATGTACCGTATATATATTCATATGCATGTAGTAAAAAACAGTTATTTCAATATTACAAACAGACACTCCAATTTTATTTATATGTATAGATAAGCCTGTACAGTCAGCCTCAAAAATATGTATACACGTAGCTAAATTCAAATGCTTATTCTTGGGAAATTATTGATTAATATCATAGAGTTTAAATGGTCATGTGTCATGTATTTATACGTATTCGCAGATACTATGTGTGAAATTGGTCAACATTTCAATCACTATTTCCTCTAAAACTCGCTTTTGAATTTCGCTACGTGTATACATTTTTTTGAGGCTGACTGTACAGTCCCACTGCAGTGCAAAGGCTTTCCTTCCTTCTTTTCACTTTTTCCGGTCTATTGCGATTTGGGACCAATCCTTCAGGTGCAAGTCCAGCTCTACTTACCATCTCCAAAGGCCCACACATTAGTTCTCCCGTGCGATGCTCCACAGAGGATATTTTTCTGACTCTGAATTCATTGAAATTATTTTTCTAAGTAGATATAAGAAATAACATAATATTTATACCGATCCTCATGTGTCATAGGAAAATCCTATCCGCTGAATACGGGGTGACATACATCATCTCTTTTCGCGTGAGAATCGAGATCTCTCTTTCAATAAAGAAAAACATATACCTTTTTAATGAAGATAATCAGGGGTGAAGGAATCAGGGTAGAGTTAATTCCGATTTCTAAATCGATTTGGATTTTGAAAGCCGAAGAAGATAAAATCAAGAAACATTTAAGTCGAGATATCGACATTATAGAGTGTGAAATCCCATCATAATGCAGATGTATGTAAATTTATTGAATATGTTGTAGCGCGGCATGGGCGACACAGAATACCTGACAGCGTTCACACAAGTGATACTGCCCATCGCGTACGAGTACAACCCGCAGCTCGTCATCGTGTCGGCTGGCTTCGACGCGTGCGTCGGTGATCCACTCGGAGGTACGATTTCATCAGCAGCCAGAAGACGTCCACTGCTGAACGAAGGCCTCCCTCAAGGGGGGGTTTGCCATAATCCTCACGCTTGGCAGGCGGCTTGGCGATCGCAGTGGCTCACCAATTAGTGAGAGGACGCTGCTGCCCGTCCTCCGGTGTCTGGCCGCAGTTTTAAGACGTACCCGGGTACGATTTACAGACTAGTATTATTATAGACGATGTGCAGCCTAATTACCTATGTAGCGATCAATTTGCGACAGGCGTAGATCGCGCGATAACTACTGTCAAATGTTATTTTTATGTCAGATATGTATAGCCAAACAGTAAGGCTGCTGTCGTGTGATTGTCGCGTTGCTGTAATTGTATTGTATTGTTGTAATTAGGCTTCCGGTCACTAGATAGTGGATCTTTACGTTGTATCATTCAGCTATTCAGTTGCTAGGGAGTTTGTTGGGCCGTTTCTTTTCCTCAAGCTAAAACACATAGAAAGCGGTCAAGGGCGGGCGAATTAGTTCTGTCCATAATATATGTTTGACTCTCAAAAAGCACTAGTAGAATAGTCTATTTTGAATAAATGAATTTTTAATTTTTTGATTTGAGCTATAGTGCTTGTTTAGACATCATTTATTCATACAATAACACTACACTGAGTCCACGTGATTATATATAATAGTTATAATAAGTGACTATGTGGTACCGTTCAACAACATTCCTAAATGTTTCAATTAGATTATGAATCTGTTGACCTAGTATAAACAGAAAGAGATTGGCATAATAATATAGAAATCTCTGCTAATACTGTTTCTTTTTTTTTAATAATAATAAAATAAAAAGTATTTTTAATAATTAATAATATAATTTAAGCAGTGAGTGCGTTGAGAAACACATATATTCACATGCACAAAAATCCAGATCCGAAACAACTATCTTTAGATCATACAAGTACTTGTTCCGTGCGGGAATCGAACCCGCGACACGTAGCACAGCAGTCGATCTCTTAACCACTACGCCAACTGTGCCGTCAAATTTAATGCAACGAATCGTGTTCTACGAGCTTTCTCAGGACTAATCTCGATTTGACTGTGAATTTTTCCTCAATATTTTCTTGTCTGTTCTATTATTTCAGGTTGCAAAGTAACACCGGAGTGCTACGGCAGGATGACGCAGATGCTCCGCGGGCTGGCCGGCGGACGCGTGATCCTGTGCCTCGAGGGCGGCTACAACATCACCAGCATCGCCTACTCCATGACCATGTGCAGCAAGGCACTGCTGGGCGACCCCATACACCACCACTACGACCCCAAGACACCATGCATGCTTTCCGCTATCGACTCTATTAATGACGTCATCAAAACGCACAAGAAATACTGGAAGTGTCTCAAGTTCCAAGTTGCGTTACCATCAGATAATGTCTTAGAACCTCCTCTACCTTCCAGAGGGCTGGTCTTAGATGAAATCGACCTCCAAGTATCTATCGCCAGTGTAGTTCTTGACGAATCGACTAAATCAGTCGATACGAAGAGTACGAGTCATTTAGAGCCATCACTAGAAGCTAGCATGGCAAATTTAAATATAGAAAATAAATGCTCTGACGGCATTCACTGTGGTACAGATGACGAAGACGAACAGCCTAAATCATCAAAAAGTAATGAAAAGAAATTCGAAAGCACAAGCAGTTCCCCAGATTCAAAAAAAGAATCCGCTAGTCCTAAAGAAAAAAAAGTTGGCGAGCAAGGAGAATCTAGTGAGGGGAAGGCTACCTTAGTCGATTTTTTAGCGGATAACATGCGAGCGATAGTCGATGGCGAGATGTTTGCGGTGATACCTTTGCAGTGGTGTCCGCATTTGGACTCACTGTTCGCGATCCCCAGTGACGTGAGGTTCGCACAAGGAGTAAAGTGCATTGACTGCGATCATACTGAAGAGAATTGGGTGTGCTTGCACTGTTACGTGGTGAGTATTGACGAATTATAATTCATAAAATATAAGACAAGTAATATCCTTGGTTACAGCTCGAGTAACAACTGCAACATATTAAGAAATCCTCTTCATTTCAGACGGCGTGCGCCCGCAGCGTAAACGGACACATGCAGGCCCACTTCTCAGCCACGGGCCACGCGCTAGTGTTGTCCTTAATCGATTTATCGGTGTGGTGTAACGTTTGTGACGCGTACGTCGACAACGCGTTACTGTACGACGCTAAAAACAATGCGCACAGGTGCAAGTTCGGAGAAGACTTGCCCTGGTGTTATAAGACTGATATACATATGCAATAAAGTTATTTACAACTGTAGAGATATGTAATAGAGGGTGTGAAGGGTATTTGGGTAAACATTATTTCTACTGAGAGATGAATTATCGAGTACTCAAACGCAAATTAACTGTAAAGCGTCTTAGAGGTCATTCTGCTGATGCAAGTAGTTTTTCTCTTTTCAAATGCTATCACTGCTCTACTGTAAGTAGATTGATGGTTTGGCCTATGTCAGCTTGAGTGTGTCTTCTAATAAAAACATCTACTCGGAGAGATCAGCTATTTGTATAGACATAAACAAACAAGCGTTTGAGTATTCGGTGGAAGGAAAGTATTTTTGGAAATAGTTATATTTGTCAAACAACAGTTTGCATTATCTGATAAGTATCTCAAATTCTGTGTATGCCTTAGGCATTATTATCTTAACCAAATGATCTGCTAGATTTTTGTCTCGACTCAATAGATCTTTGTTTAGACGAACGATTATTCAGGGCCCACGCCACTATCTATCGTCATTTTATATCTTCACAACACAACCTTTCGATTTGGAAAAGGTTTTACCTTTATCTGAGACAGCTAAGGATTAATTTAATCATACTTACAATTAGTATAAGAAATTAATATTTTTATTTATTGTAACCACTGTTAACTTACTAATGTATGTACCTAATTTAAATTTAAAGATTAGTATTAGTGTTGTATTGAACATTCCAGTGTCTAACTCGACTAAAACTACTATGATTATTGTGTTACGGCTTTAATGAATGTTGTGTTTGGAGTGAAACACACAAGTAACTCCATTTTATTTATAAGAATCCAACAATGCTAGGATATATTCAAGTAATATCAGCCATATTGGTATAAAATTATCGGCGCTCGGGCTATGAGCGTAAAGATGCTTTATACCGACACAGTACAATAAATTGGCCATCATAGCACCGTGTATGTAGCACCCTTGTATATTTATGTAAATAACTGTTATTTATACACTTTTATATTACGTTTTATTTACTCTATACTAATATTCGGCCAGTGTTAATATGGTTTTGTCATACATTTTCTGTATGGTTCTGTTGCTTATTTGTATGATATAATTTTCAAGTCGTAATATGGCTAATTTTGTTTTGTTAATTTCTTGTACAATAAATCTAATAAAAGGTTTAATATAAATTAAAATGTAAACCATGTAAATGATAATAATCAGTAACTTGGCGCACTTGGCTTGGCCTTGTGGCCTTAATAGTAACTCGCTTCCAGCCTCCCAGCTTTGAGTTCGATTTATGTAATTCGGTTGGATTATATCGCTGATAAGAGACAATTGAGAGCTATTTATTATTTAACAGGACTAATAATACGATTAAACCTTTATTTTAAAGTTTTACATTTTCAAATATGCAGCGTATCCAAGTTTTCGTATTAGTGAATACCAGTAGAATACTGATAAATTTAGCTTGATTTACGAACAATTTTGGCAGTATTGTGTGCCAAAAATTTGCTCATTTACTTAAATCCAAAATATCAACTAAACTGTATTAATGAAACAATAATAAATCATATCATATTATTTTTAGTTGTTTTCTTCCTCTCGCGTCGTGTTTGGCTTTATCTGAATTCATGTTTTGTTTGTTCAAATTGGAACTTACGAACGAAGATTATTAAACTTATATTCATAACTCGATAGCAGGTAATGTTAAGGTAACAAATGCCGAAACGGTGACACGCGACACATTTCATATACTATATAGTAAAGCGGATATTTAATTGATTTCTTTCACATAAAATGCCAGTATATGTACATTGGATGAATTATTATAGCTTTTTGTAACAGCATTACGCTAATCTCTCAAGAGCACATGCAGTGCCGGATTAAACACGTAGCAAGAGTAGCAATTGCTACGGGCCCCGCGGTATACGCAGGGGATATGTAATACGCGAGGTCCCGCGTATTCCAACCCGCCCACCTTCGTTACACCTGTTTTCCGACTAAGTTAATCCACGTCAGACAATCGGTAGCCGATTATTTTGTTGGCGTAAATAATATACAGAATTTCATACGGTAAACTCACAAGTTCTGAAAAAAGTTATTTTATACTTAAGAGCTCTTAGCAGAATTTTACGGGCCCCGCGCTTGTTTAATCCGGCACTGGGCACATGTATACAACAGATTGCCATCTACCTGGCACAATTCCGAATCCTGCTGCTACCGAGTGTTTCTGCTTCTGTTTCTTTGACCGATCTGAGAATCAGACCTAGGACATCAATGAGGTAGTTAATACCTTTATTTAAACCAAAATTAATTACTCAAAAATAAAAAACCTTTTTTAGTCGATTATATTTAACGATTTATGCCTGTGTCAATCTGTCAAACTATCCAACAAAAAAAGTGTCATAATAAATATCAATGTGTCAATGTCAAAGTCAAAACAAATCACAACAGCACGAAAGGTGTCTGTCCGTCCCGAAAATGACTTTATTACAATAAACGACTACGTATTTATCGAACTTTCCGCTATTAAATACCAGATTGGTACAAAACTAACATGTTTTTGAATACGAAAATATTCAAAGCAATTTCATTTAGGAATTCCGTGAAATTACCGCTATCATATTGGGCGCTGGTGGTTCTCAGATTTGCGCTCACATTACTGCCGCAACGAGGTTATATTCACCCCGACGAGTATTTTCAAAATGTTGAGGTCATTGCAGGTGAGTTCATGGATCATAAATTATGGTCAGAGGGTTACTCAAAATTGAAAACTGGTTTAACCCTACAACGCATACAGTGCCATATGTGGCACAACCAATATTATTACGTACAGCTGTCTATAAAGAACATGTAGTGAAACGTGTTGGCTGCAGGATGAATGTTTACAAACTTAGCAATTATTTAATACCAGCAATTATCACCAGTTGGTGTTAGTTATCAATTGACAAAGTAATTTGTTCAAAATTTCGGCAAATGATGCGAATTCATTGTTTACGTAAATTCAAAATTGTAAAAAAAATAGTTGTTTAATAATTTGGGAGCAAAGAAATATATATTCATATTTAAAATAGTATATATTAAACAGAGGTAAGCACTCTATTTAAATATATTTATATTTATGTACTAAAATACCAGTTTCTTTAACTGTTCCAGTTATGGAACACTATGCATTATTTCACATTTGCATATTCGAATAGTATTGATTTTATTTCATATTATGGTGAAGAAGAATTGTCTAATACGGTGATTGAGCAGTTGTTAGATATACCTTTGGGGAGCGAAGATGCTCAAGACTTTTCGGACGCCATAAGTGACGATGATATTCCGAAAATAAGACAGTACTTGGACCAGGTGTATGACGTTCTTGGTAACTCCGAATTTGATTTCTCCTGTAACAGATATGTACCATTGTCCTCTACCAATATTGACACCACCTTCGATGTAAATCTACATGAGCAGCCATCAGATCTTCACCCCAGTACAGAGTCAATTTAGTCATCATGTGAAACAAGAAATAGAGTTCCAAATAATATAACCATCATTGAAAGAAAGAAAATAAATTTAATTTGGAAAAGAAAGAAAGAAGTAATCTTTACAGACTATCGTCAGTTCACTGTAAATATAAATTTCACCGATTATAGAACTAGATACTCCATTGCAATATTGTTTTGAAGACGATCTACTCAACTACATCGTTGAAGAAATGCATAAATTCAGTATTGCAAAAAGTCCCATCGAAACCCTACAGCATAACCGTGTATGAATGAGCGTTGCTCCAGTGTCAAGTATTCGAATGTACTGGGAATCTGCGTTAGATCTACCTTAGTAACGAAGACGATGACACTAACTATGTTCGAAAAAAATCGCCCGTTTTTACACTTCAAGGACAATTCTTTACAAGTACCCACAGGTTCTCCAAAACATTCCCCCTCGAGATGTAAGGCGTGATGTATTTGATCACTTTCCTATATGGAATCTGAAGAGACAACGCTGCAAACTTATCTTCACTGTAAAAGAAAAACATATATATCCTGTTTTGAGTTATGCTTGAATAAAGATAACAATTGTTTTTATAAAATTCACCAATAGAATGAGATTTATATAGGTAACTAGCGGACCCTATAGATGTTGTCCTTCCGGAAACTGTTCTAGAACTCAATTGCAGCGCCATCCACCGGGTCCAGTTGTCAATCTAAACCATTCAGGGACCCACTCAAATACACACAAAAAATTTCATCAAATTTGATCCTGCCGGTTAGCAGGAGTGCAGTGACATACACACATATAAAAGAATTATATATATACAAGAATAATTTATATTTTCAATGTAAAATTATATATTTGATTTTGTCGAGTGTTCCTACTTGAGAGCCAAATACTAGTGTAAATGCATCATGTACCATATATGGAACTGAAAATATGTACAAATAAAATATCGACATATTTACTGGATTTTTATATTTAAAATTATTTTTTCAGGTATCTTAACCATATATAGAACCACATATATTTTTTTTAGGCAAATAAAAAAAATCATGCACTGTAGGGTTAATTCATAATTAAAATCTATCGTGTTTATTTATTTACCGGTGAAGAACATAAATATTCGTTTTTTTTTTATTTATTTATACATATATAAAGTAGGTACTGCTTAATTCATGTAATTATTGTCAATATAGAATCAATGTAACAGTGTTCAGTGTAAAATTAATCAGAAAATATTTGTACTCAGATTTTTTAGGTACAGTCTGGTATGTAACCAATATAGATAAATTATTCAAAAAATTTAAAAATGAATAATTTCGAATCTAATAATTTAAACATTGAAATCTATTGTATACAAATCCCAAAATCCATTGTTGCAGGTGACATCCTCACTATCGACATCTCAAGAACATGGGAGTTCAACCCAAAGTTTCCAATCAGAAACATTTTTGTACCTAAAATGATACTCGGCCCACCACTACACTTCATACGTTTAATCAATCCTTATACCAAATATTTCCTCAACTTGGATCTCAGAACTCCTTTCTACTTGCTAGTTATACCCCGCCTATGTATATGTTTGTTGTCACTCATAAATGACTACTGTTTATACAGAATATGCATTTTATACGGACAAAACTTTAGAAACAGACTTAAGATTTTTGCCAGTTCTTATGTAGTTTTTGTCTACTGTTGTAGAAGTTTTTCAAACACATTTGAAATGATATTTTTCTCTATGCTGCTCCTTATAGTAGCAGAATGCATGTTAAAATCGGACAAAGTCATTTATCACAATGAATTTCTTAAAGAGAAATATGAACAAGCGGCATCAGTGGTGGAAAAAGTAAAGATTTTTAAGTTGTCCACGCATTTGCCCCACCATACATTGAACAAAGTTGAAGTTTTGGCTACAGTTGTAGTCATAGGCATCTTTAATCGACCTACATTTGTAGGTTTTGCATTTCCACCTATTTTCTTCTGGCTCCACAGAGGATTAGGCTCTAAAGTGGTGGGGTTTAAAGACTTTCACTATCGTATATTTATGTTTATAATATGTGGTGTACCAACGGCGCTATTGTTGATATTAGTGGACTCTAGCTACTATGGGTACTTAACAATGGCTGATATTGAGTCGCTAAAGGTTTCGTGGGACAGCTGGGTGGTAACGCCGCTGAACTTCCTGCGGTACAACTCGGACATGCGTAACCTGACGCAGCACGGGCTACACCCGCGGTGGCTCCACCTGGCGGTCAATGTGCCGCTACTCTTCAACGTATTAGGAATCTTCGCAATTGTTACGATTTCCGTTAACACATACAGGTGAGATTTAATATGTATATCCTTTTTTGCGATTACATAATTTAACACAGATGGGTGCTGCCTGATCGCAAGCGCGACTGCTGAGCGTGAGGTCCTTGGTCGATTCCCAGGATGGGCAAAGTGTTATTGGATTTTTCTTTATGGATATTCTCAGTAGCAGCACGGAGTCTGGAACTGTGCCCGGTAGAAGGCAAAAGGCTCGCCCCCTATTACATGGGACTTGATAGCGGCATCGGCGTAATGTGGGTGTAGAAAAGTACCTCTACCTAACCCTTCGGAATAGAGCCGTGACGCTATGTTACTTGACGTTATGTTTATAATTTATTAGTCAAATATTTAATGTGGTTGACATACTGACCTACGGTAATGACGGTGATGAAGTTGTCAGATAAACAAATAATTAACTTCAGATTTCACAATGCACCATATAACAATAGGTCATATTTCAGCTTGTGTTGACAAAAAATCTTTCTCAGGACTGCAAATATTTGCTCATTCTCAGTAACAATAGATTGCATTGGCTAACATGGCTATTAGGATATTATGACTACGGTAAAAATATCTCCACAAACATAGTGTTCTAAACCTTTCATACTACAAAGTTTAATTCATCATAGGGCAATATTATCAACTTGCAAGATGGTAATCGCAAGCAATCGGAAGATTGATGAGTTAACTTAACTACGAAACTTAAAATATGAATTAAATTATTTTCAGATTCATCCGCGGCCAGTACAGTAAGTTGCCCCGAATCCAGAGCATCACAGGTCTGATGTTATTCTCTCTAGTCATACCGGTAGCCCTGCTGTCGCTCTTTCCGCATCAAGAAGCACGCTTCATCATTCCAGTACTCATACCTTTAATTTACCTGTTCGGCAACCATCTGCACGCCCACGAGAGCGATGGACTGAAGACCAGAAGATTTAAAACAACGCTACGGTGCACCTGGTACGCGTTAAACGCTTTACTAACTATATTTTTTGGGTTTATCCACCAAGGTGGCATATATCCCTTTGCTAACAGTCTTTACCACGAAATCAAGAACAATTATGGTGTCCACACACATGTTATAACGACCCACAGCTACAGTATACCAACATTCTTGCTTCAACTGGAGAGCACCACTAAGGTTTGGAAGGATAGAAAGACAGGACACAAGTATAGACTCGCTCCCACCACGTTTTTACATAAGTATGGGTCTCTACCGATGAAGGATTTGTTTGAAAAGGTCGATGACGTTTTGACCAACGCTGAGATGTTACTTCACGACTATAAAAAGAAGTACAGGTTTTATATCGCGTCCCCTTGTTCTTTGGAGCAAGACATCCGGTTGGCAGCCGCCAACTACCAGTACTTTGAACTTGTCGAAGAGTTTTCGTACTACCCACACTTTTGCACGGAGGCCTTCCCAAAATTTCCCACTACTCATGATCAATTTTGCATCGATAATACTGCCGTACGGGAAGATGAATCTCGCGCCGTAGATCTGAATATGTTACAAAGAATCTCATGTTTTTTGAAAAAGTTTTGTCTTAGAATTTATAGGGTTAAACCAGTAGCAAAGTATCGAATATAAGTTCTATTAAGTTGTTATTAGTCAATTTTAAAATTCCAATAAGCAATATAAAAATACATCTTAATTAAAGGCATATACCGCCTAATTATAATTATTTGTGTAATAATGCTCAATTTAAGTTTTATCATCAAATACATTTTAAAGGACACTCTAGCTACAACTTTTATGTACAGGTGTATCTGAACTTATAGATCTAGATTATGGCCATTGAATCTATAAATCTACCGATTGGGTAACATGCCCAAAACTATAGGTATATTGAATGCCATATAAAATATACGCGTTGCTATCAGTAAACTAAACATCTTAACCAAACTTCTTACTGTAGATGGATACCGTAAAATGAAGCTATTTGGAAACCGCAGGATTAATTGGGATTTAGCAGATTTAGGAGATCATAATTTATGCCAAATAGCTTCGAATTTCCCAAATAGCTCTATTTTTCTGGGGCAAAAGTGGTGTGATATGTACATCTTCTAATCTAAGAATGCCTGTATTCTGCTTTTATGACACATCATTATTTATAGCAATTTATAGAGGGAAGTGTCCACACTGTCCAATACCGTAATGAAAGACTTGTGTAAGTATGAAATAAACCAAAGGACCTTTGGTACTTCTATATATATCTCAGCACTGTTTGTTTTTATCTCGTGCACTTTACTTAATTAACACTAGATTATAATTAATTTATAGTTTATTTAGCATTTTTTTATGATTAGCTCATGTTTTTCCTTTTGGGGTTTTGCCTAGAACCGGGTGAGTTTTTTTTTTTTATAAACATTGTCATTTATAATTTTAGCTATACTTATAATATTTGTAATTAAGTACTTACAATAGGTATGTACTTACTATTTTGAATTTACGTAATTTATAATGTAATAATTTATATAATTTATCCTGTTATTATACATAATGAAAGGAATTCTCAGGAGCATTTAAAGCTTTAAAATACCATATTTTCAAATATGTATATCGTACTTAATGCAATATACAACTTAATGCAATATAATAATAAAATTATAATAAGGATGTTTTTTTGTTAAACCATAGTATTGGATCTTACGTCTGCCACTCAAAGCTTTTAATAGCTTGAAACTCAAACGATCTTTGCATCGTCTTCGGATTGTATGGTTTCCTCAAGCAGTTGATTTTCGATTTGGGGCTTTAAATCCAACAAGTAAGGTTCAATACAGATTGGCAGGTTTAAACGAATTGGAATAATATTTGTGCAATGTTTTTATCTAAATATCACAATATGTTTGTTTTACAACTAATATAATTAAGCGTTGAATGCGTGAAGTTAACAAATTTAATTGTATTCTTGAAGGGCAATTAGAATCATTGTTATTTTTTAAATTGACCAATGCATTTTGCGAATCTCAAATATATTTTGTAATGTTAACGTAAACGGACTGCTTTTTCTATGTTAAAAATAGGCTTTAAACTATTGTGTTTACAAATAAAGACATTTTTATTATTAAATCTGACGTTTTTGTCTAATCCTTTACGCGATACTTGACACTAATCAGGTGCCGACGACCAATTTGGCTTGGCTTTGAGGACTAATATTATTACTTATTGGTTGTAACGGAGGTAACGGTTTTCAACTCGCTAAGCCAGCCCTTGTGTTGGGACGAATCGGCAACTAGCTTATGCCAGTACTGATAAGCGCGATGGATATACGCTAAAAAGAGTAGTGATTTTTTAATCACTATCAATAATGAATATGTATAAGTACATAGTACAAATAAGTACAGTCGGCGTCAGATGCACTAGTTTATTTTTCGTGTTATGATAATATCATCTCGTCTGTTTGGCAGTGAATAATATAATAACGCAGTTGTACCACTAATTATTTGAATACTTTTGCTGATCCGGACATAATGAGTAAGTTAGCCTGAGACCTGAGATGTTTTGCTCTATTTTGATACCAGTCTCAAGTTCCAGTGTATCTGAAGCTGACTCTCCCTATCCATTATTTATATCAGCATCAACGTCATCATAACAAATTACTTACATACAAACTTAATTAATTACGGTATTTAAAATATACAGGATACAATGGTATTTGGTGTATTGCGGTAGTTTTCGGGAGGTTCTTCTATCTTTGGTTATTGAATAATAGATTAGGTACCTAACTAAAAATCAACATCACTATCGAAAAAACGTTGTGACGTGACTGCCAGATAGTTAGGATTGTGGATCTGGCGGGAACTTTAAAAAAGAGCGCTTCAGAAAAATTTTCAAATTCCTTTTTTATTAAATATTTCCTAATTTTTTGCTTAAAAGTTAATTAAAATAACAGTACTAGGTGTGCAAACCTGTAAAAATGGTAGGAAACGAGGGGGGCGGGGATAACCCGCCCACCTCACATAAACGTCCTCGGCCTGAGGCCGGAGGCGGAGGGACAGACATAAACATGGATGGCGGCGGCGGTGAGCTTGACTATTCTCCATATATTAAACCAGACTATAAGAGACTTTACCCAGAAAATGCCACATATCTAGATTTTAAAGTGTTTATTGAAGCTACCAACAACAAGGATAGAATAGGCAATAAGAGCCCTATCTATCTCAATCATATATTTTCCAGTGAAATAAAAGGGGTGACGGCTATACAACGAATAAACGCAAATAAAATAGCAGTAATATTTAAACAGTATAATACGGCCAATAACTTCATTAACAACACCACTTTTCTCAACAAACATGGCTTGAAAGCCTTTATTCCGGCTGCGCAAATAGAAAAAACAGGTATAATTAGATTTGTACCAGCAAATATTTCCAATAAAGAATTATACACCAAACTTACATCAATATATGAAATTATAGCTATAAGAAGATTCACAAAAAAGGTTGGGCAAGAGCGAGTAGGACTACAAACAGTAAGCATTACTTTTCTATCGAATGTACTTCCAGACAATGTACAATATGATTTGTTTTCATACCGTGTTTTTGATTATATACCCCCATTACAGCAATGTTTCCGTTGTTTTAAATTCAACCACTCTGCTAGGATATGCAATGGCAAACAAAGATGTTCCATTTGTGGAGGTGAGCATTTATATAAAGAATGTGATAGACCAACAGAGATTTGCTGTTGTAATTGCAGCGGGCCTCATCTTGCAATTTCTAGATTATGTCCAATTAAGTTAAATAAAATTTTAGAAAAGAAAAATAAGATTACTTATGCAAGTGCTACATTGACGAAACAACACATGAGTGATAATATTGAATTCCCACCTTTGCCACCTCCAAAAATTAAACCAATTGACACTGTTAATAAATCTGTAAATAAGCCTGTATATACATCTGTAAATAAGTCTGTATCTGTAAATAATCCTGTACATAGTGTAAATAAATCTAAAGATGTCCCTCCTAAGGTAGACATCAAAGCCCAAATAGTTGCCAACAACGGTGTACTTATGGCCCTGGTACAGACGTTGGTGGAACTGGGTAATAAGGGAGATAATACGCCTACCACCGTAAATAGTATTAAAGAAACACTACTTAAAAATCTCAAGTAATGGATCCAAGTCACACACTGTCTAAGCTACGTATTGCTCAGTATAACATTCAAAGTGCTAATAGTAAAAAACCCTTATTGATTCAGTTCTTACAAAAACAAAATGTTGACATTTGCTTACTTAACGAAACATGGTTTAAAGACAATAGTTTTAGAATACCCGGATATAACATTTATAATAAAAATTCCAATAACACTCATAATGGTGTAGCAATACTGATTAAACCATATTTAAAGTACAAAGTTTTTAACACTAGATTTTATGAAGACATTCAAACTGTTGCTCTGTCCTTAACTACTGTGCATGATAGCTTGACTATTCTTTGTGTATACTGTCCTCCTTCTAGTGGGCATATACGGATTAATAGACTACGTAATATAATTAATGATCTTCCAAAGCCTATATTTGTCAGTGGTGACTTTAATGCGCACCACATTGCATTTGGTTGTCTGTCCACTAAGAGCAGAGGTCAGGATTTATTTAATATCATTGATGACTTGGATTTATGTATTTTAAATGATGGTAGTTTTACAACTGTTAACAACCCGAGGCGAAATCCGTCTGCAATTGATGTTAGCTTTATTAGTGCTAACCTCGCATCAATATGCGAGTGGTCTGTACATGATGATTCCATGGGCAGCTACCACTACCCAACAATAACAGAGATTACACTACATATAGATAAATATCATATTAATCCCCCTGTTGATAGGTATGTATATAAAAAAGCAAATTGGACGGAGTATAAAACTATTTCCAAAACAATATTTAATGATTTAGTCCTAAAATTGTATGATCCTATTTCAACCTATAATGATTTTTGTTCTCGGTTAGATAATTTAAAAGATATGACAATTCCTAAACTCACTAAACCAAATAATTTTAGAAGCAGACCTCCAGCTCCTTGGTGGAATGACATTTGTGAAAAAAGTGTAACTGCCTCTTACAATGCATTGAAATTTTATAGAAGTGAACCCACTATGGAGAACTATCTAGATTACAAAAGAAAAGATGCATTAAAAAAAAGGACTATATCAGAACAAAAAAGAATAGGTTGGGATAGCTTATGTAACACTTTCAATAGAACTACTCCTATAAGTAAGATTTGGAATCTTCTAAAAATGTTCAAAGGTATAAGAGCTGGCAATAAATCATATAAAGATGAGTTTATTTCTCCATTTCTAGATAAATTATCCGACAATTGCAATTTAAAAGATGCTGATAGTTTAGGCAATATTTTCGAACTAAATAATGATAATCTAAATTCCAAATTTTTGCTAGATGCTTTTACATGGTCTGAATTTAAAATGAGTTTGTTATCTCGGAAAGACACTACACCTGGTTTAGATGATTTCCCCTACTGTATTATTAAAAATTTAGATGAGTCTGCACAAAAAATGTTTCTAAATATTCTTAATTTACTTTGGCATTGTAAATGTATTCCACAATCATGGAAAACACAATGTGTGATTCCGATACTCAAACCAGATAAACCTTCGGAGCTTGCCAGCTCTTATAGACCAATATCACTGTCTTCATGTCTTGGTAAAATATTTGAAAACATGATTAAGAATCGTTTGGATTGGTATATGGAATCTAACGGCATCATTCCACATGTTCAATATGGATTTCGTCGAGGGCGAAGTTGTGCAGACAGCTTCACTTCCTTAATTTTAGACCTGAAACATGCAAAGGATAAAAAATTACACACTGTTTGTGTATTTCTAGATGTTCAAGGTGCATTCGACAGTCTAGATCCAGCTATACTTGTACAAGTTATGTCTAGGTTAGGCGTACCTGGTCAGCTATGTAAATGGATATATAACTTTTTGAATAATAGAACACTCTATGTAAAACATAATAATACATTGTATGGTCCAAAAGGTGCATCTAAGGGTACAATGCAGGGTGCTACACTATCTCCTTTGCTATATAATATATACACAAGTGAAATCTGTAAATTTGTAAACAGTAATGTAGATATTTTGCAGTTTGCTGATGATATTGTTTTTTACAGTAGTAATTATAATGTAGAAATTGCAATTGACAATATTAACAGAGCCTTGTCCCAACTATTTCACTATTATAATGATGAGCTACATTTAAAAATTAACCCCTCCAAAAGCAGTGTTATGATATTTGGCAATGAGAACACAAATTCAAAAGTTATTTATAATGGAGAATTTATAAATCCAGTAAATTCAAAGAAATTTTTAGGCATAGTAATAGATAGGAATTTAACTTTTAAGGAACATATTAAATATATATCAAAGAATGCTCTTAAAGGTTTAAATATAATTAAATGTCTTGCAGGTGTCTCATGGGGAGCAGACCCGAAAATATTGTCAATTTTGTATAAAAGTATAGTTAGAAGTCATTTTGATTATAGTTCACTAGTGTATATAAATAGTACTCATGTAAATAAACTAGATCTATTGCAGAACAGGGCTTTGAGAACAATTTCTGGTGCAATGTGCTCTACTCCCATAAGGGCCATGGAAGTGGAGACTAAAATTATGCCCTTAATTTTGAGACGTATCCTACTTGCAGAGAGATTCTGTCTTAAATTAATTGCTGCAAATAACAGAAAAATAATAAACAAAATTGTACCTTCTGTAAGTAGAACTCCTGGGCCTCTAACAACAGGAGAAGATCTCTTGAATGGCAAATCTCCAACATTGTCCAAAATATTGCTGGAAACAGAAAATAGTTTTACTGGTATTAGAAAACAGTGCCCATGGCCATGTTACTCTTTCTCTTATCAGTGTATTTCACATCCCATCAAAGAATTGCAAAATCCCATTAATAATAATTTAGATATGTTGCAATTTTTGGCAGAAAATAAGAATTATTATGTTATTTACACTGATGGCAGTAGGGGGAGTAATTATGTGCGTGCTGCTATATATGATCCACATGCTAAACTCTCTCGAAGCTTTGTTCTGCACAATACATGTACTATATTCACTGCAGAGGCATATGCAGTTTATCAGGCTTTAATACATATTCGCCAAAATAACAATTGTAAATACTTTTTGATTGTCTCTGATTCACTGAGTTTGATAAAAGCCTTATCTAACCTTACAGTTTCGTTTAAGTCAAATTATATTCTGTATTTTATCAAAGAAATAATTCATCAATATTATCTTAAGCACATCAAAATTGCCTTCCTGTGGGTACCTTCTCACCGAGGTATCTCTGGCAATGAGATAGTTGATAAAACTGCTTATGAAGGTTATAATGCTGTTGATGTTAGAAACGCAATGGAAATTCCTATGACTGATTTCCTGCAATGTATTAATGAAAATATATATAAGTTATGGATAGAAATGTGGAAGAAAGACCAAGACATCAAAGGAAAGTGGTATGGAAGTATTCAAGAAAGATTACCTGTTAGACCCTGGTACAATAAATTGAAAGAAGCCAGCCGAGAATTTATCACTACGATAAATAGATTACGCTTTGGCCATAATACTGCACCGTCACACCTTTTTAGACTTGGCATTAATATAAACAATACATGCCCACATTGTGAATCCCAAGAAGGAACCATGGAGCATCTTATTTTTGACTGTCAAAACTTCTTGCTTGACAGATTAGTGTTGGCTAGTGAACTTAGTGATGTAAACTTTAAGTGCGATTCTTCATCCCGCCCGCCGCCACTTGAATTGTTATTAAAAAACAAAAACACTTACAAACCGATATATAAATATATTAAAAACACTATTCAAACAATATAAAAGTGAAGTGATAAGTACATAGTGCAGTGTTTCATAAAATAAAATAAGACTTGACTTAAAGGTCTTAGTTACCAGGTCATAAAATTCCAAAAAAAAAAAAAAAAAACGTGACTGCCACTAGCAGATGACAGTTTAAGTTGTTGTCACTGTCACTAGTTGTCATAACAAACTTGAAAAAACGTGGGATTATTGTTGGAAGAAATACAAATTCCAGTTGTATTTGAAATGGGTTCACAAAAGGAATGTGTGGAGTCTATTCTTGAGATGTCGCTAAAAGTTATACGGATGTACGACTGGCTGTTAAACTTATATGTTTTGGTTAGTTTGAATTGTGAATTTATGATCTATCTATTACCCTCTTTAATAAAAAATTTATCGTTCAGTTCTCTCTTGTTAAATACATTGGGTGTAATTTATATGATTCCTTAAAATTTCAGGACTTTTTCGTAGATGACCACTGGGAGAAACTACCACAGACGTGGCGTGATACTTTCCAACATATGGACCCTCAGCATTTAGGCAACATTCTGTCCAGCAGACCATCGAACCAGTTACTACCACTATCATTCTTAGCCCTCATCAAAACAGTAGAAGCACTAAACATACCAAGGGAAAGTCACTATAAAAACGAAAATAAACACACATCAAGCAATCTAGATACTTGCAAACACCATCCAAAGTTGAAAAATCTGTTTTTAAAACATGTAAAGTTAAAGAAGAGACATGAAATAAGCATGATGGCTGATATGGTGGTGGACACGGCCATGGAAAGTGGTTGTAATTCGGTCATAGACTTTGGGTCAGGGCTGGGACATCTGGTGAGAGTACTGGCTTATAGAGATGACATGTATGCAGCCGGGATTGAATGCCAGGGTCAACTGACAGAGGAGGCTAGGTCTGTACTCTTGGTATGTATGAAAGAATCAGTAATATTTTGGAAAGGGAAAACAGAAGGAGGGTAGGGAGGCTATTGCTCCTAATTATATCATTATTTTAAGCTTTAAGAGACCCATTGACCAATATACTTGTCACCAGGAACTACATATAAAATAATAGTTTTAATAGAAATTTTATAAGCATTGAAAAAAATCTTTCTATCTATTATTTTTTAATATACCTATTTTATAAGTGACTAAATGTAGACATTAGTTAGTTTATTGTTTTTGATTCCACACATCTGCTTGGTTCACTACTTGGATAAAAAATAAAAACTTTCATTTTATAAATAACACCTTAAGATTAATTAAAAAGCTATTCTGATGTCTTTGTATAGGTATAATAGGCTGATGTGTGCAAGTTTACATTGAAGTGCATATTTGGCATAGGATTGCAAATAAGATGCTAGTGCTAGTTTATTTAATCCAACCTCCTCCTTCAAGTTCCTCGAGATATACCAGAATATGCTTTGAGTTACCAGCAATTTCTCTGAGGGTAAGAGGGTTTCTGAAGCACTTGTCCTTGTATGTGGCGACCTCAGGGCAGTTCAGTAGCATGTGAGCTGCCATTTCTTCCTTTGCCATGCATTCTGATTTATTCACTAATAAATCTATTTTTTAGGAAACTAGATTTGGAACTAGAATATACAGCCAAAAAGCGTCTCTCAGTTGAAGCAATAGCTAAACTTCGCCGTCCTCTTCACTTCAACATTACCTTATCAACCCACCAGCAGTTACTCGAATTGCCTCTACCCAACTATATGAAAAGCTATGGCTTGATAGGCCTCCATCCATGCGGAGACTTGGGGCCATTGCTATTGAAGCATTTTGTTGAATCTGATCACATAAAGTTTATATGTGTTGTCGGGTGCTGTTACATGAAATTGACATGTAATAAGAAAGATGGAGGGTACCCAATGAGTAGCTTTGTGAAGGGTTTGGCTAATGAACTGTCATACCCAAGTAGAGAGATCGCGTGTCATGCTATAGAAGTGTACCGCGAGAGACTTAGGAAAGGAAACTATGAAGATTTGAAGGTAAGTCATGAGCATATAAAGGTAAATGTAGTAAGGCAATTTTTAGCCTGTTCACAAACCGCAATATTCACATGCACAAACACCAAGACCTGAAACAACTATCTGTAGGTCATACAGACTTTAGTTCCGTGTGTGAATCGAATCTGCAACACGTAACGCAGCAGTCAATAGCTCATCCCCTACGTCAACCGTGCCTTCAAACTAACTTTTTACTACAATGATTATATATACAGTAACCCTGCGACGAGACAGTGTTTTAAAACATTGTTTTATTTTACAGATACATGCCTACAGAGCAGCTTTAGAAAGAATACTAGTGGAGCATGACCCTAAACTGAAACACGCACCAGTTAGGAGCATCAAACATTCTGATACCATGACATTTGAAAAGTAAGTTACTTACATTAATATTGTGAAGTGTTTCTAATTTTAAACTAGTTAACCAACCAGCTATATCTGTCTGGACCTTTCGTTATTAATTTATTCAGTCTGAAATGTGCTACGACAAAGAATTAACAATATTATAGCAATTTAATCTACTTATTGGAGTCCACTGCTGAACACAGGGCTCTCCCAAGTTGCAATGAATTCTGATTGTAGAACGGTGCCGCGGCGGCATAGTTGTTAAAATGTAACTTTTTATTATATTTTTGGGATGCAAAGAAAGAGCTTCCACTGATGATTCCTGAGACCGTCTGCCCGAGTAGACTGTTTCGATTTCACCAATGCTGACTGGCTAATATTTCCACTAGAGAAGATATATTTTTTTTCTGTTATTACTGATCATGTTTTTCCGTCCAGGTACTGCGCCTTAGCCCTGGAGCGCCTGCACCTCCCGGGCTCGCGCAGCGCGGCCACGTTGTCCCGCGGGCGCGCCGACCTCGCGCAGTGGCGCCGTGTGGTCGTCGTGTACACACTGCGGCTTGCGCTCGCGCCGCTCGTGGAGACTGTGGTGCTGCTCGACAGAATGCTGTATGTTATGGAGCGAGGTAAAGATATAAAAGATATTTATAGTCTAGGCTGGAGTTAGGCAGCATCGTCGCTAGTGTATGATTTGCTTTAGCTGGTTTCCGAGACTTAACAAAGTTTTGATGTCATTTTGGTGTTAAACCTTCCAATAGCCGGAATGTTGTGGAAAACAGAGCCAACGTAAGATATACGAGGTTCAATCAGTTTATAAGTATCACCATTATTTTTTAGACTGAACCAGATTGGAACAGACTGTAATAAAATGTAGAACCTTTAGTGTTTTTGCCTGATGATCTTTGACTCCGACGACACTCCAAGACCTACCCACACTTCTGTCTCTTTATACAATAGCAGTCTATCGAAATTAATCTCCAAGGCCCTGAATAATATAATACCTGTTTAAAAAAAACAGCTGTTTACCACACTATTGTTTAAAATAAACCATTGATTTGGTCTTTGTTAAATTGTTGGTTAATTTTGACTTCGTAGGTTATGAAGTAAAACAAACATTGTCATAATTACATTTAATGGTGGAGACAAAAATACACTTATTTGACATTTATTTTACACATACTGTATGTATGTACAGATATAGCCATAGAAATACATTATATTCGATAGAAACAAAGCGACACAGACTTACACTAGTTAGGACTAGATTTGATCTTTGGCACTTTATAACTACACCTATTTGTACAAAGGTGGGGTAGAAATACTAATTTATAAAGACTATATTGGACATTGGTGCTTTTTTAGGTTAAAAATGAAAACCTCGATAAAGTGTGACATTAGTATACATATCTATCTATCTATATAAATAAATATCAATTGCCAAAACGTATGTAAGCGCTATACACCTATTTGGCTAATTCTTTTTTGTTGTATTCGTAATTGTCAGTGCAAAGTTTGTATGAAAGAAAATTTTTGGATATTCCACCGCAAAAGTCGAAAATTTGGATGGATATTTTTGTATGAAAATCTCAGTAAAAAGTGAATTGCACCTGTGCGACGCTGGGACGGGTCGCTATAGGCCGACCGTTTAACTCGCGTATCGCCTGCGCGGTAAGAAGGGAGCGGGGGCGGGTAACGCTACACACGGAGTCAATAATCCAAAGATTTATCTCGAGATAGACATTGTTGGTAAAGAATAAAATAATAAGTATCTTTTTTTTATTAAGCGTTACCCGCCCCCGCTCCCTTCTTACCGCGCAGGCGATACGCGAGTTAAAAGGTCGGCCTATAGTAACAAATAAGTATTAATACGCAAGACAATTGCCTCATTGGTTGAGTTTTTAAATTTTTAGTGGGGCCTATAGATGCCAATAGGATCACTTCCTATTCCATAGGAATTAATAACAACTTTTTTTAAATGTGGGTATATATACATATAGTACAGTACTGCCTAACTCTTTGGGATATACAGGCGTGATGTTATGTGATTTTGTACCTAATAATGCTTGCTGCAGCATTACAATTAATTGCCAAGTATAACTACATCTGTACCACTATTACGTGTTTTTTTTACTATTTACTATCAAAATAAAGTTAATTTTCATGATAGCGATTTTAGTTCTTAACTTGATTACATTAGGGATTAGAGTCGCTTATGTGACATCTAGTCATAGTTAATAATATATCATAAAGTTTTGATTTACTATTTACTTTATTATAGAGATGTCATGTTAGCGACTCTAATCCCTAATGTACAATTGAAAATTAAAATTGAAAATTAAAAAGTAAATAGTAAAAAACTCATAATAGAGGTACTGCAGACAGTTCTCTTTTCAGAACAGGACTTATTCGTACCAATGAACTGCAATAGAATCATTCCAATGCTAGTCACATAATACTAGTATACACATAATTAATATTATATCTAGTGGGTCCAGTGAGACCGTAAAAGACCATATACCATAACGTTGGGAAAAGGATAGGATGTGCGTAGGAGTCAATAATCTTATGTGGATTCTCCAGGTGATCCTACTATAAAAATGATATATTACTTAACTATTTAAAAAAACAAGTATGGAAAGTTTGCTTCTTAAGTAACTTGAACCAAAGTTTTTCTAATAAAATCTATCCTCTATCATTCTTAAAAAGATAAACATACTACAAACCTGTATTAGTTAACATGTGTTTTGTTTTGTGATAATAATATGAGGGTTCTGGTGAGGCTGTGTAGTGCTGTGGTTACATTAGCTTGTGTTATTGTATATCTACCTAGACATATAAAAATAAATGTGTGTATGTATGTTCCCTGTGGACTCCAAAACGGCTGGAGCGATTTTTTAGGTATTCTTCAGATTAGCCCAGCGGGTGATCCTGTTAAGTTTGGTAGCGATCGGATAATCAAAAATTTTTTTGGCTATTTTGTGTCATATTTTTTCCTATAAATTATCTGGCTACCCGTGCGAAGCCGGAGTGCATCGCTAGTGTTTTATAATGATAAATAACATTTTATAACCTCAGTGTTAGCACTAATTTGCGCAATAGGGGTTTTAGGAACGTGTTTTATCTTTTTATGAATGGGAGAATAAGTTCATGTATTTAAAAATACTAGGTGTGTGTGTATGATCTCATCGTTTTGTTTCAGGTTTATCGTGTAAGATTCGACCTGTGTTCGACCCCAAGTTGTCCCCTAGAAATCATATTATTATAGCAAAGCGATAAAATTGTTACATAAACTTATATATAATCCTGTTTAAACAGTGCTTTGTTATTTATGAATAGCTTACATTTTATTAAACATGTTGTATTGATGAAATAAAAAATGTAGGCAATTAATTGGTATTAAATATGTGTTCTAAGGGAAAAATGTTTTCTACCACATCGATCATATAGACAAGTCCTTTTTTTTACTTCTACACACAGAAAGTGAGACAAAAATATTGAATGGATTTTTGAGTATCTCTTTCAATAGACCTGCGAGTTATTCTCAAAATTGTTGTTATTTTTACTTTTTAGGCCGATTCTGCAATAGCAGGCAGCCCAATAAAGTAAAAATACACCATGCCAAGTTGTATGAGATAGTCTTACTCCGGCTGAACAACGTCCGTTGTTGCTGTGACGGACGTTGGTTGTTGGGCCTGATTTAATCTTAAACCTGACCTAGCCATTACTGATTTCTTCATACGCAGCCTTTTCTACCAAATTAATTTACATTAAATACAATACCTACACTTAACAACGAGCAATATGCACACATACACAAAATATAATTTAAGTAAATATATATAAAAACAATCAATTTTTAACACTATACATTACCCAGACAATGCCAGTATTAACCAAAAATATTGATACCAGCTGTTCAAACGTCACATTACAAGGCGGACTAACAAAAACTTTATATTCTATATGATCAATTAGAGAATGGGATTATAAATAGCGGCTTTGCCTTTCGCTGGCGGACCATACGTGCAAGCGAGAACTAAATAACATGAGCAACAGATTTTTTTTAATCCTATTCTCATTTTGATCGTGTTATATGAATTAAATACACGTTTTTATTCACAAATATTCACTCAAAGCTCATTATTTTTTAACTAATATTAGTGATAAATTGTACAACTGCTTATATCCCAATTGCTCTAATTATGGATATTTATATAAGGTGGAATTTATAATTTATTTATAAAAGGAAATGTGCAGAGGAACTGGAAGTTAATTTTCTGAAGAAATAAATGTTTGTGCACGTCGAAAATAGTATTAAGGTAAATACTAGTTTTTCAATTATAGGCCTAATTCCCTATAAAGCTGTGATCAAACAATGCAGATATGGCAGCGTGGCGGCATGTAGGCGGGTCCCAGTCCGTTTGAACGCTAACTAAAAGTTTAGCGTAGGTTTAGTTATATATTTTACCTATTATAACCGACTATTACCTACGCAATCGGTGTCAGACTGTGGATAACAATTTCATTCATAAAGAAACTTCAAGATATTTGAATTTAGATATTTCAGACGTCCACAAACACTTGGTCAAAGTTTCTCAATCATATTCACATGTAGCATTCGTCGTGACACGCGCGTGGGCATCATGCGTTGGCTGGCGGCGCGTGCGGCAGCATGGGCGCGGGCTCCTCGTCGGAGTCGTCGGAGTGCACGCGCGTGAAGCGGCGCCGCTCCAGTAAGCGACGTAGCTTGAACTCGCCGTGCCCGTACTCCCAGCGGCGACGGGTCACACCCTTGCGACCTATACACGTGTTAGTCACTAACATACACTGTGTAGCTGTGAAGGTTAGCTCAAAATAGGTGCCAAATGTGATGATTTGTGATTAATTCATTGAACGAGTGAGTGAAAGAGTCTCCACGAGTGACGGTACCCGAGATAATCTCCCGCACCCTGGACAGTCAGACTCGCTAATCCCGTTGCTGACTAGTTAATTTTTCCACGTGATAGCTCGTGCCGACGCGACGGAACAATAAGCAATGTAAGGTTTCTTTTTGTGTCTATTTTCTGCTGCTTATTGGGTTAAGTAGTTATTTGCGCAGTCAGTGATATTCCGGTAGGTAAGTATATTTAGATCTACCTAAAATTGACATAAGGTTCATATAGGAACAGTATTTATGTTCCTCAAGATATTTAAAAAATACATTTTGCACATGCGTAGCAACCTCAAGAGCTGTTGAATGAATGAATTCCGCTAAAAACGGTTTCTCACCACTCATAATAATAAACTTATTCACATGAATAGATCCAACTAAATACAAAATTAGTTAGTGCACTTGAGAATCTACATTAAAAAATCGTAGAGAAATATTAGAATAAGCATTTTGTGCCTTATTTACCTACAAATAAAGGTGAGCGCTAAAATGTTAAGCCGAAATAATAGGTGTAGCATGCAGGTGCGTCAAATAAAAATACAAAGCTGCTTCAAATAAATATATTTTACAATTCAACATAATTATGTTCGCACATCACAACTTTAAACAATCACAATATTCGAAAGCGCAAAAAAATATTAAAAAAATGTTTGTGTACAAAGAAAAACGGAATGTAAAGAAATACTGATATAAATTGCCGTTTCGAATTAACATTATCACCGCCAACTATTTGCTTGTGTCGTTAATCTGCCATTTGTAATTACAAATCCTAGAATTTAATTTAAAAATGTGAATGTACACTTATACTACTGTATTTTAATAATTATTTGTATGAAATGTTGAAGGTGACGTATTATCACCCCTGTATTCCCCGAAGGGTTAGGCAGAGGTGTAATAATGTACATCCACATTTCGCCGATGCCTTAATTGAGTCCCATTTAATTTGCCTATTACAAGTTCAGACTCTGTGCCACTACTGAGAATTCCCATACAGAAAAACCCAATAACACTGCCCGAACCGGCAATCGAATCTAAGTTTATAAGGAACGATTTCGTTTTTTTTTTTTTTTGAATTCGTAATCTTGGTGTTTCTGCGGTCTGCCAGACTTGGAATCATAGCGTAAGGCGACGCTCTGGCGAGCGAAACCCACTCGCTTAACATGAATATATTTCTTATTAAATGGAGCTTTAATTTGTGGAATAGAAATTAAGATTACGAGTACCTAATTTTAACCTATTCTAGTAATTAAAAAAACAGAAAGTGCAAACTGGAAGTTAATAACAAAATGTTGGCGGTCATAAGGGATACTATTCGGATAATTGATACTTATTATGTATTTTGTTATACTTAGAATAATATGAATTATTTGTGAAGAGCAAGTGAAGCCAGGGAGCACGGCAGTGTCTCCGCTAAGTTTCTAAAAAATAGTTTAAGTAGATCAGATTTTAATCACATTGGCATTTGCAACTGAACAAAACTACCTACATCATAATCTCTTGAAGGTAGCGTAGTGTAAACTAAAACTAATACAGGACAAAATATACAAAAGATATCTATTGTATTTGAACTACGAAGCAAACAAATAACAGAAAAATAACAAATAAGATCATTCAAGAGATCAATTGTCAATGATTCAATGATTACCATTAAAACAATATTCATTAAGTTGCGAAAGGACGCCGGCGCGCATCGCTTACGATACAAAATATATTCTATACTTTGTGTCAATTACTGGGTAATTATATTTATAAACATTTGAACATCAGATCCTTTAGAAGTCTTCTAGACAAACCTATTTCCTAAATATTAGTTACTATACTTAGTAAACAAAACCTGTAAATATTTACAGAATCGCTATTTATAAAGCGATTCATAAGCCTTTCTTATTTCAGATTTTTTAATCACAGTTAACTTAATCATTAAAATATTATGATTTTATTATGTATTCAATTAATTACCATATACAAAAATGTAGGGATGAACTATATTTTTGTATATGGTAATATCTATAGAAACAACATTTAATTGGCAATAAGTGCTAATAGAATTAAATAAACGCCGCACATGTGAGCAAAATCAGTTTAGAAATAAAACGAATCTCTTGTGGTATCAGATTTGTACATAACCGGGGCCCAGCAACTCCAGCAAGTCTTCGCATAGAATGCTGGGTACTTGTAAATAAATAGTCTTCATCATCACACTTTTTGAACTATGAAAAATGATAGGTTCAACTACAAAAACTATCACTTATGTAGATATATAACAATAATATTGTTGAGACTACTGATTCTTCATCGGAGTGTATATTTTAAGGTATACAGAAGGAATTAATGGATACTATCAGTAGCATCTATTAGTTCCTCCTAGCGCTATCAGCAGCGCAGTCGTAACTAACTCGTGGGCTGGGCCTATATGATCGTAGATGGGTATGCGCTCGCTAAGTGGTGAAGCAGTGTGTTCAGTGAACGAGCGGCTCGGCCTCGTGTCCCTTACCGGTGTTGCGCGCGCGCAGCAGCGCCAGCGCGGCGAGCGCCAGCAGCGCGGCGGCCGCGGCGCCGCCCGCGCCGCCCAGCGCGCCGCTCCACCACTCCCACGCGCCGCCGCCCGCGCTGCCGCTGCCCACCATCTCTGCACCATATACGTGCTCTTAGTAAGCTGGCCAACATGTCACAACCAACATAAGCGCAACACTATACTTATTGTAATGTGGGAAATATACAGAGACAGGTAGTTGGATGACAGAAAATGTACAAATCTTTGTGAGTCTCACATACCTTCTATATGCCCAATATTCTCCTACAAAACATGCAATAATAAATTATACTTAGTAAATAGATGAATCTATTTTTTATTTTAACAACATACCTAGTAGCAAATTGTTATTCGAATATATTACATGTACACATACATCTCCAAAAAAATTAAAAATTCCGTCATATATCTACACAAATGATGAAGCACACAGATAAATCAACACACATGCGTTAACTACACATAGAAAAGCCTATCACGGGAACTTAATATATTATTTTGGATTATATTTTTACACAGAATAAACACTGACAAACACGGCAACACTGCAAAAGCACACGCAGAAAGCGGTTTAAATATTTTAATACTTATGAAGCTTGGTTTACCTACCTACCTGCCTACGAAAAATGTATATATTATATTATGTATATTTTAAACCGATAGCCTCTAAAGTCTACGAGATTCTTAAAGAATATTGTTAATATTCTTTCTTTTTTTATTTATATTTTGATAAAAAACATTACCCCACACTCATGCGCGGTCGCAGCCAAACACTTTGGGGGGTCATATAATATATCATATATGTAAGTACATTGACTTTGGACTTTCGGTACAAATACTTGTTCCGTGTGGGAATCGAATCCGCGACACATAGCGCAGCAGTCGATTTTTCAACCAATGCACCAACCGTGTCGTCCACATTGATGTCAGCTATGCAGGTATAGACAAGAACAAGCCGGGGACGCCATGTTGCAAAAAAAAAGAATGGCGGATTACCGAAATTCAAAACCAATTTGCAGGTAAAATAAATAAAAAAGCAAACAGGACATACCACAACAACAGACACAAACCTACTCACCGACTGTCGCAGTAGGTTTCACATGCAGCGTCGTATTTTTCTCCACTCGGCTCTCATTCCTCAGCACTTCATCCACAAACTTGTGCACCCTGAAGGGGCTGAGTTCTGCCACGTAGACCTTGGAGCCGTCGGGTGAGACTACCACGTCGTGTGGGTTGCGGAGACCCTCGTCGGGAGCGAAAGTCTGGATGAGCCGGCCTGACGCGAAATCGATGACGTAGCCACGCACGGGTACGGGATTCGGCAACGGACTGCTGGGACCGTTCACCAGGTAGAGCCGCCCGCCTGAGGAGTGTGGGTTAGTTGAGAACACATAGTATTTTAGTTAAGTGAAATGTGGAGGAGTCTCATTATAATCCTTTTGCATATAAGGATAATCCTACTGTCCTACTAATCCTGCTAATATTATAAATGTGAAAGTTTGTGAGGATGGATGGATGGATCTTTGTTACTCTTTCACGCAAAATCTACTGAACGGATCTTGATGGAATTTGGCACAGAGACAGATTATAGTTTGGAATAGCACATAGCTACTTTTTATCCCGGGAAAATGTACGGGTTCGCATACCACGCGGGCGAAGCCGCGGGCGGAAGCTAGTATAGTACAATTGTATGTAGCGTCTTTTTCCACATATAGCTTACAAATGACGCATCATTTATTATATTCCAAAATAAAAAATACTCCCTTTTTTATAATAAATTCTTGAAATAAGAGAGCTAAAATCTAGACTCTAGACCATTAGTTCCCAAAGTGCCCCCAGGGGTCCACGGGAGACTCGACGGTTCTACGTTGGCGTGATAAAAAAATGGGGGTTTACAATTCACTTTAGTAGCTGCATGGGGTCCACCGGAACCAGCTACATTTTGAAAGTCTATGTAAAAAAAAGTCTGGGAACCTCTGCTCTAGACGTACAGATGTAAGTTAATGTGTAATGTGTGGGCTCGTGGTCACGTCTTGAAATCGACTAAGGGATTCCAAGAAGAACATCATCTGAGTCACCTGGGTTGTGCAGAACCATTTTTAGTCTTAGTAGTTAGTCTTCTTCTTTAGATTTCTATAACATCCTACATCGATCTACTTGACTTATTTTATTTAGGACAACAGTAATTCTTCTTTACTGTTCCCATGTGTATCTTTTCGTAGTCAATTGGTCATAGAACCTAAATTGTGTTGATCTTCGACATACCGTGTACAGGCGCATACGCAACGCTGAATATCCGGCCGCCCACTAGCCAGCTGCTGTAGCTGCCCTCAAAGGTGCCGTTGTCGTGTCGGAAGCAGGCCACTCGGCCGCGCTCCCGGTCGGCCACGCACACCAGGCCGCGGTCCTCCGCTAGTGTGAGCGCGTGCGGCACGTTGAAGGCGAACGGGGAGTTGCCGTGACCTGACAATTGTGATTATTATATAGTATCGCTTATTTTTCATCGAGCATTGTAACTGAACACTTAACACTGAAATGAATATCTTTATATATAATTTTCCGGTGTGCGTGTGTTTGTTCTTCTCCTAAACAGCTTGATCGATTTTGATGATTTTTTTGTACTTATGAGGTCACCTAAATGGATCTTAGCTAGCTAACTAACTTAGCTATAGCTGGACCCGGTAGGTGGCGCTGTTGTCGTGATCCAGAAAACAAAATACAAATACTAAACTTAGCCTGCGAACTGTCACTTCACCACACACATTTATTTGACAAAATTCATCATACATATATCATACAATGTGTGTGTAATAAAGATTGTAAGTAATAAAAATAATTATATTTTTAACACATAAATTAAATTGGTTAATGTTTAATAGGTATTGAACAAAGAACATGGTTATCTATAATTAAATAATGAAAAAAGTTAATAGCATAACATATAGGCTATCATAACACAAGATCTACTCATCTACAAGACTAGTGTTACTCACTGGTTCCCCACTGCAGTATGATGGTGCCATCTGGAGCAAACTTGAGGATCCTGTGGTTACAGTAACCATCTGCCACAAAGAAGTCGCCGTTGGATAACACAGCCACTGCGCTCGGTTTGCAAAAGTGTCTGTCGTCATTGCGGGGAACGAACCTGCACAGATAGATGAACATTTAAGTTAGGCCACTGTGAATTCTGCAGAAGGGTTCATTGAAGAAGGTTTTATGTCAAGGTTGCTGCACCATTCATCACCATTACATAAGAGTAGGTATAGAGTAAGATTAAAATTATCCAAAATTTCTCCTTAAATAGACTCAATTGCGCTAAAAAACAAGCCCATCCATCACATTAATAACTTTTTATTTTTAACACTTGCCTTTTACTTCATACTTACTATTTTCATTTTTAGTAACTAATTTAGTTATTTTCTAAACAGCTGGTTGTTTTTATTTTTATTAGGGCGCCAGTGGTTCGCAGTACTTTAGTAACTTTAACAGGGGTACGTGGTGCCATAAGTTTGAGAAACCCTGGTCTAGATCATTACTTCCCAAAGTGGTCCAGGTGGACCCCCAGGGGTCCACGGGAGACTCTACGGGGTCTACGTTGGCGTGACAAAAAAATGGGGGTTTACAATTCAATTTACAATATGGTAGAAATAGGAGGGAGTCCACAGGAACCAGCTAAATTTTGAAAGTGGCCTATGAGAAAAAAGTCTGGAAAGCTTTGGTCTAGATAAACTATATTGTATATGTGAAAACTTGTAATTGGCCATCTGCTACTATATTAATTTGCATACTAAGCTGTATTAGCTGTAAGCAGTCGCGTAGCGTGGGTTTCAACTGCTCGGGGCGCAGATTTGCCCCCCCTGGTTTCCCTAGTTCAGAATAAGGAATAGAAAGTTCCAAGCTCATTTTAATCGGTACGAATTGTAGATGCGACAGATATATTATTATTATTATATATTGTGAAAATTTGCCCCCCAGGGCACGCCGCCCCTGCCGCCCCCGCTACGTTAAGCCACTGGCTGTAAGATTTCTTAAAATAAAGTAAAATAGATTACAGACGTTATTATGTAATTAATGAGTCAGAGAATAAAGAGTATTTTCATTTTATTTTACTTATATGTATGTTGTTCTGTTTGTTTATTTATTTAGTTACATATGTATACACAATGAAATTTGCAGTACAATCACCTAGTCTCATTGTTTCTTGTGTTTATGATTTAAAGGTAAACATGGTATAATGGCATGCAAAAACAAATTAGTTATTTATAGAAACAATGACAGCCTCATTGTTCTAGTGATCGCAAGCGTGACTGCTGAGCGTAAGGTCCTGGGTTCGATTCCCGGGTCGGGCAAGGTGTTTTTGGGTTTCTCTATATGGAAATTCTCAGTAGCAGCACGGAGTCTGGAACTGTGCCTGGTAGATGACAATAGGCTCGCCCCCTATTACATGGGACTTAATAACGGCATCGGTGAAATGTGGGTGTACAATAGTACACCTCTGCCTAACCCTTCGGGGAATACAGGCGTGATGCTATGTTATGTTATTTTTAATTTAAAAGGTTGTGATCCAAGATACTTACTGTTCTCCCAAGACCAAGGCAGGCTTCTCTCTATTGTCAGGAGTGAACTTGAAGACTTGATGCATAGCCACATCTGTCAGCCACACATTGCCTTCAAAGTCCACTGTTATGCCATGTGGAATGTAGAACCTGGGGAATACATTTTTTATACATTAATCTAATTTTACGACTAGTTCTACTTGGTACATGGTACAGTTAGTGTTGCCAGTAGATGAATATATTTTTTGAGGATAGATGACATAAACAAATGATAATTTTTTATACATACAGATAATAATTAAATCTTCAACTAATGATTCTACTCCAAGTTTTGCAGACTACTGGGAATGATTGAAGACCTATTCTTGTTATTAGTTTGAATCATAATAGATATGATAACCACTCAACCGTCTGGCCTGCGCGACTGTTTAGCTCTCCACCGTCCATCCGTGCGCGAATCCCGATCCGCAGGCGATCTTGCCCGCTCTGTCTTAACTAAAACCTACCAGTATCCATGGATGTATGACCCAGTTTTTTTTTTGGATACTGGGATATCCTTGGATGGTTGAGTGGATAAGTGTTTAGATGAGTATATTAGAATTTTTTGTAATTATTAAGTTTCATAGTTCAAATGACTGTATGGTTCTACAATGGAACTATCGCATAAACACATACATATTAATACTTACATGTTCTGTCCCCACGTGTCAACCAGTTCCCCTGTCTCATTCAGAACAAGTATTGTAGGATCTGGTATGGCCTTTTCTCCAACACGAGTAAACACATCTCTGTCATTAAATGTGGTGGCATCCCAAACATTGTGGGCTCGGTGGAACACAAGCACTCTTCCAGCATTGTCAATAGCTACACCTGAGACTTGACCCATTCTAATGGCAGGGTCTGGCCAGTCGCTGACCCATTGTGGTGCTACAATAAATAATAATAAAACAAAGGATAATAAAATCATGTTTATATTCCTCATAATAGTGGTATCATAAAATATGATTATATCAGTGTACTAGCAGGTGGGGAATTACCCAAAAAAAATTTACTAACGCAGTAATTATTGTACCACTACAATTTCTACTAAGGTGACCCTTAGAATGTTCAATATCTATTACTTATTTGGTAAACTACAAACTAATTTATTTGAAATCTTATGTAATATTAAAAATTAATTAATATATGTAAATTGCATTACGATAATACTCACCGTGTACCAATTTCGTGAGTGCAGTTTTAATTTTGTCGTATTGAGCTTGCTGGTTGTCGTAGTAGCCGGTAGGATAATATCCTTCTTCACCAAACTACATACGATATAAAATCTTATTATCATATATGTACAAAAATTATTTAAATAATATAATATTGCCGATGTCTTACCATTCTTCCGTTAATCGAATTTATGACGCATAATATTACAAATAACTCAAAATTTGGTAAAGTGCTAAACTTAAACAACTTCATTTTTAATTTTGTAATTACTCTCATAAAGTTTTGTTGTGCTATTGATCAAAATGATTTTTATCAAATCAACAAGTACAAGCTTATCAATTATCACGAATGACGTACGGTGTTTGATGACGTATACCGCTCTAGTGATGTGTCATATCCTTGTATCGAGGAAGTTACTAAAATTCCAATATCGAATAGTTTAGTCGATTCGAGTAAATTTTTCATAATAAAGCCTCCATTACAGCTATACTATCCGAAGGGTTATTTACATTCTTTTGTTATTAGAAAGAGGCGTTCTGTACACCCACATTTCGCTGATATTCTCATTGAATTGAAAATTTCATTCAGAAATACCCTATATCATATTTTGTCCAACCTGGGGATTGATAGCCAGGACCGCACGATCAGCTGCACTACTATAGCGCATAATAAAAAAAGTCAAGACAAATCGATTGTCAGGAAATCAAATTGAGGGTCATAGTCAAAAGTAAACAAATGAATGCTTTACACTAAGAAGTTTAATAATTCACACGCACGATAAAGTGCCATTACACCAAACCGGCAAGTAAAGACGAACATAAAATGATCCCGTACGAGGACCAGACGTACATGCCGGCTCGCCTCAAGCCGCACGCGCCTCTGATTGGCGCCAACATAAAATATTTATCTCCTAATTATATTTTATACATTTGCCAAGAACAACTGCGCTTGCTTTTGGGCTTTCCTCATCTTCTTCAAAGACTTTGAAGACAAGTTTTCTTTCGTAAACATTGACGCGATGAAACGATGTAGTCTCCTGACAAGTTCGACTCGTGTCTTCTTGAGCTCGGTGCCGGCGGGGCGCGCGCTCAGCAGTCGCTTGTGGTAGAACGCTAGCTTCTGCATCATGTTAGGGTTGCTGCACTTACCAACCTTCTCTTCTCCCTTCTGAAGTATCTCCTTATTACCGTTCTGTATAGGTTGTGTTGGAATGCTGTTTACTTTCATCTTCAATCTGTTCAATTTAGGATTGAGTTTTAAAGCCTTTTTCTTCTTCTTTTTCGTCAACATAGTCTGTTTCGACATGTGATACATTTTGAGTAAATCTGAATAGTCTGTTCTGGGTAACGCGGTGAATATAGTCGCGTAGTGTTGTCCGATCTCTTTTCGTAGTTCGGTCGATATAGTTTTCTGTCTTAAATTCATGAGTTTGTCTTGGAAAGAATATAGTTCATTTAAATGTGCGGAACCATCGGCAAGGCCAGCCTGTCCGATCAGTACCATATTTAGCTTTTTGAGCATTTGATTTATATGTCCTTTGTTGTTGATCAACTGTTTAGGGTTTACCACTTTCTGTTTGAGAAGTTGTTGGTGACGATTCTGGAGGAACACCAATTCCTTGTAGAGAGCACTGGGGTCTCCTATATCCTCTTTCAAAGAATTTAACGCCTTGTTGAGTTGACGCAGCAGATTGTTTCTATTCTTGGGTATGACACTCCAGTCCTGTTGCTCGGTTTTACTTTCCGGTTGTGTGTCGCCCTCATTGCTTGGTTTGACATTTTCCGCGGTCGCTGGAGGCTTGACCCAGTCCCTAAGCTCTGCCTGGAAAGACTCTTGATCCACGAGGGTGCCTTTAATACTCAAAAATGATTTTATTTCCTCAGTTTCTACTTCAACAGTGTGTTTTTCTGTGGTCTCTTTCAACCACGCCTTGCCTTCTTCAGTTTTGAGTTTGTCAATAATGTCATTGGTGATGTAAATTCTGGCTGAAGTGACGATGTCACTGGTGTCAGAGACTTCATTGTCTTGAATGATGTTTCCTTTCTTATCATGGTTGGCTGAGCAGATTGGTATGAAGTTGGGTGCTTTTTCTGCGCCTCCTTGACTTTTATTGTTGTCGTTTTGAGCATTTTTGTTTGCTTCCTTCTTGTTATTTTCATCTGTATCTTTGCTGATGGAAGGCTTCCTTTGTGGTGCGACAGGACTTTTTGTGTTACGCCGTTCGGTGTCCTCACAAACCGACAAATTCCTCTTCTTGTTGACGTGCGTTTCGTGGGTGGTGGGTGATTTAGATTGTCGTTTGTTGCGTTCATTTCTGAGCGTTGTATTAGGCGTGGGGATGACGTCTTGTGGTTTGGTTTGTTTCTTGTTGGGCGCGGGGTCGGCTGTGGGGGTGTGTGCGGGGTACGTGGGGTGTGTGGGGGGGTACAGGGGGCGGTAGAGGCACACGTAGGGCGTGTTGATGGGGAGGCCCGAGAAGGGGAGCGTGACGCGGCACGAGTGCACCAGGTGGCCGCGCCGGGTGCAGCCGCTGCAGTACAGCTGGTAATGCTTCTTGCTTGGGCCGCAGCGCTCCAGAGCGGAGTTGTTATCAATCTGGATAGATACAGAGTATTCATTATGGACAGTTTTTTAGAATTTTCCAATGTAGCAGTAAAACAGTGCAGTATTTAACATACCAGAATATCTATATTTACTAAAATATAGTAAATAACAAGGTTAATTAATTTACATATAAGTGCAGTATAATAATCTGCCAATAATTGTGTATAAAAATAGCATTGAATGGGAGGTTTTTCGGTTCAACAGTTTGCTGACACTTACAGTATTATGGTATCGCCGCCAGAGGTCGGGGCAGTGGCTAGCAGGATGTCCGTTCTGTCCGCACTCGGAGCAGGTGATGGCGCCCCAGTTGCAGCAGTTGCGACACATCGAAGAGTACATCTGGTTTGGTGAACCACACTGAAAAGTGGAGATATAGGGATTATTTAATGCAGGCATACAAAGGCTGAGATGATTTCAACACTACATCACATCACACCAGGCCAATATTGCCCGAAGAGTTGAAGAGAGAGGTCTTGAGTTGTTTATTTAAAAAAAAAAAACGTTACCACCAAAGCTTGTAAACAAGAAATTATTTCTTATTTACAAACACATATTCACATACCCAGACACGGAACAGCTATCTGTAGGTCATACAAATATTTGTTCAGAGTGAGACCCACGACGCCCACATATCTCCGATGTCATTACTGAGTCCCATGTAATAGGGTCTGAGTGTATCTGAGGCAGAGTTATCTATATATTTATTGATAATGGCTATTTATATCTGTAAAAGCTTGCCCAACTGTTCGTGTTCTGATGGTGATGGTATTGACCAAAACGCAAACTGTTGTATAATAATAACAATTTCATTGTTTAGCTAAGAGATAAAAATTACAAAATTTTGCAGCCAGCAACGAGTTTTGAAAATTCACAGTAGGTTGAACACCATCTTCAAAAAATCAAGAATCTTATTTATTAAATAATAATAAAATAAAAATGATTTCTTTTCTGTAAATAAATTCTTACAGGAAGCTTTCAAAAGTCTTTTAGATCTCGATGGCGTCGGCGTTTCCTACTGACTGCCTCTGAGAAGAAACGCCGAATCAAACTCAAAGGTTTCTTTTTTAAAGTCCAGACATGTATGTATTTTAGATTATGTGAAAACATGTAGGTGTCTGGAATAGCCTTTTGAGGAGAATGCCATACAGTATTGTGTTGACCTGACAACTGACGGCACACATGCGTCAGTCATCGTGGAGCTCAACCCTATTATAGAGGTTGGTTTTACAATTGTTTTATCCATGATTTCATTGTTGATCCCAACAGGAATAGCATTGCCTATCCTATACCTGAAGGTGTACTGGTTAAACCGACCTCAAATTCGGATTCAGCGCATCGAAATACATAAACCCAGATGCGTCTGGTCAAAAGTATTGACCACTTTTTTTTTGTGTGCCGGTGTAATTTGTTATCGTCGTCAATACAAGAGCCTAAATAAAAGTTACAAAATTACTCACGTTAACACAGATCTTTCTAGGACATCTCGGTTCGTAGTGTCCCGTGGAGCCGCACATGTAGCAGACGGGCGGCTTCAGACGGCACGTGTCGTCTCGGTGACCCGCACGGTTGCAGTAGTTGCACCTGGAACAGTTAGAAATCTATATGATAACGTAACATAGCATCACACCTGTTTTCCCCGGAGGGTTAGGCAGAGGTTTACTATTGTCCACCCACATTTCGCCGATGCCTTTATTGAGTCCCACATGATAGGGGGCGAGCCTATTGCCATCTACCGGACACAGTTTCAGACTCAATGGTGCTACTACGGCTCTTCATACAGAAAAATCGAACCTAGGACCTCACGCTCAGTAGTTGTGCTTGGGACCACTAGACTAATGACGCAGTCTTATAATAGAAACGATATTGCGCTTAGGCATTGGCTAAGGGGTGAAAGGGTGTTCAAAATTTGTATGAAACATATTTCTATGTAGATAAAGAGTCGTAGTAACTGCTAATATAGTAACTTTACTGCGTACTTGGCCGTTCTGAAGTTAGCCAGTTGGCTGCGCAATGAATTTTAAAACAAAAAAATTGCTTACGCGCTTCTAATCGGCTATCAGAGCGGCCAAGTAAATTCGCAACCTGTCCCTAAGGTATTTATTACACGTGTAGTTTTGGAGGAATTGATGGACTTCATCATAGCAGGTCGTAATACAAATATTAAGCTCAGATATTGTTCTTATTGTAATATTTTAATTCTGTAACAATCTATGTTGCCTTTGGAAACTCGTCAGTAGTTTTCATAGTATGTTAATAAATTATGTCATGTCATTTTATTTATGTATAATTTATTCGTATTTTAACGTATTATTTCTAGTTTCTTTTTTTTTTTTTTTTGTACAGATCTTTGTCTATAATAAGACTACATGATAAAATATTGTTGTGCAATTGTAACATAATTAGTTGTTAATTTTTTTTTATAGTTTTGAGACTGCTGTGCTACATGTCGCGGGTTCGATTCCCGCACGAAACAAATGTTTGTATGATCTACAGGTACTTGTTTCGGGTCTGGGTGTATGTCCATGTGAATATTTGTATTTGTAAACGCACCCACGATACAGGAATAATTCCTAGTAAGAGGCAAAGTTTCTTTTATAAAAAAAAAAATGTCAAGAAGATAATTTATGAATAGACATAGCATGTTAGATAGATGGATAGAATTGTTTTTATTTCACATAAACCTAATAAGGGCACTTATAACGTTATACGAAACGTTATAGGACTAGTTGCACGGTTCCAAAAAGTTGGTCCTATGCAGAAGAACCGGCAAGAAACTCCATGGATACTCTTAGGGTTAATTAGTGTAAGTTAATGAGTTACTTACGTCACTTTTCTTTTGGCCAGCGATGGCATCCGATCCTTAGGATCAATCACCCACAAGCTCTTATCACCTAAAAACAAACCATTCATTATAATAATTAATTATATCTCATTAAATAACAGCACTTAACAATGTATTAAGTGAGCTGATTAACCCTTATCTTAAATGTTTTTTAACTTGTAATTCTTTTCTCGTTAAAATAAGTTAATCAACAAAGCTACTAACAAATTAAGGTTACTAATGAACTTGAAATTTAGTATGTAGTAAGGCTCATAACAATTATTAATTACACAATTGAAAAGTCGCCAACATATCGCTCAATCATATTAAGTTCTATCAGAAAGCTTTGGAGGTTGCAATTGATTATGTATAGTACAAAAGTGGCCAATAAAGGGACAAATATCTTTTGAACCACTTCTTCAAGTAGAGTTTCAGCTGAATCTGCTGCTGAAAGTTCACCAATACACACAAAACTCTTGCTATAATTAGCCTTATTTATTTATTATCTAAAGTATCAGTAGCTAACATATAATAACTATGCTGCAAACAAAAGTACTTACGTGACATGCTTTTCTGTATCTCTCTGTGATTGAAATTCTCTCCGCCCCAGCTCTCATTATAAAATTTCTCCATTTCAGCACGAAGAGTTGTCAGAGAGTATCTCCGTCTTTTGCAAACCTTGTCTTTGCCTTTTAAATTGTCAAAATCAAGGTCCTCGTTCAATATCGCAGGTATTTTTGTCGAGCCGAATTTGGAAACATTTCCAGACATATCTCCTTCTCCATAATCTTCTGATTCCGTAAATCCTGATACATTACCCATGATAATGCTTTCTTGAATGTCCGAGTTGTCAACAGTCAAGAAACTGTCATTCTCGGTTAGGTCTACAATGGAAATTGTGTTGAGTGTATCATGAACTTGACTGGATTCATTCTTTTTAGATGATTTTGAAGGTGGCTCTTCAGTTTTGTCCAGGGAAATGCTGCTGTCTGAACTCTCAATGTCATTATTCTGGTTCTGTTTAGGGTTTTCTTTTGCACATTCAGACAGGTTAGAATCAGATTCATAGACATCAGTGCTTGGTAGACTTTTGTCTGTAACTATGTAAGAGTTTCTATTTTTATTTGTGTCCATTGACTGGTTGCTATCAGAGTCATACACATCGGCATTTGGAATACTTTTTTCTGTCACAGCGTACAATTTGCTTTTTTGCCTTTTATTCTTGGCTTTACTTTTTGGTGTAGCAAAACATTCATCATTAGATGTAACCCTTTCTGTTGTAGCTGCAACAACTGGAGTAGATGTCACAGCTTCTTTTGTTTTTTTCTTTTTCTTTTTTTTGGATGGAGTACTTTGAACAAGTAGATCAGATCCATGGAGACTAAAATCAAAGCTGGGGTTGTCCTGATTTCGGGAAGATATGTTCAATGCTATACAATCACCACGGATGAATTCATCAGAAACCGAAGAGACAGCCGAAGGTGCAGGACTTGCTGAAATATCTCTATCTCTGCTAATTGTTTTCTTGTCCACATTAACTTGATTTTTGACCGGAGCAATTGGGTTGATAATCGTGAGTTCATCTTCATCAGAGCTTTCAATGGTTATGGTAGGTTTGGGAGGTAGTGCCACTTCAATGACCTCATCTTCATCACTAGATTCAAGCTCTACTGGTTGGTCATCATCTTGTTCAATAATTTCAATGGTTTTCTTAAAGTTTGCCGGTACAGGTGACTGGAATATAGACAGATCGACAGGGGATTTCTCGGGCGAGTTTTGTTTTTCTTCCTTTGGCTTTGGTGTTTGGTTTGTTAGATTCACATCAGTTTGTTTGTTGTTGTTGGATGGTGTAGTAGGATCTTTCGGTACGTTCACCTTCTGGAACGGAGTAGTGGGCTCGCTGGTGCGCCAGTATCGACGCACCGTGCTCCGCGGCGCGCTCGCTTCTATATTCAACCCATCGCTACGGATAGATGTTACGTTACCCTCCGTCTCATCCACATGATGTAGCATAGCATACAGTCTTTCCTCCAAATCATGCTCGTTAAGTTCCTAAAACACAAAAATATTACAAAATAACCACACATTATCATCGTTGTATTGTGACACAACAAAAATATGGTAACATTGGTAACCTAACAACTTACCTCTTCCATATTTTAACAGTGAATTTGAACTAAACAAAACTCCACACGAACTTAACATAATCGTAAATGGTATTTGGAATAACTGTTAAAGTGGTGACAGCATTACAAGTAAATAAAAAGGATTTTTTGTTGTTACGGACACGTCCAACACTCCATTGCGAAAGGTGACAGAATCATTCAGGGTTGCCGCAGTTCAAAAATCTCATACATTAAATTAAGTGTTACAAATGTAAATAAAAAATAAAGCAAACCATTCACGGTCAATCATGTCATTTTCGTATGGATTTGGATGAATAATATTCCACTGAACAGGACAACTTACTACATATTTCTACAGTTCGATTAGGCGAATTGGCGCGTGCAGCGAATCTTTACAATGATTATTTTCTACTATCGCTGCAATCTGCTGCGTTGCATAACAGTCATTTTCAATATAACGTATAAAGAGATTGGTCTTTCTTCATTTGATAAGCGTGATTATAATAGTCCTTTAAATTATGGCCTGTATGTCAGCAGTAGGGCTTACAGGCCAATTTTTTCTTGTTTAATTTAACATTCATTCATGACACGCACGTGAGGCGCCCGGCGGTGAGGAATAATAGATTTTTTATTATATCTATTTTATATTAGTCGAGTATTAAACGTTAATTAGTTTCCAAATAAGAGTTTAATTGAGCCAAATTTTAGAAATTTTCGTAGTTTGGGTCATACCTAACCCTCTTTGCACAAATATGATGGGTGTTTATGGAGCTTAATGTATTACGTTGTGGGATTTACATTATTTGGGACTTTCAGTATCAAATCAGGATTGTCCCGCACAATATGGGATGATTCGGCCCCGTAGTCGTGGAATAGGTATCTATAAAAAGTACCACGTCGGTACAGTTTACCACAGTGCGCTATAACATAAATAATAAAACAAGGTAATTAAATATCATAATATTTATTTATTTTACAAAATACATTATCATTTTAAACATCGTCCTTACAATAAAGATTTACAAACAGTTAATTACGTTGTACAAGGCAAAGAGGTAGAGGTATCACGTTACTATTTTCAGCCATCTGCACAGGCATTCTCCCACTCGGTGAGCGGCGTTTCTGTGAAATACAAATAATACTGTACAAGAATGCATAGAAATAGACTCCCCGAGTGACAATATTTTATTAAATATCCCACTTCTTAGTGTGCAGCGGACCAGTCGGCGTCATAACGAACCTTCTGACTTGCTTATTTTTTTCCTAGCCCGACAAGAGCTGTCACAACAGCACATGCAGTGCCGGCTTTACATTAGGTGCAGGGTGCCGAGCGCTGCTCGCGGGACTTAGATACAAACAACGCTGTGTTCTAATTTAGAAAATAAACGGTAACCGTAATTCACAGGGGTGAAGCCGCGGGCGGGAACTAGTTATTTTTAATTGCACCATTTGCACCCGAATTTTGATGACATTTTGATCGCGCGTCTGCTAGAAGGCGCCAGGGTATTTTTTGCACCCGGGCGCTACGTGGGCTAGACCTGCTCCTGAACACATGCGGTAGGTAGTGGATGGATAATAGAATATCGAGTGGCCTCGCTAGCTCAGGACTTACATCATAACGGCTGAACGAATTTGGATGAAACTTGGGTAGAACATGATCTGGGTGAGGACACACCCGACATAGGATTTTTATTCTAGTAGTACGTTCACGTGAGATAATTATGTCGTTTTCCGACCTTCACGCGATCAAAAGTTAAGTTCAAATTTCAACGACTGAATTACGTTTCTCATAAGTCGATGTCTAGGGTTACCTATGTAGTATGTCGTACGCCATCAAGAGTGACATACTGGGTGACAATAATAAGTATAGTCACCTGACAGAGAACCTCGAGGCGTGTTGCGTCGCGTCACTGGTGAGGAGAGCGGCGACCACGCGCTCCGCCGCTAGCTCCGCTCCGTCACACCGACCTACCCAGATAGGCTCACAGTGACAACTGAAACAAAGGAGAACACCTAAACTACACACAGAACATCGGCTGTTCTGCGGTTTTGCTTGACTATTGTGAACTTGGTTGAGTCGAATAAGAAGAAGAAATCGTCGCCTTAGTAGTGAAGGGAGCTATTCCACACTAAACTGGTTCCAAAATAAAGACAATTGATATAAAATAAGTGCCAACAAAAGAAAAAAAAAAATGTATCTCCTCTATTTGTATCCCGATTACCACATTTTTTTGTGAGAAGGTAATAATTAATATGTTGAAACTAAGGTAGTTCGATTTAAGTGCGGTTTTGTATTATTTTTGAAGTTATTGAGAATATTTCGGTTAGCTCTTTTCACCACATCATAAAAAAACAAAAACAATGTACAATTCAGAAAAGTGACCGTGACAGAAAAGTCTCCGTTTAACGTTGAGTATGGTGGTGTTCATAACTCAATTCGGTCAAAAGTGTGGTTTAGCGCTCTTCACGACTAAGGCGACGATATACCCTTTATGGTACCTACACCAGTTTTAAACACAGATATAAGGTGAGTGAACAATGAGTGGTCATACTGCAATCTATCTTAAATTTTATATGTATTGCCTTTTATGAAAGGTAGTTCAGAAATATTTTTTATGAAAGGTCCTTTGATTCTGATACACAAGTGAGAACATATCCTCCTTTTTGGGAGACGTATACAGGGTGAATTTTTCAAGTGGGTGTGAAAGGCCAAATCCGAAACTATAAGGAATAGCGAAAAATACTCACAGGATACTTTAGTTTGCCATATGTCATTACTTTCCCAGAATTTGATTCTTATTAGAGACAGTTTTTTTTTTTCTCCAAAATCAACTGGTTCGATTCCGGACTACGAAAGTAGTTTAAAAAAAAATCGAATGATGCAGTTTTAGTTTTCATCAAAATCAGGCTTGAGACTCCTTTGAATATTTTTCGCTATTCCTTAGAGAATCGGATGTGGCTATCCACGCCCAAATGAAAAATTCACCCTGTATATGATTACCACATTGGGAGTGACACGCATCAGACATAATAGAAAATACACTGTTTGTCTTCACGAGTGACTGACATGGCGCTTAAAGGCTACGATCAGCATTGACCACTGCCATAGGCTATGTAGATAACATTTGGTTTATTCATGGTCAGGGCTATAGTTACAGTGTAGCGACGTGCTGCAGACTGGCCCGCAGCACGGTGTCGAAGGCTGCGCCGGCGTGGCTGAAGGCGCCGGGCGCGTCTCCCGCGCACGCCCACGCTATGCAGCCGCCGTCACGGACAACACGCGATAGCGACTCTAGCAGCTGAAACGATTGTATTGTTGATGTTATTAACACGCCACATGAAAACACTGAGGTACTCGTAGATACAGCTCAATTCCTAAATCCTTCAGTTGCAATTTGCCTATAGTAAAATTATTTTCTGGATTTCGTGTTAATTTTGCCATATATAAAAATTCGCCATAAAAAAATTACATTAGCTTCGAACTTATTTTTTTTCTAAAATTATATTTTAATTTAATTTAATAAAGATATATTTTTTATTGAGGATATACACATATAACTCTATTGGTTTACGCGGCGCACGCTAGTAAAACTCTGAGTCGGCATGATTTTTCCGACATCTTCAACAATCATCGTCATATTTCAAGCTAATATACAAAAAACCTCCTCAACCTTCCTCATGAATCACTCCGTCCATTTGGTGAAAACCGTATGAAAATCCGTTCAGTAGTTTTTGACGTTCAGACAGACAGACGCGGCGGTTTTAAAATATGTAAGGACTAAGATGTTGGCTATATATTATTTGCAAATTGGCCGTATTGACAGAAAAGATGCTTCCATACTCATACAGGCAGTTCATATTCAATAAATTGAATTGGAAATTTTTGTTTAATTTCATATTTCAACCTTCATTCAAAGTTCAAAGTAGTTTGTTTACCTACATAGTTAAAACAAATCGTATAAATTATGAGACTTAAGTTACTTGACCTAGTTAGCCCTATAACAAACCAACAAAAAAATTACCTTGATATTCTATCATTCTACCAACACAGTAACTTAAGAATTTAATGTTAATTATCATAATAAATCACACATAGCCGCAATTAAAACCATTTACTTTAATAATTTAAGTAAGTTTAAACTGGTTATAATAGTCATGTGTTGCCTTTCAACTTTTTTAGGGTTTCGTACCCAAAGGGTAAAAACGGGACCCTATTACTAAGACTTCGCTATCTGTCCGTCCCGTCTGTCTGTCACCAGGTTGTATCTCAAGAACCGCGATAGCTAGACAATTGAAATTTTCACAAATTATGTATTTCTGTTGCCGCTATAACAACAAATACTAAAAACAAAATAAAATAAATATTTAAATATTTATTTTATTTTGTTTTTAGTATTTGTTGTTATGCCACCCTTAAGGAGGGCTCCCATACAACAAACGCGATTTTTTTTGCCCTTTTTTGCTCAATATCAATAATGGCAACAGGTAGGCACTTGAAATATTCACAAAATACTAAGTTGTATTTTTACTCTAATAATAAATACCTACTGTTGTTTACCTAGTCAATGGTTTTTTAAACCATTGTAACTTCAAGTATTTCTACAAGTTAATAAAATACCTTTAAGTTATCGTAAACGTCTTCAGTGACCAGGCTGGCCATGCCGTCCAGGCCATCGGCCTTAGGCTCTGCGCCTACGACGACTATCGCGTCGACTTTAGCTTCGCTCCCGCCGCTCGTCGCTCCGCTCGTGCTACGCTCCACCGAGTCCACCACACAGCCGTTCTCCTCCAGTCGTTTTTTCAGTTCTCTTCCTAATAAGTTAGTCGTGTTTGTTACCTGGAATGATCTTTGCTAATAATAAACTGCCTACCGGACGTGACTGTGTGATGATGATAAAGTAGGTTCATGTTGAGGAATGCAGACAGACCCTATAAAGTCCAAAAAGTAATTTTTTTAGAACCTACCTACGTACCAAACAAGACATTGAACATGACTGCAGTATTTGAATTTGGCATCTGTAAGATCGAGTAAGTTAGTAGTTACGCGAAAACGGGAGGCGGAAGTTCGGAATATGGCGGAAAGGACATTACGAGATAATAGGTAATATTGCTACGCTACCTTACGTAATATTTTTAACTGATAGTTACGATAATCACGGTCCAAGAATCAGGCAACAACGGTATCGTGGCAATGATGGTACATCATTATCACATGACGATTCACGAGATAATAGTATACGAGAAGTCATTATTAGTGAGACCTCACTTAGTCTATAAAAACAAATAATTACTACAGAGATACCGTCGCATCGTTTGAATCGTGTTAGCTGCTGCAAACAATATAGAGGTCTACACTCTTGGTTTTGAAGAAAACGTTTTGCATCGAGAACTATAGCCTTATTAACAAATTGCGCTACGCTAATCTCTGCTGCATTGTTGTTCCTCCTAACCCTCTAGATCTAGAGGAATATGCCTTCCTACATTACACATATGAATATAATAAATAAATAAGCCACATTCGCAGTAATCATTAAAATTGACAAGGTCAGTCGTTGATGGAATGCCTACGTCAAGGAGGATATCGATATAAGTTTGTACAATTTAATTCGCCTTGCGAACTCTGCTTGAACCACACAATATCTTGCATGCATAAATAATGATGACGTGACGCGCTAGATTAAGTGTCAAGGGTTTCTTTCCAGTTTATAATAAAAAATGGACCCATAACCCCATTTGGACTTCTCATCATGGACATCTCACATCTACCAAGTGTAGGCACTCACCAAAACGCGGCGTATATTCCTCCTTGTTCGGTTCTGTCTGGCGATCTTGATTCGCACGGTGTAGGCCAGCAGCGCAGAAGTGACGAGGACCAAGGAGCCTCCTTCAAGCGTCGCGAGTAGCCGCCACGCTAGAGCCGCGCCGCCCTCCACCGCCTCCGACATGCCCTCTGAAATTGAAAGAACATTATGTATAAGATAAACATTGGTAGGAGACTGATACAACAGATATATCACAAATATCAAAAGGTGAATGTATTTTTCTAGTGATCCCCGTAAATGTATCTCTTTTTACATAATATTCAAAAACAAACAAAGCTTCCTGTATTGAACATTGTTAAAACACTTCTTTTCTCGTCTCGGCGATGATAGGTCCATGAATTTATTATCAGCGTATTAATGTTCCTACTGCTGGGACAAAGACATGCGTCTGAGCGGAGACAAAAATCTCATCATAGCTCAAAGTGTCAAATAATAATCCAGCAAAGTTTATGCGAGACTGGCTGAATCGGGGTGCGACAGACGAAATTACGTATCGTCTCCCAGAGAGGCTTCTTTCCGTACTATAATGACCTCTTTATATTTTTTACGTTTTTTTCTTACATGTAGGCCTACGTGACCAATATTAATAAATAATTTAATTATACAGTATTAATATGTTAAAGTAGCGGAATGCCTCAGAATTAATGACTATTGACTATGGAAATATATTCATTACGAAATAAGGGCTAGACCTTGAATGGCCTTGGTCTGTGGCCCAAACAAAGTTGAAGTTGGATGTCAATCGTTACGACGTTCAACGAAAATTTAATTATGTATCTCGAATATTTGATAATGTTCTTATGAAGTTATTATTTATTTATTAGATAACTGATAATTAATTCATCAATCAATCAACTTCGCATGTCGGGTCTTGCTGGCCTCTTCGAAGTTACTCCACACTGGTCTGTCCTCCGCCTTTCCCTTCCAGTCAGTTATTAAATTACCGCGTGTGGTATTTCTACTGGAATTTACATATGTTTACAATGAAGGTCAAGTTTGCCAAATTAATGGCACAAGCAACTCGATGCAACGCAATAGTTTTGCGATTATCAATGTAATCGAAAGCTTTGGAAAGATCACGATTCACAGAAGATGGCATAAACATGACATAAATCATCTCGAGATTCTCGAGTAATAAATATTAACTTAACATCTGCTCTTACAAGATGAAGTATTACTTAAGTTATTTATATTTGTATCACTTGTTTTTCCATGAGTTCAAAATCAATGTTAAGTTACCCAATATTTCATAAATAATCGAGTCCGTAAATAGACATATGGACGTAAACTTCATTCTTGATGTGGTACCTTAATCTCGCGTCGCTTAGCTGACGTAATATCAAGTTCAACAGTACAAACTTGACCCTGAGTTAGTTCACCGCGAGCAAGTGTTTTGTTATATAACAACAACAGTTATTGATACTTTGTGTGTGCATGTACTTTTTTGTTTCCTTGTGTGCATGATGTATGTATGATTTATGTGGTGTTGAACCTTGTTAAATTGCATAATAAATTCAAATATTTTAGTATTCACGCAAGAGATAAAATTAATAAATTATATCTAATTGCACCTTTGGGATTTCTCTCTCACTTCTTTTTTGTAAGTCCCCAAGAAGGTTTGAGTGAAGAAGAACAATCCTAAAAGTGGTAAACATAATACAAATTACAAATTCTATATTTCGATATCCAACAGTCCAAGTGAAAATAACAAATGAAAATTAATAACTATTCAATATAGGTAGAGTACAAGAATAGAATCCTGGATTTACAAAGGCAATAAATATGTGCAGCATACACTGATGATATCAAATTCACAATTTATAGGAAACTGGAAGGTAGGCACTACAGGTTTTCCATCTAACACAAGGTGTGTTAGTGCACTGACTACTCATAATAAATCAATGGAGCAATCAGATGATTTATGATGCACGCAAGATTGCTAAAATCGAAGGCTAAAATTGGTTGCAAGTCAAAAGAGGATATTAATGCGTATAAAATTCAATTTGGTGTGAGCGAATGGACCTAAAAGCTAACCTTTAGCAGAAAGACTAAGTAGGCATTTGCATTTCAGTACAGTCACTTGGGCGTGTTCTTGTATACTATAAGGTCACGTTTCGCCAGTCCATCTGACAGTCGACAGGAAATTAAATCGTGTATACAATTACAATTGAAGGTGATCTAGTTATATTTATAAAATACTAGCTGTTGACCACACTTTCGTTGGCGTGTATTTTGTTTTCTGGATCTCGAAAACAGCGTCACCTACCGGGTCCAACTAAACGGCCCCAAAAAGTACAAAAAATAATCTTCAAAATTACCAAGTCGTTTAGGAGAAGAACTACGATAACACGTACACCGGAATTTTATAATTCTCTTATTGAAAAATACCGATACATTAATAATAACCAATATTTTATGCTGTTTAAGGTATGTGTACACACTATCAAGATACTTAGATAGGTACTCACTTATCATATTGTATGTTACATCATGCTTACTTTACGCATTTACAATTTACATACGAAAATCATATTTGGCAACACCTCTAGGCTTATTCAGCTTAATGTTTATTTAAGTACTGTGAATAATAGACATGTGAGAGTATTTTGAAATTATTCAAATACTAGGTATGTATTTGTGTAAATATAAGTTACCATCTATCATAGTTACATTAAAATAAATATCGGACAATATTTAATTTCCGTTTATTAAATTGTTTCCGATAATGTCTGGCGCGACGCGGCGATGACCATAATATTATTTTACAAGATATGATTGTAGTATTGAAATGTTCAAGTGACCTTGAAAGTACCTAAATACTTCGAATATTTGGAGGTCTTGATAGCCTAGATACGTTGATAGGTTCTTCAGAAGGTGTGTGTGTGCGTGAATAATGTCATAAGTACAATTAGAGAAAAATGCAGTAGACTAGTCTGGCGTATGAACGCTTGATTTCCACGCAGAAGAGTTCGAGTTCTATGGCCTTACCTTAGACTTGTAGAAATCACGATTTGATAATCACTTGCGTTAAAGGTGACAGAAAATATCGTGAAGAAACCTGGCGCACCTGAGAATAAACATTCTCAGGTGCACTGGTCCAACATGTTCACGATACTGTGTGTCGACTGACTCATTATATCAACATCCCTTTAAAAAGCTAAAATTCCACTTGTGTATGTTTATATATTAACGTTTATTTTTGCCATAACCAATATTGAAACATTCAAAAGTAGTTGAAATGACCATAAAGATAAAAAGATAGATAAACCCCAGAACTAGCTCAACTAGCCTCAGAACCCCAGTCTTATTTCACAAAAATATTTTTATCTAATTCCTGACATATAGGGGTAATAAAATGCGTCAATAAATCAAAGATTTCATAGACATTATTTTTAAAAGGTCATTATTATGATTATTAATTAAAAATGTATTAATTAGTTTATTGATGCTGTGAATGTTTTGATTATTGGCCAATCTTTAATCTTTTGTATGCCTAATTTGGCGTGTCAAATCTGCACAATACTATTACTGTAATATTATAATCGAATCGATGTTTCACAATATAATTAGAAACTGAAATAAACTTTAGTACGTAACTTTCGATTCATATAATATGTATTTTGAACATCAAATTTTCAATAAATTTTATAACATAATTACACCACGCCTTTATTCCCCAAAAGTTTATACAAAGATGGTATTATTGTACACCTATATTTTACCGGTGCCAGTATTGAGTTCCATGAAAAATGGGGCGAGCTTATTGCCTTCTACCGGACATACTCGTTATTCCAAAATCCTTATAACACTTCACCCGACCGGGGAAATGAACCGAACACCTCGCACTCAGCAGTCGCGTTGCGAACGCTAGACCAATAAGGCAGTCAAAATATTAGAGGGTGTATTATACCTAAATTATTAGGCGATTCTAGTTCTGTTAATTGCTTATAATTACTAGTTCGTGCGTCCTTAACCTAATCGGTACTCGGTAGGCAATTAGATATAAAATTGATTCATTCTCTATTTATGAAGAATTATGTTGTTTCATTATGATTTTATAAGATTTTCATTCTACTTCATAGAGATCAAGTAAAAATCGAAAATACACGACTTTATAGTTAGATACATATACACTTTATAATACATCACAAAGTTATTCAGAAGCATCGGTTTATTTTGACGGCGCAGTTGGCGCAGTCAGTGGTTGAGAGATCCGACTACTTCCTTACGTGTCGCGGGTTCGATTGTAATTAAATCTAAACTTTGTAAAAAAGGATACTATAAAATTTCGGACTATTTAGATGACAAAAACGCTTGGGATTGAACCGCTCTTTAGCCTTTCCTTTTTTTTATATACAATTTTTGCCATTAATTATTATATTATTTACTTCATTATTTTGATATTGTAATGTCGTTTAAATTGAAATTATTTCTTATATATAACCGTTATAATTTGTAAATGTGAGTGAGATCTAGGCTGAACGCTCTTATTTTCATTAATTCTCACGATAACTGATGCATGCTTGCACTCTGTTGCGACAGGTTAGCTCAAATAGTTATGGCACTTTCTTCAAAAGGCTATTCCATCCTATATTTGTCTCACATAAACCCTTACATCATTACAATCTGTCTGGACTTTAAAATAGACTTTGACCCCTGAGTTTGTTTCGGCGTTTCTTCTCAGGGATAGTCATAGGAAATGCCGACCCCATCTAGTTTTAAAAAGACGTGTAAAAGTGATTGAAAAATCCTAATTGCAAAATAAATAATTTCATTTCATTTCATTTCATTTCCCGCACGGAACAAATATTGATAATGATCTACAGATAGTTGTTTCGGCTCTGAGTCTTTGTGGTCATTTTAATAGGGTCTCAAGAATAGAATAGAATATATCTTTATTTTATGTAAAACAAGTGTCGACATTTCATAAGTGCCTGACTTATGAAATGTCGACACTCTAGGCGCACGGATCCAAATAGTAGGTCCTATGGAGAAGAAGCGGCAAGAAAATCCATGGAAACTCTTTCAAAATAATAGATGTTACAATGTTTGGTACACTGTTATGGCAAGAGAACGCGCGAATAATGTAATTTAATATCTAAAATAAAATAAGAAATAAAAATACTAAGATTTTTTTTTAATAAGATTTCCTCTTAATAAACTTGCCATAGCCGTTACAAGCTGACCAGTCCCGACAGATGGCACCCACCTACATTCACTTAACACTAACTGATTGCTTTAAATAATATCTGAAATACTAAGAACAGCGTAAAATTCCAAATAATAAAATCATATCATCACATTAATTTTTTATACAATAAACAGTGCGCGCGTTGATGTCTTTTTAATAGCGAATTGAATTTTAGAAACTGGTGGATTATTCAGCGTTGCCAGCCCTACTGTTTTAACAGTAAATTTACTGTTTTCACTATTACATCCCTGTTTTCTGTTTAAGTTGGTATTTCTACTGTTTTTTTTTTTGGTTTTGACTCATCTTTCCGTATGTTTACATTTGTATTTCGAACCATGTCGAAAAATAGCTCGATTCAAAAGGCAATAAATCACAACATGTCAAACAGGAATAACCTTTGAGTTAAAGCAACACAGAGAGTTTTCACACGCGTCGCACTCGCACACGTTTTTGTAATCGGAGTCTTTTTTTTATCATTGCCTCTGATGGCTGGATAGATGACGCTCTCGACATTTTCTTAATTTGTTAGCAAAACCAAAGAAATTTTCTTAATTTGTTAGCAAAACGAAAGATCAAATTAGTGATTTGAAATATAAAACAAAAATCAAACAAAATCTTAGTTACCTTACGGCAATCGTCGTTATCATTTTACTGTTTTCTGCTGTATTTTTAAGTTTCATTTGTTGCTTTTTGCTCTGATAAGGTTGGCAACACTGTTGGCAACACTGATAATATTTATTTATCGTACGTATTTCGTCGTAGTTAACCTATATTAGATAAATACAGAATGTTTGCCTCAGTCCGTTGTATCTATATTACCTAATATTTTTATGTATTTGAACTACGCCGTGTCTATTATATATACTCTTATCATTGAATGGAATTCTAAATATTTACTAAACGATTTGACACTGCATTCGAGTTAGTAACAAAATTACCTTGTAAGTTTTTATGCTTGTTGATATTTTTGACATTGAATATTTATGCTGACGTCAAATGTATGAAGTATGCGTATATAGATAGTACCTCTAAGTTATACGTAATTATGTACTCTTTGATTAGTACCTACGCTATCACACACATCGTTTGCTACATTGTCAAATATTTAAACTTAAAAAAAAAAACATAAAGTAGTATAACTTAAATATTTTTTTTTAAAACATTGCCCCACACTAGGATTTCTCCTGTATCGTGGGTATAGTTTACAAACATACATGTCACATGCACAAACAACCAGACCCGAAACAACTATCTGTAAATCATACAAATATTTGTTCCGTGCGGGGATCGAACCCGCGACACGTAGCGCAGAAAGCTAATCGCTTAGCCACTGCGCCAAATGTGCTGTCGAATTAAAAATATTTTTATAATTGTTTCATTGTTGCGCCTTTTCTCTGGCTATTTATGAAGCATAGTTTAAACGCACTTAACAGACTTCTGAAAAAGAATTAATTAAGTTTAATCACATTTAACACTGGCGAGAATTTTTAAATTAATAATAAGAAATTACATTTACGAACAGCTTTATAACGAGTCATTAACTTTAGAGTATAATTTTGTAAAAAGTGCGTATTTGTTAAGTGGCAACTTATTTTGAGAGGTTGTTGTTGGTTTAAGTGGTTTTTAAGTAAGTAGATCAAGGTTTAAGTAGTAAACAACTACTTGGTACCAGTTCCGCGGTAACTAGTATGGACAAGGATTGCCGTCAAGGATATCTGAACTCGTATTCATTCTAACCCTGCCTGCATGCGGCTGGCACGTCAAGAAATGGTGCCCATCGTGTGTTATCTCCAATTAACACTTAGCAAAAATGGTAAGACGCGTCTATCTTGTGAACGGATTCCACAAGCTCGTCTTCCTTGACTGTTAAGTGAGGAATCCCTGTTGGAAGTAAAATAGTTGTGTATTTCAATACATTTACTTCATAAAATGGGCCTTTATCGTGTTACTCGTATGAAAATAATATAAGTTCATTATTTCTTCTATGACAGATAGTGAAAAAAAGGATGCAGTTGTCTCCTGCATTACTTAATGAGCAGAGGTCACTTTAAATGTTGTTAATAGCGGTACGCAGCAGACTGCCTAAGTACCACCTGTAGAAGTACGGGCCTTATCGTAGCCGGTATGCCGCTGTCACAAGCGTATCCACACTATTATAAATGCGAAAGTAACTCTGTCCGTCTGTTTGTTACCACATCACGACTAAACCACTGACCGATTGTAATGCGATTTTATAAAGAGGTAGCCTAAGATCTGGAGAAGGAGATAGGCTTATTTTTACTATTGCAGCAAAACACTAAACAGATAATAAATAAAAAATACACGCAGATGGAGCCGCGTGCAAAAGCTAGTAATATTATAATTCAGGTTGTTTCGATTTATTAAAAACTGTCCCAATCTAGAAAATAATTCGATCGATATTGGATTGCACACTAGCGCCACGTTTGTTGAAATTGGCCGATATTTATTTAATTAAAAGACATTGAAATGGGATTGACATTGAAATTATTTTTGAGAGTAACTTATCTAGCCTGCTTACCTTCGGGCTTTTAATAAGCGCAATTGGAAAATAAAAGGTTTACACCACAGAACTACTAATTATATAGTAATTATATCTTACGAAGGCGGGTATTGTAGCTTTTATTAGAGTGGTATAAGGTCCAATATGGACTGGTTTACCCGCTATCTTGAGATAGAATATCTGTATTATAGGGGCAATGAAACGGAACGTGCTGAAAGTAATGTAATAAGCGGCCATTTTACTTGGCATCACGTGTAATTTAGTTTAGTCCATATTACACTAGATATAAAAGATAAAAAATTGGACGTCAGGAGACAACAAACAACATTAGTTTTATTGTGGCCAGTGGTTCTTTGTGACGAAATAAAACGTGAGGACATAGTTCGTATGGTGTTTTGGTCGAGTACCTATAATTTATTTTAGTAATATCACTATAGCACGGGCTGCTCAAACTTCATGGTAAATTAATTGATTCAGAAATCATATTCACAACTACCTATAAGATTTTGGGAGTTACGCCGCTTATGGGTTCATTAGACTCCCGACTTATTGTTATCAAGTTTTTAAAAGGGGATATAAGAAAGGGCTTTTTTATTATTTAATTTAACCTCGACCTGGTACGTTTGCCGAAGTTTTCCTCGGTCACGAACATAGTTATTGCAAGTCAAAAATGTGTCACATGGCGTGCGTTTTCATAAGAATTTATTCAAAGGCGCGCGCGCGATGTTTTTTTATAAATTTTTTGCTAAACAGTACTTATGATGGAGGTAAAGAAAAATTCTGTACTAGGGGTACTGAACACACAGACACAGGCACCTCCTCTCTTGCATTTAATAGATAAATACCAAGATGTCACAACGGGAGTTAGGACATGGTGTTAAGATGCATATATCTCACTCCAAACGTGGCGCAATTAAATATAGGCGCGGAATACAACAGCTTTGTCAAGCAATTGCGGGTGGTTACCTCATGGCGGCCATTTCAACAGGTGTTTTGGTGCGAAATAAAATTAAAACAAGCACAATTGAGTTGTAGTGCACAAAAAACAACTGCGTTAATCATGATAGGTAGTTGTTACGGCCTTTATTATGAAATGAGATACAATATAGTTTCGTCGATGTAATAAATCTCTTTATAAACAATTATACAATTAATTAACAAATTATTACTGTACTAAAAAATTTTCTCATTCATCAGGGTAACTCATAATCGGAATCGCTTCAATTTTGACAGTTCGTGAATGTTCATCGCGTTGTTCAACCGTCAAGTGGAGCGATTTTTAAAACGTACTGAGCAATGTACATTGTTGAATTACCAAAATTATATCGATTTTGGTTACGAGCGTCCATCGTGATTATATGTACTGAAACGGGCGACCACTCCGTAATGGTGTACGCACTTTACATGTCCTCAACACTGTCAATGTCAACATTTTACAGCATTTTGACGTTTGAATAAGAACTGATAGAAATTGTAAAATATTTCATTTAAAACTCTGATAATTCAAGCATACAAGCTTATCTTTGAATAAATTAGAAATAATAGGTTTGTTTGTAAATTGTTAATAAAAACCCGTTGAATGGACAATCTCGGCAGTTCTCAACCATTGTTTCCATAAGCGTGACATTATAATGACAGTTTCCCATAGGAAACGACATTTCCATATTGTTCTGCTAATGTACACCATTATTTTAATTCAAGGATACGCGTAAAACCACAGGTTATAACCATGTATGGACAATGCGTGTCAGTTACGCTCCTTTTCCTTACTGGGTTAGCTTCAAGTAGCTTAAGATTCGTATTTTAATGTTGATTTAATGCGGTACTGTATGTGGACACTCCATCTAAAGATCACCACCGAAATCCACCGTCTGCAACATTGCTATACAATGAACATTCAGGCATGTACAACACTTTACCGATAAAGACGTGTGGCTACAATTTATTATGGGATACAATATTTACATTGTAGAATGAACAATTGAACATTTTATGAAGATTTGATATTCACCCGTACAGCTCTGAGCAATCTTAAAGTGATGATAACCATGAGCATTTAGATATAATACTGCTTTACAACTTAATGCTCAAACCGCATGAGCATTTAGTTTAAACATTTAAACAACTGTGATCCTCGCATAATTTTTATTGTTCGTGTGCACACACACATGGCCAAAAATCATTCCAGCTTTTATTTTGATAACATTGTACCTACTCTCTTTTGTTTTGGTGGTTTACTGAGATGAATTGCATCAACAATCTAACCAATTAATTATATAAGTCAATTTAAAAAGGTTATTGCGATGGTAATAATCAGCGTCCGTTTAACAACACATTAAAAGGGAACTTTCCATTTTGAAACACAATTAACAAAAGAAATAAACATTGTCTTTGTGATATTTTAGGATTGTTACAGACGTTGCAACACTGACCAGAAGTTTCACCACTGCATTTATCTCGGGGACATCGAGTTTTCATTTCACTACATAAACTGTAAATTGTGAAATATGAGTAAATTTTTGTCCAGTCAACAGTGTCGGCCGGTTCGTCAATGTCCAAGGCTGCTTTTTATGTAACTGCATAGCCTGTATGCAATGACCCCCAATTGTAATTGAGAACGTAGCATTTGCTTAGTAAACTGCTGAATGGTACTACAAAACTGTCTCACTGATTATTTTTGTTGCACCCATACTTGAGACAATATTATCTGTAGGCCATACAAATATTTTTTTCTTGTGGGAATTCGACCACGACATGTAGCGCAGCAGCCGATTCCTTAATCACTGCGCCAACTGTGCCGTCGGACCACTACAGCAGAGGTTAATGTCATCTTCTTCCGTCGAGTCTCCTAAGCCATGGGAAGTGCCCATGCCGTAGTTGAAAGATTAGCCCTATCAGCGATGGTGGTACCGAACCTGATTGCATAAGCTGCTCCAAACGGTCTCACGTTTTGTGACTCGTCTGGACTCCTTGCATCCTAATTCATGTAACTACGTACGCATGGCAATCGGGATAGTGATATGTAATCGCATTACCAAAGCTATTAAAACACTCTGAATGATGTTGCTATTATATCATAGTCTTCATCATTCAATGACTGTTCTTTTCTGGACCACACACAGTCAAAAGAATGATGAACTCGTGTTAATCTACGCCTTGATTACAATCTCTGACAACGGAAGTTTAAGTTCCGCTCGCTGTACTTGTAAATATGTGAATAAATTATTTCATGATTCAAATAACCTTAGTTACGTTCCAACATGACTGATCATGAAGGTTAAAATACATATTACGTATATTTTCATTAGCAACTGTTGGTGTGAACTCTGTGCACAAATATGTATTTGGAGGTCCTCATATAATACACAGTACAAATTACTTTAATTTATGCGCTATATACATTTACATAACATATAACATCACGCCTTTATTTACCGAAGGGTTAGGCAGATGTCGAAAGACATTTCGCTGATGCCATTAGTGAGTGAGTTGTTTGTAATACGCGCTTATGCTCGGCAGTTCCGCTTGCGAACATTAGACCAACCATCAATGTAACTTCCTCATTACTAAGCGTTAAAATAAATTATGATTGGAAACACAAAGATAACCTTAGCATGTCTGTCAAAAATAAATCGTCTTTAGAAAATAAATAATTTATCTATCGATTTAGAGATCGTCACATTTGACCTATGTATATTATAATATAATAGGTACTTTATAATTAGTGTGTTAATTTTTTATAGATCTTACAGATATGACTTGTAGCAATCTTCCTTTTAAAGTTTTCAAACAATTCAAATTAAGAAATGTTTTGTTTTAATCCGGATTCCGGCCTTCCATTCATATTAATATAAGATTTGTCAGTAGGTAACCGAAATGTAACAACGTAGGGCTTTTAAAATGTTTGTCTGTATTTATATTAGAGGTTGCAATTATATTTCTGCTCCATGTAAGGTATTAGAGTGGAGATTTAATCGATTAATTGCGGCCCGCTTGCGGAACATTATCGAGGCTAGCATTACTTATAATCTAATGTGCTCTTGTGGTTTCAGCTATATTGGAAATTTGTCTGGCGGTTTAATAAATTAGAAGATATACACGAGGAGTAATCAAATCATAATCTAATACACCTAATGTAGTTAAGTCATAATGTTATTTTATAAATTCGGATGTACAAGGAAATACCAAGCGAAGTGCAATAAAACCTTCAAGCAACGTAAAGAAGACACAACAATATAGTAATACGTTTATGGCTCCCGGGAGCGTTACTCTCTTTTACACATCGTCAGTATTGCAGCCGGATCCATTTAACAGGAGATGCTGCACTTAAATGCGCGCGCATATTATTTTCTTAGGTTTTTAGTATAACGGTAGGACTGGTATATTTTAGTGGATCCGATAAACTAGTGTACGGAAACTCGCTCATACTAATACATATACCACCATCAAAACAAAATCGGATCAGCTAAACACAGACATTGTGAACGAGTTGTTAAAAGAAAAAACATCTTGTTATTTTTGTATAGTGTTATATCACAGAAGCTCTCAACACGTTACGTATGATTTTAATTGAACCAAGTGACGCTACAACCACATTATAACCTTGAACCTTGTTTGTCTTGAGTCACGACAGAAACTTCTTGTTCATACTTAATGATATACTATAAAACAGCTTCGAGATTATAATGGAGACAGAACACGAATGATTTAACTATACAGTGTGGTGACTTTGATATGTACTTATGACCTTAAATGTGACCGCGTATTTGTTATTAGATTCTGTCACCCTACACAAGAAATCTATCTATATGATAGTAAATAGTAAGAAAACTCGTGATAGCGGTACAGATAACATAGATTATCCGCGCGCGCCGCAGACCGGGGAAAATAGAATCACGCAACATACAGTTAAAAAAACCGCCATCCGAGGGCCCTCGATCCGATTACAAACCGAAAATTGGACCTAGCGGATCAAATTTACAATCAAATATGTTATTGGGGTTTCAAGCGTGGCTACCATTAGGCTCAACGGCTGTTCTCGGGACCCCTAGGCATGAGGCAGTCTATATCATTTTACAGTCTATTGAACGTTGTTAAATTCAGTACCTAATATTGGTTTTAATAACATCAATCGGTAGGTAGCAGGTTTAATTGTACTTTAATAGTGGGTTCGTAGGTACGGTTAGTGAACCCTTTGCCTTGAAAAGTGAGAGTCACTTCACGTGCACCTAATAAGGTCGCTAGATATGCACATAAATTCGCTATTTGCCGATGTTAATTATATATTTTTCCGTGCAAGTGGCAAGTGTTGTTTTTGCCAAATATTTTTTTAAATAAATAAGAAACAGTGCAAGAATATTTTGTTTTGAATGTTAGATAGGTACTAAAATATATTTTATCGGTTCTGTGGATTACAAGCCCTTGAATATTTCTGAAATATCAAAATCAGCTAAGCTTTGGGTTTTATCTATTTAAATAGTAGTCGATAAAATATTCTATAGTCTATCAGGATTCCCTTCACTAATAACAATTAGCAACTTCTCATGCACATAAAAAGTATTACCTAAACTTCATCCAGCAATAGCATAGGGGGTAATCCTCAAGCGTGTCGAAAAAATCTCGATTAGAAATTGATTCTTTCACTATCGAATAATACTATAATACCTCGACTGCAGCTAGCTACTGTGGCATCTCGAACATTTAAAGTAAAAATACCTCTAACATGATACTATGAAAATTCGGAAATAGCCAGACGAGAGATATCTGGCATGTTTTGACTATACATCTCATTTGCAAACAAGTTTTTATTTAACGTGTCTTTGTCGTATCTATTAATGTTTCTAGATAAGCGATATGATGTTGATATTATAATCTTCCAATGATATTAATATTCATCCAAAAACCTGTTATATTTGGTTATTAGGGAAGTTATATTAGTTTAGAGATAAAGACGAGCTTTATGCGGAAGATCGTTCGAATGGATTTTTTATTTAAGTAGTTGGAAACGTGTCACATAATTTCGTATAACACTAAAATTTTTAACGTAAAGATGCAATCTACATATCAATTAGATTTTACCGCCCGCTCCGTTTTAGTAGCATTACTGTGGATACAAAATGCATACTTTAAGGTAAAATATTAAATATTAGTACTAGAAATAAGTGTTACTTTATGCACGTAAGGGTTATTGAGCCTGTGTGTTATATGGCCTGTCAAAGCTTTCAACGATCTTGATGTTGTTTGATTGAATTTACATAAATTAATTACGAAAATCGGCAGTTGATTGAAAATATTAGATTTACTGTACACTTGTTTGGTACAACTTTATCAATATTGGATGATAAAAAACTCTATCTCATCGATGTTAATTCATACATTTTGTTTTATTTTATCGGAGTGCAATAAACCAAATAACACAATATTTATTTATTAAAATTATCTTTTGATGTTTTACTTGATTCTGCAACAGATGATTGCATAATATTTAACTAGTAAATACATAAACTACAATCAAATATATGTTTTATTATTTAAAACAACTCAACATCATAAACCGATTGACGCTATAAATACTTATTTGTTATTACATCTTCTTTAATTTAATAACCCAGCTTTTTTCGGTGACGTAATCGCGATTGCTTCCTATCTTCTGGCTTCATTTGGACCTCTTGATACGACTCTACCCCTACTTACTCTTTCACTTGTTATTGTTATTATACCTACAGGCACGTAAAAAATATTATTTTCTGATTTAGTTTACTAAACATCTAAGTCAAGTGGAGGAAATATGAGTAACTCGAACCACAGTTTTAGCACCAAACATCCGCATTTATGTTGAGATAACAAGGTGAACAAGTTTTAGGATTGGCTTGTTTTCTCAGGCAAATACAGATAAAGTCGTTTTTGATTCATTATATAATTTACATACGTAAAAGTGACAGGGCGAGGGTGAACCTGTCTGGCATGAGGCGGAAGAACTACATCATCTTAGTATATGGGTGTACCGAGGGAAGGATAGAGGAGGGGAATGAAATGAAATGAAATGAAATTATTTATTTTGCACTTAGGATTTTTCAATTACTTTTACACGTCTTTTTTAAACTAGATGGCGTCGGGGGGAGGAACTGCCTCGGACGTCGAATCTATCTGGTAGCACTGGTACCAAGGGATAACCAGTCTGGCAATGAATAATACAAGAAGTAATAAGGCGCCTTAATTTAGATTTACCGTGTAAAATTTCCTGATCAAGACAATCACTCCCGAAAGACATGGTCAGAAATAAATTTACTCGGTAGCTCTAACTTAGGCTTCTTAGGATGGTTATAGGACATTGATAACCATCCTGATATTGATTGATATCTGTTGACCGGCAACCACGTTTTGCGAATTGATTATAATTATGTGTATGACCCGGAATGACCCCAAGACCAAACGCTGGGTATTTCCAAGACAAAGTATACTATGTGTTTTAATAGTTTGGTATTCCTATTGAGTTTATCAATGGGCTGGAAGAATACCATATAAGTATATTACCTATACTAGAAGAAAAACAAAAGCCTACTTAGGTATTTTCGGTCAAAACGACACTGATATTTTAAGGTTGAACTGGTTGTCAGATTTTTGGGTTGCTGACACCCGTAACGACTGTCATAGGTCTTCATATGAAACCTGGGACCAACTGCTTAACGTGCTTTCCGAGGCACGGAGGGATCTCGATGTGTGAAAAATAGTCACCCATCCAAGGACTGACCGCGGCAAGAGCCGTTTAACCTCACAGATCGACCAATTAGCGCAGTAGCTATGTAGCTAGGAGCCCCGCTCTACACGTAAACAAGCAAATAAACAAAAATAAAACTTTACTATACGTCATTATTAGAATATAAATAGTAATATACAATAATTATAACGTTATTTCTGTAAAATCCTAACACTCAACGTACAGGTGGCTAGGGTCAAAAGAGTCGTTGAAATATAATGTCTAGACATTCATTTAATTAATAAAATATGCTAATAGATATGATGCATAATGAAATGAAATTGAAATTGAAATGAAATTGAAATGAAATGAAATTATTTATTAATATATACATAATTGACGTTATAATTAGTTCTTTAATCATAAAATACTCATCTTAGCAATCACAGCGGGAATTGACTTTAAATAATATCATATTCGTACATTATATTAAAAGTTACCTCATAAATAGAAATATATCCCCCCAATAATATAAAATTGAAATTTCATAATAATTAAAAGTATTAAAATACTAATATAACAATAAATAATAGTAGTAATAATAAATAATAATAGTAATAATAAATAATAATAGTAATAATAAATAATAGTAGTAATAATAAATAATAGTAGTAATAATAATTAATAGATTACAATGTTTTGCATAAGCAGATTAAGTTTGTAGCGTCTCTCGTCTCTGATAATAATTGACTAATAACATTTCTATCGAGACTCTTGTATTGAGCTACGAGTACACTGAGCGTCAATGTAGATTCCTTAAAGGCCCACAAAAATTACATTATAATAATATAATTTTTCATGTATCGCATTCTTTCAGATAAGTTGTGGGTAAACAATAAGCTAGTTTATCAGAAAGTGGTGTAAGATCTTATCTTCTCTCTCTATATCGTATCTTACGTATACAATACATATAACTGAAAATGCATATACAGTTGTCGTGGTTGTGAGCCTCGAATTTTGGGTTGTGTCCAATGCTTGGCTTTAATAATTCGAGGGCCTATTAAAGCCAGGCATCGGACTCGACAGACTCCCCGAATGTATAGTCAATTGTGACGAGATTACTTATGAGGATGGTGTGTATAATGGTAGTGAGGATGACTGCCCAGGGTGCCCTGAACTATAATATCAATATAATATTACTTGTGAAGGCTCTTTAAGTGTACCCCATCGTCTATAATTACACGGCATTACCTTAGTAGCAGTCTTTTATAAGGCCCATATTCAGTGGACGTGATAACCATCACGTCTATTATAATAATACTTCAATAGGTACTTATAGACTATAGTCGTCTCTCTCTCATGTTTTCTTAAATACCAAGCCATTTGCAAGTCAGTACTTATAGCATACATCATAAAAGTCTTACTCACGTGTCAGCTCCAAGTGTTAAGTCGTTGATTGATTTATTTACGATGTATATTTTTGTGCATGTGTCTAAATAACTTATATGTGCATTGCGTAATACCTATGTAGGTAATGATCAGCTGTAGTCACTTTTTATTGTTTGCCAATATGACGTATTCACGAATGTAACAAAAAGTTGGATGGATCCTAATGGGTATCATCAGAATAATTGTTAGAGGGAAAATGGAATAAGCTGAGTGGTGTCGGTACGACCTATGATATCGGAGTTGCTTATATGTGTGTGTATATACTTATATAGTATGTATATGCTTATGGTGGAAAGGTTACCCAGTCAACAAGGGTGTTAGCGAAGCTGACTGGCCAGTCAGCTCAGTCGTCACTCGTGGAAACTCTTTCCTTTAAAATTCTTCTGGTTCAAAGAATTTGTTTCTCAAAAGAACATTACAAAGTTCACTTCAAATATGCGGAACAACATTTGGCATTCGATCTATAGGAAGTACATTAATATATTTTAAATATATATAAGATAATTATAAATATATTTGAAAATGTTAAGAGATATGGTGATATACCTTTTATATTTTAGGTAGTTTGTTGTATAGTTGAGCTTCCTCAAACTTTATTTCTTTTTTTAGTATAAGGTTTAATCATATTCAATTCTATATTGCCAATTTATACTAGCTGTAAACCCCGCCTTCAGCGTTATAGATAAAATATTTTAAGGTAAACGAACTAATTAGAATAAAATTCCTATTATCTTTACCGTTATTCATATAAAATACGCGTGTTTGATTTGTAAACTTGAAATTTCACTTTTGGCAATAAACAGGCAAAAATTTGCATTAATAAATGATTAAAATGGATAAGTTTATTGATTTATTAATTATATATTTAAATCTGTCTTATTATACCCATGTTAATCCTTCCTTGTTCAAAATTTAAATGATATTTTAAGAGTAATTAAAAATCTTAGTGTTATGAATAATCCACACTATTATCAATGCAAAGTAACTCTGACTGTCTGTTTGTCACCACATTTCGATTAAACCACTGAAACGATCGTAATTAAATTTTACAAAAAGGTAGCGTAGGCCCTCGAGAACAGGAGTCGGACAGCCTTCAAGACTTATTTTTATTATTGTAGCAAAACACTAATTACTCGTATTAATGAAAACAAAATACAACGATGTCGCGAGGAGCAGCTAGTGTCTAATGACTTTTTAAGACTAGTTTTTGTTGGTGTTAAGATGTACTCGACTAAATTTAAATAAAAAGTTCAGATGAAGTCATCGATATTCTTTACGATAAAATCAATATTAAAATGATATGATATATGAACCATACTTTGTAAAAGATCAGTGTTTTGCTAGTAGGTATTATTTATGTAGATTGGCAAACACAAATGATTTGTTTTTTGTCAACCTTATCTCAACTCGACAAGCTAACCAGTAGTTTTATATGGGAAGATGTATTTTTTAAATTGGGTACTAACCTTATCGATATTATTACTGAAATAAAACACTACACAGCAGGTCGAAAAGGATAGAAAACGCTATGTAAACCTAATGCATTTATGAACTACTAGCTTCCGACTTCGCCCGCGTGGCTTACGAACCCGTACATTTTCCCGGAATAAAAAGTAGCCTATGTGCTATTCCAGACTATAATCTATCTTTGTGTCAAATTTCATCCAGATCCGTTTAGCTGTTTTGGCGTGAAAGAGTAACAAAGATCCATCCATCCATCCTCACAAACCTTCACATTTATAATATTAGTAGGATTTATGAGCTATCTATAACCAGATAAGAACCTTACAAAGTACAATATAGCACAATTACATATTTACATTATCTAACAAAAATAAATAAATACTAATGAATTAATTTAAGATGTTAGACAGGTAGAGCTAGTTTTTTAGTGGACTTTAATGAAATAAAATGTTAAATTAATAATCAAAGGTTAAGGTTACGCGGAAACTTGCATACGTATATGATATATATCATTATGCACGTGCACGGCTTCACATGCACATGTGAAGTCAGAAATATGTAAGGCAGAGTTCGCACACTATGTAAGTAACTGGTTTTTTTTTGGAATGAAATTCTCAGTAACGGAGAATGGAACTGTGCCCGGTTGACGGCAATAGGCTCGCCCCCTATTATATGGGACTCAATAATGAAATGAGATAATATGTGGTTGTATAAAATTACACCTCTACCTAATACTTCGGGCAATACTGTCAATTAATCAGAGTGTATACTAATCAGAGGCCCTAGTGTAAGTTTCTTTCGACAAATTCGATTTACTACATCGAACGCGCTCGGCGTTCCGATTGGTGGACAATACCCCTAGTGTAAGTTTCTTTCCACAAATTCGATTTACTACATCGAACGCGTTCGGCGCTCCTTACGGGTAAAATAGAGGATTAAAGTTTGCTTGTAAAAGCAAAAAACATTTCGCCATTATATAATTAACGATCTCACACGAGTAAAGTCGCGAGGAACAGCTAGTAGTAATATAAGAAAATGTAACATGTTGGAAAATATATTAATGCTTTATATGACTCCTCTATAACCGGTAAAACCAGAAAAAGCAATTTAAAAAAAAACTGTTCTGAACAGGTTTTAGGATCTACCTTTTTTATCCATCTCTTATTATGTTCCACAGACATGTAGATATATAATAACGAATTTTTATTTACATTTCTGTGCTATTAATTTTTAGATTTGATGTTGGTAGGTGTAGTTTCTATTAGATAATATAATATCTTAGTGCTTAGGATGCAACGAATGACCTCGACGTAAATTCGATTTCGATATTTTCAGCATCGGTTTTCAGTACAAGTGTAATTGTAGGAATATTTAAAGTACGCAGTACCTAAAAATCCTTATTACGTTGAGTTTAATATTAATTAAATTGTTAAGATAAGACACGTGAGTACATTGCCAACATAAATACAAATAAAAAGTAAAGCAAACCTTCTATCCTGATATCCCTTCCGAAACTCATCACACACTAACTATAATAATCTGAACAATTTTACTGTAGATCGTCATTTCTAATAATTTTCCCACCACTTGTTAGGCACACAGAATATAAAACAAAACACAGTTTCGAAATTCGAACCTATTTATATATTTTTTTATTCCGGCCAGTGCGTTTCGTATCGCGTTCGATTCACGAATGCAGGCAATATTTTCCTTTGGCGAAGGCGCGAGCCGTAAAGCCACTCACCTTGATTTTTATGAACGCAGATGATAATTTAATTAGGTCATAAGGTGTGATTTAATATCAAATTGAAGTTTTGTATTATTTCTGCGCAATGGATCGTAGACAGGAATATGATACTTTATCATATATATTTGAGACTTCTATGACTTGTTTGTCTCATAATATGCCTAAGTCACGGATGTCTAAATGTTTTTTTTTTTATTTACCTATATTAGTTCCTATTTAGACGGAGGAAAAAATTATAATTAGTTTTCATAAAAATGTTCCATATTTCTTCTTCATTTTATTTTAGTTAATTATAAAATCTGCTAACACTAAAATAAAATTATCTATAAGCTGACTGAATATTAGCTCTAGGCATTATGCATAATATTTTCGTAAGAGGTTTATTAATAGCACCGTTAATTGATAGTGTGTTACATTATTAATTTACGACCTATTGAAAGATTGTAAAGTCTAGATCATAATTTATGAAATATAAAGAAACTATTTACCGCATCGTTTATTGCATTGCCTTGTTTTTGCATCGTTGTAATCAGAGTTTTGTATATCAGTCTTTCATTTTTTGGTTAGAACATACCGGTTTCCATACGACTCCTTTGCTGATAGTACCTCGTGATCAATAATGCGCAAATAAGTTATAAATAAATAAAATTGGTGCACGCCTGGATTTGAACGCATGACCAATAAATCGTCTGGGCCACGGCCACTGGCATATCGATACCGCCTAATTGAAACCTAATAGGAAAACATAGGAATACGCCTGTATTACCTACACCTGTATTAGGAAGAGGTGTACTATTGTACACCCACATTTCGCCGATGCCGTTATAGAGTCTCATGCAATAGGAGGCGAGCCTATTCTCATCTACAGTACCAGATTCCGTGCTGCTACTGAGAATTTCCCTACAGAAAATCCCAATAACACTTTGGCCAACCCGTTACTCGAATCCAGGACCTCACGCTCAGCAGTTGCGCTTCCGACAACAAGACCAATGAGGCCGAAAACTGATGATTATGAAATCATACCAGAGGACGTCCATCATTTACCGTAGGTCGGGAAAGGTCGTCTTGTTTCGCCTTTTGTAGCAAAAATGAGCAGACGATTATCGCATTTATGTGTTTTTCAATTAAAAGCACCCCTACAATTATAATGTATGATATTTGTCAAGCAACTGTTATCGCCAACTGTGATTGTTTACACAACGTGCCTCACTGTAAGGCGAAACCTACTTGCTTACGACTTCTCGGCTTGTATAAATACAATCGTGTTTTTTATCAAGTTTATGAGCGAATCGTACAGATGTCCAGAATCTATTTGAAAGATATATTTGCCATTCCAGTATGTGAGATTGAACTAGCAAAGTTAACGCGTAGATTTCCAATTTTAAAAGTTGAGGCAATTGTTGTTCATCGATAAGGATATATCTGTTTCATATGCGTATATCATTCGCATAGTTTGTAATGACTCATTGCTTTCATTCTTTCGACAGTCGTAGTTTCCAGGCGAAGAATTTTTCCATGTAAATTACCAATTAATCTGATTAATAAACAACGAATAGTCAAAACAAAAAAGTCGACGACACGGTTGGCGCAGTGGCTAAGCGATTAGCTTACTGCGCTACGTGTCGCGGGTTCGATCCCCGCACGGAACAAATATTTGTATGATCTACAGATAGTTGTTTCGGGTCTGGTTCTTTGTGCATGTGACATGTATTTTTGTAAACTGTACCCACGATACAAGAGAAATCCTAGTGTGGGGCAACATTATGTAAAAAGAAAAAAAAAAAACATCCTCATTTACCTACCATTTGTTAAAGGGATCCCCGTCCAAGAATCCACCTTTAATATACATCGTGAAAATTATTAACGATAGCATTCTGCTATACTAAGTATCAGTTTCAACTACTTTCTCGAGTACTCGTTCATTTCCACACGCCGAACGTTACGCTAGCCTGTCGTAAATACCTAGGTATTTACCATGTAAACTGCTGGCCAGTAACTAACTCAACTATGTATTACGTGTAATCGAAACAGGAATTGCTATTACAAGCTTTTACGTAACTAGGGACTGCAGGGTGTTGGGAAAGCTCCGTAATTGTATAATAAAGTATTTTGTGCAAGATTTATAAAGTTGGGTTGTACTCGCGGACGCCTGATTTCTGTGTTGTGTTTTCTAGTTTTACCCAGGGTTTTGCACGGCTATAATATGGCTGGATGTTGTGAAGCACAAAAACAAAAGGCCGAACCTTGGACCGCCAAATATTGTTAAATATACCTACCTATGCAATTTAAATAAAAGTAGAACAAATATTGTTCGAGATTAACGGACGCCCACTTTGAAGACACTCTTCGCATTTACTGTTCCCTGCGTAAACCAAACTATAAAAAAAACTGGATCAAAACCGTCGGTATAATTTCTCACACTAATATTAGGTATTGTTTTATTTTTAAATTAAATATTATCTTCTATTACAGATACTGAAAATTACATTATATCCATACTATATAATATTATATAAATGAGGCAAAATAAAAACTAGTAAGCATTATGAGGTTATTTAGGGTCTACCAACAGCAGTGGTACGTGGTAAATAATTAGTACACTGGTAGGTAATCTTATTTTACAGCAACAAATTATAGATAAACACAACATGCAATGGGTTTACTTTTACAAAGTAACGAAAGAGTTTCTTATGTTCTAGTTTGCCAACAGCCCACCAAGGCAAATAGAACATTTTGGGTTTTGACTGATAGGTAACAATAAAGACCTGGGCATCCTTTGGCGAAAGCGGGCCGTGATTCTATCAGTAACAAAAGAGTTTAACTTTTACATTGATATTTAGAAATTTATAATAAAAAAAAACTACGTTTTTATTTTTATTTTTTATTGGCTACTGAAAAATACCCGTTACTTGTACGTCTTACGGATAAATGTTGATAGGTTGTCAGCGTGGATGTCATTTAGGTATAGACAAACAAAGTAAAGCGGAAAAGACAGCCAGAGTTGGATATGATTACACTGCTAAGAAGTACCTCTACTTTTTTAAGTGTCATCCCAGTTTTCCAGCCTAAAGCCGGTGTGAACCATTCGTCTAAACTGAATCTTTTTTTGCCCACCGTCTAGCTGTTTCCAGAACTTAATAGGTCTTTCAATTTATTACAAGACAGTAGTACTATAAATGTTATAATTTAGTACTTCGTTATAACACCATGTAATGTAAAACCTATAATAATTACAGTATTCATTTCCATTCATATATAGTAATTGTATGTATTAAGAAAGCGGTTCGCGTTGCGTTTCGATCTGATTGCAAAACATAACGTTGCATAAGTAAAGCGGAAATTCCTACAATTAGCTCACCTTGTCTTAAAGTAAGTACTTTAAGTCTAAGTACTTGTACATTACATTACATGGTACATAGTTAGTACTTACATACATAGAAGGCAAAATGATGCGAACTTAAAAAAAAATTGAGCTGGGTAATGAAAAGTATTAAGTTGTCGCTACAGAACAAAATATTGCAGCTAGAAAAAAAAAAAAAAAAAAAACTAGAATAGAAACATATAAGTAGTTGGAGCCCAGATATGAGCTCTTTTGTCAGTGAATTTCGGAATGGAATTTCGGAAGCGGTTTGATCTACCCCAGTTCCTCAAAAAAAAGCTAGCACTCGTTTGATGTGCTGGCCTTTGGCCTTACGCCTACTGGTACTGATACGCGTGCTGGTAATGTGTACTGTACAACAGTACCTGGATTACCGAAGTACTTAATCCTGTATGGGGCCGCCTCAGGGCAGTTCAGTAGCACGTGGGTTGCCGTTTTCACTGCTTCAATGCATGCTTCTGCACAGGTTGTCTAGGTAGTCTATCGTCCGTGGTAACGCAGACGCGTCTTTAGCAGTGCGCGTACGTACTCTCCCGGTTTGGAAACTTCAAAAGTGCGAGCTGCAGCTGCAGCAAAGTATCGCTTTGCTCTTTCTCTTCTTTTGGTTTCGCATCTCGCATAGACTGATGGGAAGAGACACTCGCATACACACCATGGGAAAAGCTTCAATATGGTACTCAGTTGTTGGTTTACGTCGGCTATACATGGTATCAAGGTGAGAATATAAGTCTTTTTTACATACCTAACTCTTAAGAAAACCCAAATGCAACTCGAATTACAACACATCACTAAACGTTACTCAATATGGCACTGTTAATCCATGAATTTAATTATGATTAGCATAATTCAATGGATTTCGATGTACCTACTTCTAGTCCGAAAATGTTAATCGCGTAACGTTATCATAAATGAAGGAAAGATAGAACAAAGGAGAGGGAGAGGAAAACCAAGGATAAAATACATGGGCCAAATAAAGGAAAAGGAGAGAGGAGAGAAAAAAAGGAGTAAAGGAGACTGCACTGGAGAGAAAAATGGAAACAACTTCATCAGCTACACCGACAAGAGCAAGGCTCTTAAATAAGAAGAAGAAAAACGTTATCACAGTTATCACAGTTTACGCAAGATATTACACATAAAAAATACGTTACGATAACGCTACGCTGGAATAAAATGTTCTTGCTGGGGGAACTAGGTAAAGTTGTCCCAAGTCCCAAGTCTGAACTTCGAAGAGTGTGCTAATATTTTGATCATAGATCTACGCGGTAACCATTCAACCACTAGTTTTATCTGCCATAACAGGTGCAATGCTGCCGAATCCCTAATGTAATTGTTCTTTTGTCTCATATTTTTAATGTCTTTATTTATATTGATATTTTATATTGACTGCCTTGGTTTATTTAGCCTAAGAGCGACTTCTGGTCGTCAAGTCCTGGGTTAGATTCTCAAGTCCGGCAAAGTTGTATTGTATTTTTCTGTGAGGATTCTCAATAGCAGCACCGAGATAAGAACTGTGCCCGGTAGATGGCAATAGGCTTAATAATGGCATCGGGAAAATGATGATGTTATCTTTTTTTTAATCGTTCCCCTTTTCTTGGAATTTTATTGTATCGTGGGTACAGTTTACAAACATACATGGCACATGAACACCATACAACTATCCGTAGATCATACAAATATTTGTTCCGTGCGGGAATCGACCCTGCGACAAGTAGCGTATAAATCTAATCGCTTAGTCACTGCCCAAACCGTGCCATCATTTTGTTGATAAATTTATTTTCTTTCCATAAAATTATAATGTTAAATTTGATTAAAGCGAATTCGCATTACGTTTGCGGCGTCATATCTGCTGCGTTTATGCAAATTATACCGTTAATTGTGACGTGCCGCCATTGTTTGATACTCGTCGCTAATTTAGGCGTAATTGCCGTTTCACAGTCACTGCGTTTAAGTGTTTCTTCACGTCCCTATCCACGTCTTACCATCTTGGAATCATGAAATTTGATTAACCGTTATAATATTATAGTCGTATAATTATTTTATTTTTTGAAAAGAGTATCCATGGAGTTTCTTGCCGGTCTCTTCTCTATAGGACCTACCTCTCTTTGGAACCGCGCACCTAGAGTCTCGACTTCTTAAAAGTGCCTGAAAAGGCCTAGTTGAAATAAAAACTTTTGACTTTGACTTTGAAAAGGGTGTTGAGACATGTGCCCCTAGTCCTAGCAAGAACGAGCATTCTCCACGCGTAACAGATTACAGACATGAGTAATTTATACGTCGAAGTTCATACACCTAGACCTGGAACAACTGGGGATACCGTACAAATATTTTTTTCTGTGAGGAGACCGAACTTGCGACACGTAGCGCAAAAAGCCAATCTGTTAGCCACTGTTGTCTGCATAATACATACCTTAGAGGGGAACTAATTAATTTACCGACTTCAAAAAAGGAGAGTCGGTGCCAAGTAAAACATAAAAGTAATATACCTTGCTGCTATAACAGCGACATTGAAACAACGAGTTCACGTAAAAATTGTCGAGTGCGAGGCGAATTATGCGTCGGACACGACAAATGCACTTCGCCAATCGTGTCGGTTTATAATTGCATGTTTTACTTGGCACCGACTTCAATATTCTTCAATTACTATATTGTATAATAAAACATTTATTTTGTGCTTTTTAGTTAGTTTTGTTTTTGAGTTTTTTGGAGTCGATTTTTATTTTTTGTTAATACATTTAATAATTAATATGCCAAGACCACGAATCCTTTTATACGATAGCTTTACCTTAAGGCTCTTAATTTTGTCTTGCAATTCTTTGCCAGCATTATAGGTCAGAAAGTGCATTCATATGAATGTTAAGCTTCTTCTGAATTTGATCTCTTACATTTTTATTAATCATCATTATTATATTTAATTGATAACTGCCTCATTAATCCAGTGGTTGCAAGCGCGACTGTTGATCATGAAGTGTTGGGTTCGATTCCCAGGCCGGGCAAAATATTGTTGGGTTTTTCTGTATATAAATTCTCAGTAAGTGGCACGGAGTATGAAACTGTCACTGCTCGCTCCTTATTATATAGGATTTAACAACAATATCGGCGTAATGTGGATGCACAATAGTACACCTCTGCCTAACTCTTCGGGGATACAGGCGTGATGCTATGCTATTAACCATCCTTAACAAATATCCATGCAGCTCTTTCTTTCTTTTCTTTTTTTAAAACATTGCCCCTCTCTAGGAATAATTCCTGTATCGTGGGTGCGTTTACAAACACATATGTTCACATACACAAAGACCTAAACCCGAAACAACTATCTGTAGATCATACAAATATTTGCTCCGTGCGGGGAACGAACCCGCGACACGTAACGCAGCAGTCGATCTCTCAACCACCGCACCAACACTTACAGCCCTTCAACCTAATACAAATATTATAAATAGTATGGCTATCAAAGAGACTGGCATTTATAAAATGATACAGTTAATTAAAGTCCCCAATCGAACATGCTCATGGTCAAATTGACAGTTACACAAACCAGATAATGTTTTGAATTTAAAAAATAATTACGCACTGCTCTATTTTCGTGATGGGCAAAAAACAGCCCATCGAGGTCTTTGTGTTAAGGCCAAACTTTCGTTTGAATAAGTCAGTAAGTATCTACTGCGATATATTACACTGGAATGTAAAATTAATATGCTTTATGATTATATCTGGTAGGTACTTATTAATAAAAACTGGTTGGTCTAGTGGTCGCAGGCACGACTGCTGATTGTGAGGTCCTAGGTTCGATTTCTAGGCCGGACAATGTGTTGTAGAGATTTTCTGAAATTCTCTTCCTCCTCGGCGAAGTGTGGGTGTACAAAAAGTACATCTCTGCCTAACCCTTCAGGGAATACGGGCGTGATGCTACGTTATTATATTAGAGAAACAATCGATGTTCTATTGTCTACTATACGTCAGTTGACGGGATCACTCAATTGAAGAAAAATAAAACATTTCAAACTGCAGGCTGCATTGCCCACTAAGCTTATTGCATAACAAAGACAGATAATTCACGCACCTTGCCTAAGTGTGTCCACATTACTTATTTTTTTTAATTGCTTAACTTTTTAAACAAATTATTTAGACATAAGAGTACTTGACACCAATTAGTACACAACGGGCAAATAAAATATGCCTGTCTAAAGTTTACTTTTAACAAGGACTTCGCTAATGTATGTTATACATACTAACTTATATATGAAACTAGACGACTCATATATTTTTAGCAAGTATCTTACTTAAACAAGATTATGTCCTAAAACGTAGATTAAACCTACTACATATATAGCACGTATATATATTTACAGCACGTTTGGCGCAATGGTTGAGAGATCGACTGCTGCGGTTTCGATTTTCGGTACAAATATTTGTATGATTATACAGATAGTTGTTCGGAGATTGGGTGTATGTCTGTGTGAATATTTGTGTTTGTAAACGCTATACAGGAAGTATTCCTAGAGTGGGGCAACGATTTCAAAAAAAGATAAAAAGAAATACATTTATATTGTATAACGGTCGTCAGCAGTCATCAAATAACAAACTGTCGCATCTGTATGAAACCTCACAGAAGAAAGAACAATAACTCTTTTATAGGCTTTATTGTTACTGAGATTTCGTGATTCGTGAGTTGTACGTATATTGTTGTTGTATAAAAGAGATAGATAATATTTTATTATCTGGCTTAAATAATACTTATTATACTAAGCGTAACAGAAACAACGCAAATTCAGAAATAATTGATGTACAATTACCAGACGAGTTAACGAACATTATAATTAGCACTTACGTTTTCATGAGTGCGTTGCGCTTGCACATAACTGTATTACATATTACTAAATAGTACTTAATCACGAAATATAATTCATTGAATGCAAGTTTTAAGAAAAATCTGTTAACAAAAATATATTGAGTAATTCAAATCACATAATTTACTTGTCCACACAGTCTAAATATACACCAAGTGTAAATAATGTCAGATTTGTAGTATAACAATTGTTACTACTCTACAACATACATATTTTTGTTTTTTTTTTTACTTTGTCTTCACACTAGATTTTCTCCTGTGTCGTGGGTACAGTTTACAAATATACATGTCACATACAACCACACTCAACCAGACCCGAAACAACTATCTGTAGATCATAGAAATACTTGCTCCGTATATGAAGGGTAGAAATGACACGGTTGGCGCAGTGGCTAAGCGATTAGCTTTCTGCGCTAAGTGTCGCGGGTTCGATACCCGCACGGAACAAATATTTGTATGATCTACAGATAATTGTTTCGGGTCTGGGTGTTTGTGTATTTGAATATATGTGTTTGTAAACGCACGCACGATACAGGAATTATACATAGGGGGGCAAAGTTTAAAAAAATATATCTAATCAGTTAATTAACCACTGTATCTCCGAAGGGTTAGGCGAAGGTGTACTTGTCCACCCAGGGGCGAGCCTATTGTCATCAACCGTGCACAGCTCAAAACTCCATGTTGTTCCTGAGAAATTTTATACAGAAAGCCCAATAACACTTTGCCCGACTCGGGAATCGAACCCGGGACCTCACGCTAAACAGTCACGCTTGCAAACAGTAGGCAGTTTATTGAATATTTAAATGTTGGTGCATTTTAACGTTTGTGCAGTTAATTATGTTTATATGCAAATGTATATTATAGTGTGGTGATTGATGAGCCAGTAAGTTAGTCAACCGCAGAACTTGCGAGCTCCAGTATATACTTATGTTAGAGATGATCGAAGCAAATAGGATGCGTTATAGAAAGCCAGTTTACATTGATCACTCAAGGCTAAATTGACCGACAATATGTACAATAGAGGTGTCACTAATATAATCATAATAGTTACTGGTAACATAATATTAAGTATTAATATGATAATAGATTATTCAAATCTGCAGTAATAGTGTTACTCAGTAATAGTCAAATAACTATTCTAGTAAAAACGAATCTAGAATCAATGTACATAACGGTCATTAAACTTTTGAATACGCCAACGAACTAAACAACGTTGACAACGTTGTTTAATTCGTAGTCGTAAGCCTGTAAAAGTATGAAGGAAATTTTAATGACCGTTTCGCGTAATATGTTAGTCGGTATCGATAATAGTGTAATCATACGACTGAGTACGTTAAATGAGTAATATATATTATTGGGTAACGAATACTGAATCCGTAAACTATTATTTGACTATTACCGAGTAATAGTTATAATAATATAATATCAGTAAAGCGTTATATTTAATAATAGTATTACCAACTAATGATCCTATTATCCCATCTCTAATGTACAATACAAAGGAAATTTTATGAACTGAGGACTGCCTTATTAATCCAGCAGTATCAGACCCGGCTGGTGAGCGTAAGAATGTTACTTATGTCATGTACCGGATTCCATTCTCAGTACGGGCAAAAGAGTATCGGGTTTTTCTTGTCAGTAATAATTGAATCGGCGTAATATGTTCGTATAAAGTGTAAAAGCCAAGTTAATCTTTACCAAAACCGTTCGACAATACTGTGTGTGTGCGTAAAATTAAAATGGCCGATTTTATCTTAGATGGTGTTATATTGAAGATAAATTTAGGCCTTAATTGGTGTAGAAGTGAGCGGTTATTAGCGCCGACTGTGTTACTGTTCTCCACCAGTTTAAAATAATTGTTTTGCAGAGGTCAGGCTCGCTTAGTAACATTGATGTTTATCGTTTATTGCGTACCTACCTAAAAACAAACATCAAGGTTAAACTGCTAAGGCATTTTTTTTATAATGTTGCCCCATACTAGGATAAAAAAACATCTACACCTCACATACACACACACCCAGACCCGAACCGTCTATCTGTAGTTCATACAAATATTTGTTCCATGCTGGAACTGAACTCGCAACACGTAGCGTAGTAAGCTAATCGCTCAGCCCCTGCGCCTACCGTGCCATAGTCAATAGAAACCAGATGATAAACTTCAGAAGCTGTCTATTTATTTTTTGGAAAAATCATGTCCATCTTTGTCATATCTAACTTCTTTTGACAGTCTGGGGACACGTAAGTACTTATAAATTGCATTTTGCGGTTAAATCCTCTATGTATGTATGTAGAAATTGTGCGTGTGCATGGCATAATTTAATGGATTTGGGTTTATCGTTGCTACAAATATACTTAGTTGTTATAGTGAAGGTATTATATGCGTGTGGTAATACACAAAATGATATGAGAAAGTCTGTCAACAGAATTCAGAGGCCCCAGTGTAAGTTTCTTTTGACAAATTCGATTTAACGCATCGAACGCGTTCGGAGCTCCGATTGGTGGAGAACACGAAACGGACCAATCGGAGCGCCGAACGCGTTAAATACATTAAATCGAATTTGTCAAAAGAAACTTACACTAGGGCCTCAGATATGCACGATTGGCTCAGTGTCTAAGTAATCGGCTTTCTGCATTACAGTTTACAATTAGCGGCGATTCCTAGTTAAAAGATTTAAGGTATTAATATGGCCTAAACGAGGGTTTTGTTCCGGGCCGGGATGACATCGTGATGATGGATGAATATGATCATTTCGGTAGCTGATGTCTTTTATATCGTCGTTGAAGTTCTAACACTACGTAAGTCATATTTTGGCGGTTTTGAAAGTTATATGCCATTTGCTAGAGAATCGTAAGATGCGTTATTTCTGCCAATCAGAAACAAGCATTGTCCAATAGAAACTCGTAAAATGAAATGAATATAGAATGGTATTGTAATGGTGTCTATGTAAAATTATGCAGTATTTTCACTCTTCTGAAAAGTTGCTATTTTTGACAAACGTGGTGTTAGAACTAGGGACGATATGCATCTTCCTAAAGAATGGAAAGATTGAGTGGTTTTTAACAGAAAAACCGTGATCATAGTGGATAAGGAGACCAGTGGGTTAATAACCGGACTTAAGAATATGTGTCTCCACAATTATCCATGAAGTCATGTACCTACGATATGCAGCACCGTGACAAATTACGCCGATTAACGAGCAAACAAACGCGTAATTTGCGTGAGTTGCGCGTATGTCGTGACCGGTTATGGTAGGGTTAGTATTGGTGCCTTCCTCCCCATCATCTGCCTAGCCTGTTTCGGTAATCTTACCGGCCGGATATTAGTATTTTATACGGAGCAACTGCCATCTGACCTCCGCCACCCAATTACTGGGAAACACTGATACACTAAGGTTAGACTGGTTGCCAGATTTTATGGGCTTTGAATCCTGTAAGAACTATAATAGGTCTTTTTATGACAACCGGGACGAACTGGTTAACGTGCTTTCCGAGGCATGGAGGAGACTTGGTGTGGGCAAAATGGTCACCCAACACGATCGACCAATCTGCGCGGGACTTACGGAGCTACAAGCCACTAACGGTCGGCATGCAAACAGTTAAATATTACTTGACTTAAATGTACCGAACAGCTGATTTATTATGCAAATAATAATTTCAGGGTTCGTGTCATACTGAAAATTGTTCATGATATTGACGAGTACAATAACTTCTCAAAGGAATTTCAGAAAGATATAACCTTATAGATACAGGAATTTGGAAAATTTTCAAAAACAAATTTTCGAGCGTCCGAACTCCATGCAGATGAAGTTGCAAGCACTGCTAATAGCAGATATATCTATTACCTACATGAGAAAGAACATATTACCTGATTAAGCAAATTAATATAAGTAATCAATTTCACGGACTATAAGCCGTTATTCGCACGGAATCTAAAAATAGCTGTTGTATCGTAATAATCTATTGAGAAATAGAATGAACTTTGTTTTTCTGTTATTTTGTGAAGAAAATTTTTTAGTAAACCGTGAAGAAAAAAAAACATTCAGTTCATACTGTTGTGTATTATTGCTAAATGTGTAATTGCAGGCAGTAAGTAATATCACGCGTACACTGGAATACTTTATTGGTTTTATCAAATAACGGACATGTTTTCTCACAAAAAGTTCTGAACCATGATAGTGCGTCTCCAAAAAAAAGCAAAGGTGTTGCCACAGATAATATATATGTTTGCGTTCGGAAATCTACTATAATTCACAACACATACATACTAAAAATAAGAGCGACTATTATACAGTCTTGCTTACTTCCTCATTGATTAATGTTCGATTCCCAAATAAAGCGTTACTATTGGGTTTTTCTGCATGGGTAGTCTCAGCAGCACGGAGTTTGGAAATGTGTCGCGGCAAACTGCAATAGGATCACCCCGAATTAGGTACACGGGACACAATAACCGCATCGGCGAAACGTTCTAAGGTGTACAACAGTACACCTCTAATCGAACTCTTCGGGAAATACAGGCATGATAGGTACTATGTTTTATTATACGAGTCGAAGTAGGGGCAGCAAGGTGAAAACGTTGATGTATCTGGCCAGATATTGCAGGAAGATTTTCTTAGGAGGCTGTCTATATTATGAAGATATTAAAATGGATACTCAATATTTTTTTGGCATTCCAAAATTTGGACTTTATGTTAAAGAATTACAAATATTGTAGGGACAGGCCAGAAAGGAATATAATTACATATGCATGCATCTAAAGGTATAGGCAAACAGTAATTAGGTCTAACATCGTCGCTGCGCGCCTGCCAAGTGTGCCATATGTGCATTTTTGAACTAAACAAATTCTCTCTTATTAAGTAGTTTTTATAATTTAATATAATTTTATAGAGTTGTGTATCTATCTAATAAATGTCTTCAATACTGCACTGTCAGTTTTTTTATTTAATGCATTGTTTAAAAAATAATTCGATTTTTGTTGTTTCCCGAAACCTATCAAAAATCACAAATGGAACTTGGCAGGCGCAATGACGACATGACATTTGAAGTAGTCATGGAGCAAGCCTATCTCGTAAAAATCCGTTGAAAGGACAGTTATTGCTAAAAATCAATTTAAATCTTAATTTAGTTTCACAATTCTGCATGGTTAAATGCCTCTACATAAAAAAAAATTTAACACATGACTGTTTCGTCATGGCGATTCGGATGAAATCTGCAATTTCAACGCAGTCTCATGAGGTGCAATTATTTCGGATCGGAGTTATAAATAAACTGCCTATACTTAAATAAAATGTCAATAATTATTTATGTAATTTGGAAACCCTGGGGTCCACTTGGACCACTTTGGGAACTAATGGTTTAGGTGTATAATTTGTTAAGGTTAAGTGTAAATTGGCTGAAATATGACGATGATAGTTGAAGATGTCGGAAAAAATCATGCCGACTGGAAGCTCTACTGCTCGACGTTACAGGATGACATGACACTATGAAAAAAAAAATGGAATCGTATATGCTCTGCTTCCCGTGCGAAGCCGGGGCGGTTCGCTAGTGTAATCATATAAAATGCAAAATGTGTGAGGTCTCATATTCCTCTTATTATGGAACCGTGGTTTGTTTTGAGTGAGAACAAATAAAGTAGGTAGTTAGTAGACCTTTACCTTGCACACAGGTGACAATTTGGAGGTCGCACAACCGCATGTTTATACAATAGCAAAACGTTATTACCTACCTACCTAATCGTAGTCTTCACTGGGGTATTATTGGTAACCAGCATTCTGTGGATCTGATATTATTTCGAGTGCAGATTAGATCACTCATCGAGGGCATCAATCATTATGACATACCTGCAAGTGCCGGGATTCGCAAACAAAAGATTTTATATTATGTCTACTGCACGCTTACTTAAACAAGTTCCCTACTCACTCCTTTGTCCAGTTGATTGAATTTGTCTTTATGGTCTATCCATGGTTATGTTCACGGAGTAAATACGAAGAGGAGATGTTGTAATTCGATTTCCCTATGAAACATTGCGTGACATTTTGCGGGTTGAGGGGGTGTTAAATCCCGCCCACTTCTTTATTTTCCATCTGCCGGTCTATAGCTAAACTACTCGCTCGTTCTGTCGATTTTACTTTGTAGTTATATAACTATCTGACGCTAGATGTCACTAAGTGCAAAATGCAACGGGGTCGTACTCAGAATTTTCGTACCAAGGAGTAAATTGTTTTTTTTTTAATAATTTTGCGAACCACCTTGATACATATTTTTTTTATTGAAATAGAAATACTATGAAATTTTTTTTTAGTATATAAAGGTTTTTGATGAATGACGAATGAAGATTATTAGTTTTTCTCTTATTTTTAAATGACTTATTATGTTAAAAAGACTTATCAAGATTGTTTACAAAGCTAGTACTTTTAGAAAAAAAAAAACTGTTCCCGTTTACATGACAATCCTTCTTAACCATTAATGTCAAATAAATAAGTAATACCAGACTAAATCAAAAGCCGCATGACGCGAAAGAAGCTTCATACTTAACATGATTTTTTTGATATGGTCAAGTAGGTAAAACTAATTTCAGAGGCAAATAAAATAATAGACAAATTATAACGAAAAAAAATTAATAAACTAGGTGGGCTTTAAGTACTTTAAATTAAGTAAACAACAACACCATACTAGTTGTCTTACGGAGGGAAAGTACTTTAAATAAATTATTGTAGATAGAATATTTAATTTATATTGTGTCCAGCGAATATGTCCAGCGAATTTAATGTTTTAAGTACTTCCCATCTATGAGACAGCCGCGGGACATTCGTTAAAATAATTGTATTCTAATTACGGCCCTGTGTTTTTGTTATGTTTATGTTTGTTGTTCATAGTTGACGATAGATGGCGGCCTGTTTAAAATATGATATAAAATCTACAAAAATAATATTTAAGCTATTTAAGAGTCTTTAGGAATGAATGTTGAACAAATTTCAGTACATATGATTATTAAAATATATTATTCTGAGCTCTATGTACCTAAATATTTTGAGTTCCCATGACACAAAGTGTCGCCATCTAATGTCGGGTAGAGGATTATATTTGGAAACGCCCTCTCTAAGAGATTTTTCTAGAACTATTTTAATAAATTACGCATAAAATTACTTACAAATTAAATGTGATGCCATCCATAGCATCAGAACGTCTATCCGAGTAGTTTTTACAAGATAAAACACAACACTTCATTCTATTATTTCTTCTAGCGCGAATATACCGTAAAATGGGAAAGTTTACAAAGTTGTGCACAGGACGAACGCCAACAATACACTGACTAAGGCCACGCCTACGTGATGACGTCAGGGCCTAGTTGGAGTCACAGTGCACAGTTGCTTAGGCCGTCTCCTCTTTGTATTTACTCCGTGGTTATGTTCTAGGAAAAGATCACACCGCTCTATTACTATGGTCACAGGGTCGCCTTATTTCTAGCCATCCTAAGGGAAAAAATCAAAATAATACTCTAGTTTCAAAATTGAATAACCTGTAGGATCTATAGACGTAAGAAGTCGAAGTGGATTGATAATAAAAATTACAGATGAAATTAAGAGCCTTTACGCCGTACGGTCCGTTATTGGCATTTTTCATCCTGAAATTACTTCGTTAAATTGTATAGATCATATATCAAAATTGCTGTCCATTTAATAGGAAATTTTGTAAAGAACAAATCTAATACAAAACATTTTTAATTTTTTTAATAATTATATATACTAGGGCTATTGTTTGACACCATGTTTCGTAAAATTTACGAAACATGACTACTTCATCCTTCGATACCTGGCAAAGTATATGAAATAAAAGCAAAAAATAGCGGTTTTTAGAATACATATATACTCGTATACAAATCTAGTAGACAACATTTTTAATAATTATTATTATTCTAAAGTAAATTACGAAACAACATAGCGTAAATGATATATTTTTAGGCATTTTCAAAGCCAATTTTGACCAACTTAATGATGGCTAAATTACATATTATATTTTTTTTACATTACTAGAATATGTCCCTAACAATAAGGCAAAAAAAAATTATTCAAAAATGTAATAAACTATTTTTAAAAGAATTTTTAAAAGTATCATATAAACTGACCCGCAACTCGGCGCGAGATCAGTGCCCGCCGAGGCTTTCTAGGGTAAGGACATGTCGCTCTGCGCTCCGTTTTTTCGACGAAAATATTACGATTCTGAATCAATAAATTGGAATAAATCTAGTCCAAAACATATTGATACTTTGGGTAGAAGTAAACAGTTGAATTATTTTTGACGACTTTTTATGAAAATTTGTACAATAATTGTTCATAGTCCTCTTATACTTCTTGGTGAGGAGACATGATGGTGGAGCCGATGGCATCAAAGACCTGATGATGGATCCTGAAGGTTACAGGAACTCGGTAACGGTTTATAGTAGAACCACCGTGTTTAGGCTTGTTTCATTTGTCTCGATCGGTACTTTTATCCTAACTAGTGCTGATGCCCTGATGATGCTGATGATGATGGGAAGTGTTTACAGGAACTCGGTTACTGTTTATAATAGAACCATCGTGTTTAGGCTTGTTTCATTTGTCTCCATAGGTACTTTTATCCTATTGCTAATGACCTGATGATAATGATGATGATGATGAAAGGTGATTACAGGAACTCGGTTACTGTTTATAGTAGAACCACCGTGTTTAGACTTGTTTAATTTGTCTGGATAACTACTTTTATCCTAACTAGTGCCGATGACCTGATGATGATGATGATAATGGGAGGTGTTTACAAGAACTCGGTTACTGTTTATAGTAGAACCATCGTGTTTAGGCTTATTTCATTTGTCTCGATAGGTCCTTTTATCCTAACTAATGCTGATGACCTGATGATGATGATGATGATGATGATGAAAAATAAATACCTCCCGTCATCATGACGGGAGGTATTTACAGGAACTCGGTTACTATTCATAATAGAACCACCGTGTATAAGCTTGTTTCTTTTGTCTCGATAGGTACTCTTATCCTAACTGCTGCCGATAACCTGATGATGATGGGAGGTGATTACAGGACCTCGGTTATTGTTTACAGTAGAACTACGCTTTTTAGGTTTGTTTGATTTAGTATAGTGCCGATAACCTGATGATGAGGTTGTGAGTTGCTTTTAGAAACTATATCCACCGTGTTTGAGTTTAGGAATTTGTATTAATTTAATCAGGTCTGGGAAACAAAGAGCTTTTTGTTTATTCGGGAAAATAAATAAAATAATAAATAATGTACACAATATGTATCTTGATTATTGATATAATAATTCGCCACCGGAAATATGAATTACTGTAAGGGACAAAATGCAAGTTTTAGGAAATCGCAAAAAACTTAAAAAAAAAATGGATAAAACCTTGTATTTCTTTCAACTTTAATGGTATCATAATAGTAAATATACCATTATTCTTATATTTTTGCGCTCTATTTTTCCTATAAGACAGGATTTCAATAACTCTTTTAGGTTCAGATATAGCCATTACTGTAAGGGAAAAATTATTTTCATCAGCGATTAAGGCAATTTATTATCAGAAAAATCTTTATATCATGTTTAAATTTAATGTAAAGGCTATTAAATTTTGCAATTATTTAGGGTATAATACCTTTGTATAACTATTTTATTTCGGTTTTAGAGTTACGCTAAACGTATGTAATATACAAATTTGAAGCTTGCTGTTTGGATTTAAGGTTGAATTTGTTGTATCTCTGCATGAGTGTTTATAATCATGCCATGCCTTATTATTTATATATTTTTTATATATTTATCAAGGCCTTATTATTTATATATTTTTTAAAGATCTCAAAAATTAAAAATAAATATACCAATCGATAGAGCGGAATTTTCCGAGTAAAACTGTTTATTTAACTAATTTTCGACAATTTGTCCCTTACATTAATTCATATTTCCGGTGACGATATTATCGTATTATGAAAATATATCGTAATATCTAGGTACTAATAACTATTAGCTCATGTGAATAAACAAATACTAAAAACTACAATACAAAATAAATTATAATAAACTAAAAAATACCAAAAAGGCAAAAAGGATCAACATCGCCAGCGCGCGCTTTAAGCATTGCCTCCTCACAGTCCGCACGCACACACACAAGCGGGTGAGCGGTCGAGCGCTGTAAATACCTAATTTCGCTCGCCACCGCGCGGCGTAAACGCTCTATATTATTGTAACCCCTGTGCTGCCATCTCTCAGGTATCAAGAATGATTTAGCAAAGCGCCCTCTGTGATCGGATTTAGTAAATTCAATAAGTTAGACTTTATAACAGAAACGCTAGATGCCGCTGTTTTATATTTGATCAAGAAAAAAGAAAGCATACATTTTGAAACAATTTATTTAACATTGATGCTGAAACAAATAAATACATTTTACATCAAGTTGACAATGTTCTATTCAATAAAGCTATTACATTGAAGAGGATTATATGATTTTAAAATTGGGCTAGTAGGTGGTACAGTGTCAGAAACATGAGTGGAGTTGTCCAAGCATATCTGACTCAGCAAATGTATTCAAATACAGTGGAACAATAAGTGTCGTTATCCTATTATACATTACAGTGTAAGTCCTAATATTATTGTTACAATTCGGAAATGTATTTATTTCATTGTCTGAAATACTTAAATCAAAGCAAACTTGTTGGTCAACATAATAAATTCAATGCACTCATTTACTAAGTACATAGAGTATTATTAGCATGAAAGGATTTCTGATTTCATATTGATTTATGATCTCTATTAAATAAAAAAAATACTGACAAGAAACTCAATAAACAGCAATGCCAGACTTCAATAATGTTGTTATAAAATACTTCACAAATTAGTACCCAGTACTTTCAAATCTTTTGACTTTCCCAGTCATTCACATACAATAGTTATCAATACAATAGCGATATTCACATCACACACAGTGATCATCACCATAACTTAAATAACTATCAATTAATTAATGTATTGTGTACCTGTAAAACTGCATATCTATTAGTACTTGTACAAAATGAGATTAAGTTTGAAGCTATCGTGTTATTAACAAAAAATGTAATAATACTTAAAAAATATCTTCTACGGCTACACCTTTCAGTCTTGTTCATTATTACTGGAACTTTCTTCTTCGCAGCTCTCCTCCTCGCTGGATTCCTCACTTGAGTCATCAGATTTACCACTTTTTGCAGCCTTTTTAGCCATTAATTCTTTAAAATGGCTCACAGAAATTTTCCTAGGCATGATCTCTCGTAGAAAGTCTAAAGTATCATCCTCTTGGACAACTTCTGCGATATGCTTATATTCTAGTAAAGTGGATTTACTATTTTTAAATGCTCGTTTGGCTAAATCTGTGACAAATAATTCCTGTAATATATGAAAGTATGTCTTTATTAGTGTTATGACTAGGTTTTGTTGTTTATTGATTGATTGATTGATTTAATGCAATTGTTTGGGGGCTAATACGGTTATGAAAGCGGTAAAATATCGAATACTCACTGTAACTTTAGTAACTAAATACAAAGGTTCCGCTCCAACTGCTTCGACGTCTGGCGAACTTTTCATTATTGTTTTTACTCTAGATAACGGCAAATGTAAGTCTTTTTCGCTTTTTGGAGTACTCATTTTTGCTTTCGTTTTCAAAATGTTACAGAATTATATGTTGTTAGTAATAAGTAGATAGCAACTTTGATCGTCAGAAATAAATAATTATCAAATTAATTTCAATGCGTTAAATCAAAATCAAACAAATGTCAGTCTCATCTATTGACAGATTATGAAATGTATGACATTTTGTGAACAGAGTTGCAAACAGTGATCAATTAAGAATTCTATATCGATACCATATAACGATTTAGTCGAGTTTATAAACATTTTGATGTTATTTAAACATAACCCCGGAGGAAATCATCTTTAAGCTTTCCTTCTGGTATATCAATGATATAAACATACGAATTTTAAAAAACATCAAGAATTTAATTTTATTAAAAATGTATATTTACTGATACATACATAAATACCTAAGAGAACAGCATATACAGCGAAAGTACAGCATGTTTCGTAAACCTTTTCGTGTTATAAACCTTCACAAGCAGATAGAATCAAAGTTGTTAACAACCAAACTGCACAGAACAGAAGAATACCCTTGAGAGGATAGATTTGTCTACGAAGTTTTGTAGGTACCTAGGTTTTCTTCTATCCTGCAGCCCAAGACTACCAATAAGTTACCCAAGAATTATTTTGAATCAGAAATTAGTAGCAATACCACCAATTAAAATATCTTTATAGCAAGTGTGCTCTCGTTAAAGCGTGTTACATGCATTCGATAGACGATTGTATTTTATAAAATGCATTTTTTAATTTTAATTAAATTGATTAAATTTGTTGCTAAGTACATATTTTTATAGATTGCCTATCGGTTAAGGGTTTTATTAAGTTTATGACAGGCAGGACCAGCGGCGTGCACAGAGTTTTTAGACAGGGTAGGCAGAAAATTTTAAAAGCTTACTTACCAAACGTACCTACTGCATGTTGGTATTGGTTCGTCGTCTTGTCGATTAAATAATGATGTATGTGATTTGCGACCTCAAATATTTTAGAATAAATATTTATCTGAGTTATGTAGGGTAGGCAGTGTCTTTTTGTCTTTATGAACCGCACGCCACTGGGCAGGACATATTATTTCGATGATGATGACATGTCTGATAAATAGGTAACCTAGTAACTTATAATACTTCCGTGTTCCGTGTTCTGCCGTCTCGCATTTAGGTTCTCCGAAAGTAGTTATTGTAGGTTCTAATAGTATCTGTAATAAATGTACGAGGTTTATGCCCGTGTTCTTTAGCGAAACTTGATTCCATTTTTATTTTGGTAATTATATATACTTTTCTAATGGGGGAAAAGACGCAGTGGTAAAGAGGCAAAACTTTGAAATTATTTTAATCTCTTCAGTTGTAAATTAAGTTTTGTATTTACTGGAATTTTTATAAGTTTAATTTACCTGCCTGCTATATTTGTGTTTTGTGTGATAAGAGTAGAAATAAATAGACGATGATGGTCTTAATGCTAGCTGTCTTTATTTTCCATTTCCTTATAGAAAATACTTTTACGAAAAACAGTATATAGGGCCGCTCGCGTGGCCGGCCACACTCGCGGGGCGCTGACTAGTCGTCTGCCGGCCCAACCAATCCGACATCCAATCAATTCTTACGTGAAAACGATAAATAATACAAAAAATACTGATAACGCGAGATCGTTAAAACGATTTACAGTGACTTCTCAATTTTGATCAGTTCAGCGATGCCGTCGTACATCTCCTTGACGGCGTCGTACTCGGTGAGTCCCATGCGCCTCTTGTTGGAAATGTCGTAAACGCCGCCCTCGGCCTCAGTGTGCTCGCCGCGGGTGCCGCGCACCTGCAAGTGGTACTTGGACGCGATCTCCTCCAGCTTAGCCTTGTCAGCCGCCAGCTTGGGCAGCTTGATGTGCACGGACGCACGCACGGTCGTACCCAGGTTGGTGGGGCAGAAGGTCAGGAATCCGAGCCTGTCGTCGTGCGAGAATGGCACACGCTTCTCAATGTCGTTGACAGCGGTCACCAGCCTCTTGTAAACTTGCTTCAGGTCTCCACCCATCTGCATGGAGATCAAACGGAGGTGGTCTTCCTCATTGCACCACACCAAGAAGGTCTTGTTTTCATTGTGGTAGATGCCACGGCCAGAGGGCCAGAAACGGCAAGCGTTGGCAGCCTGCAGGAAACGGTCACCCTCCTTGAACAGGAAGTGGTCATCAATCAGCTGCTGCTGGGTCTCCTTGGACATACCGGTAAGAGGGTAGAAGGTACCCTTGAGCTCGCCCTCGAGTCCGGACAGGGTGGTGGAAACCTTCTCTTCCATCTCCTTGTACTGAGCCTCAGTCAGGCAGGGGTTGAAGGGGTATCCCTCCATGGAGCGGCCGCAGCGCACGCGGGTGGAGACCACGAATTCGCCAGCGGGGTCCAGGTTACCGAGGGTCTCCACGTCACCCCAGTTCTTAGCAGGGTGCTTGTCGGTTTTCTTGAAACCATTGTGGTAGTCCTCGATGATGGGGTCGAACAGGTCAGCGAACACTGTGTACGCCTCCGCGTCAGGGGCGTAGATTCCGACACCAGAGTCCAAGTTCTCAACACCTGAAAGATTACATAACAACATGTAGTTCACTTTACGTAAAAGTACAAACCTATCTTAAAATTGGTGATATTCAAAGGTATGTACCTATATCTATAATCACAATAACTGATGTGATTTTATCAATTGCTTGCGTTTAATCCGATATTGGTATTAAGTTATCTAGTGACGTCAGATGCCTACGTGCCTAACAATTCCTCGTACCTAGGTAAAATATTATCGCAGTTCTGTAATAATATAAAATGTTACGTGTAGGTTCTTACCAGACTGGATGCAATCCAGCAGGGTCGAGCCGAAGGAGGTCTTCTTGTTCTTAAGAGCTTCGAACACCTCCTTGGTAAGGTACTTCTTCAGCAGTGACTTGGAGTCAGAGGCCTGGAGCTTGCTGAAACCAGCCTCCAACTTCTCGATTGTTGCGGCGTCCACCATTGCTGCGGCTTTCCTGCAACAACACAATCAATCGTCAATCATACAATTTCACCATTATTCCCACGAATAAGTAGAATATAATTACGATTCTAACGCTTTCAACGCAGCGCATGTCGCTCTCGTACACATTTTGAGAAAATTTTGTGAAAACACGGTGATAATTTACAAAATTCTTAGCGACGCGACCGCAGCCAACTGTATCTGTTATATTTTTAAATTTGAAAAAAATAGTGACGTACCCATCGTCTCTGGAATCGAGCGGTGGTAGCGTAAACCTATGATTTAAACATCCAAAAAGTTTTAAATCGAGATTTGATAATTTGTACTATTTTATTGATTTGTTAAGTAATAAGATAATTAATTATATTAAATTTAAATAACTAAAATACACCAATACAACACAGAAATAAAACGTAATGTTATTTTTAACAGATATTACGAACCGCCTGATGAGGTAATACGCGAGAACGGCGCCACCGCAAACCACCACAGGGATTGTAACTTTCAGTTTATAATTCATATTGATAGAATTAACTAAAGTCACTAATTATTGTATAAGATGTGTGCAACTACGACGGTTACTGGAGATGTTACGCGGACTGGAGCGAGTTTGGGATTGTTTTTGACCGAACACACCCAGGGATACACTCAGTTTTGTGGTGGAATTACGTAATTTAGCCAGAGGTCGCCTTGACCGAGACGCGCAAGTCGAACGGATGTGTCAGCTCACTGCGCACCGGTGCTTCTTCGTCGCGCGCAGCCGTACCTCCCACTCGCGACCAACGAACGAACGTGTTATCGCGAGTTTCTTGTTACTTTGCATTCATTTCTATTCGAGAAGGTAATGCAATAATTATTAAACATCGTCAGATTACGGAATCCACTTATCGTTCCATGAATTACACCAATCGTGATATTGGATATGAGTACATTATGTTTTTGTAGAATGAATGCTTGTAGGTACCATATTTGAGAAAAAGACACCACACATTTATCATGTAAATCAAGTTGAACCAACAGAGGAAAGATGAAATTTTCTTTATCATAAAAATTTTATACCCACGTAATATTATAAATTGAATATGATGCATATTATCAAGCAAATAGGTTTAACAAAAACCACTAATAAGAGCACTACTATATCTTTCAAACTTATGAATACCTACGATTCGTAAAACATTTTTTATTGGCCGAAGTTAACGATCATTACGTGGTCGGCAATCCGGAAATGACATTATTTTTACATCCCGTTTCGGTTCAATGTCCGTCCTTAAAATTGTAAGAACATTTCACGTTCAGGGACAAAATTTTTAGAACCAAGAATATATAATTACGATAACGCACAAAATGGTAAAAAATAAAGCAAAATTTATAGTGGTATGGGCAATGATGTTTTGCCCATACCACTATAAATTTTGCTTTATTTTTTACCATTTTGTGCGTTACTTGAACTGTATCAAATTTGGCACCGGGTGCTAGAGCTAAATGCCGGCCGGAATAATACGCACCCGTCGGCATCGTCTGCCGGTTTGTTTTCCTTGTTTTCTTTCGTTGCACAGCCACCCATTTTCACAAATACGAATTATTAACTAGCAGCTAAAACATGCACTATATCACAAAAAAACTACTGTAAATAAATAAAATAAACGGAGAATACTAAATGCAATGATGGAATGATATTTTGTCCAAATGAATGTATCGGAGGAGCCGGGAGTGGCGAGGGCGAGGGGTGGCCCGATCGATGCGCGACACGCAGCACGCACGCGGCCTCACGCTTCCCGCCCTTCGGGAACCGCTTTAAAACTTTTCGGAGGGAAAGTTCCCTCGCATAACGCTACCGGTTACCTTCGCGGGTTATATTTGAATGCAATTCCACCTTCTTCAAGTGCGATAATCATCTTTTCGGCAAAATAGTACACTTAACAATATCGAAGCACATCTTGAATTTAAATTCGTTTATCACACAATAGGCTAGGAACATTTTTTAAGTTCAGGACCGGCGGTGGTGCTGTACGGCGGTACGGGAATACTTTACGTCGGTAAATTAATATTTAAATGACCACCGCTTACCTTGCGCTTGTACAACCGTCAGAGTCGACTGCGAGGTGCAGAATGGTCGGTGCGGGTTCGCGCGGAGCGTTAAGCCCGCGGCAACGTCCCGCGCCCCCCCTTCCCTGTCAACCTTGGCCTTGGTGGGTGCTTGCCTGGCCGGCAGATCGCGAACCAGTTTAGCTTCACATCGTGATTTGGACTATTATCAATACAATGGTTATTTAATCTCATCCCAATACAAGGATAAGGCCCATATTGAACTTAAATGAAAGCCTGGCAAATCTATTAGTAACTAACTACATTTATTACGTATAGCTATAGTGACTATTATAGAGTATCTGTAACATACACGTTAGTAGTTACAGTCACTCTATAATAGTCACTATAGCTCCTTTACCTTGGAAACAATTGAATCTTCCTCATTAGTATTTCACTATTTGCAGAGGATCGTAGCCCTCTTCATTAGTTATGAAATCATAAAGCGCAAGAATACATAAAGCACAAGAACTAAAATTATCAGGTAAGGAGTCAAAAAATTAAGATGAAATTTTTAATCGAACTACATATTTCTTGAATGCTTATTACCATCTGGGGGCCGATTCCACTAATTAAGACTGCAATCGAAACGATGCCGATCAACTTCTTTTGGACAGTTTTCAAATCTAGAAACTATCAAAAAGTCGTTGAACGTTTGCGTTTAGTCAGTGGAATAAACTTCTTGGCTTAAACCACGTAATCCATGACAAATCAGTACCTATTTTTTGTCTATAAATGTATCATAAAGTTTTATAGCAGTTTTAAGATATAATTAACCTTATAGCTAACTAAATAAACTAAGTATAGATAATACTGCAAACATTTGGAATTAATAATACAAATTTAATCATAATCGATTGATTGTGCATTTTTGCAGCTTCGCCTCACGCACTATTCGTTATCAGCGATTGGGTGGGAAATTTAAAATTAGAACGTTGCTGGTCCTTTTTCGTGGCTGGATCGAGTCCAACACTTCGTGAACAAAACGATCGCGACGATGCCAATGTCAAGTTTGTTATTTTTTACTTTCGTTGCATAACTTTGGCGTCATGAGTACAATTGCTCTATTTGTATATTAATTACATTTTTAATTACTATGATTTATAAATTGAGACATTACCTACTTACTTTTCAAATTCAAATGCTAGATTTAAGTCTGAATTGACTGTAACGATACATCGCATTCTTTTTTTTGCAAATAAATCTTGCCAGGTATTTTATTTGAGTAATAATAATCTCGGGTGATTTCGGTCTTGGAAACAGAAAGCTGAGGGTCGTTGCATAACCTTCCTTGACCGTGTCCTTAGTCCTTGACCCAGAGATTAGAATCCGGGTAACGAGCGACGAGCTGGCGGTCGATTCGTTCACCTACATCCAAGGAAACCATACAGTACCCCTGACTCAAGGTAAAGCTATTATTATGCCAAGTACAACGAACTATTTGATCGATGAATACCTATATAATCTTGTTGTTATTGGATTAAACTAATTGCATTTTGATCGTACATTTTAAGTGAATTTTTACCTAAATTGTTTTTTTTTAAAAAAGAAAAAGAAATAGCCTACTAAATAGAGCGTTTCTTTTTTAAATTTAAGCTATCTTCACATAATATATGGTCTCGCGGTAACGTTCTTCAGGGTAACGGATGGATACAAAACAAAGCAGGAAGGAAGGATGAATATCCAGTAAAATAACAGTCATACATATGTCTGATTTGACTTCTACATACCTATTTCGGCATACTTTGTGGAATTCCATAATGTATTCCATATACATTTTTGTTTAGGTGAGCGGTTTGGTATGGTTTAACAAAACAACCGCACTAAGTTCTAATATGAATAGTGTTACAAATCAGGTATAAAATCAGGTTATACCTATTGCACCAATCAGTGATTTTTAATAACGAAAGGTTTGTATTTTTAATTGTACTTTACATTACTATTGTAGGTTTATGTGTTTGAAAGATAGGTTTACTTTCAAAGTTCAGCTTTCTTTTGCATAATAATATTATCTTCTTTGTTATACACATTTATATTTTTTAATCCTACTTCCTACTATCCTATCCTACTAATATTATAAATGTGTAAGTTTGTGAGGATGGGTGGATGGATGGATGGATCTTTGTTACTCTTTCACGACAGAACGGCTGAACGGATTTGGATGAAATTTGACTCAGAGATAGATTATAGTCAGGAATAGCACATAGGCATACTTCTTATCCCGGGAAAATGTACGGATTCGTAAACCACGCGGGCAAACCCGCGGGCGGAAGCTAGTAAGAAATACATATATATAATTAGAAGATAAGTACTTACTCAATCTCACGCATAAGAAAAACCTATAAAATAACAATTGTTTTCTGGTCTTATTTTAAATATTGTTACCGTCTTATTTTCAATATTATGTTCATAAGTATATTTTTTAATGAGTAGTAATTTAATTACTTATCAAGCATGACATTATTTTTTACTCTCTTGTGTGACGACCGGCGTTAATTTACTGGAGAAATTATAGTAAACAGTAACTAATTTATTAGTTTTCATGTTGATAAGTAAATAAAGAAACAATAGTGTTGAGTAAATGAATGAATCCCTATACCTGAGATAATGAGTTTGTCTGTATGTTTGTATCTGTGTTGCTTTGTTCCATGTGAAGGACCAAAGAATTTTGTCTGTCTGTCTGTCTTGTAACCAAGCAAAGGAAATTGGGTAAGTACCTACTTGGTTATATGGAAAAATGAACGCTAAACAAAACATACTTTGCATTTTGCGCTTACCACTGTAGACTGTTTTAATGTGTCCTACATAGTCATCGGTAAATGATGGCCACATAGCCGCTCTTCATCGTCCATAGATCCATTCTTGATCTATGATCTTTCGTGATCTAGGTACAGAGGTACAGTAATTAGAAGTGTCTAAATACAGTAAAACAATCAGCGTCAATATTTAACACTAACTGTAGTGTTAAGTAATTTTAGTGTAGTTTGAATATTTATCTATTTTTTATTACTGGATGGGACCAGTCTTGACGTCAGAAGATGTCTATAGATTCTTTCGGATTAACAGGTAATGGTAGTGGGGAAGACAGACGTTGGGAATTAGTTCCTGTTGAGAACTAGGGAAAAATGTAAGTAGATATTCTGCAGTTCACTTTCATAAAATCTTTCTACACTTTTAAAACAACACTATACTAACCTAAAATTCAGACAAGATCCCTAGCGATGTATAAAAACTCGTGTGCAACACAAATCTAGCTATTTTAAAATAAAATCAAGTTCAAGGTAGTTTTAAAACTCCGCTAATCGTCACTAGCATAAAAAAAAGCAAAGCGAACTTTCCAGAAACCTTGGCAATGACAGCGACATTCGGCCTTGTGTTAGCGATTCGTATTTAAATCCGTACGAAAGTATACGACGCCATTCCACGATCTTTTGCAATGATCATTAATAAATCGATGAAAAACGTGAAAATAAAAATTATAGAGGATAATGCGGAAGATTTCGTAGTCCTTTTGTATATCCACACTATTTTAGCAGATGCCGTTATTAAGACCCATGGACGCGAGCCCATTGCCGTCTGGAGAAACCTAGGTACTAGTTACAAACCTGCAGGCAACATGGATCCGACACATTGTTTTTTTTTTTATTATCCTGCTTTCAGACCAATGTTAAAGAGCAATAACTTAGTGCCTGGTACTATAATTTATTCTTTGTTTCTGCCTTTTTTTTCCTAAGCACCTCGCAGTGTGAGACAAGACCCAAGTGCTCAGTTGAGCGAGAAGGGCTCAATTAGCTCAAGGTTCTCTTTAGAAGCTTTGATTATGTTTCCCCTTGGGCTCCCGCGAGGGGTTGACAACCTTGAAAACGTGTTTCAAGTAGTTTGTACCTACTCCCCATAATCATTTCTGTCGTGCCATTTGCTCTTAATATGGAATTTTTAATCAAGATCTTAATGCTTTCAATTTGATTATTATTAAACGCAAGCTTCGTTTAAACATCAAGCTTTTATAACTTTCAGCGTTCATGTGAAAATCATCACGCAGTGATAATAGCCTGGCAGTTAAACGCTTGCCTTCCATGTGAGATGGTCTGAATTCGAAAACGACCAGTACCTCTTGACTTTTCGGAATATTGTGCGGAACAACGGTGAAGGAAAGTGCGAAATGCTGTTCACCTGAGAGGGCTCCGTAAGGTTCCTTATAGATTACGTAGTCAGCAAACCCGCAATAAGCCAGCGTGGTGCCCTAAGGCTCTAACCCTTCACATTCTGAGAAGGGTGATCTCAAATCGTGTAAGACAGTTATCCTGCGTGCAACCGATGAAGATGCTTATAAGTCTATTCAGGGGCGGCTCTAGCCCACGTAGTGCCCTTGAGTAAAAAATACCCTGGCGCCTTTTAGTAGGCGCGCGATCCAAATGTCATCAAAATTCGGGTGCAAATGGTGCAATTATAAATGACTACCTTCCGCAACCGGGGATTACGAGCCCACACAGTTTATTTTCTAAATTAGAGCAATGCGCAATTTTTGAATCTACGTCCCGCGAGCGGCGCTCGTCGCCCCCCGAGACCCTGCGCCCGTGTGCACTGCACGCTCTGCACTATAGGTAAAGCCGGCACTGAGTCTATTCTTTCACAGTGCTCTCTATTAATAATGACTAAGGAACATCACCGAAGGGTTCACTAGTATTTATTTGATTATATTGTGCTCATTGTTCTCTCATTATCAGAATCAGATTAGATAACTTATATTAAATGCATTTAGAATTATTGATGTCAAGTGCACTACTTTCTTTTCCATAAACATACGTACCTACACTTAAGTAACTATGTCTTCTGACACAAATAATTGTTAGAAAAAGGTTGGACGCCATAATGAAACTGTATGATTATCGTTGATGGTTTTATAGTCCGATTTGTTTAGAAAAGACACGTGCTGTCGATACCATCATAGTTTAGAACATGTGACTTCAATAAGTCCTAGCTTGCTTGTGACGTTATTCCTTCGTTAATATTTAGTTACGTCCAACATTCAATAGTTTATATCTACGTACGTTTTATATCTACGCTTCAAATAAAAGTGAAGAATATTTTTACGATCTCTAGTTTTTATTGCACCGAAAAAGCCTTGCGTGTCATTCGGGAACATTTTAATGAAAATACTTTACGATATTGTCGTGAAACGAGGCGTAAAAATCCGGCCCAAAATATTCCTGGCGCGTAAAAAGCACGCACGTGACCTTCGAGGAGCATTATCAAACGCCCCCGCACGCAAACAGAACGAACCCCTCAATAATCATAACATTCCCGCATATCTATTGGTTCCTGTACTAACGTAACCTTTGAAAGCTTGGCCTTGCCCTATTTCCGTCACGGTCGGCCAATGTTAGTGTCGAAGTGGAACCTTGTACGAGGACCGCTTCGTGGTTCGTGTTTTTTGACGATGACGTCAGAGTCAGATGTTTACAGGCCAATTCCAGATGTTTAGCTGAGCGTTCGAATAGATGACTCTAAGGGTACGATAAGGTACGGAAAAAGCTTAGGATACCTCCCCAGAGTAGAAAAATAATGATAAAACGTAATAGGAGAAGTTCTCTTAATCTAAAAAAGAAATCTCAAAATGTGTATGTAAACTCTAGTTCATATAATATTACATCTAAACTGATCATTCAACAGTCTCCTGGAGCTCTAAATATGAAGACAACTATAGATTAGTGATATAAGAATGTTTAACAACGAAGCCTTAGAAGGCTTATTATCTAGTCTAGACTATATATTATAGCTAGACTCGGACTCGATAAGGCGATGCAATAACCGTCTAACTCAAACAACAGATAATATAATGAGTAAGCCATGGTACTTATGCAAATAAAATTAAAGGTCATAAAGCTGACGGCTTAGTTTAACAGCTTTTACTTTACACGTTTATCGGTTGTATTAGACTCATTGCTGGATTTAGACTTTCGCTATAAAAGAGATCACTGAGTTGTACATCCCATCGCCATACCTAGAAAGTTTAATATTTATAATACCTTGAATATTTAATTATACCAAAGTAAATGCGTCGCCAGCCAGATAGAAGATGGAAGAAAAATTAATTGTTGGTAGAAATAATTAGAATTTGTGAAGAAAGGTACCTCCTTATTCATTACAGAATTACATCATTTAAAAATTTCGCGGGTTTTTCGCGAACGTGTAGGTAAAAAACAAACGTGATTGTTGGACTTTGTTCTTAGTAAGTATTAATATTATGGGTGCTATCTATGGATACGATTAATTACTAATTTGTAAGATGTCTACTTTAAAAATAATTAGTAGTAGGAAGATAAAAATTTGCAATTTCGTTGAAACAGTTTTTTTGGGCTGGTAACACAGATAGTATAATATTTAAAGAGTGGCAGTACTGTCTGCCGCCGCCCATACTGTGCCCCTAGCATTGTTGACGTTACGTATACGACGTAGAGTATCTAAACAAAATATTTGGCTATTAACAGTGATAAATTATATATTCTATAACACACCGGTCTTTCAATACGAGTCCTGAAACATAATAGTGTGAGCAGTTCTCTCTCGCTTGCAAGCCAAAACTGAAAAGGTAAGAATTCAACACTTTTGATATCTGCTTTGTTGCAAAATTTAGCTAACTCTATGACAACACGCCATAGTTTGGGAACCTGGGATAGGTGGTCGTCTCTATCCGTCAGGAGTCTAGGACCTCTTGTTTTGAGCATGATGACGAATGCACCATTTTCTGGAATGTTCCATTTTAAAAATATTCCATTATATGAAAACGTCATTTTGTGGCGGGAAGTCCATTGTGTGTTGACTAATACCGCCTTATCACCGATAGCGTTCGACTTGACAACATCGATATATGCTAAAACAACTTATTGTCAACATTATCAACACTCAAAGATAAGTAAAAAAAATATGTTGCGCCTCCTTGCGAGTTGCGCATGTATTTTTTTAATCGTTATGCGTTTGATCATTACCTCAAGTGCAAGTCACTGAGATTCGTCGACATAGCTGGCGCAGTGGCCAAGTGATTGGCTTTCTGCGGTACCTACGGCTCACGGGTTCGATTTCCGAATGGAACCAATATTTACCTACATCATTCATAGTTGTATATGATTGATTTGTGTCTATGAACGTGTCCACGAATTCACGATATTGGAAAAAGTCCTAAAATGGGGCAAAGTTTAATAAAAAAAAAAAGAAAATTTTTCAATATTTGTGGAATGGTTGAAGGATTGATTTTATTGTACTGTGTTTTGATCGATAGCCAAAGTCAAATTCTTGGACTTCTATTGGCGAGCAGAGAAAGTGCAAAATTAAATTGTCGTAAAGAAAGTACTTACATTTGGTTTTGTTACCGATGTTCATTGTCATAGCAAGTAGTGGTGATGGGTGGATGTTTATGATGATGATGATTTCCCTTATCACTAATTAGCACCGTAAATAACTTATGTCTTAAGGTATTCGATGATTACATAACTATAATCATTGAATACCTTAAGACTTATTTATATTTTAATTCTTAAAAAATAATGTTGAACAATGAATTACTGGTGTTATTATCGTGTTGTCTCTGATTTCGCGTTAATATACAATGATATATTTATCCAGTAAATAACGTGTCAGCATAAGAAATGTACTATCTGAAGTCATTTAAATTGGACAGAAAACTTATCCATACGTAAAATGAGGGTATGTTTGTAAAAATATCGGAAATACTAGAAATTCTCAGCAGCTGCGCATGCGACCTACTTACTACCTACACTAATGAGATTCTTCTGTTTTCCTTTTAATTAAAGGGGAGGTCAATAACTAACTATTTTCGGTCAAAATACCTTGAATGTTATTTTAAACGTTGACTTACCTGTAATTTGAAATTGGAACAACCGAGAAGATTAGTAAGAACAAACAGAAAAATAAGCAAACTCTGATCCATCTTCGAGGAACCACTTTTAAAATTGATGAGTTCATCATAGAACTTTCTCGAACGATAACTATTAGTAATTAGTCACTCGGATATGATATTGCCTGTTCCGTTATCGTCGGCAGTTTCTCAGTATCAGTGGATTACGATTTTATCAAAATATGTACTTAGACCTTTAATTGCGTCCGACTTTTCGAATGCTATTATAAATGGATGTCGACACAAAATAGTATACCTTTGCGATAGTGTAACCACAGGTGTTACTACCGATTACATAGCGTATATTATAAATATTTTATTATTATTTTCTCGGCTTGACTGATATGAAGGCATATGTACGACTTACGTAGAAAATTGTAATCATCGGTTTAAGGTAAACACAAAATATATTTTTCGACACATTTATTTACTTTTGGCTCCTCCAGTCTTAATATTACTATGACGTCATGTAAACAAGTCGACCAAGACTAGTAGACAACTGGTGGGCAGTGACCTCCCCGCGCACTATCCGCCTCAGGCCCCGCGTTCGCCTTAGTACAGTATACTTAGCTATCCCTACCACGAATTGTTGCGGCTGACGTCATGACTGCCAGTCGTCTACTTAGCTTGGCCGGTTAGTAGGTTTCGCGCAAGCGTGCGGGTATCCTCGAACTAAAAAATTACGTTAAAATTCTGTTGTTGAAGGTTCCTGGCCACGACACGAGCAGTTCCAAGGGTAGGCGAGGGGTCGAGCGGACTGTAAGTAGACCATTTTACTGTTCCTGTCGTATCCTATTTCCCGTGGTTGTTCTTGTATGACTATTTGTGTAGTTATTCATCAAAAATCCGAGTTATTTGACTTCTGCACGAAAATAAGCTTTATCGTTATAAATATAAGATTTAATTATTGTATTCATGGACCAAATTAAAATGATTCCGAAAGAATTTTTATGTATTATTCCTAAGTTTGATGGTGAAAAAAGTATATTAAATTTGTTCATAAGGAAGTGCGAGTATATATTGAGTAATTTTAATGACGCAAACAATCCTGCACAGGCAGTATACGTATTTCATTCTATTACCAGCAGGCTACATGGCAAAGCTGCAAGTTTATTAAGTGATAGAGAGGATATAGAGACTTGGGAACAATTAAAAGAACTGCTTATTCTATACTTTGGGGACTCTAGATCGGAAGAATGCGTGGCCATTGAATTAGAAAATCTAAGGATTAAGCATGACGAATCCTATGCAGAATTTTGTAACAGAATTCAACATCTTCGCAGCACTCTCCTCTCTAAGGTCAAATTGCTACCATCTCAACAAAAGAAATCGGAGAAGACCATCATTTATACTAATATGGCTCTGAACGTGTTTTTATATAATTTGTCACCGGATTTATTCCGTACCGTGAGACATAAAAATTGTACTACTTTAGAAGACGCTCTTAGTGTTGTCCTGGAAGAGGAAACTTTCCAATTACAATATAATTCTAGAAATGTATCAAACCCGAGGGGTTATAGATTCGATGCTACTACTAAACTTCATCAATTTGGACCTTTTCATGCTTTTAATTCTCAGAATTCACAATCGGGTCTATTTGGCTCTAGTGGTAGTAACAACAATGCTTTAACATCAGCACAGGACAATAGGCCTAGCTCTTTTATTACCTCACAAAATCGTCCAGTTCATTCACATGCTTTTGCTATGTCAATGGCGCCAGCTGTTTCATCCATTCCCCAAGAAAAAGATGCACCCATGAGCACTGATGACTCCAAGCCAGCTGAACAAAACATGACCATACATAACAGTGCAAAAAGCCCGTTTTTATTCTAATCGCAAGATATTCCAACGTCAAAATTTTCGTCCTGATTATTTAGATTGTGAACACTATCATATATGAGATTATGATGTTTATGAAGAAAATGTATTCGAGCAGTGAAATCAAAAAGAATGCATATTTTTATTCATAACAGCTTCACTTTTCCGCCTTGAAATACAATGATCCATTCGGTGGTATTAATACTCACGCGCGTAGTTTACACTATCAAATCTGTTATCTATAGTTAATTTATAAAAGTGAAATACCACTCACTCGGTGACTAATCACGAAATTTCAGGAAATATAAAGCTTACACACACTCCTGGCCTTGAGCATCAGGGTTGACAAAATAATAATAAAATTTATTAAAAAAAAAAAAAGATATTTATATTAATATAAAAAAAAAATGAACAATAGAGCGTAAACGAACTTAAGAAATATGTTAAAAGGTAATTTAATTTAATTAATTGATGTCAATCTTCAAACCGATGGAGCATGTTAGTAGTTTAGCTCCAGTAATTCTAAATCTTCTACGATCTATTATTAAGATTATTACTTAGCTTAGGCCATGACAACACTATTAGAAACGATAATATATCTATGGGTATAAAAACATGTCAAGATGCGTTATTGAAAAAATATAATGAAGTAGAGAAAAATGAGAAAAACAATTGTCAAAAGTAATTAATTTGGATATACTAGAAAAGATGTTACAATTTTTTTATTTGTTTCCACTTCATTTTTATTTTCTTGATGATGAAATCGAGACTTCTGTCATATTAAGTACCTAAATTAAGATTATTAATAACTTGTACACATAGTGCATTATGACAAAGTTAGTTTAATAAGAAGTTTATAGAGTGATACGTTTACTGGTAACGGAAGTCAAATAACATCCTGTAAAAAATTATATACCATTAATCAAATGATATATACTTATTACAAGATAACCCAATTACCAATCCTTATACTCAAACCACTATCATCATTCCCAAATATCCTTATTTCCTGGTAAAAAGGTCCAAAATGGTCTCGCTCTCCCGGCCATGCAACCAGTTTTATAAGACAACGATCCCGGGGCTACGAGGACGACTTCCAGCTTCCAACAGAACACTCTTAAATCACAGTGGTTGCAACTACTAACCTACATCACAAATTGAAAAGCGCCATCTGCCGGAGTGAATTGACAACATCAAGTCCTGAATCGCACTATGAGAGTTTGCAACAATTTTAACACATATGAATGTCCAATCAATGAGCAGACTTGCCTGGTCGGAGAATCCGCCCTTATCGTATTCGTATTCGTTCCTCCACAACATAATGAATAAGACTTTCCTACAACGCGAGTTTCTACCATCCCGTACAAGTTCGAAATCTTCCGTCGAGTCGGCACGAGCCACGGTAATCGCCCTATCGAAGTGAAAAGTCAGCAATGGTGATATCAAAACTAAGTATCCAGGATGCGCCGACGATCTCAGGTTTCGTCACTCAAAACTGTGAAAAATACCTAAACTGTAGAGGAAGAGCGTTGGATATCTCTATGATAAAGTTTTATGGAATAAAAAATTGCAAAAATGTGCAACAACGAGATAACGAAAGATAAAACAAGAGATACTTACTTCTTGATCTTGGATGACCACTGCTATGTTAAAATTGGAAATAATTTTCTAAAATCTCACCATTCTATTAAAAGGACTAATAACTTACCAAAGTTGCCTTTCGTCAATGTACTCGATCGCCGTTGAGACTCATCAGCTACTTCGGGATCCCATCAATTTGGATAGCGGTTTAGTGATTATTGTTTAATGTCTATTATCTATCTTAAGAGAATGACAGACAGACGTGTTGCTGGGGAGTTTGTTGCGCCGCTTCTTCTTCCCAGCGATAACACTAGGAAGCGGTGAAGGGTGGGCGTTTAGGGGTGCAGCTGTCTTACGTGTTGTTTACGTAAATGTAACTAGAACTAGTCTTGGAATAAGCGCTTTTTTATTTAGAATCTGGAATACATAATAATGAAAAACGATTGTCGAAATGCAATCAATGTAAAAAGCGTATATTCCTCCGTATTTGTATTTTACTAGGTTATAAAATGTGTGTTAGCACTCTAAAAGATTTTCCCTATTAAAATTATCGGAGTGATAATCATCCCAGTGATAATCGTCCCTCTGATAATTTCCGAACTTATAGTGGTACCCTTTCGCTATAAGCGCGGGCCCGGTGATACAACATTAAAGATTTAAGGATTTTAATTTAAGCTTTGTATTTAGGACTAAGTTTTGTAATAAATCGTCGCAATTGCAATTCCTAGTTTTTTTTTAAAACCTAGCTTACCAGTTGAAATATAAATAAATATACATACTGTATTTATTTAAAACAAGGGCGATGCCGCTTAAGCTGGCCTAGAAAGAGGTGGCAAGACGATCTAGATGCGTACTGTTTCTGGGGTGGGCAGGTAACAGATATGTAGAAGAACTTGGAGGACACATTTGCCCAGAAGTGGAATAGTTTGAGCTAAACAAAATTAAGCAATAGACAAAGTGGCCCAGAATACTTTTTGAACTATTTCTTTAAGTAGGAGTTTCAGTTCATCTTGACTGACCCCGTTAAGGTTTATAAAGTAAACACGCTGTTTATTTCTATAGATTTCCTGGCTAAAATCAACTTAATTTGTCTTTTGCTATATGAAATAGCAGTCCTAGGTTTCAAGACACAGTCACGAGTTTTTTTATTACCATTTATTCAATCAAACTTTGTATAGAATTGATCTCGGAATCGGCAACTCATGATTAAAAATATCAGAAATAATCTTATCTTACTATAATACCGCAAGTGATGTCATTTCAATATGAACATTGTGCAATACCTACCTATGTACTTGATAGCATACTCGACCGGAATCAGAATTCTGATAGAAATCTCTAAGATTAAAGACACATGACGTAGGTACAGCTTTTGACGCATACTTATCTACTTAATGTAGTACTCGGGGAGAAAGTCTTACGATTGTCTGTGATTTTGCACGATCTGAGAACACGAATTGATTTCTAAGATTCGGTCCAATTGTTAATGCGATAGTACCTAACGGCAGTCATCATAGATATTGCAAAAAGTGTTTACAATCTAACTTGGCCGACCAACTTTAACTGATTATTTTACTATTTCTGCTGTATATACATGACATAGTGACTAGGTATACAACGAATATCAGAATCTCTTGCATCTTGCAACTGGACATATTAAGCAAAGACTGGTCATTTTTGGGAATCAACAAAAGAACTAAAACGTATGGCCCTTTGACCAGCAGTGGACTACAGGCTATCAGTAACATTTCTGAAAGTATAGTTTATACCAGAGGTTCCTAGACTTATTTCTCATGGACCACTTCAAAAATTTAGCTGGTTCCTGTGGACCCCCTGCAGCTACATTTCTACCATATTGTAAATTGAATTGTAAACCCCCATTTTTTGTCACGCCAACGTAGACCCCCGTCGAGTCTCCCGTGGGTCCCTGGGGGTCACCTGGACCACTTTGGGAACTAATGGTTTAAACAGTATCTTTCATTCAGCGAGCCACCTTTGTCATACCGTGCACAAACGTAACAAAAACAGCAATTTTCCCTTCCATCCTGCTCGTTGTTGGCATTATAACTGCGCAGTGCAATTCTTGGTGTTATACATTGGTGTGTTATAACTGGAGAGGGCGCAGTCGCCATTCAAGATGAATACAAGCAATATCCGGCGTCGCCCGACCGACGACAGCGTGTTGCAGGAATGTTTAATAAAACCGATTTTTGGGAACATTACTTGGATTATAGCATAGGTATTGAATCTTCTTTCAGTGACAGTAGCTAAGTGATTGGGCTTCCGCTGTACATATCGTGGGTTCAATCCTCCAACACGGAACAAATATTTTGTAGAACCTAAAGATACATAGAAAAGCGTAGGTTCTAGGTAAGCGTAGGACCCCACCAAAATCGTACACGTTAAGTTCCCGATTAAGAAGTCTGAACACTGAAATAAAAAAATAAAAAATTTTGTTTCTCCAATAAAATTAGAATATTTGTTCAACTTATTTTACTGTTAACATGACCCCCTCAAATTCTGGCTGCGACCGCACCGGCGGGTATTATGGAAAAAATCCTCGGGGCGCGTTACTCATCAGACTCAGCCCCAGGTGATGTGAGTCATGACGCTATGATCGCGTCACTATTTACGTGGAATTTTTGAAATATTGAGACACTGTGTTGAAATACCTATTATTTTTAAGGAAAAATACATATTTTGCACCAGCTTATCTTAATGCTTGATTTTGCATGAGATTAGAGTAGCTTTTAATATCTGTTCTTTAGATGATAAAGGAAACTAGGAGATAACATTTCATTACCTTTGAAAATGTCAAATATAAAGCACGGATTTTGAATCTCAGTTCGCCTATGTATGTAATAAAAATAATCTAGACATTTTCCATTACTCCGAATAATACATGAACTGGAACTTAAATTCCTAATACGTACAAAATGCAAGCTGTTCTATGAGTTATTTCTGTCTATGTGCAATGTGATCATATCGTTAGATAAAACAATTAAAGACTACCATGAGACCTATCCCATTCCAAGACATCCGTCGTTTATTCGAGTAGTAGTAAAGTTTATGCGTACGCGCAGCTCGTGTTAAATTAAAAATAACATTTGATACATGCTTTATTATTTCATATCTATTATCGATAATACTTATTCATTACTTTCAATCGCAATGTACCTACATGTACTTATGTTTGTTCAAACGATCAATTTATAGAAAGTATATATATATGTTTTTGTATGTAGGTATACTTAATTTCTGCACGTGTCCAGCTTCCTTCGATAGCAGCCGCGTTAAAGGCTCGTTGTGATAATTCCTGGAATCAAATTAATACTTGTTATACACAATAAGGCATTTTTGCTTGAGATGAACGGGATACAGTAATGTATAATAATTGCCTCATTGGTCTAGTGGTCGAAAGCGCGACTGCTGAGCGTGATAAACTGGATTCGATTTCCAACTCGGGAAGAGTGTAATTGATATTTCTTGAAATTCGGGTAGAGTGTAATTGAGATTTCTTGAAATTCGGGTAGAGTGTAATTGATATTTCTTGAAATTCGGGTAGAGTGTAATTGAGATTTCTTGAAATTCGGGTAGAGTGTAATTGATATTTCTTGAAATTCGGGTAGAGTGTAATTGAGATTTCTTGAAATTCGGGAAGAGTGTAATTGAGATTTCTTGAAATTCGGGTACAGTGTAATTGAGATTTCTTGAAATTCGGGTTTTGCCTTGTGCCCGGTAGATCACTAGGTTCGCTTCCTGATACATGGGAGTACTAACCACATAAGCGAAATGTGGGTGTACATTTTATTATACTTCTGCCTTACTTTTCGTTGAATAAAAACTAAACTGAAACTGAAAACTATACATAATGAAGGTCATAATAGGTGGAGAACAGTGTTACACTTGATAAGAATCCTTAGTCTGTTGCCATATTTATATTGTTACAAGTACCTATTGTTTCATTTATGACTAAGTTCAGACTGTTACGAGTTGGATGATCAACTATAGAAAAATATGCTGTTGTAAGAATTTTATGAGGTTATCAAATGACTTGTTAGAATTCTCTTGAAACTATTTATTGTGTCCTATTGATATTCTAGCTTATCCCAACTTAAATCGACGGTACGGGAAAACTGTACATGGAGGAGGAGGACGGGAGGGGGGGTAAAACACAGACCCCCGGTTTGAAGGTTTGAATTTTTGAATGACCACAGACCATCTACATCATATAACATAATACAGTTATAATACAAGAAAGGTATTCTTTCCAACATTTGAAAAAAATAATGAACCAACAGAAACATAGTTAACAAATCAAACGTCAAGGAAAACCACAAAGAAATGTAATTCAAGATCTTCATGTAAGTACAAAACAACCTACAAACAAATACTTACTACATGATTATTTAATCTTAGTAATATTACCTGAATCATTTCGCAATGAAGCTGAACAGCGGATCGGGGGAGCATGAGGGGTGGAGGAGGGGCGTGGCTGACTCCCGCGCAGACATGCGACTCCGTGCCCTTATTATGGATAACGGTTTACGTCATCGAAAGGGGATTGTAGTTTAATCCGATTCTAAAGTAATTTATATGATAGTTGAAGTGTGTGAACGAAGTCGTAGCACAACTCAGTGCAAAATAGGGAGTGAACGCGATTGCCATACGACTGGCGGAATGGCGTAAACAAAGCCCTAGAAAGTCGCCATTGGATACATCATACACGAAGATAAAATTAAAAAAAAACATACAAAAGAAAAGATTTTTTGCTCCGATCTCAGCAAAGATGTGCCATTTTAATTTTTGCACTGATTGTTTGTGTAACAATAATTTCCCACATTAGCATACAAGCTAGTTATTCGACGTCCGATGTGACCGTTGTGTTCCGTAATAGGCGCGGGTGAGTCAGGCGACAGGCGCGCGGCCGTCGACCCCGCTGCACTCGCGCGCACCCGACTTCCAAGTGTCCAATGCACGACCGAAAATACTGAGACTCCCGATTGAGAACATACGATTTCCCCCACAGTGAATTTTGAAGACATATGAGAGAGTTAGAATGTTTTTTCATTAAGAGAAAATTTGCCAAATTACGGATGTTATGCCACATGCCATCTACGGTGATTTAAGAGTTGAATAGTAACACAACATGTAGGTAACCTGTTTGTCATCCTGATTTCTCCAAAACTCGTAAAACTTTGTTACTAAGAAGCTGTGAAATTCTGTTGTACAAACACAGGAAAGATGGCAAAATTAAGTTCAAAATTGCTTGTGATTCATGTTTCAATAACTGCTGGAAAAGTATTTTGCGGTATTTGAATCCACTTTTGGCAAATACTTGGTCAAATTCATAACACTGTAGTTTTATTGATAAGTTTATCAGTTATCAATTGGTTCAACAGGTGCCTGGAGCAGTCTAAAGGGGCTTGGTTGATACTAAAAAATATGCCAACTGATAACGAAGGACTATCTCGGCCGTCTATCATCTGTCGGTATATCTATCGACATGTGAACACCTTTCAAATATCACTACACACTATCATGCCAACACTAAAAAATCTCAACGCCTCATACTGTGGTGATACAAATAATGTTTTTTATTTTAAATAAAAATAGGGCTTAAGAAAATCAAACTCTGACTGTCGAATGATAAGACGAAGGTCAAAATTTCAAGTAAAAGAAAAAAAACATAAATCTTATAGGTTGCAGTTCAGATTTAAAGATTTTCATATTAATTCCTTGATGACGATGGTATATTTAAGCTGATTGGTAGAGTTATTATTTATTCTGGGGTCTTATATATAGTATATCTGGGGTCAGGATTGAAATTTATGCACGTCACAGAAGTATTTTTCCGAGGTATAAACCTGTACAAATTTTCTCTGTATTGTGGATGTCCATTACGTATCCAAATTTGGGACGGGCATCTAGATAAGAAGATCTTGCAGATGTTCTCAGGTAGTAAAATTAAATGTCTCACGATTTCAGTATCCAAGAGCAACGGAACTGCGCGTCTGCGCCGTCGGCGGCGCCGCCCAAACCGCATTCTGGGAGCCGCCATTGCTGTCAGTGAAAGTCGAAACCTTTCACAATTCCGCCACATTTTTCATACGGTTTCTATTAGCGCTATAGTCACGGAAAATCTGTTGTGCTCCATCAACGATGACTTCATTATCTAGATCTACATGATTGAAAAAATTGGGTTCTCCCAGAGTTAGTCATGTATCGGAAGTTTGAGAATTCCTTGTTCGATTGCTTTTTAATTTATAATTTGGCATTCGAGTGATTTTCTTTCATTTGTATTGTTATTTTAATTTCGAAGGGCTCGTTTATTTACTGACACCGGCCATAGACATATAATTTCGCTTACCTACGCTAAGGCTAGACTATTTAATTATGAGTTATTTTCTAAGCTTCTAGTTTTTATGCGTAAGTTTTAGAAAATTAATCTCAGCTTTTGTGTATAGGTAAACAATTTATTACCAAAATATGTCATAAACAGTTTTTTGTTTTTTCAATACGGAACCTATTCTTTATTCAAAATTCAACCTGCAGTCTGATAAAAAAACGTGTTTCAAATAGAGCTTAGACGGCCATTTGACCGACACGCGATTATTAAATGCAGTAGCCATTTAAAATTCTTTCACGAATTGTAATTGTATCGAAAAATGTATCAATTTTGGATTTTTTTGCGATTTTGGGTGACAAAGTAAAATCAATTCTTGTAGGCATTGGTACTCAATATTGTTAGTCATGTTTCTAGGAGTTTCATTATTACTGGTAATGGTCGGGTCTGAATAGGTGCGAGAGGGTGTAGGCATAATGATTTGTAACGGCTGTTTCAGGTAAAAGTCAACTTTCAAGATTTTTTTCAATCATGGAACCAGAAATAGCTTTCTCTGCTTTTAGAAATACATTAGAGTGGCTGCAGTCGAGTGGTTCGAACAAAATTAAGTACTTCTCGATTAACTGTTAATTTATAATATAACATTGAGATAGTTGTCATGAAACCTTTCACAACTGCAACTATTTATTTTAGAACAAAAATATACACAATGTAACAAATAAAAACTTTTGTAATTTGATAGAGTTTTGATCAGCATAAATTACCATAGGTCATAAAGTTTATGATTATTGAACCCGTTCAGATTTTGAACACGAATCTTCAAGATCTTTTAACATAAAACACGCTGAAGCTGCGATATAACCCATTTCAATAGTGAATAATAACGTCATAAACAACAAAGAGAGATTTAAAGAAATATTTTGGCGATATTGTTTGTGGTATTAAATCATCTGCCAATGCTGACGTGTCGAGCTATGCCTCTACTGACCGTGGGATGGAGCGCGTGCGTCATCCGCTTCCACTACTCCTCTGTTGAGATGCGCACGCGTTGCTCAACAATACATTGTTGTTTATTGCTGAAAATTAGCTCCGCTTGTCATTTTTTAGTATGGAGATTTTTTTTTTGCTAGCTAGTTGCTTGAAATAGATCTTGCTAACAAGTTTTAAATGTTAAAATAAATACCTGCCTGTGATTTTGTTTTGTATTTAAAATCCTATTTGGACCGAAAACGTCTGACCGAACTGAAACACGACCAAATGGACCGCTGATATATTTAGAAAGTTGTTTATTGTTTTTTTATTGTCTTGTAAGCCGAATATGGGAAGATGCTGCCTATCAGACAAGACACTGATGTGATTCTTGCTTTGCTCATGTTTGATCGTACTATGAGAAAGCAGTAAAAAACGCCTATTTTTGTAATAAAGGTTTGTTCATTGAACTAACCCGTACAACATTCATTGGCCTACGAAAAAACAGCCAACAGACCAGTAAAGTACATGTTACATAAACATTATTGAATATATAGTTCAGTAATTTAGAAATTCGACTGATTTTGACTGTAGCTATGCAAATGAGAAATACGAAGCTCAGTAAGTAAATACATGAAGGTAAAATATTGTTCAATATGTACGACAAATTACAAGAAACAAAAATACTTATACAGGAAAAAGACAATAACTTGAGTTCCAGTTTCCCCAATAGAGTAGTCATACTATTCAACTATATGGTAATATACTGTGGTATATAATATCACGTACGCAACAAAAACAAAACCGAATGTTTTATTTATTCATTTTTAGTATTATTCTTTTGCCTTGCAGTGGGACGATATGGGATAGTAATAATATGTCAGTACTCCTCGACACGGTTCGCATTGTGAGCAGGTTCCTCTCTCTGGAGCCAGCCACCGGTAGCTTGGACTCTGTTCTCGATGTTGGTCCCTATTTTTTTTAAATTATATTTAGAAATTTATAAAAACAGGCAACACAAGTAAAATAATAATATTATTTTGTGAGCACTTGCCTTTTTTATAGGTAGCCTTTTTAAAGAAGTGCGACTGTGAAGCACTAACCTTATTTATAAAGCAAACTAGCTTTTGCCCGCGACTTCGTCCGCGTAACCTATGTGCAATATATAATTTATAGCCTATAGCACTCAGGAATAATGTAGCTTTCTACCAGTAAATGAATTTATAGAATCGGATTATTCGTTCCGGAGATTACCCCCTATATACAAACAAATTTTACGTCTTCATAATTTTAGTATAGATAATAAATGAAGCCCATTATTGTCCCACTGTTGGATATGGATCTCTTCTCAATAACTATAAGATGGCGTATAGCCTTTAGTTCACTACGCAGGCCTGACGCGGATTGGTGGACTTCACACAGTATCGAGAAAATGTATGGAGCTCTTTCCTTCACCATTAACGTAAGTGATATTTAAATTCTGTTCCGCATATTAATTTGAAAAGTCAGAACTACCTTTCCAGCAGATCCCGCATAGTAGGCAAGCGTTCAGGCAATTCAACCATTAGGCAATCACTGCTCTGTCTGAACCTTACTAAAATTTGAGAGATTTTTTTAACATACAATTTCGTTTTGTTTTTATATACCTACGCTAGGTTTTTCTTGCATTCTATAAACATATTGACATCATTCTTTCATTCACAAATTTAAGCATATTTCATTGTAGTATTGTTTAGTACCCATTTGGTGAGGAATTAGGAACGAACTAAGACAGGCACCACTTTGAACCTGTGAAGCGAATTCAGTATGAATCAGTGAACTATACCAACCTTAATAAGACTATAGAAGACAGTTTTCGAAAAATCCAGATTGATGAATATGATGTATTGGAAGCTTCACTACTGCATGCAATTGCAAATAATAAAACAAGAAAAACTAAGATATTAAATCCACCGTGCAAAGAATGGATAAATAGGAGCCTAATAACCTCAATAAATAAAAGGAATGAGTTATGGTACAACCTGAAACAAACGCCTACAGATGAGGAATTAAGAAAAAAATTCACTCAACAAAGGAATACAGTCAAAACAAATATTCAATCTGCTAAAAACCAACATTATTATAAGAGTTTTAAGAATTGTCAGAAGAATCCTTTAAAAATGTGGCAACTTATAAATAGACTATCAAATAACAAACCTTTAAAAATTACCTTCTCCACGATGACACTTACAAATATAAAACAAATCTGCCAATGCTTTAACACTTTCTTCTCTACAATAGGTTCTGAACTTGCCAGTAAAATCCCCCAAAAATTTAATAATAATATAACATACACAACAACATACCGCAAACCTATAAACGACAACGAACAGTTATCGAAACTAAAACTAACCACCACAAAGGAAATAATAAAAATAATAAATAACCTAGACGCAAACACCAGCTCGGGCCTAGATGGGATTACTACGAAAATTATCAAATGTACTAAGAATGCCCTAGCTGAACCCTTAACAAACTGTATTAATAAATGCTTTAAAGAAGGATACTTTCCCGACACCCTAAAAATAGCTAAAGTTACTCCTGTCTTTAAATCCGGAAATAAAATGGACCCCAGCAACTATCGACCTATATCGGTACTACCAGTGATCTCTAAAATATTTGAAAAAGTACTACATAATCGCCTAAATAAATTCCTGGCTTCTACTGCTTTCTTATCAGAAAAACAATACGGCTTTCGACCAAAATCTAATACTGTTTCCGCAACTGCTGATCTAGTCACAAATATAAGGCTCAATATTGATAACAAAAAAGTCGCTCTAGGTATATTCATCGATTTAAAAAAAGCATTCGACACCGTCAGTCATGAGATTCTTTTAATGAAGCTGAAGTCTGCCGGTATTATAGGTACAGCATATAAAATATTTAAATCATACCTCACAAATAGATATCAAGTTGTTAAAATTGATGACCAGCAATGCGATCCCCAATTGATTACTTTCGGAGTCCCTCAGGGTTCGATTTTGGGCCCATTGCTATTCCTGATTTACATGAATAATATACATGAGATTGGGCTAAAAGGAGAAATAACTTTGTACGCTGATGATACTAGCTTGTTTTACTTTGGGAACTCAATAAACTCAATAATAAATGAAGCTCAACATGACCTGCACATTTTACACATCTGGCTACAATCGAATCTTCTCACCATCAATGCCTCAAAAACAAACTACATAGTTTTCGCTGCCAAGAACAAAAAAATAGGCGATTATAGTCCTCTTTCAATTAACGGCGAAAAAATCAAAGTGTACAATGAAAAGTACTTGGGCCTACTCCTAGACAATCAACTTACCTGGAAACCTCATATTGAAAAAGTCTGCAACAAACTCTCTTCACTGACTGGTGCACTAAGAGGTATTGTTAAGTGCCTCCCGAAACACGTACGATACACTATATATAATTCTTTGGTCAAGTCTCATATAGATTATTTAATTGAAGTCTGGGGATCAGCAGCTAAAACTAATATACAAAAACTACAAATAACACAAAATAAACTGATTAAAACCCTATTCCAATTTAACTATCTAACGCCTACCATAAAAATTTATAAAGAAACCAAACTAATGAACCTAGCTCAAACGTACAAATACAATGCTTGCATTCTCATCAGAAAAATCCTAACAAAAGAAATCCACTCGCAAATTTCTCTCACAAAAAATATAGATTACCATAAACGTACAACCAGGCAGGCAAATAACATTTGCTTGAGAGCTCCCAGAACTAATTACGGCAAAAAAGCTATTTTGTATGAAGGAGCCCAACATTACAACAAATTACCCAAGAATATAAAAGATACAAAATCGCTACAAGCCTTCAAAAAGTTATTAAAATGCCATATATTAAAGGATTTTTCGTTAATAGATCATACAAATTAATCTTATCGTTTAAGCTATTATGATGCTGTACACCTAATCTTGCCTGGACCTGCATTAACCAAATTCTTACCTATTCCCTCAAACTTACTACCATACCTACCATAGCAAAAAATTACATAATAATATTACCTCGACCTTACAGTCACTATGTCATAGGCCTTAACAAATATCTATTGTATTTATCACCGACCCGCAGTTACTATGCACGGATACGTGCATGTCTTGTAAACGTGCTTGTATTCTTCTGCACATACCCGACCTTTTTCTTTTTTTTAACAGACACCAAATTCTAACCTTTATTTATACGATACTATCGTTTACGCTAATCGGTCATGTTATTTATTCTAATATTGTATTTTCTCTATAAGTGATTTTTGTAAAGTCTTTTGAGAAAATAAATGTCTATAACCGTAACTAACACCACCTTGGCGTATCTGAACATCATCCAGCCGTTCACTGACTGCATCGTTCTGCGAATCCCTAATTGTCTTAATAACCTTCCAAGGCCAGACGCATAATAACCGTAGTACCTACGCCAGCTAATAAACACAATTAAACAAAGTTAGAACTATAATATAGGCCAATAAAATCCAAGAGACATAGAATAAAATGAGGATACCTTTTACCAGCTATAATTGGTCGGTTTGAGACGCCATTTAATGTCCATATTGCAAGGCGTCGTCGAGAATTCTTCGCGAAGAACTTGGTTTGAAGATATAGCATCTTGTCTGTAAAAGTATCTGCTTGTCTTGGCCAAAAATGAAGCTGCGGTTGAACGAAGTGGCTGTAGTGGAATCGGAATTCATCTGAGTCGTGGATAAGAGAAGGATAGCACGTCAGAACAATATTAAGACCGGGGGAAATAAGTAGATGAGGTAGAAATAGAAAGATTGCGGGTGCGCACCAATGGTTACATTGGATAATTCGCGTACATTTTAATTTAAGGAGAACATGGTGACTTTTTATGTTCGGGGAACGCAAAGGGGCTTGAGTGACACCTGATGGTACTCTAGCACAAAAATATCGCCCCCGGTACCGCTGCAGATGTATTCGTAACATCGAACGTAGTACTATCCTACTAAAGAACTTAAGAAATAATTCGGTGCTAGGGAAGAAAAAAAAAATTAAAATAATACCAATTCTATCTAGTATTAGGCAGGGGCTCATGTGGCAGTGGCTTCGGTTGAGGTTCTGTGCTCACGCGCGCAGTTCCTGGCTGTGCACCGTCCTTCCGAGGCAGCCAGCCCCTAGCAAATAAAAAATAAAAATATCTCGTAAACACAGGTAAATTCTGGGTCAAAGGGTCGTCTTCGGGGCGGTTCTGGTTATTCTTGAATGACGACATAGGTACTTCTAGTCAAAAAATAATAATATCTCGATTAATATTAAAAAATTTAAAGGAGGAAAAGTCTGTATGGAAAAATGAGTTATGGTGTTCCTCCACTGAAGAGGAGGGAGGGAGGATCCTCCGACCAGGTAAGGTCAGCCTGGCGGGCCGAAGCCCGACGGTTGATGTCCGACATTCGTATATGTGTTAGAATGGTTGTAAACTCTCATAGTGCGATTAAGGATTTTTTGTTGTCGGTTCAGTCTGATAGATGGCGCTTTACTTTTTGCCATGTTACGAGTCGTTACAGTATGCATTGAAAATATTTTCACAGATAGAAGTCGGTTAGAGGTACCTACTTACTAAAAGCGAAGTAACAAGAATTTACCAACTTTTTATTTTCTTAATATTTCTGCCTGACAGTCAATTTAAACGCGATGAATTTATTTTCACTCTTTCGGTCGGCTATGTGGATCCCAGTATATATATTGTACCTACGTTATAGTATATTATGTATAATGCTCTATATTGTACGGTCCTATAGAGCAGAGGTCAGATTTAAAACTATTCGAAATGATTGATGCGTGGGCAAGAGATATGCTTTCAAAAATATAAGAGTGTATGAAAATCTCAGTTTGTTCCAGAAAAGGTTGTTCCGGTTGATCTTTAAATTAGAGGTAAAACGGATAGTGTTGTGGCTGGACAATCCCGGATTCTGGTTGCCGATATCCAATATAATATGAGGAGTAAACAAGCGCTTTTTACGCGGTCTAAGTCGCGGGTACAAGTTGTTATATGTATAAATCTGACCAACAATAGGGAAAGTTTATAAACTTTATCCTGCTTCGTCAGGGAAATATAAATGTAAAGTTATTGTATGAGATAGAATCAAAAAATATCATGTGGAAAAATGAGGTTTCATAACATGGAGACTAGATACGTATTTAAATAAATAAACGTAGGTACGTTTGGATTTATTACCTAATGTGCGTTTCAGATATGATAACATCTGGACAGGGGCCATTTTGTAAACATATGCTTACTTCACTATAGTGAAGTGAAGAATTTCACGCATTGACATTCATGTTCTGGGGCCGCCTGCGCGCGCGCGGGTTCTAGCACCGACGCCGACGCCATCGCCGACGCCGACGCCGACGCCGACGCCGCCGCCGGCGCGGGAGCTGGCGCCGGCGCCGGCGCCGTCGGCTTCTTGGGCACTGGCGCCGGCGCCGTTGAATTCCGGGGCAGCCAACCCCTAGCAAGTAAAAAAATAAATGTCAAGTTTAAGGCAGTTCTCGATAAGTTTAAGGCGGGTAAATTCTGGTTCTTCGTGAATGATACTATTAAAATTGAATGGCAATGCGTATTTCTAGATTTCAGGCCCGCCCAATGGTCTAAACAGACCTAGAGCCTGGGGGACCTAGTTTTGTGACGAATACATATAATCAGACACACGATCCAGTGTGGGTAATTTCCGTTATAATTTAATTAGAATATATATGTTAATAGGTATAATGTGAACCAAATTCAGGCACTTGTTAAATGTCGAGATTCTAGGCGCACGGTTCCAACAAGAATCTCCATGGAAACTCTTTTAAAATAATATATACATGTTAAAATTTTGTTTAATACAATGCGAGAATAATGTAATAAAATAAATAATTATACTAAATAGTTTGCCTCTAAATAATATTGCCATGACTAGTCCCGGCTGATGGCAACCGTTCACGAGCATGACGCATGCGTTAGCATAGGTAAGGTCAAACATTTTGTAGGGAACTCTGCGACCCAACAATCCATCACCATTCTGAGATATTTTAGTGAACTTATCGCACTCCATGGCGTAATGACAGGTGCACGGGGTGCGCTGTGTACGGGGTAGAAACGACCGAGAGGATTGTGAAAGCGGACACAATCGCAAACCATTTAAGTAGGATAATTTTTCCTCAAAGCTTCGGTTCACCATATCCTCCCTATGAGCCGTGAACAAAGAAATATCCTACTAAAATGCTTTGCGATTGTGTCCGCTTTCAAAATTCTCTCGGTTGTTTCTACCCCGTACAAAATTAAAAGTAAAAACTATAATTATAGCCAAATAAGGCTATGTTTTTGTCTTACTTCGTTGAGGAAAATATAATTCCAGAGTGATTGTCCGAAACACATTAAATATGTATATTATTGTCCCACAAAATGCAATAGCAGGAAATATTAATGAATTAACGAGTAAATATAACAACATTATTATTAAGTTTTATGAGGAGTGACGTGTCTGTCTGGTTACTCGTTTGTCGCAGATTCTATTTCACACAGTTCAGGCAATGTCACTATACATACCTACTTTTATGTCATTGTCTGGTGCCCAATCTATTGATTTCTTAATAAAATCGCAATCATCAATGTACGCTAGAAATCAACGGTCAATATTTTAGCCAGCAGATATTATTTCATTTGAATTGGGTACTATTTAGCATTGAACTTGACATTGACGGCTAGACGTATCGGACTGTTTGATTACTGAATCATCCATCATGCAGATGTGCGAAGTGGTGTGTTTTTCAGAGATACTGCACGTAGTTGGTATTATTCAATCTTTTACAGCCTGTTGTCATCTGAAGTTGGGGCTTGGTTGAATAACACACTGATGATACATGGATCAAACCTCGAAATCTTCGTCAAGATTGAAGAAATCTTGATAGACTGTTCAATTAGTGCTTAGATTAATAATAATAATTGTGCTCGTTGCATTCAGTAGAAAAAAAAATCCATTGTTTATGTAAGAGTAGATTTTTATTTAATTCACATAACAGAACATAGCATCACGGCTTTATTCCTCGAAAGGTTTAGCAGATACGTAATATTTGTACACCCACGTGGTTTTTGTCGCCGATGCCGTTATTGACTCCCATGTAATAGGGGACGAGCCTATTGCCATCTACCGGGTACAGTTTCAAGCTCCGTGCTGCGACTGAGGATTTTCCCGGGGATCGAACCCAGGAGTACTTCATGCTCAGCTGTCACTCTTGCGACCACTAGACTGACGATAACGATGAGGCAGTTTAAAAAAAAATATATACTCGAAGAAATGGTTAAAGAAATATTCGTCTTCTGGTGGGCCACTTTGGCAAGTCTATGAGTAATAACATACTTATAAGGTCTATAAGTACAATCATAGATTAACTCTTATAGTTTTAAAACTTGCTCCAGACTATGATCAAATACAATATAATGTCGTAACATCTATGTTTGGCAGTAATTTCACTAATAAGCGGGTGGCGACTCGAGTAACTGAATTAACACCTCCGGCGGCTCGTGCTAACAGACGAACAGACAAACATGCGCTAAATGCAAAATGTTGTTAGTACATATGCTGTAACATGCAAATTCACTCACGTTTATCAAATACAACTTTATCAACAACAGAATTAAGTCTAATATGAAATGACACATTTCATTTTGCAATCTACTGATGGTGTGGAAGAAGGTCCTATAAATAAAAATGCAAATACAAAACTAATTTCTTAATTAGTTGAAATAAAGTTCAATTTCAATTGTATTGATCGGAGGAATATGTTTATGCTTTCGTCGCCAAAGCAATGCGATACGACATTGAGTTTCCTATGTTTGTTATCAGGAAAACTGTAACTACTGTGAAAACTGAACAGCGTAATGTAGGTCAGAAATAAAACGCCGCTTTGTGTAGTGACGATTGTAACGATGTATACATTTAATACTCATAACAAACCTACATAGTAACTGCAAATAAGAACTATAAAACAATTAAAAAAAACGTAGGCATTTCGCAAATGTTAGTCAGTCTACAGTTGAAAACAACTGTAATATTATATTGCAGCTGTGCAGTGTAAATACAATAGTAACATATAAAAATACATTTTAATAAAAAAGTGAAAAATTCGTAGACCAATTTCATAAAGTCAGAATATTAAGAATTTCGACGGTAAACTTTGTTTTCATTTTTCAATTTGTTTTTAGGCCTTAAACGAGACTACTCGTCATCTACAGTTCCTTCAACAGGAGGTTCATCCCCTTCAGCATCATCTTCAAGGACAGCTGGAATATCTATGACTTCAGCGTCTTTCACCTCTTCCACTATAGCCTCGGCAACCGCATCAACAATATCTAATAGTCCTAGGCCCTTTGAATTTTCTCTAGAAGCTGATTTATCCTTCTCAGTGCTAATTTCACATGAATTTGACGCTGATAGTTCTGAACACGTGCAAGGTGTTGTTGGAGTCGGAACTTCTCTGAGACACTTACATTTGTACGTACCTCTGCCACGGCGCTCGAAAATTGGAGATCTGTTAATAGAAATATGGGTTAAAAATAGTGGAAAACTTATAAGCGTGATAATTAAAATATTGATTAACAAAATCTAGGGTTTTACAAAAACAAATAAAGTGTCCAATATAACAAATATGAAAAAAGACAAGAAAAAATAAAAACATACCTTTAAAAAAAATCACGGTAGATAACAAACATAAAATACCAGTATTTATTGATGGAATAGCATTGAAAAATATAGAATTGTCTTGTTTACTCCGAGAAATGCTATAGGGGTATAAATGCCAAACAGTATTATTATTGGCATTGTAGAGGCAATAATGTTTACCACGGTCGGGTTAGCAACAATCAGCTGATTTTAATTTCCTATTAATAACTTTGGAGAGTTTCCAAATTTTTATGAAATAATTTACATTGACCACTGTATATTATTACCGGTTCGTACTTGGAATTAAATCGCGGGGAAATATTTCCTCTTCCTCAAATATGTGATTTGTCAACAACAGTTGTTAATGATATATCAAGAAATCAAAATAAAGCTTTGTTAAAAATACATAGGAAGTGTAGTTTATTAATTCTTCTTCATCTATCGAGGCGGCAGGAGCTATAACATGGAGTCAGCCAGCAATGCTGATGAATCGAGGCTGACTGCCCAGGGAGCGCCTGATAATCTCATGATTCGTTACTTTTGTAGTCTCTTTTCTTCCAACCCAAGTTTATTGGTGAAATAAATACAAAATATAGGACATTGATAATTTCGGCAGTATTTCCATTAAGAGTGGTGTTGTCTATGAGGAATAAGAATGAGTCTATACGTAAAACCTCAAATTAATAGTTACGGTATAAAGTATAGATATAGTACCTACCCTACCTACCTACGTTATATAGTATTATGTAAGCAGCAAGAGGATCATAAGAAGATTGGAAAGGTTAAAGTTTAGTTCAGTGCCTTTTGAACTGTTAAATATTTCAAAATCCGGCTCGATGTTCCTAGAAACAGTTATCACATTCCCCAATTAGAATATTTTCCCTTAAAAATCCGAATCACCAAACTTGATTATTCAAATATTTGCTCTTCGTCATATCGTCGCTAGGCTAACAACGTTCGCATGTTAAATTTATTTATTTTGTATACTTTAAGCCAAAATACATTATTATATAAGTTCACTATATTCATATCAAGCAAATTTAATTTAATTTAACACTGTAACAATTTAACACGTACCGCTTATATTTCGGCTAAGAAACGATCTTTTTCTTACGATTTTTATTTACCAAAATTCTTAACTTTGACTTTCTGCCATTTACACAGCAATTTGCACACTTAGTGTTAAACCTAAACATGTTTCATAGATCTATTCCCTTACTTAGGTTGTTAGGTTAGTCGTCGACTCATAATATATATCATTATGAGAAATCGAACACTTAGCAGTTTCACGTCCAGATTACCATTTAAGAGTAAGGCCTCAGGCCAGACTACCCACACCACTTAACCGCTCAAATAATATAGTACATAATACCAAAGACGTTGGCCAGACCTGTAAACCTGGTCTTCAGTATGGGAAACTAAATCCGATCTAAATTTGTACGTACAATGTGAAATTTTACTGTTGTGTACAAAGTAGAGAGATATTACAAATAAATACTTGAACTGATTCCATTTAGTTCAGCTCACGTAATATTCTGAGATTTTGTTACATTACATAGTAATATTAAGGAGGAGAAGGATAAAATAAGCACAGAGGATTTAAGACTTGCGCTCGATTTTAATACAAAGACGTATGCGATTTGCAAGTGGCCAGGAATCGATAACTTAGAGGTTATTTATTTACTTTAAAATGGCCGACTCTAATTACACTACTCATAGACAACAACAAAAACAATAAAAACAATTCATTACAAACTTTGAAATCAAAGTTTTAGATTGAATCCAAGAGAGCGTTGAGCGTAGTCAGTTTGCGGGGTATGAGTGATTTAGAGTGCGCAACAGTACGGTATGAAGGGACTGCTACGGTAATTATTAGGAGCAAATAACTGGCAGACTTGGTTGTGAAGATTAGGAATAACGGTCATCCCTTCACACGGTCGAAATATAGAACTGATGTAATATGTCTCTGCACAATAACCCACCAGTCTTGCTTTGAAAATTAATCGGTATAATCGGTATCCGATTTAAATCAACGTGCAACTTCACTAATGCCATATTTGAATTATTAAGGAGAACAGTGGATATTTACCGAACTAAAAGACACTAGTATTGAATTGATAATGAAATTATTTTCGTTAAAACCACCTGTTTAGAGGTGGTAATATATGTCTAGGCCGATTGTGATGACGTCATTCAGTGACGTGGTGACAAGTTTATACCTTAACTAAAAACAATCAATCGATAAACAAAACAAGGAGCAACATTAGAACATCGTAGGAGCTATATTCTCAATTTAAAATGATAAACAGATTTATGTTTTATCGTTTTATAAATATGGGAGTGGGACCATTCGTACGGCACCGGATGTGCGCCGGCGATTCATTTCGTGCCGTCACGTGCAGTGCCATTAGTTACAATAGAGGAGCACGAAGGCGTACTGCAAAAACATTGTACACCAATGAGTTCTTAAGTGTCTTGATCCTTACTGTGGTTCTTCCACATTCTTTCATTGTATTCTCTCAAGTATTTAAACGATATTTTTTATACTGTAAAATGTTAAGATAAAAATGTAAAAATAAAATAAATAGTTTAGAGCGCCCATTTGTTCGATATTTCAACTGTATGCTTGCAAATTTTGATCAAATATTTTAGATCTTATGTAGTTAGGATCAAACAATTGGCGGCACTGTAGAGTGTTTGATCTGAGGGATACAGAGTTCTATAAAAATAACACTATCAATTATAAAGCAGAAAGATATAATCTTACCCTTCATTATTTTTACGATTTTACGACAGACTCAGATCCAATATTTTTGCACCTAATTACAGGTGACGCTAGGTCGTATGTTTGATCGTCATAAGCTATCAAGTAAAAAGCGGAAAATATATAATTTTACTCATAAGTTTTTACTTGTTTACGCCATTTCTTGGATTCCTAATTCTTTACGTACTCAACATACGACAGTTCAAACAGCGGCCAAGTAATACTCATAAAAAATTGGGAAGTGGCAGAGACAATACGCACTGTACAACTCCACCAGTGTTGGCTGCAGGCCAGTGTTGAGCGTTGAAAATCTTTGATGTCACTTCTATATTCACATCGAGTGTTATATTTTCAAACAGTTTATTAGCTTTCGTTACAGTTACCTACAGCGGTAGTTTTATTCATTTAAATGCTTCTTGCTTCAGCTGATCGGGTTTGAAGTTTCGAATAGTTCAAAGAATAGTGTTATTTGAGTATTTCTTATTTTAAGTGTGTTTAAATGGCTACTGTTTAAACTTTAATGGCCAATATTGGATACGGTTCAAGGACTTTTGAGGTCCGTTTCAAAACGATGTACTTTCCGTTTATCATATGTGGAGCAATGTCCGTTGAAGTGCAAATTAAACAATAAAAAAAAACAATCGAAAAATAATTTAATAATCTAGACACAAAAAATATAGAAACATAAATCGGCATAGGAAACTTAATAATACCAGACAACTGGAAATCCAATACTCTTAGATTGGGTTTCGGATATTTTTTGTGGTAAATAGCGTACCTCGCGTCTAGTTATTTAACTCAGGTCAAAAGTGTCAATATAGCGAGTTTTTATTTAGATTGCAGCAGTTGTTAGAAAATTAATCTTTTTAAAACTGACGGTGAAGGAATCTAGTGACGATTTAGCTCTCGAATATTGTTAAAAACTGCCACTTGTATACAATTTTACTATAATAACAAACTTCTGAACAGTTTCATTAAAAACTTTATTAGATCATTAAAACAAATAACGAAGTTTATTTATGATAAAATGAAATTAACGCTGGCATGAAAAGCTACTTTCTATAATTATGTATTATAGAAAGTAGCTTTTCATGCCATAATACATAAGTAAGGTTTATATAATAGAATTAACACACATAATGTAACCCTATCTTAACTCCATATTTCCTACTTTATCTGGCGCAGACGCAGCCAAGTTATTTACGTGTAGTTCACCGGATGGATTATCTCAGCCCATCTTTACCGAGGCGAGCAAATCATCGAGCTTCAGATTTGTCATTATCATTAACTGGATTCAGAGCTTTTCCATTAGACAAAATTCATTAAATAATTTGCGCATGCGCTCCAAACGAACGATGATATGCACGCATGGCACGCAACGCGTTGAAAGCATGGCATGCGTCCTCTGTATATGTACGCGGCATAGCAGAGATAATTGTTCTATGTTTCGAACATCGAAGTCGAAGACAAAGAGACGTATCCAAACTCTTTGGAAAAGAGAAAAACGTTAATCTACAAATTAACGAGAATTTAGACATCTGGTTTGTTCATTGTATTTTTGTTTTTTGTAAAGCAGAGCATAGTATGTGTCAGGCCATTTTTAATGCTTTTTGACTTTATTTCTCTGAGCTAAAATCAGTTAAAAATATTTATAAAACTGATCCTTATTACGCACTGCAGAAGGGTTTGTCTCCTTCGTTCGTAGGTACAGGTTTTTGTAAACCGGGCAGCTATATTGATAGTGTAAGGCCACTTTAAATCAGTATCCAGGAAGAGATAATGCCGAGCACGAGATTAATCTAGCGTAAAACTGAACTGAACGCTGCTCGCCGTATCGGTGCATCTATTCAGCTGCGCGGCTGGTCTATTTAGGTGCGCGCGCGCCACGGCCGGTCGGCACGAAGTGCAACAACCCCGGTTAGAGTCGCCAGGCTTTAGTAGATAGCGGGATTTCTGTAGCATTATCTTTCGGGTTATATAATCATACTATATTTACAGGTTTTGACAGAATTATTTCCTGAGAACACCATTTGTCTAAGAACATATAGAATTGACTTTATTGGTTGAAAGCCCAGGCAAATTATAAGCTATTAAATTTAGTTTTATTAGATTTAGCTTGAACTTCCGTCGATCGAAAACGGCGGTAATAGTACCTTTTGGATGTAAAGATCTATTTTAGTTGTTAATAGACGTAATGTTTGTTAAGTATTTATTATTATACCACGCGTGGTGGCTACGGGTACGCTCAAAACACGGTTATTTTTAAAAGATTAGAGAAAAATTGCCTCAGTGAACTACGTGATTCTTTCGAAATATTTAACAATCGCGGTTGCTTGTTTCTCGTACGATAAGCCAATTATATCCCAAGGATGTCATGTATAAATTAATAAGAGAATACGGTAGATGACTGCTAGTCATCTGAGTTACTTTTTATGAACTGTCAAAAACGATATTTTGTTCTAAAAATGTTTGGAATACTAAGGCGTGACGTCATAGTTTTTCATTGCCATTGACATACTTATTGTGTGATTTTGATAAATTATAAATTGAAAACTACAAAGATAAGCAAGAGGTTAAGTTTTACTGAGTTTTTAGAAGGAAATATATTTACCAAACAAAATTTCAGAATTGATTTTTGATGCAGTCATCTAGCTTATTTAGACCGCAGGATAAATAATACGCTGGCATCAAACTTCAGAATCAAGTTTGAATTTTTTTCTATGAAAATCACTAATTGAATTTATATCTTTATATATACAATCCCGGTGTACGTGTGCTCCTAAAGGAGGAGAAGAATTACGTTACGTTACATTTACGGCTTGATCGATTTTGATGATTTTTCTTGTCTGTGTTCTTAACTATAGTTGGATCCGGTAGGTGGCGCTGCTGTCGAGATCCAGAAAAGGGTCCGCTAGTATATTAATCGTCGTTTTATATATATTTACACCTGTCGTTCTACACGCACCTAAAGTCATTGTCTAGCCGATTTTAGTGCTAACAATGCACGTATACGATGACCACAGACAGATTGAAACGTGAATCTGTGAATATGACAGTTTGACGACTGATGTCATTCATCAATCATGGCTGCTGCCGTGAAAAAAGATATTTAAAACAAAAATTGGTGTCTCCTAAAATTGGTACATTTGGCTACTCTCCCAGCATCCGACATGCAACATATTACCACAAGTGCAGTATCTAGACCTATCGTACTTAGTACATGTGTATGTCTGGATCATAATAGTCTGACGACATGTGACTGTTTATCGTATTACAATATGTTGGTAATGTTTCATCATACGATCATACCCTTGTATCTATGTACTCTGAATCAATATTATTGCATTGTTAGTCATCGCACTGCACTGCATGGAATTGTAAAAGATATGAATAGAAAATCGAGTTTGAATGCCATGACATGGATAAGTGATATCAGATTTGCAATTTACCGTGGGTATATCTATACTAATATTATAAAGAGGTAAAATTTGTTTGTTTGTATGTAGGGGGTAATCTATGGAACTAATGATCCGAATCTGAAATTCTTTCACCGATAGACTAGCTACATTATCCCCGAGTGCTATAGGCTATAAATTATATGTGTAGATCACGCGTACGAGTCGGTAGCTAAAGCTCGGACTTAATATAAGTAATGGAAATTTGTAAAAATAGGACTTACATAGGAATAGTTTGGATTTTTTTATGAATTCCAGACAAACCTTTCAAAATGTTTTGTCAATAATATTAATTTTCAAGAATGTTCGACATTGTCCAGCCTGTCTCCGCTATCGCGCGATTTGAGAACATGTCGAAATCGAGATACACAAAGCACTCTGCTGTCTTAGCAGAACTTAACATTTGGAAAGGTTTGTCTGAAATTCATAAAAACCCCATTCTTCTAGCCTTACCTATTCCTACGTAAGTCCTACTTATGGACTGGCAGGCAAGGTCTATCCTTTGACTTCTGCAACACCGATTTTAGAAGTTACAACATTTTAGACGTTCTGATTGCTTCTACCACTTTGAGCCACATTCTCGTCAACGAAAAAATATAAGGAATATCATATAGAAATCAGAAGCACATTACTGCAATGAATTTAAAAATAATCCTGAATTTCAGAGAATTCCTTTAATCCTATCACAAATCCAGTTTAAAATACCAGCTCCGAACACACAGCAATAATCGTAAAGCGAAAGAAGGCTTATCTACAACATACATTAGCGATTAAAATCAAACGGGCCTACTGGAATTCGCAGTGTATTCGAGCATAATAGGCAGTTAACGAAATAGCCGGTATCGGCGCGCCCACGGCATTGCGTATTGTATTGTAAATCAGTATATATACTATTATACAGGAATACAGAAGATTTACCACTGTACATTCGGAACATAGCTTACAGAATAAGCAAGCTGAAATGGCAGTGGATCGTAAACGCAGTCGAACAAAGATAATGTAAGCAGGATTAAATGGATGTATTTCAGTCTTTTAGTATTTAATTCTGGTCGAATTAAACCATACTTTATTTATGTAACCCATTATTTAAAAAATTCGTTATGGTTTTTTTAGAAAACTTAATCTTGTTCTTGGTTACACATATCTTTTTTCGACGATACATGAAATTTGCATCTAGCTTGATGAAGAAGTCAGCGAGGTTAGAAGACCGAATATGGAGGTCGGGGATCAAGTTCTGTGGTACCACTTTGAAAGAGGAACTCTGTAAGATGCAAATCATTCTGCGTTTCTTCAAATGTTTGGGTCAGCTCCCAGTTTAACGAGACAAGGTTTCATTTCGTCAAAAAAGGGTGAGCTAGAGGAGCCAAAGATAGCCAGGGAATCTAGAAGGTTTAACGTGGTTTCCAAAATACTAGTATCAAGAAGTTCCGTTCAGAAGTCTCAGTCTGAAAAAATGTCAAACCTCAAACCACCAGGGCTTGATAATACGAATTGGACCTTCTTTCCACTTTATGGTGTGATTGGTTTTGTTAGTAAATCAGTAACGGACGGACGCTAACGAGTACATTATGCGCATTTGTAACGATATCCGCCCACAGACAACGGGATGGATGCATTCTGCAACCATTGTGGGAATATGGGAAAAGCTTCCGATTTATTGACTAAGTCGGTAAATTTATTATGAGATGCATAATAAATATCTTTGGATGATCATCCCTTTAGTGATAAATAATGGAATATTTATGCGAAATTCCTAACACATCTATGCGATTGCAACATGGCGCTACATATCCTAGTTTTGTTCATTCCACATCGTATATACTGACACGGCTGCCTTCAGCCGTCAAGTGATGAAACATATGTACACATTTGTGTTATTATCGGCCACAGCCGTCTGTCTAACTAGCGCAATGACAGTGCATCATTTGACAAAAAAAAATGAATTCCTTTTAACCCTCGCTGATAATGTAGTTATTCGATGGACTTACCTTTAACATGAAGCTTTGGTCTTCGAAAACGTAAATCAAAATCTTCAAAGCCACATGAATAGAATAGCCCAGGGTTTATTGTATTTGCAAGAAATAATGTAGAAGGCGGGAAGCAGCGATTTGTCGCGCCGGGATAGCCGCGTCTAGGCCAAATGATAGCATTCGTTGTACCCACTCGCACGCCCGCGCACGAGCCACAAATAATTGGGTCCTGACTAGGCTTAGCTTAGTGGGAGTCCGGAAAATAAGTACCTAGGTAAATAAACGTGAGCGGTTTGTATAAATATTTGGGGACTTATCACCATATTCTCTAAGGCAGTGGTCGTCACACTTTTCTGGTCAAGAGCAACATAGGCTGGCGACATAGGATAATGTGAGGTACCACTGCGGGCCACACATTCTTGGATTGTTTAGTTGTCACTACCAATCAACTGAAATATTTTTATGAGCTGTCAACCCGCTCTCTTAGAGCAAGCGAACGGGTTGCAGGAGGAAGTTAATACCTACCCGCGTATTTCTATTTAGTTAACTTCATGTGCAAAATCATATTTTGATATTATCTACTAATATTGGTTGTTTTGTTGTGGGCCGCAGTTTGACGACCACTGCTCTAAGAAATAGAAAGAAATGGCAACCTGGAAAGCCGTCGAAGTCGCTACGTCGGTACGGGGTCAGAACTGAGTGTACTAATTTGAAAATAAGAAATAAAATTGATGATATGCTTCTTAAGATAACATTACATTTCGATTTAATGATATGATTTCCGGTATACATTTTAAATTATCCTTTGCCCACCGTCCATCTAAATTTTCCATTAAAACAGCTAATGGGAATTGTAGCTAAATGAAGAATAGTGCTCAACCGACATCTTTAGTGCAACTGAATGAAGTTGAAGTGTTGATTAATGTTGAGGATCGCGGGCACTAAGTGGGCTTAGGGCAAACACATAATACATATTTATAATATCAACAGTATGGTTGGAAAATGGAAAGCATATGACCAGTATGATCATACGCAGGTATTGAAACGACAATTCTTCAAAGTGCAAAAATATGCTTAAAAATTACCTAAAAGAACGAATATAACTTTATTCAGAGATCACAATATTTGCAAATACAATGCAACCCAAACATAAAAATTCATAGAGAAACATAACACATAGCATCATGCCTGTATTCCCCTAAGGGTAAGGCAGAGGTTTGTGCACCCACATTTTGCCGGACCGTACCAAACTCTGTGCTGCTACTGAGAATTCCCATACAGAAATACCCAATAACACTGCCCGACTCGGGAATCGAAATCTGGAAGTCTCGCTCAACAGTCGCTCTTGTAACCAGTAGACCTCAGAGGCAGTTAGTACTTAGAGAAACTTTTGTTGAAAACCCTATAAAAATCCCGCAAGTCAGAGACCCACAATCTATAGACAAGTCTGAACACTCAAGCTGTCATAGATAAGATAGGTAATATATTATGAAAGTTGCTAACTGCAGGCTAATCTGTACACAGCTTTAGCTGTCACTGATGTACAGGAAATTGTATAACGTAGGGCCGACATCAGTCTTAATGTTATCCGAGTTATTTGACGTGATTGGAACATCGCAGGAAATCGACTTATTTGTGCCGAGGGGCGAAAGTTTATGCAGTCAGAATGTCCGTCCAACGAAGCTATTTCTTGGAATAAAATCTTTTTAGTTGGTACATTTTTGTTATAAATATTTTAAATATTGAATCATTCCTAAAAGCATGTTTGTTATAAAATTGGCTGTAAATTAGGAATTATAATGCATACTCTATACATTTAATAAAAGCAATAAGCAGAAGAGGTTTCGTTGAACTCTAATTGAAATAAGGATTCATTTAAATACAGTAATTTATTTTCAATAGCGTTTCCAAGGGTTTCTGGCTAAATGGAAAACAATCCAATTAGGTTGATTGACATAAAAAAAAACATATTTAACTTTGGAGTACCGCGAAATAAAAACAACAAAATATGAAACATTTGGCGGTTGCAACTAGGTATTTGTGACAGACAGCTTGACGAATGGATGCTCACTGGCTGGTTGTGGATTTGACGTCATTTGTCACGAGACACGTCGTTAAGAACCGTCATGGAACAAATTCGCTGATAATATTTGAGTTACTAGAGAATCAATTTTCAATACTTGGTGTGAAATGATGTTTAAGTAATAGTTTTTGGCTTTGCAGTTAGCAAACGTACACGTAATACATATATTTACCTAATTTAGGTAGGAATGTTTAGGAACTCATGCTTTTTGCCATTTGACACGCCATTTTGTACCAGATGGGGCCTATGAACAAAATAAATCAATTATTTTGGACAACTTCCTATACTAGACAAAAAGAACGATTATATGAGTGTGGCAATAACCTGAAGTAATATTTAAATATTTTTGGCCTTATTAGTCTTGGAATTGGAGACCAATTTAACAACGAATACTCAATACCAATCGAATCAGTTTTTAAGTTTTTGGCGAATGTGTGACGAATTCAACGCACTGGGAAGTCGGGACCGAACCTTCTACTAATTAGCAATTAATCATTACTGGAACCAAACTCGTCACACCCTTAATGATCGTGAAGAGCAAAAAGACATGAAAGCAAGCTCATACTCCGAAATAGTAAAGTTCATCATCCTTAGAAGTTGAGTAATAAACAGTTAGAATACAGTTACCGGGTGTGCCTCGGTAAAATTATCCAGGCCCTGGGTGGAGACAAAGAGATCTAAGTCTATATCGGGTGTGGCCATGTATGGCGCGGCCCGGGGACCGACGTGTCCCGGAATAGTTGGTGCATCCTTACAGGGCTTGCACCAAGAGAAATGGTGCAAGATTATTTCAAATAATAAGTATGTTACAAAAAGTAGATGTATGATTAAAAAAAACATGTAAGCTCTGAAATTCATCCTTCGGTTGAATTGGATTTGAGTACTTTTGGAGGACTAGATTCAGACGTGGAGAGGTAAATAAAAGACAGTCTAAGGCTGCTGTTGCCAGACAAAAGTATGAGAAAATGTACCTATATATGACTATGACTAATATTATAAAGAAGTAAAATTTGTTTGTTTGTATATAGGGTGTAATCTCCGAAACTAATGACCCAAATCGGAAAATTTTTTCACCGACAGATAGCTACATTATCCCCGAGTGTTATAGGCTATGGTCTATAACTATATGTATATGTAGATCACGCGGACGAAGTCGCGGGCTGAAGCTAGTATTATATGAAAATTAAGTTACAGAATAATCACGCGAGGTGGCATACATCCATGCAAGATTGAGGCACTGATGCACATACTAAAAAAAATAAGGAAGGATCCGACAGATCCAGATCCTGTTCTAAGAAAACAATGCAGTGTGTAATCCTGACAGTCGTAAAAGTCAGTTGAGTGTTATTATGGTGTTCATAGGCAATGAATTGACTGTCTAGAATGGCTTATGACTGTCATAAAAGTAATGATTGGTACTTATGTTCGATTTTGATCTGTAAAGTCATGTATTACCATCACAATTCACATAGGATTTCCGCAAACTGTAGAACTCAATGGAGGGTATGGCATTAGGCGATGAAAAGGCTTGAATAGGCAAAGGTCTAGTTAAGGCAGTTACTATGCAACGTTATATTTGTACTGAATGCCATCAGATTAAGTTAGACTCGGAAATATTAATCGTATTTACTTTAAGCAAGACTTCGATACACGGATTCAAAATTCGAGATCAGTATAACATTACAGATACGTGTTTTCGTATCATAACATAGCATCACGCCTGTATTCGCCAAAGAATTAGGCAGAGGTATATATTGTTTACCTAAATTTCGCTGATTCTGTTATTGTGTGTGATTTTTCAAACAGAAAAACCCAACACTGTACTCGACCCGGGGATGGAATCCGCTTACGCGCTTCACGCTTGACTCTTGTATAAATGAAGGAGTTAATTCTAGTTTATTATTTAATGTCCATTTGTGTCAGCCCTTATGCACCGCGTCTAATGCAAATAAAGTTGAAACATGGAGAGCGCAAGCGATGCGCGCGCGCATTTAGAACGTACGCCGCGTTCAAAATTAACTAGAAAACATTTGGTGTTGCCATGCGCGTGTCAACGCTTAGATATACCCATTACTTTAGAGAAAATAGCTTTTGCTATGGCTTCACCCGCGTCGAATAATTATTTTGTTGACATTTAAATACGTAATACAGCCCACTTTCTACTATTTTCAAAAGTGAAGTAAAGTTTCAACGCTGCTCAAACGTATTAGTGTGTGAAGTTAGCCATTTTACACTAACAACGAAGCCACTGTCAATAATTTTGTTACTGTAAAACGTAATTTGCAACAAAAACAACGCTTAATACGGTACATTTAAAGGAGATTTGAAATTTTTGTCTTTTGCCTATTTCTACTCTAGTCTGTCATAAGAAAAAAATAATATATTATTAGTTTGAATTCACGACACACATTTTTATTATTCGATAAACATAGACACTGGTCGAACAGTCTTGCTGTGAAAGCTTCTAACTAACTTTCATAGTTAGGATTAGTTCGAATGTTTAGGGCTTTGCGTTGAAGAGCTCTCTCGAATTAGCGAACGTTTCTTTACACACATTGACTGGTTAGGACACTTTACTGGAATTATAGTGTTTGAAATAGCTTGTGCATCTGTTTGTACAAGCTGTTTCAGCCTCTATTGGAGTTTCCATTGCATTATGGTTAGATAAACCTTGGGTACGAAGAATATAATTTGATTTTTTGATGTTACTACTATTCAATTATAGCCTCAAGTGATCAAATTGGTTATCGCAGTTGAAAGTTTCAACTACTTTTTCTATCAAATCGGTACGAGCTATCGCTATCGACTATCGAAGGTGTCTCATGCCGCATGCCGCAGTGGAAAAATTAGCCAGTCAGCAATGGTATATCAAGGCTGACTGCCCAGGGTAAGCTAAATGATTTCGTGATACGTCAGTCGGGGAGCCTCTTTCAAAAAAAGTTCCTACTGACTTAGAATTATGTAACACATTTTCACTTCCATCAAGTGACACAAAGATGCAATAGAAAATAAATGGTCTGTTTTTTAATGAATTAATAAAATTATTCGGATAGAACCTTGACAAACATGACAGCAAAACCGACCATATTTTTTCAAGGATGATCGATCTTTCTACTAATAACCAGCTCTTTAGCCACATGCTGCGGTCCCATACGATCCTGCCATATGGTTGGCCGATTTGCCTGTACTGTGCAATTTATTCGCAATGACGCACTTAAAATTTATTACCTCCAAGGTCCAACTCGTTTCATGTTCTAAGAACTTGATTGGAAAAGGTTACGTTCTATATTTTTCATTATTTTTTCGTGATATATACAATATATGTAATTATATAGATGGATCTGAATATTGAAATAGACCAATTAAAGTCGAAGTAAAAGGTTTTTATTTGGATTGGTCCTTTTCAAGCTCTTTTAAAAAGTCGAGGCGAGGCACATGTTTTAAAAAGTGGTTTAGTCCTATGAAGATAAGCAAGAAAGTGCATGGATACTTTTAAAATGTTGGTATAAAATTAATAGCTTTAAATAAAGGAAACATAAGTATGACGCATATAAAAATGTGCGTTACACAGTTATCATTATAACTTGTACTTTGAATAAGAAAAAAAGCGGTCGGACAATTTTATATCATTATCTTCGTAGTATGTATGTAATATGGTGATATGCCATACATTTCATACCTCCTACCCCCCTCAAAATAATTAATCGAAGGCCCTCACTAACCACGCTCGACGTGACACGACACTACCAATTTCCTTCTACAACAAGCGTGATTGACAGCGTGTCGGCGTACAAAGGTCCCGTCACGGTGTATGACCTTCCCACGCTACAAGGACGGTACCGAGTTTTGTGAGGGATGCCTTGTGTATGTATAGGCACATGTTAATTCTACAATATTGGTGGTAGCTTTTCTGGACTGAAACAATGAGGATGGAAAGACCAATAAAGGAGCTAAATGTATGTATAATATTTACAAAGTAACCTATATGTGCATTCGTCCGATGTTTTTATTGAGCATTGGCTCGTAGAACTGCAAATTATGGAACTGATGACTAAAATGCAATTTTTCAATTGTAACAAACTTCAGGTCAGCTTAATTTCTGATTGCTTTTTTATTGCCGGATTGTAGTCGAGACACATTTAGTGCCTAGCGAGAATTAAAAATCTCTTGGCTCTCTTGGCTCTTGTATTGATTAATACAACAGCGAACCTACAGGACATGAAAGTCTGACAGTCTTTGGTCAACAAATAGAATAATTTGAAAAAAATTTGGCTCAGCTGACGTGTGGTTGAGCGATCGACTGCTGTGCTATGTCGTGGGTTCGATTACCACATAAAACAAATATTTGTATGACCTACAGATAGCTGTTCCGGATCTGGATGCTTGTGCATATAAATATTTGTGTTTGTAAACGCACATATAGGAATTACTCCAACATCCATCCATGCATCGACAAATATAATAAAAATCAAGGAAGTTTGTATACGTCAGCCAAATTTGTCTTCCATTCTACATTAGCAGTACAAAATATCTAATATCGTCCTGTCATCAACCCTACCTAACAATGTAGCACCAACATTATGATACATGGAGCCGGATACTATTGAACTTGCTACCGAATGGGGTACAATACAATACACGATAAACTTGGCACAATAACATGTATTTACTATTCAAGGATATTGTCAAACGTTCAGCACGATACGGTTTAGTTAGAACGTTATAAAATGTAGGTTTTGTAGGTGTAGAGGAAGATAAATAAACTATTGTATGTGAATGCGTTGCCTATCGATAGTTGATATCGCTTAGAACTAAGTATATTTAAACGAGAAGACCATGATGAAGTGAAAATCAGGAGACACAGTACTGAAATGGACGATCACTTCACTGGTAGTCTCTTAGGACTAGTGATTGTACACTAAACAGGTCTTTGGATCCGATACAAGGGAAGGCAAAGAATATGAGACTTTAAACTTCACAAATGAAGGGTACAGGGGCAAAACAATGAAGGTCACAAAAAAATTCAAAAATAAATGTAATAAATAAATAAATAATATGTAAATAAAATATAAAATATGTTGTGGTGTGCTCGTCATGAAGAAGTGTGGCTAAATCGCCGGAAAAGAGATTTATATTGTCAGTGCATGGATACAATAGGAGAATTAATGTCGGATAGGTACTTTGTTTACACAGAGTTGTTTCGTTTATTTCTTATCTAGGTACCTAGTTCAAGTTGCGTGCGTATCACGTCATTGTTTATGTTATACATTCTTAAATATGAGAAAGATTCAGTCAACAAAGGGCGTTTTTAAGTAATATCTAATCATTAACGTATCCGAGCCGCAAACTATTCCGGGCTAGCTCGGGATCTAGATTCCATCCTCTATTTAAACCTAGGCAGCAATTTAGACTAATATAATAAGTTTAAGTCACAATAGTCGTTTAAAATTAAATTATGCACTGTAGATATAATATATAAAATAACTTCAATCAATAATAAAATAAACTTCAAAATTTTAGGTTTATAATAAATTTAAACTCTCCCGCGCACAAAATACACAGTCGTGACTTTGACGGTTTAGAGCGCTCACCATAGACTATTACACATTGTTTTTCTATCCAAGTTATAGAATGAGCGATCGACACAGTTGTGTTGACTTGGCTAGCAAATAATCGTTTTCTAAAATCGCTCTCGCTAAGACGTTAACAATTATAGAAAGAGATTACGTTTGAAACGTTTGTAACTTAAGCCTGCAGGCCCTAAAGACGAGACTGTGTGTAGTAGCTCACTACACCAAGTCGATGAACACTCATTCAACCCGTAGCGACAGGATTAAAACTATTATAAAAGACATTTTACATTTAAAGACTTAGTTTAAAATGGGTCTAATATCTATTCTTCCCGCATCTAACTCAACTACCAATAAACATGTTTAATTGGAGAACACTGCACCCGTATATATCTAATATTGACCGAAACCCGTCAGCTGTCACTTTTTCATTTCGTTAATTAACTAATTCAATTGTGATGAAGACCCGCTTACCAATTAATTAAATTAACCATTTCGTTTGATCTAGACTCTAGGTCAAATGCTTGAGTGCCAATTTGGCCAGATCTTACTGGATTTAATGAAGTCTTTACCGAACAGGAGAGCTGGCCAATAAATTCTGGGGACTTTTGGCAGAATAATGTTTTGTTCGGGAAGTATTAACGTAATTTGATTTATTTCTTGTAAAGTTTGGGATGTACAACCAATATAAATGAGAATCCATATACACAAATATCTCCACTTGTTTACCAGTTGTCCTAGTTATATTTGATGACGTATGCATCCATAACTACACTTTGAATAATATAAAAAGGCTCTCGATACTTTCAACCGTATCGTGATGGACACCCATTAAATAGAACTATTAAACCTAGCAGCATGTATGACGAATGACAAAAACTGTAGAGCACAATAATCGCTATTGTGATGACAATGAGTCACTAAATCATAGTTCGGTTCAAGGCTGAACTGGGGAAAATACGCGGTTGGTTCAGCGTTGAACGCTAATTGTATTTTCATAAAAACAAATATTATGAGGAATTATGGTTTTGATATTAAAGATATATTGATAAGGACAAAGCGCACAACACCAAATACTTTACAATCTGTCGGTGGCTAATGAGTTTCCTTAGAGGCTAGAATACCAAAAGTCGGAACACGCATCCATTGAGTTGAAGGTTTGGATTTAAAGACCAACACGCATGTTCAATTGGTGACTACAAGAGTTTGTGCAAGGGCTGACTAATCTGTATTCAGCCTGCCTTAGATGGATGAAAGATGAGAGAAATTAAGTGGAGTTACCAGCCTATTTTCAGTAGTGAAATAGTATAAATATACGAGTAGTTGTTTGATTAATTAATTCACGAACAACTCCCGTCCAAGGAGACATATTACTAGCAATGTAGCTCATCTGCTCCATGGGTTTAATGGTCGTCAGCGCCTCTGCTGAATGTGGGCTTCTTGGTTAAATCCTAGGGTTGGGCAGTGTTGTTGGGTTCTTCAGTATGGAAATTCTCAGTAGCAGCCGGATTATGATACTGTGCCCGGTAGATTGACTCGCGTCCTGTTAGATGGAACTTAACACGGCATCGGGGAATGTGAGTGTACAACAATACACCTCTGCCTAACGCTTCGGGCAATACAGGGGTGATGTTATGCTATGTAGTTGTCCAGTTGTGTGTCTGTCTGTCTAGATTGGCCGGCCACTTCGCGTCCGGTCCCTGACTCATGTCCTGTCCTGCTTCCTGCCTTAGGGGTCACTGTGGGACGAATTGAGATAGCCATCGCGAAACTTGATAAAGATTTCTTAGGAACAACTGCGTAATAAAGAATCTCATGAGACGTACAGAATGTTGGGCGGAGTGAATAACGAAAATTTATTGAGGTATATTTTGTATAAAAGAGGGTATCAGGTCGTGGGAACATTATTTTGGTTTTACGAGGGGTCATGAAGTCTTTACTGTAGATACATTGGACCCATCACCGTTAGGCCAGCCAAGTCTAAAATAAAGGTTGGTCTGTGTCAAAGTGACTGTGTGTTCTAAATTCGATGTTTAATTTTTAATTTATCATCAACAAAATCTTCCATTGTTTTTCTGTCTCATAATGGATCCAATTTCGTAAATCTACGTTCTCATCGAGCGAAGCATTCACGCCTTGAACTCTTTGGCGGAAAATATGAGAAGCCAATGAAGTGTTAAGTGGGTGTTACAGTTGATAAGTTAAAGGGCAAGCCAGGTCACGACTCGGGGAACTCGGTAGAGATTGCAAAGAAATATATAGTTAAGTATCATTTATAGAGGATACGATATATAAATATGAAGACAAGCATTAGCAGAAGATTTAAAGCTAGGGCCTTGTAATAGAAACAGAAATTTGAGACCTAAACAACAAGTGAAGCAGAACCACAAATGCATAAGCCACGTAGCAAAACAAATATAAAGCATCAGCTCTTACCCCACATTTTGCATCACAAAAAGTGGCAACAGAAATATGAACGAACCAATTTGCTCGCGATGGAATGCGCAGTCGTAATAGGTGTATCCGCTGAATAACCGGCGTTGTTCTCTACTGAGTCACTGGACCCACTGTTATCTCCTTATCGACTTGTCTTAGATATCTTGGTTTGAGATGCTTCAGATTAACAAGAATATTGTTGACAAGATAAATTCTGTATTATCTTATGAGCAAATCGGGACTGGAAATATACCCATAAATTGATAAACGTTTATAGTGCTATTGAATTGCGGATTTTTATCATACTCGTATTGGACTATGGCCCCCCAGATTACGTAAAAATCTGGCAATTTATGTGGCTAATAAATATGCTATTTTCTGTATCCTCCAAGATACAGGCGTAAGCCTAGTTTGAGTGGCCCCGTCAAATAGTAATATTATATAAGTACTTATCATTTTTTATTACCTGTGTAAAAAGGAAGCATTGTTTGTGGGTCGTGGGAGTTTTCTTAGGCAGGCTTTCTTAATCAAACTCCGCAAAGATATTCCACGTTTATGAGTCAATTAAAACATTGATCATTTGACTATAACAATAGTCAGTGACGTTCAAACATTAAGTACCGTTTTTATATTTTTAATTTTATAATACACTTGGTTACTGCGATATTTTCTTACTTGTATAACCGTACTAAATGTTATTTCGTAATTTTATATTTTCTACATTTATTTCTATTTTGGATTCTTATATTCCCGATTAAAACCTTAAAGAGACCATAGGAGTTGCTATCCAACACATTTACACAAATCAATGTATTAGGGTAAAAAATTGTTTTCCACGCGTAAAAAAAAAGGGTAAACAATTGTGAATATTTTCGTTACGTTAGTTTTAACTTCACATAAATATTTACTGGCACAAAGGTCGGATGTTATTCATGTTAATGAATATAGAAACGGACGAGATCTTGATATATTTTTTCCTGTGAGAAGTACCAGGTGTACTTACACTTTTGCACCGATATTTTATGTAATACAAGTAATAATTGAAATGATCAAGCTGGCTATTTTTCTAACAATTTCAGTCGTTACTTCTTTGTTTTTAAGAGAATACCAGAAACATTTTTTTCAACAACCGCGACTGCTGGTCACTAACGAGATAGGGTAAGGTGTTTGGGTTTTTTCGGTTCGAAAATTCTGATCAGCAGCACAGAGTTTGTAACTGTGCCCGGTAGATAATAATAGGCTCGCTCTGTATTACATGGAACAGCTTCGGCGAAATGTGGATATACAGTAGAACACCTCTGCTAGTAATCCTTCGGGGAATACAGGGGTGATGATGTTTGTGTGATGTTATTTTTGGTACCACTTTGTTTTATCGTCGGTAAATGGACTTTTTTCATCGATGAAGGATTAAATTCCTATTTCTTAGTGATGTTGAGTGGGTTCAGGGTATCTACTAGTCACTAGTAAACAAACTGGTTAACGGCATAGTGGCCCATTAACAGCTGTCGATACGAGACGTTTGAGAACGATGCGTTGGACATCTCTACATTACCGAAGCCACTAATTATTGTATGCTTTTGATACTAGTGAAGAGTTGAAGACACATTCAGTCATACTATCTCAATTTATCGGTTCAATTAATCTATCGTATTGATTACTTGTTAAATTTGCATTTTCGTCTAAGTTTTTTAGATATGGCGTTCAATGGTGATGTGGTGCTTGCAGTGTAAGTCTGTAAGTAATTGTTAAACTTATAAATGGACCTATCAAGGAGGCATTTATTAAAAATCTATTGTGTAAACAATTGTAGGATAACCGAAATAAATGGTCCTATTATGAGCATCGTTGTGAATCAACGGTTTCGATATGATGTAGTTAACATTTCAGTATAAAAAACTACTTTTATTTCATTAAATGATACTGTTGACAGACCCTGAAAGACAACGCTAATTCCTCAACTGTTACCCAACAAAATATAATGTAATGTTACAAAGCGTGTTATATATGTGTATGTATGTGTTATATGAAGTCGAGGTCGGATATAAATCTGTGTTGAGTGGACGGCATACCGTCCAAACTTCTAAACGTCTGTAAACAACGATATGCCGTGTGCACTACACTGCCCGTCACGATATTTGGTATAAGCATGGCGGTCAACATCAGCGCTATAAGGCCCATGTTCAGCGACAATATAACACGTGTTTAAGACATAATCATCCGTTGAACACGGACCTTTTATATATATTGTTGTTGTTGATGAATTAGGCCCTAAAGATGTAGTCAAAAGACACCTGAACTTTTGCGCTGTTGACCTTACTGTTGGGAGGAGCTCGTTCGCCCAAGAAATTCTTCGTGAGCAAAGGATTTCTTGGCACTCTCCCATCTAGATGATACAAAAAGATGAAATCTTAGGAGAAAATCGACTCGTAACATTATTACATATTAATCTTAGAGACCTAATCTCTTCTAAATATTTATACATATACAACTCTGTGTGTCTAGGAAGCCACAATAGGGTTCACGCTACTCTACTAATTTCTTTAAGGGACGCGGTCATCGGAAATGATTAGCAATATATGTTAGCTTTCTTTGTGTGGCGCAAATAGGATTCACTGAATACGAATGCGAGGAAAGGCTTATCAAGCAATATTCATGTATGAGTACAGCGAGAATACAGATAATATTATATTTATCTATGTATTTCGTATCACACTTCAGTTATATAACAGTAAAATATCAATAGATAATTTGACAACATTTGGCCCAGTGGTTGATGAATATTTATAAATGACAGCAGTTCCGAGTCAGGTGTTTGTGAATGTAGATTATATATATTTTAATCGTAAAATATTGGTCTTCTCAAAAAAGATTTTTCCCATCACCCTGACCTCTGCAATCTTCCAGAGATTTTCGCGATAATCCGATTTGTACTGCGACTTAATGTGATACAAATAGTGCAAGTTAAATACGAGCTTGTAAATAGATCATCGTCATATGGATCTCATATAGCAACAAGATAGTGATGTTGTATCAGTCACTTCAGGTGTTATACACATCGGCACGTCTTGTGATATTCCACGGAGTACTTATCACTCATCATTATGTCACATGTAATAGTAGATATGATAAGTATTTGTATTCGCCATCAGTCTATCCATGTCCCCAATTGCAATGCACAGAATTGGGTCTCTTCTGAGACTGGGCTATAGTGCAGGCCCAACGTAGATTATATTGGTATTTTGTATTCGAAACTCGAATTAAAAAAAAACAAATGAAAGTAACTAAATATTTTCTATGCAAAGAGGTAGAAAATTTAGAAATAACATTACGGTGCGTTTATCGTAGCTAGTCACCTGTCAAAATTCTTATGTCAATGTAATAATGACTGTTTTAGCTTGTGTCAGGGGACTAGGGATAGTGAACAGAATGTGCTGTAGCTTTTTCCAATGACGTTTGATTGGTTGAAATGTATTTGTCGTTATGGCTAATGTCAATTTAACTGGTTCCGATTGGTTATAAGTTCGTACGTAAGTGTTGCCATCTGCTTGAGTTTTACACTCCCACATTTTCTCGTTCTACAGTGGACGCGCGCTCACCAATAAAACAAATATCTGTGCGTTTTGGCAACGTGTGATGTTGTCTTTATAATTCGCTCGTTGTTATATAGGCCAACAGTGTTCTAGGTAACTCGATAGTGAGAGTTACTAAAAACCCTTCGTAATTCCCACAAAATGTGGGGGTAAATGGGAGGGGAGAGGCTAGAGAGGCTAGAGGCCTTGGTAAATGGGAGGGGGTCTCGTCTGAACTCATATCGTAGACGCGCGCATTTTTTTTTTTCATATAGCTTTGGCTGAACAATAATGACGATCGAGCTCAAGGAAAGTATTAGACCCCTGAACTGAGCAATGATGAAATTGAGGGTGAAATATAACATTTATTTTTAATGTTGTGTACTCCTGTGTCATGGGTACAGTTTACAAACATACATGTCACATATACACACAGACCCTAAACAGCTATCTGTAGATCATACAAATATTTGTTCCATGCGGGAATCGAAACCGCGACACGAAGCGCAGAAAGCTAATCGTTTAACCACTGCGCCAAAAGTGCCATCAGACAAGCACAAGTACATGTCCCCAGTTCTCTCTCGGTCCTCAATCTTCTAAATTGTACCTATCTGATGCGCGTTTCCCATAATTTATTTGTCAAGAACCAAATTTGTTGGCTGTATCTACAAACCTACAAACCCGAAGAAGCCACCTTCATGGCAACTTAACCCGTGGTTTATCAATGGTTTACCAGCAAAAACATGAACAAAACAACTCATTATCAAATAATTAACAATTCAATGCAGCGTGTCGCGACAAGGACGAACCGTGTTTTTATGCAAATTGGTCATGTGATGGGTTGTCATGGGCTTTTGTACCTATAATGGTTTTAAGAAACAAATTGTGACGTGTGGTAGTGTTCTGTGTGTTTTCTGAATCCGTGCTCTGATTTGGTAAGAGCTCGAATCGTGTAATCGCGATAGACGGTCATAATCTGTCTAAAATTGACATTGAACAGTACGCTTTAAAAATAATTCCGCGTAACAATTGCAACAACTCAATGCACAGTCAATATCAAAAATATATATACACGTAGCGAATTTCAAACGCTTATTCTTAGAAAAGTACTGATTTAAATCATAAAATTGAAATGATTATATATTTTTATGTATCCGCAGATACTATGTGTAAAATTGGTCAAGATTTCAATTAAAATTTCCAGTAAAAATCGCCTTTGAATTGCATTAAGTGTATACATCTTTTTGATGCTGACTGTACATAGTTGAAATGCATTCGGATTTAATCCATTCGGATTACAATCGTGTATTGTGACTACCCTGTTACAAAAGACACGTGGAACACGGTTGATGCGTAAAATCGAGATTAAAAATAAAAGAAACTTACATTAGATCCTCTGGGAACGAATAGACCAACATTACACCTGTTATCTAAACGCGATATAAAATGTTACTTTCTGAGGTACCCCGATAAAACCTAAAATCAACAAATTTTCAACTTTCTAGCACAAAACATTTGGTCTGGACTTCGAAAAGTCAGTCACGCATTCAGCCAATCAACTATGTATTAATTTGAGATTAGGATTAGCCATTAGCTTTAGATAAAACGTTGCAAATAGATATTTTATGCTGTCACCAAGATAATGATAGCATGTGCTAAACAAGTCAATTAAATTTAATAGCTTCCTAAATTGGCACGGGTTGAGAAGTAACGGAATAGACTCAAAGCCAGACAGACCCAGAGGCTTGACATTAAATCGTTATCTATACATATAAATAAAATTGGAGTGTCTGTTTGTAATATTGAAATAACCGTTTTTTACTACATGCATATATGAATATATATACGGTACATACACCAAAATAACATTTTTTATAATTTTTGTATGTCTGTCTGTCTGTTTGTATACGCTAATCTCTGAAATGGCTGGACCGATTTTGACGGGACTTTTATTGGCAGGTAGCTGATGTAATAAGGAGTAATGATGATAATGATATATGGATGATGAAAAGGATGTAATTAGGCTACTTTTATTTTAGAAAAATTCTTTTATTTTAGAAAAAAATAGGGTTAAGTGCATTTGGTCTCACTAAAAATACATTGTTAAGTTCCGACATCCACGCCAACGAAGTCGCGGGCATAGCTAGTACAAAATAATGACAAACAGAAGATCAACTATATAAAATGTAGAGGAGTTTGAACATAGTAGGTATGCATTGATTGTTTGCGTGGACGAATATATACTGTATTTAACTCAATATTGTGTCAGTTTTAAATCATCAGCCTAGAGACGAAGCCGCATGGTCCTGAGTTAATGTAGATTGAATGGCATTAGAAGGTTCCGAGCGTTTTGGTAACATCATCAATATAGATCTATTTTCCGCGTATAATTGTTAGGAGTGGTTCTTTTGGATTTCTTTATGTAGTGGACGTTCCTTTTGCGTGTTATTCATAGAGAACATATTAATCACGTCTTTTAAATATTATTCATAGTGCAGGCACATTTGCACCTTAAGGGATATTCACTTTCGATTTTTAAGGACGATTTTTTTTTATAACTTTACAGGAAAATCAAAAATTTTAGCTAATATCTAACTGTACAAAAGAACTGCCTCTAAGAATCGAAGAAAATATGTACAAGTATAAAACAAGACAGTTCTACGTGGAGTGACGACTTTATGAAATATCCTATTATCCCCATATCAGTGGAAGGATAGCATGGGGTATGTTACTAGCTTATTTACTGTGTAAAGTTTTGTCATACTGCAAATTTTGATATTTTGAGTAGACATTTAATCAAGACATGCGCAGTCAAAGATTGGGCAGGAGAATCCTCCTTCTAAAAATGTATATCAGAAGGTATACATGATTAGAAGAGTGGTGAAACGAGAAGATGTGTATTGAAGTATATTTTTTTTTTGTTTTAATAAAACGTTGCCACCCTAGGATTTACTCTAGGTTCACACTAGGATTTCTCCTGTATCGTGGTTACAGTTTATAAACATACATGTCACATGCACCCACAACCAGACCTGAAACAACTATCTGTAGATCATACAAATATTTGTTCCATGCGGGGATCGAACCCGCGACACGTAGCGCAGAAAGCTAATCTTAGCCACTGCGCCAACCGTAGATATAGTATTAGTCATTTACACTCGTCGAGATACATGACAAGATAATAGTCTCCGCGCATTTAATGATCACTGTATCTCAGTTCAGAGAAAACATTTCAAACGCCAATTTAATTGAGTTTTTCCACATTGACTGTTTCTTATCCGATCTGAAGAGATTCAACGGGTTGTTTGGATGGTGAAAACTGCATGTTTTATGTTCAATTTAAATGAGTCGCTGTCGATTTATCGTTCAACAATTACTGGTGTCAGTCGATGTAGCCATTTAAATATCCAACATCACAAGTTTCAGGAGATCGCGAGACAGAAAGTAACGGATCGAAGGGTGATGAAAATATCAGATTTTTATTTTGCCCGCGACTTCGTACCCGTGGAATTTAGAATCTGATATTTTCCTGCGGTAAAATGTAGCTTATATTTTAAGTGAGGCCACTAGTAATACATCGCTGAATACTGCATTCAAGTCCATGCAGTAGTTTTTGCGTGATGCGTGTACAAACATACAGACAGACAACAATTTTAAAAACTGTTGTTTTGGCTTCTGTTGCTCTAATAAAGACCCCCCATATTAGTTTTTCTCAAATATCTATAATGTACAGACATCGGCCCTTTATAATTTTATTATATGTATAGATGGCAAGCGATTGCGATCAGTCGGCGTAGGCACCTTTAATAGACGAGTGTGCCCCATCAAGCCTGTTTAACACACACTGACAGACTCTGCAAACCAACCAAAGGCAACTTACGAGTTATAAACCAGTTTCTGACCCTCAAACCCACTAAAAGATGTGAAATTATAAGACGTAAGTACCTTTCCTAGGACTCTTTGATTTTATATTCCCCGCTTATTCTTATAGCTTGTACCACGACCAAACGCTAAGAATTCCCGCGCGGACGTATTCTAGATCTAACCGTTAGCAGTTATCGTAAACATTGGCAGGAACGCCGCCCCTGCCTGTCCTGGACCAGCGCCAGCGAGATTATACGTGCACTCACTGACGGGAGTGGTCTTTTTGCAGTCTGTGCCTAGACGAGCTTTAAGACTGGGACAGATTTATAACATCCGCTGCCACCCCACACTACACATTAGCCACTTGACGGTACGTGGAGTGAAATGTAGCCAATGAGTATTCGTCATTCGCGTGATGTGGCATGGCGTGGTGTAAGTCTGTTCTTGACATTAAGTTTGTCGTTGCTATCTTATTTGTCTGCGTGGTGATAGTTGGGCATAGGCTAAAGTATTTTAATGGGTTACATCGTGTTTAACTTTTTATGGTGGCTCTGGTCAGGTCTGTGTTCTATTTAGAGGACACTCTAAGTTCATTGCTCCAATAGTGTCGAGTATGAAACAATCTAATTTTGTAGCCTATGCTTACTGTTTGCGAACATAGTAAAGTGGTGCTTACCGTCAAGAAAGATTGTGTAGGTGTCTAAGGCTCCAAGTTTGTCAGGCGCATCTTGGGCAGTCAGTCTCGACACCACTATCGTTCACTGGCTAATCTTTCCATTACGGTACGAGCGATACCTATATGATAGCTTGTGCTGACACGACAGAAGAAAAGAAGGTACCTATCTCAGCAATTTTATCCTAAATAATCGAATAATAACAGAACCTGCATTCCAATTCCCAACCCGCTTTCCTATTCAACATAGTACTTATATATCTGGCCCAGATTTCAGCGGTAGAGAGCGCAGGCGCGGATTGCATAACTCCTAACGACCCAGGAACTAGGTTCTGCAAACATCTAGGTTCATACAGTCATTGTGGAAGGTCGCTATCGATCCCGCTTGCGTAACAGTGCGATCATGGCACCGATAACGCTTGTATGGACGAATATTTACATAATAACGAATATTTACATCTCTGTATAAGCTCTATTCATTAAGTACAAAAGTTCTTTACACCTGCCATTCCATAATATTTACTGGCCATGAGTTGTACGAAACGAAGTAGGTGCTCGCCTGGCGCGCTCCCCTAGAAAATTTGCAAATTACGATTTCTAGAGTATAGTAATGCTTGTAAAATATATGGGATTGACATTTACGAATCACGTGACGATTTGACAGGTTATGTCAATTCAGTACATTCTGACGTTTTGTGAGATAAGGTTCGTGACGTAGTGAGCAAAGTTACTTAAATAGCTACTACAAGGATGATTCATCGTGGAACATATTAGCCTACAACATTAGATAAGGGTCAAAGACGAACTTATCTGGTGTAAAACAACAAAAAGAAAGAGATTATCGTTACACCATGATATGAGCAGTTTTCTCCGTCTTAGCAGTGACTCTTGTACCAACAATGAAAAATATAAAACAAACTAGTTTCCGCTCACGGCTTCGCCCGCGTGGTTTACGAATCCGTATACATTGATCCGGGATAAAAAGTAGCCTATGTGCTATTCCAGACTATAATCAATCTCTGTGCCTAATTTTATCCAGTTCCGTTCAACCGTTCTGGCGTGATTGAGTAACAAATATCCATCCATCCTCACAAACTTTCACATTTATAATATTAGTAGGATGTATTGCAAATGAAAGGTCATGTTTTAAATAATTATGTAAGGGATAGGGGGGGTACCCTACCCACCCTCTCTTACATAATAAACGTGACAAAATGTCGTAGTGTATGCAAATGGACTAACACAAACAACTGTAACTATACGTACTATATTTCAAATATTAATAGATAACTAAGGTCCATGTTAGCAAGGAAACGTGTAGAAATAAATAACGTGTTTGCTTCAAAAAGGGATTCGTCACAGTATAACTTTTATGAACCCTAAAGGAAAATCAAGATGAGCAGAAACTCTACTTGAAGAAATGGTTCAAAATATATTCGTGTGCCGGTGGGTGTGCTTCTAGAAGTTCTAATTGAGTACTTCAAGTAAGTTCGTTTGGCCACCTACGCTCCCTATGGATGACGTCATAGGGTCCTAAAGAAGAGAATGAACGGCAATACCTAGGTAATAAAATCATCGACTAGCTCACCAAACATGAGGCTAGTGCGTACAACGGTCTGTTAGACCGACTGAAGTTATACATTCAATCATTCATTCATTATTAGTAGTGATTGTCCTACTAAGGCTGCAGGCAAAGGCAGCCTACCCCCCTTCAACTGACTGAAGTTATTACAAAACAATAAAATCAACAACTATTGTACACGCACATTTCACCATTGCCGTTACTACCCTTGTAAAGGTCGAAGGAGCAAGATGGCAATAGGCCATATACGGGGCACAATTCCAAATATCATGCTTCTACGGAGAATTTTCTAACATCAAACGCAATAACATTATTCCCGACCGAATCGATCGCAGGACGTCACATTCAGCAGCCAGTACCTCTATTATGAGTTTTCAACCGACTTCAAAAAAAAGGAGGAGGTTCTCAATTCGGCTGTATTTTTTTTTTTTATTTTTTTTTTTATTTTTTTTTTTATGTTTGTTACTCGATTTCTCTAAGACGCCTGGACCGATTTCAAAAATTCTTTTTTTATTTGAAAGGGTATGCTTGTCATTTGGTCCCATTGTCATCAGGTCAGGACCTGATGGTGGAAACCCTGAGAAATCGAGGGCATCTCTTGAAAATTGTAGGCGAGCATGGGGTAAAAACTTGATATTTATGTGTATATCTGATGAGACTACAATACTATGGAGGTTTAGGGCAGATCTGATGATGGAGACGACAGAGGATCGAGGGAACTCCTCAACGGTACATCTTAACTACCTCGTGTTTGGGCTTATTTTATTCGTGTTGACAAGATCTTTACACCGAGATGGGTAATGACTACCACTGCAAGGTCCGTGATGCAGGTGCAGTACTGTTTAGGGAACTCCTTAATAGTTGATAGCAGCTACATAGTGTTTGGGCGATTATTCCGTCAATTACGGACCGATTTTAAAAATTCTTGTTTTGTTTGAAAGAGTATGCTTCCCATTTGGTCCCATTATCACCAAGTCAGGATCTGATGATGGGATCCTAGGGAAATCGAGGGATACCCTCAAATATTGTAAGACAAATAGCCCGTTTGAGCTTTTTTTCTTAATAAGTTAGGTATTGGCGTCTGAAAATCATCATTTAATGATGCTGAGCTGATGATGGATATCATAGTATTCCTCAACGGTAAAGAGTTAAGGGAATAAAACTTCCGAGTTTGGGATCACTCGATATATTTTGATGAGTCCCGTATAAAACATTTGGTATAGAGGGTCTGATGATGGAGCCAGGAGATAGATGGTGGAACTCTTCAGTAGCTACTTGTAAACCCCTCGAGTTTGGGCTCATTTTAAACCTCTAAAAGTCAAAACTATCACAGTATTAGTTACAATAGTCGTCTTAATCTTTTCATTTCTCGTAATGCGTTTTCACCATGTGGTCGGCTAAGTAATTTATTTGATTTTAAAATCACATAGTGCAATACCGTCTAAGGTTTTCACTCGACTTGGGGCAACATACATTTGACCTTTGTAAAGTTTTTCAAGAGAATCGTCTTTACTAGGTCTACCCATAACTCAAAATTGTAAAATAATTAAATTTTTTAACAAAAAAAAAACCGACTCCAAAAAACTCAAAAACAAAACTAATAACTAAAAAGCAAAAAATAAATCTTTTATTATACAATATAGTAGTTGAAGAATATTGAAGTCGGTGCCAAGTAAAACATGCAATGATAAACCGACACGATTGGCGAAGTGCATTTGTCGTGTCCGACGCATAATCCGCTCCGCACTCGACAATTTCTACGTGAACTCGTTGTTTCAATGTCGCTATTATAGCAGCAAGGTATATTACTTTTATGTTTTACTTGGCAGAACTAGGTATATTATAGAGATGTCAATCTCTATAATATACCTAGTTAATAGTAAATCAAATCTTTACTATGACTAGAGACTAGAGTCGCTAATGTGACACATAAGTGACTCTAATCCCTAATGTAACCAAGTTAAGAACTAAAATCGCTATCATGAAAATTTACTTTACTTTGATAGTAAATAGTAAGAAAACTCGTGATAGTGGTACAGGCCTGCGACCACTAGTCTAATGGCAGTCACAAAATTAACATCATAGTATCGACAACAAATACTCCAAATTCTCAATGGAATCCAAGGCTGTTCGTCGAAATGCTTCGAATTCAAGCCGCCATAAATTCAATTCGACTTTACGCATGCTATAAATTATCGTCATGCTATAAATTATCGTCTTTCGAGGAATGGCTTTCATGAAAGACCGACGTGAAATACGTTTACTATGTTATCGGGGGTGGGCGGAATGACTGGGCTAATATTACTACACGATTATGTAAATTGGACAAAATAGCAGACTGTTATGTTAGTGGGTTTTTAGGGCATAAACTTATGTTGTGTACTATATAGCTTGAATATTATTGAAGACTGAAATTTAACCGTGCACTGAATAATATTACATTCTGCAACGGGCAGAATAATGTTGTTATATGATTACATTGCGATTGTTAGCTATAGGATTAGCTGTCTGCGGTTCGATCCCCGCACGGAAATAATATTTACTAATTTGTTTCGGGTCTGGGTGTGTGTGCATGTGATATTTTTTTGTAAACTGTAACCATGATACAGGAGAAGTACTAGAGCGAGGTTAATTTTATTACAAAATCAAACTTACTTATTATTCCATAAATATATTTGCTTTTCTTTCTCCTTTCAAGTTATTTACTCATTCATACTTTCATAATTATATGTATATATGCCTGTCTAGTATCTACGTACAAGTACCCTACTTTCCGAATTACGTAGCGCTTCGTGAAAATGGTAGGTAATATGGATAATTTGATGGGCATCCGGGAGGGTAGATAGATGGCTTAAATAGTCATTTAAGATCATAAAAACTGGTATTTCAGTAAGGTTAAGTAGTTTGGGGAGGGTTGGCATTTCAGAACACTTTAGAAATGCTATATAGAGGGTCTCGATTGCCATGATCCTTCTGACGACGCGGTGCGAAGAGGCTAAGCAATTAGGTTGCCGCGGTAAGTGTCACGTATTAATTTATAGATAGTTTTGAGTTGTCTCGATACGTAAAAAAATACATTTGATTTGATTAAAATGGCGCCACTTATGCGTCCGTAATTTTTCTCAATCGCAAGGAAACTATATTTATTATTCACTTATTTGTACATTTTATTTCTAAAATACATAGGTATTAATTTGTGCAAATATAAAAAAAAAACGACTTTTATGTAATAAGAATTTACAATAAATAAGTAATTGAACAACTACGCAATAATTTTTCGTCACTTGAATTCTTTAAAAGTAGCATTGTGTTGTACAGAATTAAAATGTGACAGATTTAAAAGGAAAAATCTTCAGCTACTTTTGTTTCAATATTCAGAATGTATGTCAAGGGGTAGCATCGCTTAGCGGGCGATCTCAAAAGGTTGTGATAGAGGAGTGCGAAGATCGTAAGACGGGGACGCCCTCGTTGTCGATGTCTACACACCACTTCGTTCCGAGAAGCGTACATACAGCCGGGAGCAGCTGCATTCAGGTAATAACCCTGAGATCTGCGTTCGGAGTCCACGAGCTACAGTAGGGTTAGCCGCAGTTGGATGAGCCACAGTCGGGGTTGGTGCAGTTGGGCGCGCCGCAGCCGTGCGAGCCGCTGTCAGGGGAGTCGGAGTCGGGCGAGCCGCAGTCTGGTGAGCCACAGTCAGGGTTGCTGCAGTTGGGTGCGCCACAACCGTGCGAGCCGCAGTCAGGGGAGCCGGAGTCGGGCGAGCCGCAGTCAGGGGAGCTGCAGTCAGATGAGCCACAGTCGGGGTTGTCGCAGTTGGGTGCGCCGCAGTTCGGCGAGGAGCAGTCGGAGACGGTCGCAAAGCCCGTTGAGAGAGCACTGCAGCCAACAATCGGAGATTCTTGTAGGACAGGCGCCGCCGTGAAACAATTATCGTCATGCGCACAGAATTTGAACCATCCAAAAAATAGCAAACGATGACCATGGCTTCATTAAGTCAGTGCATGCGCTTCTATTTATGGATGGTTTGGAAAGAAAACTATCCATTTTGCTGTCCCAAAGAGGTGGCTCAACGATGGTATAAGGGATTGACGTCTTTTTTACATGGGAAGAGTGGCAGGATAAACTTCTGGCGGCCTTTCCTTCTGAAGAGAACTATGGACAAATGCTAAGTGATATTTTGTCGAAACTTACTCTTTTTGGAGAGTTTTTAGAAGACTATTAATATGATAGAATAGCTTCAATATATGTGATATAACAGACAAGAAAGCTGTAGCATGTGTCTTGCATTGATGATCGGTCAGTGCGATTAGGTACTGAAGCAGTACAATTTGACGACCCCGATAAATTGCTTACATATTTACGGAATGCCAAAGCTGTTAAACCTAGTACCGAACGCAGAAATCAATCAGTACAAATACGGTTTGATTTCAATAATCCTATCCCCAGACACTTTTTGGCAATGAAACACTGCGTTGTTTCAATTGTAAACAAGAAGGACATTCCATACAACAGTGTAGTAACGTTAGTAGCTTCAAAGATCATGAAGTATTTTCTTCTGACCCTATCAGTGACCTCTTTGTTGATGGTTAAACCTACACATTTTAAAAAGTTGTTCTGAAAAGAAGCCTCATAGGTTAGAGGGCCCTTTTGTATTATTCAGCACTGATTTCAGGAACCAGTATTGAAATATACCTATTATTAAAAAGGAAATCTAACTAATGCTTATTTATCGCCTATTATCACCAAAGGAACCGATTTCTTCGAAGCCGTTGTTAATAGTGTCGTGGGAAGGTGAACAGCTGACTTATTAATTCAATGCTTAGTAATTGGCTTTCATACGTTTAAAGAAATACCTATTAGAAGTTTTCGAACAATATCAAATAAATCAATATTTCGTTGCAGCTCCCGATACATGAATATATCTTTGTAAATAACAATCAATTGCCGTATTTATGAAAGATCGTCACTGCTGGACTGATTTGATTGATTTTTTTTTGTTTTCTTAAATGTCAGGTCTAGGAATATATGAAAGAAAATTCACCGGGAAAGTCGGAAATTTGGATAAAATTTTTTATGAAAATCTCAATGATTATTATCATTATCTTTATAAGTAAATTGCATCCGTGCGAAGTCGTAGCCGGTCGTTAATAAGAGAAAAAAACTATTAGATATAATAAATAACTCGGATGGATGCGGTTATATTTTTTTACCCATTTACCCACAGATAGGGCATAGTAGTCAGTACTTATTTTTTTAATAGTTATTCCCAAAGAAGAAAAAAGAATATCGTACACGCACACTTTTCTAATCCCATGTTATATTTTGTTAAATTGAATCCTTGACTTTCTTTCAAATGCTAACATTTCTTGTTCATCCTGGCGATATTATTTAAAGACGGCACGGTTGGAGCAGTGGCGAAGTGATTAGCTTTCTGCGCTTCGTGTCGTGGGTTCAAATATTTGTATGATCTACAGAAAATTGTTTCGGGTTTGGTTGTGTATGCATGTGACATGTATCATTCTCCTGTCCTTATTCCATTTTATTTGAGGTCGGCGCAATATGTCTTCCATTCATCTCGATCAGATGTATGTTTGTAAAAATGTACCCACGATACACGAGAAATCATAGTGTGGGGCAAAGCTTAAAAAAATATGCGTACCAAAATTTTAAAAACTCCCAGATCTCGTATACTGTCTAAAATTATACTTGCAAAAGTTATTTCAACTAAATTAGATTCAGCTGTATATGGATAAAACAAAAACGAGACCCCCAACATGTTTGAGTAAAACAATAATGAAATCAGTCATTACGTAAGAGCTGTCTATACAAATTTTCATTTGTCAGAGAAAACCCGCAGCGCTGAAAGGTCACTTCGGGGGGATGCGGGGTGGGGGGCGGGTGGACCTACCCTTATGTAACATGACCTACATGCACGGCACAGCTGACAATTAGGTTGGAGGCACTTGTATTTCTCACACGTTAGTAAAAGAATTACGCTTTATTTTTGCATTGCTTTAAAAACTATCATTGTTCATAGTTGCGGTGTTGGGAGGCATATGTTTACGGGTTTATATGATGGGCTAGATATGTTTGATTTGACAGATTGTTGATAAAAATCGACATTTTCGACAGATCGTATTCACTAAAATTGTGACTGAAAAAGTCGAATGTTTTTAATTATTCAGCTTATTTCAAAAGCTTCCCACGAAAGGTTAACCCCCAGACTGCTATTAACCTTGTACCGCAGACAAACATTTCTCGATTCATTTAATATCGAGTTAATTATTTTAATAACAGACCAGTGTACGATGGTTCTAAAAAAAGTTATAATTACCTACTCAACGACAGTATTTGTGCTCCAGACGATACGGAAATATGTTTAATACTTTCGAGGTTTAAAATAACCAGATGCACACATGTTGGACCGACATATTAATATCTTAGTACTTGTCGTATCTTAGTATATGTGATGCGCATAAGATTCAAGTAATATGATAGCCGTGTAACATTGTTTATAGGGGCTTAAGAATTTTAAACCGCTATGTATAACTGTTTTTTTCATATTATCTTTGTGAAAACGAGTCACAAAAGATTAAATAGATCAAGTTTTAGTTTAGGGTACGTACATACATCGTTTCAACAAATAAGTAATACGGTAAGTGGTAAATAAATTGCGCGGTAACACAAAAACATCAAACAAAATGCTCAAAGGTACGCAAAACACCTAAAATGATTAAGTATTTTATAGGCCCGTTTATAGCGCCGCAAGCGTTCGATTCGAATCGATTTTGTCTAAATAAATTTACATTAGGACCTCAAATCTAATATCTTACCTGCCGCAACGCGAGATAAAGAAAAAATAGTAAAAAGAAACGCACTCACATGTAATAGTTGAAAGCGATTGCTAAGTACCATAATGTGAAGATGAGAATGCCAGTGGTTTCAGCCATGTTATCACTCGAAACCGGATACGATGGAAGGGAGCCGGCACTGACGCTCTGTATGGGACTGCTGGTGCGACTGCTAGTTTCCTCGGAGGGCCTGGAACATGCAAACACGTTACTAACATGTCGCCAGGTCTTATACTCGACATCCAGGGTATTTCATCACCGCTGATCTAACGCTGCAGGAAAACATCGTTTCATCATAAGAAACTGATGGCTATGTCTAACAAAATTCGAAGACCTGTCACATTCACCAAATGGTGAGTGATGAGTTAGGGACGAGTCCCTCTAACAGAGAGGAGGCCTGTACCCCTAATGTAAGTTTCTTTTGACAAATTCGATTTACTACATCGAACGAGTTCGGCGCTCCGATTGGTCCGTTTCGTGCTCTCCACCAATCGGAGCGCCGAACGCGTTCGATGAAGTAAATCGAATTTGTCGAAAGAAACTTACACTAGGCCCTCCGTTCAATAAACGGAATCCGAACGTTAGGTCACTGCGCGTGAATCAATAAACCGATCGTCCCAATCCTTGCTGAGATACAGAAGTAGAACGCGGAAGATACAAATAGGTAACAAAGAAGTATTCAACCAAAAAATATTCACACATCTATGCACTATTGCCCAAAGTGATGATAACATTCCAGCAACGTATTATTCTAACGCTTTTTAGAAAAGCTCTCGGATATAAGATCGCTTCATTTCCTGCCGAATTTGAAATGAGTCATCGAGGATCCTAACGGAGCTGATTAGCCAAGGAGAGCAGGACGTACTCACATTACGACGTCGACGACGGAGGGTATTCTATAAAGTAATAAACAAGTATTCACCTACGTGAAGAAAGAAGGAAAGAATAGGTAGTCCACGTCTGATTCTCCCGGACTAACAAGAAATCTCACTAATGCGGTCACTGGTGTCACAATTATGAGGTGTAAGACATCAAGTAGAAATTTCTGGGGCATCCCGGCCGGAACTGGTTTATGGACGAGCTGTTCGCTGTACTTAGGTAATATTAGCAGATCGCGGGACTGATCTAACAAACATTTTGACTATTATTTTCAGGAATTTGTGTGAATTTTGACATGGAAACGGAATTGGATCTGTCGATCTGTCCTAAATGTTGTGACACTGAACTGTCATGGTGACAGCAACATCGACAAGTTCTCTACGAAGTTTTAATACCTGGATATATGTTAGTATTTGTTTTTTTTTTTAACTTTGCCCCACTCTATGTATAATTCCTGCGTCGTAGGTGCGTTTATAAACACATAATATATTCACATACACAAAGACCCAGACCCGAAACAACTATCTGTAGACCATACAAATATTTGTTCCGTGCGGGAATCCAACCCACGACACGTAGCGCAGCAGTCAATCTCTCAACGACTGCGCCAACCGTGTCGTCAAAGTTTGTCAAGTCTTTGTCGCACCTTTTTCCCTGAAACTGTGAATACTCACAGGGAATATGTATTGCTTATGATAGCCTGTGCTATCATAAGCAGTGGCCTTTCTGCCGTGACTTGAAGCACCATGCTTTCCTTCCACACACACAAACAGGCGAAATTGGTACAAGCAAGATGTTTCCTCCGCTTTCCTTTTCGTCACAAATTACACCAACTCTGTCAGTATCTAGTTTGGACGGTATAAAACAACACTGTACAAACGGCGAGGAACTGATGACGACTTAGTTGGATCTTGTGTGTCTCTACGGCGTAAACGGAACAAAGTAAAAAAGAGCAACTTACTTTTTCCCAGATGAATAAATAATGTGTTGATGTCTGACATAAATATTGAACAAGAATCTATTTGGCTATGAAACATCATTAATACACTAAATAACCTTTATAACGAAATGGACGAAAATACACAAAGGTCATGGAGTCTCATAAAATTATGGAAAAGGTCAGTTAGATATAAAAGAAAACGAATGAGGAAGTATTATTAATGGTTAAAGAGAAAAGAGAGTTGTTGAGAATTATAGATAACAGGAGAGGAAAAATGATTGGCCACTTGATACGACACGAGCACTTCTTCGGAACAATTTTAGAAGGAAAGAGAGGAAGGGGAAAACCTAATCGTATCAAGAGGTTAAAATGAAGGCAGAAAATAGAGAGCAGTGGCGATTGCTCCACCGACAAGAGCTAAGCTCTTAAATTAAAGAAGAAGAAGACAAGGGATGATAGATGAATAAAATAATTAAAACATTAATTAGTAACGATAATAAACCAATACTGATACCGATATCACACATCACATCTCAGTGTAATTTTATAATAGTGCTGCATCCACTAGGCGACTTCAACTTGCCTATATGTGCCAAGGGCGGACCCAGGGGGGGGGGTCACTGGGGTCATGACCCCTCCAGGGCTGGTTCTAGGTCGACCACTGATAATTTTTCTAATCTCATTGATCGTACAGTATTTATTATTGTAATCGAATACGAGCCTGTCCCGACTAGACATCAAACATGTGACTTGAAAGCTGGTTCCGCCCTTTATATGTGCACATACAATTCTAATAAAAAGCAAACGAGATATTTTTCATTGAAAAATATACACCATCAACATTTTATTACCAGAAAGAATTTAAGGGTCTTTATGGTTTACTTAACACGTACATACAATCAGAAATTAAATTTTATTTAATTTGACGCTGTTAATCACGTTTTACATGAAATATTAATATACACAGTAAATGTGTGGTTTTTACTAAAAATATGATTTTTTTATTTCATAATGTAATTTATTGATCTGTGAATATTTAATTTTACGAAGTACTTAAAACATTAGATGTATAAAATATAAAAACAATACCTACGCGTCAAAATACTCCTCCACATTAAATAACTCCGCTTTTTACTTGATTTGCAATGTATTAGGATACTGTGTATTACTATTCTACGTATTATTAGTGAAATTCACAAGGCTGCGAGTACAGTACGCTTAGTGTAAGTTTCTTTCGACAAATTCGATTTGCTACATCGAACGCGTTCGGCGCTCCGATTGGTGGAGAGCACGAAACGGACCAATCGGAGCGCCGAACGCGTTCGATGTAGTATATCGAGTTTGTCAAATGAAACTTACACTAGGGCCTCTGTTACCCGATACTCGATACATAAATGATTTCAATGTTTAATTTACTGCAAAAGGCCTTTAAATTTTTCTGATGATAAAAAACAGCTGTCGACGACAGGGTTGGTGTGGTAGCTAAGTGATTAGCTTTCTGCGATAGGTGTCGCGGCTTCGATTCCCGCACGGAACAAATATTTGTATGATCTACACATAGTTGTATCGGGTCTGGTTGTGTGTGCATATGACATTTATGTTTGGAAACTGTAACCACGATACAGGAGAAATCTTAACGTTTTTTAATAGGTAGAAAGATCCTTGTAAAAAATTATCCCTTATTATTGAACAGCTCCTGTGAAAATTTCGTAGTCGTATGGCCCTACAGGTTACTCCGTATTAATGCAAATAATATTGTTACTATAAAGAAAACTACTCAATCATTTATAATAATTTTATTGTAACATAGATACATATGTATAACGATAATATAAGATCTATATATTACGAATGTAGGTACATAATTATATAAAATTACAAAATATTACTTAATTCCCCTTGAGAGTTTGGATCAAATCATTTACTTGCTTCATGTTTTTTCATTTATTGTTGTTTGAGCAAAATTACGTTTTCAAGTGTGTTATATAAAAGGTATATTCTCGTAAGTCCTATCGTATTTTATAAAGTACAAATAGTAGCTGTTCAGACCTGACATTGGAATGTCACAGTAAGACTAACTGCCTGTACTACTGTACTACGTGAAGTACAAATGATGATTTTTGTACCAAAAGTACCAAATTGAGTACAAAAGATTATTGAGTGTTTTCTTCATAATGTAAAGTATATCAAACATACTAAAAACTATATGAACAAACAGGTATCACCTCTAAAATCGCAGCAACAGGAATCTTCCTCGGTCTGGAGCACTATTCTTAGTATGTACTTTTTGTAGTACATACATTAGGTTATTAAAACTACACCTGTTTAAAAACACAGGACTTACGAGGATATAGACATACAGAAGCTGTTCATGAAGTGTTTATTTGTATTTGCCGTTGATTATACTGTGTTTATTTGTATACTAGCGATCCGCCCCGGCTTCGCACGGGTGCAATTTACAATTTCAAATTTTTGATTTTCCAAAAAAAATCTTTCATACAAATCTTGTCCTGACAATTATAAATACAACAAAAAAAGAATTAACCGAATAGGTGCAGCCGTTCTGAAGTTATGCGCTTAGCAACACATTTGGCGATTCATTTTTATTTATACAGATTATCTTTATGTATTTCTTAACATGTACAATTTGTTAGTGAATTCAATTGATATAATCATCACTATGTTTCGTGATTTAGAAACAATAGCAATAACCTATAGTTTTCTTCTATATGTCATTTTCTAGATTTTAATATTATAAAGAACATTCAAGTTTTATATTGTATCTTTTATATGAATTTATTTACATCAGCAGACCATTTATTACATCCCTCAATATATTATTGTATAAATTAAACGAATATTAATATTCGTAAATATGATTCATTACCAACAAAATATTATTTAATTTCGTCCATGTCTCACAGGGGAAAATATTGTATATCACATATTAATCTAATAGCTATCCACAGTTTTATATAAAGCTGCTATTATAGTATATCAAATCCCATAGGCACTATAAATAACACGTTAGTGAGTTTTACGTTAAACCTGTTTAGACTTGAAGTAGTAACAAATGAAGTTCTAGTAACAAGGCGCGCGGGGTTTAGCTAAAGACACAAAGGACCAACTTTTTTTTTGATTATCATGTTGCATCATGGGGGTGTCGGACTCCTACCGGCTTAAATTACCATGGTGGTCCGCCTCGACACCATATGGTGGGTTTCGGGAGATCTTAGAAGACCGCACCGAAGCCCACCATGGTGCCATGCCGAAGGGCACTTCCTGGAGGGGATGACTGTAGAGGTCATCCCCTCGTGCACGTCCCGGGGGAGACTGTACAACAGTGGCCCACCTAGTGTCCAAATAGAGCAAAACATACTCATTATTTTCAAGGTAAGCGTAAGTATTCATGTAATTTTTATCTTAATCATATTGTTCAGGAGTGATTGTTAATTATCAGAAAAAAATATCATACAGTAGCTCTATATTAAGGCTCTTAATTTTGTCTAGAATAGAATTGAATACTGTGTAACCTACAGTAATACGACCTAAGTTTGATTTCCTTGTATAATAATTGTTAATTTTAAGATTAATAATTGTAAATTAACTTTTTATTTTTAGAAAAAAGTATCCTTGGAGTTTCTTACCGGTCTCTTCTCCATAGGGCCTACCTTCTTTTGGGACCGTGCACCCAGAGTTACGACTTTTTAAAAGTACCTGCAAAGGCTTAGTTGCAATAAAATACTTTGACATGACTTTAAATGTAATTGTTTTTATTCCAAATAAACATATTGTAGGCACTTTTAAATTGTTAATAGGACTCGAGTAGCATGGTTCCAAAAAGTTGGTCCTATAGAGAAGAACTGGCAAGAAACTCCATTGGCAAACATATCTTTTAATTCATTGTCAGAATGGACATATTACAACTGGCGTTACATGAGAGACCCGCTGATTAGTAGATAAAATTAGTTCAACCCGAAGGTCAGCTTGCAAATCATTCATTTGTTACTACTCCATGAGACAGGTTCTGTTTAACAGGCGGCTGCAGCGAATCCCTTCTCGAGTTTCTGCACGTACTCCTTGCGAGCCTCCATGTCGTCAGCTGGACGGTTGTATGGAAGCCACACTGGTTCGCCGATGAAGAAACGCTTCGCCTTTATGAAGTTCTGGAATCAGAATGAATTGATATAGTATTGTATGTTAATTGCCAGGAGTATGTCGTAGTTGCGCGTGCAAAAGTCGCTATGTGTTATTTTCGGTTTTTTATGCAGTTTTAATCGTTATTTAATTACGCACATATTGTAAAAACAGCTATGTTATAAATGCAATATTTAAACAGTTACGGAATGTTACAACAGCTACCGGAATGTAGCTATCTCTAAGTATTTTTCGAGAAAGTCAGTTTTATGCGTCTCCTGTAAAGTGTGTAAAAAACACATAGCGATTATGGAAAGCGCAGCGACGATGTATGGTTGTGATTGGCCATTAAGATTTTCATTTTAATAAGTTTCTCGTATAAATAAATCTGTTTCATTCATACACCCAAATTTGTAGAATATCGTCGCTCAGGTAACAATACCGCGCATGTAAAATTTTGTAAGTTTCAAAAGAGATGTGAAATTGATACTATCTCTTATGAAAAATGTCGTAAATCCTAACTAATATTATAAATACGAAATTAAGTTTGTTTGTTTATTTGTTACCTTTTCACGCCTAAACCACTGAACCGATCATCATGAAATTTTGCATAAACATTGCTAGGTATACAGAAAAGGACACAGGGTACCTTTCATCCAGAAAAAAATTACTGCTTCCGAGGGAAAGAACAATAACTTTCGACGGTAACTATTGCTTTAGGACGCTAGATGGCGCTACGTGTGACCCGAAAAAATGCACGGGTTCGTAAACCACGCTGGCGAAGCCGCGGCCGGAAGCTAGTGTATAATATAAACAAAAATACAATAAAATATAATACACTTTATTGCATACCAATTACAGAATATTTTTCATAAGAAATAATCAGTTCATTGTCCCTTCTGAAAACTTATCAAATTTTACTTGCGCGGTATTATTAGCTAAGCGACGATATGGAGAATGTATTTTTCTAATCTATGTACATATAACGCTAAAATGTACTTACCTACATTGCATGCGAATGAAACAATATTGAATTGAAGTATTAGTTATCAATTTTGAACACTCAGTGTGTGAAAATGTGTGTTAACGCTCCCGAGTGATGATAATGCGTCAAAGCCTGAACATTCGGTTCATATACCGAACTTACTGACCGGCTAATCTTTTTATCAGCTAGGCTAACATGAGCACCGCGACAAGACCTGCGCCTTTCACACGTAAAGTGACGAAATGTACACATTATAACATACATAGTATTGTTTTCGTCCACCGATGTACCCTCAGTTAAATAGTGAAATTCGGCACAAGCAGTGTAGCGTAGTCGGAGCAGGCGGGGGCGGCCCACCCCGGGCGGCACTTTTAGAGGGCGACAAAATTTCACAGTAAAGAATAATAGCAATACCTATATCTTATAAATATTTGAACCGTTTCATTTCATATTTATGTCGCACCTACAATTCAGATCGATTAAAATGAACACGGAACTTTTTCTCTTTATTCTGTGACGAAACTGGGGAATTCCCTTTCTTTAAGGACCTAAATAAGGGGGCGGCGAAATTTGCCTGCGCCCCGGGCGTCTTAAACCCACGCTACGCCATTGGGTACGAGATAATTCTAGAACAAAATAATGTCACAGCCAAGGGCGGTTCCAGGGGGGTCCCTGGGGTCATGACCGAGCCCCCTGGGCTGGTTCTAGGTCGACCACTGATAATTTTTCTAATCGCATTGATCGTACAGTATTTATTATTGTAATCGAATAGGAGCCTGTCTCGACTAGACTTCAAACATGACCCCCCCTGACTTGAAAGCTGGATCCGCCCTTGGTCACAGCTTTCAAGTAAGCCCAGCAAGACTAGCTATTCTACATATATCTATAATAATCTATAGCTCGTGCAGACATGACAAAATGATCTTTAATATATCTTTGTCACTTCTACATAATGGTGATTTGTCAGCTCAACTACATCAAGTAATATCAATTGAGCTGACAAATCATGCTGTCAATATAGTGAGAGAAATCAAGTTAAATCAGGAGAGTTATAAAGACTAACCACAAAAATTGGTTGCGTTTGATAAATACTGTTGGCATACTAGATCGGTTAATACAAGCAAAGAGCAGTTAAATGCAGGGCAAGTTGTAAGATACGATTGGTGCAGTGGCTAAGCGATTGGATTTCCTCGCTACGTGTCGCAAGTTCTATCGCCATATAGAACAAATATTTGTATGGAGTACAAATAGTTGTTTCGTGTCCGGGTTGATAAAGTGTACTCATGATACAGGAGACAAACATGTGAAGAGAAAAAAAAGAAAGTAAATAGTTATGGTGTTCCATCATCAGTCAGAAATCACACCGGCCAGATGCAGTGAGTGAATTTAATGAAGTCTATATTACAATATCCTAGATAATTTTGCCTCAATAATAAAAAGAGTGTACTAACATTTGTGTCAAGCGTGAATCTGTGGTAGATGCCGCTGGGTATGACGATCATGTCGCCCGCGCTCACTGCGATGCGGATCCACTGGTCCTTGCCGTCGCGCACATCGAAGTACCCCGAACCATCCAGCACGAACCTGGAATGTTATGTTTATGTGTTAGTTAAAGACATTTACAGCAGAATTCTTCAAACTTGATTTAATTTTTATGATATACAATTGCATTATACACATTCTTTATCATGTTGCACAATTCTAATTATTTTTAATAATATTAAATCAACTGATAATTATACTTTTTTTTTTAAACTTAGCCCCACCCTACATTTTCTTCTGTATTGTGAGTACAGTTTACAAACATACATGTCACATGCACATACAACCAGACCCAAAACCACTATCTATAGATCATACAAATATTTGTTCCGTGCGGGAATCGAATTTGCGACACGTATCGCAGCAGCCGATCGCTCAACCACTGTGCCAACCGTCATAATAAATAGTCGGTTTGGTCATAATAAATAGATAGCAATTGCCGAATATTGCAATGCAAATAGCAACTGGATGTTGCTGCCTATTTATAAGTTTTTTGAACTACTCCTAAGACGACCCTCAGACCAACAACTGACTACTGGTGAAAGGCATTGGACTTTTGTTTGCAAGAGCAACTGAGTATAATATTTAGTAACAAACACATAACTAGTAATGCAAAGTAGACTCTTTAACATTTCGATTTTACATTCGTTTCCTGATAAAAATGTATGTAAGATTACATACATATATTCACATTTATTCATCACAGTTACATCAAATATTATCACATATCTATCTACTGTGATTGGGTTTTTTGATTTTACCTAATTTCTTCATCAGTATGCAAGTGTTCAGTGAAGAAAGACTTGATCTTCTCCTCGTAGTTGGGCAGACATTCCTTGGAGCACACCATCTCATCCTCATATGTGTATCCTCGTTCTTTCTTCAGCTTGTCTAGCACTCCATCTGTTGTGTAAGTGTCAACATTCAGCTGGAATTTTATATTGTTACAAATTAATATCATTGATTTCTTGATTTAACATACATGGTGTGTCTTAGGATGAAAATAACTATCGTGATCATTATCGTCTAAACATTAGCTGTTGTGATATGCCATTTAAAAGTCAAATTAAGGTTGTATAAAGTATAAATAACATTTTTGAGTTGCGATCGCTAATCATTTATGATAGATCGACAATCTCTAGGTATGGAAAGAATATAAACTAAGATATAGCAGTTTCATAGTAAATGTATACCGCAAATTCAAACGCGAGTGTTTATAAAACATGCTCGCTAAATAAATATATATAAGAATTATCATAATATAAGCATTGTTATGTGATCTACTAGGTAAGTGTTACAATTGTAAATTAATTTCATTTCATAATAAAATAAAACTCGAGTAGTTTTGCAATATCCAACTCCCGCGAACCATCTTCGACAATTTTAGTAAACGCGAGTGATAATTAGCGTTATCTATCTCCAGTATACAGTTAATAAGAAAAACAACTGATAAAAAAACACATAAAAAATTCTCAAATACTGGAATGACGCAAAAATTTGAACTTACTTTGAAATATTCCACACCGGTTTTCTTAAACAAATCATCGAGCGAAACAAATTCTGGTGGGTTCCTGTGATGCTCCAAACGCTGGTCGCTTTTCTCCTCGTCCATATACCATGCTTGAACCATGTCTTAAGAGTTTTGATTACTTATTTACAATAGCAAGTACCCTTGAACTCTCAATAGTAATCGTAATGAATTTTTATGTTCGACAAAATGTCAAATTGATTACAGAAGAGTGAAGTTGTCAGTGTCAGTTGGTAACATTTTGACATTGAAAGTTGCGTTTTGTTATACCTCATTTGGATGCGTTTGGTGCTAAAGCTTAAAGAATATTATCCCGCTAGCGCTTGGATGGTAAAATAGTAGAGGATTCTACAGACATGATTACAGATTTCCTTTCTTTCATACCATACGTGAATCGAAACTATAACTCCTAAGTCGTGCCGTCAATGAATTTTCCAACAGTCATATTTTTACACGACTGCCCAAAAAAGGAATGTCTTTTTTTTATTAGGGTTCATGTATGTATGTGAATTTCTTTGTTCCACCATAACTTTTGAATGCCTAAAAAGATTTGGATATACGGGATATCGTTATAAACCTTACATCATCTCGATTGACACTGGCTATAAATTTTTGAAAAAAATCTATATGAAGGCAGTATGGCTCAATGATAAAAAGTGAAAAAATACTTCATTTTTTACAATATGGGTGTCAAATTGAAGGCCTTGATGAGCACATTCCAAAACTATGTATTGCTTAATAGCGGTAAACAAAAACTTATCACTAAAATGAATAAAATACAAATAAATAATTAAAAAACACGACTGTTCTGCCAAAAAACGAACTAAAAAGTAAGTTCGTTTTTTGGCAGAGCAGTCGTGTTTTTTAATTTCTTTAATAATTTTTTTTTTAAATAACTTTATATAAATACTTTTTCGGGGGGTCCAAACTTATATGGACAAGGAATTTGTAACGGCTCTGCTTCCTTATTATTGAGAGGCCTAGGGTGGATACAGCTGAGAGACGAGGGCATAATTACGAGTAAAAAAAACTGTAGAATTAGTCTACTTGCATCAAGAGAAGATTCAAGAAGTTACACTGTGTTCTAGATTTTAACTCAAAGTTGTCGATAAGGTTTTTGACTTGTTAATGATCGGGAACTACGATATCTAAAATATTTATTTCAATAAAAGCAGTTGGTCCAAGTAAAAATATATTTAATGATACTAAAGTATTACTATATTTTGGCTTATAAACCAATTACACATTACTGTGATCTACATAAATTGGGGTTTTTTACTTTCATTCTACTGACATAAATTCTCCTAGCACCTCGTACTGGGAATATTTAAAATTAACCTTCACAGTTCAAATCATTTAGGTATCTATGGCATCTATTATAAGTACAGGGTCTATGGGTAGTTTCAAAAACTATTTAAAATATGTATCTCACAACACATTAGTAATATTTTAAATTAAAGTACATTAACGTTTTAAATACAAGGAAATGTCCTGATAGTTCTAATGTGATATTTTTGATGAACACTGATTTTCAATGCTTGTGGCAGGTACTGCAATGCAGAGCATTTTATAACTATTTAGCAACAATACGTTTCCGCATCTCTCCACTCGTGCAACATTGGCAACACAGAGCAATTGCGCATGTATGTGTACCTATTTTTTTTTGGATTAAGCTCATTCCTGAAATATTATGAATTAAAAGCATTAGAACTACCAGAGTAAACAATGCTAAATATGAATATTTCACACAACATTTATTACATATTATTATTATTATATCGGAGATATTTATTTACAATCAACATTAATTGGATATGACTGGTGAAAAAATAATTGTCGCTTTACAATTGTTTCATAATTAATAAATATTTCATGTATATTTGAATTCAGAATACAGCCAATAAAAACAAATAACAACCGAAAACGAAATCTCAATCAATGGACGGACATAGAATCACAATTAAAATATTCATAAAATTATAAAAACACTGAGACACTGATAAAAATAAGAAATATACTGACATATGTATATTTATGCATTTAAATATTTTGTATTGGGCCTCGAAATATTTCTTTTACATATTTTATTGCTGACTGAATTAATGTTAAAATAAAGAATTATGTTTTAAAGTAAATAAATGATAACAATTTCAATATTAACACACCCTTGAAACCAGTAATGAAGAGTTACAGGAATTCATATAAAAATACATATGCAGTATGCTTAATATGTTTGTAGTTCATAGTTAAAAGTAAAATGGAAATTTTAAAGCTATCACACACATAGACTTTCCACGCTTATTACAATGATATATTGAGATCACATCCTTATCTCTAAAGACGCCCATTCACGCTAAGATAAGTCGTAAATATATTTTATAGAAACTTTTTATTTCATGACAAATGCATTCACGATTTATAATATTTTTGTCTTAGTGTGAATGGGGCGTATAAACTATGTTAAATGAATATATGATGGTGGAATTTATTTGGAAAAATGTTAAAGAATAGTAATCTTCAATCTTACATTAGAACCTACAAATTCAGTACATAACACTGTATTAGGAACCTATCACAAATATACCCTAAAATTAATTAAGTCTAAAACTTTGAATTCCATTTAGCGTAATATGACAAACGAGTATGAATATACAAAAGTTTACACTGTAAAATACAATTACAGTACTACTTTCGAATTCTTATAAATATTTGTTCTTACATTGGCTTTTTATTAAGATCCAATACAGTATTACGCATTAACATCACTCAAAGGGAATATACAAAAATATCAAATTTACACGTACATGTACCTACAATCTACTGGGATAAGATGAATTAATGTGTTCACACATAGCGATCTAAATGTCACGTTATCGCAATATCGCAATGTCTGAATACACTATATGCAATGGTTTCTAACATTTGTTCCATATAATGTGCATCTAGTATTTAAGTATAGATGTTATAAACAAAGACACGAATTTTAATTAATTATATCATTATCAAAAATGATAAAACTTATTACTGATTTTCTTAATACTTACAGCTACTGTTGGCTTCCGTACCGCCGTTATAAGCAGGATAAGAATTAATTACTTATTTTTCATTGATATAAAGTTGTATTAAGATAACAAAGTGTACCAATTAGGTTTATCGACTTCTTGAATTTTGAGTTGTAACGCATTAATTAAATTTTTACACAAATATTTAATGGGAACTATAATTAAACACCACTTTTTAATTAAAGAATAATGATCTAAAGAAAATTATCACAACAAATTATTATGTATTTACAAGTTTATGACAGAAACTTTAATATAATATACTCTAGTATAAGTTAATAACTACATGTATGTATTTATTAAAATATTAATTATTTTATGTTACTTAAGATTGCATCGTATCATACCTACTAGTAAAAATTTACACTCAAATATAGAAAAAACAAATAATTATTGATGTCATTTCAAAATGTCGGTTGTCTACTCTATGTCACATTAATACTCAGTTCCACCAATAGTTTATAAATTTTTATAATTTTGTGATTCTTAAAACATATAGCGATTGCGCATTTATTCCTCGAAGGGTTAGGCAGACATATTGATTAAGTATATTGTCTGGTATTAATTTTTCGGTGCTTCTTTTACAGCAGAGTCTGTGTTTCCTGATAGCTACAACCTGGGAGTCTTTAAGTCAAGAGTGAATAGGTTACTTCTAGGCAAGCGTGCTACATCTTCGACCACATCATCGCTTACCATCAGGTGAGATAGTGGTCAAACGCATGCCTATCAAGAATAAAAAAAAAAAAAAAAAAGCAAGCCTTGTTCATACGCTTCTGCCGATCCATAAAGAGGTAGCTCAGACTTAATCTCAGATTAAGGCAGTAGCTATGCCACTGTATGGACCCTGCACGTATTACTAGGATGTTTCGGGACACCGTAAAAACTAGGAGATCCCTAATGAAATATATAAACTGTTGACGAAAGTACTGTATTTTAATATTTTGTCATTCTCGGGGTTTTCGTTCAAGTTCCAATTATAATTCAATTCTAGGCCTCTATCAGGGTTTTCTCGAATTGTTTTTCACTAACCTGTAATTTTTACTTAAGTCTTAGATCCGATATCATGTCGTAGATATTAATTTAAAGTCATCTTTAGTCAATGAATGTAGATAAACACTGGATTTAATTTTTCGGACTAATTAAGCGTTAATAATAATCTTTTCTCAATAGATAACTGTGAATTTTTTAATATAAAAAATCATTTGCTTATTAAAATAAATTTACTAATATCGCTTTAGTTTGATCAAATCTAGCGTCAAGTCTCCATAATAATTCATAATATGTCAACTCAATCAGAAAGTATCATCGTCCATACATTCATCATAATCAAAATCAAACCTATCTTGTAACGTTACATGACATTATCGCAGGATAGCTTGTCGGTCATAGTCATTGTCAAATCCTCAATTTACAGCACATAGATTATTTTGACCACCAACTCTGTCAAATTTTGGTGACGTCACATTTCCCGTGTCAACTCTGTAGTTGATACGATCAGTTCAATTTTGTATACTCAAAATATTGGTCTAACGATAGTTCCATCGATTCCTGGTCTTCGACAGTAGATACATAGTTTCGTCATCAGCTCAATTGTTGTTGACGTCCCGTGACATAGTATCACAGCTTGGTGTGTTTGACGGTGTCCGTCCAGTAGTTCTGTATGGTCATCGCCTCCAGGGAGTTGAGGAATGAATCGTTGTCCAAGCTGTACATTTCTTCGGAGTTGTCCTGAAAATGAGAGAAGAGGAAGTTAGAGGAATCTTAAACATGAAGTCATATTTAAGCGCGATGAATTTGGTACTATAGGTAAATGAAGTAAAGTTGGAGTTATGTAGGTAACACAACTCCATCTTTATGCACATATTACAGGCATTAGATTTCATTTTATATTGGGAAAATCTTGTATCTTAAATATTCATTTTTATTTTCAGAATTCAAGAATGCTTTCTGAAGAACCTCAAGCTATAAATGGAGGAATACAAGAAGACTTCTTCATCGAAGTAAAGAAGAAATATCAAATAATTAAAACAGAAGAGAAAAAGTTTAAAGAACCTGTACTTACTCTTATAGTACTGTCATCAAGATATCCGCTCGAATCTGGATTCGAGCATTTGTCATTCAGAGTTTGTGGCTTGTTCAAGTACCTTCGCCGGTACAGCACGAACGCCGTGCTGCCAGCTAAAGCCGCGAGCACCAACGCAGCAAATGATATTCCAGCTATAGCGCCAGTATCCATTCCCCCATCACCCTGGTCTATCACTCTTCTAGAAGATTCTACGTTCGGTGGTATTCGCGTCTGCAGGAATGTAGTCTCTAAAGACAGTGGCTTCTCAGTTACAATCCTGCTCTCAGCCACATTTCCACCTCCGTCCTTTACAAAGTCTGGTCTTGTTAGATTCCTCTTTTTGGACGCAAACGTCGCGTTCTGCGTTTCCGTCAAATTGGTGAACGGAGCAACTGTCGCGTTCGCGTTAGGGTTTAGAGTTACATTTGGGGTTACATCTGTGACGTTGACTACCGTCCATTGTATGGATGGCTGTACGATTTCTTCTGTTGCATTTGTTACTGTTGTGTTTATTACCGTTGTGTTGGCGATTATTTCTAGAGGTTTTTCTGTTTGATTGTCTGTGGTATTAGAAGTCTGTGTGGTGACTTGTGTCTTCGTGAAGTACATGGCGCGGCCTTGGCGTTCAGGGAGTCGTCGGTCCAGCTCGGTATCAGAGGCTATGTGTTGGAGCTCTTCTGACTGGGGCGCCGCGAAACTCCGCCCGCTGCTCGCTGGAAAATATAACATATAATTGAATCAAGTGCTTCAAGTATTATGTGGCGAGATTGACATTGTAGCAGATAATAAAATCAATAGATAATACAATGTCCGTGTGTATAAATGGATTGATTATGTAACATGAGTCAGTCACGATTCACGAAACAAATTAGGAGTCATGGCAGTGATGAAACATGTGTTTTAATTATTAGCTCACTGTTATTGCTACAAGTAACGATACGAGAATCTCTTAAATGTACGCACGGAATAATATTTTAAGTTTTAATAATAAATACGCTTGACAGAAGAGCCTTTTTTTAAAACGATGATTTTCAACGATGTCCAAAAATACAGATAATAATGCTTGCTAGCGCGAAAAAAAGAATATTTTAGTGAAAACGGCTGAAATTAATGAAGGCACTAATTTACACAAACGCAGACGTAGTCGCCGGCTAAACAAATAGCGCTGTACAATGAAATGTTTCGCACAGAGAATTTTAACAAGGCTAAGCGGTAATTGGGCAAATCACCAGTACCAGTAGAAAACTGTAGGTAAAATCTACAATTGCTAGACATTTTTTTATCCATCAAAATGGCATAATTATTGAGAGACCTTTAATTTGGATTAAAATGTTAGTGGGAATTATTTATGTAGCTATAAATACATGGAAGGTCAACGCTTGGGATATATGTATATGAGTGTCTAAGTTCAAACCCGGCCCGCACCTCTGATTTTTAGGAATCATGTGCGGATCAGAATTTAATCATCCCTTGCGTTTACGGTGAAGGAAAACATCGTGAGGAAACCTGCACACCTGAGAGGGCTCCATAAAGTTCTTGATGGTGTGTGTAGTCCGCCAACCCGCATCGGGCTAGCGTGGCGGACCAAGGCTTAACTGGTCTCATTCTGAGAAGAGACCCTTGCTCAACAGTGGGATAGTAACGGGTAGAATTTATTTATTTATAAGACTTACGTCGTCTCAATGTTGCTTAATCATACGAAGTGATGGGTTATTGGCAGCTAAAGCTTCTTGATCTTATTGTTCTTAAAATAATCTGATAAAGACATGAGGTCCCATGATGATGAAAATAATAAAAGATGGTGAATATAGAGAAACGTCCAGCCAATCAGGCAGTACTTGTGTTACGATTTACAAAGAAATCACTCCTATAGAAGTACTCGTAGTTGGTGTTCACTATCCTATATAGAATGCACTCGAAATGCTTTCACGGAATATTTTTCCGCCGCCGCTCGTTGATGAACGAGAGGACGATGTGGATATTTTTAGTAGTTTTCAAAGTCAAAGTCAAATATTTTTATTTCGAGTAGGCCTTTACAGGCTCTTTCAAAACGTTGTGATTCTAGGTGCGCGGTTCGAAAGTGGGGATAGGTCCTATGGAGAAGAGACCGGCAAGAAACTCCATGGATACTCTTTTAAAATAATAGTTTTAAACTGGTTACAATCTTTAACGGTAAAGACTATATAATACTATTTATGTTTGCTATTGTTATGGGCCCTGAAAAAAGCGGCAGTTGTGATGAAGAATATACCATTTTCCATATAGAAATTAAACCAAAGTCCCCGTCGACTTTGTTAGCAACTTATCACAAAAAGTTTAACACACTTTTCTTGCTTCAGAAAACCCCAAAGAACAAAGTCTTCTGGTATTTGTGGTCGTCCAGTAAACGTCGTATGCAATACTGTATTTCAGCTGCAGTGTACTGTTTTGTTCATATCAAAATTTTTATAATCATATTCTTTTACTCTTACGCCCAGATTATCTACAGTTTTAGTAGGAAAAAGGGCCAGAAGCCTGATCCCTAGCTTATACCTCTGACATCGCACCGGGCAGATTATATTTGCTTTGTTTTTCTTGGAGCTTTGAATATTAGGAGTTGAATACAATTTTCTAAATTCTTCTTAACTTCATTTTCTGAACATCCTCAAGTATTCGCTTATTTTGTCAGTCTCGATATTGCCGCATATTTTATAGCCCACGCAAAAAGGCTTGGTGCGAAGCGAGTGTTGAATTCGATTAGGTTTCGTATGCCGTCGCCTCGGCACAGACTGGCGGAAATGAAAAGTTGACGACTACCTATGTAACTAAACTTCTATAGGGCGATGCTTAGATTTTGGAAATGAAAATTTTCCTGTCGCTGTTTCTATTTGTTTGATTTTAACGGCGTATGCAGTTATTAAAGAATCATCGTAATCGTTTTAAGTTCGTTTACTGATTGTTTTACTTCATAAACAATCCTAACATTTCTTAGTGTCCATTTTGCGAAATTTTAACATTTTACAATCCAGGTTAGCACACGCAGACTAGCAAAACGAGTCGTAAATAGGTTATAATATGTAAGACAAAGATGCAAAATGATAACTATGATGTTAGAAAGGGACGAAAGGCTAACCTTTATTGGAGCTTGCCATGTATTTGGCATGAAATGTCAAGTATTCGTAAGTCAGCCTCCGATTGACCTGTTTAGACTTCTTCCGCGTGGAGCCCTGTTAGGCGTTCTGTGACTTTTGTATATGTTTATAAATCCGTTGACATTTGTCCGCAAAGAGACCGTAGAGATTGCTAAAGCCTTTATTAAAATATTGGCCCATCAAAATGCTATTGTTACCAGCCCGGCTTGATCATTAAAAACTAGAAGTTTTATTTAGAGAACGTTGTATTTTTTTTTATTAGCTACTTCAATAATTGTTGTCGTTTTACGTGACATTGATATCTATTTTTAAGGGACCCGATATTCTAAAAAAATACCAATGTCACACGAAATAAAACTTGATATTTGACCGAAGGAAGGACATTAGTCTGTAATATACTATAAAATGACTATAAGAGAGCTGATCAGTTTTACCGATAGGTATAAATTTACAAACTAATAAAACCAATACTCAAATTCGTTAGGAAGAACGAGGTACAGGTCTCGTTGTGCCTCGTTTGTTTAAACCACGTAGTTGGGTCACAGCAGGTCGAGGTCGTTTTTTTTCAATGGAGAACACAAAAAACTTTTATTCGATACCGTTCAATTTATTTGGCTTTTTTCTGTCGATGCCGTTAAAAGAGAAATGTGATCTGACTGTTTATTTGTTGATAAAGGGTCTTCGGAACATTATTTAGATTCTGTAGGCTCGTTTTCGTAATAAAGTTTCTTGGGATTGATGTTAACTTCAGAAAGAATGAAAGTTCTGGCAATCGCATTATTATCTTAGTTTAGGGTTGTCAAATTGGATGAAACGGTTGGCCTAGTGGTTGAGCAATCGGCGTTATGTGTCGTCGTTAGATTCCCCCACGGAACAAATTTTAGTACAGCCCACAGATAGTTGTTCCGGGTCCGAGTGTTTGTGCATGAGAATATGAATTTGTCTTTGTAAACGTACCCACGATACAGGAATTTCTGTCTCTTGCTCAGAATTGAAAGAGTTGTCATTGGACTCAAAGTTTTATGTTCTTTGACGCCCTTATGTTTCAGTGATGATGAACTTGTACTAGGCTTTTTTCCCCTTTTTTATATTTCCTCATCTGCCAGCCCTATACTTGCAAATACTTAAGGCTTTCGTTCGTGATTTGTTGGGATCCTTTGATATACACAGTTCTTATCTAATAAAGTTACTGAAAGAAAATCTATGGACTTACGGCTTTTGGATTTATTTGTTTCGTATTACTACGAAAGAGATTTTTTTTTCTCTATTTAGAGTCATAAATAATCAGAAAAGGTACTGTTACCTAAATAAGTATTTTTCGTCTAATTTTGTAGTGTGGGTGATTCGTTACATGAGTGAAATTCCTGATATGCGAACTTTTTGAAACGCTTTATTATTTACTATTTACACTTTGCTATTAAAAAATCAGATTTTTGTATTACCGAATTATCCGTGATATGGATTGTCTGTCTCTAACCATTAGGTAATGATGACCACTACGAGCCTTAACACGGATTTTTCTAGGCCCAGATAAAAGTTATCTGGCAGTTGATTTTAATTGGAGCAGTTTTTGTATATACTTATCAGAGGAATAACTCATCTGAAGTTTCTCTATCAAAACATATTTTGAAAACAACATAAAAAAATAAAACCAAAGAATTTTAAGACTAAATTATAACAATCAGAACAATGGCCGTTTAGCTAAAACTAAACAACAAATACTAATTAATTCACAATACAACTGTTGACTGTAAATGTTTGTACAGGAGTCCTTCGGTCCGCAAATTGGTCGAAACGCAATTATAGCAAAGTTTAACAAAACAATCTCTGCGGGTCCGTTTAATTATTCCGAAAACTTCAATGTCTTGGAAATGTAGGAATCACGAAATAAATAAGTACACGTGTTTTGGTCCAGTGCAGGGGCTGGTCCATTTATTTGTTCAATTTGTCCCAGCATCAAGTTAATGCATGTTGGGACATTCGTGATATTACCAGAAATTTTGTCTACTCCATGAATATTATAGTGTTATTTTACTTTAAGTGACTAGAATGCTTAATGAAATAAAATAAATAAATTCTGAATGCTTAATGTCGAAAAAGAATAGTAAATATTTCTTATAACCGCCGTGTAGGTACACTAGATTGAAGTTAACAAAAAAGTGGTATTAAAATGTGACCTAGAAAACCTAATCCAGCTGAGTGCATGTGAAAACACACGGAGGAGGAACACTGACGTGACGTACAATGTGATGTGTGTACTTTTAGTACACATGGCTGGTGAACCTGTGCTCTGTATGTTCAATATCATACCTAAATAAAGAATTTCAGCCCTTTTCTCAGAATGAGAAGGGTTAGGCCTTAGTCGACCACGCTGGTCTGGTGCGGGTTGGAAAACTACACATACCATCAAGAACTTTATGGAGCGCCCTCAGGTGTGCAAGTTTCCTAACGATATTTTCTTTCACCGTTTACGCAAGTGATAGTCAAATTTTTATCCGCACATGATTCTGAAAAGTCTTTGTGAGTTGTGTTGCGTCGTTAAGTTTCAACTGAGACCATCTGCAAGGAAGGCTAGCGTTCACCACTCAGCTATCACTGCTAACACTGCTTTCAATGTCAAAGACAAAAACAAAAAATACAAGACGTGGAAAATAGAATATCCTAACCAAACCTTATAGAAGAGTACTTATGTCTAACAGAAATACCGCTATAGTAGGCGAAATGTTATGCGTTGATAAACCAACGCGCGGAGAGCAAGGATAAGCATATTTTGCAAAGTCTACTTTTAGACAAAATGGGAGAAGATCGCGATGTAAAGAGGGCCTATCTGAGGCAGTGGAGTGAGGTTTGGTACATAAAGTGCAGCGATTCATTGAAGCCTGATCTTCGGGAGCTTCGAGCTGATGATGTGCGAGAAATTGCTAGATCGAACCGAGTAGCGATCTCTCGTATCGGAAGCTAAGTACAATTTTGGGTCGTTGAGCCCACAGAATGAGTGTTATAGAAGTGTACATATTGCGATGTGAACGTTTTCCATAGTACATATGCACATACTTTTGTATTTTTCGTAGGTCAGAAGAAAGATCTCTAATTATATCTATTCTTAAATGTGTTCTACAGAAATGGACCAAGCGTCATGGTTGGCACGAACAATAGACATGTCATGTATAGTTATCAGATTAATTATATTGTATGGTTATGTACTGCTTAACGCAAGGGATCTACATAAGCATATGCAATGTGCTGTAGACCAATAATTATATAATATCAATTACAAAGATAACGTTGTTCTTATATAACAGTATCAATTACAGGCTGGATATACGAGGTACTGTATCAGAACTGTTGCCTAGTGAACTAGTTACCTAGGCCTAGTATCTAAGAATTTATTGAGGTACTGATAATTGGACGAAAATCTTTATATATAAAATTCCGGTGTACGTGTGTTTGTAATTATAATTATTCTTCTAAATAGCTTGATCGATTTTGATGATTTTTTTGTACTGATGGGTTCAACTGGATGGTTCTTAGCTATAGTTAGACCCGGTAGGTGGCGCTGTTGGCGAGATCCAGAAAAGGGTGCGGTATTATATAAATATCAGAGAAAAATTGTCTACGTCACCAGTCGTTCGATAATATCCAGTTACCGCAATGTCCTACTTGTGTTTGTTAGAATATCCTATTATTTTGTGTGGCACAGTTTCTTGTATATAAATAAAATAATGGCGTTCTCGTCTACACCTGCATGCACCTCCAGTATATTTCCACATAACATTTTAAAACAACTGGATCACTAACAAGATTAAAATGTATGTGAACACAAAAATAGAATTCTTAGAAGTTCAACTGTAAGGGTTCGTACACATTAGCCGACGTTCGCCGTAAACGCAAGTTATACGAACACTGTGATTCCGTGGCTCTCATTTTTCAATGTCAGTCAATGTGTGAATGTTAGGATGCCATCAATGTTCGGCGATCCATCAAAATTTTATAAATGTAGAGCTATTAAAGAAGCAAATCAAATTTACGACAGTATGCACTGTAGTAAAAGTAAATGGTTGTGAGAAGAGTTCGCAGAGTAGCGATAACAGTGCCAATTTGTACATTTTCTTTAGTACTTAACTGTATTCTGGTGTACAATAAAGTGAACTTCTTTTGTATTTTATAAATCCAATACTGAGTGATCGGAATTATCATATATCATAATATGTAATTATAAATGTGTACGCACCCTTATGGTACCACAGATGTTTGAAGTAGGTCAAACGATGATTTCAGAATGATAGATATCAACATAAATAATATTGTTTGCGTTTTATTAACATTTAATCATACTGAATTTTAAGTCTATGACTATGGAAGAGGAACATCCTAACAAACACGCTGTTAGTAGTTGTTTGGAGGCTAGGAATTTTAGTAGAATTTAAATCTACCCTTAGAAAATAATACTTCGTTCATATTTTATTAGACGCATATTGTATTAATGGACATTTTATAACAAGGAAGGTGATCTGGGTTGGAAATGCCAATATAATAAGAATTACTTAACAAATGCGTAATTTTCAATTAAAAAACGTAACATCGTGTTACGTTACAGCATGTAAGTTGATGTTAAACTGTAATAATATGGAAGATAAGACGTTAATCTTATAATTTACGAGTTAAATGTAACATAAAGAGAGTAAATAGTAATAAAACACGCATATCATCTCGTTTTCACTTTTGTTGAAAATTAATGTCGTTTTAATATACGGTAACTTTTATATTACTTAAAATTATCGGAGATTAAACTTTACTTATTACATAGCTGTAAATAAGTGCGCTCTGCTGATGCCATTGAAATATACAGAATGACACTTTTTTTAAAATTTTATTATTATTAATAAAAATGTAGATCTCCATATATGCAAAAAATAAAATATGCGTATCAAGCAAATAAATATAATAAATTAATAATAAATAATGACCCGGGTACGTCTTAAAACTGCGGCCAGACACCGGAGGATGGGCAGCAGCGTCCTCTCACTAATCGGTGAGCCACTGCGATCCCCAAGCCGCCTGCCAAGCGTGCCCAAACCCCCCTTGGGGGAGGCCTTCGTTCAGCAGTGGACGTCTTCTGGCTGATGATGATGATGATGATGATCAAGCAAATTACAATGGCACATCAACTGTTTGTATGAGCATATAATTGTAGTACTAAGCGAAAGTGACCTAATAAATAAATAATACACCCGCTTGTTTGTGTTTTTATTGGTCGTAAAGTTGGAATTATTGTCACTATCACTGCAGTGTCGCAATCGCAATATAATTTGGATATTACAGTACTTACTATTGGTCCCCTATGGTTTTAAGTGTTTTTATTTTGTATGCAAATGAAGCGGTGATTAACCCAGATTAATTATTGCCACGCGTCGCATTAAATATCGCCAAAATGGAAACTTCTGTCGAGTCGGCACGAGCATGGCTATCACAGGGGAATCGCTCATGCCGTAGTGGCAAAATTAGCTAGGCAATGGTGGTGTTGAGATTCCAACGCTAGGATAACAAGCATTTCCATGGTTCGAAATTTGAAAATCAAATGTTAGGCTGGTTATGATTATCTATGCGCAGCATTCTTTTTTATTACATGTTAACATTCAATTGTTTTCAATTGTGTTTTTTTTTTGTTTTCAATTCATTCAGTTCATTTTTATGTCGAAATTAATATTTTTATTTCCTAACTTCCTAACACCTAGCCCTGGACCTGGCTGGTACAAGTGATGTCGAGGTTCCCTGCTCAGGGTGCACCAGACACTTTCATCCTTCATCACATGTCACTCATCTCACTCAAATATAATTGGAAGTGTATGATGAAAGAATACTGTCTCAAATCAACCGTAAGTATACATATACCACTAAATTAACACCACGCTAGTCTGATAACAAGTTTAAAGAAGTTTAAAGATTTCGTACCTACCGTTTAAAAACCTAATGTCTTGAAAATGACGACATTTCCACTTGTTTCACTGAGGCTCTCGCCAAAATGTTTGTTACTGACATTTGATTAAGTGTGCTTACTCCTAAGGGAAATAGGCGTGATGATACAGTATTTCACATGTAAATGCGAGAAAAACGTCGCAACATAAACATTCGCCAGCGTCACGTCCACACTTTTCCGCTTGTTTTTATACACAAATCATGAAAAGGAGGGAAAATGTACCTAGGTTTTGCGTCATTTACATAAGAGAAGAGTATTGGATTTGACAATTTAATTACATATTATATACACAGCATTTCAATTACCTATGTTTTGTTACATGTAGTATGGGTATGCTTTTGATTTTTTCGCTTTGTACTTTTTTCTTTGGTGTACAATAAAGAATTATCTATCTATCTATGCTTAGACTGTGAGGACTCCACATGAGATGGCCCGGCCAGCTTATTTCTTTCCATGGATGTCGCAGAAGCCTAAGGGATCTTGTCAAGACTGGCATCACATACAGCACAATCACATGACCAATTAGTTAGCAAAGAGGGGTTAATTTTAATGTTTCATACCGTCTGTAGTGTCTTATTGGAACTTAGAGATGGAACATGTTCACCAGTGAATGTGAAGCAAGCCACGTTCTATAGGGTTTGAAGACAAAAACATCTTGAAATGAACAGACTGAGTAGAAGAATCATCAATATACCCAATTTCTCTTCAAGCAAACACCATTAAATGTTTCCGAAAAATCTTAATGGCAACCTGGGTTGATCCCGGGCATTACGGCGTACGTGCAAAGAGGTGATTGGCCTAATCACTAGGCCTAACCGGTAATCAGCCAGTCACGACTTCTGAGAAAAAGGGGTAGAAAAGCTTTTGTGAATTGTTTGGTGTATTGGTAATGGAATTGGATAGTTTTGTTTCGAAGAATATTGGTAGCCGTTACTCTCAATTTGTGTCACCCAAAGGTTTATGTTCTCTGACAGCTCCAGTAATCCATTGGAAGTTTTTAGAGGTTCATCAAGTTAGTGAGTAAGTAGAGACGGACCTACAATACTTTAGTTGCCAACATTTCGCCGATAATTTGATTGAATCTCATGTTATATGGGGCGAGCCTGTTGCCATCTACTGCGCATCATTCCAAAATCCAGGCTGCACTTTGTCCAACCCGTGATTTCCTTGACAGAAGTCAAAGAAGTCAGACACTCAGGCTTTGTATTTAAGAATATGAAAAACAGAACCTGCGAAGTTGTATTACTTTTCAATCAAACATTTCAGACGGTCGACGTCGAAAGCAGAATTAGATAACGTGGAAATTATTCAACAGAAAATATATATGATTATCTATACATATAATAAAATTATAACAGGCCGATGGCTGTACATTATAAATATTGGAGAAAAACTAATATGGGAGTTCTTTATTAGAGCAACAGAAGCCAAAACAACGGTTTTCAGAATTTTTGTCAATCTGTCTGTAGGTTTGTACACGCATCACGCAAAAACTACTGCATGGAATTGAATGAAGTTTTCACCGATGTATTGCTAGAAGTCTAATTTAAAATATAGGCTCCATTTTACCCCACGAAAATATAAGATTCTAAATTATACGCGTACGAAGTCGCGGGCAAAAGCTATTTACAGACTAAAGTATGTATATCTAAATAATAGACACAATCAAATAATATGCTATCTTATTTACACATTCCAAATAATATTTACCTTATCACACTTACGAAACGTACGTATTATGTGCCAATTGTGTGAAATCGAAGCCACCATTCACACGGTTATAATTACGCCGCTAAATGGTCTACTATAACTGCGTATAATTTGCAATAGTGATATACTAATGACGTCAGCATGGCTTTAACGGATGTAATGTAAATAATAAAGCCCTTTCACATGGCACTAATCCCAGCGAGTAAATTGTAGCGTTTATAGAGGAAATCGGATATGGGGCAATTCCCCTCCAGTAGATGGATGTGTGGGGCATGCACCTAATGACCGTGTGTTCATAAAAATCATAACGTAACAGAGCATCAGGCCTGTATTCTCTGAAAGGTTACGCAGAGGTGTACCGTTGTAAACCCTCATTTCATCGATGTCGTATTGAGTCCCACGTTATAGGTGGCGAGCCTATTATCATCTACCGGGCAGTTCCAGACACCGTGAAGCAGTCTTATTTCCATACAGAAATCCTAATAACACTGCCCGACCCGCGAATTGAATCCAAGATCTCACACTCAGTCTATGAGCAGCTTGTATAATAGTATACATATAGAGACGTCTTACTAAACAATGGCCATGATCTACATCATACATCAAAGTGCTGATAAATGGTCATTGTATTACATCGGTTACTACATGCGCATACGACGATGAAATATGACGCGGTTAGCGATACGCATCAATAGCCCACATGGGCAACGTTCTCAAGACTGGTCAACTGTACTGAGAAAATGATGATTGGTTTACTGACAAATTGCATGTTTACACGCGTATTTTTAATCAGATAAAGACGGTAGTGAGAAATTGGCGCTTAACGGTGGTAGATAAGGCTGATGCCAAAAGAATATGGTATTTGTCGTTTCAATATGCTCAGCAGCATTTGTCAGTATCAGTATCCAACAGAATCTCTTACACTATTGGATATTCCCTTGTCGTGTGAAGTTCTGTTACAAGGGAAAGATTTCCTTGAAGCCTATCACAAAGATCACGATAATCTTTTGATTTAGATGTCATACCAAAATAATAATCCATGACAATAATCACGGGAAGTTCAAAACTTCAATGTCTGACAATAGATTGCCTCTAAGAGTATTGTTTGCTCAACTGGTGCCGGTGTCTTCAACACCATGAAGTGATTCAGTTGCAGTTACCTAAACTGCATGTAGAGAGTTACCGCGACATCGCAATTTGTTTTCACCTATCCTATCTCCCTAGTTTCTTTGCTCTGTGACAATGCACAAGTCTAGTAGTTTATAAATAAACATTAACAAGCCACTAAAAGCGGCCGTGAGCGAGCAATGAGAGGAGCGTTGACCTAACACACGAGACTGCACAAAATTATCTTCACAGTAACTAAGTACGGACTTAATAAACTCGACTCGTTGAACGGGATAAACAGATAAAATGACTGAAAATGTAACAAAGACTTAAGTTTCTGAGAGAAGTTTTTATCGCCTATTCATCTACCGCCGTTAAGAGGCTTATTCTAAAAAGTCTGATATGAATCATAGATTTTTTTTGAAACATCTAGCAAAATTAGAAATTATTTTTGTTAAAAGAAGTAGACACGGTGCGCCGTTGTAAGTTGGAACGCAGATGTAAATGCTTCATAGTTTGAGCTTATCGATTGTCGATATTCCTTCTTTTCGTGTTAAAACACAACAGTCATATTGCTGACCAATATACATATGTAGCAACCTCGATAGCAGGTGATGAAAAGTCGACTGTACTAGATAGGAAAAGCTCTTGATGCCGACGTAAAGAATATATGAATATTATGTAAATATTTGTTTCATTAACTTTTTTGTCGCGCAGTATAAAGTACCCTTATCAGCCGACGTAAGCACGAAGCCTTTCACATTAATCTGTCATTCGCTGACTCACACGCTACGTAGACAGGTGACTCCTGGCGTGCCAAGGTCGGGGGATAACATAATAACATTAATTTCACACGCCTATTATTTTCTGATAAGAATTATCTACGCGGCTATTAGGCGTTCAGAATGCAAATGGAGTAATTATCACCTCAGTGATGGAGGTATTAAATATATCAGAAACATTGAAAGCAATATCTATAGTATACATATACGAGTATTTCACCCAATAATGGCAACACAAGGTTGTTCAACGTTTGTTCTATTTATCCTGAAGCCCTGCTTTGCTAAACATGCAGATTGGAAATCTTTGAATAATTACAAAAACGGTTCAATCTGCGGAAATAATATCCTGTTCACCATTAGAGCAGTGGTGACAAGAATAAACATCATCATCATAACATCAGTCGGTAGAGCATGAGACTTAATCTCAGGGGTGGGTTCGATCCCCACGTCGCGTCGGGCGCATCTTTTTGTTATTAATATTTGAACTTTATTAAAAGTTCTTGTAATAAACTTTTAATAGCTCAGTGGTAGAGCATTCGACTGCAGATCGAGAGGTTCCTAGTTCAAACCCGGGTGTCCCCTTATATCTCTTTTGGTTTTCTCATCACTGATCAATATTAATTTTTAGAGGTTTTATGATGAGTAATCGAAAATTTGACTTAAATTATTATACTATGGAGGAACGAGGTATGGTGTTCCTCCATTGAAAAGGGAGGATCCTCCGACCAGGCAAGGTGGTTAGCCTGGCGGGCCGAAGCCCGACGATTGATGTCGGACATTCGTATATGTGTTAGAATCGTTGTAAACTTTCATAGTGCGATTCAGGGTTTGTTGTTGTAGCTTCACTGCGATAGATGGCGCTTCACTTTTTGCCATGTTGCGAGTAGTTGTCGCTACATCACTCCCCCCCCAGACCGGAGGTCGATGCTGTTGAGTCTTGAGGTTGCTTGCCAGGGCCAGTGATGATTCCAGTGAGTCGGAACCGAGTGCCGCATAGTTCGCAGTGAGTCGGAACTAGGTGCGGTGATGCTGCGAAGTCCTCAGTGAGTCGAGGTAGTGCAGTGATGCTGCGAAGTCCTCAGTGAGTCGAGGTAGTGCAGTGAAGAGTAGTGGCTGGCTGCTGCGTCGACCAGGAGAGAAGGGCTCTGCTAGTTGACCGGCCGAAGTGCAGTGTGCTGTGCCAAGGTTGCTGATGAGAGGCCGATGGGAAGAACCAGGCTTGCGCGGTCGCTGCAAGCGTGTGGTTACCCGTTGGGGCCGAGGATGCTGGCTGGCAGGATGAGACTTGCTTGATGCTGCTCGAAGGGTACTGGAGGGGTCGAGAGGGGAGTGAAGGCGATGATGCCGTCGAAGGTCAGGGGTCACCACTATGGAGGAACGAGGTATGGTGTTCCTCCATTGAAAAGGGAGGATCCTCCGACCAGGCAAGGTGGTTAGCCTGGCGGGCCGAAGCCCGACGATTGATGTCGGACATTCGTATATGTGTTAGAATCGTTGTAAACTTTCATAGTGCGATTCAGGGTTTGTTGTTGTAGCTTCACTGCGATAGATGGCGCTTCACTTTTTGCCATGTTGCGAGTAGTTGTCGCTACAATACCATCATCAATACCGTCTGTCTAAAACGTCTCTTTTGCATTTTTATTGCTTTTTTCATATTCAACACTGAAGCCATACTAATGTTATTACTTCTAGGAGCTGACGGTTACGAAGTTCTACGTAATATTGTACGTAAAAGTGAGCGTAACTGTGAAGCCGTACTTGTTAATGTTATTACATTTCTCGCCACGTGGTACAATCCAGGGTATTGGTATCAAGGTCGGTGTTATTAACTGGAGTAGTGCGAGGGTTATTTATTAGTTTCTTTTCATTTATAACGGCATCGGTTGGGGCAGGCTATCGATCGAAGCGGGGGTGTTATTATCAAGTGCTTGAATCAATTTTGTTTGTATTTAAAGCTTCGAAGACTGCCTCATTGGTCTAGTGGCCGTAAGCGCAACTATTAAGCGTGAAGCCCTGGGTTCGATTCCCGTGTCGGACAAATTGTTATTGAGTTCTTCTGTACGGAAATCCTCAGTAGCAGCATGGAGTTTGGAACATTGTCCGGTTGACGGCAATAGGCTCGCCCCTATAACATGGAGTACACCTATGCCTAAGCCTTCAGGAGTACAGGTGTGATGCTATGTTATGTTCTTAAAGCTTCGAGTTCGGAGTATTTGTTGTTTGTTCTGCAAGTAAACTTATTAACGTTTCAAAAGAGGCTGTGATAGGTTGATTTGTTTAAAATCAATTCAATTATATTCGTTTGTAGAGCTTAAAATTGATGTTATTGATTCCACTGTCTTTCGGCTCGTTATCATATTGGAAATGAAGTGGCTTTTCTCATGACCTTGTGAATGATAGGAATACTTTATGTTTTATTGTATATACAATATTTTTTATTGATTTCAATGTTAAGTATTAGCATAGATGTGAAACATAAACGAATGATACAACTCAAAACTTACCGTATTCAGTTATTTTGGGTAATTTACTCTAGATAAACAGCTTAAGCTATTGTAAATCAAAAGACTCATTCTGTTAGCATATTATAAACAACCTATCAAAAACAAAATCATATACTTTGTACATACGTAAGAGACATTATGTTATATAAATAATAGAGTATCACTTTGTATTGATTTAAAAGCATACAAATAGTAACACAAGATATTTTATCAGGCATAGTTATACATTTAAAGAAAAATATGAATACAATACCAAAAATATTTTTTAGAATTTATTAACTTCCATCCAACTGCATGGTAAATAATAATGATATAATCAAAGTCAAAGCTTTTTATTTTAACTGGGCCTTTACAGGTACTTAAAAAGTCGAGACTACGCGCACGCTTCCTATGGAAAGAGACAAAAAAAAAAGTTTTTATACAGTTAATCTTAAATTTAACGTGCATTATTTTATAAGACTTAAAATTAAATTTTAATTTTTTGAAAAGATTATCCATGTAGTTTCTTGTCGGCCTCTTTTCATATTTAATTTGTTGATGCTCACCATATTGGTGTGCTAAACGCGGATCTCCGAGGTTGCAACACAACTGACACTTAGTCATCAACTAATTGAACCATTATCGGATATAACTACGTTATTAATCATTTGCCATTCACAGGCTGTTCACCCATTAATGTCAATACACGACCGCTCAGTAATTGGCTTGGTTCTGAAGGTCTTAAGTTGTATACATGCTGTGTTTCTTTATAAGTGTAGCTAAGTGTAGGTACACGATCAAAGTTCAAGCCGTGGCAAGAAGATTGGTAGCGGGGCTGGGATGCGAGGTGCGCGGACGTTCATTTATTTATCGTTAATCATGGAGACTCTTCTAAGAATAAAATGTCCTTGGGAGTGAAGTCTTGCTTATTTTTTCTTCGTGAAAAACGATGAAAAGCTTTTACTCGTGAAATTATTATGTAACTATGTTTGTTTACCTATCGCGAAAAAGAGTTTGCTATCTCACATGTAGTAACATTTCAGCCAAACATATTTTTGTGCAATAATGTGCCATTTTTAATGATATTTCAGGATTTATTCTTTCATGAATGGTAGAAAAGAGTGCTGAAGAGTTAGTTGGGCTGTTTTTGTTCCCAAACTAAAACATTTAGGCAGAGGTCAAGGACGGGTGAAAGAGAAGAAGTTCAGAAATCATCACTATATATAGTCTACTTACAAGAATAAAAGACATTCGGTATTCGAGACATTTCAAATTGAATCATCCATAAATTCTTTAGTTTTAAAAGCCATACACTCATCTCATACAAACCACAATAACTTATGTCGTGAATGTTAACATAGTCACGAGTCGACGACTAATGTAAGCGAAGCTTAGAGGTTGCACCATCCAGTACCAACCTATTTATATGTTCTGACAGCCGTGAATAATGGGAGTATGTATTTGAAAAACGAATAATCAACGTTTGAAATTCGAGGAGAGAATATGGCGTCGTTTGTTTTGCTTCTACAAGTTGAACGCCAACCTATAGGCTAGAAGCGAAAAAATAAATTCTGAAATCTTGTTTGGTAAATAGTTTTCGTTCTAAAAACCCAGTAAAACTTAATCTCTTGCTAATCTTTGGCGTTTTCAATTTTTTATTTATCAAAGTCTATAAGTATGTCTATAAGTAATGGCGGTGAAAAACTATGACGTCACGCCTTTGTATTCCAAACATTTTTAGAACAAAATCTCGTTTTTGCCAGTTCATAAAAACTAGTATTCATCTACGGTAGATGACTACTAGTCATCCGAGTTAGTAATTGCAATGATGTGAAAGTCTTTCGTATGATATCCTTGTTTTATTATACAACTTATGCATTACTAACAAAATTATCAGCTTGACTGATAGCCTTTAATATACACTGATTATAATCGGGTTACAATAAGCAGATATAGGAATAGTAGACAAATATGTTGCAAATTAGCTTTAGTGCCTTGAAAGAATTGGTCCAATGTACAACTGACATCCGTAAATGGCGGCAACTACTTCAGTTGCCGGTCATCAAAACATTGAAAGTTGTATGTTTTTGCCCTGAAACTAAAGTAGCGATGTAGACGTACGTATAGACAAGCATATGCATCCTCGTGAAGCAATTTCAGAGACACTAGTTTGCATGTTTGATGACTCAACTCAGCACTTAGGCTGTACGGTTAACGATAATGGGGCTTGCGAAGTTTGAATTCATTAGGCTTTAGCTTCAGGCTTTGTTTACTCTACCTACACAACAAGCGGGTGTCGTGAAATCTTTCTCAGACATTTTTGTTGCACGTTAAGAACGCAATGAATTAATAACTGATACGGAATATATGGCTAAGTTCATCTTCTACTATTTTTTTTTAAACGGAGCCCCTCACTAAGAATAATTCGTGTATCGTAGGTGCGTTTTATCTTCTACTATTTTTTTTTTAACCTTAGCCCCCACTCTTTATAATTCCTGTATCGTAGGTGCGTTTACAAACACATTTATTCACATGGGCATACACCCAAACTCGGAATAGCTATCTGCAGATCATACAAATATTTGTTCCGTGCGGGAATAGAATCTGCGACACGTTGCACAGCAGTCGATCTCTCAACCACTGCGCCAAGCGTGCCGTCTGTAAAATCATGGGGTAGACAGATGAGATAAAGCAGTACATGTTCGGTTTTCATAAATAATAGACAATACTTGTGTACATACAAAAAAGTTTTGAGAGACACGTTTCAAATTTTATTATTACTCATCGAATCCAAAGTTTGTTGGAAATAAACAGAGGGAAATTTTGATACCAATATATATTTAATAATAGTACTACGTAAAGGCTTGTATTGAATATTTAATAATAGAAATCTATGATCAGATACTGATGTTTCCATGTAACACATAACATTAAATAGTTTAAGGGTCGGTTTCATCACTTACTGAATAATCTAGTTAATTGCCTAACCACATCTTGTCTGATAGAATTCGTTAAATTTTCTTTGTCACAAGTGTCTGATAAGTTTTAGATAAACAATGACAGCTAGATACTAGTAAAGACACCAACAAATATCTTTTTTAGAGGGAGACTGCGAATAATTCAATAACTATTGATTTATTTATATAAAAAATTTCATCCACATGCTTGAAATGACACACATAAAAACCCCAATTTCGCGAAATGTATTTCAATTTTCGAGAAGCGCCTTTCACCGCCATCGAACGGAAATTAGAAGCGACAAAACTTCAGAAGAAATTACGTTCTATTTGGGGGAGAGCTTCATAAACAAACCCGCCATTCATTATTCAACAATAGGACCTTTTTCAGACATTGCGGTGAAACACGGCTGCTGGTGACATTAGAGTGGCTTTTAGCGTAAGTACTGAAGGGACAGATAATGTCAAAACGGCTAATGGGTTCTTATAGTGTATGTGGGGTATAAGCCAATGTTGTGTCGTTATATTCAATAAGGATAATGGCGGAAATTGACAAGTGAGTTTTACTGAGTACTGCTAAGGTAAATTGTATTTTTTCTTATGATTTTAAGAAAGATTTTTTCATGGAACAGTGTTTATCTACTATTTCCCCTGAAGAATAAAATGTCTTTTCATATCTGACGACGCGGTTGGCTAAGCGATTAGCTTTCTGCGCTAAGCATCGCGGGTTCGATCCCCGCACGGAAGAAATACATATTTGTATGATCTACAGATCGTTGTTTAGGGTCTGGTTGTGTGTGCGTGTGACATGTATGTTTGTAAACTGTACCACATACAGGAGAAATCAAAGTGTGGGGCAACGTTTTTTAAAAAAGAAAAAAGGAAAAATAATGATTTCTTTATATGACTTTGAACTTAAATTATATCTGAGAGGTCGGACGTTTTAGGTTTTTATCGGGTATAAAAAAGGTACATTCATTATTAACAAAAGTTTATTCAGTCATTTCAGTCATTTGGCATGTGTCCTTTTTTCCAATAAAACAGACTCTGCATTATTGTTGGGAAAACGACATATTCTTATTATAGGCTTCTACAAAATAGGATCATTTGCGTGGAACCATCGTGGGATGAAAGGAAACTAGTACACAACGGTTATTGAATAAAACTTTTCTTGGATTTCAAAGGAAAAGCTGCAAAGGGAAAGTTATAATTGAGTAGAATTTTCTGAGAAAAATAATACAGAGAAGTTAGGAAAGTATAACATGACTAAAAGAAGGTATACGTATCGTGTCATAATTGTATCTAGCTTCGGAATTATTTTCTTCTTAAAACTTTTGTTCCATAACGTAGGAATCAAATGGACACATTGTCTTAATAATGTAATCCTCCTAACCGATTTCGGTCGCGGCGGCCAATCTCACCGGAGATTAGCCAACTACGCAGGAAATATTATAGAGCACAAGGGTATGCGCAAACACAGGTGCTCTCTCTATTCCTTCACTCTCATAGCCCGATGGGACGGCAATCCGACACGACCGGAGAGAGATCAGGCGCAGGACCAACGGGTTTACGTGTTTTCCGAGGCACGGAACGAGGCATTGTCTTACTGGGATATGCTATATGAAAATAACGCTAATCAGTGTGACATGACATTTTTGTCATCCTAACTTCCTAATCCTAACTAATATTATAAATGCGAAAGTAAGTTTGTTTGTTACCTTTTCACGCCTAAACCACTGAACCGATCAGCCTGAAATTTTGCATATACGTTGTCAGGTGTACAGAAATGGACATAGGGTACCTTTCAATCCGAAAAAAAATACTGTTCTCGAGGAAAAAAACAATAACGTTCTTATGATAATAGATGGCGCTTTCGCAAGCAGAGTACAAGCCGAATTGATTGTCAAATTCTAAATTAACGCGAGCGAAAGCCGCGGGCATAAGCTAGTAACGAATAAGGCTTTTGTAAGACTGAAAAATGCGAATACACCTGTTATTATCCAGGGCGCATACAATATTACATAAACGAATAGCTGTACCCGCAATTCTGTCCGCAACAAAAAAAATTGACATTCAAACTTTGGACTTGCATTCCTGAATTTCGACGGCACTGTTGAGATAGTTGTTTCGGGCCTGGGTCTTTGTGTATGTGAATATATGTGTTTGTAAACGAACCCACTATACAGGAATTAAATCTAGTGTTGGGCAACGTTTAAAATAAAAGGATTCTTATTGAATTTTTGAAGGAGGTTGCCTGTCTCGTTTAAGTTTGTAGGCTGTATTCTTCCTGAGATTTTGTTATGTGAGTGTGGTATTTCGATATATTCTATATCAGTCCAGTCACACACATTCACCGCTGAACATAGGCCAATATAAACCGAATACCGATCCAATATCATTAAGAATAATGGTCAAACACTTAGCGATGATTGAAACTATACCTTAACTACACAGCTGGTACTCACCAGCATCTAAAATTACACGTACAAACCACTAATCTTCGAAGTTACCTTATTGTTCTGCACATAATTAATAATTTACGTTTATTGGAATCGGGTGAGCCTTGGCCCAATTGCTTGGAAATGGTAATTTGTGTATGATCGTTTCTATTGTTTGTTGGCTATAATATGCTTGCATATGGTATGGAATACCTCTTTATAAAGGAGTTCCTAAGTAATTGTTTGAGTTAGAATATAACAGACATATTATTTGCTCTGAATGCAGGTATTACAAATGTAAAGTCACAAATATTTTGTGTCTTCGTATATTCTACTATTATTATATAGTTTTCAAGTTGATTTTCCATGTGTAGATTAAAAAATAAATTTTCTAACAAACAATGTAGGTCTTATAAGCCGTATAAAAAAGAAAAAATCTTTTTATTTAAGTTTTATCTACTTTTCCCAGGCGTTTGACCTTCTCCTGAATAATTCAAGCTTGTAAAGTGGATTAGTATCGTCACATGGCAATCTACTCACACTTAAATGTGGTTTTATTATGTGACCAATATAGTTAATATCTAATATAGTTTGTCTTGAAGTTCAAGTTAACTAAAAAAGCCAAATATTTCTTAAAAAAACAATTTAAAAACTTACATTATACATTACTCTTCACACGATTAACCTACGTATGTATTCTGTACTTTTTTATATTGAAAAGATGATTTGAAAGCTAGTGGACACAAAGTGACACTAGGGTATCGTGGATCCCATTTACATAAATTATACAGGAGCACAGTTCATCATCATCATCATCATCAGCCAGAAGACCTCCACTGCTGAACGAAGGCCTCCTCTAAGGAAGGGGGGGTGTCATAATCCCCACGCTTTGCAGGCGGCTTGGAGATCGCAGTGGCTCACCGATTAGTGAGAGGACGCTGCTGCTCGTCCTCCGGTATCTGGCCGCGGTTTTAAGACGTACCCGGGAGCACAGTTACTTAACATCAAATAAGGTGTTAACAAAGACACTTGAATAAATACTAATAATATTAAAAAAGTACTTTTTACTATCTATTTACATATGTAAGTACATATAAAACAGTACCGTGACTGACACGCATAAATCACTGAAAATAGAAACGTGAATATTGGAATATGTGTTCTAAAGAAGGTATAGTTAAGCACTAGTTTCTACTGAATCTTCATTAATCACGAAATTAACAAGGTCATGTAACTTTTCTCGATCTTTTTTAATATGACCAAGGTTATGTCTACCTGTCGCTATCGCCTTTTGGCAATTTGCCTTGGCGTAAACCCAGATTTGGCAAAATTAATGAAATGGCTCCAGTGACTATGCGAAATTGCCGATAGACCGTAAGTGAATGTGTGTGGAACCTTGAACTTTTGCAGCAAGTCCTTCAGTAAGCTTTAGCGGTTGTGTTAATGAGATTGGGAATGAGGGTGTATTTTTTCGGATGTTTAGTTTTCAATTGTACAAAGAATTGGACAAAAAATACAAGCTAACAAAGAAATTTAATATAACATCGCGCTTGTATTCCATGAAGGGTAGAGCAGAACTGTACTATTGAAAGGTCCACCCAAATTCCACCGATTTAGTTTCTTGTATCTAATCCAAATTCCACATTTATTGTCTATTGTCACAATTCCGAACGTCGGGCTGCTACTGGGAATTTCCATACAGAAAAACCTGATAATACTTTGCTCCACCCGGGAATCGAATCCAGGATCTCAGCAGTCTCGCTTGCGACCATTAGACCAACGAGTCGGTTGATCATCATCATCATCTCAGCCGAAAGACATCCAATGCTGGACGTAGGCCACTCCAACCATCACCACTTGGACTAGTCCTGTGCTGGCCACATCCAGCGGGTACCCGTGACCTTCACCAGGTATATAAATTATAATCCAATAAATTGAAATTCATGAAAAATTAGGTATACCCAATTACAACAAATGCAACCAAATATGTACACCAAATACATTGTTAAAGTACACATTTTCCAATCCAAATAAAAAAGAAAAACGCCGACTTTTATTAAATTGCGAGGAAGCAATTTCTAAGACTTGTATAAAATAAAATATGGCTCGAGAGTTTTTCATATAAATTGTTTTTCTCGAATGAAACGTGGGCGTAAAGGTATATATGACGTAATAGACCCTGGTTTTTAAGAGTCTAAGGCTTAGACGTGACAGTACAGGACTTAGTAGAACAATACGAGAATACACGAAGTATTGTTTCGAAGAGTTATTTCATATGTGTGCGGGGTACGCAATCGTGCATATGAGATGTATGTTTGTAAACTTTAGTGTTAAAATTCTATGCATTATTTCATTAAAGTTGCTCCTAAACGTAATCAGATGGCTATGACGGCGATTTAAGTTATACGCTATGGTTTCATTAACGAATATTTGTAGCATAAATGAAGTTGGAAACAAATTTTCTGTTGGAAACAAGGAAGGCTGTATCTTACTCTCCTCAGGTGATAACTACGTACTAAAAAAAAGCATGTTCGTGGTTGCACATCTCTGCCTAACCCTTCAAGTAAAACAGGCGTAAAGGAATTCATCTCCTATGCTGTTATGTAATATTTTCAGCATTTTCATCTATTTGTTTCTAGCATATTCATAGCCAGTACATAGTTGGACAATAGGTCTGTCAGACAAAGAAAACGCATACTGAAATTCAATTGAGAAACCAGTTACTTTTTATATATAAAATCCTATTCATTAAAAATCTTGACCTTGTTATCCGAGAGCTCATCAAAAAATGCCTGTGATGACTACGTTATATTTCTAGAGGCTCAGTCTATCAGCGAGTAATTTTGACCTTTGCGAATTAAGTACTCTTCATCGGTTCAGCTGAATGAAGAGTTTTTGAGTACCGTAGGCACTTGCTAAAGTAATAAAATGAAAATTTTCACAGAAGAGGCACTTATAAAGAAGATTGATACCTACTTTAATCACAGAATATCCCAAAATATGTGAATATCTTAGGCATACTTCAAGTTCTCGGAAGAAAATGATCATAACAAGAATTTGTCGTAAATGAAACTAATACATTATTCTGTGGTCAGAGAAAACCAACTTTACGAATGAGAAGCCAAAAAGGACCCTAGAATGTTCCTTTAGTGAAAATTTGGTGGTAGAACCCATGGTAATGAAGGAATCCGTCTCTTTGAGGCGATAAGTTATGAAATGAAATGAAATTATTCATTTTGCAATTAGGATTTTTTAAACACTTTTACACGTCTTTTTTAAACTAGATGGCGTCGGCATTTCCTATCACTATCCCTAGTTGGATATATACCCTGATGTATCATATCGTAAAGGGTGTATTTTATTCAAAAGTAACAACTTACCGTATATGGTGAGCAGCGTCGTCACCCAGAACCAGTGCATCCACCAATGTAGTGTCATGACGGCAGTTTGATACGATCCGCTGACAATACCGACCTGAAACAACGATAACGTTCAAATTAAATTGGAATTCAAAATGGTCTAATGAGATATTTGCAATAATTGTATGATGATATCGATTTGTGTGATGCCAGGTGTAGGTAAATTGACTATGACATATTCTAAATTAACGGTATTTATTACGGTACCTATATTGAAATTCAAAACAGCCAAGTTTCACGATAACTCTTCTGTTAAATTTCGAAAAAACCTATCTCTTGATTTCACTTTTTGCGGCTATCGAACTTGGCTATTCCTTAACATTTTCGTAGGATTATTCCTCTATGCATTCGAGTCTACAAACTATAAAATATACTGCCAGCAACACATTGCCCCCAATCATTTGCTGCAGCCAAAAAGTTAAAACAAAATGCACGATATTTATTCCACATTTGCTATACTGAAACTGTTTTCAGCGAAGCGTTCACAAAGTGTCGATGGTATTTGGGTGTAATGTGGATCGAATGTGGCTATAACAAAGGATGTTAACAATTCACGAGCTTTAGCGCTAATACTGTCTCATTAACGATGTACTGTGGGGTAAGTTGTGAGCGGTGAGTTAGAGATTCGTTTTCAGTGGAATTTTTTCACTAAGGGCGAAGGAGTTTAACTCATATTTGCTATGTAATCCACTAAAAAAATAATATAACGTGATTCCTGAAATTCGAAAACGCGCTTCTTCTCCTTTGTGTTGAAATGAATCTCGAATTCAAAAGCTTTTGGATGAGTAATGGGCTACATCAATATCATTGTTCGTGGCTTCGCATAGATCTTTAAAAGCCTAGGTGTTAGTGCTAAACGAGCAATACAAGAGGTGACACGTTGTCTGTAGTGTGCCACAGTTACAATAAAATGGTAACGATACTCATAGAAATTGTTGCTGATAAATATAATTCAAGTTTTTTTTTAATCATCGTTACAAAATGTTTTAAAGCGAAAAGCGTCTCATATTCTTTCGATTACTCGCAATAACCTTGAGACAAACAAAAACGAAGTTACCTTCAGTTTTGAAACAACGGTAACTGCTTTAATACTTCGCTCATGCCGTAACTCACAGAAAGGGATTTGCACAGAACTGAGCAATTCATATTACTACCTACCTGCTAGAGTTTCGAGCTGTAAATTTTCGTTCATTAGAGAGATACTGCCGACTTAACAGGCTTTGGTTTAATTAAATTTTTATCAAAGTATTTTTAATAAAACTTTGTTAAATAGATTTACCTTTTGGTTGTGGATCTCTGAAAAGTGTGTAATTGAAAGGTCCTTCGATTTTTATAATACGTCCATTACCAAACGAATGTACAATTTTGACTTCTTTACTATTTGTACTTTTTGAGACACAGTTTATTAGATAGATAAAACAATCGAAAAGAAAATCCTAGGCTAGTCGGTTTGTACAAAGATGACAAGATGTTTGTACACTTGCAGAAGAAATTTTCATTGAGGTCCTAAAAAATTTGCAGGTAGCATCTGATAGATAAGAAAGTACGGTTATTTACATTTTATGACTTCAATTTCTCAGAATAAGCGCTTGTATTTCGCTAAGTGTATACACCGTTCTGAAGCAGATTTTTCTATACATTGTAAGCCGTTTACAAAAACTGCTATCGTTCGGATTCCTAACCAATTGTTTTTATTGCCGCCTAGACACTTCACCAATAGTATTAACTCCCTATGAACTTGTAAAATAAACATCATGCTATCATAAATTGCTCTTCGTAAAGAACACGTAGCGTGACAAATGATTGTTGCTGGAGAGACAGCAAGCTTCGTTACCCCCCATTTGCAGCAACAGCTCGTGAAATATCCTTGTCGTTAATTTGAGGGAACGCACCGGAAAATTACAGACGAAACGACCTTATGAGACGTAGAATGATCTTGTAGTGATGTGCACTTAGACGCTTTTGTGCCAAGATTAGGTTTCAGGAGTGGCCTTGGGTACGGAATTGGTAAGGGGGAATTGTCTTGTGTTGTAGGATGATTTCGGTAGAAGTGTATTTAGGGTCATTGTGTGCCCGTAACCTTGGGTACGGGGACAATAAATTATCTTGTATTTTCTTGACAATGACGATAATAGGCGTCAAGCGTAACAACTAGTCTTAGGAGACGTAGGACGATCTTGTAGTGATGTGCACTTAGACGCTTTTGTGCCAAGATTAGGTTTGTAGACCTTTGTGTGAGACCTTCGTTACAGGGAAAATATTATTTTCCTTGTCTTTTATTTTCTTTGCAATGACGAATATCTTCGTTTTAATCTGTAGGCTGAATGATTACATACACACATAAAACAAACAAGAAGGTCTAAAGTTATTTAAAAAGTACTCAAGAAAAGGTTAAGATTAAACCAAGGCTGAAATTCATTATTTTTTATCATGTTTGTTTTATATAAGACTCTGAGGTCTGCAAGGCTCTTCTCAATTTCCTTTGAATTGTCTAAATAGCTACTACTACGTAAGCTATTAGATTATCTGTGGCAAATTTACTGTGTACATAAAAATTTTCCACAATTTTTAAGTCTTGGTTTCTTCTGACACACATTTAAAACTTTTCTCAACAGAAAACAAGTCTTAACTTATCGACTAACGACAGTTTTTTGTTCCAGTAAAGTTTCTTCAGCAATAAAAAGCTTTGTGGAAAACTGTGATCAACTGGCTGGATTTTGTTTGAAAAATACTGTTGCTTAAGTAGATAGATATATGGGCGCAAGAGTTTTTGGTTATAGGACTAAGAATAGCAGTATTGTCTGTGGTTAACGGAGTAGAGACCAAAACCTCTAAAAAGACGAAGACAAAGAAGTTTTAGTTAACCAAAATATGCAAATAAATTATTTTCATCTACCACACCTTAGCGAATATTTTGACATACAGAAACGTAACCGTATTATTATTGTCGGTGAATTTTGAATCTAAAATACAACTGGACTATAAATTGTATCATACTTAGATATGACAAAGTCACAAATTAAAAAAAATTACGTTCTAAACGAGTCTATTCAATTCAAAATTCACGCACGTTAACAATACGCTTGCGATCACTAGATGTCAAAACATTCGTGCTAGGGGTACTGCAAGTAAACACTAATTAAAAAAAGTAAACAACCTAAATAACAAATGAAAGACAAAAATAAAAAGAATCTAAAAATCCTCATTCATATTCATGAAAATCTGTATATACTTTTTGTATATTGCCCGCGATTTTGTCTACGTGTATTTATTATCTAGTTAGGGTTTTGTTGCAATAGATAAAATAAGCCATGTCTTCCAAGTTCCAAACTACCTTTTTGTAAAATTTCATTAAGATCTGATCAGTGGTTTAGTGGTGATGAGGTAACAAACAGTAACTTTCGCATTTATAATAGTGTGGATTCAGGCACACGTCTCCACCAATGCTGAGAGCAAATGTGCCTCATTAAAAGAAAACAATACTTCAGATATTATTCTGCTCTTTTATCTTGTTAATGTAATGAAGAAATATTAATTCTGTGCTTTAGATCCAGTTATTTCAATATCATTATAACAGCTTGTTTATTCCATCTGAGTCAGGTTTACAATTTTACGCTATGTTTGTATGATATTCTTGTAATATTATCAAAGTGTCCAGAGTTAGTCATTTGTTAGAATTTGTACTTAGCTTTATCATCGCGTGGTGAGAAGTCTAGAAGATATATGGAACAATGGATTGCCTAACAATTATGTTGTTCTATAAAGTTCATTAGAATCAAAAAAACTAATTGTTATTGATCTTATATATTATGCTAAATCTAAACTTTTATCCAAACTATATATCACCACGCATGTTGTCCCCAAATGGCTAAGGAAAGTTGTACTATATTGTATTTCATGTATTATTACATTTAATGTACTCAGTCGTATGATTACACTATAATTATCGATACCGACTAACATATTACGCGAAACGGTCATTAAAATTTCCTTCAAACTTTTACAGGCTTAGGACTACGAACTAAACAACGTTCACAACGTAGTTTAGTTCGTTGGCGTATTTAAAAGTTTAATCACCGTTATGTACATTGATTCTTGATTCGTTTTTACTAGAATAGTTATTTGACTATTACTGAGAAACACTATTACTGCAGCATGCAGCACTCAGCGCATGCTACCACTAGATCTAAGAGGCACCAATAGCCAAATTATTGGTCTAAAATCGATCGCAACTTAGCGACAATGATGAACATTATAAAGAGTGTCTTAGCAAAGAGGTATCTCAAAGCAATCTATGTGCTTCCCACGCCGCTTGCGGAACAAATAAACACTGAGTGAACCATAATCTTCTTATCGCCCCTGTTCAGAAAGGGGACTAATGGAAACTAGCTAAGCGGTAAGCTTTGTATGGAGTAGCTTGATAATACTCATATATAGGAATGAAACCGGTATAAGCTTTCAATTCTTGAAAAGTAGGCAGTAAGAATTGTACATCATACTACATTAGTTAGCGATTTACTAAATGAAGTAAAACATAACTTGAAATCGAAGAAAACTCTAATTAAAGTTCTAAGTAGTCAAGGTTCGAACGTGATAAGCCTTCGAAATAACGCGATCAGTAAAAATGTGAACAGTAACCGAAAAAAAGATGGCGACCGAATATATTTTAACGATGTTTCAGTAGCAATAAGGATTATTCACGGCAGCTCGCTCGCTACCGCTAACCGGATAACGTCCGAATCCTTTCATAATAATAAGTACATTCATACCAGACTTGTGGTGCCGTGAGCAAATATAAAAGGCTCCGGAAAATTTACGGCACGGATGCCGCAAGAATGAACGTGAATCACCCTTTACACCCGGTCGGTTTCATGAGTGGATACAAATGTGTTGCGTTGAGGATTATGTGGATCAAGGTGTGTTTTGTGACGTAATCGTGGGTGGCTAAGCTAAATCGCGGTTAATTCTTTTGTGTGGATTTCTTTAAACGGATGTTTTTGCCGTCGTACGAATTATGGTTTTGGGTATTGCGAAAGGTCGTTAGCAAGCTGAAGGAGGGTTTTATTGAACAGATTCTGTCAAATTATTTACATAACATACCATCACGCTCGTATTCCCCGCAGGTTTAGGCAGAGGTGAGCTATGTACCCCCACATTTCACCGATGCCGTTATTGAGTCCCATGTAATAGGGGGCGAGCCTATTGCCATCTACCGGGCACAGTTCCAGACTCCGTGCTACTGAGAGTTTCCATACAGAGAAACTCGAGACGGGAAAGACCCGGGAATCGAACCCAGGACCTTACGCTCAATAGTCACGATTGCGACTATTGCACCATGAGACAGTCTGACATTATTTAGTGATGACACTAATAAAAGTAACGTGATTATTATGAAAACGGCGCTAAAAAAAGAGCAAACATCGGGGTCAGTCAAGAGTGACATCGCACACGCGTCAAACACAGCCGTGTAGCAACAAAGTATATCTGCAGAATTATACAAAAACCTCTACATGTGAGAACCGAAGTCGCGAGACCCTGAGAACAGACCGGGCACAGCAGGTGGTCATTATATCGCATGACAGTGTTATTTGTCGGCCAATTTACGATATTAACATTTAAAGAAGACAGGCAATTCATTCTGTTTTCCTAGTCTCTGATGATTCATTGAGGCAAAATTGTATGAAGCGCGTAGATCTAATATGGCGCATAGCTTACTTTTACTACCTTTGTGGAGTCTTCATCTTCATAACTTACTTGAGCAAACTTGAACGTCAAAACCTTTTTCTATATTACCGGTTTAGGAGACGCTGCTTTACTAAATTCACTGTTGTTAATACTAATAGTAGGTACACAGTAATTGTGGTTAGAGCTTGAAATAAATAGCTTTGTTATCCTGTTCCATAGAAAGGGGTTTTAACAGGTAAACCAGCTTCAGTTATTTCCAGTATTTTGACATCATTAAAATTCGGTATTAGGTAAACCATAATTTTAATCTTCTTGCTTTTGGCACAGCAGAAAAGTTCAAACAGACCGCTGCGTGTATAACCAATGAAGCTAAAGAACAGGCTCCAACCAGAGAGACAGACATTTCAGAAGCAATAAGCTCGGCAACAATGGTGCATGTATATTTCTCACAACATATAATCACAATACAATCAAAGACACATCCAGTGCACATTTATTGCGCATTTGTCTGAAGGTAGAGACCGTGAAACGATTATCTTTTTGGGTGTACGCGCACGATATGGCTCGGTGCGCATGACCTGGAGTTAGAGAGTCGGCCTACCCCGCTAGTAGGTACTTCGTCTAGACGCCAATTATCTTACAAAAAAGGTTAGACAAGATTTGTTTGTAGAATGGATTGATTTAAGTAAATAAGTCTCAGATAAGTTATTTCTCCGTTAAGTCTAAACAGTTTTTATATAGTCTGTTCCAATTTCAAATAAACAGCTATAAAGCTTAAATAAAAGTATGTTTTCTATTGTTTTATACTTTGATAAGTATATATATAAGTATAAGTATAAATATACCAGTATATATGTATATATTTTTATTTTTATTTATCAGTGCGTACTGTTAAAGGCAATTTCTAGTGTACCTAGTGTTGTAGTTATTAGACTCGTTCACATTATTCGAAACTATGCCAACCTAATAATTTTGTAGCAAGAACATTCTAATGACACGAGTTCTACGTTAATTTGGGAATTCATTCGTCGCGATTTGCCTATGTTTTATAGTATTACGTGCTCAGCATTATAATCAGTCTATTCTGCTATTACAATAGATCTATAGTCTTGTAATATTTAGTCGAAGACCCAAAGTCACAAAACTTTACATCACGATTTCAAACTTACATTTTAACGTGCGAAATTTTCCAAATGTACGAGGAAATCTGCGTGTATTTTTGCAGTCGTCAACGGCAAAAGCTACAGAAATAGGCACACTACGAGACTGTGAGGTTGGCAAATACAGTGGGAGGTAGGCCCTCAATCTTATGTCTTTGAAGCCATGCGGGTATACGACTGAAAATAAAGTTTGTACGCTACTGTTGCAACTCGAACATAAACAATAAAATATTGCATAATTGATACTTTTTGCTTATCTTACTTTCAGAGTCAGCAAAATATTTACAACTAACTAGCTTTTGCCCGCGACTTCGTCTGCGTAACCTACGTGCAATATATCATTTATAGCCTATACCTAGCACTCAGGAATAATGTAGCTTTCTACTAGTGAAAAAAATTTTAGAATGGGATGATTAGTTCCGCAGATTACCCCCTACATACAAACTTAGAAACAAATTTTACCTCTTTATAATGATAGTATAGATAAGAGGTATGGTAAAGGTATTGGTAATATGAATAAGTAATGTTCGAATTTTAAGATGCGGTAAATGGTATATTAAAGCTACTTTTTTATAATTTTCGACTTACTATGATCCTTAAACAGAAATCTACGTATCCAAAGACTGCATCTTTCGACAGGGATGACTTTAAAGAGAGACTTTTTCGTGATAGTCACACCATCTGAGTTTTTTTCTATAGTATTTATTGGAAATTTATAATTGATGTTACATGTTTCGTGAATTTACTGTTCTGTTTCAATTTTGGAAAACGAATTCATAATCATTTCCGATAGCAAAGTGAGTTTTTCCATTAGTAGGGAGCGCCTTTTGTTTGTCCAAGTAGTTTGTGCGGCTGCCAGCGCGCCATGATAACCGAGCTCTGAAGATGTGCCGAATATAGGTTCACGGAGCGAAGAATGAATGTATTATTGTGATATCTTTCTTTCTTTTTAATGGTGGTTGGGTTGCGAAGGATACTTCAAGTTTCCTTTTTAATTTTGAGACAGAATGTTTCAGTTTTAAAAGGCTAGTTTTGGAAGTTTTATGGCATCGATAAAAGCTGGCCAAAAGTGGGGTATTGGAAAAAAAGGAGATCTTTTTATACATATATTACAAAGTTGGGTACAACAGGTCTTATTATAAAACGAGAATATCAAAAGCTATTTATTTATTTAATATTTGGAATACCAACAGCATCTAACAGAAAATTATATACGGTCGTTACCCTCGGCAATAACTTGTACGCTAAGAAGAGGGGGAGAAAAGTCACCTGAAGCAAAGCCTCTTTACCCGGGGCTTAACTCTATTATACGTTTCTAAGACTTCTATAACCATACATATGTACCCTATGTACACAAAGACCACAAAAGCAAAGAAAACTGATTCTTTACTAATCCTTTTAGCTAACAGAAAATAATTTCCCCTCTTACGAGTACTTGGTAAGATTACATCACTGCCATTATAAAGCGGAGGGTAGATCGATAATCCTCTCAGTTCCTATGTCATTGCGTGGCGCGTCCGTTAAATGAGGACGGTCCCTCCCAGAGAACTATAGTAATTAATCCTGCCAATACTTTGGTGCTCATAACAACATGCTACAGTAGTTATAAGTTGTCCTAATTGCCGTGAGCTAATAAAGCTTTTATAGGCAGACAAAAATCAATTTATGCACTTAATTAAAGGGTCTCAAGTGAATATTGTGTTGAAATAAGACCAGTTTTGGTCCTAAGGGAATAATTTCTTTTTATTCTTTATAAAACCAACCCTTGCAAAAACCATTGCGAGCCCGTATATGCTATCGGTTAAAGACTGTTTTACCAGTTAAAGTTAAGTAAAGTACGACCATATTTAATCCGGATCTACAATATTCAGACAAAATTGTTACCAAAGAAATGGTTTCAATCAATTTAGAGCCACCAGACACCAATCAAAGATGTGTCAGTAACATATTAATCTTAATTCTGATGACCCCAATTAGGCCACAGTTTCTGGAACTGATCCAAGGAGCAACGAACTATAACTACATATACAAGATGGAAAACTATTATCGGGAGATGCAGCGAACAATCTTGGCGATAGTTAACATGCATAAAAGATGAAGCCTGCACTTGAGAATTTATTGATGTAAAAAGCTTTTACGCAGAACAGCCTTTTTGGTCTTAATCTAGATCAGGCGAAGCGTGATGCTCGGCTCGATTCAAGAGACGAGTGGCAGTACAAGTTCAGCCAATATAAAATTATTCCGAAAAATTAAACCTCAAATTAAAAAACTAATAAATTGCGGATAGAGGGCTGGATGTATGGTAACCCTCATTGTAGGACACTCTTCTACTTTTGTAATTTCAGGCAATTAAAACTAAGATGGAGAAGAAGGGATACATTACTTACCGACTACGATCGGCCAAGAACGCTCACCGCACGATCATAAGCTTGTGTGGAAGATATTCACACCTAGAACAAAGAAATAAAACCCATTAATATGTAAAATGGTACATGTTTCAAGTTTGATAATAGCGTGATAACTTGTTACTTCGTAGCCACGTGTTTCACGCGATTTGTGTTAAGACTAACTTTTGCTCGAGATGTCACCTGCATATCTCAGTTCTAAAATTCACCTACGTAACATAAAGCGCTTTCATTACACAATATACGGTGTAAAACTGAACTTTTAGCACGAAGTTACATTGATTTTACTTAAACTTTGTTAAAATATATATTGCCATAATTTCTATCTTATGACACAATTGCTAAATATTGTGGCAAATGCTGCATGTTGTTTTGAATATAAGGTAAGAATAAGTCAATAATTCTGTATTAAATATTCCAAGTACCCGTGTCAGTGCCCTTTTGTAATGTGCCATCATGCAAAATTTAATTACCACCCTCTCATTCGTAAAGGTTTGAATGACAAGCAAACAAACAAACTTTTGTTATTGTTAGTTCGTATAGCGTGCAGAGCTGTTGTTCTTGCGGGCAACGACTCCAACATAACCTTGTTTAGGTGCTTGTATGTTGTGATGATGTGTTTACTTCATTAAACAAATTTTTACGAATAACTAAATCAACTATTGTAATAAATTATAACATTATATTAGGGTTTTCGTGAATGTTATCGCTACTTTGTTGGCGTAAAATCTTTATGATGTAGGTACTTAGTTGTAATTAAATCTTGGGTGAATCGACTCATTATTTATAATTATGAACTTGACGAGTTTATGGACCTTTTTTGTACTTATTTTTATAAATACCAAGCGTTTTTTAGCTGCCATTAACATTAAATTGTCGAGAAGTGTTAGCTACTAAGAACTAAACAAGGGGACATTGTTTTGAACTCGAAGATTATACAAATCTGGTCCTTAGGTACAAAAAATTGGGTTATACATTCTATAAATGAAAAAGAAACACACTTTTTGCGTTCCTTTTTTTTTTTTCATTTACTCTCTGCTATCATTACGAAACATGTCTGCAAAACCTTTTGTTGTCTTTTTACTAAATATCGCCAGCCTTGCTTCACCCCTGATTGCTTATCGATGCCTTGTCCTTGATTGAGACATAAGACAAAATTAATTAAAAATTCTAACGGTTACTGACGAAACGTAAACAACTAAATAACTAGATGAAGCAACCGTTAGCTAAATCAGTCGCGGCAGTTTTCAAAATAACGTTGGTAAATGGATTTCAATTTGTGGTTTAGTTTTTTTTATTGGCTTGTTAGTGGTTTGCTTAGCAGTGTTGTGAAGTTTTCGGAAGTATTTTAAAATATCTTAAGCCCACGCTTATTAGCTGAACGATTTTATGAAAGCCTAGGATTTTTTTTTTTTAACTTTGCCCCACTAGGATTTCTTCTGTGTCGTGGGTACAATTTACGAACATACATGTCACATGCACACACAACCAGACCCGAAACAACTATCTGTAGATCATACAAATATTTGTTACGTGCGGGAATCGAACTCGCGACACTTAGCGCAGAAAGCTAATCACTTAGCCACTGCGCCAGCCGCGTTGTCAATTTTGTCGTGATTTTGTTAGCTCCGTCAGTATGCACCGGTATATAATAAGCACACTGCAAACAAATATATAATCTATAATTTTACGGTTATTCGGCAGTAACTTCCAGTTTCCATGAACACCAAGGACCAATTTCACCGACGATATAACAGACGGCTATGGCACAAATCGGCCGTTTGACAGGGATTTTTGTATCGGAAACCGTTTGTTTTCATTTTAATCATCTGTTATACATATGTGAAGGAATCTGGCCTTTAGGTCCTTATTGCAGTTCGAAGCTCGAGCAGCGGTTAATTGTCGTATTTGTATGAAATTACAGACTCATTTCTGGTTTCTGAAAGGGTGATCGAATCTGTTCATGTAAAATATCATGGTAGTTGTGATTGATCTATTCAACAACCAATCTTATCAGTTTACATTAGATTTGGCGACTAGTAAAGTAGAACAGTTTTTGAGAAATCGGGTGATGATCAGAGCAAACAGATTTGGGTATCTACTTGTGGAGATTACCAGCGTCGTTGTGTAATACGGGCATAAAACGCAGTGAGTGGAATTTGTATGGCGAATGCTTATTTTAAAGAGAATATGATCTTAGCCACTGCTGGATGATTTTTTGCACAAAAGAACTGGTCATGCGCTTGGTGCTTTTAAAACATCTTTATTGTTAACAATTAGGCACCAATATATTATAGTTAGAGCCATTTGAGTTACAATACCAGGTAATATTTCACACGCTGAAAACAAAAACTGGCCATCAAAGTAACATATTTTCGTGACGTCAGCGTTTTCTTTTGTAGAACGTTTAGAGGTTAGTGTAGGAAATAACAAACCCATTTACATCTCGTATGATGTCTCAGCACCATGGAGTTTTAATATAAAAGGTAAATTTAAACTGTGTGTTCCATAGAGTTTTGTTGAATTTCCAAATTACTGGCAGACGAAACATTAAGTCTAAATACAAAAAGTCAGATCAAGCGGGCCGGTATTAATTCTCTCCTGAGGCCTGCAATGGATATAGAACATAATCCCCAGTATATACTAAACAACGGAATAAACAACGTTCGTTCAATACCTGGAATGAAACCACAAAATACAGAAGGCCTGAACGAAAATATCTCTTTCGTTGTGGTTGTCTATCAATTATTATCATGAATATCTCAAAGATTTGTCTTGTGATTCATAGGTACTAGATAGACTCGCTCTTTTTTCATGTGTCTTAATAACGGCATTGGCAAAATGTGTGTACCGTATAACTCTGCCTAACTCTTCGGGGCATACAGGCGTAATGCTATGTATCTATATTTCTATGAGGTGACTATTTCCGTTAGTCATAAGCTCATATTCAAACATAGGGACATAAATTAATGACATATAGCATGATTATGTCATGTTTTCTTGATCATAATTGAATACAATCTTCAGTTTTTAGGACTACCAGCTAATCTACCAACATTGGTTTTGCCTATCCTCTCAACAATTCTATAACAGCTGTATTCCTGTTTTGTCTCTTTTATTACTTTAAGGCTTTTTCTGACGTATGCTGCACTACAAATACGTCAGTGTGTGGTGTGTCCAAAGCAAATATTGAGTTCTGTCCAGCCATAGTCGTACAATATACAGTATTTGTTCAATGTAAATACGAGCCCAATTACCTGCTGGGTGAAGGACACTGTGTTCGTTTATTAGCTGTTAGGTTGGGTATTACTTTTGTAAGTTTTGTTTTATTTGGTTCTTTGTGGATATTATCATAGTAAGTTTTATGGGCAAAGAAGTTAGATTACGTATTTTTTAACTGAAAATTCGTTGATAGTAGGGCGGGTAACACCTGTTACAATGAACATAATTTAGTGTAAGCAATTGCGCAATTTAGACCAAAGTATTTACCACAGTAAATCGTGAAGCAATGGGTACTTTTACATTATCGTTATCTGTGATTGTCCAGCTATGGCAAGGAACAAAAGGCGATAAACTAAAATAATTTATTGCTTAAATGTGAGTGGCAATTCTTATTGCCTCGCAAAACATACACTGACCATATTGGAAGTTCTTCAAAAAGGTCAATGAACAAGGATCAAAGAGGAACATAATGTTCTGAAGTAATTTGTCTTGTTTTCGACGCAATATCGTTATTATAATCCGAGGATGTACATTTTTTTTTCCAAATATCAAAAAACTATATTGGAATGGTTCACGTTAATTTTCAACACTGTATTGGTAATTGGATTATGTACTCTCGTAAATCCAATAGTTAGTAATAACGCTGCTGTGTCAATAACGTTGGATAATTTTATAAAAGTAGTTTACAGATCCGTTAGCTGAGTTATTACAGATAAGTACGCGGTTAAGACACTTCGCACTCATTTTGTCCATTTTATCCAAAGACAATGTGACGTAACGACTGGTCGTATCGCTTGCCTGTTGAATCAATCTTCAGACAGAGAGCAGTGAGTCAGATATACTGAGTCATAGTGGTATCTTACCTAACTTGTGTTTTTTTTTGTATGTATATAATTATCATGACGTTGCCTTATATGACTAATCATTACAATACATCCCTTTGGTTTGCTCAAGTTAAAGCCGTGTTACAAGTAAAATCATGGATTATTTCTACAATTATGAGATTTAAATTAGGAAAAACGGATAGAAACTGTGGTATAGATACTATTATTTTAACTTGTGCTGTCCCACTGCAAGGCAATATCTCTCCTTCCTATATATTCATAAATAAAATTCAAGCTCGCACCTCTTACATATATCTTTATAGGAGTCATCGGAAACCTGTAAGTCTACCATATAAAAAAAAAAGTCTTATATTAAACGTTTCTTTTTCCTGACAGAGAAGAGAAAGAATTAAAGACTTAGTTGGCAGTGTCTACAAATAAAACGAATGAATGGTTGATTTGACATCTTTCTAAAAAGTGTTGATTTTATCATAATATGTATATCAGTTCGAATGAAATGTTCAAGTTCATAAAGACGCCCATTTACGTTCATAGTCCTTAATCTAGAGAAGGATTGAACTCCCTAAAGTAAGTCCACGTGAGTAAACCTTACGTGTAAAGGCAACGTTAGTATTTGGCCAAGACATTACTCGTGTACATTCAGTACATTTCAAGTTAAACTGCCCGGAGCTAGCCTACGCTGGCGAGAAACTTAATTATTTACCATCCCACGGGAACCCTGCGAGCGTTGCGCAGTCTCAAACAAAAGAAAATACTAGTTAATTAAACAAGATATTTACAAACTGATCTCTTAAAATTTTCTTAATACCTAAATAGTATTTTCTTAAGGGAAGTGGCTGCAAGGCGAGCGCAAAATAAATAAATATCAAGTTCCATTACGGATGTTTTGACGACACGATTGACGCAGTCGCTAAGCGATTAGCTTTCTGCGCTACATCTCGCGGTTTCGATCCCCGCATTGAACAAATATTTGAATGATCTACAGATAGTTGTTTCGGGTCTGGTTGTTTGTGCATGTGACATGTATGTTTGTAAACTGTACCCACGATACAGGAGAAATCCTAGTGCGGGGCAATGTTTAAAAAAAAAAAAGCCGTTTAGGCGAAGAACTACGAACACATTAGAATTTTATATATAAAGATAAGAATGTATATGTTTGGTTCGTGCACTACCGCGTTTAATCCCCAATTGCACCACGAGGGCCATGACTGACGCAAATGACCCCGTCATTGAATTTACCCACCCGCGTAGGTACCGGACCTTATTTTCTTGGATTTAAATCAGTATCGCACGAACGCGTGACGTGACGTAAACAAAAATGTTCGACGGTGGAATCGAGGGAATTACTCCTGCGCAATTTGGGTAGTTTATGTATAAAGGTAAATTTTAATGTCTACATAAATATCGCTAAGAAGAAAATAATATTCAATTTGGGTGCATATATTAACTTTGAAACTGGACCGCCTGGGCAACTTAACCTACGTCATATTATTCAAGAGTAATTGCATATCGGATGACGACGCCTCGTTTGCGTAGATTTATGCACTGGCTGGACTTATTTTTCTTTCTTTAAACGTAATAAGAGGGATTATTTCATTTAATATCTATTTGTTTTCCAAATAAATGCAAAAAATGTATCAATTGAGAGTTCAAGATTTAAAACAGAAACTTCCGCTCATAATTATTTATCAATCAATCATTGACTCTCATTAGTCACATTACTGATAATTACACCGGTCTAATTATCTTCGTACAAGGTCAATAAACACGGAATCGAAGTTATCCCAGCTACGTCTTCACTGTTTTCAATAGATAACCATCCATGGAAAATTTTTGCTCATCTTTTCCATTTCTCTATCTAAACTGACTGCTACCGATTTATGTGGTTTCAGCACATCCCATAAGACCCATGACTCAACAGAACGTGTGACAGACTGTGTGATGACTCGCGCAACGTCAGCGAAATAGGAGTGTCCTCACAAACGTACACGGCGTGTGTTGGATCAGTAGGCACGCAATGTAAACAGATTCATAGCTATTTAAATAACGGAAATTGTTATGTTATAATATGATACCTACCATTGCTTGATATAGCGAACGAGTCGCTTACCCTTTAATTTGGGTTGAATGGATAATTTTACGCGCACCCTAACAATGTTCAATTGTTTTTTAAGTCAAAAATTCGGCCAATATCCAAGCATTGAAGCCCCGATGAAGTGATACTTCTTCAGACGTCTTCGAAGTCAATCAAATAGTTACATATTGACGATGACAGAGCACTCAGCAGCCAGAGGTAGAAAACTAAACTGAATTAGATGTGATAGTAAATACAACCCACATAAATACGAGTTACAGGTTCTTCGATTCTTCGATCTGCTGTCAAACATTTTTGGGTCAACTTTTAGGGGCTTTAATCCTATGTAGGATAAAGTTTCAAAGGGTCGTAATACAGAAAGTATGGGCCTTGAAGCCATTCGTAAACTGCGGCTACCGAGTACATTCGATTGCCAAGAACTATTTGAGTTAATAAAGTAGGGCTATGATTATGTACGTATTTTGTTGCAAAATTCCATATCTGGTCCTGATACCTGAGTATATTTCCTTTATCGGGTTGATTGGAAATTCATAAGGCACAGCAGTTAAGTATCCGCTAAATAACGTGAATAATATAATAATAATGTCCTCCTGACCGAATTTCGGTCACGGCGGCCAATCTCACCGGAGATTAGCCAGCTACACAGGAGATATTATAGAGCACAAGTGTGTGCGCAAACACAGGTGCTCTCTCTATTCCTTCACTCTCATAGTCCGATGGGACGGCAATCCGACACGACCGGAGAGAGATCAGACGCAGAACCAACGGCTTTACGTGCTTTCCGAGGCACCGTGTGTATTCACATACACAAAGACCCAGACCCGAAACAACTATCTGTAGCTCATACAAATATTTGTTCCGTGCGGGAATCGAACCCGCAACACTTAGCGCAGCAGTCGATCTCTCAACCACTGCGCCAACCGTGCCGTCACGTGAATAAATATCAGTATCTAATCATAGTAATCAGACATAAATCATTTTTGATGTCTTTTTGTGTGACGTTATTGTTTTCATAATTAATTTCATCATATCATCATGGCTTGAGTTTCTCAGAAAAGTATTGTCGTGCCAATGCGGAGAAAATTTGAGCCAGAATAAAAAAAAAATCGTACGTATAATAAGTAAGATAAGTATCTTCCGTCCTTCCACTGAATCGGCAAGAGCAATCACATTAGTCGCTCATGCCATTGTGGAAAGATTAGTCAGTCAGTAATGATGGTATCGAGTTTGATTGCCCAGGGTGCGCCAGACGATCTCATGATTCGTCACTCGTGGCGACTCTTTCCTTGCACCCCTATAAGTTCCTAATACGAACGAATAAACAAATAAAGACTTCGGGCGTATTTTGCGTGCGAAAGGACCAACTCGTAAAAAAACTTCCGTCTTCTTTTACCTGCCAGTGAAAAGTAATATTTTCACGAAGGCTTACATAAGTATTGGAAGTTTCGAAAGCCTCATCTCTCTTTCACGAGCGAAGCTCTAAAATATATTTGAATTTTATATGAACAGCCCACGAGAATTACCTCCGAACTTTTTCATAGTATCAGTACTAAAGTACATAACGTTAAAAAAGGTGTCCTCAATCTCGGATTTACATACCGAGGCGTCTTTTCTTTTGTCCTACTTGTGCGGGCATAATTCCGGATCAGTTACCCGCCACAATGCGGTATGAACAGAAGTAATATAGACAGAAACACTGATATTCTAATACATACCTATTTACTTTAAGAAAGGCTAGAAAGCTGAAGGAGAAAATACCTACTGGTATTTTTTGTGCAATATTGACAGACCAATAATGTATATTGGGCAGAATGCATAAAAATCAGTCCGGTCGGCAATTGGAACAACGCAATGAACATCTTGAACCGTCAAAATTGAAGTGTGTATTGAAATTAGGGGGCCGTCATCTAGGCTGGAAATGACAAAACCTAAGGTAAAGAACGGGATTATCTATTTGAGATCTTTTTGTTAAAAGTAAGACATGTTGGCGATATATATGTATATAAGGTAGTCGACTTCGAGTTAGAAAGGATACGAATACAAGTTGACAGGAAACATGGCTCAGACAGGATGTTTGTTTACATTCTGGTTTGTACTGTAGAAGTTTAAGCAAGAAATCTTATTTATTTACTATACTACTAACTAAAATACTGACAAAGTTTTTGTTATGAGTGATATGAGTTATGCACACAATAACGACAAAACTAACTAAAGAGATGTATTGTTACACATATATCAATTAATTTCGATCACCATTTAAGAAAATGGATGTTCTACGACCCAATTAATTCTCAAACGACGTAGGCTATTGAATTTTCAATGTCGATTAATTAACCTACATCCAAAATTATTTTGATAAAAACAAACTGCTGATCGTTCATAGAGTTCACTTGATATTTCTGAGGATATAGCTTTGCCCTTTGTAAGACAGTTCCTTTATTTTACACAAAGGGCCTCTTTAACTCCGTAATGATGTTCCGGCACTTCGACAAAAGAGAGATTTAACGAAATCCCGTTTTCGATAAGCGTTGCCTTGGTGTACTGTGCGATTTTGGGATGTCAAAAATAGATCTGCGTCTTATTTTTATTTTTGAGTAATATAAAATAGGCGGTATACAGAATTAATTTTTCAAGTGGGCGTGGATGCCCACATCCTAAACTATAAGAAATAGCGAAAAATACTCAAAGGAAACAAGAGCCCGATTTTGATGAAAACTAAAATTGCAGCATTGGAATTTAGAAAAAGCAATATCCCTAGCTAGAAATCGAACACGTTGATTTTGGAAAAATATACACACACTGTATTATCATCGCTAGTGTCGCTAATAAGGATCAAATTCTGGTTAGTAATGGTAAACGATAAACTAAAGAAGAAAGAATTCATCCTGTATATATCAATCTGTATTGTTTGCGTAGCCATAAAAGAAAAGTATTTGTTTTACCAAAACATGTGGACTAACCACACGTTTTGGTAAAACACACGTCCCGTTAAAGATGACATCATATCAATGTTATCAAGTCATTTATACTTTCTGCCTTTCTTTGGAAAATTTTATATCAAGTAAATCAAGTTATTCGTTTAATTACCAATCGCTTGTGCCTACTCGAAATTCCAATACACTGCTCTACATAGAACTAATTGCCCTTCCTCGTAACCTTGCTGTATAACTATAATTGTGATTGAAGAAAATATCACAACTGCATTATACCAGATAGGTTTGCGTTCACAATATGTGGTCACAATTGCGCTCCTATTGCAACCAGCTATCGCATGACGGCACAACTACAATAACTGGCTTGACGAGAAAAACCAACTTACTACTTCAATTCTCTAACAACTTGCTCTTCCAGTTTGGACTCTATTGTATTGTTTCAAGGTTTGTTAGTTTCAGCTTTGTGCGCAAAGATAAGTTGGCGAGGGAAGTTACTCTGTAGCAGTTGAGGGAGCGGTGTCTATGACAGCTTCAAGAACATCCATTGTGCTAAACATAACGGTTGGTTAGTTTTGACGTGATCGTTAATGTGTTTATATGTATGGATTAACGTAAATAAGAAGATATAACAGACCATAATGAATCGTAACTAAACCGGTTTAAAAAATGTTACGTTGTGTTTCAATTTCTATAATGATGGCGTGAAGTAGAGATTTTTGTTGGTAAAAATTTTTCAGGCACTAATTATTACGGTTAGCACAAATTATATTAAAACAATGGTCCTATTGTCTGAACAGTACTGTTATAATGCCAGGCTGTATTTTTTTTTGCTCTGGATCTCCTTTTGTTTTCTGAAGTTTAATTAATATCTCTTTCATTTAAAAATAATTATTTCGAATTGTATTTTATTAAGTAGGCAGGTACTACAATCAGATCAAAGAATTTTAAAATTTAAGCCGTTCCTTCATTTATTTTCACTCCATCCAGATCTTCAACATGTCCTCAAATGACTATCCCTAAAATTAGCAAAACGTTTGAAAGTATACAAACGCCCGTGGGCGTTGCCAAGGCGTGCCTCGATGACACAATGATGCAACTGAACGTCAGAATACGTTTATTGTTAGGACCAAATTTGGTTTTTATAACGCCATTTTTTTGCGTAAAACTACATTCAAGGCGTGTTTGAACGTGCTTGGTATACGAATGACATACCTGATTGATTCTTTTATATCTCTTGTGTGAGTCATTGACGTGTCTTTCTTACAATATTGTTAGATATTGTGGGAGCTTGCTATAAGGCTTGGTAGTAAAAAAATTACCTTAGTTTAGTGTTAGCTCATGACAAGCACCACTAAACAAGGAATAGTAAGTAAGTGTCAGCATTAGCTGTATTAGTAACGACATTACAGCCATCACCATTATCCTTCTCCTACCTTTATCCAATTTTATTTGGGGTCGATATGTCTGAATGATCTAATTATTAAATCAGTGTGCAAAGAATGCAAGCACCATCTGCATCATTCAGTTTCATTTGTAAATAGGTACATGTTCAGTAGTGGGCATTTACGAACTGATGTATTGCTAAATTTTGCAATTAGTCTACTCTCACATTGGTACCAAAAAAACCACTTCACTTCTTACACACGTGCTCAGCTTTCGGTACTTCAACACGAAACACATTACCCTCCTTTTTACGTCAAAGTGGAGTAACAACAAACGATAGTAAGATAGAGAGTTGGCGTGTTTGGCATGAATTGATCGCGTCGCGTGCCCAGAAATATAAAATAGTATGGAGACAACCGTGCATGTTATCAACCCTGACTGTAATAGCGGAGCATAGGCGATTTAAATAACTAAAACTAACGTCCGTATCATAGGACCACGTTCAGTATTGATCTCAACATGAACAGCGTTTGAGCGACGTATTTGTATGAAAAGAGAGACTCAAATCTGTGTTCAATGATTAAGTCAACCTGGAACCACAAACGAACTGCAAAGCTCCAAACAGCGGTGTTCTAGCAAAACATTGTATGCGTTTAGAAAAAATACTTTCATTTAAATTCACACGATCAGTATTAATATCAAAATTTCGCGTCCATTTACGATCATAGTGGGAAAAAAATAACAACCGAGATTTTCCAGATATCTCATCTATACTGGAATAAAGTTGTGCTGATATCGCCTTAGTGCAGAATTAGTGCCAAATTATTGCATAGTTTGGTGTATTGAGGAAACAAATATTGGTCACTATTTTTCCAATAAACCCCTTAGTCATAAGATAATTAATTTACTGGTGCCTAAAAGGTACGAAAGTAATTTTAGGTCAAAGGAATGATATATATATATATAAACCTAATAAGGCAGTAATAACTATTTCCGTACGATAAATTCCAGTTAAAACCACGCAACAATTTCCAAAATAAACCCTCATTAATATCGTTTAACAGGCCAGACTTAATTCAAATCCATCATTTTCCGCCTCCTAATTTAGAGAGAGCGAAGTAATTACTGCGCCGTTTTTTTGGTCTTCCAGCAATTAAGGCGGGTGTCAACGGTGCTTTTGTAGCCTAGTGTAAATAGCACAGTCCTTTGACGTGGTAACCTACATTCGTCAAAGGTTTTCTTAAAAGTACCACGTTAAGACCTAAGCAACCTTTCAATTTCATTTGATTCAAAGCCGACTTACCATTGAAAAATTAAAGGTATCTACAAGCCTTTTATAACTGAACTGTATGTTGTTTCTTTATGTGGCTGAGCTTACTAGTATTTGCTTGCCCTCTCACATAGTTGACCTACATTTGTCAAAGGTTTTCTTAAAGGTAATACATATTATGGTCTACGCAAATCGTAACGTTTGCATCAAAAGCAATTAAAGGTTAAGCTTGACTTAGTATACTTGGACCGGATTTAATAGAAACTAACATTTAGTATGAAATATGTCTTAGTAATTATACCAGCGACAATTACCTCGATATCCAAAATTTTCTCTTTTAATTTCAACAATGCTTATCAATAAATCATTCCCTGCATTTTTCACACACAAATAACAAACAATACTAAGTAGTTTAGTTCTGCTAACTAGTATCTTAAATCAGAACTAATCACCTTAAGTTTCTTCACTATCTGGACTCCAGAGTTAACAGAGGCACTGTCAAAGATCACTTTGATTGATGACCTAAATTTGCAGTATGGGTTAGAGGTTCTCAATCTTTTAAGATAGGTACAGCTGTGCTCACCTCAAGATTTTTAGTACTAATCTTTCTTCTTTACCAAGCGAATCATGATTGCTATGAAACTAAGGAAAGGGAGATCTACATACAATTTGGTTGAAAAAATATATAAAACTAAAAATCTGGACTAGACTGTCCTCCTACACAAGTTGATCAATATTGATGTCAAACTGTTTAGTTTCACGTACAAAACAAGCACACGTTTAGTATTCCTTTTCGGTAAAAGCCGAAATCACGTCCACTAGTAGGCAGGACAGAACGCACACGGCCAGACTCACAGTATTCAAATACCACGGCTATTTGAAAACGCTGCCCATCCCGTCAGCATTTCTGAACATGGCGATCGAAATTCAAAACTTGTTGCGTGCAGCTGAATTGAAGAGAATCTTTAGAAGTCCCCAAAATAAAATGGATATGTTGATACCATACAAGGTCAATAAATCCCCGGTGTTTGATTATAAATAATTCATGGAGGATTAGTCCTGACCTCAGGCAAGGTGTCTACGCGTACACTTACAACTCCACTTAGTAAAAGGTCAGCCTATTTAGATTAATTTGATACTGTTGGCAAACATACTAGCGAGTTTAGACGGTCGATTTAAAAGTGAGTAGAAGTCTTAATTACGAATTTCCTTTTCATTGAGTCAAGTCACTATATCGCTAAATCATTACTAAATCACTACATCGTCGAGCCGTGAGTCTAGTGTCGCCTTAATTAGATCAAAGTCAAACCTACAATTTTTTTTCGCGATATATAAGGCCAGGTAATGCCTGTTCCCTCACAATGTTTCCCTATTATATATATATATGTATATATATATATTATATCCACTATTGTTAAAAGTATTCTTTGAAAACTAGTAAGAATTTGTATTTTGACGCGTAGATAATATTTTTATATTTTTACATCTTTAATCTGTTTAGTGTTTTAGTAGTTAGTAATAATAAGTAGGTTGTATATATATATTATGGAAATCTTACAATAAATGAAAAATAATTAAATAAAGAAGTAATAAAAAAGTAAGAATAATATGAACCATTTATTTTTATCGTTTTTCCCATGCTACAGACGATGACCCAGTAACCTTGTTTGGAGATCACAGTCCAAATAAACAATTATGTGTAATATTTAGTTTCATATGTGTTACTGTTTCCGTATTATAACTTCTTGACATAAACTGTAACGAGTGACTGAATAAATAAAACAAATAGCAATGTTCACAGTAACGCTTGTTTCCTCTTTGTTAAGCGCGTTTCCCTCGGGTGATTTGTGCGTATCGACTGGTCGGGGTTATAAGCAGATAAATAATCAGGTGACCATATATACCTCATTTTTTCGGACTGTACACAGCATATCCTCGTTGAAGTTCTAACATGTCAAAAATATGCAACGTATGCAATATTTCAGGAGAGTGAAAAATCTGCATAATTTTACACAGACACCAGTATAATACCATTTTATATTCATTTCACTTTACGAGTTTCCACTGGACGATGCTTGTTTCTGATTGTCGAAACCGCCAAAAAATTACTTACGTGGTGTTAGAACTTCAACGTCGATTATACATATCGATTTTAAAATCTGCAACATAGCTTTCGTGTATGGTGCTTCCCTTGATCCTGGCGTGAAGTTTCCTTAAGTCTAACTCAAAAAAACCCAGAGCTGTTGAGTTGAAAGAGCGTCCTACAGTCCCTGCTTATACCTACAGAAGGTCTTTTATATTTGGCAATTGATGTGTGGTTTTGTCTGGAGATAGAAAATAAAGTGGTAACGGGTCACCACGCTACCAAAGTCGATTTGGTGACCTATTACGCAAAACCGATAGTACAATAAGGCTAGACCTACGAGTCAGTTCATTTGGTCGCAAACCCGGCTGCTTAGCATGAGGTCCTGGGTTCCTAAATCGGGTCGAGCAGTTCTATAGGATTTTTCCGTTAGAAAATTCTTAGTAGCGGCCCGGAGTTATGAATTGTGCCCGGCAATCGACTTAATAACGGCGTCGGGAAAATTTGGACGTGTAAAGTTGACGAGAATACAATCGCGATGCTATGTTATGTGTTATTATAAAATACTATGATCATGTTGGTTGTATCTGTGAGTGCTAATAGGACAATGCACTAAACAATTGTTCGCGTGTTTCAACTGTAGTGACATTGTGCGACACCGACTTTACCTAACGTAATACAGTTTTAAACCGGCAATCACGCAATCTTGTCAATTACAAAACGCTCGTGTGAACACAATGTTTTGACATCTAATCTAATTGACGTTGTATGATCAATTGTAACAAACTGTTTTTGTTTTTCGACACGAAAGTAATTTTTTTTAAAGTGTGTATGTATTAGAAAGTTTCGGTAATATTTTGTCTAACGACGTACAATAGATTAACGTAAGTTTTCGCGTATAACATGGAGCACGCAAAGGCCTTTTGTTTTTTACGTGTACATATATGAAGATAACATTAGGTTTATCGGTAATTCCACGCCTATGTTAGATCCACTATAGATATACTTAGTAAACAACGAAAAAAAGAAACATTATCGCAACATCTAAGAATGAATGAATCAGCTGAGCTAACATTGAACGTTCGATAAAAACTTGTGAGCAGCGCGTTTCGAATTAATTTGCATTGCTAATCTTCAAGGAGCGTCGTTAATACAACATTATATTACGGTAAGTGTAGTGATGTACCGTAAGTTACTTTTAATTTAACTAACTAATTACTTTGCGATAATTGAGGACAAATTCTTGAGGTTTTGTGACTTAAAGTGTATTTCAAAAGGGGCTTAGGATTACTGAAAAACGTAGTTTAGATTTAAAACGGATTATCTTTAGTTTTATCAAGACAAGATGCGCAGGATTTTGGCATGATCTCTACAGAATTGTTTCGTGTGGCATGGAGCACAATTTTTTTTGCAATAGTTACAAATATGAATAGAATAGAATATATTTTTAATTTCATGCAAACCAAGTTCAGGCACTTGTGAAATGTCGAGGCGCACGGTTCCAAATAGGTCCTATGGAGAAGAACCGCCAAGAAACTCCACAGAAACCATGCAAACTACAATAAAAATCATAGCCAAGATTGTTTGTGCAAAATACCTTAAGAAACAGCCTCTACCTAAAATAAATATAAGCTTTTCTCGGAACACCGATTGGAAATTTCTCAAGCGACGTTTCTACTCCATACAATTTATTCGACCGCAAGATTGATGCAATTCAAAGGTCACTAGGGACAACATAGAAACGAGGAGCTTTATAGCTGAACCATTGGAAAGCGAAACGAAGACAGATTCTTTGAACGACCCGTGTTGAATCCAATGCCGTAACGAGAGTCCCAAAGGAGCGATTCAAATGAAAATATTTCACAGGAGTTCCTTGAAGCTTGAAAAGGTGTTGAAAGTTCGAAGGAATTTAACTTTTATTACTTAACAAATTGCTTTATTTGAAGTTTTATTTCGTTTGAAAGCAGGCTTTGAAACAGGGCAATCAAATTGGACACCGTTTGCTATGTATTACGCCTGTATTCCCAAAGGGTTAGGCAGAGGTGTACTATTGTATACCCACATTTCGCCGATGTCGTTATTGAGTCCCATGTAATAGGGGGCGAGTCTATTGCCATCTACCGTGCACAGTTCTAGACTTCGTGCTGCTAATGAGAATTTTCATACAGATACAGAAAAACCCAATAACACTACTCGACCCGGGAATCGAACCCAGGATCTCGCACTTAGCAGACGCGCTTGCGACTGGTAATCCAATGGTTTAATATCCCGGCTGAAAATATGTTAAACGGTCAATATCAGCGTGTCTGAAATTATTTATAAGTAGATGATTATAGTGGCAGCTTCATTATTTATATAATGGTCGAATTAGGTACCAATAACCTATCATTACGTGTACCGCAATTAGTTATTACTCCTACTGAGTATTCGATACACTTGTGTTTAGTTATATTTTGTTTGATGAATGATATCGATTGGTCTAGCTAGTGACATGACTATCTTGTCTATTTTTTATGTCACTATCAGTTCGCTTTGACTGACAGGCGGGCAAAAACGTAATTGAGTTTATCCGATACAAAAAATCTTTTATATATATAACCAGACTCATTCAGTGATAGCCTAGCGGTTGAACGCTTGCCGTCCATGCAGGAGGGTCTGTGTTCAAACGCGGTCCGCACCTCTGACTTTTCGGAATCATGTGCGGATCAGAATTTGATTATCTCTTGCATTTACGCTGAAGGGAAACATCGTGTGGAAACCTGCACATCTGAGAGGGCTCCATAAAGTTCTTGACGGTGTGTGTAGTCCGCCAACCCGCACCGGGTCAGCGTGGTGGACTAAGGCCTACTCCTTCTCATTCTGAGAAGAGATCCTTGCCCAGCAGTGGGGCAGTAATGGGTTGAATTTATTTATAGCCAGACTCTGTATTGGCCGTGTGTTAGAGAAGGTTTAAAGTTCACACGGTATTTAATGCTGTAATTGTTACGAGTGTGTGAGTACGATATGGTAGGTATATTGTCTCGTATACTACCTACTATTTCAGTTATCCAAAACATTTGTTAATAAACTAACGGCTTTACTACATACATATATTTGTATATATGTATGTATGTATATGTACACATACAACTTAGTCTCGTAGTTCTTGTATTTCGATTCGATTCTTTTTCTGTCGAGTCGGCACGAGCTATCTCATGCCGTAGTGGAAAGATTAGCCAGTCAGCAACGATGGTACCGAAGCTGATTGCCCAGGGTGCGCCAGAAGAACTTAAGTTTCGTCAATCGTTGAGGCTCTTTCCTTATACCCGGGGGTTTTCGATTAAGAACCGCATTTCGAACACAATAAGATTCATAAAAACTGTCTCGAAGGTTTAAAACTGGACTAAAGTTAACCTTGTTTAATAATAAGGGGGTATTTTTCTTCAACCAAAGTTTAACTAACGAGCACGTTTAAATTTAGGCCGATAGTACAACATGCCGTACAAATACAGAACGGACGGCATTTTAGGTAACGTCCGAAATTCGTGGAGGTACGCAAAACGGGTCGAACTTTAATACATAACTACGGTTTGACGGTCACAACAGTTTCAACTTTTGGGTATGGTATGCATTCATTAGTAAGTTTGGAGAATTAGTAGGTACATATTGTATTAAGGTCTTGTTGGGCAGTTAATCAGTTAAAGGACAGGTCGTTTAGATTTGTGGAGTTATATTGTATGCCTCTCTGGTGAGCGGTAATAATTTTGAATGTCATATACAGGATGGATTTTTCAAGTGGGCGTGGATGGTCAAATCATTACGTATACGTAATTTAACATTAAAGAAATTCAAAATTGTAATTAAATCTAAACTTTGAAAAAAGGATACTATAAAATTTCGGACTATTTAGATGACAAAAACGCTTGGGATTGAGCCGCTCTTTAGCCTTTCCTTTTTTTTATATACAATTTTTGCCATTAATTATTATATTATTTACTTCATTATTTTGATACTGTAATTTCGTTTAAATTGAAATTATTTCTTATATATAACCGCTATACATTGTAAATGTGAGTGAGATCTAGGCTGAGCGCTCTTCATTTCATTAATTCTCACGGTAACTGATGCATGCTTGCACTCTGTTGCGACAGGTTAGTTCAAATAGTTATGGCACTTTCTTCAAAAGGCTATTCCACCCTATATTTGTCTCACATAAAACCTTACATCATTACAATCTGTCTGGACTTTAAAATAGACTTTGACCCCTGAGTTTGTTTCGGCGTTTCTTCTCAGGGATAGTCATAGGAAATGCCGACTCCATCTAGCTTAAAAGAGACGTGTAAAATCTGACGTGACGTGACATCTAATAGTGTCGTTAATAAGGATCAAATTCTGGGAAGTAATGACATATGGCAAATTAAAAGAAAACATATACGCTGATGGCAAATTGTATTTATTTTTAGTAGGCGTACACCCCTATTAGCTATTGCTCCACCGACAGGTGCTAAGCTCTTAAATTCAAGAAAACGACGTTATTTTAAGTGTTGAAATATTTTTCATAAAATATGAACCCCAATTTCACCCGCTTAGCACATACAGGTTGAATTTTGGAAAATCCAATTTTAGCAATGGCTACTACTAAAACGAAACTGCTTTCTAGTTCCTAAGAAGTCGTAATAAGCGAGTGGATAAGTGGTATTTCAATTCAATAAACAGATTTATCTTCACTGATTCATTGTACTTTTTATTGTTAATAGTAAAGGAACTCATTAAGACCCTTCGTAATGGTTTCTGGTGCTTTGTTTCCACACTATTCTGACCCTAATGACTGAGGCAATATCCTTATGTCTTTCATTTCTTCTCACCGGTGTGTCTCAATTTTGTCGCTGTCTCAACGCATTTTATGCAATGTCTAATTACGACTGCTCAGCGAGAATATACTACCAGTACAAACAGATACAATAATCAAGATACGTACAGTCAGCATCAAAAAGATGGATACACTTAATAAAATTCAAATTAGAAGAAACCAAAAAAGAAGTGACCGAAATCTCGACCGAATTTACACTTACTATCTGCGGATACCCAAAAATACACAGTCATTTAAATTTAAAATAAACCATTGGTTAAAATCATAAAGATTTTAACCAATGGTTTTCTTAGAATAAGGGTTTGAATTTCGCTACGTGTAAACATATTTTTGATGCTGACTGTCCATATGAACGTACGTAGGTAGTCTGCATTTTCACGGAAACCACGACTCTCAGTACACTACAAAATTGTACATGTGCCGTTATTAAAATTCGGTAGGTGTCTACCGACCATTAACGACGCTTTCCGATGTAACATCTACGCGTAGTAATAATATTTACGTTCATATATCCATGTAAATTACCTGCACTCATATCTACAAGTACGAACCACTTACAATGATTAACACTTATCAAGTGCCACCCACGCCGAAGGGCTATGAATAAGTACCTATGACACAAAAAACAAACAAGAAGGTTTTACCCAAAACTTCAAACAAACACAAGGTTAACTTTTACCAGTCCAGATAACAATAGTTGACATTGAGCTAAAGCAGACATTATCGGAGGAAATCATTAGTCTCACCCTTGAAATTTAAGGTATTATTCGTTAAGACAATTGTGTAATATGTGTCGAGGAATAGTGTTATTTAATTTAGTGTTAAAATCTTAATTCAGTGTCAGTGGAGTTCATGACCTAGTTGGAAAAGGATATTTAATATTACTGTGGTCACTGGAGCAAAAGGATCAGCTTAGCTGTGGTAGGTGAGCAAATCATGTGGAAATCAAGATATTTAGAAAAAACATAGCAAATGTTCTTTTAATATCACATTTGAGATTATTATCTTTATAGGTACTAATATTATAGAGGTAAAATTTGTTTGTATGTAGGGGATAATCTCCGGAACTAATGATGCGATTCTAAAAATTATTTCACTGGCAGAAAGCTACATTATTTCTACGTGCTATATAGGCTATAAATTATATATTGCACGTAGGTTACGCGGACGAAGTCGCGGGCAAAAGCTAGTAAAGTATAAACAGAATGGACCCTCGGAAAGGTACCTATTGAACCTCTGTTTTCAAGGATGACGTCCGATGGTGATGAGTCTGGCTACTTGGTAAAACACTTGGATTTAAAATGCTCGAAATGCAACTAGTGTTCAGAGGCGGTCAAAATTTAACCTATAGAGGGAGAGATAGTTTCTAGTAGATTCATGTTGAACTGTGCGAGAATTGCCCCCCTGGCATTATGCATTATCAAGATATCAATTAGAAGGGATTGTAGAAAGTAACGTAAAGAGAGTTGTACATGCAACAGAGTAGTAGTGAAACAGAGTTATTGGAGTCTAATACTGATCAAAGATTTGACTCCTTTATACAAAACATAACAGTTGTAGGGATTTTTTACAAAAGAATTGGATGATCTCTAACAGACACAAAAGCTCGTCGTTAAAATATCAGTTACAGAACAAAACTGTTTTGTATTAATGAAGCATCTAATTTTACATTCTTTTGTACTTTTTGTCTCCTAAAACGGTTCCAAATGAGGCGATTTGTACAATTATCGTCTTCGAACGACTTATTCAGTGTAGAGCGTTTAATGTCATTGACTCCGCGAAATGAATGAGTAGTGCGTTGACCCGCCGGATGCGTAGGAGTCGGTGCTGAAACTATCGTGTTCGGATTTGATAGGATAATTAGTTCCCTGTTTAAATAGACATTATACGTTTATGTCAATGTTCGGTTGTTTGTTCATAATAGGAAGTGGACGGTGGTCGATTTTGTAGTCGACATGGACAATGTTCTACTTGCAGTACTTTGCGCTATTTACACAAATTACTATGTTGGCATACAAGCCACGTTCAGAAACGTGTTTATAGAAAGAATACAAATGTTTAGGTACAAACATTTGGGTAGGTGGGTATAGTTTGTTATTTTAATATCGTATGCGTCATTTTGTGGTTGGAAGTGTTGAAACGTAAGGTCTCGAAAATGTCAAATAAAACGCAAAAAATTAACAATGCAATGAGTAATCAACTCTAGGTCATCGACATCACAGTTCTTTTTCAATTATTTTTTTTACGAATTGAGTAGCAGGACCAAAAATGATCACGGATATTGATAAAACGAAATCCAACTTGAACACACAATATGGCTTCATTCTAAAAGAAAATAAAAAAGGAACCTATTGTACGTGTTTATTAATCATTCTGACACTATTATCATGTAATGAGTATGTTGTTAAGCTACTGATACTCCCTGTATTTATTTAGCGGATGAATCAAATTACAATCATGCAAAAATAATCATAGATATTTTTGCTTCCAATCAACGTAAATATATTACATAACCGTAGTTCGCTTTCAGCGCTAATCTACTTCTTAGTTCTTGAAACTGCTAGCGTTTTGATTAATCAAGCTACGTCTGGGACTCGGTACCCGCGTACATTCAATTTTGTATTGTCTACTTTATGTTGCTTGAAGGATTTAAGCGCTAAGGTCAACTTAATTATTAATTAAGTCTAAAACGTAATCTGTGTAACATAGGGCTCATTATTCGTAGAGCAAAAGCTTATTATGTTGATACAGGCAGTTAATCAACATAATCTCTACATTGTTAGCGATGAAGTATGGGATGGAAATTGGTATTTGCTAACGCCGTTTATAAAATATGAAATTTTCAGTAAAATAGTAAATCACTGTGTAAATATGGATTTATATTGGAAAGGTGCTCCCACACCATCCCATATATGACGTCATAAAATGTTATATAACATTCTTCTTCAATTTATGAGCTTAGCTCTTGTCGGTGGAGCAATCGCCACTGCTCTCTATTGTCTGCCTTCGTTTTGATCTCTCGATACGACTCTACCACTACTTTTATCCTTTACCTATTGTACAAAGCTTCGTCTAGGCCAGAGGTTACCAGACTTTTTTCTCATATACCACTTAACAAAATTTATCTGGTTCCGCTGGTGGACCCCTTTGTCACGCCAACGTAGACCCCCGTCGAGTCTCCCGTGGATTCCTGGGGGTCCTGGATCACTTTGGCAACTAATGGTCTAGGCATTCCCCGTCCTCTCTTTGCTTCAATTTTTCCTTCTAAAATTGTCTTGAAGAAGTGATCGTGTCGTATCAAGTTATATAACATTACATAACACGATTTCTGATTATAAGTTTAAAACCTTACCAGCGAGGGTCTATGAGCCTATGAATGAATTGATTTGTTCCCTTCAAGAAGATATATCACGATGGTCCTTAGCTAGGGGAATAATTTTATTCAATCTGAATACTGATCAAGGTTTGTTTAGATTTCATAAAAGTTACGGCTCTTTATCTTACAGAGAAAAATGAGATATGGATAAAGTGCCACTTGCAGACGAGTAAGAAACAAATATATTCCAAGACATGCTTATAAAATTAAAACATGTAGTCTGCCCGTCCATTGTTTAATCAAGTACATAACAAATCTCATTTAATTGAGAACAAAACATTACATAAACTACTCAGCATGTATTAAGTTTATAGCGTGTGACGACTAAAGATTAATAAAACTTTCTACAGTGAACTAAATAAATAAAATATCTGTTATTTGTACTAATAAGTAGACATTTATAGACAATATACTTATACGATGTCACATTGCTTCTTATAGCTAGGACAAAGCTTTATGCGTCTGGCTATCAACGTGTTATCTGCGAGTTAATGCGCATTTTCAATAGGTACGTTTTATATAAAATCCATTCAATATACGATAAAAATTGATTATGCGAAACTACTGCGTTTTAAATAAAGGTCATTCAATTATATTTTTATTATTCTTGGGAAGAAAGGAAACAATGTAGCTGAGCCTACCTATGTAAGACGTAAAGAAAAAATTGACACATAACACATAGCATCACGCCTGTATTCTCCGAAAGGTTAGGCAGGGGTGTAATTGTACACACACATTTCGCCGATGTTGTTAATGAGTCCCGTGTAATAGGGGGCGAGCCTATTGCCATCTACCGGGCACAGTTCCAGACTCCGTGCTGCTACTGAGAATTTCCATACAGAAAAACCCAATAACACTTTGCTCGACCTGGGTATCGATCCCAGGACCTCACGCTCAGCAGTCGCGCTTGCAACCACTAGACCAACGAGGCAGTCAGCAGAAAAAAATGATTTATATTTTATTTTTTCAATTTGTGGATTTCTGGGCAAAGGTCACCCCATAGCCTTCTACTTCTCTCTTTTTTTGACGGCACGGTTGGTGCAGTGGTTGAGAGATCGATTGCTAAGCTACGTGTGGCGGGTTCGATTCCTGCACGGAACAAATATTTGTTTGATCTACAGATAGTTGTTTCGGATCTAGGTCTTTGTGTATGTGCACACACTGTGCCTCGGACAGCACGTAAAGTCTTTTTTTCCGTACCTGATCTCTTTCCGGTCGTCTAGGATTGTCGTCCCATCGGACTATGAAAGTGATGGAATAGAGAGTGCACCTGTGTTTGGCTCACACACTTGTGCTCTATATTATCTCCTGTGTAATTGGCTAATCTCCGGTGAGATTGGCCACCGTGACCGAAATTCGGTCAGGAGCAGATTATTATTTATTATTTCTCTCTTTGGCCAATTCTCTGTGAAAATATGAAATGAAATGAAATTATTTATTTTGCAATTAGGATTTTTCAATCACTTTTACACGTCTTTTTTAAACTAGATGGCGTCGGCATTTCCTATGACTATCCCTGAGAAGAAACGCCGAAACAAACTCAGGGGTCAAAGTCTATTTTAAAGTCCAGACAGATTGTATTGATGTAAAGGTTTATGTGAGACAAATATAGGGTGGAATAGCCTTTTGAAGAAAGTGCCATAACTATTTGAGCCAACCTGTCGCAACAGAGTGCAAGCATGCATCAGTTATCGTGAGAATTAATGAAATGAAGAGCGCTCAGCCTAGATCTCACTCACATTTACAATGTATAGCGGTTATATATAAGAAATAATTTCAATTTAAACGACATTACAATAACAAAATAATGAAGTAAATAATATAATAATTAATGGCAAAATTTGTATATAAAAAAAAAAGGAAAGGCTAAAGAGCGGCTCAATCCCAAGCGTTTTTGTCATCTAAATAGTCCGAAATTTTATAGTATCCTTTTTTACAAAGTTTAGATTTAATTACAATTTTGAACTTCTTTAATGTTAAATTACGTATATCATTGGGAAGCTTATTGTAAAAGCGTATACATTGTCCCATGAACGAGTTGCTTATTCTGTGGAGGCGCGTAGCATGTACAGCAAGGTTGTGTTTATTCCTAGTGTTCAAAGAATGAGTATCAGACAGTTTGACAAAGTTCGAAATATTTTTATAAACATATATTAAATTTTCAAAAATATATTGTGACGCTATGTATGTATGTTACCATGCTAGCGTTACCTAGGCTCACCTTGACGACTGCACGCGTCATCAGGCAGGATGATCCTGTCCTATTTGTCCTGATGTAATCAACAGTATGAATAGTCAATATAATTTCAATTTAGAATTGATTTGCAAAATTATATAAATAGTGTAACACAATTCTTGAATTACGTACATCCCTGTGGTTGAATTGCGTAGGTAAAATACATATAAACATTATAACTCCGAATCAATTTAATTACTAGATATTTCGTATAAAACAAATAGGTAAGCTCTCTACGGAGTGAAAGAAAAAATAAACAAATGAGATTTATCAGAAAACAAAGACAATAAAAGCCATTTCTACCAAGCTATAATTAATTAATAACTGAAATTTGGGCCGCCCCACTGGGCATAATATATTTCCATTGTGATTCTATGGACGAGTAAATTGGCTGTCTAATAATATGAATAGTTTTGATTACGATGATAATCGTGTTTTTCTAGATTGTAGAATATTTGACCACTTGCAGCACATAAGACACAAAGTATAATGTTGAAGTGGTTCGATAGATTTAAAAAATCTATAATAGTATATATATATATGCCATATAAAAATCATAATATATAAAACATTAAGGCTTTAGGCTTTAGTTTCAAAGATAAAGTCATGTTAAAACTCTCCAAGTAACAAACTTCATTAAACTACCAACAACTACTTTTAAGAGACTTAAAGTAATCGCTTACAAAGTTTCTTCAACTACTTAACATCAAGTTAGTAGCCACATTTACATTGAGAAAGAAAGACAGGCGATCGTCATGGGACTTTTAAGTTCATTCCATCGAACACTAGTTTAGTTCCTAGCTCCTTGGTAGATGCGTTAGTAGATCACCAGAGAGCAGCTGAGGCTTATATATATAGTAAAATTAGGTGCAAAAAAGAACCGACGACCACTAGCTTTAAAGCTTATCTTCCGAACTAAATGATTTAATAACGGGAAATTTGGGACTGGCGGCGATATACTAGTTCACTTGTTCAACGTTTCTTCGATGCGTTTGTGTTTCAACTCCATCGCAACAAAAACTAGAAGCACATCACGTACATCACATATGTGTGTCTGTATTGTTGACAATGACACAGTCTAAATACTAGGTTAACATGACTTGAACGATTGTTGGCGCTTTTTCTTTTAGACGAGAAAGGTCGCGGGAGACGTGAATTGTTGCCGAGATATATGCGAAGATTATACCATGGTTCTGCTATCCTAATTCATATAATAATAGGAGGTTGTGTTGGATCTTTATCATGGTTTATGAATCATGAATAGTCATAAATATTGTTTGGGGATCAAGTCATTCTTCATGTTCAACAACTTTTTTCCCAGATCATATTAGTCAGTAAGTAATAAGGTTTTTCGTTGTACAAGTCAACTAATCACGGACAAATGTAGCTATATACGAACAGTATGTATTTTTTTTGGTTAAATATTTCCTCTGAAGTACGGATAAAGCCATCTGCAGTACAGGTTTCCTCGAGGGATCAAGTTTAAATCAATATTAATCCGAGAAATAACGGAATCATCGACATGGATTGTTTATAAGACGCAAAGCTTATATGAAATCAATAACGGTCAGAAATAGTACTGGGATTCTAGCTTTGTGACCCAAATTAGCTACAAACGCCTACGTCTAGAATGGGTGGACGCCCACGATTCAATATCAAGGTCAAAGAAACCTGAAAACTTCGCTGTATTGCGCCAATACGGGGTGTATTGGCATTCCTAGCTTATATGGCGCCTTCCATATTAAGATGATTAGAATTCCTTCCCCAAAATACGCGAAAGATTATTCTATAAATTAAGTGATCTGGATTGAAACTTGCAAAACTTAGCGCTTATTTAAACACTTATTGATAAAGTAGCGGATTGTCTATCCACAACTTATAATGTAACAGAATATGTTACGGTGTCATTGACTATCTGATATATAAAAACAAATCTGTTTGCTAGTTTATCAGTAAGTTGTGAAACAGTCCCTTAGTTTGGAAAAATAATTAGGACACCTCTTATCATATCCGCAGCCTAATTACCGATGTAGCGACAGGCGTAGATCGCGCGATAACTTCTGTCAAACGTCATTTTTGTGTCATATAATGTATTGGCTGACAGTGAGATTGATGTCGCGTGGCTGTCGCGTGGCTGTCGCGTTGCTGTCGCTTTTTTACATAATTAGGCTGCCGTTTAGAAACTACACAGACTTTTCGAATGGAGAGCCAGTAATTTTGTATTTTCGGACAGGATTCAAGGAAATACCGCTACATTAGGAGGTCCTATTAAATATGTAATTTAAGGTCTGGCAACACCCACGTAACGACTCACTGCGGGTCTGTTCACAGAATTTCAATACGTATGGTCTTAAATATAGAAGCGATTTTGCTAAACGCAAAACCAAAGTACCAGAACCATCGGAAAACTTTGTTGAAAGCTATTTATGATCAAAATCGGGGAAAAGAGTATTTATCTACCCCATAGTCCCACATTTATATTTAGATTGCATTTATAAACAATTAATGTAAGTAGTTAATTAAAACTGATGACTATTATCAGTCACATTAAGGAAAACCGCACGTTATTACAGATGCAAAACGTGTGTTATATGTACATGTTACAGTTTCTGTCACGTTTCACAGAAACTACCCTACACTGATGTGTGGTGTATAATTGTATATGATCATCAACACTACATGACTGCTTTACTGGTCTAGTTGTGTAAACCGCGAGTACTGAGCGTGAAAACCTGCGTCCAATCACCGGGTCGGGCAGTGTTATTGGGTTTTACTGTATGGTAATTTTTAGTAGCAGCACGGAGGATCAGTTCACGGCAATATTCTCGTCCTATTTTACATGGGACTCAATATTATGAGCGAAACGTGAATTTAAAATAATCCACGCTTACCATTTTCATCAGCGATCTTAAACAATCGGTAAAAAAATAATCCTCTTCAACGCCTTTATTAAATAAGACCGTGAGATACATATGTATTACTGTTGTAGCAACATTGATAAACAAAAATTTGATATCAACTATAAGTAGCTACAGACTAAACTAAACCAATTAAGATATTATGGGAATCTCAAACTTGCTGCAAACAGGTTTCTAGATTAACAAAAAGCAAACAGATGATAAAATTAGAATAGGACATTTTGGAACACACGGAAACTATAACAATTTAGGTAAAATGGCGGTTGGCAATTACTATTAATCCTTTGAGATCACGCCTTTTGACGGTAGGCAGAAAGTACAGAACGCTACGATCCTTTCCCCTTCTGCGTAATCGACATTCATGCATCGTTTCATACGTGCACACCAGGTGTGAGTACTGGACTTGACCTTTTTGAAGAAAAATATGCAAGCAACGTTAACTAGACACAATAGAGGATCTTTTGTTTGTGGATCTTTAAGAAACTAATTGATGATTTATTGATTCTCTCTATCATCATATCCCTCCATTAAAACCCTCCAGAAAAGCTTGGTAAAGCGTCAAGTATTTTTGTGTAACCCTCAAAGATATAAGGAGGTATTTTAGAAGCACCGACATTTTATTACTGCGGACTTTCAAAAGGAAAATCACGTGCAAATATGGGTACGTTCGAAGGTCTTTTTTTAGAAGTCTGAGAAGATTACTTAAAGCAAAAGCGAACACCATTATAAGTGTTGAACCTTAATAATATGAAATTATAATTTCTTTGAGATGCTCGAATTCTATTAGTGACGGCCCTTAATTTAAAGACGTCTATATGATTAGTATGTTAGTGAATGGGAGCGAGGCTCTATACAAATAAACAATTGTTTCGCCTTTGATGGTCAGTCGTGAAGATTGGATTTGTTTTGCTTTTATTGGAAACGAACCAAACCTTTATTGTGAGAGAAAATTGCGTTTCGGGTTTCTGAAGGATAAGTGCTAGATGGTATAGGTTACCTTCATTGTAGATATATTATTGTTCAAAAAGAATTAGGAGGCTGGATAGCGATTTTTGGTTGATCATCGACATTCCACATTCATAATCGCCACGATATGGTTGGCGCAGTGGCTACGAGATTAGCTTTCTGCGCTATGTGTCGCGGGTTCGATCCCCGCACGGAACAAATATTTGTATGATCTACAGATAGTTGTTTCGGGTCTGGTTGTATGTGCATGTGACATGTATGTTTGTAAACTATACCCACGACACAGGAGAAATCCTAGAGAGGGGCAACGTATTTAAAAAAAAAAGAAAGATAAAGAGACGTCGTGGAAGAGGTAATTGACTGTGACGCACTTAAAATAGCACAATCCTTTAAACAAACCGGATCCTGGGATCCTGGACACATCCAAGAAAACAATGATTCATACGAAAATATTAATGCAAATTCTGTAGAGAGACGACAGAACAGACAGACTTGAAGGTCAGTTGTATATTTAACAGCTTGCAAGGATAAATTAATAGGGTTTCAGAATAATAGCCGATAATTTTTGTGATTTCCAGTAATCAAATGAGTCAATCAGTCATGCATAAACTTATTGTATGCTTATCGTGTCACAGAGAGAAATAAATTGCGCCTGATTCAACCGATGACGAGATTTCTTTTACAATATATTTGAAATACTATAACTTCCTACTTAGAAAGTCATAAATACAGGTAAGATTGCGTCCCTCATTCACAAGAAGGTAGCGTCAAGCGTGCCCTTTGCCAGTGAAGGGTTTGACATGAATGTTAAGAAGTTGTTCACGTTTTTTGCCCTCGCAAAGGGATCTCGGAACATCCCTAATGGTAAGGTCGACGAACGAATTGTCCCACGTTTCTCCAGTCTATAATATTTTTTATATCTCCATAGGTATGTCCGAAATAGGGGTTATTAGGAATGTAATATAAAAATAGCTTAAGGGTTATATGACGTGTTTTCATGTCATGCGATTTTGAGTATTGTATTATTTAGTCCTGTATCTATTATAAGTATGGGCCAGGTAGATCATTTTAAAATAGCAGCTCATACTGTAACAAAATATTCAATAATTACTTAATACCTACTTATTACTGTCCGATATTAATTTCAAATGACATGATGAAAATATCGGACGCACAGTCAGCTCCAAATAAAAAGCAATCACTACCAAACTACAGCAATAAAAATTACCTTTCAACTTTTACGTGAAAACGCAATTAAGTCCACACGCGATTCAGTCAAATCCAATTCACAAATATTTTAAACATTCACACAACACTAAATTCAATCCATATTTTCTAATACCGCGGGGCGATACAGAATACAACGGCACTAATCACACGTCCGTTCGGTTTGCGCGCCAAACCGCGACTGGCAGGCTGCGTTCGCGGCGGGTTCGCCGGCGACAATCCTTCACCAATGAACCGCGTCTATCTAGCATACAATATGATAATCCGTATACAATGCTATTTTATTGTACAGAAGAACGTAAATGCGCTTTAATAAAGTAGTAATGAATTAAGTATGTAAAATTCACGTCGTAAATGTACTTAAAATTATGCGCGAAAACTTAATTAGCCTGTCGATTGGTTAACACTTTAATTACTATGAGGAAGCACCAGTTTCACGGGGCCTTTAAATTATTGTTTTATTTAGATGACATAATAGTTTCTATAGAACAATGGGACAAGCCCGTTAATGACTTCTATCTTAGAAAATCTTATAACAATAGTGTATTAAAGCTTAGATCTTGGCACGAATGAATGGTTAACAAAATTAATTAGTAAGGATTTCCCATCAGCATAATCTTAGTGAATACGGAACTCAATTTTACGGAATTTTACAAATCAACACGATTTCAACCAAAACGAAATTCGAGTCATTAGAAACTTTGCAATAGAAATAAAATATGACATTGCGTGGTGTCTGTGAACACCGAACAGTATCGCGTTCAGACACTAGAGTAAAAGTGTTTTGGCGCTAACTCTATGCGGTGTCCCTGACCCGGTTGTACAGCCTTCGATGTTTTATGCGCACCTAGTACTTCGCTATGCGGAATGAACCTAATTTGTATCATGAATAAGGCATAAAAACACATGGAGAAACTTGTTAATATGAGAAAAGGGTATAAAATATGTATGTCACAGAACTTTCCTTCTATGTAGGCAAAATTTTAAGCCATCTAAATTAATTAAGGTTTTCATTAAATATCGTTATAATTAGGTTCCCTTTCCAAACAATACACAATACAAAAGGCTTATCTTGAACATGTAACGGAGTATGTAGCACTCACTACCTATAGATTTTGTGAATGACGTCAATGGCAACTAATCGTCGTAATCCATTCGCCCACTGTCACATTCCTACCAAGCAAAAAAATACGTAAGCATTTCGAGAAGCAAATCTGTGCATCAGATACATAAAATAAAATTGTATTCATATAGACTTTCCGCAGGCGACGGACATTCAGTAACTGAATTTATTCCGCGAAATTATACTCTATGATCTCCCACGAATTATACGCATAGGTCATCAAATATCCACCAGACTCATGAGCGGTAATGGATTGGATTCTTACTGTTTTGTGGACAAAAAGGGCTGCGTTCCGCCACGGCCTTCATGTTTGACGTGTGCAGCTGGACTTAAGTCCCAGATTGACACATCGATTAATAATTAATCAATAATCTCCAAGGCTACGGCGATAAGGCTTCTAATTTTGAAAACATGGGTGTTTTGTTCACATGTTGCTGATGACCCCATTTTGGTCGAGAAATTCCGTGCGCAGTGTATACACGTCAGGATCCACAAAGTTGTATGTTAAGCTGCAAAGCGATCGGATTTTCAGCTAATCACTTTTGTATATAACGTCTATCTACCTGTACTTTTAGGCTGACCTAGACCACGGTTAATGGATTTATACTCCAATACTACATACAATGCACCGTCCAACGACAAAACTTCAAATTAACGGCAACATCACCGGGTTATCGAAACACTTTGCTTTGTTGTGAAAACAGGGAATATTGTTGCGGTAGCCTGATGCATATATGCCTTAGTTAGTTATTTTTCACCTACATTTTTTGTTGTTGCGTGATATTTTATTGTGTTTGGCTTCGTGATTTCCTTAATGGTTGCCTGAATATTGGAACGCTCAACCAGCTTCATTGGAATTGCTTTATCACTTTACCTTATTGTACCCTCCTCGCAACCTTATAGTACTAAAAAAAACACCTTATTTTCGCTATTTTCAAGCGGTTCAATTTGAAGGGACGTTACTCTTTACAAAGGAAGATAACCAGCACAATACTTACGACCGTGACTTAAAGATAAATTCTTAGAATATCATCTTCGGAGATCTGGATTTTTCAGAACCGTTTTAATCGTTGTCTCTTTAATCGATGTATGTATAAAACAAACAAATGTCCCAGCCTATACTATTGACGTAATATCGTTTTTAATCAGCGTTCCGCTTCAAGTGGTCCTCATAGATGGGTAGCTTCCAGTCTTCCACCACGATTAATTAAGCATTCGGCGACGCTCCAACGGGCTCCTGAAGCCGTTTGTTTATCGGAGCGGGCGAAAGTTATGCCCGTCTTGTTTTTATGCCTTCCTGGTAGTAGCGGACGTATGGATGGTATGTTAACACTACTTCAAGTTTATATGCTTATGAAAATGACTTACTGAAATTAACCGTTTCCAATAACATGAAAGTCCCTAATTTCGGAATTTTAATCCTCACCATCATATAAGTATATAATTATGATATAGGACTTAGGGGGGGGTAATTTGAGGGAGTTTGCATCATTACCTGCTCCAAAATGTTCTTCGTAATTAAAGCTACAGGATGCTCAGTAAATTTTAATCAAGAGTTTGATAATCCTTTTCGTTGGTGCTATTCGCAATTTTAGAAATCCTTTTGATTGTGTACTTAATTATACGGGAACGTGTATTCAAGGAATATGTAACTAATTTATAAGTCAATTCAAACGGACTCAAAAGCTATGTCCACTCAATTTTGTTATTTCATTGTGTTTTCCGTCTGGACTTTGATGGCAGCTATAGCTCTCTTTAAATTATATATTATCTAGTAGAAATCTACGCAGCAGTTATTTGTTAAAGATTCCTTATGCCTAAATTATCTGGATTGCTAAAAATTTTATAAACTTAGCCTCAACATAATATCTAAAGTAAACATCTCATTTTAGTCTACACATATAAATTTGGTTTCGTCTGCGATACATAAAATCGCTACACGTGTGTTGATCAAACGTTTTGCATGTATGATTTTGTCAGTTCAGTGAAAAAAGCTCGTTAATTCTGTCTGTAAAAAACGAAAAAGAATTTATGTCCGCTTTGAAATCTCAGCAAAACTTCATAAAATGTTAATTTAGAAATGTATTTTTGTTGCTTCATTATTTTCTTCTGTTGGAAGGTTAACAGTGAAATTTGTACCATTAATTTTTTTTTAAATACATGTGAATTGTTTATTTATATTTAAATTTCGATCATTTAAGTATGATAAAAGCAACGGTACTGTGAAGGTTACATAGAAAACAAAAGATCTGGCACGTATCATTACATGACAAAGACGCTACGCTGGGTTTGTCGCGTGCTAATTGGCACCCAACAACTTTTTAGACAAAAGGGGTTACTGACCTAACCTTGCGAAATACTACCAGCTACAATTGTATGATCAACCTCAAATTACTCTCCGAAGTGGGCGGTAAATATGATAGTTAATATCAGTTAATGCCGATGGTACTAACCTCGCTAAATTATTCAGATCTCCGTCCCCAGCATGAATGAAACCCTGACACAGTTGGTACTGCGACACTTGCACAGGAAACGACCCAGTTCTGACTATCATACTGTAATAACGTTTCTTGAATTTCTTAGCAGATATTTGGAGGAAATTGCTTCAAATATTTTATTTTTACGAAAGCTCTGTAGTTTGCTGCATCCACACTACAGGCAGTTGCTCCAAGTGACTATAATATACATGAACTAAACGTTCGTTGAGTTTTTATAAAAAATAGGACTAGAAGAAAATCTATCTTGCCACAGAATAACTAAAAATTCTAGTAGAAAATTCTAACAGAATAAAAAACCACCTGGCATATGATACTTGACTATATAATGTTGAGAAACAGCAGGCCAGACATCCAGGCATTAATCAATTACTTTAATTATAGGTAGCTGATAATAATTCTGTTCATATTCTGAGTAATGCTATTATTATAAAAATGACACTGCTTTCAGTAAAATTTACTTAAGACTAACATAGTGAATGAATCGAGTATAAAACGAGAAACTGATGTGCCCGTGTTCCAGTTGTATTCACGCCAATGTAAAAGCATGAAATCGATTATTATCGATTCACGCGCCTTGAAAGCGAGTGAAGATATCGATCAGAAATATCGAGTACTCTGTATAATCACGTGTTTTACGGATAGAGTTGCAGAACAACTGATTTATCGATGTTTAAAAATATATGAACACTCAATACATTTGTTTACTATAGACTACCTACTAGAGAAAAACCAGCAAAAGTTTCCGTTAATTTACAGCGAAACCTCGAATCTATATCATTATCTTTCTAATTCAAAGACACGTTCCAGTCTGGCTGTAATCCAGGACAAAATCGATTTAAGTTTCTAAGATTAGACAAAATAGACTGCGGCGGGAATTTATATCATAAAAATATTATTACGTAGTGATGATCGATGAATAACATCGGCAAAACAATAAACCCGAGCTGGCTTAAATTGATTTATATGAGAGATTGGCAGCCCACTATATTTCTGACTCTCCCAAAAAACGTGACTATTTTTATGAACACATCGAAAGTCTAGTCGATAAAATATCGATCACTTGGCTCAGCTCCAAGAACGCAAGTGTAGAATGTATATCAATTGAATCAATCGCTTACTGACAACCGGTTACCTCTTACTTACCTGTCTTGTTTTAGTTTACTTAGTGGAAACAGCTGGTCATAATACCAGCTATTTTCATCTAGATTTCATCAAAGAACTCAGCTGTTTAGAAACACTATTCTTGTCACAAAGGCAACCTGAAATCATCAAATGTACAGTAGGTAGAATGAAGCAAATAAGCCAAGATGATATTGCGCAAATTCATAATAGGTTTATTTAAACGATATTATCGTCGGTTTATTTCTTCAAAAGCCAAATGCTTTACACATCGTCGCGTCCACCATTCATTGTTCTAAAGTTAAAACTATAGCCATCAATCGTAACAATCGACTAACTGACATCGATAATTACGTGTCTGGCTCTAATGCACAACTCGGTAATGTTAGCTCATTGGTCGGATCTTATGTGTGTTGCACAGTGCGCAATGCGCGTAAGTCTATCGCAAAAAAAATATCGGTAAACAATCTATTAAGGCACTAGGTTACTAAACATTCATTGTGTGGTTTGTAATTCAACTTTTTATCGTCGGCTGAATTCTCATGGAAATTCCCGTGTAAATAATGGGTCTTATTAAAATAGTGCAAATTCCAATCGATTTTAAAGTTGCTAATAGAACTGTGACATTGTTTTTCAACCTTACTTGTAAGATTTAGATTTGAATGACGAAATAAAAGTGACACATGTACCTACTAACTAAAGTTACAAAATATGAGATTTGGTCATACAGACGACTCGTAAGATGAAATACCGATTTCAATATAAAGATAATTATCTATTCTGGCATTGCATCGTTTGCCAAACTTCGACGTCCATCATTCCACTAGCAAACCAGACGGCATTAGCCCGTAAAAGTAGTAACAAATAAGCTAACGTCTATGAAAATTACGCTATTGTTAGTATTCTACATTCTACCCATGAGTCTTCGTCAATTTCCCTTTTCTTCACTTTCAACAGTTTAGCGGGTATAATCGCTACAGTAGGAAATTAAACGGACATAAAAGTGAAAGAGGCGTATTAGTTGGAGTACGAAACAATTAGAGCATAGTTTGTAAACGTTATAATAAACAACACGCAATGCGAATAACAGTAGTTTTAGTTGGTATTTTGATGAGAGGAGAAGGATACAATTTCCTGAAAGGTTCCAGTGTTGTGCGCAACAATAGCTTTATCCTAATATTATCCTATCATAGCAAGCGTATGGAGAGCAGTATTTATCGGTTCACTAGTCTGGTTCCTGCTACTTTTCACTATGAAGCAATACTAGGTGGCTTCTTTACGTCGGAATTTGTAGTTAAAAGAGATATTATTTTCCACATAGAAAAGGGGCAACGATTGGTAGGCAGTACGCATACACCAAACACCTACGTACGTGTCAGAAACCTACCTATTGAATGTCAAACAAAGGTCTTATTATCATCATCGGGTAATTTGCACAATCATTCAAATTAGCACGTTAGTCGTTACATACTAACAACTTCTAAACGTAAATACATACAATATATAATTAGCTTTATGGCAGTGTATCACTTGTTATTTACTCGGAACGTAATTTGCATAAATTTCGATTAACTAGCTGCTAATATGGGTGTTGTGGAAGCGTACAGGAAGTCAAAACTTTGAATCGTGGGACTGGAACCTTTATATGGTCAACTCTTCCTGACAAAGCTTCAACAAACGGCAACGCGGGACCACAATTCAACGTATCAGTCCAAGGAAATGTTCCTTCAGAGACGGGTCACAGTTCACTGGCGCGAACGACAGACACAACACACTTGCACTTGAACTAAGAAGTTGGAGGTTATGCTTGTAGGATATGACGCCACGGTCGGCGCAGTGGCTAACCGATTAGCTTTCTGCGCTTCTTACCGCGGGATCGTTTCTCGCCCGGAATCTACAGATAGTTGTTTCGGCTGTGTGTGCATGTGACATGTATGTATGTAAACTGTGCCCACAATACAGGAGAAATCCTAGTGTGGGGTAATGTTATTAGAAAAGGAAAAGATGAGAAGGATAGGCCGACGTCGGTACGCTATATTTTTCATTCTCTATTCGAGTAATGGACAGCGGTGTACTGATCTATACAACCAAAGGCATGACGGCTATGTATGTCATGTGTAACTAAACTAGTACACTTGACGTGTCAACTATGAGCCGTAACAGTTAGCAAATGTAGTGTTACATTACTGAAACATGTGAAAATGTTGCAAAATATTTACACGTTGTGGCACCACTGTGTGATGATTGGTCGGCACTGTATAGCGTCGAAATATCACTAGCTTCCGCTCGCGGCTTGAGCCCGCGTGGTTTACGAACCCGTACATTTTCCGGGATAAAAAGTAGCCTATGTGCTATTCCAGACTATAATCTATCTCTGTGCCAGATTTCATCCAGATCCGTTCAGCCGTTCGGGCGTGAAAGAGTAACAAAGATCCATCCATCCTCACAAACTTTCACATTTATAATACTAGCTTCCGTGGTTTACGAACCCGTACATTGTTCCGGGACAAAAAGGACGCTTATGTGCTATTCCAGACTATAATCTATCTCTGTGCCAAATTTCATCCAGATCCGTTCAGCGGTTCTGGCGTGAAAGAGTAACAAAGATCCATCCATCCATCCATCCATTCTCACAAACTTTCACGTTTATAATATTAGTAGGATAGTAGGATAGGATATGAAGTAGGATTATCAGGTATATAATTAGCATCTCGTATTGAATATAGGTTTATTTAGGATACGATTGGCGCATTGGTTAAGCGATTGGCTTTCTGCGCTACGTGTCGCGAGTTCGATTCCCGCACGGAATATATATTTGTATGGCCTACAGATAGTTGTTCCGGGTCTGGTTATTTGTGCATGTGGATAAATGTGTTTGTAAACGCGTACCCACGATACAGGAATTAACCAAAGTGAGGGTCAAAATTTCTTAGAAAAAAAAATATACCAAACTGTACTATCTATGCAGATATCAAAACTGTATCCTGAGGCCCTAGTCTAAAGTGTCTTTTGACAAATTTGATTTAACGCATCGAACGCGTTCAGAGCTCCTATTGGTGGAGAACACGAAACGGACCAATCGGAGCGCCGAACGCGTTCGATGCCATAAATCGAATTTGTCAAAAGACACTTACACTAGGGCCTCTGTACTGTATTTTTGAGTTTTTGTTAAGTATTCTGAAAACGTTTCAAAAACAACACTATTATGATTATGTATGCATAAGTTCAACTTAACTGGCAACAGTTTTTAAACCTACACATATACGAATTCGTTTAATCTCCCAAGCTAATTTCGCTCAATATCCACTCACCCTCTAAAACACTCAAAATGTTTGGCTAATGGAAGTGCTAATAAAAATACGAGTAATTTCCAATACCTATTGACTAGAATCATATAAGAGAATAAAGACCCCGATTCGATTAAAACTGAGGGTTAGATCCTGGGTTCGCTTACAGGGAAAGGTGTTACTGAGTTTTTCTGATAGAAAAATTCTCAGTAGCAGCCTGGACTTGAGTATTGCACCCGGCCTCCTATTACATGGGATTTACTAAAGGCATCACCGAAATGTGAGTTGTATCATACGCCTCTGCCTAACCCTACAGAGAAAAAAGGCGTGATGCTATGTATGTTGAATTAAAAACTGAAACACCCGAGAGTTTGTCTACAAAAATAACTGTAATGTGGCTTGCTTATGCAACATCGAATCGTATCGGAACACATGTTTTTTTTTTAGTTAGCGAACTGTATGCACTGCCGGTTTGCATAATATTTGCTGAATTTGATACCGTTAGTAATTACTGTCATATTTAATGATTGCGATATAGCGCTGGATAACTGTTTACAATCTAATCATATCTTACTTCTTACTTTATCCTACTATCCTACTAATATTATAAATGTGAAAGTTTGTGAGGATGGATGGATGGATGGATGGATCTTTGTTACTCTTTCACGCCAGAACGGCTGATCGGATCTGGATGAAATTTGCACAGAGATAGATTATAGTCTGGAATAGCACATAGGCTTTTTATCCCGGGAAAATGTACGGCTTCGTAAACCACGCGGGCGAAGCCGTGGGCGGAAGCTAGTAGCATATAAATTGACGTGATTGTGGTAACTTTAATGCTATAAATATGGGGAAAGTGGTTTTTCCGTTCAAGGTTGTCTAGAAACTATTACTATTGGGTATATGCTATTTGAGCATACAAGAGGCAACTGTCTGCGTCATTGGTCTAGTGGTCGCAAGGGCGACTGCTGATCGTGTAGTCCTAGGTTCGATTCACGGATCGGGCAAAGTGTATTTAGGTTTTTCTGTAAGGAAATTCTCAGTAGCAGCACGGACTCAGGAATTGTGCCCGATAGATGGCAATAGGCTCGCCTCCTATGACATGGGACTGGGACTCGAATAATGGCATCGGAGAAATGTGGGTGTATGATAGTATACTTCTGCCTAACCCTTCGGGGAATATAGGCGTGATGCTATGATGCTATGACATGTCATAAAGTAAATGATGAACCACCAATTAAAATAAAATAAAAATACTTTTCAACCCTTGGGCAGCACTGGGACAGTTTGTTGAGTAATTAAAAAACCCCTCAATAAAATTCTCAATGTCAGATCACAGTGGAATAACCAATATTAGACAAAGCATCATTGCCTATGGACAATCTACCTATAAAGAGTATCGAGCTAATCAATCCATAAATTAATTAAACTTTTTTATCACTCGTTGAACATAAAAATTTACAGCCTCTCTCTTTACGGCACAGATTTTTTTCAATATAAAACTCCCCAATACCTACAACGTTTAGAGCAATTTTATTGCCAAACTCAGTTTCGCACGGAGCTTCAAAATTATTCAGCTCTGCAAATTAAATAGCCCGTGCCTTCAATTTGGGTTAATTGCCACAATGAGCGAGTAAAAGTAAATCACCATGTATACCTTATCACTTTCATCAAACACGCATGCGTACCATTCATTTCTCCTTCTAATGCATTATTAATTAATGTCTCTTAAATAAACAATGAAATGGAGAGCGTTTCGAAAATTGGGTCGTCTTTGTAATATTGTGTCGTGTTTATTGGTAATGACGTCATTCTATTGTGATTCAGCGGCGTTACGACGTACGGGATGGGTGGAGATGCAGACAAAAGAGGTGAATATCAGTGAATTGTTTGGAGTGGCAATAGGAGAGGCTCTATATGAATCAGTAACGTGTTACCTGAGCAGAACAGGTACTGCTGTGGTCAGATAGTGTTCACGATTTTTTTTATTTGGATAGGTACTTTTACTACAAATCACCTTAAACTGAAAATACTTGATAATTTATAATATACTTTTGTCTCTATCAAATGGCGGGCTTCAACGATCCGCTTGGCGAAATTTGCTTGTCTGTGAGTACTGGAAGCAGAAGAAATTCTGGGGTGAATATATAAATATATATCGAATACCCTTTCATACGTCGTATGTCAGTGTGTGGATGGTGGGCAAGGGGAACATCCATTGTCGTTCGTTACAACGGCGTCAGGAAAAGAAAGGGTGACTTGTTCTCAGCCTTGATAAATGGATTCATACTTCACAATTCATAGTATTCCTTAACCTGCTTTAAGGGATCTCTCAAAAACTGAACTATAGTAGGTTGACAATGGAACAAAGCAGGGTACTTACCGTCTTAGATGTCAGATGATAATTTCACCTGGAACAATAAAAGCAACTTTAATGGGAGCTATTGAGGTGTTCTTACTATAATTATGAATAGACAATAGAGACAAATACAGGAAGATATGGCTATTACTATTCTTACAGTCTAGTCTGTAGACTAGTTCCGTGGACTGAGAGGCTGTTTTATCTTTCAGAGCGTAACCTAATCTAACTCCATGGTATAATAGTGATGTAGTAGTATCCATTGTAGAAAAATTACAAGAAAACTAGAAAAATTATTGGAACGAGCAAGATTTGAACCCACGACTTCTGGCGCACCATGCCAGGCATGTCAATTACTTTCTATTTTCTGTATGTACGATAATGTAGTTAGCAATTCTTCGACGGAAGCAAAAGTTGTCTTGTTTTGCACCCATAGTAGATTATAAATTAGCGAGTCCATGTCAAATCGGATACATGTCAAATTATCACGTTCCTATTATGTAATGGTAGCTATAATATTTGTAAACTTGAATAACTAGTTTCAAGACTTGGGTACGAACATTCACCTTTCACCTTCGTCTATTATAAAATTCCTTTGCCGATTACATTTTTGAACGAAACATACATAAAACTAGTTCTGTGCATTTTTCATGCAAACTTTAAGCTCCCGTTGAATTTTGTAAAATTCTTTATAAAAAGCATGCGAAACGTTGCCAAATTTCAATTTTGTAGGGATAATAGTTCCTAAAATTTTGTCATTAGTTAGTGAGTGGGTGAGTGGTATATCACTTTTATTATACATATATGTACGTAAATATACTTTATAGGGATTTTTTGTAGCTACTAAAGCTGTCAACTGTATACCTAAAATGCTTTCAAACGGCACGTAACGCAATTAATGTTGAATTGTCGATAATACCTACAATAAAGAAAACATTTTTTTGTCATTAATGTAACAAATGAGTAATAATAAGTTAAAAAAACGTTTCCAGACGATCATGAACGTTGTAATCTTAGTCATCCATGAAAATGATACAAATCTTGAATGTACATCCATATTCATTATAAATAAAATAAACAGTAGAAAATTTCAAGATTTACTTATCAAAAGATCAGTAAAATATATTATTATTTACGGTTCTGTAAATACGATAATGACCGGAGTTGTAGAAACTGTATCTTCATATTGCGAGTTAGCAGTGGATCCTTAATTATGAAACGGACGTGAACGAAGCTCCGGACGGGAAGTGGTTTCATAGTATATTACATCATAAGTACCATAGTGATTCTTTTAAAATAAAGGCACAGATTTCAAGTCTTATTAGTGCATTTATAGGGAACTGAAAGGAAGAAGAAGCTTAGAAGCAAATTGGTAGTTAACCTACAGGTAAGGTCGCCAAAATTTATCAGGCATGGATTGGTAAAGCGTAATGCGTGTGCGCTGCTAGATCATAACCATTATTTTATTAAATGTAAATGCTAGTATTACCTAGTTCAGCGTTATTTATACCGAAGTTATCAATTGAAACTGATCCGAATTTTAATATATGAGTTTCTGATGGGGGACAGCGCGAACGCAGTCCCCCACTACCAAAAATTACGCGTCCGAGTTATCCACATTAGGGATAATCGCAGGGGTCAACCCGCCCGCAGTGCAATGGGAAGGCCTCGCCCTGGGGGAACCGCCTTCATGATCACGGTGTCCCCTACGCCAGGTAAGTATGAATAAACAACAGACTCCGAGAGTAGTCATGTTTCGGCGGAAAATCTTAACACCGTCATTCAGAAAACGCCCACTTCGGTACAACGCCATCTAGTGATGTTTATGGAACTAAACGGAGATGCGTCAGCAAGCCAGTTCACATTAGGGCCGTAAGTTTTATCGTTGACTGGCTGTTGACACTTGCTTTTCACACTAGTCGGCGGTCACCACGCCACCGCTAATTTCATTTTATTTTATTGTGTTCCGATGTCTTTACCCTAAGCATCTCCTTTCTTCTACAAGTGAAACTGAAACATCTAGATTTATTTTGTCCTCCAAAGTGTAAGTTCACAATAAAACGAGCCCTCACATTTTTCGCGTCTTTCCACTATTGGCGAGTAGTGGCTGGTGGTGGCTGGCAGGGTATGCGCGGATGGTCGGTCCGAGATGTATGAATCAGAGCATACTTAATTAAAATATCCGACCCGAAAATTAAATCGTGGCAGAACGTCCGGTAAATGTTTCGTGGTCGATAGTTTTGTCGTTTTGTTGGTTCCTGCTGAACTCTGAATTTGAACAGTATCGTACTATTGATATATATGCGCCAACATACATTCAATACTTTTGTCGGGACAATATGTCGGTCCGACCTAATGAGAACCAGTGGTTGTATAAGGATATTATCATGAGGAAAACGTTAAAAAGTTACAGTGTTCTTTAAAATATACGCATGGGAAAGGTTTAACCATCCATTCTTCCAGAAAGCTAAGAACTAATTTAATAAGTACACAAGTAAACTTATAATTTATGATTTTTGAAGCAATAAATAAGGAAGATACCTAAATAATATAAGTGTTTTCGTTTAATGAATAATTTTGGGCACATTAAAACTTTGCATTAAGTACCTATAAATTGTTTTGGTCAGCAAAAAAGGCATTTACGTATGTTATCTTATGAATATAAAAGAGTAATCACCATTTATTATCACTACATATTATAAAACACAGTCCCCCGCCGCGTCTGTCTGTCTGTTCGCGATAAACTTAAAAACTACTGAACGGATTTTCAAGCGGTTTTCACCAATAGACAGAGTGATTCATGAGGAAGGTTTAGCTGTATAATTCGTTAACATTTTGTGTAAATTGGCTAAAAAAAACGATGATTGTTGAAGATCTCGGAGAAAATCATGCCGACTGGGAGCTATACTGGCGTGTGCCGCGTAAATCAATAGAGTTATACTTACATATATCCGTATTATTAAAGAAGGCTGCTTTTTGACTCGAAAAAATTGCACGGGTGCCTAATCCACGCGGGTGAAGCCGCGAGCGGAAGCTAGTTTATTTATGTAACATTAATGGATTTAGGTAAGCTGGTCCTTTTCAAATTCAATTTGCGGGCAGCGAGCAAAGCCGACCTGTGGAAGGACTTGTACTCGTTTTCTCATTTAAGGTAATCTTAGTGGTATTCATGCTCGGAGTTAATTAATATCACCCTCTTATTGAAACTCTTTTCTTAATCTATATTGGTTTAAACCCAGACATTGAGTTTTCTTACTTATTTAAAAAAAAGTAACATAATTTTTAATTTGTAAATGTTATTATAATATTGATGATTTTTTAAATGATTCCCTTTAAAATATTCTGTAGTTAATTTCTTTAGTTTCAAAGTTTGTTCTACTTTGCACGCCTTAAAAGGCCGAATATGATGTGACTATATTTAAAATGTTAGACCTGTAAACTATATGGTCAGTTTACAGGTCTTACAAACAAATTAAGATATTGTATTGTATTCAACCCATGTTGAAGCAAAAAGATATCTGACGTTTGTAGATATAAATATTCCCTCTCATTTTATATTACGTCGACTTTGCTATTGGCAAAAATATTTCATTCGCAGTCGTTTCATTTGTGAATTGCCCTTTCAAGACAGCAATCTTTTTCCTTCAATACGAAGGTAAACGGTTCATTTCGTATCTGCTCACAAATGGACATAAATAATATACTTACCGTACAGAAAACCAAGTTTTCAACCGTGAACTGTTATTGCGAATAGCTTTTTTCTTCAATAAAGATCAAATACCAAAGAGTATAATGGCAAAAGAGGATCACCACGCTTTCGCCAATAGACATGCGACTAAATCACGATTTCACGACGTTCCAAAATCACGCCCGGTAATGTAATGGCGTTAGCGTGGATCATGATCGTGAAGTACTTTATGAAATACCTGTACCTCGAATTTCAGGTACCATTCATTTGAAAGATGCAGCAATCGCAGCTTCGGGTTGTGGGTATGATGAATGACTAGTAATCGGTAAGGGATTCATTGTTAGTAAGTCATGTTGTGGGCAAACGTATGGGCTTCTATATATACATAATTTTAATATATGACCCGACGATCTAATATTGGTAAATCGCTAAATACTAACCAATTATCAGATGACATCTAATAAAGCCTTACACTGTGGAACTTGTACAACAGTAATTACTAATTATATTTGTACCTATGTGACAAATCTGACATTTATGTGTCTAAGAATAAAGTGCCACTAGTTTATAAAAAATTATTGAAAATACAAAGCTCAGTATTTTTACGACGTATCTATAGTACAAATGCTATATAATATTCTTGTAAGCCGAGTCTCAGGTACCAGTTTATTTGAGTCTTAAATGGAAACTTTTTTCATAAGAACTCGTCTGTTTATTCTTAACGTACTAAGATTGGAAAAGTTGTCAAACAGTTTGAAGTGTTTCCAAGAAGAATGTTGAACATAACTTGAAGTATTGTATTACATGAGGATTTATGATTTTGTTCTTAAAGGTATAAAATATAGCGAAACAAAAATGTATTTTCTGAGGTAATCCTAGGTCTTGGGAAACGATACGCAATTCTTATATGTTTCATTGTCTTATTCCAATTGTACCGTGTGTAAAACTTTATACGTTGAAAATAATAAAACAAATATAAAGAGAATCGAACCCTTTCATCACATTACATCTGACACCATACACACCGATAAAGAGAAGACAACAAAGTAGAGGATCAAACGGATATAACACTTTTAGTCATTCGAGACGACCTCGTGTTACCAATACACATGACCTCTGTAAATACCACCATGTCATGAGAAGGGTGGATCCAACTAAGATGGCCGCGTTACCCAATGTCAAGGCGAGACACGTAAAGCTTCGAATATCGCATTTCTTCTTTTAGAGTTGAGGGAGGCAGCCAAATAGATTAACTTAAATCTAATTTAGGATTTGATGTTGCATGTAAATCGTATGTTAACACCAATCGAATGATTAATCCGAAGAAGGATGTATTACGTATTGATCGATGAATTAATAAAGATGACTGTGTTGACTAACGCGTTGTTAGATTTTATTGTTTTGATTTCTTTCGTAATTACAATACAGATGTAAGTGTTAAGACAATGGTAAATATGGTACGAATACAAGACGTAAGTGTTGCTACTATAAATGTTTTTCAACGGAACGATAAACAAGACTTTGTTAAATCACACTTAATTAAACTAATTGTATTACAACAGGGACGTTAAACCTAATGACTACGATTTACGATGTGAAACTCGATTTTTCTGTAATCGGTCACGCATTATATGGTCCTAGTATATTTGTACGCGAATTTTAATAGTGCTATTCAGATTTCTAGTTAATAGTACCTCATAATGCTTTGTTTTCGTTAACTGTATGTATAACAATAAGTCCGACTTCATCCAAAATTCGATTGACACTAACTGTAGTTGTGATTTCATAAGTCCTGTTTCCGTTTCTTTAAAGTCGTTCAATCCGAAAAGAAGCAAATTTAATCTGTATACCGAAAATCGTCATTTTCTGTTTTGAGTTCCCACTTAAAAGTTTTTTGAATCATCTTCCAAAATACATTAACAGTGTTCCATGAATTGTCCAAGCTGCCAATAAATAAAATTCGCTCATTGTGATGTCAGTTCGGTTTAATTGCATTATCGAAAACGAATTTGCGTGCATTCGAGCGATGATAATTAACCAGGTTCAGATTACCAAACGCACCTTGATTGGAGTTTTTCGATTATTTTTAAACGCCCTCTATGAACCAATCTAGGAATTAATTAAGCTAATAAACAATAATACTGTTAGATATATCGAACTTACTAATAAATCAATGTTTCGTATGAACTTCTTTTGCGTTTACCTGACTTTTCGAATTGAAAATTATTGCAAGGAACGTTTTTGGAGCATACAATAAAAACAACATTACATTTACTTAGATCATTGTCCTCTTAATCTTAAATGTTTAAAAGGATTAACTTGCCGTACCGAAATTATAGAAAAGATCCAATAGAAAGGGTCCTTCATTTATTGTAACACAAAATCTATTCAAGATGTTACAGAAACTAATAATAATAAAAGAGATCGTTTTTCTAGAGAGGTTTACTGTTTCGCCAATTTTAAATATAAATAGGGATCACTTTAAATAGTAGTAAATAAAGGCGTTTTGAATGTTGTTTGAATTTGTTTCGTTTTTTGTATCCAAGTATCCTTATCGCAAACTTTTAAAACAAACGCGTTTCATTTTACCAGACCAGAAAGTAATATAACAGCTGTTGGTGAAGAAACCAGAAACAAACAGTTAAGTGAAAATATGATATTGTATTGTATGTATAATTGAGACGGGAAAACAATTGATGAACAATTTGAGGATAGGGAGAGTAACACAGTTAGAGGGAAATATAGGGATAAGTAAGAAAGATGATTCAATAATGGTCATATTTAAATAAGACGATATAAATAACTCAGTCCACATAAACAAAAACTCTTTTAGCCAACAATTCTTAAAAAAGGAAGAAGTACTAGAATAAGACACCCAATGATCGAAGTTAGAATAGATCCTGCGGGACTCTTTATAAATCCTATAGATAGCGTTGTGCACATGAATGGATCTTTTAATTATGATTTAGTTCATGCTAAAAACCCTAGAATCATTAATTTTGATCTTCAGTTCTTTCAATAAGACCGTGTTAAGTGAAATTTATTGGAACGGAACTAACAGTTCCTTTTTTTTATAAAAGCCTTGTTTGTTTTACGTAGGTTTTTTGTTTCGTTACGACGGAAGTTTTGCTTCCATTCTATTAACCTCCATTTTAATCCTTTTTGGGTACAAACCTCTGCAGAACATTTTGTGTTTGAATTAACATTGTACAGATTTTTTTCTATTATTTTGTTTCTTTAATAGAAACAAAATAATAGAAAAAAATCTCGTACATTTTCATAGGTCACAAATATTGGTTTTTGTTCCCAAGTGTGTGTACCAATGGTAAGTTTTAACAGATTGTACTCTGTGTTTACAAACGAACGAGAAGTCGGACACCAAGGGCACTAAATAAACTAGCTTTTAACGTATAAGAATGAATGGTCTAAAACCTTACAAAGCGAAAGTGAATATTGTAAAGAAATCTCCTGTTGTCTTGCATGGCTTCAATAAAACTGCGTATACAATTCATTGAAATCAACTGTCGTTGAGCTTACAAATAAAAGTAGAGTCGATGACCCTATTGCACTTTATTTCATCGTCCAGTAGAATATTTTTATTAACCAATATCGCAATTGAAATAGTAACATTCTCGAAGCTACAAACATTTTTTTGGTTATGTACCCATCGATGAACTTAGGAACAACCTCTAAAATGTGGTGAATCCGTGACTAATTGTAGATAATTAGTAATCAAGAGGCAAGATTCTTCCGATCACGCCTCATCGCTTAGCCAGTCAATGGCGTGCGTCGAAAGCGGTGGCTAACTCGGAATCTGTATATAAACAAGTATTTATTTATAGATGTGGGAAATAATCTTCAGGGTCATAACATACCTTATGGGAAGTCAGAAGTAGAGGCTTGCGAAATACTTCATAAGCAAGAACAGACGTAATATGAGACTTTGTTCTGAATATGTTTTAAAAGGTAGAAATCTTGGTACTTAATTACTACCAAGATCTCCTACAACGTCTTTTGTATTATCGAGTCAGCGTATAAACAGATGCAGTTAGAAACGATGTAAATAAGTTAGTAATTATATCAAAACATTATGATATCATGAACACGTCGTCAGCCAAAATACGATCATCGTTTAACACAAACCTTGGAAATGATGTCATAATCGTCAGGTATAGACAGTCTGGTGATTAGGGCATGCATTCCGAAATTCCGGAATTTCGAAACGCCGGAATCTCGTAACATATTTTCCAATATTTCAGTTCCGGAACTGAGAGTAGTAATATCGTAACGCTGATATTTCCAAGTTTTATACATTAAGTGATATTAACTCTTGTGGAACTTTGTTTGTAAAATTAGAAAAAGCTATGTTGGATAATGGAGGAGATCGAGGTGTGTATCTAACAGAAGCTTATAAGTATATTTTATCCGTTCTGCCCACAAGTGTCGAGAGTGAGACAGTACTTTCGTGTGCCGGCTACTTTTGTAATCGCATAAGAAGCTCGCTATCTGATAGAATGTTAGGCACTTTATTGTTCTTGAGAACACATTACCAAGAACAACGGTTCTTCTCCAAAAATTAATTACCTATTGTGTTAATTAGTTGTTGATTTGATCTCAGTTTATTGAAAAAATAATTTTAATTATATTTTGATGTTTCTTATTTCGCTTAGTTTATCTAACTTCATATGTGAGGATTTATAATTATCGCATGGTTTTGATTCATTTTTTATGTTTTGTTTTAGTTCTATCGTGATAGAACTAGTTGATTTTACTGTTTAAGATGTCCAATTATAATATTAAGGGATAATAAAAGACTGATATGATTATAAATTCTGTTTGATTGGTAATACAAACCTTTCTTTTCCTAGAAACCAAAAATATTTAAAATTATTGCCAGTTCCGGAACTAGTTCTGGAATTCCGGAATTTGGCCTCCAGTATCGAAAGTCAGTTCCGGAACTGAAAACCTTACGATATTGCACGCCCTACTGGTGATCGAAGTGTAAAGTTATTAATAAAATCACTAGTAATGCTTATCCTGATCCTTTTAATAAGAAATCATTAAACATCAACAATCAACAGACATAACACAATCACTGCTAATTAATTTGTAGACCTAACATAAGCAACATGCTAGTTTGGTGTTGAACACAACACATGTAATAAATTTATTTCAGCAAGCATCAATACTGCACATCACTGATTCAACATGTGTCGAATCCAATTTGGCATGAAATGCAATGCTAATTTAAACGCTATTGGATTTGTGGCATCTGTATGTAGCCTGAAATGTTCTAAGGTTATCTTCTAATAAACGATTGCAATTTTATAGCATCATGTCATGCCGCTAACGTCTACGAATGAAGATAGTTTTCCTTCTTCTCGTGTCAAAGCACTAAACGCTCAGATTTCTGACCAATTTGTATATACCTCGACGGCGCTATTGGTTGCCGTATGTCAATTCTCCCGGGTGCAGATGGTTGTGTACGACGGGGAGGACAGTAGGTAGGTCGGTACAAAAATATACGTAATTATGGTCGGGCACTTTTCTTTTTTATTTGTTTGGCCTGTTGTCTACCGGCTCCCAGGACTTTGGCACACTTCATCCATTGTACAATTTTATACAAGACGTCTATCAAAGCAGGTCTTTGATTGATGGGTATGTGACCAGACTTAAATCGAAGGTCCGGCTTCGAGTTAATTAGGTTAAGCGAAAGTTATATAAATTGTGCTACTTCGTTGAAAGTACAATTATGTGAGTGGAGCTAAGGATCTACTCTGGTCTGGACCATAATGAGTGTAAAAAAAAAACTCCGCATCCCCAAACAGGCGAAACATCTCATCTAAATCTCAGATATAACAGCAATTCAGTAATATTTGTAAATCGGACACATAGTAAATCTCAAGATGAAATCAAAGAACATCAAAACAAGGTCCATAAGTTTAATTAAGCAACTTTGTCTAGACAAATGTTGTTGTTGAAACACTTCGAATAACTTTTACAATCAGAATCAGACCTTATATTTCTTTGAAGAGTTAGCAAGGGCTTCGTATAGAAAAGTTTTACGTATTTTGGGCATACCGAAAACTATAGTTTAAGCAAATATCTAATATCAGCAGTGGGTGGTGGTACTTTGATTTTATGTAATAATTATTTTAAACATAAAGAGAGAAAGGACATCACATCGTGCTCTGTTGATCGCTTATGTGAGGTAGCATGTGCGGAAATAGAGGGCCATATTATTCTCTGTGTATATAGACCACCTGCGTCAATCTTTGCCTCATTTCTAATTGTAATGGAAGATATACTTAGGAAATTATTTAATAACAACAAATTTATTTTTATCTGTGGCGACATGAACATAGATTTGCTAATTGATTCGCAGGACAAATGTAAACTTCTTTCTTTATTTAAGTGTTTTAATTTACATTATATATTTAGTGAACCTACTAGAATAACTGCTACTTCAGCTTCATGCATTGACAATATTTTTACAAACTGTAGTATAAAAGAATCTTCTATAATTAGCGGTGTCAGATCTGACCATACAGGTCAACTAGTAAGCTTTGAACACAACAAAAAGCTCCCACTGGATACAACTCTAGAACTAAGACTATTAAATAAGAATAAATTACAAAAATTTAATGAAAATGTTAAAACGAAAGTTAATTTATCTCGCTCTTGTCCAAGAGACCCCAACAGCTACTACAGTGCACTATTTTCTGCTGTATGTCATGAATTTAATAATGCGTGTCCAATTAAGAAGGTTAAATTAACCAAACAATCGAAATTTAATGAATGGGCCACTACGGGCATTCGGAAAAGTAGAGATGTTTTATATACTTTATACTACGAAAAGTCATTGACTTCCGACCAATCCTTTCATAATTATGTAAGAAACTACTCGAAGATTTTTAAAAGAGTTTGTGCTCAAGCCAAATCTAAACTAATTAGTAATAAAATAGGCAACTCGAAAAATAAAATAAAAGCCGTGTGGCAGGTAATCAACCATGAAATTGGCAATACAAAACAAAGGGAAAATGAACTATCTCTTAAAATAAATAATCTTACCATATCTGACAAGAGTGAAGTCGCTAAGGCATTAGAAAATTTCTTCACGAATATACCGGTAGAGGTTACGAAAACCCTTGCTTCATGTCCTTTGTCAGCTGAATCGCTACTCAAACAGAACTTTCCTAAAGTCATACCTAACTTTGATTTTAAACATATCTCTATAAATTCAATTAAAAAAGCTTTTAACGGTCTTAATTTAAAAAATACCGAAGACCTATGGGGTATCTCTGTCAGAGTTCTTGGCGTTATCATCGACACCGTTGCCCCTGCACTTACAAGCATATTTAACCAATGTGTAGATAATGGTACTTTCCCCGATTTAATGAAACACAGTAAAGTAATACCAATTTTCAAATCGGGCTGCAAAAATGATCCCTCTAATTATAGGCCTATTTCTGTGCTACCAGCATTTAGTAAATTATTTGAAAAGATCATTCTTGATCAGATGTTGTCGCATTTTAACTTACACGGGATTTTACATGGTCGTCAGTTCGGATTCACGAAAGGCAGGTCAACTACTGATGCAGGAGCTAAACTAGTCACTCATATTTTGGAATCATGGGAGGGTTCACAGGATGCTATTGGCATCTTCTGTGATCTCTCCAAGGCTTTCGACTGCGTTGACCACAATACACTAATTCGTAAACTTCAACATTACGGAATTCGTGGCCGAGCTGCTGATCTAATCTTTTCCTACTTATCTGATAGGCAGCAGAAAGTAGGTGTAAACGGTGTTACTTCATCGGGGTCTCTTGTTAAGATGGGCGTGCCCCAAGGATCAATTCTTGGGCCTTTCTTGTTTCTTGCTTATATAAATGACCTTCCATACATGATGAATAATTTATCAGATATTATTTTATTCGCCGACGACACTTCTCTCATTTTTAAGATAAGTAGAAAAGACAGGGAAGTTTCACATATTAATGATAGCTTAACTGTTCTATCTAAATGGTTCGCGGTAAATAACCTATTACTAAATGCTACTAAAACGAAATGTTTAAGGTTTTCCCTGCCAAATGTACCCAGCGTAGGCTTGCATTTGATGCTTGACGGCAAAGGACTCGATATTATAAACGAAACGGTGTTCTTAGGAATAACAATTGATTCGAAGTTGCAGTGGGGTCCTCATATCAGAGCTCTGTCGAAGAGACTTAGCTCTGCAGCATTTGCAGTTAGAAAAATCAGGCAGTTAACGGATGTAGCCACGGCCAGATTAGTTTACTTTGCATATTTTCATAGCATCATGTCCTACGGCATTCTGTTGTGGGGATCTGCAGCTGACGTAGATTCAATATTTATTTTACAGAAGAGAGCAATTCGTGCAATCTACAACATGGGCCCCCGCGAGTCTTTACGAGACTTCTTTAGTGATATAGATATTCTGACACTGCCGTCACTATACATTCTAGAAAATATCATGTATGTCCGGAAAAACCTGCAACTGTTTAACGTCAACAGTGACTTCCACAACTTTAATACTAGGAATAAACACAAAATAGTGGTACCTAAATTTAGATTGTCTAAAACTAATAAGTCATTTCTAGGTAATGGCGTGCGCTTCTATAATAAGTTACCTAAAACTGTCACCGATCTCACTGATAACAAGTTTAAATCTTATGTTAAATCCATTCTAATAAAGAAAGCCTATTATAAGGTCAATGACTACGTTGATGATAGAAACGTATGGCGTTAATTATCTTCTGCACATGTGGCTTCCCTGGTGACTAGTTGTTGCTAATCCCCACAATCTAGTTGTGGTGTTTTCTGCATGACTAGACATTTATATCTTATGTGTACTTTATTTTATTTTATTGTATTACATTATTTTTTTCTTTTTCTTTTTTTTTACATAACATTGTTATACATTTTTGTTTAACAAACAAAGACTTGAACATTTTATTTTGAAAATGTTAATTTATTTTATTTTATTATCTTATATAGTAGTCCTTGTATGTCATGTAATGTAATATTGCATTGTAAGAGTATTTTCTATTTTATTTTGTTATTATAAATTGCTTCAACTCATTGTAAACCAATATTTTTAAAAGAGTATCCATGGAGTTTCTTGCCGGTCTCTTCTCCATAGGACCCACCCACTTTGGAACCGTGCGCCTAGATTCATAACGTTTTAAAAGTGCCTGCAAAGGCCCATTTGAAATAAAAAACTTTGACTTTGACTTTGACTTTGACTTTGACAAACTACCTTACGTGAACAGTTGTTCCACTGTTGTTTCTTTCCAAAGAAGGAGATTATTGTATTGTCTCAGAATATTACGACGGCGTAGTAGGTAATCATGGTTATTTAAATATTGAGGCGGTTTTGCCGTATTGAACGTCCATTGTAGTATCCTACTTTTATTGGTGATGTGTTTACATACCTACATAGCAGCACGGAGGGCTAGGTACCGGTATACCAATATTTCGCCGATATCGTTTTTTAGTCCTATCGAACAGGGAGCGAGTCCGGTGTGCCCGGTATATTGCCATATACCGGGCACAGTTCCAAATCCGCGCTACTAAGAATTTCTTTACCAAAATTAAGTTCTCAACAATTATCTATAACTCATTCAACTCCCACAATTTGCAATTTTATTCACAAAAGATGCACCGAAAGAAGCCTCATAGTAATCTTTACGCTAATTTGCATTTTTTTTAATCCGTTTCTAATTATTAATGATGATAGAACCCGCTTACTTTTTAACGATAGTGTTTTAGAAGCAGTTCTTGTGCAATATAATAAAGTAAATAAGCTTTATTATAATTTATCTCGTAGGCGTAGCGAAGACGGTACGCCATTGTGTTCAAATCGTTGATTAAGCCGTTCCACCAATCTCAGATTTGTTCCAGATTAAACCTGGTGAGCTCATGTAAAAAACTATGGCCGGTTTAGCTACTTGATTTCTCTAAAATGATTTTTTTGAAAATACTTATAATCTTAAAGTGATCCTAAATAAAACATAGGATCCACGCAATTAAGGTCTTTTTCACCATAATTATTTCAATCCGTTACCCGATTAAATCTCATAAGAGTTCAATGAAGCTCTGCAATAACGCGGATACCAACAAAAAGTGTCATTATTACTACTCATGGCAAGAAAACTGATATTATGTATAACGGTGTTGCTGCTGCTAATCCTTTTATTTTCTTAAATCTATTCCTTCTCGGAATCGGATTAAATTTACTGGAAGTCTGCAATAAATCTCCTAGGACCATTATGCTTCCTCTAAGAACCATAACTCGAGACTTCCGATTCGGAATTATTCGAAATAACGATGTATGTTTTTAGTGTTTCTAAATTACGTCATACGGAAAATATTATACAGTTAGATTTGTTTTATTACTAAAATATATAAAAAAAAGTTCGACTCAACATTACCTTATCAGTTTCCAAAATCGTTTCCTAATTAACACTTGTAAATCTCTGAAACGATACAGCTACAGCAGTAACTTCAGATTTCTTGAAATGATGCAACAGATCGTCACTATTATCGGAAATAGGTCAGAAACAAGTGCTAGTCAATAAAGTGCCAAGTTTTGTAACCAATAGCGATACATCCAGTATTTCAATATTTTAAGTTTAACAATATCGATAAATCTTTTAAATACTATATCATAGACTGCATTGAATTTTATATAATGCGGTAAATAAATTAGATCCTTTCCGATATCTGCGAGGAAAATTGTTTGAAGACATTCTCAGAACTACGTCGGTAAACAATGTTCTATCTCATTAATGTCTGCTTTTCATTTCATTGGAAAATCATAAGTTTACGACTGTTTCTTTGGAAATGGTTTATTATAATAATAATGAGCATTTGACTTCTAACGTTTTATGCGTAACGGAAATCCTGCCATAGGACTTTCAAGCCATATTATAATTATCATCATTTAAATATGACTAATAATACCATAAAACGGAAAGTTTAATTATTTCGTTTAATTCTATACTGTTCAGACAATTTTTTATATGATATTGAAACCTTTTTACTTATAAAAGTATAGGAGCAAAACAACAGTCAGATATCATTCTGAGGTCATCATATCTGCAATTTTATATATAATTAAGATTGAAAGTAGCACGTTAAAGCATGGACTTAAGAGTTTCTCTCATGGATTTTAATGCGCAGATTTCGATATCAAAAGCATGAAATCAGTTCACTTCAAAACAATTTACGAATGTTAATTAAATCAGAACGGTAGCAGCACGAATGTGGAACACATTCATTTTAAATAATTAAATTAATATTCCGTTGGGATAAGAGTTGATTGAAAACCCACAAGCGGCACGTAGTATAGTTGAATTATTTATGACAAATTCACGATGTTGATTTAACATTTCAATTACCAGTATCGAGTGAGGCTCTTCATGTGTAGATAAAAACGACTTAATGTTAACTAATAAATATTATTGCTATCTAATACACATCTTCGATGAGTTGATTTGTTTTGACGTTTGTATCTTTTGAATTGATGACTTCGAAGATGTTGTCTGTGTTAAGATCAATATGTTAACCATATAATTGAGGCAAATATGTCACTTAATGTTACCACAAATGTACCCCGTTTGGTGACAGGCACAAGGCATAGAACGCAAAGGGGCTGGCTACTAAAATATTGATATTCAGTGTTCCCAGAGCAAATTTGTCAACGGTAATTGATTCTGGTAGTCTGTATAATTGTTAACCGAGTGTGGCTTTGTTCAGGGTTGTAGTGAATTATAACAACTGTAGGCTTTAAATATCGGGAAACGTAATAAAGGGTAAAATTATACTTTGGGGAAATAAGGACGGTTGAAATTTCAAGGATTCATTGTTATACGGTGAAATATTGGAGTATAAAATATAATAATTATTTTAAATTATATTTAATGAAATGATCCGATTCAATCCTCTCTTTTAACTGCTGTCCAGAACAGATACTTTATATATTTGTTTCTGAAATTCGGATATTTGTTTGTGGTGTTTTCAGTGTAGAGGAGTTTTGATTAGCACTCTATATTATGCAAATTAGGATTACATACATAGCCATAAGTTTCAAAGTGATATTGGTTCAGCTTTGAAACTTAGGGCTATATACTTACGTATGCTTCACAGGTCAACAATAATGAGCCAATATCAGCAAATACAAGACAGATATTCCCATTTTGTTTACATGTATGGCCAATGGTACTTTGGCGTCTACACTTGGAACAAATATTTGCAGCGTTTCATTGACTTTCATCCTATAGATTGTACGTAGAGGCAAACTATAGACGAAACTGTAATCGGAAGCGTCCATTCGGACCGGTACGACCTGGCAAGCCAGGCCGGTAATGGGCACTTCATTTTCTGGCTGGCGTTCTGTGCGCGTATTATTTCTGTCCTGTGCAAAATCTACCTACTGCTGACGATAAGGTTTTGCTAGACCAGATTTTCAAAGATCTAGCCCATCTATTCCATTACGCAGAGAGTTCTTCGCAGTCCTAAGAACCAGTGGGCAAGAAAATAATGTCATAATCCGCTTTATTGTCATCAAATATTCGTTTTTTTTTTTTACTTAAAACAAAAGGTTTCGAAGCTTATAATTTTTCCAGTCTGATTATTTTTCTGGTGTAATATTTCTTGCAATAAAAACCCAGCAGTGAGGACTCTAGACAGTTGTCTCGTTATCGTTACGTCACAAAATGGCTGCCTTCGATAGAATTGAAACGATGCGTGTAATTGAAACTCTATGGGAATGCTACCGACAGTTCGATGGGACCCGGAAGTGAATTATCCTGGGACATTTTTAAAGGGCAATGGTACGGAACAGAGTAATGTTCAAATTAAACGCTAGTTTAACTTTATTGAGTAGATTTTTGTTCTGTTGATATAGAACAATTAGAATAAATAGGACATGTGACGAAAGTACATTACAAGCTTCGGCATCAACTCGATGCATTGATCAATCACTAAGATGAAGAAGAAAACAAAAGCATATACGTTAAATAATGTACAACAATTATTCACGTATGAAAATGTGCGTTTTAAATTATTCTTTATCTGAGTATATTTATAAAGATACACAAAACCACACAAAACCACAGAACACTTATTATGGGACTCTTCGTACCATCAAGCGAGATCAATACCACAGCAAAAAGTGTTACAAATTAGGCAGAAGTCACCATAAAAATGTGCAACACTCGGCTATAATTAATCATCACGCAGCGAAGTTACACTGTAGTTATGAATAAATTAACCATAATTGGATTGTTAGCGACACAAGAGCTAACCCAAATATAGACCAGCAAACACGGAATATAATATGAAGAGCGAAAACGTAATTAGAGATTTGATTAGAGGTCCATTTTTGTATTAAATCTAGCTACATAATATAACACTTAAAATCATAATAAATAATGAAATAAAAGGGAATAATGAACTAAATCAAAGTTGTTAATAACAAGAGTTAACTACAGCTGAATGAGGTTCCAACATGTTACTGTCTTACAACCAAAGTCAGTGCACAGTTCAATTCATTATTTTGTACCCTTGAGGTTCGAAGTAATCCATAGAAAGGAAAACATTCTTATCAGAGACGAAGGACTCCGTTAAGAAAAGGCTGGGAAACCGCAGCAGTATTGTGACACTGCTGCTGCTACAAAATAGTTCTCTACTAGTCGGCTCCAAAGCTTCTGAGCAAACATGGTAACTACCATTTCCTTCTTCATTGGAAGGTCTTTGTCTAGCTGGAACTACAATAAGCAGAAGAGATTGATAGGAAGGAATTAAAGAAATTATGTCACGTTCGTAAGTAAACCACAATGTCTGAATCCATAGGTATCGTAAAACAATTAAATCATCTGGTCGGGCAATTTATATAACATGATGATATTAGGACAAAGGTGTGATACTATGTCATCCTTGAGGTTTCGTAAGTGGAGAACAATATTAGTTAACATCGACGTTGCGGTGATCGAAAATAGAATGTGTTTGTGCGTGTCCTTTTCAAATTTATTATTTATAACAATGATATCATGTTACCCAATCGTGGGATGGTTATACAATCGAACTTCCTTTTAGATATTCTATTCTGGTAGAGGAAAAAGCAATAATTTTCATATCACAGGATTCAGCTTATGGATATTTAAAAGATATTTATATTGTAAACAGAAATATAAGAAATTCTGATCCCATCACGGAGGATTTACGATCGCGAAAAAAGAGAGAGAAGCTTACGGATATATAGAAAAATTATCATCCTCCTGGTAGTAATCCCAGGAAATGAGGAATAATAAATACTTGCCTACCATCAGAGGGAAACTAAACACTTTCATCACGAAACTTAATCAAGACGTTTTATTTCGTTATCCATTTTCTTGAAAACAATGAAGTTAGGTATCCCTTAGAAAGCGATAACGAATCTAACACGTAACTCGTATAACGATATTTTAACGATCTGTTAGGATCATCAGCTATTATAACAATCGTGTCTAAATAAAATGGTCTATAATGGTTCTGTGATTGACAGGCTGTTTCTAATGCACTGCCCATTCAAAATACACACAAGTGTCAATTATTGTGTCATTATCAGTATCATTGTGAATGCTTGTCACTCAACTATTATCGATATGTCAGTCTCTCGAAATAGGAGGCATGTGTCCAGTAATAGACTGGTGTGGACTGGGTAGGGTTAATTTATTAATTCCTCTTTCCTTTATTTTAGCTGTAAACAGCGACACCATAGCCGAGGGATTAATATGTCGAAATATTTAAACGGAAGTCTGAAGTCTTATCACATACTGGCAAACAATTTAGGAGCTAAGAAGGAACTTATATAGATAGCCAAAACTATAAAAAATTTGCTTAGTAACATAACATAATATTACGCCTATATTCCTCGTAGGTTAAGGCGAAAGTGCACTATTGCACACCTAAAATTTGCCGATTCCGTTATTGTGTCCCATGCAATAGGGGGCGTGACTATTGCCATCTACTTCGTATAGTTCCAATTTTCGTGCTGCCACTGCAAATTTAAATACAGAAAAACCCAATAATACTTTGGTCAACCCGAGATTTAACCAATGAGGCGGTTATTTTGCTCTTAGTCTGGTCAAATAAACGAAATACGTGCCACCAAAAAGTGTCTTCTAAGAACAATCGCATTTGATGGCATCGCATCGTCTCGCCCGTGACAATCGCGTACGATGCATAGTAATCATCGTTATGTAGTGCGTGACGAGCCAACTTCCTTCCCTGTATCGAATTCTGTTAAATAAGCGTGCAGACGTGAGAGCTAACAATCGTATAGTTATCGAAAAGCAGTACATGGAAGATCGAAAAAAGGGGCTAGAGATGGGGTCGTTGTTGATTAGGAACTGAATACAGAATTTCCTAGAAATTACAGATGGAACTGTAACAAATAAAAATTCAATACATGGCTTATTCTTACTGCACCAAAACGGTATTCCGTTTATGGGATTGGCGAAACTTGCGCACGACCCACACACACTTGTTTGTGTTCTTCGTTGGAGAACAGATAACCCTGGTGCCAGTGGCGTGCGGTTCATAAAGACAAAAAGACAGTGCCTACCCTACGTAATTCAGATAAATATTTATTATAAGATATTTGAGGTGGCAAATCACATACATCATTATTTAATCGACAAGACAACGAACCAATATCAACATGAAGTAGGTATTTTTGGTAAGTAAGCTTTTAAAATTTTCTGCCTACCTTGTCTAAAAACTCTGTGCACGCCGCTGCCTGGTGCTTACTAAGCTCGAATAACGTAAACAATATTACTACTACACTACGTTCTTTGTACAGCACCCAGTCTACAAAAGGAAGACACAAGAGGATGAAGATTAAATTATATATGAGAAATTTTTCATTTCAAGTTTATTTTTATTATTTTTACGAGAAATATTTTTTTTATACCTAACCTATAATATATAATCAAATACAATATTACAGAATGAACCAAGACGAAGTCTAGCTCAAGACGTATGTATATACAATTGCTACTAAAATGATACAATATGTTAACATGCTTCCATCGTAAACGTAATTCCCATTGGAACTCCCTGGAAACCAACTTTCCTGCCTGCAATACGTACAGGAAAATAAAAGTGAGTGACACATGCATATTTAAAGTACCTACAAGTTAACACTCAAGCCTCGAATCCCCCCGAAGTAAACAGGCAGAGCTCATCGAAAATTCTGAATACTTGAGCAGTTTTTTGTATCTCGAAGAAAATTTCACTGGATATTTTTCAGTTAGCTATTTCAAAAGAGTCCGCTTGTAAATTTCCACTTCTGACTATAGTTGTTGCACCTCACAGAACACTAAAATATATGTTTATAGAAAGATTCTTCTACTTGTTCTCATTCGTGATTTTATGTCGTGCTTTTTCGGCCAACGCTTTCCTGACTTATGGCGAAATTCCATTTTTTCATAGAATGGATGTATCAGTTAAGTTATTATTATTCCAGCGTTTAAGCGTAAGAACTACAATGTCTTCCGCGTAAATTTAATACAATCTTAGCAATCCAGATAATACCGATGCCCATAAAGCAATTTTATTATCATTCCTTTAGTTCCATCTTGGAAGTGGCCAAGAACCACGGAAATAGACAGGATATCGACCTATTACTATTAAAGGTCTTGGCAGGTCGCATTTTACATTTATAGGTAAGTGTTAAAGTTTATCTATACGTATTTATAAAACAGTACCGAGACTGACTAACTGTCAGAGTCTAAACTACTGCAGACAGGAACGTGAAATTTGGAACATGTGTTGTTTATAAGATGTAGATGAGCACTAGTACAAGTTTTTTTTTCTAAATTCCCACGGGAGGTCCTTCTTCTTCTGTGGCAGCATCGCTGAGCGTCCTCTAGTTACAAACAAAGTTACCTAATCCATACACACGTAAGAGCTTACTTTGCTGCATTCTGTTCTGCAATAACAAGTAATTAATCCATCAATTACATTATGATTGGTATAAATTATAATAAAAACACGCCCCAAATCGAAACATAATGACTTTACATGGAAATCTTTAATCGCTCATTTTAGTTAGGCTTGGCTAAATTGCATTTCCTTTCATATAAACTTAATATTGTTCTGTAATTTACCTTCTGAAAAGCGTTTGAAACAGATATTAAATTTCTCAGACTTAAATATATCAAAAATAAGACTCACGTCGTTATATGAGGGGCTCGTAAGAACATAACTCGAGCGCTGATCAGTCTATCTTGGAAGTTAAGCAGCGCTTGATGCGGTCACTTCTTGGATGAGTGACTGTTTTTAATAAATCGAGACCTCGGAAATCACAAGTAATTGGTCACAGGTGTCATGCGAATACTTATGACAGTTGTTACGGGTGTCAGTAGCCCAACAACAACCAGTTTAATCTTAGAGTATGTGTGTCTCCCAGTAATTGGGTGGCGCCGGTGGCGGAGGTCAGAAGGCAGTCACTGTGTTAAACTGGTTCCATGTTAAACAACCCCAATGTAGTAGGGAAAAGACAAGGCAGATGATGAGATGAGCTGCATCTGTATCTTTTCGTATTAAAGCATTATCGGAATCTTCACTTAGTTATTTAATTGCTAAGCCATCTTAATATATTTTCATTCTTCACAATAGCCGGGTAACGATTCTTATTCATAACATCATATTGCATTCCGACTCCGGAATTTTTATATCATGTTTCATAATAATTAGATTTTATAGAGCAGACCCAACTCAAAGATAAATTTACTTACCTATCATTATTTTTTAATACTATTTGCTCTTGCAGGAGCTGGATTTATCACAAAAAAGGAAGAGACACAAGTAAGAAATTAAGAGCTTCTCGATCAAGTCCAATGCCTGATCCGCTCCTGATCTATCTATTCTCACCTCCTTCAGGACCACGAAGGATGTTCTCACCTCGTTCACAGTCCCACCGTTTAAGAAATAAGACCCAGTGGGTGACATTATTATAATAAGTAACGCCTGTATTCCCGAAGGGCAAATGTGTAATATTGTGGACTCCCATTTCGCCAATGCTGTTATTAAGTCCTATGTAACAGGGAGTGAGCCGATTGCCATCAACCGGGTTTCAAAATCCGTGCTTTCAAGCTTCGTGCATATAGAAACACTCAATAAAACTTTGCCCGACCCGGAAATCAAACCCAAGACCTCACCTCATCAGTCGCGCCTGCGGACCACTAGTCTAAGAGGCATTCTTATAGTATGTACGTATGTATTATAACCTTAATATCCGGGCATTGATACTCCACCAATTTTGAATCTTTTTTTTTTTTTTTTTTTTTTTTTTTTTTTTTTTTTTTTTTTTTTTAAAAACATTGCCCCACACTAGGATTTCTCCTGTGTCGTGGGTACAGTTTACAAACATACATGTCACATACACACACAACCAGACCCGAAACAACTATCTGTAGATCATACAAATATTTGTTCCGTGCGGGAATCGAACCCGCGACACCTAGCGCAGCAGTCGATCTCTCAACACACTGCGTCAACCGTGCCGTCAATAACGTCTATAACGTTACGGTAATTTTACGGTATATCGCTCCAAATAAATCAATGATGTTAACGTTACCGCATAAAACAAAGGCTCGCTTTGGCGTTGGTCTTGTTGCCCAGATATAATAGCCGGTACCGTGAAGCTCATGGAATTACGCAGAATCATGGTGTACTCTACACGCACAGTATGGCCGTATGGTGATGATGCTAGGTTACAAAAAATGGGGCAAGCGAGTCTTAATTTATCGGTCATAACAAAAAATTGATTGTGTACTGCTAGATGGATTTTCTCAAAGTAGTTAAGACTAGATGTATAGTAGCTAAGAGAGAGAGAAAGAGAGAGAGAAAGAGAGAGAGAACGAGAGAGAGAAAGAGAGAAAGAGAGAGAGAAAGAGAGAGAGAAAGAGAGAGAGAGAAAGAGAGAAAGAGAGAGAGAAAGAGAGAGAGAGAGAGAGAGAGAGAGAGAGTGTATAGTAGCTAGAGCATTCTGGGCTACGGATCGCGACGTCGATTCCTGCACAGAACAAATATTTGTATGATTTACAGATACTTGTTCCGGGTTTGGGTGTGTGTTATGCGATTTGTCTGATCTATAAACGCACCTACGATACCCGAGAAGTCTTAGTCAGTCCTAGTGCGAATCAAAAGCACCGTAGAATGAGTCTTATTGCACCAAAAAGGCTGCTACTTTACTTTGCTATTTGAGTGTAGGTACAAAAAATACCTATTCCGCCACTTTCGGTTGTGAAAGCCTAGAGCTTTATAGCAGAAGGATGTACCCGACTTTTTTTGACTTTTTACCAGACTAAACCCAATTCATAGCCCAAATAACAAACAAGGTAACAAACATACTTGAGATCGTCCGGCGTGCCCTGGGAAGTCAGCCTCGCTAACACCATTTTTGACTGGCTAATCTTTACATCTTAGGTTTCAAACTAATCGATTGGATTAGAAACACCATGCTACGCTCCAAAATGCAAATTAGAGATTTAGCTCAGACTGCTGCTAAATTAAAGTGGAGTTGGGCCGGTCATGTTTGTCGGATGCCGGATAACCTACGGGACAAACTACTTACAGAATGGTCTCCAACAAGTGGAAAGACACCGAGGTATACTGCGCAGAAGATGGCGAGAGGAACTTGACGCCTTCAACTTACAGTGGCGACAAGCGGCTAACAGTAGAGATCAGTGGAAGACTCAGGGGGAGACCTTTGCCCAACAATGGGACACTGATTGCTAAGTATAATTATAATCTTTACACAACTCGCATGGGCGATTCAAATGTGATAGCTCGTGTTGACACGACAGAGAAAGAAGAACAAAAGTTACGATGCATTATGATTCAAAGTGGTTACTACCGCAAGAGTAATGGATGGTTGTTTCCTAGTTAACGACTAAGGTAACTCTTTAATTATGTTTGTAAACACTTTCGCACGCATATTGCCGTGGGAGAGTTTATCTAGCCTCTATTGGATTTATCTGGTGATGACCTGAGATTACTGTAACTTTAGGATTAGTGCCTTTGTTTTTTTTTTTTTTTAAGTTCCGTAACTTATTTCTAGCACGAAGTTTATCTTGATGGCAACATTATTGTTCGTAGAGCAGAGATTTCTGGGTGTTTAGATCCTAACTATGACTGATGCTATTAATAAACTTTTTTCTTTGAACTGTTTCACCTCAAGTAAGTATATACTGGTCACATTAATATTTTTTTAGGATGTTCTAGTAGTTATTTGGCTGAATAGTGTTTTGTTAATTGCGTTGATGTTGTTTTTGTTTCATCTATCAGGACAAACATTTCAGTGGATTATCGATTTGTGACGATTCCAATTTTTTCTGCATGCCACTTTTGGTCATCCACGACTGACCACGACACACTGAATTGAAATATCCCGATTTTGGAAAGCGGATTACCAATTCAATTACACAGCTTGTTTCAATACGACTCCAGAATTGGATTGGGAAGCCCTATTCATACGCATAACAGAGAATTCCACGTTTATAATAACCTCATTTCCTCCATAAATTCAGAAGTCACTACTACGCTCTATGCGAAAATGTCGAATATTCAAATTCGTCAACTGTGTGTCAATGCCGATAGTTAATTATTATTCCGTCATAAGACCGTATTGGCCTCGAAGGAAACTCCTGGTAAAAGTAGAACTGACGAAGTCAGTTTTCGTGGCTATGAATAAATTACGCGCCAGCCAGTAAACAGACGTTAAATTTTCAATTGGACCCGGAAAAGATTGGATATATTCTTAAGCCTCGCTTTGAGAGATTTTACCGGAAAGGACATTCTATTTTTAGTTGAGGACGTCGGCCTTGCTAATTGAATGGAGGAGATTAATCGAAAACGGAACGGGAAGGAAAATACGAAGGAACAAGTAGATGAATTTAGCGAAGGTGCTTTTGACATGCAGCCGGGTGACGTATGTTTTATTTTTGACGTTAAGTTATTATTCTTCTGCGTTATCTCACTCTCGTCCCCCGAAAGACGGATGTTATTGTAGAGTTAGTGTCAGAGGCTCATCTGATGGATGTAAATGTTTATTGCTCATCCTAATGTAATCTTAAAACCGAATGTGAACATGACAAAACTTTGCAGCATCTATATAATATAGGCACGACTAAGAGCAATAAGGTATTCGGGTAACTATGAAATATGCATGCAAATACGACCCAGCTACGGATATAATATAATACTACATACATATTAATATAACTAAGTGAACGCGGCGTTGAGTACAAGCGGAGCGGGGAGCTGTTGCTACTTCTTGGACTATGAACAGTATGCAACAGTATGAACCTGCAATGAAAGTTTTGGTAGCAAACTTCCTACTACACCCAATTCAGATGTTCCCAAAACATCAGACAGCGTACAGGCTTCTGACCTGAGATATTGCCTGTTGTTTACTGTCGACTTAAACTATTTGCGCTGTGTGAGCTTGACATTTGATAATTAAGAATTGTATGCATGCTTTTTGTTTGACGAGTATTTATAAAACTCTAATCGCTATCGCTTGCGCTCTGCCACCAGTTTGTAGCAGGCCTAAAGGCTTCACAGAATGGAGGCATATTCTGCTTCGCGACAATTTATTTGTGCCCAGACTATCATACATTTACCAGATTCGGTGTCAAATATCAGTATTTGTTCGGCTTTCAGGCTTGTTATATTGTGAATATTTCGAACAAAAGCCAAAGGGATCAAATACGAACGTGAATGTGGAAAGAACATTTTTTTATCGGAAAAGCTTTTGTTAAAAGAGACATTTTGATAGGTACTCGAATGTTTTCGAGGATAATACTCCAAGACAGACCAGTGGATAAAAATCACAACAGATGGAGCCTCATATTAGGCGCTTCGTGCCTTCTTTGGAACGAACATATTATATTCGAGTTTCAATCTTATTGTCAGTACCTAGTATCTTACAATAGTACCAAACCCGTCTGAACAAACGAGAAGATGAGGCTTGACAGATCATAGAAATTAAATTCGGTGGTAGAACTTCGACATGATAAAAACGAATTTTATTTCGGTAACATTTTAACAATGTTACAATTGATGATCTAAAATCCTTCCGCAGACACGCTTACGTAGTCCATCGGTAACACACACAAAAAACCTCACGTAAGTCATTATTAAAAGAAAAACTAGGAAACAGTACGAAAACACTGCTAATCAATTTGGTAACATCAATCAACATCATGACACGCGATCCGCTTTCATGTAACATTGGATCAAACGTTGGATAACTAACGCCAATAACAACATCCAATGCTGTTGCAATAGCTTCTTCGTTTGACATTTTAGTAAAGAGAGGAGAAATGGATAAGGTTTTAGAAATTGGCACTTGGATGTTTGTTGAGTAGCAGGCGTATTACTGAAGTGAACTTTTTAAAATTAAATATACATTGCTATAATACTTCTTTTATACCAGTTTAGTGAGCTATGCCTGAATAGATAATAGTAGATGTGTTTAGTAGTTGACCAATATTTGTCCACATATTATGTGAAATGATTTGCCATTGTCGATGTTCTTTACCTTTATTGGATAAGTATTTATAAACTTCAAGGACAAAACTGAACTTTTCGATCATTAAAATTAATGTTATCTTTACTGTTGCCAAGTGGCTTCAATACCAAACTATAGGTACCTATGTATTTTTCAATAGTGCTAAGTCCTAGGCACTAGCAGCATAAAATTTAAAAGGTTACGAAAATAATATCGTTGGTGGTTATGCCGTGAAACATCACACAATTTAAAATAATGCAGTCGGATTTGTTCAATATTATGTTGTTCCAATGATTTATAGCACATAAAAACGTTATTCCATTTTCCTTGAACCAACTAATATTCCTATTTAAACAACTACCAGTACACAGCACACCGATTTTCCGCAAAAAGTACCTCGGTTACGAAACAAAATGGCCGCATCATGCGTATTCGTTGTTCAAGAGTTTTTTCATCAAATTACACCAATTTTCGTAATGTTTTGTAATGAACCATTGTCTAGGGACTACGGACATTACTCGTAATCTTTTGGTTTCGTGTTTTCCTGAGAAGTTCTTTGTTTCATGAAGATTTTTGCAAACAATTTGTTGTAAATTACGTTGGTTTACTGCTGGTCAGATTGTTTTCCGATTAATAAGATAGCGATCTTAACAATTTGCAAGATCTTAAAGAAATGAATATTAAAGAAGAGGCTAATGCAATTTATTGACAATAGGCTTGTCATTGGCCACATTAAAATAAATGCAGTAATTGACAAGCTGTAGATGATATAATAGAGCGCTTGAATTCTGTAAGAAAAAGGGGAATCTGTATTGGGCCTGGGATTTCAATAATTTTGAAGGATGGGTAAGACGCGACTTTAAATGAATATGCTTCTTTTTAAGCCTCAAATTACATGGTACAAAATACAAATAATTATATTGACTGCCAATATAGGAATTTGGTCACGTTATTTCACCTCGTGTCTAGTAATTCGTCACGGCACGATAAGAAAGAAAACTAGTTACATTTAGAATACCTAGGTTCAAGCCAGACTACAAAAACAGTCTAAAAAAGACAAAAAATTGGGTAGTAACCGCCCAAACAATTTTTTGTTAGTGTCAATAGAAAACCATTACAAAGTTCATTTTACTGCCACAATAAAATACAACAATATCTGAGATACTGTGAAATATGCTGGCGTAACCTTATCATATTTTTTTCATCTTGGGTTCAATGCTTTGTTTACGATTATTACTTGAGAGGAACCTGTAAAATTATTGTCTTCATTTCCCGTAATTGCGCATTTATTAGTTTTCTCATAACAATCAAGTTAAATCTTCTCAGGAAAATATTAAAACTTAACGCTATACCTGAACGCGCGAGGTAATGCATTTAACAGCACCATTATCTGATCCACAGAGTAGGATCGAGTGAGACAAACATATACCATCTACAAACAAGAAACAGAGATGGAAGACGCAAATTAGTATAACACCGGACGTGGTAATTGGAAGACTTGTTTCTCGGAGGATACACATCGTGAATCAGTTGACAAAAAGTTGACTGATGGAATTCTGATGGCTCAGGATGAAGGTGATGTTTAGATAAGTTTTTAACCACTTCCTGTACTAATAATTTCAATGCAAAAACTTGGTTACAATCAACAGCAAAATTAAACTTGGAAGATGAAGAGATAATTTGCTTTCAATTCCAAAGTTGCATCAGGAATATAAATGCAATTTACCTTTTATAAGCAAAAGTTGGAGCGAGTTAACAGTCCTGAACTGATAGAATGATACAAGAAAAGTTTCTCGTGAATAGGTCTTGCCTGTTGAATGGATTCCCTGCATACTTTGAAGCAAAATATAAAATCATCAATAGAATTAGCTGTAAAGCATATTTCAATAAATTATTTAGTGAAAGCTATATTAGAAACTAACAAAAAATAATTGCAATATCAGGAATCCTTGACTACAAGCAAAGCAGGGTAACAAACAAAAACTAGGTCAGACTCACTCTGCTAATATTACCTATGTGTAAATTCGTCCAGCTGAAACCCGACCGAACATTCTGAGCCAAACGCCGCTGTAATCAACTAGTCTAACATAGTTAACAAGACTAACGAATTTGAGCATTTATTGAAGTCTGCAATTCATAGTTTGTTTGCTTAGGTCCTTGGAGTTCACTAGTTTAAATATTAAATTGAACGAGGAAGTAAGCCGGTCGGTTATAATTTAGGTTACTATTAGGCGTATAACCCTGAGACCTTACTCCAGAATAAGTTCATCAAGTTTATAATTACAGGGTAGGAAAGTTTGTTCTCGTTAACAGTTTAAGATGTTGAAAATTTAGAACAGAGCTGCCAAAATTTACAAACAACAATTCTCATAAAAGACAAAGGCCCTAATGAGAATGAATTGTTATGAGATTCCTTCTTTGTATTAAAAGTACTGGCATTTCCATTATCAAAGAATCCGTAGACTTATTAGTCTAGTCGTTACAAGCGCTTCGGGGTCTTGAGGTCCTTTATTTGAACCAAAGTTGTGCAAAGTTTAATTGGATTTCTTGTTAGAAAATGTTAGGCATAATGCCTGATAAATGAAAATGGTGATAGTTTCTAAGATATTCTCGTCATAGGTTTAAAACACCGCTAAGTTTGCTAATCGTTAGGTCTCACAGGCCTGATAGGTATTATGTTGTTAAAATCAAGGTAAGAACAATAAAATATTATTCGCCAAAATTCTACAGCACCTCTTATTCCAAGACCTAAGACTTTCGCTGTAGGTATCAGCACAGTTATATCCAGACTTTATGATATTTCGTTCAAGTTCAGAATAATTTTACCGAGAAAATATTATTCTCCGAAAAAGGAACAAAGAAAAAGTATGAAAGTTAGTCGACAAAATGTTACCGTAGTTTCGACAAAAAATAATATATTTGGCACGATACTGCCATATCTCTGCCACCAAGTAGACATTTTAATAAATGTTTGTTCTGAAATATGTCGGGTAGTATTTAAAAGTATCACGTTACTCCACTCCTTGGCTGAAGGAAATTCAAGCTGCTGGATGGTTTTCTTTGATCTAATTTAGTAGGTAGTGATTTACTTTATAGCTTTACAGATATAACTATGAGGTAGACTAGCGATTGAGTGTCTTATAATTATGATATCTTAACATTAAGTAGCAGTAAATAAAATTTTTAACAAACAAAAAATAAAAACCGACTCCAAAAAACTCAAAAACAAAATTAATAACTAAAAAGCAAAAAATAAATCTTTTATTATACAATATAGTAGTTGAAGAATATTGAAATCGGTGCCAAGTAAAACATAAAAGTAATATACCTTGCTGCTATAATAGCGACATTAAAACAACGAGTTCACGTAGAAATTGTCGAGTGCGGAGTGAATTATGTGTCGGACACGACAAATGCACTTCGCCAATCGTGTCGGTTTATCATTGCATGTTTTACTTGGCACCGACTTCAATATTCTTCAACTACTATATTGTATAATAAAAGATTTATTTTTTGCTTTTTAGTTATTAATTTTGTTTTTGAGTTTTTTGGAGTCGGTTTTTATTTTTTGTTAAAAATTTTAATTATTTAACAATTTTGAGTGATGGGTAGACCTAGTAAAGACGATTCTCTTGAAAAACTTTACAAAGGTCAAATGTATGTTGCCCCAAGTCGAGTGAAAACCTTAGACGGTATTGCACTATATGATTTTAACATCAAATAAATTACTTAGCCGACCACATGATGAAAACGCATTACGAGAAATGAAAAGATTAAGACGACTATTGTAACTGATACTGTGATAGTTTTGACTTTTAGAGGTTTAAAATGAGCCCAAACTCGAGGGGTTTACTAGTAGCTACTGAAGAGTTCCACCATCTATCTCCTGGCTCCATCATCAGACCCTCTATACCAAATGTTCTATATACGGGACTCATCAAAATATATCGAGTGATCCCAAACTCGGAAGTTTTATTCCCTAACTCTTTACCGTTGAGGAGTACTATGACATCCATCATCAGCTCAGCATCATTAAATGATGATTTTCAGACGCCAATACCTAACTTATTAAGAAAAAAAGCTCAAACGGGCTATTTGTCTTACAATATTTGAGGGTATCCCTCGATTTCCCTAGGATCCCATCATCAGATCCTGACTTGGTGATAATGGGACCAAATGGGAAGCATGCTCTTTCAAACAAAACAAGAATTTTTAAAATCGGTCCGTAATTGACCGAATAATCGCCCAAACACTATGTAGCTGCTATCAACCATTAAGGAGTTCCCTAAACACATCACGGACCTTGCAGTGGCAATCATTACCCATCTCGGTGTAAAGATCTTGTCAACACGAATAAAACAAGCCCAAATACGAGGTAGTTAAGATGTACCGTTGAGGAGTTCCCTCGATCCTCTGTCGTCTCCATCATCAGATCTGCCCTAAACCTCCATAGTATTGTAGTCTCATCAGATATACACATAAATATCAAGTTTTTACCCCATGCTCGCCTACAATTTTCAAGAGATGCCCTCGATTTCTCAGGGTTTCCACCATCAGGTCCTGACCTGATGACAATGGGACCAAATGACAAGCATACCCTTTCAAATAAAAAAAGAATTTTTGAAGTCGGTCCAGGCGTCTTCGAGAAATCGAGTAACAAACATAAAAAAAAAAAAAAAAAAAAAAAAAAAAAAACAGCCGAATTGAGAACCTCCTCCTTTTTTTTGAAGTCGGTTGAAAATATACATAAAATTCAGAGTCAGGATTTCAAGCAAGTAATTGGTTATTTATCGCCTTCTAGAGTTAAAATTATCCATACGGGAAGGTCAAGTCGTTATCTGAAGATTTCAAGACTTATTTAATTGAATGTACCGTAAAAATGCTAACTAAACAAATGTAGGAATCGGTACTCGTCCAATTCTAGATTTTATTATAGGCTGAGTACACTAAGTGCAAAATTTGGATAACCGTTCTACGATGTGATTCGCAAAAATCGACTATTTATAAGTTGTTATTCCAGACCAGCCCAAGATCAATTGCAAAATCCCCGAGATTGGAGTATTGGAAGTTGATATGTTATCCAATTAGAGTATCGGACATATATTCGGGTAGATCAAAGGTCACAGAGAAATGTCAACATACGATATAACCGCCGTCCGACCAGAAACTAGTGGGTGGTATTCGCAATGGAATACGACGATTCAAACAATGTAATGTGGCTATTGTGGTTGGTCGTGAATTCGTAACGTCCAGCGACCAATTTGAGAACCGAACGAAAATGCACTGGTGCGAATACAGTCAGTAAATGTGTACTTACTTAAATTATTCAAGTTAAAGTCTTCTCAATCTAATAACATGACAATAAAGAACTATAAAAAATATTTTCTTGTTTAGTTTGTTCAATCAAGACTTCAAAATGTGTAAAAAAAATTACTTCGGGGTTTAAAAATAGTAGGATAACATGAATATTATTTCGGCGCCTATTCTTATACTAAATATATCCATATAATATACAATATAATAAACCTAAAACCGACTTTCCGTAGTGATAAGAAAAGTTGCAAACGTGAAATTTGAATCCTTCAAAGTTTAGCCGATCTAATTCGATTTTGCCGCAAACATTCTAGTACATATTCCGGCAATAATTTGCCACAAGTACGGTGCTGCGGAGGTTCAAGGACCGTTAGTGGCCCCATACCAGTTTATCCAGTGCAGCACTTAGGACAGGCCAGTACCAGCCCAGCTGCCGGCAACGGAAAGGTTCGCCAGATGGTAAATAACTTTGCGGACTGTCCAACTATTTTTGGAACATGTTCTAGGAGCTAGCTTTGTGATCATTAAATTGATTACTGAGAACATCTTGCAGACATTTTTAATGGTAGAAACAGGAACTTTGCAAAAGCAACGAGTATAGGTATAGGTATCAATTAAGTATTGAAGAGCAAACAGCTGTCTTATAAAATATCCTACAGCATTGTGGCCGTTAAGTTGATAGAATCCTGCGTATGTAAAGGTTTTTGTAGTTTGTAGTTTCACGTATTTTGTTTCAAAGTATGTATTATGATGAGGGTTTGACTAGTGTAACCCGGCAGAGATCTCGGGGTACGCCAAATAAGTTTAGATTTGGAAAAAGGGTTTAAAAAAAAAATTAGAGCGGTCAATCAGACTGCCGGCGACACACAATACTACTAAAAGTAGGATTCTACTTGAGTCAAAATCTTAAAACCTATATTCGGTTAGTTCGCGTCAAGCGTAAGTAATTAAACTAAAGCAAGTCATACCAACTCCGATTATATTAGTTCGGCTTCAAGCAAATATGTTCAGATTTGAATAATCAATTAACTGTGTCTAAATCTTGAGCCATAAAAGCTGCTTCCTATTCCTACATTGTAGTTGAGATGCGGTCTGTGTCAGATTTTTTTCTATCATTCAGATCAAAAGAAGCATTTTCTTCTTAAATCGAAATTATATTATAGAGCCTGACATTGCAATAAGGATTAAAGATTCTTCTGCGTACATTTTATACCGATAAGACCACCATTTCTATTTCATTCTGTACTATTTTCTTTGTTCTACAACAAAGAATAAAAAAATCATTATGGACCGTATTTGAATAAATTTTATGATGCGTAAGGGCCGGACCTACACCGTTACTATTTTGTCATCATAATTTTGTACGCATACACGGAAGGAAGCTATTCTTTTTATGTTAATTTAATCTTGTTATGTGAATAAATTAAGACATGCATCGTTCCAGCCACGATTAGAAGCAAGGAGGCTTATACTTTGACTGGTGGATACAAAACGACGATTAGGCAAATTTTTGTGTACGGTCTTTTCGTACATACCGCACATCGGCAACGAGAGAGTCAGAACACATAAAAATACGAAGTTGGGATAAGTAGCCACGGAATAGGCAATCACAAACTTTATTTGCTAAAAAACGTCATAATTATAGTGCGATTCCTCGCCGAGAGATGGCATGTAAGTTCACACATAAAAAAATTAAGTGGAATTATAAATTATAACAAAAATAAAATAGTGATATCCCAAAAACTAAACATTGATTGTGTTGTGACACTCTCGTTGCCGATGTGCGATATGTAGTTTGTTCATAATAATAGTTGAACTTTGAATTTAGTTTGGCAGCGTTTGATACAGGCGGTTGGTTTTCAAATTTTCACATTGTGTTCTTGAAACTATCGTACCGAAGTTGGCCTTCCCAGTTTGGTAGGGAAATGGGAAATCGGCACATAAAGACTGTAGAAAATAGCTTCACTAATGGGTTGTTCATTGGCTTATTTTCAGGCAAGGACAAAATACTGTTTGGCGACGCTTTTGTCGTTTACTTATTGGCGATTGGTGAATTGTGGGCAAATAAAGTGGCGCAGAAAGGGGGATATACCTACTTAGGCTTACACTTAGAAGTGAGTAGAAGTGTACTGAAAGATAGATATTTATGTCTCTGATAGTAGGCCTGAGCTGGCTGACGCTGCACATGTTATTTCACGCGCCTTTGAAAAAGCCTTTGTGGATATCTTTTGGAGATATATCCAGCAGAGGCCTTGTGGCTAATAAGTCGATACTGATGAATAAATTTCGGAAGATTACCGATACAAAGTCAAAGTTTTTTATTTCAACTAGGCCTTTTCTGGTACTTTTAATAGTCGGAACTCTAGGCGCAAATATTTGTATCAAAAAAAATTCGCTTAAAACCAATATCTACTCGGTAATTTTGCATGATGGGATAAAAACACATTAAATCGCAAAAAAAATGTATATAATTTTATACCTGTATACTATTTTTTTTTTATTTTCATCCCAAGCATTGCATAGTTCTATAGCTTTACTACCTATGGAATAAACCGAATACTTAATACATGGTCACTCTACTATCTAATGATGTTCGAGAGAAGGTAATATCTAAAGCTAAGTAAATTGTGGTGTAATAAAGTCAATATCGAGCTCTTTAAATTGCATTTGAGTTGATCGTGCTAACGTCTACATGTAATAGTGTTTTATGTCTTAACATTACTGTTATTTACCACAAACTAATGATGTACGTATTAGCAATTTGTATTACTGCAGTGTGCCAGTCCTTGCGGTGGTGTAACAAAACCAATGGATGCTAAACGACAAAGATTTTTCAGTGGAAAAATACCAGTTGTAAATAAATATTGAATGTATAAAATAAAGTAAATATCGTAATAGGCTCGACCACTATTCCAGGTAACTTCATAACGGCATTGGCAAAATGTGGGTATACCTCTAGCTAATCCTTCAGGGCGTACAAGCAAAGCTGTGTGTAAAAAGTTAACCATGGTCGTGGGTACCACGTTCCCTTCATCTTCGGTTGCAAAAGCTGTAAACCAATCATAATACACAGACACCATCACATTTGAAACATCCACAGACTGTAAAGAGCCTCCCTGAGTGACAAAGTACCGTTAAGCGCGCCCTTTGCAGTCCACCTCATTAATTTCGTACTTAACTGACTAGTTAATCTTTCCACCAAAGCTTAAGCGATATGGTGTTAGGGCCCTTGCTGCTACCTAAAGAAGATCTTTGTACACATGATTCTCACGCGATTACTTTCTAAATTAGCGGAATTATGATTCCCACCACTTGCGTCAACTGATAATAAGATAAAACTGATAAAGATGTTATGTTTACCTTTGATACCTATATCAGAATGACTAGTGCAATAAGAGATTATCTATGAGTTCACATAGGTTGACAAGCTGGACTATATATGTTAGGCAATTGCATTATATACATCATCAGACTATTAGCAAACATAACACAATATAAAGATAACAACATGTTTAATTATTAAAAATGCTTTAAAATGCATTGCTTAGGTCATTTGCAATACTATGGGGATACAAACCTTGGAAAATATGATCAAATAAGTTCAAACAGATTCATCAAGAGACTAGAATCTATGTAAAGATAGGTCATAGTGTACAGAACCATGGTTATCATACTTAAAAATTACACACCACCTGAATATATCACACAACACTGTGGAAAAATAATTGAACTGAACCAGTACATCCTGCTCTCAACAAATTACATATTATATCTAATGCTATGAATAGCCTATGTTACGCAAACTGGCATTTATATTATAACATCACACTTGTATGAGGGGTATGGCATAGGTCTACTATTATACCCCCACATTTCACTGATGCCGTTATTGAATCCCTTGTAATAGGGAGTGAGCTTATTGCTGAGGGCCTGATCGGGGATCAAACCCAGATTGGTTGGTGTTGTGCTTGAGAGATCGACTGCTGCGCTGGGATTGTCGCGGAGTTCGTGGCGCTGTGGTCGCATTGTGGTTCCATTTCCGCACGGAACAAATTTTTGTATGTGGTATTGTACAGATAGTTTCGGGTCTGAGTCTTCGTGTATGTGAATATATGTATTTGCAAATGCATCCACAATACAGGAATTATTTCTAATGAGGGGTACCTTTTTTTTAAACCAGACCAAGTGCGGATTTTCTTTAATTTAGGTCTCCAAATTGCCCATGCAACACTCTCTGACATCAATCAATATTATGAATGTGTTCTTATCTAAATAATGTGACTGATAACATCAGTAATCTTGCAAATAATTGACACTGAAATAATCCTCTATCATACCGTATCATTTCCTAATGTTTCTTAGTGATAAGATTGTGTTACGGATTATTGATATGGAAATTGCCTACGGTATGAATAACCTCTTTGGTGAATTTAACAAACAACAATTTGGTTGACATTGAGTTATATATATCATTATAATCAGATTCTTTTTCTGATTCTAATGATATATATATATAACTCAATACTGACCAAAATGTTGCTTGGTAAATTTTTCCTTTCCACTGTCAATATCTAAGCAGTGTTCATGGCCTCAGATTGCATAATGTTTAACTAATTTCATGGACATTACTTGCCATTATACTTTATTTGGCAGTTAATAGCTTCTTTGACTGCCTCATTGGTCTAGTGGTAGCAAGCGCAACTGCTGAGCGTGAGGTCCTTGGTTCGATTCCTGGGTCGGGCAAAACATTATTGTTTTTTTCTGTATGAAAATTCTCAGTAGCAGCATGTAGTCTGGGACTGTGTCTGGTAGATGGCAATAGGGTCGCTCCCTATTTACATGGTACTCAATAATGGCATCGGCGAAATGTGTATATAATAGCACACCTCTGCCTAACTCTTCGGGGAATACAGGTGTGATGCTATGTTATGTTATGTTAATAGGTTCCATCATAGTGTGGTACTTTCTAAAATAGACTGAGATTAAACAAGGGAAATATCTATAAAACTTTTATTTTTAATATTTCTTTAATTTGCATACTAAATGTAACTTTTGTTTGATCAGTTTCTGCTTAGATGTTTCACAATATTATCTGTTACACAATACACAAATAACATTAAAAACCAATCAACAGATTATTATGTGATCATCAGGACTTAGTATATTGTTCTAAGTTGATTTAATTTATTATAAGCTAACAAGATACTAGTTGACAGTTTATATTTGCAAGTTCTAAATAAGATTTTACAATTAGATTCTGAATTCTTACGCTTTGTTGCCTGTAACAGACATTTTGATCACTTTTGCTGTCCTAGGAACATGAACTCATTTTGATAAAAGTTAATGTTTGTAATATTAATGTTATAGTGTTGTTTTGAATGTAACTTATGAAAATGGTTTTGGTAAAAACCCTACTTTGATACAAACTAAAAAATTCAAATATGTAAAACGTTCGTGCTCAGCGAAGTGTGAAACTTTATCAATACGTACTACAACTAAAAACTACGACACTAACAAATAACTTTTAATTTTTTTAATACATAACTCGAATCTCGTATCACATTATAACCGGATTTAAGGAAAAACAATACAAAAACCGCTAGAACAAGAATGCAATACACAATTAAAAATAAAAACAAAAATTACTCACCGATAAACGCCGTCTTATATCTCGTAAATAAGAAACACTGGCAAACAAGAAACCACACGAAAATTCTCACAAAACACACACACTTAATATTTGTTAGATGGTATAGTTTCTTTCATTCATTATTACATTAATAAACACAACAAAGTAAGAATTTCGTGAAGCGAAACACTGCCTTTCGTTTGTTGATATGACATTCAGAATATCAGAAATTTTTGACAGTGATATTTGATTCGTATGTCACTTCATTCAAAATAATAGTCGGTAAAACAGGTGTAATTACGTTTCGTTAGAAAAAGTACTTGCTATAGTAACTACAGGTATCAATTTACTTATCTTAAAAATACTTTATCATTTACCTTATTATTAAAAAGTTATATTGAAATACAAAATACAATACAATGTACTTTTAGAATATAAAAATAGAAAATAATTTTCTAACTAAACTTTTGAAACGCAAATGTATTTTAGGTTACGAATGTGTATAGCAGTTGTGCTAATAGATGGCGTTGTTTACAGTATCAAACTTGTAGTTCTAATAGAATTATTCCAAGACAAATTTGATAGATGTCATCACTTTAATAATCTTCGTTCACTATAGAATCATACATTCATACCTGTATACTATTGTACACCCCATAGACTTAGAATTTCGACACCCACATTTCGCTGATGAAATTCATCAAGCTTAATACATTAGAGGAGCACGTCTGAAGACGAAGAAGATCTTTAACTTTAACAGTGTTTCCAGCGTATCATACCTACCTACGGTGCCAAGCCGTGGAGTTGGCTACTCTACAAATTCTGGATCATAGAATAAAGATCTAGTTAGGATAGTTAGGATCCTTGACTTTATATACTAACGTAACGTGTTAGAATGGAGTGAATGCAGAAGGCTAAGAGTGGCGAAAAATTTAAAGAAGTCTACTTATTTCCAGCCCCGCACCCAGACTAGTTTGCTATAATTAGGCTGACTCGATTTTATTTGACTACCTGGTCAGAGGTCGGCTTAGAGGCGGAGAACTCTACCTACTAGATACCTAAGTACTTTATTAGTAGGTACATAGTTCAAATAAAATTACAAATTAAAAATATACCTTTGCCTTTATTTATTTATTATACACTTTATTGTCTCTATCGATACACAAATTATGTGTTTCTAATCCATTATCTACCTATTTACTTTCCCGACCAATAAATAAGGCAAGCTAAATTATTATCCTGCTGATTATATTAAATCTACCAACTTAATTTCTTTATATCACGGAATGTGCCTGTTGCCACAAACAAGAATGCAAACGTTTCAAAAGGAAGTCGTACCTAGGTACTTATAGAGATAAGATCATGAGGAAATAGAAAGAAAGAAATCTCTTTGTTTCCGCCAAGATGTGACGCAAAAATTAAGACACAGAAAATATACCTATAAGAAAGAGAAATATTGGTCGGTGGTGATCGCAGTGTTTATGAGCTGGTAGAAGAAATTGAAAGAAGGCAAGAGTACCGATGACCTTAGTGCTTAGTGTTGTTTACTGGAAGGGGCCTATGTCCGACAGTGGACGAATGTGGGCCGACGATGATGATGAAGAACCCCAAAGAACGAGGAAACCGGAGATCGGAACCGTACCTTAGGTAGTCAGCTTCAATACCACCATGTGAATACCTGAATGTGTAATCTTTCCACTACGGCATGAATGATTCTCAAGCTCCTGCCGACTCTACAGAAGGAAAAAATCAGAAGGATACTATTCTCGTCCTTTTGTTGATATAATCGCCATAATTGCCTTTAAGAAACATTCTTTTGGAGGGATGTTGCAACAGCTCACGGGATCCATAGTCCACCACTTATTATTAGATAGGTTACCGCATTCATTTGCCGACCGACTGATCTTTTCAACATTGTATGAGCCATTAGAGCTGAGAGCTCATATCGACAAGTTTGGAGAAGAGGACGATTCATTCTTTTTTTTGTAATTGATTTTTTTTTTATTACAAATATACCTTACGACACGTTGCTTGAGCACACAACTGACTTGCATTCTTCATGCAAGTTTCATACAACACATTCCAAATTTAATTGCACCTAACCCGCAGACAAAAATCAATGACACCCCAAAAAGGAAGCTCAATACCCCAAAATGTGTAACTTAGCAACGTGCAAACGACACAGTCGATATACCTACGCGTAACGCACTGTACCTATTATAAATCACATGTTATACTTGTATGTGTGTATTGTTGTCAGGGGAATAAAGACATAAATCACAGAAGGTCAGTAATGTATAGTTCGTTATCTAGGTAATGTTCATAGAACGTTTTGCCTACGCTTTGGCGCTTGATCGATGCTTTCAGCGGCATTAGGCGGGCGAGGAGCTTTTGTACCCGATATTGTTATAGAAGCGGCTTTCAAAGGGTTAAAATTACAAATATAGGTGTTTGTTATCAGGTAAAATGTGTTGATTATGTGAAATAAATATAGTTTACTGCTATTTAGAAACAGTTGATGGGATTTTCGGGCAAATAAGGTTTGGGTGAAATTATTGACCAAATAAATGAATGGTGTCTCTCGGAAATGTATCTCGTTATAACGTGAATGATATTTTCTTAGTATATGGCCTGTATTTATAATAGTTAGTTAAACGTCGAATATAAGATAATATCATACTTTGAAAAATAAATTCACTAATCTAAGTCAATGTTAGATACCTTAGAGATGTGATTCCTAGCAGATTTTTACTTCGACCAAACCTTACATTACATTGCATGAAATTAATATAACTTTTGGTATGTTCCACACATGAAATATATTATAATAAGTATGCCTGTACCCAGTGTAGGTACACACGAACGTTAGCTCACTCTGACGCTTTCAGATGAATAATGATGATTTTCTTATACCACTAATTTTGCGAACAAACATACGCTCCGTCTGATGACAACCCGTTACAGTAACTTATGGATGTTTGCCACACCAGGAGATACCAACCAACTAATGCGTTGTTCTTGTCCTGAACTTTAAATATTAATTTACTCGAGTTTAAAAATAAAGTTACAAAACCATTAATTTTAATGAACCAGCAAAGATTTGTAGTTTAGCTTCATACTACTTAACGTAGATTAAAGAAAAAGATATTCTTTGTAATATTGTCCGTCGTCCCCGGGGAAAATATGCAGTCACTAAGAATATTTCTACGCCGATCAGCTATACCCTGCCTTTTGACGTTCGATTTATAAACCTTTGCTTTTATACTCGAATGCTTCTCCCCAGCACATAAACTATCATAGCGCTACCAATAAAATACACAAAACATTCAAAAACTATACAAAAATAATTTTATTTGGTGATATATGGGGACATCGCGTGCCATATGTCAGCCATTTGGATTCCAATACGGGGAACATGCATGGTTCATACGTGCATCGATAAAATCTATGAGAAATCTGATAAAATGATATTTCAAATAAATTTGTTTGGTACCTACCCTTGTACGTATTCGTTGAAGGGTTGACTACCCTTTGACTTATACTGTCTCTACCTTTTGGAGCACCCTTTAATTGTCAAAGTGTTGATAGTTATCAATATTTCCGTGGAATATAAATTATGTTTCGGTTGTCTAGCACGGAAATAATTGTGTCTAAAAGGAAGGGTCTAAAGTGATTTACAATCGCCAGCAAAGCCAAACATTTTAAACACGCGCTGTCGGGTCTGGATAGTTCCAAACCCGACAGTGTGTTCTAAATATTTGACTATGCCTCTAATAATATGTATTATTATTATAAATAGAGTCATGAGTTAAACCCTGGGACTGATCATTTAATTTATTTTGTATTTCTACCAAGTTTGCATGGGTACATTATGAGAAAACAATTTATATGCACATTATTATAAATGTGGAATTAACTCTATTTGTCTAAACCACTGAGCCGATTGTTATGAAATTTTGCAAAGCGGTAGCCTGAGTCTTGGAGAAGTACTATTTTTACACATAACATAACATAGCATCACGCGTGTTTTCCCCGAAGGGTTAGGCAGAGGTGTTCTATTGTACACCCACATTTCGCCGATGCTGTTATTAAGTTCCATGTAATAGGGAGCGAGCCTATTGCCATTTACCGGACACAGTTCCAGACTCCGTGCTGCTACTGAGAATTTCCATACAGAAAAACCTAATAAGGCTTTGCCCGACCTTGGAATCGAACCCAGGACCTCACGCTTAGCAGTCTTGCTTGAGACCACCAGACCAATGTGGACTATTTTTACTATTTTAGCAAAATATTAATTAGATAAAATCAATACAAAATACACGCAAATTAAGTCGCGGTTAACGGCTAGTATGATTATAAATCAATTATTATTAACCTTTCGACTAAAATTTGACTGCAAGGCATCTTAAGGCTTCGAAACCATAGGTATGCAAATAACAGGTAAATAATATGTATGGTAGCAAATTTTTGCATTTCCTTACAAAAAATCATATTTTTGATACTACTAATTTGTAGAGACGCATTTCGAATTCGATATAGAGAGGCGTTTCTTTTCAGGGATATTCATAGGAAATGCCGACGCCATTTAGCTTAAAAAAGACGTGTAAAAGTGATTGAAAAATCCTAATTGCAAAATAAATAATTTCATTTCATTTCACTTGAAGGTTACGTTACAAGCCTATTTTATGCCTAATGGACGTGGACCGTCTATGTTGCGTGATTACTTACTCTTTGACAGACACTTTTGCGACAGCTGTATTTTATTGTTCTATCGAAGTTCAAAATCTAACGAATGACAAATTGTAGCCAAGTGTAGTACTAAGTACGAAAATTATTATTGGCGGGGTTTAACATTTATATATTATACTAGCTGTGCCCGCGACTTCGTTCGCGTGGATGTCGGAACTTAACAATGTATTTTTTAGTGAGACCAAATGCACTTAACCCTATTTTATTCTAAAATAAAAGAATTTTTCTGAAATAAAAGTAGCCTAAGTTACTCCTTATTACATCAGCTACCTGCCAATAAAAGTCCCGTCAAAATCGGTCCAGCCATTTCAGAGATTAGCCTATACAAACAGACAGACAGACAGACAGACAGACAGACAAAAATTGTAAAAAATGTTATTTTGGTGTATGTACCGTATATATATTCATATGCATGTAGTAAAAAACGGTTATTTCAATATTACAAACAGACACTCCAGTTTTATTTATATGTATAGATGTATAGATGTATAGATATGCGAGACGAATAATTTTATGTATCGCCGAAGAAAAATAAGAATTACCTAAGTTGTTGAAATATATATTTTTTATATAAAATTGTTAAAAGAGGTCTCATAAACTTTAATTAAAAAATAGGAGAGCAAAGCATAAATAAATTGTTTGATTTTTTTTTTTCTTTTAACATTATAAAGTTATAGGTAGGAAAAGACTAGGCGAGGACGAGAACTTGTGTTTAAAAGTCTTTGCCTCTCGGCATCTAAATAGCATTACTACATCTAATTATTATTGTGTAGAACTACCATACATGTTTCACCCAGTTTTCTGCCTACTAAAATGGAACCATAAGCGATATATAGCGTGTCAGCAGACCACCAACATTGATAGAATGGATGTCGGAGTGACATTAATGAATCATTGTAGTCATTTCCCAAGTAAATTTGTCCTATTTTGCGGTTATTCTCATTTGAAAACTTTATAAATGATTGCATTTTATGTCACAAGTCATGCGAAAGATTACCGTTTCCCTTAGCAATGTGATAAAGAAAATATCATTAAACTGTGTTCTGCCTGATCATGCTGACAAATTGGAGTAGGAAATTTTGAAGCTTATTCAATCGGTTTATCATTTCCGTCAAACACGATGCGTCAGTATAGTCATCTTAAACTACCGACAATTAAATTAATTTATCGGCCTGTAAATAGTAGCGTTTATATAAGAATTGTGCAATAGACTCGTCCTGTATTACTTGGGATTTATACATATATATAACGGCACCGACTTTAAAATAGGCTCTTCTACATCCTGTGTGCAATTAGACTTATAAAACAGTCTAGAAAGACGATGTTTCTTTGACACAGCAACAAGAAGCGACTAAGTAGCGACTAGGTGTTAGAAATAAACAAACAAACGAGAGGAAACCAAATCGCATCCTAGTCAATTATATTCCAGATCCCTAGATAAGCCAGATTGAAAGAATTACCTGGCCTCTGGACACATTACATATAAAAGTCTAGCTTTTATATCTAACATACCCAGAGCCAGATTTAGAGCAGAATCATTTTTGACGCCAGACGAAAACAAAAATTTAAATGATTTATTCCTAAACTAACACATATTGTGGAGGCCCCGAACATACCTATCTCCTAACCTGATAATATACTTCCAACATAAGTTCATCAACGAACTTGGTAATTAAGCGTTGTATCTGCGCGGTAATCGGCAGTCGACGGTGCCTCGTACCAACTATTTCAACTGGGTTATCACATTACACAGCTAAAACTATGCATGTCTGATTTAATGGGCAATGTGGAATGCTGCACGATTACGCTGAATAAAATACAGCAGTCAGTTTTACGTAGGAATGCTTAAAACAGCATTAAGACATTTTTCAGAATGTCTGGAGGTCATTGGTATCGTTAATTGTGAATTTATTTTCCAAGCTACCTTACAGATCAAAACATTGGTATTAAAAATATGTATAATGTTCAAAACAAAATATACACATAACACACAGTTCGAAACAACATGGCATCACGTCTGTATTCCCCGAAGGGTTAGGCAGATGTGTACTATTGTACACCCACATTTCGCCGATGCTGTTGTTGAGTCCCATGTAATAGAGGGCGAGCCTATGGTCATCTACCGAGCACAGTTCCCGACTCCGTGTTGCTTATTATCCTATTCCATCTAGTCGCCACGAACACATGGGAATTGCTCATAGCCAGTCAACAATAGTAAGGATAAAGCCTGTGAGAATATCAATAAATGTTCGTACTCTGACTCCTATATACACAAACAAAATAAATACGAGTTTCATAATCACATACATTGAGTGTTAGGTTTATCAGATAATTCTCAATATACCTACTTCATCTTCAACAGAAAATGACTTCGGAAGGTAAGCAAATCAGCATGGCAGCGAGCGCCATAGCCCTCCGCGGGGTTCGTATATTCCTGACAGCTGGCAGGGCTGCCTCAGAGCGTCCGCAGAATCAGACCGCGGCCGCAGCTCCGAGACCGAAGCCGAAGCCGAAGAAAGCGGTGCTGGGAGGCAAGCCGCCGCAGAAAGTTTTCGAAATGCTCTTCAAGACAACTAGGTTTAACAAGTGAGTGTTGATAAAATAATCTTGATCCTTCGCCGTTGGCTGCGCATTTTTATGGAGCTGAATGTGATGACCTTGGTTCTCCTGTGAATGTCCTCATTTTTGATTCCGAGCATAGCTCTCTCTATATCCCGAAAAATTGCTAAGCTTAATTAGCATCAGATGGGCATATTGCACGCGGAACGGATGGCCGATGGAGTCCTAAGCTTCTGGAACCGACGTATACCGGATACTGGAAAGCGTAACGTGGATAGGCTAAAAGGTGGACCAATAATCTGGTGAAGGTTGCGGGAACCCGCTGGATGTGGGCCGCACAGGACCAGTCATTGTGCCGATGCTTGGGGGAGATCTATGTCCAGCAATGGACATTTATCGGCAGAAATGATGATGAACGTGATGGTCCACAGACAGAACATACGACTCCTGTGACTGAAAGCACGAATCGAAATTATTTTATCTTTAATTCCAACGATCGGTTAACAGCCCTTAAAAAACAGGGTTGAAACAGGAATCACCCTTTTACGATTTTTACGATAAACTTTTGGTCTTCAATAAAGCAGTAATAACTACATTCAAGGATATGAAAAATCGGGAATAACATAATCAAAAATCCACGTATGCGTTAACGCCCCGATTTAACCATAAATGAACCCATTCAATCGGTAAGCCATAAACGATCGAAGGTTACTATCTGGTACAAAGTCAACCCTAACTTGCTCAGTGGGGCGATAAAGGCGGGCCGCGCAGGTCGCTCCACAATCTTGCAATAAAACAGTACAGCATGTGAGCCGTGCCACGAATCACGATGACTAACAAGAAACTGAAGGAGAAACATCTTGATGCCCTGTACAGACTCACACATTTTAACAAGTGAGTTCCGAGCTATTAGTGTTACAAATTCGACTTTTAAATATATTTTTCCGCGTCTTGAAAGTTTTGAGATTTTTGCGTGTTTTATATTTGATGTTTTTTTTTATGTGAGAAATGGCATTTCGAATAATTAACTTAAATTGTTGAAATTAGTGTTGTTTGTTATTTGTTAAAGCGAATTCGATTTTAAAGTAAGTAGTTAGTATTCGTGGCAAGAAGGATTTCGTGTTTAGCTAATAATGTATTCAGAATCAAATCATAGTGGTATTAATTAGTTATGGAAATTGTTGCTCTACTAAAATATAATTTGTACTGAAGGTTACAGTTTTCAACGGTATGTATTTTTACTTATAATTCCGTGTAGATATTTAAGTTATGTAGGTATTTTCAGCTTGTTCAAACAAGTTTAAATTTACTTAACTACAAAATTGAAGGATTCCCTATAGGTAGAAAGTCTACCGCATTTTTTACTCATGTTAAACATAAACGGATTGTAATTTGAAGTATTCTTTAATTTGTATTTTTTGAATTTATGTTCTAGTGATGTTCAATTTGCGCTCTGGTAAATTTCCTGTTTATGAGACGACTACGAGAGAGAGAGAAGACTACCTATATACAAAGCCGTAACTTATACATAGGACATATAGCCTTTTCCCCATCGCGTGTATTTAATAGGAATACAAACAAACACTAGGTTACGCAATAAACTGCGTGCCAGCGATCCACTGTTTACGACCAACTCATTTTGTACGCGGTTGTACCGAGGTAATCGTAAAACGGACAAGTCATCGTGTTCGACGGTACCTATGGGATAGGCGTAGAATGTTTTTATTTTATTGCCTATGTCAGAGCAATACTTTTTTTGAGGTTAGAAATTACTTTACGTACTATGTTTCGTTATTAAAAAGTTATATTAAATAAGTAGTAGAAAGACGGCACATTTGGCGCAGTGGTTGAATGATCGACTGCTGCGCTACGTGTCGCGACTTCGGTTCCCGCATGGTATAAATATTTGTATGATCTACAGCGTGTTGGATGTAAACGTAACTACGATACAGCAGTTATTCCTAGGGTTTACTCGAAAGCACTAATAAGTACTTCGAAAGACAGTTTAGAGGTTTCTTTTTTGTTCTCAGGGCCGAGATAGAAGCATTGTACACCATGTACCGACGATTGGTGATAAGCGCGCAGGCAGCTGCCCCGGCCACTGCTATAGGACATCCTCCCAAAATTGATGTAAGTTTTAATAGGCTGCAACTTCATTGACTTTTAACAGTGGCATAATCGTGGTATTAGGCATCTCATTCAATGATAAAGTACAAAGTACTATGTTTTTTAACGGCCGATAATTAAATAAACAGCCAATAAAACACGTAATATTTTCAACTCTTTGTGCTGATTAGATCGACACCTCCCCTAGGCCAAGGGGGACTCCGACTTAAAATTTCGCTAACCTAACTAAATATAACAAAAAGGTGAAGATATCAACATACTTTAGAAACAACTTTTAAGTATCCTTCGTAGTCTGACAACTTCGTGCTTTCAGCCTTCTCCACAATTTTCACTGAATAACTTTCCAAACAACTTAATTATACAAGTTTTAATTAAATTCAAACATGTTTACCTCGCAATATGTCATCGAATACCATAAATAACCATAACTAGACTACGGTGTAATAAATATTTCCTATTTGAAAAAGTTTGTACCGCAACAACCGCGAATGTGTGTAATAAACATCACGTGTAACAGGGCCGGAATTGGGCGAAAAACAAGCTCTATGATCTATGACTTAAATTTTAGAAAAGGCATTGAACGCGGGACAAACTTATAATCCAATTGGTGGTCTTTATGTAATTTTTCAAAAGGTTTTTCAATAAATATCTTTTTTTAATTTCTTGCTTTTATTGACCTGTTATACCTTTTCGAATATTTAAATGATTGTTTTTCGCTTTTGTTATCTTTTGATTTCTTTTAAAATATGATCGAACATCTTATTTTATATTCAAAATTGACAAAAGTAATGGTTTATTATGCTACATTTATATCGTATTCTTTCACATGTTTTAATAATTCATCAACTTTTTTATTTAGAAATTTTTGCTTTCTTTATATACACCCATTTTATTTATGAGCTCAGTGTTTCTCATTATAGTCGATAACCTATTTCCTTTGAAGTTATGTCTGCTCACAGTGACAGTTAACAGTTGACTAACGAGAGACTTTTAAGAAATTGTCTTATTTGAGATAGGTACGCTTTGTGAGTGCCCAGAACTTATCTATAGTCATCAATGGGGTTAGAGTTTAGAAATTTTATTCCCTATCCGCCAAAAAATTGGTTTTGCTTTGCTTTACCAACTATTAATTTGTCATTTATTTTAATTTAAGTAAAATGCCGGTATCTATCTGTTTTCCTAGTTTCCCTGGCAAGCAATTACTGAAAATTGTTTCGACATTAATTTGTTTCGCTCCGTACCATGACAGCAAAATAACCTTAATGTCACTTGAAATTGAACAAAGTTTTAATTAAGTTAAATGCAGGGCATATTATTCGTCGGAAATTCTATTTTAATTAGCATGTTTTTGTAGTGGAGCAGATTTTATTTGTTTTTTGAATGGTTCAACACCATTTACTTACTTAACCTAAGACGATAAGAGCCCTGGATAAAAAATATTAGTAAATACTTGCTGAGTACTAAGGCCCTAATGTAAGTTTCTTTTGACAAACTTGATTTAACGCATCGAACGCGTTCGGCGCTCTAATTGGTGGAGAGCACGAAACGGACCAATCGGAACGCCGAACGCGTACGATGCGTTAAATCGAGTTTTTGGAAAGAAACTTACACTAGGGCCTCTGATCCTAGTCAGAATAAAAAAATACAGTCTCGATAAAATATGAAATGCGCCACTAAAATTATTGTGCAACAAAAATGTGACTGAACAATTTCTTAGCTCTGGTGGAGTCTGACGGACAAAATATTATTTTTTAGTTAGTCGAAATAATCTACGAACCTACATATAGATAACCCTATAACAACTTTATAATAGTACATTACACGTGCCCCAATTCCTTCCCCGCCATATGTACGCACGCAACTCAAGATATTGTTTGAAGAATGATTGCTTCCATGCCGTGTACCCAACAGTAATGCCGTGATATTATTGCCAATAAAGAGGAATGGCCTAGAACCAGCCCCTCAATTTTTATTTAGAAGTATATCTGATATATTTACTGTTATAGACAATAGTAGACGTTATAAAGTAGTTGGTTTTGAAGGGTTTAAAGTTTTACGAGTTCGCTTGTTTTTGAGTTGTTAGCTTCTTCGTTTGTTGACTTGATGCTTGTTTATAAAGGGTTTGACAGAGTTAAGATTAGTATCTGAAATTTATCGAAATCAAACCGAGTATGAAAGTGTTTCTTCTTTTTCTCAATGGGTGGGTGGAAAATTTGAGGTTGTGACTATGGTGCGCACTTTCCCGACTTTTCTTTTACCTGATACGTGGTGTTTAATCAAGTTTTCCGCTTGTAAGATGTTCTTTGAGTTTATATGATAACCTATAACGATCTGATTAGTCCATGTAGGCTATGAATGTTCAGATTCAGAATTAACGAGTCAACCAGCAATTCGGTTCTTGGGCTGCAACACTGAACCCAAATTAAAATACTTATTCTTTTTATCCTCAGGGTATAGATCAAAGTACCTTCCGAGACGTGATGCATAACACCTTCGACTTGGTCACAGAGGAGGCTATCCTCGAACGCATGTGGATGACGTGGGAGAGAGGCGCGGTGGGCGGAGAAGGGGCCTTGCGCTTCGAGGCCTGGGTTAAAGGCCTCAGTGTGTTGCTGAGAGGGAACACGGAAGAACGAATAGCTTACTGCTTTAAAGTTTATGACTTGAATAACGATGGATTTATCACCAGGGATGAGATGTTTCTGTTACTTCGGTAAGTTATGGTTGGATGATGATGATAGATTATGGTGTAAATAAACATTGAGGTTAGCTCATCCAACAGGATTGGAAAATAGAGACACAACTTAGAGTTTCACAGATGGATTGCAAGAGAGTGAGATCCGTTCTTTTTAAACATAACTTCACGTGACACAATTTGACAGCGGACATTTAATTCACGTTGATGAATGTTCGTTTTAAAATTATTATCAAGTTTTTGGTATTATCACTTTATTAGGTATGTGTCTTGTTTTTAATTATAGTTAGGCAAGGAAACAGTCACATGTTCTCCTTTTCTATCAAACAAAGGCATGTTTTAGAACGAATTTTATATACATACATAGATAACTTTAAGCATCAGCTAATATTTCCACCTTCTGGCCACAATTGTCAACAATTGGGCATCGATACAGGCTCAGATCTCCAAAATTATCTTCGTAATATTTTCAGGAACTCGCTTCTCAAACAACCGGGAGATGAAGATCCCGATGAAGGAGTACGGGAACTAGTGGAACTTGTCCTCAAGAAGTTAGACGGGGATAAGGACGGAACAGTCTCACTTGATGATTATAGGTACAGCATGTGTTGCTCTGTTATGAAATGTTCGGAATCCTTGCGTTGTTGGTGCCTATTTTCGTACACCTTACCGCATAAGGAAAGCGTCACCAGGCCACAAATAATATAATAATATATAGGCCACCATTATGGGAATCAAAAAACTCTCAGGGGCCACATAGAATCCAAGAATGGGATTTGAAGATTTGTCGTGTTTACTATCAAATGTTTTTATTTCAAGTAAATCAATTAGACTTTTTTCATACTTTAAGAATTAAGATGCATGATCCCAAAAAATTAGGTCCAAAACTTGTAATTAATATACTCGTATCGTCGTACCTTTCGGGAATATAGGTGTCATGCTTTTTTTTTTTCAGACAAGCGGTAGAACAGGAGCCTCTTCTTCTAGAAGCGTTTGGACAATGTCTTCCTTCCAAGAGGCATGCGACCACCTTCCTCAAAACTCTTACTAATAAGGCATAAGGAATATAAGATAAATATTATATCTAAGAATAATTGATATTAGTTTTAAGACATTAATGATGGCAATAAAAGTTGACTTGCTGATGCCGTTATTGAGTCCCATGTATCCCTGTCTGCGAGCCTTCTGCCATCTACTGAGTACAGTAACAAAGAAGACTAGCTATTAGTATTACATGGGACTTAGTAATAGCGTTGGCGGAATGTGGGTGTAAAATATTTCACTTCTGACTTCGTGATAATGCTGTTAATACCGTACGGTGAATGAAATACAAAACTATAGAAAACGATTAGGTTTTGATGAGACAGACCAAGCGTCTTATAATGGTTTTTTAATTAAATTATGCAAGGAGTTATCATGACATGTGATGAGGAGGGTTGAGAAACATGTCACTAGAAAGGTTATTAGTATGAATGTGGATGGATACAAGGGAAGACCCAAGGAAAGGTGGATTGTTTGAAAAGTGAGATGACGTCTGATAGAGATGAATGGAAGAAAAGACATATTGCGCCGACCCCAAATAAAATGGGATAAGGGCAGGAGAATGATGATGATTTAAGGTTTATCTAGCTTTTTGTTAAAATGTAACAGAATAAAATGCAGTACCTAGCTTAAAGCGCAAGGAAGCCAAGATTGCAGATTCAGAAAAAAAAGAATAAAAAATAATTATACTACTAGGTAACAAATAATAGTACCAGCATACGTCAACAAGTTCTTATTTATTATTACATTAGGCTTCACAGTCAACATTGACTCATTCGTGAGGATCCAGGCCGGTGCCGATGAAGTCGGTCAACATCTTAGCACCCGCAGGTGGGAAGAGGTTGAATAACTGGAACAGAAAGAAAATACGTTAGGAGACATCACACAACGTTATCCCCCTAGGATGTTCTCCTGTATTGTGGGTCTGTTCCGCTGCTTGAGTCTACTCAGAATATGAAGGGTTAGGATTTAATCCTCTATACTGGTGCGGTTTGGTGATCTGCAGACACCATCAAGAACCTTGTGGAGCCCTCTCAGGTGTGCAAGATGTTTTTCTCCATCGTTGAAACAAGCGCTATTCAAATTCTAATTCACGTATCAAAAAAGCAGAGGGCCGGATCAAGTCATGGAAAATCAACATTTATAAAACCGCTAGGTTTAAGTTTAAGGTTATTTCTACTAGTCTTGTTTATTAAGGTCAACATAGAAATTGTTGTATCTGGTTAGTCTAAAAGCCGACTCATCCCAACATACTTTCTTGAGACAAGGTTATGAGGAGTACTTAGAAATACGATTTTCAACCATGTAGGTTTCAGTTTAAAGGGATGTAAGCAGAATGTTACCTTATTTGAGTAATACAGGTCACTCGGGATGGTTATCTCGTGGTATTCTTTACGGATAGCGTCAACGATCTGGTCGGCAGCTTCTCCTGGCTCCACTGCCTTCATCAGACCCTCAAACCTGATGCGAGGGTTGTGACACAGACCTGTGTTCACAATGTACGGGCAGATTGTCGTGAGCTTAATCTGAAATTAATGAAAATGACAAAAATTCAGGTACAGGAAATTGGACTGCACACGAAAAGGTACTCAAGCGTCAAGCTATCGCATATCTACTGAGAACACGTTGATTCTTTTCTACAGAAATCGTGAATGCTATCTACGTATCAATCGGCAATTGTTTTGGCAGTTTTCATTTCATATAACACACCCCATTAGTATTCCTGGGGTCTTCGTGGAGCTCAACCGCGAGAGCCTCCATGATTCCTCTGACGGCGTACTTGCTGCCGCAGTAGGGGACCAGGTTTCGGAGCCCCATCTTGCCGGCCATGGAGGACATGGCGACGATGTGGCCGGAGTTGTTGTCCAACATGGCTGGAAGAAACGCTTGGATCATCTGGAAAAAGGGTGAAGAAGTTTTAAAAATACTTATGGATTAGCGGGTGTTATAAGTAAAACATGGAGAAAGTGCCTTCAAGTACCTATTCATAAGCGTGATATACCTACCTAAACCTTTAATTACTAAAATGGTTTTCAAATCTGTTGTCATCTCTTTCATTTATATGAAAGTGACAGTGACGTGTATATAGCTTAACTAGCTTCCGCCCGCGGCTTCGCTCGCGTGGATTACGAATCCGTACATTTTTTTGCGCGGAATTTATTTCTTATTCTTTTTACAAAATAAAAGCAGCTGAAGTTACTCCTTATAACATCAGCTATTTGCCAGTGAAAGTCCCGTCAAAATTGGTCCAATCGTTTAGAGTTACTGTATTGCAATTTTCGCAGGGATCTGTAATTTTTTTTTTTTAAATAATATATAGCCTATGATACTCTTTGATAATGGAGCTTTCTATAGATGTTTTTTTTTATTGATTTCATTAATTTGAGTTTATCCATTACAAACAAATATACAAAAAAATCTTTCTTTGTATAATATTAGTTTAGATTTATGAAACGTTTATATCCTTTTCTTAAAATAAACTATATATATTTAGTATATTATTATAATAGTACGTATATAGTCAGTTTACCATAGATTGGGCCATAGTAGGTATTATTCTCACAAATATATCAATAAATATTACTTAGTGCCTAAGAAAAGTTGTATATACGTATTACTTAAAAAAAGCTTACAGTTTTATTCTTATAAACCTTCAGTGTGTGACATTAATCTTCATTATATATTTTTTTTTAATAATCTTTGTCCCACACTAGGACTTCTCCTGTGTCGTGGGTACATTTTTGCAAACATACATGTCACATGCATCTGTAGATCATACAAATATTTGTTCCGTGCGGGAATCGAACCCGCGACACTAAGTGCAGAAAGCTAATCACTTAGCCACTGCGCCAACCGTGTCGTCAATGAATAAAGCATTGACTTTTGACTTATGTAGGTCTATTTTAAAGGCTTATTGCTGTTTATGTGCGACTCTGGTATTTACTATATACTATAAAGGCTAAGCACTAACTAAGGACGCTAGGCCCTACCCACATGGCCATACGATTACATTTGCGGTAACGAAACCAGGTATTAGATGGAGGAGCTAAGGTTGTACCATGAATAACTAAGAATCGAGTAAAGAAGAACTTCATTAGTTTAGTGGTTGTAAGCGCGACTGATGAGTGTATGGACCTGGGTTCGATCCGCGGACCTGGGTTCGATCCGCGGGTCGGGCAGTATTTAATGGGTGTATAGAGTCGAAACTTTCATAATCTCGTAGCTACATAGCTACCACGCAGATCGGTCGATCGGAGGTTAAGCAGCGCTTAACGCAGTCAGTCCTTGGATGGGTGACTATGCACATATCGAGACCCGTCCGTGCCTTGGAAAGCACGCTAAGCAGATGGTGCCGGGTGTCATACGAAAACCTATGACAGTCGTTACAGGTTTCAGTAGCCCAAAAGTCTGACAACCAGTCTGACCTTAGAGTTTGACGACACGGTTGGCGCAGTGGCTAAGCGATTAGCTTTCTGCGCTACGTGTCGCGGGTTCGATCCCCGCACGGAACAAATATTTGTATGATCTACAGATAGTTGTTTCGGGTCTGGTTGTTTGTGCATGTGACGTGTATGTTTGTAAACTGTACCCACGATACAGGAGAAATCCTAGTGTGGGGCAATGTTTTTTTAAAAAAAGAAAGAAAGAAAAGAAAGAGTATCAGTGCCTCCCAGTTACTGAGTGGCGCAGGTCAGAAGGCAATCGCTCTGTGTAAAATACTGATATTCAGCCGCAACCGGTTAGATTGGAAGCCGACCCCAATGTAGTTGGGAAATGGCTAGGCAGATGAATCATAATCATAACCGTAGCAGCCCAGAGTTTGAAATTGTGCCCTATAGATGGTAGATGACTCAATAACAATATGGGTATACACAGTGGCGTGCAGTCCATAAAGACAAAAAGACACTGCCTACCCTACATAACTCAGATAAATATTTATTATATTGTTTTTATTTTATTCTAATATCTAATATTTTATCTACAAGCAATTACTATCAAAAAACAAAAAATTCTTAAATCTTAAATCAGCTCCACCTGTCGAGTATCGGCGGTATCACGAAGTATCGTCGATACATGCCTGCATTTTCGTACATTTCGACGCAAGATCGCTTTGCGCTGCACTAGCGCCGTTAGACGTCTAACGGGAAAGATGCAAAATATTCATGGCTTAAAATTTATATGTTTGCCTCGTGATAAACTCGTTGTCATACGAATACAATGGAGTGTGCGTTCCTATAAATACTTGGCACACAATGTTACAAATTACGCACACAAACGTCAAAGTAGCCACTGTCTTATTTACACAACACGACGAATTACGACAATTGCCGAAGACTTCCGAACTCATGTTGGATAAGTGACTGTTTTAAAAAGTAGCATCTTATGATTTTATTAGGGCTAAGTAAAGCACCATTACTTTTTGGTCGTATTATTTTTTAATACTGACGTTCGTTCGTCCGTGCGTTACGAGTCGCTGCCATTGTTATTGTTTTGTTTGTCTGACTAGTTTTGTGAAAGCAGGTATTTAAGATTTTAACGTTGATAATAGTGTGAAAAATGGAATATTTTCACTGTAAAAGTTGTTCAGGTGGTGTGTGTGTACAGAAATTAAAAAGTGATGCGTTTTCAAAACCATATTTCGGTGAAAAACAAAATAAGTGATCGCGAAAGGCCGTTGTACACCAAATTTGCAATTAATACAAACTAAAGGTAAGGTCAATCGTAAATTCAATACACTCTTTTCAAACAATAAAACCGTCTGGAAAGGCGCAGGTTATACCGATATTCATAATTTCCCTACGGCAGCAAAAAAACACGATCAATCTGAAAAACACTTAGAAGCTTTCCTTAAATATCACACCTTTGGAAAAAATCGTATTGAGACGCGTTCAAATTCTCAGATACAAGTTTTGGAAAACCATTTACAAAATTGTACTATCTCATTTTCGGGTACCGCATCCATTCGAACATCCGCAAATTGATATGTTTATAAATCAGTCAATCTATGGATATTTGAGGTGGCAAATCACATACATCATTATTTAATCAACAAGACGACGAATCAAAATTAACATGCAGTAGGTATTTTTGGTAAGTAAGTTTTTAAAAATTTCTGCCTACCCTGTCCAAAAACTCTGTGCACGCCACTGGGTATACAATAGCACACCTCTGCCTAATCCTTCGAGGAATGCGAGCGCGATTCTATGTATGATGTGTGTGAGAATGGATTTAAATAGCATTATCATTTATTACTGATACAAATAAATGATAAGCAATACTATTAATCCGATCCAAAGTCCCAAGACTCGAACCTTTAAATATTCGCAATCCATATCAAGTTTACCTTTGTTATTGTTATAAAAAATTCAGCCCTGTTTTTATCTCTACACCATTTACACGAATTAATTGAAAAGGTCAACAATTATTACATAACTATCAAAATTATGTTACGGTCACATTGTCATGGCCGACTACGTAACATGTGAACTTGATCAACTTGACAATTGGTGCAAAGCCCTATATTGGTCGAATTAAAGCTGAATGTCAATATCAGCATTATAAGGTAACAAAAGTCGAGCTTACTAGCCTGTCCATTTGCTGAGTCTAGAGGCGCTCGCTTATCGCCAAATTCAAATGTAATTTTGTTTTACGCAAATTATTTACAATAATTATACATTATCATCAATTTCGTGCTAGAATTATAACATATAAATCGTATTTCCTAGCTTTTTTACTCCAAAATTGACTATTTTGATAGTTACACAGAATTTGGACCTTCATAGCTATGATGGCGATTTTTTATTAAATGTTTATGTACAAAGTTGTTAATATAGAATAGTTATTGTCTAATAGTTATTGACCCGAGTAAGTCTTAAAACTGCGGCCAGACACCGGAGGACGGGCAGCAGCGTCCTCTCACTAATCGGTGAGCCACAACGATCCCCAAGCCCCCTGCCAAGCGTGGGGATTATGGCACCCCACCCCCACACCCTCATGGGGAGGCCTTCGTTCAGCAGTGGACGTCTTCTGGCTGATGATGATGATGATTGTCGTAAGTATTATTGTCATAAACCTAAAAATTTATTGATTTAGTGAGTATTGACAATTTACGAAAATCCAAATAAGATTTGAATTTGGTGGGTTAAGCGAGTGCCTACGAAACTTCGAAGAAGAATTGCAGTGAACATTTAGACGTTGCGCAAATATAGATGACACGGGATATCATCTGAATGTCAGTAACAAAAAGCAGTCGATTTCACTGGATATTAATTACTTACTTACTTTGCCCCGTACTGCGTTTTTTTGGTATATAAATGTCTATCGCAGTTTGCTCAGGGAGCTTTTACTGCATAACCGGGTAAAGCCGGCGACTTCGTCCGCGTGACCTACATATATGTACAGTCTATAGCAGGGTTTCTCAAACTGGGGTACGCGAAGCCTTAGAGGTTCGCCATTTGATGATAGGAGGTTCGCGAGAAAATTTACGTAATGGCTACTGGATACCTGGCAAGCGCGTACGACACAAATAATGGCGCGTGCGCGACATAGATAAGAGTAGGTATAGAGTAAGATTAAAATTATCTAAGCATAGTCTATATTTTTTATATAAGGGAGAGGGGCCAGGGGTTCGCAGTAGTTTAGGTACTTTAACTGGGGTACGTGGGGCCATAAGTTTGAGAAACCTTGGTCGCATAGCATTCGGGGATAATGTGGATATATATCAATAAAATGATTTTCAGAATTGGATCATTCCTACATACGAAATTATGCCCTACATACAAACTAATAAATTTTACCTGTTTATAATATTTGTATAGATATGAAAATTAAATATTTTGTTTACACAAAAACGTGGGAGGTTGACAGTCTTAGAAACATGTCCTTAATGTTTCAATTCCCATTGCAAAATTGATGAAAAATAAAAATAATAATATTAAAATATCATTAACCACTTTTTGTTATTAATCCACTGTGGCCTTGTGATTTTGTAGTGAATATAATATAATAATAACAACAAAACCATCAAGTATATACCTAAATGGCTTGGTAAGTAGCTCGTTATGTTTTTGTTTAATAATATTTACTTCCTCTCCAAAATGGTTGACCATCACTTTGTTAGCCATTAACGGTATAATATTCTTCTCATATTGTGGTGGAAAGACTGGCCAGTTGGTAACTTTAATATACTTAAATTCTTTATACAAGATCAGCACATAATGATCCTACGCATCCGTGTCTTCACCTCCTCAGATTGGTTAAGCATTGGCTTCCAGGAGATTACACCACCATTGTTAAAACAATAGACTAACAATAGAATGACTAACAATAGACTAGACTAACAATAGAATGTTAAATAATAGACTCGCCCAAAGATTGCCATTGTCGTTAATATCCATCAGTGTCTTTTACACCTCAAAATATTCGACCAAAATCTTACTGACTGCCTCTTTGGTCTAGTGGTTGCAAGCGCGACTGCTGAGCGTGAGGTCCTGGGTTCGATTCCCGGGTCGGGCAAAGTGTTATTGGGATTTTCTGTATGGAAATTCTCAGTAGCAGCACGGAGTTTGTAACTATGCCCGGCAGATGGCAAAGGGCTCGCCCTCTATTACATGGAACTCAATAACAGCATCGGCGAAATGTGGGTTGAACGAGTACACCACTGCCTTACCCTTCGGGGAATACAGGCGTGATGCTATGTTATGTTTCTGTTACCATTTTATTAAGTACTAGCTGTGCCCACGACTTCGTTCGCGTGGATGTCGGAACTTAACCCTATTTTTTTCTAAAATAAAAGATTTTTTCTAAAATAAAAGTAGCCTAAGTTACTCCTTATTACATCAGCTACCTGCCAATGAAAATCCCATCAAAATCGGTCCAGCCATTTCAGAGATTAGCCAATACAAACAGACAGACAGACAAAAATTGTGAAAAATGTTATTTTGGTGTATGTACCGTATATATATTCATATGCATGTAGTAAAAAACGGTTATTTCAATATTACAAACAGACACTCCAATTTTATTTATATGTATAGATGTATAGATTAAACCATTGTTAAAACATTACATGTCTAAAAGCAGACTCACCCAAAGATTGCCATTGACGTTGATGTCCATCATTGTCTTGATCTCCTCCTCGGAGTGCTTAAGCACCGGCTTACAGGGCATTATACCGGCATTGTTGATTAAGATTGTCACCTGCCCTACTTCTCTTTCTATTCTATCAGCTAGTTGCATCACAGCTGATCTGTCTGTGACGTCACACCTGGAATATAGAGGCGTTATTAGATTGTACTGAACACTATTTATCGGTAATGTTTAAAAAGTTATAAGATTACAATAAGGTGTAATATTGTACACCTACATTTCCCCGATGCCGTTATTGAGTCCCATGTAATAGGCGGTGAGCCTATTGCCATCTACCGGGCCCAGTTCCAGACTCCGTGCTGCTACTGAGAATTTCCATACAGAAAAACCCAATAACATTTTTTGCCCAACCCGGGAATCGAACCCAGGACCTCACGCTCACTAGACCAATGAGGCAGTCAAATAGTTATTAATAATGTTTAAAACTCTCAAAGGGCCTATATATAACTTTAACTTTAACGAAGTCTTCACTCTAATTAAACGTGTTATTTTTCCAAAAAAATTCAAGCCTTGGATCGACTTGAATGACTTCGAAAGGATTATATAATTATGAAAATAATTGGGTCAGTATAATAAACCCTGCAACGTTGTAATTGACACTGTGCCAGTCGATCACAATCGTATTGCAGAAACAACTTTTATCAGGATGCAGGATTTTGAGCTCCGAAACAGCACCATGACCTACTTCATTTTTAATGTGAAGATCTTTTATCGAATCAGAACCAGGCGCGGTCGCAGCCAATCAATTGGGTGGGGGGGGGGGGTCGTATTCACAGTAAAATGACTTAGAGCGTGGGGGAAGATTAAATATAATTTTATAAATATAAAAAAACCTAGCTATTTTTGAGCAAAAATTTAATAATTTGTTTAAAATTTTTGTAAATTGTTTATTTTGAGGAGGTTTGTCAATTTGACGTGTACAATTTTGGGGGGATTATGTCTATCATGACCCCTCCACCTCGGACCGCCACTGCTCAAAGAGGAATCAAACAAACTAAAATCCCCAGTGGTAGCCTAGTCTTTAAATTTATATACCCAGTCTGTGGCAATAGGCTCGCTTCCTTATATGTTTCTGTAGAGAATCACGCCTGTATTCCTAGGCAGAGGGCCTAACCCTTCGAAGAATACATATGTTATGTTATTTATTTTATGGAAGTTTCCTGAAGAAGAATAGACCACACTATCTCTCTGGAGGATCTCTATGAGGATGTTATAATAGTATGTTAAGGAGAATGGGACGCGCCAACCTCTAAAACAACACAACCAAACGCCATCCAGTACCAAAAGCACTTACTCAAAAGTGAACGCCTTCCCTTTCTCTTCTTTGATCATCTTGAGGGTCTCCTCGTTGCCATTGGCGTTGATGTCGACGCACACCACCATGGCGCCCAGCCTGGCGAACCGCAGCGCCACCTCGCGACCCATGCCATGACCGGCCCCCGTGATCTGGATTAAAGACCCATTGTTAGGAAGGCTCGAGTGCAATTTTAGGAGTCTAATGTCAATTCGCTGATAAGTGCAACGGTTTTTTTTTAAAACTTTGTCCCCACTAGGATTTCTCTTGTGTCGTGGATACATTTTTACAAACATATATGTTACATGCACACACAACCAGACCCGAAAAAACTATCTGTAGATCATACAAATATTTGTTCCGTGCGGGAATCGAACCCGCGACACTAAGTGCAGAAAGCTAATCACTTAGCCACTGCACCAACAGTGTACTCGCTGTTCTGGTTAAGGGTAAAAATTCAGCGAACACACATACTAGATATTTGGTTTACAGTTGCAATGGATATTCGGCTACTATCCGGACGGATCTGGCCTATTCGACCACATTTCCGGCCGGACAAACACCAGTATTTAGTATATTCGGAATCCGGAATTTACTGTCTGTTGCATCACTAATTAGGGCAGGCTTTTAACGCACCTAGCTGATTAACTCATTTTCCCACCACGGCATGAGATTCAATGCGTGCGCTCATGCCGAAACGATAGAAAAAGCAGAGTCTCCTTATCTTAACGGTGTCTATTTCACAGGGTTATTGGGATCTTGACCTCCGCAGTTCAAGTAATGAGGTTACTGATATCCTATTTATCCGCGTGTATTCCAATTGTTTCCCATACAAACTTTTGTTAGAGTTTTATAAACGAATCAATCTATGATATTATTTAGTACGAAATTGTTCCACATGTTAGCGCCACTATCTCTTTACTCTTTGGTCAGCTATTATCTTGTCAAAATCTGCTACTGTTTCTATGCTTAGTAAATTCCTGAATACAAATTCAATCCTCTGTTATTTTACTCATAATCCTTCAAACTTTACTAATGTTTCCAAAATGAAATCTTAAAAGGTGCTAGAGATATAGGTGCTCTCTGATAAATTCAACATTATAACCTGCTTTACCTTTTGCCAACATATTTGAATATCAGTATTACTTTTATATGTTACGACTTTACTACCTAATTATTGGAAGGTACTGATACTCTAAGCCATTAGTTCGCAAAGTGGTCCAGGTGGACCCCCAGGGGTTCACAGGAGACTCGACGGGGGTCTACGTTGGCGTGAATAAAAAATGGGGGTTTACAGTTCAATTTACAATATGGTAGAAATGTAGCTGCAGAGGGTCCACCGGAACCAGCTAAATTTTGCAAGTGGTCTATGAGAAAAAATGTCTGGGAACCTCTGCTCTAAGAAAAAGCGGTCGTTAGACTTTTAGAAATATAATTCTGGTATATAATAATAAAGTTAATTAAATTACAGGTCCTGTTTTTTAATTCATGAGATTATCTCAATCTAACAAACAAATGTTACTACTTTATAAAATTTGTATTTATAGATTGCTAACGGTAAAAACTACCTTTTTGTCCAAGTTCAAGAGTAAATCAAGGGCATTGTCCTTAGATAGATAGATAGAATTGTTTTTATTTCAAATAAACCTAATACAGGCACTTATGAAACGTTATAGGACTCTAGTTGCACGGTTCCAAAAAGTTGGTCCTATGGAGAAGAACCGGCAAGAAACTCCATGGATACTCTTTTAAAGTCTCTTTTAACTATCTTGCCATGAACATAATGTGGAAAAAGTATGGGAGAACAATGTACGTTTCGTCAAATAAATACTAAATGCAACTTTAACACAAAGGCTGTTAATAAAAATAAAAGTAAAAAGAATATTCCTACACTGTGCGTTCGAAGTAAATACTTGTTTTTATAACTTGTTTAAATGTTATACAATGTTTGTCCTTGGCTAATTATTGTTATACAAATGAATGCAGTAATTAAGATTAATAAATGAGTATTATGAGTTTTCTTTTTTCTTTTTCTTAGCGCTTAATGTGAGTTGCATTTTTGCGTCGCATAATTTATGTTGCATTATGTTTCAAAATATTAAAATACGCGAAAAAATTACGCGGCAAAAACGCTACTCACAAATCAAAGGGGACAAACACGAAAAAAAAAAACACGATTACTTAAATAATAACTAAAGATTGACGTAAAAATTGCAGTAGTAGTAGTACGTCATATTTATCTGCAAATAAATATACATACGTATATCTATTCATATCTGTTGTTTATCTTTATTAATATTATAAAGCATTAATGTTTTCTGTCGAGTTTGAGGTATCTTTTTTCTATAAATATTATTATAGGTACCCGTTGTACTTATGATGTAGAATGGTGCATCAGTATATTATCTTCGCCGCATCATGCGGAATCGAAACTTCTTTATACGCTCACGCAGATAGGGGTTAAAAAATGATATATGTAGTTAAATTATAAGTTACTTTTATAACATTAGTTTATATTTATAAATTGTTCTCTTATGGAAGTGAAATGTTCACTAAGTGAACAAACGTCGAAAAAAAAAAAAAAAAATAGGTACCCGTTGTAACGGGCTACATTTTGTTTCGAAAATCAACCCCTAGGGATGTCAAAATTTGTATGGAATAGATCCTAAATCCACGGACATACTTGAGGGCAAAAGCTAGTCTAAATATAATGAGTAAATAATTAGTGTCATTATCGAATTAGACCTACTTGCTAGTTACACAGTAATTGTATAAGTCATAAGCCAAGTATTCAGATTATGCAGAAAATATAACGTGTATATAGCTAAGAGAAATCCGAAAATTAACACTATTACATCGATACTCACTATCTTAAAATCATTTCATGATAATAAGGGTTGTTTTAAAATTATACGGAAACTACCACTAAATCTCCATTGTTAACAACAAATCATTCAGTCAATATATACGACTTCTGGAAAAATAAAGAATTGAGAAAGAGATGAGATGTCTATGTTGGTTTGTTAATATAGAATATGAAACTTAGTTTATAAAGAAAATATAACACACTCACCAATACGATATCTTCTGTGACATCCTTAGCATCTTGTGGCAGCGCAAATCTGAACAAAGACTTGAAAATTTCAAAGTCAAGTCGAAGAATCAGCCATATCACTTCGAAAAAGATTCTTAGCGCCTGAATAATCTGTGGTTCATCAGCCCTGGAAAAATGCATCATGCTTTTAAACGTTTAAACACTGTTCTCTTCTTAATTTAAAAACAGACTAAAGACAAGAGGTTTAAACTTTTTTACAAATGATAAATTGAATTTGGCACACGGCCAGCTGTAACAAGATCTTAAAAAGAATACAGATTTTAAATATTCGAATATGGAAAATGATTGAGGCCGTGTTCACATGGAATAACTTAGTGTTGATATGCCAATCACTGAATTATGAAATGGAAATATCTAGCGGGTCCAATTTTTTTTTCTTTTCCTGTGAAAAGTCGATGTAAGTGCTGTATTATTTTATTGAATAAGCGACATTAATAAAGTTATATTTTAATAGGTAATCATAGTAATGAATACTCGTAGCCGTATTCATAATGTGCGTAGGTAGGTTTAGCTATAGGAGAGGTGGAGGGTAGTTGTGTTGATTTGTTTGGTAGTTTCCTTATCAGACGAATTAAAAACAACCTATCTGTTAATTATATTACTTGTTTGTCATCGATTTATTTTATCACACATGTATAAATTATCGTAATTATGGCGGAACTTGTATAATCAATTAATACTATAATATAAGAATATCATAACATTACGTATTACTATCACATTGCAATATTTTATTAAATAATTCATATAAAAAATAGATTCACAAATAAATGATGTTTCGTATGAACTGGACTTTATTTAATCGTCTGGCTGGCATTATGACGCGAAGTGAAGTGACAAAAGCCTTGATACGAATGCAATGATAAAAGAAAATTCTAAGTCTATGGTCCTTACTTAGTTGAAACTGGTTGGACATGTTATTTAGATGTACTAACTTTATTTTATGTTATAATAAAATAAAAAACGCAAAACAATTAGTTTTTTTTTTTCCTCCATTTATTATGGGTCCATTTACAGATACAAATCTCCCAAGCAGAGTACACAAGACTCGGAACGATGTCATCATAGACAATTCTATCTTAAATATTTTTCTAGAGCTTTGTAAACGCTGTAGCTTTAAAGTAGACGGCACGGTTGGGTTAGTGGTTGAACTATCGACTGTTGCGCTAAGCGTCGCGTATTCGATCCCCATACGGAACAAATACTGTTCTATTAAGGATAGTTCCGGGTCGTTGTTGTTGTATGTGAAGATTTGTGTTTGTAAACGCACCCACGATATAGGAATAACTCCTTATGATAAATAAAATTTTATCACTAAAATATATATCCATGTAGGTATGACTTTTATTAGCTGTCTGAGGCCCTTGTGTAAGTTTCTATCGACAAATTCGATTTACTACATCGAACGCGTTCGGCACTCCGATTGGTCCGTTTCGTGCTCTCTACCAATCGGAGTGCCGAACGCGTTCGATGTAGTAAATCGAATTTGTCGATAGAAACTTACACTAGGGCCTCTGTTATGTTATTTTCATTACAAATTACTGAAATTGCTGTACGCAATTTTATATGTTACTCTAATTTTTTTTAATCGTCACTCTTTTAATCATTTTGTTACCCGTCCCAATCAATAGCTGGCTTAAGCTTAGATAATATATAGCCCTGATAGGTCCATACAAAATCTATTCCAATTTCAAATTTAACCAGGGCATTGAAAATTGGGCTTTTAACTCGTTTAGTAGGCCTAGCACGAACGTTTTGATGTCTGATGTCACACTAATTATATCTACGGTGACGTTGCTATGCATCAAAATATTCCTGCATTCTATATTTAAACCAAATAAAAATTAGAGAAGTATGAGCTCTGTTGATGATGACAGTGGTCATGTGACAGATGTCAATTCAAATGCCGTTCTTAAAGGTACATATAATAGATCTACCTGTTAATGAATCAGAGAGTTTATCTGCTAGATTTATTTAACAAAAAAAAAAACCGGAAAATTGAACAGAGGTGTGAACACATTTTGCTAGAAAAGTTGTAGATAGATAATCAGCCAGTGGTGAAACACCCCTTACTAGCCCTTAACCCTTAATATCACCATAATGTTTTATTTAACCGTAAATACACATTAATTACTTATTCAAAAATATTATATCAGTGTAAGACGATATCGTTTGTGTAGTTTAGACACAATGATAATGACTGGTCTGATAATGGATGTTCTAAGAAAAAATCTTATCATTACTTAAATGTTCAATAAGAGATATTTAACTTACATGTTGCCTCGCCGTGGTCCCTGATGCTACTAAACAAATTATGATTATAACATAACTGATAACAGTTGATAAAGTTCAGTGGTATGCTAGATTAGCTGACTGCGATACTAAGATTGTATACGAGCGACTAAACGCACGTTTTAGCGATTATTAGTCTTAGGTTTATGAACAGTAAGCTAAGTACTTTATGATTTTGGAATTTCTTTTATATTCCTATTGAAAGTAATTTGCTTCTTAACTTGTTTCGGGCTTAAGACAATAGTTATTAATGATAATTCAGGTAGATAATAAACAATAATTAGATTTTTTAAACACTAGTAGGTGATATCATTTATTTTGTGTCCACACTAGAATTTTTCCTGTATTGTGAGAACAGTTTATAAACATACATGTCACATATACACAACCAAACCCGAAACAACTATCTAGTCATACAAATAGGTATTTGTTCAGTGCGGGAACCGAACCCTAGCGCCTACTGTACCAACCGTGTCGACAATTAAAGTAATAAATAGTTCTACGAAAGTCTAACGGCACATATTTATACGTTTAGTCGCAAGTATGCAGTTGTCCTAATGGATAATAAAAAGACTTCAATAGCGTGATTGTTTCATGAAATTGATTATTTTTAAACCCATAATTGTATAAATGTAACAGTTTCCGGAAATATTGGAGTTCAGAATTTGATTCCCAAGTTGAGCCATAAAAAATCTGTTTAGGCGGGGCTTGGAATTTTCCCTGGAATCTGGTTTTAGAAGATGCTATGTTGATGTTATGACCATGGCATGGTACTTCGTGGGGTAGTTGTTCTTCTGTTGAGTCTGCACAAGCTATAACATGGGAATTGCTTGGTGAGCTGTATGTATAAGAATTCTTACGGAAATTCTTGCTCAGATAAAAATAAATTATTCGTTTTTTTTTAGTTTTTTTTTTTTAGTTTTTGTACAGAGTAAATTATGTGTACACTTTGAAAATATCTGCTGGCCATTTAAGAATCCTACTTACTATTATAAATGCGAAAGTTTGTGAGCATGGATGGATGGACGTTTGTTACTCTTTCACGCAAAAACTACTGAACGGATTTGGATGAAACTTGGCACACAGACAGACCACGTCCTGGATAAACACATAGGACACTATTTATTTGAATACATGAAGTAGTTCTCCTAGGATGCGGGTGAAACCGCGGGCAACATCTAGTGAAAAAATGAATGCATGGAAAGACACTCCAAAATTGTCGAAACCTCAGTTTATCAGGCGCACACTGGGTAAGTCAGTCTCAAATCATGGTATTATTGCTGATTGACCGATTCCCATGTGATATCTCGTGCCTACTTAACAATAGAAGAAGTTAAGAATCGGATGAATGACGGCTTGTTGCAATATGGGACAGTAGAATTTTTTATTATGAGACTTTTAATGAGAACATCATTTATAATGCACGGGTGGTATGAGTAATGACAAACCGAATCGGGCAATATAAGTAAATAATATGCTGCCAAACGCACTTCAATTAATAAAAATAGGTTCGCGGTATTGGGGTGGCCCGAGGGCTGCCCCAGTCATACACATGTGAAAGTCGATACGTCCACATTGTTTTTTTATTTTTTTCTTTAAATTGATAAATACTCTTTGGATTGCAAAAACTTTTTATCATTCTACCCGCTCAATTTATATATTTTTTTTTAAGTTTTGACATAATATTGTATGGCCCCATTATTTTGGGCATTATTCAAACTGACAGGGCATTATTAATAATGTTCTATTATCACTTGGTCCATAATTTAAACAACGGCAATGTATCAGTGCAAATCAAATCGGTGTTTATTCACAAAATTTATTTTCAATGCTCGTCAGAATTGTTCTGCCTTTCGACGTCACATGTCATGAATGAAAATCCAAGTTTATTTATAATGCTAAAATGTCCGGAAAATACAGGAAAACACGTTTTTTTTTTTCAATGAAACGAACGCTATTGAAGTCCATTTGTGCACTTATCCTTTAGAAAACGATTAATATTGGACAAACACTGAACTGGTCACAAGTTGTTTGCAGGACACAGAGTAGTGAACTGTGAATCACTTCATTGTCTTGACTTTAATTACACGGAGATAACGCGCAGATAATCATGTTTGTTTTTTAAACACTCGAGCACATGAGATGACAATAGTATTTTCGAATTTCGAATTCTTTCTTTTTTATTTGTTGGGCTCGTTATCAGCAACGATGATGATGTGTGTGTGTGTGTGATTCGCGAGTTCATTAGGATCACTGAAAGAATTAGGCACAGATTATTAAATAAAAAAATACAAACATCACCTCGAAACTATACTGAATCCAACGAAAAAGAAAAAATTAAATCGGTTCCTAAACAAAAAAGTTACGCCCGAACAATATACAAAAAAATAATATAATAAATACAGTTGAATAGGCTAATTGACTGCATCAAAAATAAATATTCTGAAATCTTGTTTTGTGAATATTTTTCTTTCTAAAAACTCATTAAAACATAATCTCTTGCTTATCTTTGGTGTTTTATAAGCCTATTATAAGGTCAATGACTACGTTGATGATAGAAACGTATGGCGTTAATTATCTTCTGCACATGTGGCTTCCCTGGTGACTAGTTGTTTCTAATCCCCACAATCTAGTTGTTGGTGTTTTCTGCATGACTAGACATTTATCTCTTAAATGTACTTTATTTTATTTTATTGTATTACATTTTTTTTTTTCTTCTTTTTTACATAACATTGTTATATATTTTTGTTTAACAAACAAAGACTTGAACATTTTATTTTGAAAATTTTAATTTATTTTATTTTATTATCTTATATGTCATGTAATGTAATATTACATTGTAAGAGTATTTTTTATTTTATTTTGTTATTATAAATTGCTTCAACTCATTGTAAACCAATATTTTGAGAAGAGTATCCATGGAAATTCTTGCCGGTCTCTTCTCCATAGGATCAACCCACTTTGGAACCGTGCGCCTAGATTCATAACGTTTTAAAAGTGCCTGCAAAGGCCCATTTGAAATAAAAAACTTTGACTTTGACTTTCAATTTTTAATTTATTAAAATCACACATTAAGTATGTCAATGAAAAACTATGACGTCATAGTCCAAAGATTTTTAGAACAAAATGTCATTTTTGACAATTCATAAAAAGTAACTCGGATGACTAGTAGTTATCTACCGTATTGAGAAACTGCTACTTTTTTTGAAGAAGGTTAAAAATGAGAATGAGCCATTCATTCATGAAGATAGAATATCGCGTTTCTGCACGACACTTTATTCATAACAATTCCCACTTAATTATAACAGCGTAATTATAGTATATATATATATATATATATATATATATATATATATTATCCTCTACTAGAGCTCTGGAATTAACCTCTTAGCTATTATAATATAATTAGATTGAGCATTATTATAAATAATAATGAAATAGCAAGAAACGGCAACGCGACAGGCCCAGAAGAAGATGGCGGAATGAGCTGGACTTGCATCTGAAGGATTGGTCCCAAGTCGCAACAGACCGGGAAAAGTGGAAAGAAGAAAGGGAGGCCTTTGCCCAGCAGTGAGACTGTACAGGCTTATAATAATAATTATTCTTATTATAAAGAAAAGACGCCTTTGTTTAATAAATCATTAAAAAAATTGCTCCACACTGAGAATAATTCCTGTATCATGGGTGCTTTTACAAAACCCAATTAATATTCACATGCACATATACCCAAACCCGGAACAACTATCTGTAGATCGAGCAAATATTTGTACCGTGCGGGTATCGTACCCGCCAATTCACCCAACTACTGCACAAACCTTGCTGTCAATGCCATGGTAGTTTTAACTACAGTCTTAAGTTAAAGAAATTCTCTATCTCGTCTATTTTGACTTTATTTTATTTGTAATTTTTAGTAAGTATGAAGGTCTCATTGGTCTAGTGGTCGTAAGCGCGACTGCTGAGCGTGAGGTCCTGGGTTCGATTCCCGGGTCGGGCAAAGTGTTATTAGGTTTTCTGTATGGAAATTCTCAGTAGCAGCACGGACTTTGGAACTGTGGCTCGCCCCCTATTACATGGGACTCAATAACAGCATCGGCGAAATGTGGGTGTACAATAGTACACCTCTGCCTAACCCTTCGGGGAATACAGGCGTGACGCTGCGAAAAAAACCAGTAGTACCCTGAAGTTTGTAAATGTGCCCCGGATTCAATTACAACATCAAAGTAAGTGCTCTATCATACACCTCTGTAACCCCTCCTTGGATACAGGCGTGATGTTATGTTATACTCAGATAGTTCATGTGTAGTGTGTACTCCAGACATGATTAAAACATCCATTCATATTTCATATGATAGTAAAGGGTCACGGAGATAAAACATTTTTTTCCTCTCTCTTGACATTAAGTTCAAAACATATTGTAGCTATTTATAGATAGATAACATTCTACTTTTACACTCGTAAAAATAATACAATGTAATATAATGTCTGTGCTTCCTATCATTCGGAAGTGAAAATCAAAGTCTGATCCGCACTTGGTTATCGAAAATTTAGAGGTGCCAGATCCTTCTACATGTACGGCAAATATTAAAATGCTAAGCTATATTATCTACTGATAGTCGGCACGGTTGGCGCAGTGGTTGAAAGATCGACTGCTGGCCTACGTGTCGCGGGTTCGATTCCCGCACGGAACAAATATTTGTATGATCTACAGACAGTTGTTTCGGGTCTGGGTCTTTGTGTATGTGAATACATACCGTGCCTCTGAAAGCACGTAAAGCCGTTGTTCCTGCGCCTGATCTGTCTCCGGTCGTGTCGGATTGCCGTCCCATCGGACTATGAGAGTGAAGGAATAGAGAGTGCACCTGTGTTTGCGCGCACAACTGTGCACTATAATATCTCCTGCGTAGTTGGCTAATCTCCGTTGAGATTGGCCGCCGTGACCGAAATTCGGTCAGGATGACATTACTGATAGTCAAATGTTTTTATTACAAGCCTAACAACGAACTCGTCTAAAACGCCCTTTTCAACCGACTTCAAAAAAAAGGAGGAGGTTCTCAATTCGGCTGTATTTTTTTTTTTTTTTTTTTTTTTTTTTTTTTATGTTTGTTACTCGATTACTCGAAGACGCCTGGACCGATTTCAAAAATTCTTTTTTTATTTGAAAGGGTATGCTTGTCATTTGGTCCCATTGTCATCAGGTCAGGACCTGATGGTGGAAACCCTGAGAAATCGAGGGCATCTCTTGAAAATTGTAGGCGAGCATGGGGTAAAAACTTGATATTTATGTGTATATCTGATGAGACTACAATACTATGGAGGTTTAGGGCAGATCTGATGATGGAGACGACAGAGGATCGAGGGAACTCCTCAACGGTACATCTTAACTACCTCGTGTTTGGGCTTATTTTATTCGTGTTGACAAGATCTTTACACCGAGATAGGTAATGACTGCCACTGCAAGGTCCGTGATGCAGGTGCAGTACAGTTTAGGGAACTCCATAATGGTTGATAGCAGCTACATAGTGTTTGGGCTTATTTTATTCGTATTGATGCGTACTTTATGCCGAGATGGGTAATATTGCAGATTCGATGGTCGGCTAAGTAATTTATTTGATTTTAAAATCATATAGTGCAATACCGTCTAAGGTTTTCACTCGACTTGGGGCAACATACATTTGACCTTTGTAAAGTTTTTCAAGAGAATCGTCTTTACTAGGTCTACCCATCACTCAAAATTGTAAAATAATTAAATTTTTTAACAAAAAATAAAAACCGACTCCAAAAAAACTCAAAAATAAAACTAATAACTAAAAAGCAAAAAATAAATCTTTTATTATACAATATAGTAGTTGAAGAATATTGAAGTCGGTGCCAAGTAAAACATGCAATGATAAACCGACACGATTGGCGAAGTGCATGTGTCGTGTCCGACGCATAATTCGCTCCGCACTCGACAATTAAATACTCAATAAAATACTCAAAAATAAAACTAATAACTAAAAAGCAAAAAATAAATCTTTTATTATACAATATAGTAGTTGAAGAATATTGAAATCGGTGCCAAGTAAAACATAAAAGTAATATACCTTGCTGCCATAATAGCGACATTGAAACTACGTGAACCCGTTGTTTCAATGTCGCTATTATGGCAGCAAGGTATATTACTTTTATGTTTTACTTGGCACCGATTTCAATATTCTTCAACTACTATATTGTATAATAAAAGATTTATTTTTTGCTTTTTAGTTATTAGTTTTATTTTTGAGTTTTTTTGGAGTCGGTTTTTATTTTTTTTTGTTTACCTATCAAAAGAGTTAAAGGCATCTGGAGTACGGGATATCACTGCAAGAGATAAAGTAGGGGAGACCGGGTACAAAAGTAACGGCGGGTCGAAAGTAATAAATGCTCTGTAGGTATATCCAACAGCCAAAGACCGCGTCGCTGTCGTAAGTTGACAGCGGGGTAGTGTCCCCCTCGCTTGCATTCAGTCGCCGCGCACGCCTCGCGCTGTTAGCTTATGTGAGAAGACGCTTTGTGATTTCGCAAGCCAAACGTAAGTATTTTGACGTTTTCTTATTTAGTGTTTTCGTAGTCTTTTAAAGATGATACCAATCTGAGTATTTGCATATTAATTCTTGATTAGATTGATTACACAGTATTTTAATTCATTTTTGTCTAGCACGTTCCGTTTTAAAGTTATCTTTTATATTTTAACAGAAATATGGTCGGGTACAAAAGTAACATAGCCCTATGGGTACACAAGTAACATGTTACTTTTGTCCCTGTATTGATTTGTTAAATTTTTTTTTACTTATCATTTTTATGTGTGTATTTATTTTAACAGAATGCCCCGACAACGCATTAGAACTACCACACTAGGAACTACTGACACGGAAGTATACCGAAAAGCGGCTGAAGAGCATTCTAAAAATGGTACAAAAATTAGATCCTTGGCAAAAAAATATAATGTATGTCATGTAACATTATACAGATATATAAAAAAAATTAAAGAAGGAAATACTAGCGCCGTAGTGGGTTATCGTTGCGTCAATAGAGTTTTTAATAATGTTGAAGTAGAATATTGACAGACACGCGCGAAAAAAACGCAATTGAGGAAGAATACCTAGAAAGAAATAAAGCTAAGAGAACGGTTTTACCACCTGATACTGGAAATGGCAAGAAGAAGTTGATATCTACGAAAGGGAAGGGAAAACGAAAAAAGACAAAGAAGGCAGCTGAAGACAAGGAAAAAAAAATCATACGACGAAGATTACTTCCGTCTCGTTTGTTTAGATTACCTTTGGCAATAGCCGGCCTAATGGACAGTGGATTCAATGCCTCTCGTGCAAAATGTGGTCACATGCTGAATGTGTCCATGATGATGCTAATTATATAATATAATTAGCATCAAATACTGAATAAAATAAGCCTGATTATAAAAATGACCACTTAAAGTTTAAAAATACTGATCTCAATACTTATAGAAAAATACATTGTTTTGTTTTCTTAAAATATTTTTTTTTAGTTTTTGAGCATTTTAAATGCAATTTCTTTTAACACAAATTCTTTAAATAAATAATTTGCTGATGTAATATCTCATACTGTTTTCTTTACGAACCCTTTTGACCTGTTACTTTCGACCCACAACGTGTTACTTTCGTCCTGCCTCCGTGGTCGGAAGTAACAACTACCGATTTTTTTTCGAGTCTCTGCTATTCTTATCAAATGTACAATAAAAAGCGAAATTAAGATACCGATGTAGAGACCATTAATGGAATGTTTAAATGGTTATATTCATTTCTATAAAATAATCACACCTAACCAGAAACCAAAGTAAAAGTACAAAATGTTACTTTTGTACCCGGTCTCCCCTACTTGGTTATAAACTTCCATTCCTTAAAATCTTACAATCAAAGTTGTTTATTTCAACTGGGCTTTTGCAGGCATCCTCAAAACGTCGATACCCTTGGTCTAGTGGATGTAATGGTCATCACCAGTAAATCCATTAGAGACGATGTAGGATGGAGAGGGATGACTGTCCTACCCTTTGGACAGTAGGACCCACGTAAATTTCTATGTATCTTACTTATTAATTCTTGGAAACACAGACAGACGCCGGCGCCTAGATTCAATACATTGTCAATTGTGTCCGAGTCTCTATCAGACTTAAATTAGCGCCTTCCATGATATTTATAGCAGAACGTCGATTTTGCGCGATTTGGGACGTAAAATTTTATTGAAAAGCTCTATCGCGTAACACCGTGCTATTAAAAATACGCAGGCGCTTTTTATTACAAACTTTCTTCAGAGTATTTTTTACTTAATAAACTATTATTACACAGATAACAATAGATTCGTGATTCCAAGTGTAGCTACCCAGAGAGAGGTCCTGAAGTCTTGATATGAATTGTCAGGTCGAGCAAATTTGGATCCTACAAAAACGGACCCCCATTAAATTGAATAAAATACTGCCATTGAGGTTGATATGTGATTGAGAATTAAAACCTCTTATTAAAGATATTACGTTACCTTCTCATAAAAGCTTGAACCTATTAATTATTAAAAATTGTTTCCATTTAACCATGTTCCCAACAAGTTACTGACTTGCCCACAAAATCCATATTTTGGCTAAGGGCCTTGATACAGTTTTTAATAGCCGCACGAAAAGCAATATAGTTATAATACTTAAGTATGGTGTTCACTGGATCACCTTGCGCCCGTTCGCGCTTTATCTAAAGCGTGAGCGTTATGTAAGGCACGCACGGTGGTTTACGATCTGTGATCTCTATGTCGGATATAACTAGTCTTAAGACTATTATTACGTGTCTTTGTATGAATATGAATATTTGTTTTAACGGTAATATTCCGAAGGCTTTACAGTACCGCTATCACTAGTTTTTTTACTATTTACTTTCAAAATAAAAGTTAATTAAGGGATTAGAGTTACTAACATGACATCTCTCTAAAATAGTAAATCAAATGTTTACTATGACTAGTTGTCACATTAGCGACTCTAACCCCTAGGTTTACCAAGTTAAGAACTAAAATCGTTATCATGAAAATTTACTTTTACTTTGAAAGTAAATAGTAAAAAACTTATGTATACTATATAATAAGATGAGTCTTATTTAGTCACCTTTGACGACGTCGCCGCTAGCTTCGGGATTTCACGCGTTGAGACACGTTAATTAACAGCAGGAACATATGTATGTATTTTAAATAACACTATTTATTGATAATTTCCGCAGTCGTCGGAGAGACGTGATTTAACACGTCAGAGACCCTAGTGTAAGTTTCTTTCGACAAATTCGATTTACTACGATTGGTGGAGAGCACGTAACGGACCAATCGGAACACCGAACGCGTTCGATGTAGTAAATCGAATTTGTCACAAGAAACTTACACTAGGGCCTCAGGACTCAAAGGTTAAACAAAAGCCTCTCGATAATGAAAGCAGGCGGGGAACGTCCTTTGCAAGACAACTGTAGGCCTGCCTGCTGTCAGGAACTGGGTATGTGAATGAATCGAAATTCTTAGTCACCAGACTTTATCGGCTGATATTAGTATCGAATATTAATATACATATATACTGACTTCATCAATTAGATAAGCGGTCGGGAGCATTCGGATTTGTGACAAACAAAGTTCAATGTTTTTTTTTATGTTCGCTAATTTTACCGTCGCAATTTTTCTTTCTTTTCGCTTTTCTTTTCTAACTGTGTTGACAATTATATACTAATAAATAAAGTTATTTATTAGTAGATTTATTTATTAGTTCTACATCTTTTTATATACCTATTCTATACCTACAATAGGTAAGTACCTAACATCTACGCGACCGAGCGCCCGCTCAGGACAAAATCTTTTTTAAGTACTGATGATGATATTTTCCAGAGTACCAAGCTAGATCGATTTTTTGAGCCGTTTTCGTAAATATAGGTACCAACAAATATTGCATGTATTATAGTACCTATAGGACAATATTGATTCAGTAGATATTTTTAAGTAAGTAGGTTTTTAATACTTTATACAGAAAACTCATTAACATTTTACTAACTACTTATTCTAACGTATTAATTAAACTTTAAAAAAAAAAACAAAAATGAAAACCCAACGTGGCTCGAAAAGCTAAAAGTTAAAGTGGGAAGCTGCTAAGCTAAAGTGGGATTGGGCTGGTCACGGCTGCCATATGCCGTCTGAGCTGTGAGCCAAAATAACCACAAAATGGAGCCCTGACCGCGAAAGAAATGGCGGGACGAACTGGAAACATTTGGAAAAGACTGGTCATCTTTTGCACAGAACAGAACGGTCTGGAAATTAAGGGGGGAGGCCTTTGCCCAGCAGTGGGATGTGACAGGCTAAGTAAGTAAGTAACCTAACCTGTTTTTTAGAAGATTTAATTAATAAATTAGCATAATTAGTTAGTAAAATGTTAATCAATTTTCTGTAAATAGTAATAAAAACCATACAACGATTTTTTCAGGTATTAAAAGATATAAAATCTTCAGGTAGGTGCTTTACCTATGTGCATAGTATAAATAATGATTGATCTACGCAATAGTTATCCTCAAGTCGGCTCCACGTGTAAAAACTCTTGGCATATAATACCCCACGTATTGATAAACTTTGACAATAATATAGGTACTTACATTATGAATGAATGTAGGTACCGATTACAAAAACGTGCATTACCATAAACCCACTTCTCAGAAACATGTTACGATTATATCGGTCAATTAGAATTCTGGACATCATTATTAGCCTTAAATAGGCCAGCCTGAAATAGGCTAATAATGATGATGTTCCCACTGCGCGAAAGAGGAGGCTTATATGCGGGCCCAATGCGCATTTATGTCCCGATTTCACAAGTTTCACAATTTTCGGTTCTTAAACATATGAATTTTCTCAACCCTCACTGTGAACAGTGGTCATTAGAACATTAAGTAACCATTAAATCAGATCTTTTGATGCGTGTCTGCCTGGGTTCAAATTTAAGACATTACAGTCAGTGCCAGAACCACTGGGCCACCACCGCTTTCTCTTGTAAACCTTATATTTCACCCACAATGTCAGTACTATTATATTTCTGATAGCGCCTACATGCCCACACCATACGGGGCAAGTGTGGAGTCACATGGTACTATGTCGCAAACATATCTATCGAGTGAGTTTGGTAAAGTAGATCATCGTGCGCATGAGCATTCACAAAACCGTGAAAGTAGATAGATGCTGTCTATTATGAGATTGTAGAGTATTGGCGTAAATAGTTTGATTCAGAAATCGTAAAAATACTACTTCTATTTCCTGTGACAATCGAAGCAATTTATCCTTGTTGTTACATGGGAGTGGGACTGTGAAATGAAGTATCAGCCTACACATTTAGATCATACTAGCTTCCACCCGCAGCTTCGCCCGCGTCGATTACGAATCCGTGCATTTTCCAGGAATAAAAAGTAGCCTATGTGTTATTCCAGACTATAATCTATTTTTGTGCCAAATTTCTTCCAGATCCGTTCAGCCATTCTGGCGTGAAAGAGTAACAAAGATCCATCCATCCATCCATCCTCACAAACTTTCACATTTATAATATTAGTAGGATAGTAGGATATTAGTAGGATAGGATAGGATGGAAAAAGCCTTCACGCAAATAGTGTATGAAAAAAATATTGTGCGCGCGTTTACGATAGAAAATCTCTTGATTGCGCGCGCACAGTGTTTTTATACATTTGTAACTTTTTAAGAAACCTGCAAAAGGCAACAAGCCTCTGTCGAGCTAATAATAGGCTGTTGAAAAATAATATGTACTATAACTGCAAAAAATGAAAAACTTAAACAACAAGAATATGAATATAGTAAGAATAAGAATATTCATATTCTTGTTGTTTAAGTTCTAAACGAAGAACACAGACCCTGAGTTGTTGATTAAAGGTCACAATATATGTATGGTTATTAAGTTCAATCCATTGCGGTAGTCAATGTGCTAGCTTGTATTACGTAAATTAATACTTACTGTGTGTTTATTGAAATATTTTTTTATACTAAGCGCCACTTCACAGCGCCTCCACTATAGCTGTGAACAAATATGAGCCGACCTTGGACTAGAAAGCGCATGTGTTTCGCCTCCGATTGTAAAGGTGAATGCTCAATATATCAAATAATGATAGGGATTATAACATAACATAGCATCACGCCTGTATTCCCTGAGGGGCTAGGCAGAGTGTACTATGTACACCGACATTTCGCTGATGCCGTTATTGAATCCCATGTAACAGAGGGCGACCCTATTGCCATCTGTCGGGCTTCTAGAATCCGCGCTGCTACTGAGAATTTTTATACAGAAACACCCAATAATACTTTACCCGACCTAAGAATCGGACCTCACGCTCAGCTCGCCGTTGCCACCAGACCGATAAGGCAGTCGAAAATAGTGGTCTCTCTAATAAAATGTTTTTATCTCCTTTAGTTATTGGGCTGCAAAACACAATGCGTTTGTCAGTAAATATGTGACTGGCCGAATATAATTTTTGACAATTCAGATTAATGAAACGCACAAAAGGTATGCACAAAGATTTTTCTCAGCTCGGTAACAATTTTAAAATTTCTACTCCAAGCGGGATGGCTCATCATTGTGTAATTTTATCAGGGAGCTCTCCTAAAGCGCTTTCACTTTCACCTCTTATTTAATAATACACCATGTTTTGTATGGATCAATCAATATCGATCGATTTTGATTAATTCATACAAAAAGTAGTAAGAAACCTAATATCTATGATATATTAGTTTGCTGCCGGAAATTTGCCTTCGAAGCCGCTGCACCCAGGCCTTCCGTGTTTTTGTGTACCTTATTAAATTACAAGTAGTTTTAGACCACAGGTCGATAGCTTATGCAGGGCTGGAGCGTACACCACTGATATAACGGTGTAAGCAAACATCCTTAAAAAAGCATGTTCCATAACCAAAAATTCGTAGACTTTTGACGCGAAGCAATGGGCCCTGGGCGCGCTTTGTTCTATGGCCCGATCTATCTTAGAGAAGGCGTTTAGTCATAAAAGAGGCCACACTCATATGTTTTATTTTTATCGACTTTACAAATTAAAAGGATTATACCACATAATTATGTAACAGAAGAAAGAAGAAGATGTTTAGTAAATAATTTTCTTCCTGTTCTGATATTTGTGATGTGTGAAATTATAGAATTCCACCATTGTAAACAGCCCTTAACTCCTTGCATACTTTTAGGCAATTGTGCACATTCTCCGTGAAGGTCGTTTAGCGTCTCACTGACCCGTGGCAGCTGTCAGCCAGTCAGCTGCTGGCTGCAACGCTTTGAGCCAGTTTCGTGCAATACTTGCTTAAGACGTTTGGACCGAATTCTTGCAATGTTTACGGGTTTTAATATTTTTGTAATGTGAGAATGGTACGGGGTCATTCGGAGACAAAGTAGGAGTAAATCTTAAGGCAGCTAGAGATGTCTTCATCTACTTACATTTATACCTCTAAATCTACATAATTATACATATTTATTGATATTCCTTTGAAAGCAAAGGATCATGATCTCCGGGGTCTTTGGAGGTCTTTGGAGTCAATTTTCATCAACATAGTGAACTCATTACGAACAGATATTTCGATAAGTATTACAAATTTGCTTCGACATTTATACAATACTAGTGACCCGCCCCGGCTTCGCATGGCTGCAATTTACTATAATGAAGAAAATATTGAGATTCTCATATAAAAATACCATTCAAATTTTCGACTATTCATGTAAATTTTCAAAAAACAAAAATCATTCGTTCAAATCTTGCCATAAAAATTAAAATAAAAACCAGATCTCTCCAGCCGTTCTTAAGTGATGCTCCGTCATACGTGTGACGTGTGGTGGCAATTGATTTTTATTTATATATAGGTATAGACAGATTAGTACCTAAACAACAGCTATTTTGACATCCTATTTTGAACTCCTCATTTAAATGACTCTATTGTCATAATATCAATAAACTTCCGTAACCATGTAGCATAGCAATATAAAACAATTTAAACTGAACTGTTGCAGTTTTGTCACCACACTTCTTATCGCAGAGCCTGCAAGCTGCACGTGTGATGCGAGAGCATTGACATGGCATAGGGTTGACGACGCCACATTTCGGAAACAATAAAATATTTTGAATGTTTAAAAGACACTGGCCACTTTTAGCCTAACCTGCATATAAGGAAAGAATAAATTATAAAAAAAGCTCTTATAAAGTTATATTTAATAACACAAACTAGTATTGCTTAGAACTTTAGACTTCTTTGTCCACCACGCTGTCCTGCGGGTTTGACACACACGATCGAGACCGTTATGGAGTCCTCTCAGGTGTGCAGGTTCTTTCACGATGTTTTCCTTCACCGTGAACGCATGTGATAATCTAATTTGGCGAAACGGTTGGCGTAGTGGCTAAGCGATTAGCCTTCTACGCTACGTGTCGCGGATTCGATCCTCGCACGGAACAAATATGTGTACGATCTACAAATTGTTGTTTCGGGTCTGGTTGTGTGTGCATGTGAAATGTGTGTTTGTAAACTGTACCCACGATACAGAAGAACAATAGGGTGGGGCAACGTTTAAAAAAAAAAAACAAGTCTGATTCACACATGATTCCGAAAAGTCAAGGTGCGGGCCGGGTTCGAAGTCAGACCCTCCTGCATGAAAGTCAACGTTCAACCGCTAGGCTATCACTGTTTTTCCCTAAAGTATCTATAAAAATAACTATAATAAATGAGTGTCATCCACATGTAAAATGTAACTTTTGAGATGTCAATATCTACATAATCGATAATACTGAAAGTATCTATAGTAAGTATATTCAAATTAAAAAAAAAAACTATAAATTTTATACAAACATTTGTTTTCAAAATAGCATCACGACATAATAATCTAGAAGAAATCAAAGATCGCAGCAGTATACATTAAAATTAATGTCAGGGCCAAGCATATATCGTATTTCGCCGGTATCCTTTCATGTTTTATTAATAAAGTTTTACCTAATGATTTTAAAATAGTTTTGATGAGAATTAACCGGTTGAATGGCGTTGTTCAGTTTTGATTGTGTCTCGCGACGTTACGACATTAGCCGAGGACCTAAAACATTATAAATGTATTTTACAATATTTTAGGAGATTTTCAAAATAACGTTATGCAATAAGCTGAGGAGGGTACTTATACTGCATATTTAGACGGGATCGAGGTATCATATTTGACAACACGGTTGGCGCAGTGGTTGAGCGATCGACTGCTGTGTCATGCAAAGGAATTGAAATATTGCAGCAGGGCAAAAGACCGAATAGATTACCTATCCATTCTTTCACCTTCTATATGCAATACTTTATGCTACTAAGCGTGTACCCACCCCACTTTACCACGCCAACCAATAAAATGTTTCCATAAAATGGAGCAGAAAATTTTGAGAGGTTCTCGCAAGTATCGAAGCATAATTCGGTTTGTTATTAATATAGTAATGACGGGATTTAATTATTTCAGTGACAACCCTACGAGTAGAGCAGCGTTCTCAATTAGCGATAAGCTGGCGACCTAATTTTGCGAACGCATCGCCAACTATCGGCCGGGTTCACATGATGATATTAAGTTATTTTTTTAAGACTGACATCATCGCCATCATTTCGTCTTTAAGTTTTCAAGGTCGCTGAGGGTGAAGAGGAAGAGGCTTACTTTGCACTGTGTAGCTACTCCGACCCATGGTCTTTGCATGTAATCTTAAAAACGCATCTGAAATAATAAAAGAATAAAAACAGGCTGTCAAATGATCGGGGAAGCCGGTTTTATTATTGTGGGAATGGCAATGATATCATAAAGATGGGTACCTACATTAATATCACGTTTATACCGCACTTGTAAAATGTTTCACAGCTACAATGGAAAAAATTGTTTCATTTTTATATTATTAAAATAATTATGGATTGTATTAGGTACTTACTCGTACTTACTCCTCAGGCTTAGCGACCCGAAGTGAATCGGCCTCGGAAACGAGAAGTCGCCACTGAAATTATGTATATTAAAACTACTTTTTTAAAACCTCATTAAAAAGCATAATAACTACTTTAAAAAAAACCACACAGTACTTGATGTATGCAATAAATTAAATACCAAACAACTTTTATTAATTCCATGTCTGCTCGTCTTATGAACTTGCCCGTTTGGTCGAACGTGGGTTTCCTTTAGTCTAGTATCTCGCGACATCCGACCACAAGCGGACGCGGCCGCCATCGCGAATTATTTCCCGCCATAATTTTTGACGGTTGTCTGTGATCGAACTTCTTTCTTTTTAACAAAATTGTTACACGTAAGTAGTTTTGTTTATATTTTGTATTTGGAACTTATTTATTGTAAATATAGACCATGGTTTTTTGAATAAATATAATTATATTTATTATTTTGGTATGCGGGTAATCGTTATGTAATTGTAAAAAATATTTAAGACCGTGTAAAATTTGTGCTAATATTATGAAAAAAGATCTTTGTAGCTGACTGTAGCTTAGCGTTTCGACATTATTTTCTAACAGAGGCAGTTAAATCTGAAATATCAGTCGTGATTATCGTGAAACAAGTATATATTGCATCAATAAATTTATTAAAATACATATATTTAAATGTATTATTACGAAAACATTGACAAAGTTAACATAAACATTAAACTGAATAAACCATGAGATGGAGTGAAATTAAAGGTTTGTGATTTAAACTTCAAATACATAGGTACCTACCAACATACGGAAATTTTATTAAAACTATAAAATATTTTTTTTTTATTGTATTCTATTCCTCAATATTATTTAACTGGCACATTCTGGCCATATGTTGCTCAGTAACTAAAAATACTCTGTCAATGTAGGTACCCTCTAAATATAGAAATTAACTCAAATATAACGTAAAAATGGCGATCCTGCGCCGCTCAAAGCAAGTTGTGAATATTTTTTTATCTAAATTCAACATTTTTTATTCGTGGACACTCGATAAAAGTTCTATAGGTATATATAATACTTTAATGTTGTTCTTCTTTCACTGTTGTAACATTGTCGATATTGTTTGTTTGACTTATTTATTCGATTAGACCGAACATCGATAAGACCACGAATAAAAATTTTATTCATGGGCCAATAGGTGTCTAAGTGTGTCTGTGCGAGGGAAAATTGTAGAATGAGTATTCCACAAAGGGTTAGGCAGTGGTTTACTATTGTACACCTACATTTCGTCGAGTCTCAAATAATAGGGGGCGAGCCTATTGCTGTCTAAGGCATATAGATAATACATAATATGCAGTGACAAGAACAATAATCATATCAATCCTATTGAATTCCTTTGAACCAACACTTTGTACTATCAATTATCAGTAGCATTCTAGTATAAAGGAGTGGAAAAATCAATATTATGAAAGTCTATAATAGTCCATAGACTTAGAATTTCGCTTACGCTATAATAACACTGGGAATCCACAGGTGAACAGAGTTCACGTTGTCGACACGGTTGGCGCAGTGGTTGACTGCGCTACGTGTCCAGGGTTCGATTCCTGCACGGAATAAATATTTGTATGATCTACACATAGTTGTTTCGGGTCTGGGCGTATGTCCATGTGAATATTTGTGTTTGTAAATGCACGCACGATACAGAAGTTATTACTAGTATTCAAAGTTAAAAAAAAAGTTAATATTCTTCATTTGTAGTCTACTGCAAACTGCAATAAGGTCCATTTTCCGTCATTTAAAGTATTTTCAGTAACACATTTATTCAGAAATGTGATTAACTCGTATAAGCTGTGATACCGTAGTGGTTTAACGGAAACCTTATGGTTTCTTTATTAGCACAAAGCTAAACGTAGTAAAATGTCATTTAATTTTAGGAATAATGCTGGCTTTCCCTCGACATTGGCAGAATAGTCATCATAGGCACTGTTGCTACCCTTACGGAAATCTGCTATAAATAAATGAAATCAAGTAAATAGACACAGGCATTAAATAAATTTGCAGCGTTTCCCATGATAAATAATTACATAATTGTATTGATTATATTTACATTACAGATATTGGTGAAAAACTTATATGAGACACTTTTATTAGACAGAAACCAAAACAACAGTGTTTAGAATTGTTGTCTATCTGTCTGTCTGTCTTTCTGTATGTTTGTACACGCACCACGCAAAAACTACGGCACGGTATTGAATGTAGTTTTCACCGGTGTATTGCTAGAGGTCTTACTTAAAATATAGGCTCCATTTTACCGCAGGAAAATATCAGATTCTAAATTCCACGCGTACGAAGTCGCGGGCAAAAGCTAGTTATAAATATAATGCTGAAAATACCAGCAACTATGTTAACTGAATATTATTGAAATATATGCGTATGCACATACTTAACAACATCCTTGTTCTATTCATGTAAGAGCTCCATCTTACTGATGCATGAATAATGGTCGTAAAGTGGGCAATATGCGTCAATTTGATACAGAAGCTATTATATCATTATATCTTATCAATATAGGTACTTGTTGTTTAAGATAAGCGTTTAATGCACTGGGTTATTCGTTGATGTCTGAGTGTTCTAGATGGCTGTTCAAGGATTTAATATCATATTTGTTATTAAACTATTGTAGGAGAGATTCTCGAGTAGTACACACACGAGTACACACACACTTGTGAGGGATATTAGTTACAGGTCGCAAACTCCGTTATTTTTTAAAGTGATTTTTTTTTAATTTTTACCTATTATCATGCCTGTATATCCCCGAAGGGGAAAACAGATGTGTATTATGTACATCCACATTTCGCCGATACCGTTATTGAATCCCATGTAATAGGGGGCGAACCTATTGCCATTTACTGGGCACAGTTCCAGACTCCGTGCTGCCACTGAGAATTTTCATACAGAAAAACCCAATAACACTTTGCCTTACCTGGGAATCGAACCCAGGACCTCACGCTTAGCAGTCCCGCTTGCGACCACTAGACTAATGAGACAGTCCTTCCCTTATTTACGTTTTTTTTTTACATCTACATTTTTTACTAGTTTGTTGATCAAAATGTAATTTTTTTATGCTTATGTGTTTATCATCGGTTCGAGATATTTGGGTTGGTTAATTCTGATGACTGCTTGAACGTAATTCAACTATGTTTTCTTGTTGCTATGGCATACAATATTTTATAATATAAACGATACCATTGTACCCATAGATTTAGAATGTAAAAGATGAACAATGACAGCTTGTAGGAGATACCGAAAATTAATATGCATATGTGTTAGTGACTGATATGTCAGATGAAAATAGGGTTGTGTATTTGCATTGTCAATATACTATAGTATCGATAGATTAATCTTGCCCTAAAGTATAGAGTTACATACGCTATTAATTAAATCCTCTTATTATAAATTAATAAACACATAAAATCATTTTATTTGTGAAAATACAATGGGTATTACAAAATATAATAATAATATTAAGATGATGTTGTACAGATAAATACGGCACAAAGATTTAACCTGGTGCTATACACTAGTCACAGTTTTGTGCACTGATAATGGTAAAGTAATGTATGATATTACCATAGCTAGTTTAATAATTAATTAGCACGGGCGGTGAAGCGAAATCAATTCATACAAATAAATAAAATTGAAGTGTCTGTTTGTAATGTCAAAATAACAGCCTTTTACTAAACGCATATGAAAATATATACGGTAGGCTCTTAACACAAAACACACGTCACACGTTTTGTCGACACGGTTAGCATAGTGGCTAAGTGCGCTAAGTGTCGCGGGTGATCCCCGCACGGAACAAATATTTGTATGATCTACAGATAATTGTTTCGGGTCTGGGTGTTTGTATGCATGTGAATATATGTGTTTGTAAACGCACCCACGATACAGGAATTATTCTTAATGTGGGGCGTTTTTTAAAAAACAAAACAACAAACAAACAAACTACAAAAAAAACGTATTTTTTTAATTTTTGTCTATCCGTCTGTTTGATCTGGCTAATCTCCGAAACGGCTAGACCGATGTCGACGGGGCTTTCACTGGCAGATAGCTGATGTTATAAGGAGTAACGCAGACTACTTTTATTTCGGAAAAAGAATTATGCTCCACGCTAAAAATTGCACGAGTTCGTAATACACGCAGGCGAAGCAGCGGGCGGAAGCTAGTTATTTTATAATCAGATATAAATCTATCGACTTTTTATCGATATTCGTGAAGTCATTTCTATAGTCAACCCTAGCGTAAACATACATTTTAATATTTACCCTAAATATTATTTATTTCTTGTTTTATCTATAAAATATTACCACGTATCGGAAGAGAGTGTAATATACTATAATAAAATTTGTTTTCTCGGCGAATTAATACTAGTACGTACACAAAATATGGTTTCAAAACGTACGACGAAAAAATTAAATTTACCTGTGAAACGTGTACTTATTTGAATTATTTCTCTTTGTCATGTTACAATTGGCAAAAGAACATGACATTATGACTGCCTAAATTTCACTTATCGCCAATAATTGCACGATTAATTTATAAATTAATAAAATATATTTGACACTAAAGCAAGGGTAAGGATAGGTAACGATCCTTCAAAAAAAATTGTATCATACTGACATTGACATCTGTCTCTTTCTTTCTCGGGTAGTGTTCATATTAAAATGATATCTCTTTTCCACGCTTTGTTGGTCTTTTAGCGTAAGCGAAATTCTAAGTCTATGATTGTACCAGTATAGCAGTGATAGCCTAGCCATTGAATGCTTGTCTTCCATGCAGGAGGGTCTGAGTTCAAACCAGGCCCGCACCTCTGACTTTTCGATATCATGTGCGGATCAAAATTTGATTATCACTTGTGTTAACGGTGAAGGAAAAACATCGCGAGGAAACCTGCACACCTGAGAGGGTGACATAAAGTTCTTGATGGTGTGTGTAGTCCGCCAACCCGCACCGGGCCAGCGTGGTGGACTAACGCCTAACCCTTCTCATTCTGATAATAGACCCTTGCCCAGCAGTGGGACAGTAATGGGTTGAATTTATTTTATTTATTTAGTGTACCACACGAACAATACATAAATATTTACGAATATATTTACCTTTTATTTTCTCTGACGTAGAAGAAAGGTGGAGGTCTCCGAAGATAAGAGATAAAAAGTTGTTACCTCGCATTTATATGTTGATATATCAGTCAATATTTATTTATTTCCTTAAAAACATAAGTTTACAGTACTAACACCAAAACACTTAGATTTTAATACTTAATATTTGCAATAAAACAATCAAATAAAAGAGCTTAACTTAAATATTACTTAAAAATAAATATATAATTATATTTACAAATCTGGTACGGCTTATCATTAAAAATATCTATATCTATGTACTGAGTCAGCGATGAGTTCAGCAGTGTGATTGCGTGGGCAGTGGGTGCAGCAGCATGCACAGAGTTCTTAGACAGGGTAGGCAGAACATTCTAAAATCTTACTTACCAAAAATACCTACTGCATGTTGGTTTTGGTTCGTCGTATTGTCGATTAAATAATGATGTATGTGATTTGCCACCTCAAATATATTATAATAAATATTTATTAGAGTTATGTAGTGTAGGCAGTGTCTTTGTCTTTATGAACCGCACGCCACTGAGTGGGTGCAGCAGCTGCTCGACGTGTGCGTGTGCGACGTGAGGTGCTTCAACCATATTTAAGAGGAACAGTTTCAATCAGACACACGGGGTAGATTCAATAAGCAGCCCTTTTAAAATCCTTTGGATAAGAAGTAGGTGTTCTTACACTGACTTACTTGGATTTTCACAAGTTTGTCTGTTTCGAATATTATTGTATAAGAAACACTTTTAGTTAAAAAAGGAACTTATTTTCTTAATTAGCGTACTTTATAAGTTTTTACTTTATTATAATTAACTAGTGACCCGGCTTCGCACGGGTAGCACACAAAATTAACAAAAAGCCAAAAACTATTTTTTGTTGATCCGCAGCCTAATGACAGCCACGCGACAGCAATCTCACTGTCAGCCAATACATTATATGACATAAAAATGACGTTTGACAGAAGCTATCGCGCGATCTACGCCTGTCGCTACATCGGTAATTAGGCTGCCGATCGTTACTAAACTGCTGCTGGGCTAATCTGAAGATTACCTAGAAATTTCATTAAAATCGCTCCGAGTCCATTGGGAACATACACACACATTTATTTTTATATACATGTATATAGATTCAAGTGAACTACATGGGACTTATACTACTAATAAAATAGAACTAGTAATTTTTGCAACCTTCACAAGTGTTGTACAAGATTTGTACAATCAAAGTGAGTATGTCTATACATAGTAGCGATTATTGAACACACACACAATCACAATTATAGCGCTTCTAGCGTTACCATAATTCAATATGATTTTCATACTCATGCTATGCCATCACTACCGAGTATAAGTTTGTATACTCATAATATTGATGCCATGACATTGTGTATTTAGGTACTCATGACATTTTACGCACATCAAATAAAACGCTTAAACCTACATTTCGCGCCTTTCGATCATTATAAACGTACTACGAATGTGCTAAGTTATGCAGTAAATATTTGGTGGAATTATAATATTAAGCAAATAGGCACTTGACACATATCTGATGACGTATTACTATTTTTGGATGTGACATTTCTTGTCTCTAGTAAAGGTGAACTTAGAATTGTTGTTATATACCAAATAACTTTGGAAAATAAAGTCACTTTAAAATTACAAATGCGTAGCTCTGGCTTTTACTTTGCATATGCATATAAAGTAAATGCGAAAAATACACAAACGGATCTCAAATTTAGAACGCTTTCAACTGTTATATTAAAACGCTTTTTGAAATTCTTGGTTGCTTTGTTTGAAGACTGATTGTTTATTCGACGTTATCGAGATCAATTGAGTAGTTCCTCAAATAAAAAAATACTTAGACTGCGGTTAGAGGTAGAAGCGCGCCTGCTTTATATCCCTATAATATCCCCATATTGATCCCCGGGTCGGGGAAATTGTTATTGGATTTTTCTGTTAGATAGAGAATTCTCAGTAGCAGCCTCGAGTTTGAGATTGTGCCCGGTAGATGGCGATTGGCTCATCTCTATTGCATGGGTCTTTATAATAGTATCGGCGAAATCTGAGTGTACAGCCGTGATGCTATGTAGGTACCTAAGTATTTCATAGGTTCAATAAAATCTATTTCGTCTGCAGGCAGTCTGTAGATGATTCATCTCTAAATTGTAACATATTGACTGTGTTATGACAATAAAAACCATGCTTATAGCTATTAAGACGACAAACATGGATGACCTTTATCAATTGGCTAATTTAAATTTTCCATCCCATTCGGGAACAAACTCGATAACATACAGGAATATTTTTTTAATAGTCCGAAATTGTGCCAGTGCAGACGTCGTTGACGGTTGTCTCTATATTGCCATTTTTTCGGAATAAATTAATTTATTTTCTTTACTTAGCGGTCCCCCGACGCGACGACGCATGGATATATGAATAGTACTATTTATATTACCATATCATAATCTTAGAGGGCCAGTAGGCACATACATATTATTTTTTTACTTTTAGAACTTTTTGAACCGATGGAATTTTAAATTTAAGTATTTAGTACCTATTTTATAGTTTATTTGAACTAAGTCCCGTTAGTCTTTTTAAGATCTAAATATGGCATCTAAGCTTTAAACATATTTCGCGTCATATCCGATATTCTATAATTTTGAATTCTTTTGTTTCAGGCAACATGGCGACAGCAGTAGAAACCAATAAAAACGGAGCTGCACAAGATATATTAGAGAAGGCACCATGGTAAGTTATTTATTTAGTAAAATAACGATTTTTTTAATCATCTTATTTTATATTCAACTAGCTTCCGCCCGCGGCTTCGCCCGCGTGGTTTACGAACCCGTACATATTTCAGGGATAAAAAGTAGCCTATGTGCTATAACATTGACTCCCGTACCCCAGTGACACCTAATTTATTTTCATAAAGTTTAATACCAAAATACAAATAAAGAGCCTTTTCTAGCGGCGACATATCAATTAAATTTTTAAAATAAAAGAACACTTATTCTGACATAACTATAATAGTAACTGTAGTAGTTAGACATATGCTGTCGCGACACTTTTTGTAGATAATGATGTGTTCTGCAAAGTCGTAGTACATTATTTTGTTCTATCATCAATAGTTTTAGCAGCGCACGCGATGTAAGGAATTTTTTAGGTCATTTTTTTACACCTTGAGTTACATTATTGGAGTTTTAATAAGGATCCCTAATTTTTTGAAAATATAATATAGCCTATGTCACTCGGAGATAGTGTAGCTTCCCAACGGTGAAAGAATTTTCAAATCGGTCTAGTAGTTTCGGAGCCTATTCAATGCAAACAAACAAACAAATAATCAAATCCTTCCTCTTTATAATATTAGTATAGATATAGATAAAAAAGTTAGTTAACTCTTTGAGATTGTAAAGATGTTTATTGAGGATAATGAACCCTTCAGGCGTGTTGCTATGTTATTTTACGTATAAGCAAAATCAAAATGGATACGTTGTAATCATTTGGCTACACAGTTGGCGCAGTGGTTGAGCTATGACGGCTGAGATACGTATCACGGGTTCGATTCCCCATAGAACAATTACTTGGCCTAAAGATAGTTATACCAGGTCTGGGTGTGTGCGCATGTGAATATTTGTGTTTATAAACGCACTCATGATAACGCAATTCAAATGCCTCGCTTTATAATAGGGTCGATGTTTAAGCACTAATTTTAATGTTAATGTAAATGGTTAGGCCAGTTGTTAACCCACTTTTGTATATTCGTCGGTTTTTTAGCTATAAAAATAATAATTACTAAATTTAGGTAGTTAGGTATTGTTTTTATTGCGAGTGTTAAAGTTAAATCAGTGAGTCTATCTGTTTCTAATCACTAATTATTTATTATAAAACAAAGTTCCCCCGCCGCGTCTGTCTGTCTGAACGCGATAAACTCAAAAACGACTGAACAGATTTTCATACGGTTTTCACTAATAGACGGAGTGATTCATGAGGAAGGTTGAGGTGTATAATTTATTAAGGTTTTGTGTAAATTGGCTGAAATATAACGATGATTGTTGAAGATGTCGGAAAAAATCATGCATATAGTATGTCATGTAAATCAATAGAGTTACATATCCTTATTAAAATATATCCTTTAAAATTAAATTAGACGTTTTATAAAAAAAAATATAGGCGTATATGCTCAGCTACCGGGGTGGGTCGCTAGTTAGTTTATAATTCAGACTTAAAACTATAAAAAAAAAAAACATAATAATACTTACTGACATTGACTTTAAATCAAATGTACGACCTTGGAACATAATTGGTGCAATTACCACGCTTCACCAAGTTTTGTCATGTAATCTCGTACATCCACGTTTCAACGATTATGACGTTAATTATGGATTCTGAGTTAATGCGTCTGACAGCCTATATCCGTCCTACAGTACCTAGATAATAAAATTAAGTTTGGGTGTCAGTTGTGTTGAATCCTCAAGATGAAGCCAAATATAATACTCACAGTATACGGTTCAGCAGTTTTAATGTTTACTTTTATTATTAGATTTTTAAATGAATAAGCACGAAGCACGGTGGAAACACGGTCGTTGTCGGAATGACGCCGCCGCTGTTACATATACCTACGGAGAGGCTTTATGCATTTTTTTTATTAATGCTTATATTTTAGCAAATAATGTTTTAAATAAGGAATTCAGTACACAAATTAATAGCTTTAATGCTAACAGTTGGTTGTTGCTCCGTGTGACAGACTGGCAGACAAATTCGATGTAGTTCTTTTTCTAGATAACGTTACTCCACACAGCCTCATTGGTATAGTGTTTGCAAGCGCGACTGCTGAGCGTGAGGTACTGGATTCGACTCCCAGAAAGGGCAAAGTTTTATTGGGTTTTTCTGTATGGACATTCTCAGTAGCTGCACGGAGTCTGGAACTGTGCTCGGTAGATGGACATAGGCTCGACCCTTACGATGACGAGTTAATAACAGCATCGGGGAAATGTGGGTGTAGAATAGTTTACCTCTGCCTAACTCTTCGGGAATACAGGCGTGATGCTATGTTATGTTATGTTACCACACAATAGGAGTAATTCCTGTATCACGAGTGCATTTACATAGACAAATATTCACTTGCACAAATGACAGATTAGAGACAACTATCTGTAGGTCATACAAATGTTTTGAGGCGGTGGCGCGAGTGTGTTCCACGCGCGCCTCTCTAAGAAGATGTGCAGCTATAGATCAGCTGCACAATGGGACGGAGCCTGCCAGGTCATGCACTGGCGGGCTGATACCTGCCGGGGGTGCGGTGAATGCGCGAGCGAATCCCATATATCCGGCGCTACAGGTATGCCGCAGGAACACCGTGTGGTTTTAGTCGGTAAAAGTCCGACATCACACGTCGCCATCCCCAGGGCGGCGGGTATGCATGAGCATTTCCACACGTAAAAAAAAAGGTCATACAAATGTTTGACTCTATTCCCGTAAATCAAATCCTCGTAGAGTAGCAGGCGATTGCTCAAGCACTTGGTCAACCATGTCGTCAAGTTGATGAACGGCTAATGTTCTCCTGAGCGATTTCGGTCACGGCGACCAAACTCACCGGAGATTAGCCAACTATGCAGGAGATATTATACAGCACAAACACAGGTGCACTCTTTATTTCTTCACTAGTAGACAGTAGAGAAATCAGGTACAGGACCAACGGCTTTACGTGTTTTCCGAGGCACGGTGTGTATTCACATACCTACACAAAGACCCAGACCCGAAACAATTGTTTGTAGATCTTACCAATATTTGTCCCGTGCGTGCATCAAACACGCGACACGTATAGCAGCAGTCGATCGCTCAACCACTAGGCCAACAGTACAAGCAGATAATGATGATGAAACTTTTTATTTTCAATTTCATCTTTACCCAAGCATACTGGGGTCAGTTTCTTTTACGATTCGATATAACCCCGTCGGTGAGACTTTGGATATGGGCTTAGCTATTCTTCGCATTGCGCCCGTGCCCTCAGAGAAACTACATATTGAAAGAATAATTTATAAAGTCTAGAGTGGGTATTTCTAGAAAATTCCCCCACTTTACTCACCCATTACCCAACAATCGATTCTGCAGCAAAGGAAGGAAACCTTCAAATCCGCCTCTAGGTGGCTAGTTAGGGCAATTTGTTTGTACACGCATGCGCTGTTACACAAGTGGCGCGGGCGCATCTAGATCACGCGCCGACCATTGACCTTATACGTGCTGATGTGCGTGACATTGACTTTCGGGTTTATGGCTTTATGGGGTACTTTCAAGGTCGTTTGGGTTCGTTTATTTTATCATCAGGTAAATTAAGGGTTGGTTTCTACTCAGACAAATCGTCGCTTAGGTAACAATACCGTGTAACTAAAATTTGATAAGTTTTGAGACATGAGCCAAAAAACAGACTTTTATGAAAAAATAATACATTTTATTACAATACACTTCATTGTAAACAGTTTACGAAAGTTTTCATATAATAATAGATTTACAGTTTTCTTGTCAAGGTTTTTAGCTAAGCGGCGAAATGTGGATACCACATTTCCTTCATTTTAAGGCAGGCAACGCACTTGTGACTCTTCCGGTGTTGCGGGTGTCTATGGGCGACGGTAATCGCTTACCATCAGGCGATCCGGCTGCTCGCTTGCCGACTATCGCATAAAAAAAAGTACCATAGCATATGTATTTGCTACATAAGCCATGTAACTACCTACTGGAAATAGCATTACTTCACCTTTTTATTTTTTAGTAATGGAACCTAATAATAATTATGACCACGTGCAGAGAGTTTTTAGACAGGGTAGGCAGAAAATTTTAAAAGCTTACACAGTACTTAGTACAGCTTACAGTGTCTTTTAGTCTTTATGAACCGCACGCCACTGATTATGACTAACTCAAGAGTCTAGTTTAAGAGTCTAGTTTTCCTTGAATTTAATTAGATACCAAATTATTTAAAATTTAGCATTGTTTCGTGACACGCACAATGACAGAATTAATCAACAGTCTGGTGGCATTTAATTGTTAAAATATTTTTGGACGTTAATTTCCATATGGATTTGGGAATCTAATTAAAATAATTGATCAGCTACACAAACTTGCCATAGTCTGTAGCTTAGATCATCAACAACACGTCGCCTGCCCAAACGCTTGCGATGCCAAATAGGGTCGGACTGGGGCCGGAAGGGCCCGGTTGGCTCGCCATAAGGGCCCGAGACTGGATAATGGTAGATGGGATACTAACGGAAAATAATGAAATATTCAAATTATAATTATAATTACAAGAGTTGGGACCTAGCCTGCACGGGCCCCCTATCCTACCTACCGCCTGGCTTGCGGCAGGCCCCGCAAGCCAATGAGGCAGTCACAGAACCGGAATATTATACAAATATTTGTTTTATGTGGGAATCAATACCACGACCTGCAGCGCATATAGCTAATCGCTTAGCCACTGCACCAGCCATACCGTCAGTCGTTTTGTCTTAGTGTTCATACCAGGTGTGTAAATACTAGGTAACTGTTGGATTAGTACTAAATAAGAGCCATTTATGGCACGCGACACAATATTTTGAGCACGTCACCGATCACAAAAGTCATTATGCACTAAGAAAAAAAAGTGTGAATTAACTGAAACAGCACTAATTTTACTTAAATTTAAATTACGCGTACAGTTGAGGCCACAGTATAAGTATTCCAACAGTAGGCTGACGCCTTTGATGTCGGGCGATGCCGCCGCCTGTGTAGGCATTTACGCAACTGCGGAAGGGTTGTCACAAATTGAAAAAGATACCTAATCATTAATATCATGTTTTTTAAGTCGTCAGCACCCCAAGAAACCTTGAAAACGATACCCATATCTATACTTTTCAAAAATGCATGTCCGCCAACTTGGATTTCAAAATGGATGCCATTTTCAAAATCAGCACCCCAAGAAACCTTGAAAACGATACCCATATCTATATGTTTCAAAAAATGCATGACCGCCATTTTGGATTTCAAAATGAATGTCTTTTTTTTTTTTTTTTTTTTTTTTTTTTTTATTGGCAACTGAGCCGATGCCGACTATTCTGCCAGTGTCAAGTGGTGATGGCAACCTCAATTGCAACGCAGTAAGGTGAACCTTGGTGAGCTTTGGTGAAGGTGACAGTAGCTGAAACGACAAGAAAGTTTTTTTTTTTTTTTTTTTTTTTTTTTTCAACAATATATTCGTATTCAACACCACGAATCTAGACAAGACACAAGACAAGACAAGATTAATAGACACCAAACTACATTTTGATTCCATTAGCTTTTAAAAAAATAGATAAGATTTGAATGAGTTTAGGTGAAAAGCTAATCAAGACGGAATGGAAGTTAGTAGGAAGGGGGACTTTAAGTTTGGGAAGCTTACGATACAAGTCAAAGGATTGAGAATTTAATGGACAACAGAAAAATATATGGTCCAGTGTTCCATCATCAAGACCGCATTCGCACAGAGAACTGTCACGAACACGGATCTTATTTAAGAACACTGGACTGCAGCAGTGACCAAGTCTCAGTCTACACAGGGTTGCAACAGTACTTCTGGACAGTTTTGGACACTTAAAAAACCAAGGTTTCCGCTGGATGCAGGGTTGAATACTAGCGTAGTACGCCCCCTTAAGTTTCGAATTTACCTGCCACAATGCTGACCACGAGTTGTACAGCTTATGTTTAGTGTCAGTACGTAAGTCATAGCTATGTACTATAACGGGATCTATAAATTAAAGGCAAGGCAATGTGTAATATTAATGTATTCGGCACCGTGGCCGTCCAAGTTCAACGTTAAATTATAAATCTCAATATTAATTCTAAACAGTTTTCCACTACACGTCACACTCATCTCTAAGTCACTTATTTGAATATTTGTTCCTTTTACACCAGCCAGTCTTAATGCAGATGAGCCTATGGCTTCTGCATAAAACCTCTACATCAGCTACGCCCACCCACATGGGCAACTCAGACGAACCTTGGACAGTTGGCCATGCAATACAAATATTCAAACAAAAACCCTACCTATTCCTATCCTGAATCTACCTAACAGGCGGAAAGAAAGTTAACAATTTCTTGTGAGGTACGTCTCTTACTAAGAGATAGTTTACCGTATAACGCATGCTAGAATAAAACTTTGAAATAAAATTATTAAACATTAATATGAGTAAGTTATCACATCACAGACAAATTGCACACGTTAAACCATAAACTTCAACGCGCCAAAACGCCTAAAAAAAACGCGTAGCGACCTCCTATAAAATGATACTTCTACCAATTAATACAAATAAACATCAAGTTTCAGCAACTATTCCTGAAGGGAGAAATACTTAAATTAAATCAACTATGAATAGACATAACACCATAAACTTAAACTCTCATGACTATTGTTGAGACATGGGAAGTAAAAGGTCACGTTGTAGTATCATTCGCATCACGAACTCACTCCGAAACATATCATTAATAGCAATGACTACTAAAAAATTGTACAAGTTAATAACAATTAATTCAAAGGATTATTGTTTCATCGCAGTCAGGTGGAAGAGTCCGTTAAACATTGAGACCGATTGTGTCCTACCCAGACACACTTTGCGAGGACTATGCCCCGTGTGCAAAGTTAGTCTCGTTGTCAAGCGGGTTTCCTCCCCCTCCTTAGATGGAACTATAATCAAACTCAACTCAACTTCTTTTCGGAGTGTTTCCATCATCAATTTAAGACATTTATAAAACACATTATTGGTGACCTTTCTTCCGTACGCTCAACGTTGTAGCCACCGCATTGTCCCAACATGAAAAATAAATAAAGTGATTAATCATCTATATTTTCTATAACATAAAATAATGAATTATTTTATTTTAACATGAACAACTATATTCTAATATGGAACGGTTTTAATCTATTTACATGAACAATATCCCTAAATCGCCTATTATTTAATTTATTTACCACGTAATTTACATTAGAGATCCTTCTCACAATCCGATAAGGTCCTTTATACAATCTACACAATTTCATACACTTATTACTCACACGTCTAGGAGTATAAATCATTACTAACTGATCAGGTAAGAAATTCCTTACTTTACTTTTCTTATCATAAAGCGCCTTTTGTTTCACTTGCGCTTTCCTTATGTTATGCAAGGCCTTACGCGACAAGACATTATGAAAATCATGTCTTCCTACATAGTCAATCATCTGACTCTGTCTAATATGATTAACAACCATATCAGTTTGGAATAAGGGTTCTCTAGCATAAATCATCATATGAGGTGAAATTTTGGTACTTGATTGTTTACTCGAATTATACGCATAGCAAACTAAGGGCACATAACTACACCAATTTCGATGGTCATCAGAAACATACATGGACAACATTTGTGTCAATGTTCTGTTGAACCTTTCTACTAAACCATTAGTTGCTGGATGAAATGCCGTGGTGAAGCGTGATTTAGCTCCAAAATAACTAACTGTATCTTTTACCATATGCGACGTAAAAACTGAACCTCTATCAGAAATGACCTCTTTCACTCCTCCAAATCGACAAAATACATCTTCTATCAGAAATTGGCTTATCCTCTGCGCTGTGACCCTAGGCACCGCCCTACAAATCGCATATTTCGACACGTATTCTAAACACACAATAATGTATTTATTGCCGTTCAAAGACTTTCTAAAAGGACCTAATATATCTATACCAATCTTTTCCATTAAACTATTCACCTGAATAGGTTGTAACTGTCCTATTTGGTGAACCTTTTTGCGTTCCTGGCATGAAATACAACTCTTCACATATTTCTCGATCTCTTTCTCCGCTCCTATAATAAAATATTTCTCTCTAAACTTAGCCAACGTTTTCGTCAAACCTAAATGTCCCCCGGACCATGGATCATCATGTAATTCTTGTAAAATTGACTTGAATAAACTTTTCGGCACTACCACTAAATCTCGCACGTCATTTAACTTCTTCACTCTCTTGCACAAAATCCCTTGACGCAACACATAGCCTTTATAGACACCTACACCACTCCTAGCAACTAAAGTAGACCATCGACTACAGAACTCATCCTCGGACTGCTTAACTTTCATGTCGACCACTTGTATCGCGTACACTTCCAAACCATCCTCTTGACTTGGTACCTCTTCTTCTACAATGTCCTGACACAACGGATTCCTACTCAGAAAATCTGCAATCACATTTTCTTTTCCTGAACAATGAACTATATCAAAATCATAGGCCTGAATGCTTAGAGACCACCTTGCCAACCTACCATTCATATCTTTCCTATCTCTTAACCAACACAACGCCTTGTGATCAGTCACCACCTGGAACTTCAAACCCCATAGAAAATGTTTAAAATAATTCAATGCCCAGACCACACCTAGGCACTCCTTCTCTGTCGTTGAATATTTCTTCTCACTGTCACTTAGCTTTCTTGATGCATAGGACACTGGATGCATGACATCTCTACCCTGCATTAAACAACACCCTAACGCTTCACCACTCGCATCTACATAAAGCCGGGTTAACACATTTATATCATTAGAATAAAAACTCAATATTGGAGGGTTAGACATATATTCTATTATTGTATCAAAAGCTTTCTGCTGTTTCTCGGACCAACGAAATTCGGCTCCTTTTTTAAGTAGTTTTGTTAATGGAAGTACGATCACAGCAAAATTATCAATGAATTTGCGATAGTAAGAGAACAAACCTAACAGGGACTTAACCTGTTTTGTATTTGTCGGTATTTTTAATGATTTTAATGACTGTAATTTCTTATTATCAGGTTTAACGCCATTTCCTGAGATCTCATGCCCTAACACACTAACTTTATTATACGCAAAACTACATTTTTTTGGATTCAAAGTTAAGTTTGCCTCCCTAAGACGCTCTAATACCTGTTTTAACACCTCTTTAAACTCTACAAACGTGGAGCTGTACAATAGGATATTATCAACATAACATATAGCGTTTTTATACTTAATACCGGCCAATACTTTATCCATTGTCCTCTGAAACACAGCCTGACTAGTCTTTAAACCAAATGGTAAGACATTAAATTCATAAAGTCCTGATGGTGTAACAAACGCCGTCTTGTGTTTATCAGCTTCTAAAATATTCAGTTGCCAGTAACCTGAATTTAAATCAAGATCCGCGAAATAATGGGCCCCGGCAAGATAAGTCATAATGTCCTCAATAATAGGTAAAGGATAACTATCAGTGATAACCTTTTTATTTAATTTCCTATAGTCAATACAGAACCTCCATGAGTGATCAGGTTTCTGCACTAGCACTACAGGTGACGCATAAGCACTCCTAGACTCCCGAATAACTCCTGCAGCTAACATATCCTTTACTTGCGAATTAATTATGTCTAACTGTTTCGGAGATACCCTATAAGGCGGACGATGAACAGGTATTTCATCCGTGGTCTTAATATCTATTACTTCTATATTACAATTACCTAAGTCACTGGCTGTAAACGCAAAGCATTTCCTATAGGAAGAAAAGAGTTTAATCAATGACGTTTTGTCACCCTCGCGCAAATCTGGATTTATGTCAATCTTCTGAAAATTATCAATCTCCTTTGAAACCATCGAAATATACAACCTATCTTCATTCATTTCAGAAAAATTCAAAAAATATAAATAATCAGATTTAGAAATCGTATTCAAACTTTTTTCTTCCATAGAGACATAATCTTGTGTGACATTGTCATTTATTTTATTGTCACGATCATATGTCATTGAATGTGTCAACGAAAAATTATTTTGCAAAAAATCCTTATTTAAAAAATCAACACGAATTCGCCCATTTAACACAATATGATTATTATTAAAGTCAATAACTGCACGATTATTATAAAAGAAATCTTGACCAAGCACCACATGTTGATTGATGTCTTTTATAATTATGAACGTATTATTAAACACACACGAGTTTATTAGGAAATTAACTGTTACACTCCCCACAACGTTAAGATACGACCCGGCGATGGATTTCACGAAACGCTTTTTCGTTGTATCATCATTCACATACGTTAGCTTTAATTTCACTGCTTGCTGTTCCGACATGCACGAAATTGAAGCTCCGCTATCTAGTAGTGCAACGCAGGTCTGTTGAGCTACAACAATATTAATGAAAGGACAGAACTGACCCGCTTTTGAATTTGTATCTGGGAGTTTCTGCTCTGCTTGGGACGCGACCGACACTCCCTGCACCTCCTTTACTGGTGGCGTCCCTGCGCGTTTGGGTGCTGTATGGGTCTTGGGCTCCTTGTGCTAGAACGATTAATTATATTATTATTTGCATAGGTAAATCTGGTACGTTGCGGTCGTAAGTTATAACGCGGAGTGTGAAACTCTTCAGCTTCTCGTGGTCGTTGCATAGGTGTGTCATGCGACGGTCCGGCTCTGGCTGGGCTCGGTGATCTCGATCCCGTTGTCGCCAATGGATGCTCAAACCGCACCTTCGTTAAAATCCCTCTAGGCGGTTGGATAGGTAAATTCACCAATTGTTTAGCCTCTCCGTCGAAGAGTTCCTTCATCTGAATTAAAGTGGATTTCAACTCATTTTTCGAAGCATATAACTTGGTGCCCAATTTATATTTCAACTCTCTGGTCACTGATTTTAAATATTGCTTGACAAAGTCTCCTTCGTCCGTCAACGCAGCCTTCGTAGCAATATCACTTAAACGATAAAAATAAGTAAGTGGTTCTTCCTTAAATTCCTGTCGGGCTTGATAAAAAATTTCTACATAATTGATTTTCGCAGGAAATCCCGAGGCTAGTGCTTCGCATATAGATTTAAAACTCGCGCCCTCTTTATACGTAGATTTAAAGAAAGCGAGTGCCGGCCCTTGCAGATAAGCCCCTAAAATCAACGCAAGGTCTCCTTCCGGCCATTTGTTAATCGCCGCAACCAGACGAAATTGAAGCTGAAATTCTTCGAACGGGGTTCCATCAACTCCCGAAAATAAGTAGATTTGCGACATGGTTGATTCACCAAAATAAAAAAAATTGACAACTTAGCTTTTGTTTTTTTTCACGAAGGGTTCTCTTTGTTCCCTCTTGGTCCTCGCCCGGTGGCTTATCGACCCTCACGTCAGTCTCGTTGTCGCCGGCGAAGTCTGAGTAAATGCGGCAGCCTCCAGCTAATGTCGCTTCACTAATATTCTTTGTGACTTCGTATAACTGAAACAGATATTTTTTTGTGTAGCGCTGAATTTTTATGCCTTACCCGGCGCCTCCACCAAAATATAACGGGATCTATAAATTAAAGGCAAGGCAATGTGTAATATTAATGTATTCGGCACCGTGGCCGTCCAAGTTCAACGTTAAATTATAAATCTCAATATTAATTCTAAACAGTTTTCCACTACACGTCACACTCATCTCTAAGTCACTTATTTGAATATTTGTTCCTTTTACACCAGCCAGTCTTAATGCAGATGAGCCTATGGCTTCTGCATAAAACCTCTACAGTACCATGTAGTGTTTTCGATCAACCGGGTTAGATGTAGCAAATTTAGCTAGAGAGTCGGCGCATTCGTTACCACCTATACCCGAGTGACTGGGAACCCAAGCTAGTTCAATGTTTAGATCGTTTTTCGAACAAGTGAATAATAAAATAAGAATATCAAAAATTATTTTGCTGTGAATTTTAGATTTAAGTTGATTTTGAGTTAAAGCTTGAATGCTACTGCGAGAATCTGAGAAAATGACTGAATTTTTGATGTTATGGGTTAAAATGAAATTGATGGCTTCTAGGATACCGATGCATTCCCCTGTAAATACTGAGGATTCTGGTGGACATTGGAATAAAAGAGCGATTTTGGAATTTTGAAAATATGTTGAAACACCTGTACATCCTGTTGAAGACAATTTGGATGCGTCCGTATAAAACAGATTCCAGCCCTCCCAGTATCTTTTAATGGCCCGATCGAATTCGCCTTTTACGTCCTGGGAGTTTTTGGACATACCAAGTCCCAAAACGACCTTTGGCCTGAAATGGACCACCTCATATGCAGAGGAAAAGACCGGAAGGGACGGGTATTGACAAACAGGCGAGGAGAGGTGTTTAAGCTCTCTGTACCTATTCATCAATGGGAGAGATTTATTATTCCAGTAGGAAGACGCGTCAAGAGAGAGATAAATTTGTTCCAAAATGGGAAGTAAGGGATGGGACGAAAGGGAGAAAACTTTTGACAAGAAACGATCTGCTAAATATTGTCTACGAAGGTTGAGTGGAGGTTCTGCACATTCCACCTGGAGGGCATTTATGGGGGAGGATTTCATAGCACCAATAACGATCCTCAGACATTTGGCCTGGACCAAGTCCAGTCTACGCAAGGCTTCTTTGTTACATGGCTCAATTAAGTAACTGCAATAATCCATTACGCTTCTAACTAACGCATTGTAGACTAGTTTTAAGGTGTATGGGTGAGCACCCCACCAGACACCTGCTAAAGCCTTGAGGACCGAAACCGAGCGCTCACATTTTTTAACTGTATTATTTATGTGGGCCACTCCCGACAATTTGTAATCCAGGGCAACCCCCAGAAACCTGGCCTTCTCCTCAATTGGGATAGCTTGACCGTCTATATTAATGTTAACCTGGGGGATAAGGCGTCTACGTGTGAAAACAACTGCGGTACTCTTTGGAGCACTTAAAGACAACCCGTGACCTAAGAGCCATTGGTTTAATGAGGACAAAGAAATATTCATGGAATGAGCAGCGTCTTCGATAGAACTGCCACAGACCAGTAATGCAATATCGTCAGCATATTGGAGTACTTTACAATTAACATTTAAGCAAGAAGGAAGATCATAGGTATAAATATTATATAAAAGGGGACTGAGCACGGATCCCTGAGGAAGACCTCTCCAAACCAACCTTGGCTCAAAGCTTTCCCCGGGAATCCTGAGTTGAACACTGCGTTCTGAAAAAATACTGCAAATGATTCTCCCAATCCTAGCCGGGATTCTCAGCTCTTGCATTTTCTGCCTGAGAACTGGGAGGAGGACAGAATCATAGGCAGCTGAAATGTCTAAGAAAACGGCTACCACAGACTCACTTCTACTAAGGGCCAGCCGGATCTCTGATGTGAGGGTACCCACACTATCAGCTGTACCCAGACCTTTCCTAAAGCCGAATTGAGTCGTTGGGAGCAGCTTCCTGTTTTCTACAAACCATTCTAGGCGGTTTTTAATCAAATGTTCTAAAAGTTTAATAAGAATGGACGATAAAGCAATTGGTCTGTATGAAGAATGATCACTAGGATCTTTACCAGGTTTTAATATGGGGATTATGACTTGAACCTTCCAATCAGGAGGAATATAACCGGTAGTAAAACAATAGTTGGCTAAGGCTAGATAATATTTATGGGTCTTATCACCAGCTTTAGAAATGAAGGAGTAAGGGAATCCATCCACTCCAGGAGCAGAATCCCTCACATGGGCGAGGACAGATTTGAGTTCGCTAAGAGTAAATGACCCATCTAGAGGATCAACTGAAATCATCTGAGAGTTTGGAGCGGCACACTCATCAATACGGGGAACATAGACTGGAGCAAGCTTAGAAAGAAACTGGTTACCCAGGTTTGCAGATAATGTGCTTCCGGAGGGGGGCTTCAAACTACTTCTGAAGGATTTCAATTTACGCCACACAGCTGACGCTGGAGTGGATGGACTCAGTGAGTTACAGTACTTCTGCCACCCTTCTCTCTTCTTATTTTTGAGTAATTTCTTGGATTTAGCCAAGATATGTTGAAAAGCAATGATGTTTTCCAGGTTCATGTCGGAGTTGAAATTCATTTCGGCCTCATTCCTGGCCCTTATCACGGCTGAGCAGTCCCTATCCCACCATGGCGGGGATGGAATTTTGCTCATTGGCGGTTTTTTTGGAGGGAAGCAATCATCTGCTGTGGAGGATATTGTATTGGAAAATGAGGAAAAGTATTCTTGCGCAGATTCAGGATTAATAGGTGGAAGGGAAGAGACGCGTAAGTCTAGGATCTTTGAGTAAAGGTCCCAATCCACTGAGTTCAACTGGTATTTTAACAAAGGCGGGGATGATTTTACAGGAATAGACTGGGAAGGGATTTCAACCACAATGGGATAGTGATCACTCCCATAGGTTAGATTCAAGCGTTTCCAATTAAGAAGGCTGGCTATATTAGATGAGCAGAATGTCAAATCAACACAGCTGTTATTCTGTCCTGGCGCAGCTCTACGAGTGGATCTGCCGTCATTGATCACACACAGATTGAGTTCATCTAATATATCCACTAAGCCCATACCAAAATTATCGCAGATTTCTGATCCCCATCTATAATGGTGACCATTAAAATCACCCATTACAAGTAATGGACCTTGAATTTTACTCAGCAGACTTTTAATTGTAATAAGATCTTCAATTTGAGGGTGTGCAATATAAAAACTAAAGATATTTATATCCTCAGCCTTAACAGCAACAACATTAATGTTGTCACCAACAAAGGGTAGAGGAATTGGGGAGAATGGTACCTTGTTATTAATGAACAAAGCACATCCTCCATATCCATCTAATCTGTCATAGCGAGCACTACTGAAGCATGGGATCCTGAAATTACTATCAGAGCGGAGCCATGTTTCAGCAATGCTACAGACTGATGGTTTGAATTTATTGATGAGAAAGAGTAGGTCAGGTTTCCTGGGAGTAATACTCCTCACGTTCCATTGAAGGAATGTCTGGGGATGGAACATTATTAATATAGCTAATAATTGATGACAGTTTGTTGGCAACGTGGTCAGGTAAGGATTGTGCAGGGTTAGCTAGTACTGTTATTAGCATATTAGCTATAATATTAAGGATATTTTCGGACTTATTAGGAGTGCTTGTACCTTCCCTGGGGAGAGCACAGCCATTTTGGGAAGGAGAGAAGGAGTAATCCTGAATAAGGGCTTGGTGAACCTGCTTGTCATAGCTGGGTGAAAGGGGGGCGTGAGTTTTGGGTTTTAGAAAGACCGTCTTACGGTATGATTTTGGTGTTTGGGAGGCAGGACCAAGGTACTGGGGAGAACTAGGTATTGTTTTAGATTTCTGGGATAGTCTAGAGACTTCAGCATACGATCTGGAAACCGGAGGGAAGACCAGACTTGCTTCCGCATAAGAGACAGATTTTTCAGCCATAAGGGCTTTGATGCCCTTCTGCCGACCCAATTCAGGACAAGATTTATCATTAGCATAGTGATTGCCAGAACAAGAAACACAGGTAGCACAATCAGTGGGAATTTGGCATCCATCCCCTGGGTGGTCTTGACCACATTTATAGCAGCGGGGTTTTGAGCGGCATACTGTACGTGTGTGACCGAAACGACAACAGTTGAAGCATTGAATGGTTGGGTACATGTACCTCTCGACTGACAGAGCAGAGTAAAAACAATAGACACGATTAGGCAAGACTTGCCCGTCAAAAGTCAGAACAACTGTTTGAGTGGGTTTCCACTCTGTGACACCCAGAGAAGAGACCTTTCGACTCATTCTCCTTGCCTTTATCACGGGGCCGCATCCAACAGGAACCTTGATATTCTCAATAACCTCATCCTCTGTCCATTCGGTTGGTACATCCCTAACAAGACCCAAGCGAGTAATATTAAACTGTGGAATTGTAGCTATGAAGTTATTCTGGGCTAATGAGCGACTTATCAAGAAGCTGTTTGCATCTTGGTGAGACTTGAACTCAACTGAAATACGGTTCCGTCCTAGTCGTTTGACACTACCTAGGAGGATGTTGCTGTAATTGTTTTGAGTCAAGAACATTCCAAATTTAATTGGGTGCAGAACAGTACCAGGTGTGTCGCCGTCTTTTAAAGATACGTGTACAACATATGGCGGGTTATCCCTTATTGTGTAAGACTGTCTGCCAATTTCTTTTTTAGAGAGTTTTGGAGGGTTTATTATAGTAGTCGGGGAAGAAGTGGCCATTCTTTTCCGACTTGCAGATTCAGAATCCATTGAATTATTTGCCAAATTGTCATCGGGGACAGTAACTGTGAGTACCGGAGTGTAGTCAATGCGATCCGGAGGGTCAGGGGGTTTTTTTAGCATCCATGATGGATGCGGGGTAAAATCTTTAAAATATTCACAGTTATGCGTTCAAAAACACCTTATGCTACACCACAAACACAAAAAATAGTTTCGACTAAGGTTCACACTTGAAGAATTCACTAAAATCGAAAAAAATCGTAACACAAACAAAAGCACGTATTGCCTTCACCATTACCCGCGAAAAACCTCGGAATAAATATTTATTGTATGTCATGAATTTCTTATAAGTTTCATTTCGTGTGACAGCACCCTGAGAGACCTCAAAACATTCGATCTTATAAAGACAAAACGCTTCGGGGGTGTGCAATTTACTCGGTATTTTTACGAACGCCATATTGTTTACGTTCGCACATGCACGCAGTGGCGATGGCGATCCGAGGGGGAGGTTCGTGGGATTGATGAAGGTTCGCCTATCCTGAAATAAGTCATATGTGATACATCTAACGCCATCTTGTGTAAAACCTTTGTACTATGGATATTCGTATTCGTATTCAAAATAATTCTTCTTTTGTTTGTCGTCAAGTCCTCACGCGTTTGATTAGTAACAAACGGTTTCCCTTATCGTTGGAGGTCAGGCGGTCAGATACTCGTCATATTGTGGATGTAACTCCAGCGCATTTCGTTTGGCCAAATTGATCGGGTCAATGCCCGGTATATTGTTACGATTAAGTAATTAAACTGGTATACTTATGTCCTTCGACCTTCTTTCCTTAAAACTTTTTGATAGGGTGACTTTGACCTGTTCTTCTGTTTAATTTAAGGATTGCCATTTAATTTGGCAATGCTGCCAGTCTTCTAGTCACGCTAACAGTTGACGGTGATGTGGAAGAATATTTAGACACCTTCATTTTTATAAGTTTAATTTTTGCATTAAGTATATTGGCAGTTAAGTTATCCTTTATATAATTTTTTATTTTCAATTTATTTTAGTAATAATACTCTACTATCACGAGTTAAGTACACAGTTATATCAACAATAAAATCCAGTGATTTGATAATTCTTCGTGCGGAAAATATTCCATAACCAGCTTTTGCCCACGATTTCGTCCGCGTGACCTACATAATCATGTAATTTATAGCCTATAGCAATCAGGGATCATGTAGCTATCTATCAGTGAAAGAATTCTCAGAATTGGCTCAGTAGTTCCGGAGATTACCCCCTTACAAACTTTACCTACTTATAATATTAGTATGGATTCATACTTACTCATAATATGCACAAAATTATACTAATTTATCCCTTACGGGGATAAGGGAGGGTCACATGTATCAAAGACAGGTATATTTTTTTTTTCATACATCTCTTGTACCGTGGGTACGTTTTACAAACATACATGTCACATGCACACACAACCAGACCCGATACAACTATCTGTAGATCATACAAATATTTGTACCGTGCTGGGATCGAACCCGCGACACATAGCGCAGAAAGCTAATCGCTTAGCCACTGCGCCTACCGTGTCGACAATGTATTATATAATAATAGGCCCAGCTTGAGATACTTTACTCTGAGTACTAATAAACAGTATATATGGCTATGATGTCCCGCTTGGTGATATCAAAGATAGAATATTACTCAAGAGACTAAAACTAAAAACGATCCAACAGCACTAGCATAAACGCCATAAATATAGATTGATTGCAAGAACACCGCTCATAAATAGTCTTCGATGATAAATTTTATTGTATTGTCGTGAAGCAATTCGTGCTGTCTCAATCATTAAGAAATTAATCACATTAGAACGATTCTAGATTTCAGTGTTCACTTTAAAAAATTACAAGTACCAATTTGCACAAAAAAAAAATATCTGAGTTCCGAACGTCGAAATCCGAAGACGCACGCAGGTTTTTGACAGTGGAAAGCGAGTAATGGAACTCAAGTGGAATGGGGCAGGACACCTGGCAAGGCGTGGTGATAACAGATGGAGCAAAGCTGTGACCGAATGGCGGCCAACAACTGGGAGAAGGAATGTCGGTCATCCCGCGGCGAGATGGGCGGACGATATTGTTGCCATCGGGGGTCGAACATGGATGAGACTGGCGCAGGAGCGTAGAAACTAGCACTTTAAAACAGAGGCCTATGCCCAGCAGTGGGCGAAGTCGGGCTGTGGATGATGATGATGTTCAACTCGATGCAGAGTTAACGCAAATTGATCCGCGGGTCATAAAATTACGTGAATTAGCCTAATGAGCATAACCAAGTATGACTTTTATTATTAGTAAAGTTTTAGAATTTATATTCCAGATTTGTTAAGACTAAATTGCCTCACTGGTCTACTGGTTGCAAGCGCGACCACTGATCGTGGGGTTTTTCTGTATGGAAATTCTCAGTAGCAGCACGGAGTCTGGAACCGTGCTCGGTAGATGGCAATAGGCTCGCCCCCTATTACATGGCACACAATAACGGTGTCGGCGAAATGTGGGTGTACATAGTACTTCTGCCTAACCCTTCGGGGAATACAGGCGTGATGCGATGTTATATCCTAAGAAAAAAAACCATATTATTTTCTTAATCTAAGTATTTGCAGTTATCGTATCTAATTAAAATTGTCACAAACAAAAATGAATCCTCCGCCTAAGGCGGGCGGAGGGGTGTGCCGGACTTCTACAAGCTAAACTCACCACAGTGGTCCGCCTCGACACCATATGGTGATCTTTGGGTACTCTTAGAAGACCGCACCGAAGCCCACCACGGTGCCAAGCCGAGAAGGGCACGTCCCGGGGGAGACTGTAGAGAGGTCCCTCCGTTACCCTCGCTAGACCCTGATATACCTAACTACACTTACGGGTGTTCTCAATCATAAATTAACGTGTTGAGAAATGTAAAAAGTTTGTCTTGACTTATAAACTTTTTGGATCAAGGTTAAAATATATTTAATTGAATTACACTTGAGTAAAGTATGTCACTTGTGCTTGAGTATACTATTCTTTAATTTGTGGGTGGTACGTTGATGATTGACACCTGCCCTTTAACGAGCGGAACCCCTGATGTCTTAACACTGTCTGACCATTAGACAAACTCGATCAAGGTTCGAAGGTTTCATTCAATTCATTCACTGATTCAAAGTCAAAGTTTTTTATTTCAAGTAGGCCTTTTCAAGCACTTTTAAAAAGTCGAGACTCTAGGCGCACTGTTCCAAAGGGGGGTAGGTCCTATGGAGAAGAGACCTGCAAGAAATTCCATCAATACTTAAAAAAAATCAAAGTTAATTGACAATTAATATAATCTTAAATTTACCATGCATTATATAACAAAAAAAAACAAATTTACTTAACTTCAAGGACTGAAATAATGAACGAGACAACCGAATGAAAGGATCTTATCGCCTATTTCCTAACGTTGCGTCACCTCTGTATTCCCCGAAGTGTTAGACAGGGGTGTACTATCTTACACCCATATTTAAGCGATGCCATTATTAAGTCACTATGTAAGCTAGCGGAGGGGAGCCTTCTAAACTCCGAGCCGTTCCTGAGAATGATCTAAAAGAGAAATCCGTTATCACTTTGTCCGACCTGTACCCCTAGTGTAAGTTTCTTTTGACAAATTCAATTTACTACATCGAACGCGTTCGGCGCTCCGATTGGTCCGTTTCGGGCTCTCCACCAATCGTAATCGTAGTAAATCGAATTTGTTAAAAGAAACTTACACTAGGGCCTCAGGAGTTCGAACCCGCTTAGTAACCACGCTTGCGAACAATAGAATAATAAACGACTCATCAGGTTAATTAAGATTTATAAAACTAGACTATTTAAATTGCTAGTTAAACTACTTAAAATGCTAATTAGACTGAATTCCTCTTTTTTCATATTTAAACTTCATTTGCATTGCAGTTACAAATACATACAGACTAGATTCGACTATGTATTATAACCCAACTAGTCGATCATCATCATCATCATCAGCCAGAAAACGTCCACTGCTGAACGAAGGCCTCCCCCAAGGGGGGTTTGCCTTAATCCCCACGCTTGGCAGGCGGCTTGGGGATCGCAGTGGCTCACCGATTAGTGAGAGGACGCTGCTGCCCGTCCTCCGGTGTCTGGCCACAGTTTTAAGACGTATCCGGGTCTAACTAGTTGATACAATACGAGTATTAGTATTTGATTTAGTATAATTCTTTAGTAAAAAAAAAAAATATTTTAAATATTTTAAAAATATATTAAAATATCACGTAAAGCGTATGAGTATTTTTCGTATGTTAACAATCAGAAATATCAGATTAACAGTGCTTTCTGTGGCTGTGGTTGGAAGATCATTACATAATGACACTACGGAGACCTATGTGGTTAGAGCCATTACATAATAGATCCTCATAGGGCAAGCAGATCCATCGGGCTCAAATTTATAAGTAGAAGTACGACAGCCTTGCCGGACAGTCGGAAGCCTGATAGCTAAATACTAGTGATCACTAAGAAGTATAATAAACTAGTTTCCGCCCACGGCTTTATCCGCATTAATTACGAACCCGTGCATTTTTCGGGTCACACGTAGCGCTATCTAGCGTCCTAAAGCAATTGTGACCGTCGGCGTCGAAAGTTATTGTTCTTTCCTGCTAGAACTACTTTTTTTCTTGAGGTAAGTTACCCTATGTCCTTTTCTGTACCCCTGACAACGTATATGCAAAATTTCATGATGATCGGTTCAATGGTTAGGCGTGAAAAGGTAACAAACAAACAAACTTACTTTCGCATTTATTATATCAAGTTAGGATTATTATGGTATCTCCGACAATATCAACGAACGTGCCATTACCGACTAAATTCTCGGATTTAAGTAACCACTTTAATTCGACGAAACAATGAATATTTTTTTATAGTATAGTTGAAACGTATAAACTAGCATCACATTTGTTTCTATACACCTAAATATAACTTCAGCGCCAAGGTCAGATTAATGAAACGAGTTTCATCGCCATTCTGGAAGCACCAAATCACTCGGCTCCTTCGTTAACACTGCACAAGTGCACGCACTTTGCACTGCTTGAATAAACACAGGATGTTCTACAGGATGCACCAATTGTGTGTTATGTTGATTTTCGAAACGCTTCCTCTAATTATTATGCAACAACTCCACGCTGCAACTGCAACGCGCATACTAGTGAAAGTCGTCTTGAGTACACCGCGTCTACCAACAGTTTTATAAAATATAATAATATTTTGTGTTCAATGATACACGTCCCTCAATTTCACTTATGATTTAAGTGATTTTTATGATCGGACTGACTGGGTTTGTTTTTTGTGTACTATGTGGTTCGACGTTTCGTTCGTTGGAAAGAACGGCGGCAAGCAGAACCTTCTGTTTTTTGAGTGAGTAGAGGATGTGTTTTATATGGGACATGAGTTATAGGGTTAATTGTAAATCGCCCAGTGTAAGTTTAGAGTCGAAACTGACCCTAATAAAAAAATCCTACTAATATTATAAATGTGAAAGTTTGTGAGGATGGATGGATGGATGTTTGTTACTCTTTCACGCAAAAACTACTAAACGGATCTGAATGAAATTTAGCAGATAGATAGATTAAAGTCTGGAATAGCACATAGGCTTTTTATCACGGATAAATGTACGGGTTCGTGAATCGCGCGGGCGAAGCCGCGGGCAGAAGCTACTTTCTGTATATGTAAGAAAAATTTTAGCCCTTTGTATCATGTTGTAAAAATAGTTATTTATTATACAATCGTTCGTACTCGTACAAATTCTCACTTAATATATTTTCTTTGTAAAAATGATTCACCAAGTTGTTTCTTTAAGTGGATGTGATCGGTTACAACGTACATAGATATACATGCTACGTCAATTTAACGCATACTATATACAAGGTCGTAAGGCTGCTTCAGTAATAAACGTTTTAATTTTCTTCTCTTACATTAATCATCTTACAACCTGAAGAATCAGCAGAAACGCGTCTATTTTGTTTCGGGTCTAGTGCAATATTTTCTATGATCTCAACCAGAATCAATTTAAGACAAAAACATATGAAAAATTATGTGAACGCGTTTACGAATTGAATTCACTCAAATGCGCGCGCAGGATTTTGGTCGAGTAAATTTCTTACATTAAACCCCAGGTAAATAGGTCTTTTGCATTCTTTCTTACTAGGATTTTTAAAGCCCATTGGTATAGAGCTCGCAAGCGCCACTGCTGAGCGTGAGGTCCTGGTTAAGATTCCCGGGTCACGTGAAATGCTACTGGGTTTTTCTGTATGAACATTCTCAGTAGCAGCACGGAGTGTCCCGGAAAGTTGTGCCCGGTGGATGACAATATGCTCGTCCCCTGTTACATGGGATTCAATAACTGCTTTTGGTGAAAAGTGATGTACACCTCTGCCAAACCCTTCGGGGAATACAGGCGTGATGCTATGTTACGTTTATTAAAGCAATCAACAGAAGAATCTGTTCCACCTGGCCACAAATCCTGGACAATTCTATTGAGACCTTGATAATATAAACAAATAAATCCAACTTTCCTCTTTATACTGGTAATTACATAATTAATAATCATAGACGATGGTAATTGGCTTCAGCGCCGAAGGCCTTACTAGATTTCTTATCAATTAACTCAGTTATAATGATATCCTCTATAGATGTTTACTGATCCTTATTTTTTTTTTGTTTTTAACTTACCTTGCCCGACACTAGGAATACTAACTGTATAGTGGGTGCTTTTACAACATACAAATACAGACAGATACAAAGGGGCAACGTTTTTTTAAAGAATAATATATATACATGTATACGTATTTATTCCTTGGGATCGCAGACTGTTCTTGTCTAACTGGTCAAACAACCGGTCGAACAACTTGCAACAACCGGTTGTTCGTTGACCAGTTCCAAGGATGAATCCTTGATAACGAGTTCCATATCCAACTGGACTGCAATATGTACAATATAATGGATTGAGAAGTCAGGTTTACACAGTAGCTAAGACTTTCGCCCCTCATTTAATCCTTTAAATTTTATTGTTTAGAATTTATGAGGGACTAGCTTTTGCCCTCAATTTCGTCTACGTGACCTACATCTATAATTGATAGCCTATATGTAACACTCCTCCTCCCACATCGTCCTCTCACAAATCGGTGAGCCACTGCGATCCCCAAGCCGCCTGCCAAGCGTGGGGATTATGAAAAACCCCCCCTTGAGGGAGGCCTTCGTTCAGCAGTGTCTTTGGCTGGATGTCTTTTGGCTGATGATGATGGACTCAGGTGGGATGCACTTGGGGATAATGTAGCTATTTATCAGTGAAAGAATTTTTTAAATCGGATGAGTACTTTACATACAAACTTACAAACAAATTTTACCTCTTTATAATCTTAATATCTATAATTCTTCTGTACGTGTGTTTGTCCCCTAATTCCTCCTAAACGGCTGGACCGATTTGGATGAAATTTTGTTGTTATATTTCAATGAGTTCCTGGATGGTTTGAAAACACGATTAGACCCGGTAAGTGGCGCTGCGATCAAGTTCTAAAACAGGTTCGGGTAGGACAACGTCAGTCGGGTCCGCTAGTATTATTACATACATATAACTAAAGCAAAATTTGAAATTGAAATATTAATCGGTATGGAAGCAATATATAGTGAATAGCAGTGATAGCCTAGCGGTTGAACGCTTGCCTTCCATGCAGGAGGGTCTGAGTTCAAACCCGGCCCGCACCTATGACTTTTCGGAATCATGTGCGGATCAGAATTTGATTATCACTTGCGTTTACGGTGAAGGAAAATATCGTGAGGAAACCTACACACCTGAGAGGGCTCCATAAAGTTCTTGACGGTGTGTGTAGTCCGCCAGCCCGCACTGGGCCAGCGTGGTGGACTAAAGCCTAACCCTTCTCGTTCTGAGAAGAGACCCTTGCCCAGCAGTGGGACAGTAATGGGTTGAAATTATTTATTTATGGAAGCAATATTTGACCGTTTTATATTATAGGTACAGCAAGATTTCGGTTTCAACTAAGTAAACCTATATTTGACAAATTTAAGATTTTAGTACTGCCTACATACTAAAATAAAAATAAATGTTTTTTTCTTTTTTCACCAAATGTCACATTACATATTTGGTGATTAAAAATCATTCTGTATAACATAGGTCAGCTCAAATCTGAATGGGTCTCTATAAATATACAGTTTAAACGTAGCCCTGCATTGTTTAATAATAATGTACTTAGGGCTTCAGGGGTAGGGAAAACGATAGTCCTATCTATTTACTTATAACTAGCGACCCGCCCCGGCTTCGTACGGGTGCAATTTACTAATGAACAAAATCAAAAATTTCATACAAAAATACCATTCAAATTTCTGTCGATTCCGGTGGATTTTCCAAACAAATTCTTACATAAAAATCGTATGAAATACACAGCTATCTTAATCTTTCTTCAACTTAGCTTGGTAAGGTAATTAAATCTGTCATAGCAAACATATCAAAATCACACCTAGAGTACTTATCTCGCAACATGCGTGTCAAGAGGCGTAGGCGCAATCTGTGTGGCGCAAACGTTGCCCAAACGTGTTGCAAACAAGGCTTCATAGTTAACTTGCTAATATATATCGAATCGTTTAATTTAATTGTGTGCATAGACGCAACATAATCACAAAAAACATTTAGAAACAAAACCTAACATTCGTTAAGAAATTGCTCATTTGAAGATACTGATAATTATAATTATAATTAGGACGGAAAACTGATCACGATGTAATGGTACATCTACCTATTGAAATAAGTGTACAATGTATATCTGTGATTACATTGTGATTTTTTTTTGATAGGCATGCATTAGACCACTATCTCACCTGATGGTAAGCGATGATGTGGTCGAAGATGTAGCACGCTTGCCTAGAAGTAACCTATTATAACCTAATATTCTTAACACAAAGGTTTTTTTAAGGTTTTGGATGACAGAGTTTGCATTATAGAAATGCTTTGTTATTTATCAAACCCGTAACAATATTTACTAAACAGAGCAAACAGATAGATATTAAGTTCACATCGAGTTAAAGAGAAGTATTTATTCTACATCACTACATATTATAAAATAAAGTCCCCCACCGTGTCTGTTTGTATGTCTGTCTGTTCGCGTTAAACTCAAAAACTACTGAACGGATTTTCATGCGGTTTTTACCAATAGACAGAATTATTCATGGGGAAGGTTTAGGTGTATAATTCGTTAAGGTTTTCTGTAAATTGGCTGAGATATGACGTTTATAACTGAAGATGTCGGAAAAAGTCATGCCGATTGGGAGCTTTACTGGCGTGGGCCGAATAAATACTCGACGTAACAGGCTGATACGACACTACGACATAAAGAAAACGCGTATATGCTCTGCTACACGTGCGAAGCCGGGGCGGGTCGCTATTATATAAAAGAAGGAAATGGAATACCTATTTACATTAGAAAACCTCTCCTACCTATATTTAAAAGAAACTTCATGTATCAAGCGTCCCGCGTTTATCTACTTATTAGCTTCCACCTCTAATGTTTATTAAATTATGCAGTAGTATCAACCACACATTACGCTCGTGTCATTAACGTGCGCCTGCGTCAGTCGTTAACCTCGAACTTGAATACGCATTGTACCGCATTACCGGCGCGGTTGCACAACGGTCGGTTGCTTCAAACCCGCTAACGTACAAATATGTTGTAAACGATATATTATATTTGAGAAATATTCCTTTATGGACTTGTGGAGCAAGAATTTCAAGTTTATGGCGGTGACTTTTTAAATAATTGCGGAAGAAATAATATTTATAAGCAAATAGGTCTTTTCGTTTAATGGATCCTTTCGAAAAGTTTCCTTGGCCCCGTAGTATTTGTAAGTATATTTCGCTCGGGGCTCCTATATTCAAAATCAAAAACCGGGTTTTAATTTCGGTAATGTGGCAGTGACCGTCATAGATCGCAAGAGCTTGCTTAGAAAATATTTTTAATTTCTAGTATTTCGATTTCTCCTTTAGTTTACAGATAGTGCCATCCACGAAGACGCGCCCCACTCTTCTTCCTAATTGTTTACAGTACAAGTGTGCAACCTTCCGCTAGTGTTTTAATTCTGTCGATACACAATAATTACCTTAGAGTGCACACGCACACTACGAAATATTAACTGATCACGAAAGAGCATTACGGTCAGCTGGAAAGCCTCGGCAAAAAATAGTGGGGCGCGTCTTCGTGGATGGCACTATCAATACTTGTTACTTTTGAAAAAGAAATAAATCTAATTTATATTATATTGAGTAAAATAACCGAATTTTGACAGGAATCATAACTTTAACAACTAATTAACAATTAAAAACCTAATACTTTACCTTATAATTTATTCTAATTTCAAATCTGAGTTTAGCTCCCCATGCGAGCTCATATCCTTATTCAAAATGGCACGCTTAATTATGGCGCATTCGTCGAGACCAGTGCGTTATTTTTGTCAACCACAATACGTAGCACACTTACTATTTGATTACTAGTTTCTACGTACCTCTAATAGTAATTTCTAATCCGTGGTTCTTGCTCGTACAGTCAAACAAAGAAGTATGCAGGGTTATCAAATAATAGATAGATAGAATTGTTTTTATTTTAAATAAACATAAAGTGCCTGCTTTTGAAACTTTAAAAGACTCTAGTTGCACGGTTCCAAAAAGTTGGTCTTATCCAGAAGAACCGACAAGAAACTCCATGGATACTCTTAATATAAAATTATGAATGTTTTTGAGTAAAACATTAGTTTATTAATAGCCATAAGAAAACTATACAGACTGTAGTATTCATTTTAAACCTTATTATTAAAAACATTACCAGTTGTTAAGGAGCTCGCTAACTAACTACCGCGCAGGTCCTTCTATCTGCAATAATTAACAAAGATTCCTGCGGCTTCTTTGACGATAATATGATGAATACCTATGACAGTCGCTAGTTCTGACACAAGCAGCAGTCAACAATGTCTGATCTTAGACTACCTTACCTTAGACAACCGGTGTATCTTTAGAGTATTCGTGTTATTCAGTAATTGTAATATATACTTGCTGATATTCAGCCACATTTTGGGTTTATCTATATGGAGATTCTCAGTAGCAGCACAGAGTCTGGAACTGTGCACTGTAGATGGCGATAGGCTCGCCCCATATTACATGGGACTCTATAACAGCGTCGGTGAAATATGGATGTACAGAAGTACACCTCTGCCTAATCCTTTGCGGAATACAGGCGTGATACTATGTTATGTTATGTATATTTTGCCGCGTCTGGTAAAGACTGGGAGCCGAACCCACCGTAATTGAAGAAAGGCCAGGTTCATGGTGATTATCAGTTGTGTAGAAAAAGTCTAAGCGTATATCGCCCATGTACTATTTATTATTTCGACTGTACTATACAATATTCATCACACGCCTTTTTCAAACGTTTCCTGGTTCAATATTTTTTTTAATCTTCAAGTGTTCGGTGAGTACTTCCTGGTAGCGGCGGTCGTTGCGCGACGTAAAGGTTATTGAAACTAGCTAACGTAACAATAGCGGATAGCTCGTTTCACCGTTCTGAAATAACCTGCTCACATCAATCCGCTAACGTTTAACTCGATCGCGTTGCACTCGAACACAACGTACACAAAGTTTCGAAAACTTCGTTATACCTATGTAGTACAGTTCGTTGGTTTGGTCATGTAGAGAGGATGGAGGAAAGGTGATTAACGAAAAATATTTATAACGCGGTTGTTAGTGGAAACGTCAGGAGGGGACGCCCTAGAAGGACGTATACGGACCTTATTGGTGATGTGCTTTAAAAAGGTCTGGTGCGCAGTACCCACAACCGGCGTTCATGTATGAAACGATGCATGAATGTAGATGAAGCAAAAGGGTTATGTAAGGATCGTAGCACGTGGCGTTCCGTAGTTTCTGCCTACCCCCATGGGAACAAGGCGTGACTTTATGTATGTATGTACCTATGTTGTACATCGCTAAACACTATCGGGGATTTCGCGACCCGTAGTTGAGTGCCCTAAATCCCGCTATTGGTCGCAACTAAAATAGCGCATTTTAAAAACCGCTACTGATATTTGTCAGACAGTTCCGTTTCGCTATCCAAGAAAGCCGCTACAGCCCACCGCTACTTCTTGGTGTAGAAGTTAGACGGCACAGTTAACGCAGTAAGCGATTGACTGCTGAGCTGCGCCATGTGTCGTGGGTTTCCCGCGGATTCCCGCACCCAACAATAAGTTTGTTCTGCAGATAGGTGTTCCAGGTATATTTGTGTTTAAGATCCACAATGCACGAATTATACCTACATAGTAGGGTCAAAGACTTTTTTAAAGAAAAACGCAGAAGACTCATTATATTACGATTAAAGTTAGACACTTCCTAATATTCAGGGCCAAGTCGACCAACAAAAAACCAGGCTTTTATTTTTAAATTATAAACATGTGTTTATAACTATGCTACTAAAAATTAAATAATTTATTTCGTTTTTATGATATCATATAAATCAAGAATGAATAGTCAAAAAGTGCAATATAATATACATTCTTGTTAATTGCTTAAAATTATAATACCTATATACGGTATGTTTTAATTACCGTGGTCTTACATAATATAGCATCACGCCTGTATTCCTCGAAGGGTTAGGCAGAGCTGTACTAATGTACACCCACATTTCGCCGATGTTGTTATTGAGTCCTATGTATTATAATAGAGGGCGAGCCTATACATGGCTTTGCCACTGAATAAATAATCTCTTTATATTATTTTTTGCTATGCTGCAGTGAATGAGCACAATAAACTTATTTTATGTATGTATTATCAAATACATACATAAAATAAGTTCTCGGCTGCCGAGCGTAAGGTCCTGGGTTCGATTCAAAGGTTATCGTATAAAAATTCTCAGTAGCAGCACGGAGCATGGAACTGTGCCCGGTAGATGGCAATATGCTCGCCCCGTAATACGTGGGACTCAATAACAGCATCGGCGAAATATGGGTGTACAGAAGTACACCTCTGCCTAACCCTTTGGGGATTACAGGCGTGAAGTTATATATGTTATCAAATAAATTTATCTAAATTTTCAACTATAAACTTTTTACTATAAATTGGGTTTCAATTAATGGATAAACACCATTACTTAGTTATTTATTCGATAAACAAATATCCTTCCAATTTCAAATTAAAATCAGTTAATTCATGTGGCCAATGAAAAATCGGATTTTAAAAACGTTAATTTAAATCTGCAGAACAGCGTATGCGTGAACTTTTTATTTACCTACCTGTGATTATTAAACCGGTTTCTGCCAGGATGTGATTTTTTAAATGTTTGGACTTTGTATAAGGCAAAGTCCTTTACTGCATATCTTTGGCTCAACCCACACAACTATGTGATTATGTACAATTTGAAATGTATTAAATCTTAAGGCATTTTTGTTTGGTTTTTAATTGTTCGAGTTTTTTTTTTTTATATTTCACTGGAAAGAAGAATTGAGTCTTAAATATTGATTTTAAGGACAGCTTTGTATGTATATTTAACTAATTATTTAAAACCAGACATCCCTATAGATTACTTCAGTGGATAACGGTTATTTATCATGATATTCACACTGTGAATTTATTTAAATTGAAAATGTGAAAGTAAGTTTTTATGTCTGTTTGTTAACTCATTGCGACTAAATCATTGAACCGATTACCTGGAGAAGAACATAGGCTTATTTTTACTATTAGATTGTAAATACAGTATACATATACGCAGACAAAGTCACGTGCAACAGCCAGTATGCCATAAAAATGCGAATATCCCCAAAAATTGAGATGCAACATCTTCCGTGATTTCATAATTTCCCTAGGGATTCGACAAAATCCCTGGTTTCATAATTTCCTTGCGAAATATATATTTTCACAGCTTTGCTAACGCCGCCCGCTAGAGGTTGAAAGCTTAATAAATTATTTATTGGCATAAAATAAAATGTACAATTAATGATTTCCCTGACTCTTGCGCTAGTAAAAACTGTGTTACAGGAGCCAGTCTCCTGTTAAATGTGAACATAATTACCCATATGTAACAAGCCTAATAATGGCCCATATGTAATGAGTTGAGTTCAAAAACACTATTGGGAATAATAATTGGCAAAAGGTTATTAACCCATCGCTGCCGTCATTAGAATTCTAGGCGTGACAGAATAATAAATACTAGTATTTATTTTATTGGGAACAAATGCGGACGGTGATGATGAGACAGTTGGCGGAGTGGCTAAGTGATTAGCTTTCTAGGATGCGCGTAATAGGATCGGTTCCCGTACCCGTCCCTAAATTAATTCGATTCTAGGTGTGTGTCACGACACAGAAGAAACCCAAACGGAGCCATCGTTAGTGCAATAAAAATTAAAGAAAAAAGTACCCTGGGAATCGACCCCAGAACCTGAGATTCAGTAGGACTTCAACTGTATTGGATATAGCCTACTGCCTCGACGTGTTCCAATACAGACGACTGATTTTAAGTATTTCATATAATCTAAAACTGGTTTCAAATTCTTTATCAATATCTGGCGAATCAGACTAACGTTGTCCTGCCCGAACGTAGATCTCAATCGCAGCGCCACATAAGCTACCGGGTATAAGCTACCGGGTCCAATTGTGAATCTAAACCAATCAGGGACCAACTCAAACACACAAAAAATTTCATCAAATTCGGTCCTGCCGTTTAGAAGGAGTTTGATCACATATACACGTTCAAAAGAATTATATAGATATAAAGATACTAGCGAACCTCCCCAGCTTCGCACGGGTAAAATTTACTAATGAAGAAAATAAGAAGTTTCATACAAAAATCCCATCTAAATTTCCGACATTTCCGTTGGATTTTCCAAAAAAATTCTTTCATAAAAACCTTGTCCTGACAATTACGAAAACAACAAAAAAAAAACACCTAAATCGGTCGAGCCGTTCTCGAGCGATGCTCCGTCATACATGTGGCAATTGATTTTTATATGAATAGAAATGCAATGTTCAATGTTATTTACATAATAGCCATGCTAGTTGAAGCAATTATTCCATTAATTAATGCGAAATTCATGGTATAATTGCCAAACTGATATTTCAATGTCACGCGGAGTGAGCGTGTGTTTTGTTTTCGCCATAGTCAGAATATTTGTTTATTCATGTGGGTATAAATATGTACACTGGAGGACTGCCTCAGTGGTTTTGGGTTCGATGCCCGGGTCGGGCAAAGTGCTATTGGGTTTTTCTGTATGGAGATTAACATTAGCAGCATGGAGTCTAGAATTGTGCCCGGTAGATGGCAATAGGCTCGCCCCCTATTACATGTGACTCAATAACGGCATCGGAGAAACAGCATCACGCCAGTATTCCCCGAAGTGTTAGGCGGAGGTGTACTATTCTACACCCACATATCGCCGGTGCAGTTATCTACCGGGCACTGTTCCAAACTCTGAGCTGCTACTGAAAATGTTGTAACAGAAAATTCTAATAACACTGTCCGAACCGGGAATCGAACCTAAGGCCTCATGCTCAGCAGTCGCGACTGCTATCCGTGTATTGACTGTATAAAAACTGTATAAGTCATGGTCATGGTCGTGTGGTTGTATTAAAGACTATTTATATATCATTATGTGCCCATAATGATATATAAATCGACGACACGGTTGGCGCAGTGGCTAAGCGATTAGCTTTCTGCGCTATGTGTCGCGGGTTCGATCCCCGCACGGAACAAATATTTGTATGATCTACAGATAGTTGTTTCGGGTCTGGTTGTGTGTGCATGTGACATGTATGTTTGTAAAACTGTACCCACGACACAGGAGAAATCCTAGTGTGGGGCAAAGTTTAAAAAAAAAAAAAAAAAAAACACAGACTTCCTTTAAACTATATATACCTACCCAAAATTGAACGTATACTTACCGGGCAAATAGTACATAATTACATACAGTGGCGGTCCGAGAGGAGAGGGGGTCGTAGGGGTCATGACCTCCTCCCCCCAAAATAGTACAAATCAAATTGATAAACCTAACCTAAACTAAATAAATGATTAATTTCCTGCTTAAAACGTCTAAACAATGAAATCAAAAATAGTTAGATTTTTTTTATAAAAATATTACATTTAATTTGCTCAACTTAAATATTACATCCCCCGAAGACACTTTACTGTTAATATGACCCCCCCAAAGTCTGGCTGCGACTACGCCTGGTTACAAATAACTTTAGGCCTACCACAGAACATACGAAAGAATTATATGGACAATATAATTATAACTTACGATATAACCAGTGTAGGTACCTATATACATATATCTACGCCAAATAAACTTTGTTCTCGTTTGCCTTGTCAGTAATTTTCCGTCAGTATAAAGAGTGTAAAGTACGAGGATTAAAAATACTCTACAAAATGGTTTTTTAAAGCCATCAGGCTGCCTCGTACGTATTGTGACTATTTTGGTCTCTACATAATAGGTAATAAAATAATATAACATCACGACTGTATTGCCCGAAGGGATAGGCAGAAGTGTACTACTGTACACCCACATTTCGCCAATGCGGTTATTGAGTCCAATGTAATAGGGGCGAGCCCTTTGCCATCTACCGGGCACAGTTTCAAACTCCGTGCTGCTACTGAGAATTTCCATACAGAAAATCCCAATAACACTTTGCCCGACCCGGGAATCGACTCAGGATTTCACGCACAGCAGTTGTGCTTGCCACCACTAAATCAATAAGACAGGCCATGTAAATAACTACATCTATACTTATAATAAATCTATAGAGAGGTCAATTCTGTACATGAAATATATTTTCAAAATAACTATCAGGGGGTAGGTAATTAGTGATCGATACTGATGCCAAAAATGCAATCAGTAAAATTTTTGTCTGTCTGTCTGTATGTTCCTTATAGAAACAAAAACTACTCGACGGATTTTAACGAAACTTGGTACAATTATTCTTCATACTCCTGGGCAGGTTATAGTATACTTTTCATAGCAGTGAAGGGAAATGTTGGGAAAACGGGAGAAGTTACTCCATTTTTTAAGCTTCCGTCGCGTGTGCCGCCTTAATGGTTAAATCTACATAGAAATCATATACGAAAGTTAATCTGTCTGTTACATCAAAAACATTGAACCGTGAGGAAGGACATACGCTACTTTTTTACGAAAAACGACTGAAACGCGGACGAAGTCGCGGGCAAAAGCTAGTATTAAAATTAAAATATCAATTATATTAAATAATCTGTGAAAATAATGATTTTATGATATTTTATATTATATAATTTACCTGTACCACTCTCAAGAGTTTTCTTACTATTTACTATCAAAGTAAAGTAAATTTTCCTAATAGCGATTTTAGTTCTTAACTTGGTTGCATTAGGGATTAGAGTCGCTTATGTGACATCTAGTCACAGTAAAGTTTGTATTACTTTTTACTATATTATAGAGATGTCATGTTAGCGACTCTAATCCCTAATGTAAGCAAGTTGAGAACTAAAATCGCTTGCATGAAAATTTACATTTACTATGAAAGTAAATAGTAATAAACTCATAATAGAGGTACTGCTTATATTTATATAAATAAAAAATTACATTACATAATTAAATGTAAATTTATTAAATTAATTAAATCTCTTAACCTCAATTACCTATGTTAATTAAATTTTATTTTAATCTTGAAATTCAGATTCCTTTTATTTTACAAGCTTTGCGATAATCTTGAAAATAATTTAAAAGAGCAATAATTAAATTAAATGTTTAATTAATGTCTGAAATTATAGTGATTACAATTGTAATTGGCAAAAACATGAATAGTATTTAAAATAAATACATTTATAATGCCATCATCTACTCGCTAAGAACCAAGAAAGAATGCTCTTTAACAGATATAAGTGATCAGTTATATAACATATAAACATACTTCATTTAGATACATTATATACAAATTGTACTATGTGTTTGTGTAAGTAAATTGATCGCAGAACCCGTCTGACCCAATACACAAACAACAAAAAAGGTTTTATTGATATAAAATACCGGTTATGGGCCTTCTAAATATATGTTTAACGACACGGTTGGCGCAGTGGCTAAGCGATTAGCTTTCTGCGCTACGTGTTGCGGGTTCGATCCCCGCACGGAACAAATATTTGTATGATCTACAGATAGTTGTTTCGGGTCTGGTTGTGTGTGTATGTGAAATGTATGTTTGTAAACTGTACCTACGATACAGGAGAAAATCCTAGTGTGGGCAACGTGTTTTTAAAAAAAGAAATTGATGGTATCAGTAGTGTTTACCCAGGGTGCGCCAGAAGATCTCAGGGTTCGTCTCTCGTGGAGGCTCTTTCCTTATACTCCAATATTCCAATATTCTTACCTGAAAATAGAGTTTTAAAGCGACCATTCTATTTCCCAGGACGGACGAGCAATGCATAGCAATGAAGGTGTACAACGGCATTGCACTCGCGCTGGAGATCCTCGTACTGTACATCAAGATGACGGCTACGTGGCTCCACTGCATCTACCAGTTCTTCGTGCCGCCGGAGCCTAAGAGCGTCAACGGGGAGATTATACTCGTAAGTCAGTTGTGATCACGCCCCTGTCCTGCGAAGGGTTAGGCGTTCAGTACGATAGGCTGGTCATGAAGTACGAAGGTCTATGAGTTTCCTATTTCACGCGGAAACACTGAAAATATTCAATTTTTATGTACTATCTACGTATATCTGTTGGATATAGGTAGACACCTATATCCAACAGATATACACGATAGATAGATAGGTAGGTAGTACACGAAATAAAATATTTTGCCACTCACTGCAGAAAATGGCGTACAAACCCATATCTTCTTCTGCCGCATCGGTACGAGCTAGCACAGGAGAACCGCTCATGCCATAGTGAAAGATAAAAGGCAGTCATCCATCCTCGATACCATCACTGCTGACGGTAGTCTGTCAGGCTACCCCCAGGGGGCGCCAGACGAACCTAAGTATCCTCACTCGTGGAGGCACGATCCTTGCACCCCGATTAATTGCCACTTAACTCTTACTTCCAGATAACTGGCGCGGGTCACGGCATGGGACGAGAGACGGCGCTCCGCTTCGGCAGGCTGGGCGGGGTCATAGTCTGTGTGGACATCAACCCTAACGGCAACCAGGAGACCGTCGACCTCATTAAGGAGCAGAAGGGGAAGGCTCATAGATATGAGTAAGTAATATACGATATATAACATAATACTGGCTGTCACCGGTGTTGGAGAGGTCTGCAGAGGTCTGCAGAGACAACATACAGTTTCAGAGTTGGTTGAGAGAAGAAAATAACGACAAAAGACGATCAACATAATGAATGATGAAGCTTGGGTATATGTTCATTAAACATGATTCAAAACGTAATTTTTTGTCTAGATAATTTTATAACAACCGTGGGAAAACTTAGCCAGTAAAAGCGCTTACAGACGGAAAGCATTTTGCAGGACTCAAAATCATGTTGCTACCAGCCAACATGTCGTCAAGATGCAATTAAGTGCCACTGAGTGTCATTTTCTTACAGCAGTCGAACACATGTAAACAGCAGTTGATGTTCGTTGCCGGCTTAAGTATCTTAAAGATGTAATCACCCTAATGTAAACTTGAATATGATAAAATAATGCCAAGGTCTGTCCTAAAGAAAATCCACCGCAATGCTGGAAATTTGGATAGTATTTTTGTATGAAATAGTAATTTGCACCCGAAGACGTACTTTAAAAATTTACAACTTTACTCTTATTAAAAATTGAGGTCAGTTTTCGGCTAAATATCAGAGCCCCTAGTGTAAGTTTCTTTCGACAGATTCGATTTACTACATCGAACGCGTTCGGCGTTCCGATTGGTCCGTTTCGTGCTCTCCACCAATCGGAGCGCCGAACGCGTTCGATGTAGTAAATCGAATTTGTCGAAGGAAACTTACACTAGGGCCTCAGGTGTAAAACGTAAGCTTAAAGCGACTTGGCCCATTCAACAATTAGGACAAAGCAACTGTATTAAATTTTGTCAGTTAGAAGATTTTAAAATTCTATCATTCTATTAAGTATTCGTTGTTTAAATAACTGTTATGTGTTAACCCAGTACTTTGCCATCTTGCTCCAAGTTTACAACACATGTACTCGTATATTTGAAGGTCGTCAAATCGTTGGCATTAGATGCGCATACGATTATCGTTTAGATATGTTTGCAAACAAAACTTGTTTATAACGATGTTGTAAGTATACTAATATTGGTATATTATGTCCATTGTTATGTGCGGATACACGAGCAATAATTATGCGCATTATACCATATTATCTGATTGAACATAAAAATATTAAAGTTGTTAAGTCACGGGTCGTTGCAAAACCAAAAAGTAGACAAGGCCACATCAATGTAATGTTCCTATTATGTTCCAAATTTATAGCTTTTCCCAATCTTTCGTACAATTTTAATTCATGCCGGCCGTATATTTTTTTCTTCAAAATATTGTATTTATTACGATTTTGTTTTTCTTTTAGTGTTCCATGTTCATCATACCGACACGAGTTGAATTTGAATTTAGAATAGAAATATTTTTCATCTATCTGTTCAGCCTTCGTCTACTTCTAAATATAAGCCTGGATTCCAATAGCCCTCTTTTTTATGCCACCTTGGCCGCCGCACGGAAATTGCCTTGGACAACCTTCCGACATCCAGTGCCAAGTGTCTTGCCCGTAATTGAAAATTGAAAATACTCATGAATACGTTAGGCTTAGGTTATATCGATAACTAAACGTATCCCCTGTACGTTCGGTTATCGATATCCACATTATATAGAATGATATTTTTAAGAGTACTCTTTAAATGATATTTCTAATCCACAGATGCGACGTAACTGACCGAGAAGCCGTTAACGCGTTAGCCGAGAAGATTCGTCGCGAAATAGGCGAGGTCACCATGCTAGTCAATAACGCAGGCATCATGCCTTGCAAGCCGTTGCTGCAGACTTCCGAGAGGGAGATCCGTGCCTCGTTTGAAGTCAACATCGTCGCTCATTTGTGGGTGAGTGGAATTGGTGTTTGTACCTATAAAACTACGATATTATACCTCACAAACCGTCGATGCTCTCGTTTTTACTGCTCGTTTTTAGAAGTCTGACGACTTCTAAAAACGAGCAGTTCATAAACACCATCATCAGTAATTTTCTAGTGAATTAATTTTTGTGGTTACTTTCCTGCATTGTTAATACCTTCCAAGCCATTGCTGCGGACTTCTGAAAAGGAGATGGAAACTTTATTTGAAGTCAAAATTATACAGTCTTTCCAGTTGTAACTGGGTTCTGCTTCTGATTCTTCTGCTTCTGTAACTATTTCGTGGTCTGGGTATTGCAGTGGCAGTATACAATAAACAAGGATACTTATTTATGAATATTCATCTGATATAATTCTTTTCACGTCTGTTATAAACTTCACAAGCAGTTTTGTGATAATTCATACCAAAACCACATCGAAAAAACAGTTTAAAGATATACTTTATCATCATCCTATTACTCTTCCAGCTCCTCCAAGCTTTCCTACCTTCAATGATGGAGCGCAACCATGGCCACATCGTCGCTATGTCGTCCATGGCCGGAGTGGTAGGACTTCGTAACCTGGTCCCTTATTGCGCCACTAAGTTCGCTGTCAGAGGACTCATGGAGGCTCTGCATGAAGAACTTAGAGAAGATAAGAAAGACTACAGTGGTGTAAGTAGCTCTACATCATTTTTGGACACCGAATATTCTTCTGTGCCGCAGTTGTTCTGAGTCTGGGTGTTTGTAAACACACTCATGACAGGAGAAATCCTGGTGTCGGGCAACGTTGTTAAATAAAGAATATAAAACTTATATGTCCGTCGGATCCATTAATTTATCCATGAAATACTAGTAAAGCGTTTTCACGCTTTCCTCATCCTTTACACTTAAACTATAAAATTAAAATAAGGTACCTACATAAACTGCGAATCAAGACAAAACAAGAGTAAAAAATACTTCTCGTGTATGTACCGTGTACCTGTATATACTGGGTGGGTACAGTGAGGGCAACGACCTTAATCATTTATATCTACAGGAAAATCTTCTTATGAGCCCTTTTTTGAAGATATCTCGCCTTGCATTAACATAATTTAAAAATATGATACATTTAGTCCGAAAAAGGCCAGTATTAAATTTCTTTGCCGATTATAAGTAGCGATTTTGTTTCTTTCCACAGATAAAATTCACAGTAATCTGCCCATACATCGTGGACACCGGTCTGTGCAAGAACCCGAAGATCAAGTTTCCCTCGCTGATGAAGATCCTGACGCCGCAGGAGGCGGCCGACAGCATCGTCGACGCCGTGAGGAGGAACTACTACGAGATTACCATTCCTAGTTCACTTTATTATATTAACCAGGTATGTTTATTGATATATCTTTGTACTTATAAGCCCTCGCACTCCAATGTTGTAAAAATAAAGTATAATGGTCTTTGCTTCTAGCAGTATGCGGGAAAAAACTTCATATATTTACCACCCTGTATGGTTAATACTTCCCGTTGAATTGAGGCAAGTTTGACCAAGTTATGAATACAGAGTGATTTTTGTATCAACCTTCGACGAATTATAATGACAAGAATAAAATTATCTTTAAAAATGCTTTATAGGCCGAGTAGCTCATAAAAAATAATCTTTTTAGTTGTGCATTATTAATTCTGAAACTACGACTTTCACACAAGACATTTATGCATCAAAGTAAAAATCAGCCATCATCCTCGAAAAAGTTCGGTTTTGGTTAAAAAGAGGCAAGTGAACTTAAGGCGTAACGTTTGATAGATAGAATATAATATCTATGATTTTATACATAACGGTCTCGGCTACATAAACTTGATGTCTAGAAAATACTTACATAGGTCTAGTTTATACATTAGTGACCGTACTTGTACTGCATCCCGGTCAGGGCTGTATGAGACGAGCATGGTCTACATACATGGACAAGTTTAAAACCTGATATGCCTAGGCACAAATGTCTAAACAGTTTTACATCTAGGTTGATAATTCAGTTGGTACTTTACGTAGGGACAGAAATTCTCCTGACATTAAGGCGTTAAGCCATACTTTCGGTAACTAATCATAAAGGTTGACTTCATGGAATTTGACGGATCTATTGAAAATGGCTAAGACAAAGCATTTCTATGTCTTGTACCTAATACTCAAAAACTAGGACAGTTTCAAACGGCTGCAACAATTAAACAGATTCCATTCAAAATTGTATTTTAATAAAGTAATTAAGTATGTAGTAAGTAATGACTTGCCTACTATATGAATAAACACAGCTACTTTTAAAGAGTATCCATGAAGTTTCTTCCTGGTCTTTTTTCCATAGGAGCAATCAAGATTTTGGCAACGCGTGCATCTTAATCTTACGACATAAAAACTTTGACTTAAATATTGTATGTTTTTAATTTCCAGATCTGCAGAGCTTTCCCGAGGTCGGTGCCAATATATTTGAAGGACTTCTTAGATTCAGGCTTGGAAGCCCATACATAAATTTCTTATATTTTTATTATTACTTTTTTTGTATAATGTCCTTACATAATAATAGATGTTATTATCTAAGTCTCCCAGATAAAGATTAGGCTCAAGAAAATGACCAAAAATTATAAATTGTCCGAAATCTATTGAAACAAATAATTGCTAAAAATATCTATTCTTAAAAAAAGAATAAGACATTTTAATATGACTTTAATTTAAAAAAGGGGCCAAAATAAAATAGTTTTTAAATAAATGCGGATTTATTCTAAAAAAAAAAGTGATTAAATTAGGCGTACAAAAGTCCAAGTTTGTTATTAATACCTAGTTATAAATACAGAGTAATATAAAAAAATATCCAAGTTTTATGAGTGAAACTCATTTGGTATATTCAAAATCAAAATTTTGATGCAGGTAATTGTCCCAATTGCACATGATAACAATGTGTTTGCAAATGTATAATATTATCACTGAATTTATGTTGTTGTTGGTGTACATAATTATCATAACAAAAGTCTTTAGAGGACTTTTGTATAAACATCGATTTTTCGTATGTTTACTTCCACTGTCAAAAATGTCTAATCATAAATGAAAATTGGCTTTTTGAATTGTGGAACCGATTTTTTTATTCATTGTGTGACAATAATGCTTGCTTGAATATTTTACTTGTTCTGGGTATTTGGGTAATTTGACTTGTACATTTTCAATTAATATTTAATTGGTAAAATTAAATACAAAACAATACTTTTCTAAATACTATACGTTATCAAAATATTATTGTATCAGAGTTTTGCAAATTATTCTATTTAGTATAGAATATTTCATAATAGAATAGAATAAATTGGTAAAACTTGATTAACGATTTATTATTCGTGATTTTGTCATAACTGAAATTACCCGATAGACGATAGAGAAATTTCAGTACAAACTGAAATTTTGGCTAATTATTGTATTATAAGTACCTAGTTTATTTTTTTAGTTCATCTTAGGATGTTATTTTGTTTAAGTGTAAAAGTCAGACAATATATAAATAAGTGATAATTATCAGTGCCTAGATTTTAAATATATTTCTTGCCTTTACGTGGAGTCCTTTTATATATCTTATACTACTTATACTATTCCATGAATCAGTATATATGTAATATATTTTGTTGTTGTAAGTATATATAATGTTTCTGTTGTTTATTTTATATACTTAACCACATATAATAACTATTATCGTGTTATTAAATGTTTTTTTAATGTTATCATTAAATGTAATGTTTTGAAGCGATTAAATATTTTTTTAGGAGTAAATAATAGAATAACTTACATATTTTTCAGAAAATATTGCCGACTGATGTAACTGTTGTAATTAATTGTTTCCAGTTATCACCCCTAGTTTATTATGATACAGTCAGCGAGACAAGTAAATCAATTTCAAATTTAAATTTTGAAATTTATTTATGTATCAACGGACGTAAATAATGTTCTTAACTTACCATCATACTCGTTTAAACTTACGCTATTCCATAATAAATTAATTACAAAAAGGAATCAAAATTACTTAAAAGTTTTCATTTAAAAAAATCTTTTGAAACTTTGTACATAGATCGCTACTTATCGCTACTTGTATCGCTGACTGTACGGGTTCTAGATTTTAAAGGTCTATTTAACAACACTCCTACAATTTTATGAGAACGTTAGTTAGACAGTGAAAGCATACGTTACCGATTTGATTCTAATATTTTTATTATTTCAATTAGTAAATGAAGACCAATGCCTTGTATATAGCGTAACTCTAATTAATGTTTACACAGAATATGAAGAAAACAACACATACTAAAGTATCTATGAATATCATCCTTGCGATTATTCTTTTTGTAAAACTGGCACGCCAGATTATAATATAGCATCCCAGTAATATTCAGTTAAGTTATTTTTACTTATATGGCCATGCGATACAAGCAAATTTTTATTTACGAGAAAAATATCTATAGGTTAATATCTAATAAATATTTATACGTGACCAGAGGGCTGGCCTATTTTTTTGGTCAAAGAATCAGCATTGCCATACAGCGTGGCAACGCTGCCAGTCTTCTGGGCACACTGCCGGTAGACAGCGATGCGGAGGAGTATTTTGATGCGTAATGTTTTTATAATTTTTACTTTTCTAATCTGATTAGTGTGTAAATATAGGTTAATTCCTTCATAAGTTGCATAAACCTCAAGTAGATGTTATATTTTATACAGACACCACCGACACTGATCTTAATTCACTAATTGATTCATTAAAAATATAAGTAATAAAATTGATTAACATCTTTTACCAATCTGATATTACAGCTTGAACGTACCCCAAGAGGAGGCCCGGGACCCTTTCGTAACTTTATGAATTCATTTTGGTATTACAGTTTAAGGTATATTACCTACAGTATGTTGCTCAAGACTGATTTCTACTTGAGCAACATTTAAAATGATAATACTGTATTACAATACACGACCATAATCGGAATGAATTCAATTTTGACATTTAAAACGATGTACATTGCCTTGGTGCACTTGTCGAGTGCAGTGATTTTTAAAGCGTACTGCGCAATGTACACTGTGTGTGTGAATTGTCAAAAATTGTATCAATACCGATTACCAGTGTCTAAGTAATTATCTAATGAGTATAATTATATTATGAGTGGTGTTAAATAGACCTTAAGCTCTGAACGCGAACTAGTTAACATGTTATCAATACTGAATTTCTAAGTGCCATTATTAGTAAACCGCAGTGAATTTAAAACATGATAATATGTATTTTTAACATTTATTCTTATTATTCTGGTCGTGGTTGGTCATCTTTGTCTATTTATACACTTGTATTCATAATAGTTATTTAATTATCTATAAATATGTTAGGCACAAAATTACATTTGTGGCCCTGTAAAAATGGGGTAATTCCATAAAAAAATTTGAAGAAATCTTATTAATATAATAATTTTCATGCAAGCGATTAAGATAAGATAAGATAATATATGTTTTTATTCATGTAGACCATATACAGGTACTTAAGACTAGTTACGACTCTAGGTGCCACGTTCCAAAATGTTGACTTCCAATGGAGAAGAACGGGCAAGAAACTCCATGGTTACTCTTTTAAATTCAGAATTTCTTACAATATTTTGTTAAAATACATTGTTCTCGAAAACTTATGTGAGGACAATGTAAAAAAAGTCTAAACTAAACAAGCCTGATTTTTAATTAATAACAAATATTCTGATAAGATTGACATGGCAGCTATGAGCTGACCAATCCCAACAGACGGCACCCGTTCACGAGTATGACGCGCGTACCGGCATCGCTCAGTTCAACCATGCTATGGCAACTTAGAACAAACCCCTTTTCAAATCGAAATAGCGCCATCTAACCGTCAGATACACTAAAAAAAATCGAGAAAATGTTAAGTGTTGCAATACTAAAATATATTATTTCTATGCTGGAAATTTACGCTAGAAGAAATTATATCAACATTTTTTTAAATTATTGATTCTAATATAGCTACATCAGAAATTAAAAGCATTTATTTATTATAGCTTATGAATATGCTCAGTTGCTTAAAAATAAAGAATTCGTTGATTAATTCCGATGCCTTTTCAAAGTTTGATAAGGTTCTAATTTCGTAATAGCAACACTAAATCACTTAATTGCAAATGGCTGCGCGCGAGTATTTTCTACTCGTGTCGGTTTTGTTTTGCTATTATGTTTTGCCTTAATTGTTTCGCATGTACAACCACGTTGAGTGTATTATTTATTTAGGATGTCCTGAATTTTCCTCTAGTTAAAGCAAAGAATTTGTTACATTATTTACTGTTTCTTATTAATAGTGATGTGTTATTTTATCTGCACAAACATTCTTAAGTTACATAAATAATTATACTTTGAGATGCATTAATTTGCATTATTAATGAGATGTGTAACAAATTTTCTTGCTTAAGCGCCACAAGAAAAATAAAATGATATAATCATACATCATATAAAGATAGCAATTCCTACGTAAATATAGTATTCTATAGTCGTATAGCTATAGCTACGTAAATGTAGCATTCTATAGATAGCTGTATACCTACGTATAGCTATATGTCATGGAGAAGTTTACCCTATCTGGCGGCCAGAGAGCGCCACTCCTTTAAGCATTGATAATACTCGAGTTGCCAGTCTATTTCCAGTATACTATTGTAGTCTTTGAACTCAACCATTTTAGTTCTTAACTTGGTTATATTAGGGATTAGGGTTGCTAACATGGCATCTCTATAATATAGTAAATAGTAAATCAAAACTTTATTATGTCACATAAGCGACTCTAGTCCCTAATGTAACCAAGTTAAGAACTAAAATCGCTATCATGAAAATTTACTTTACTATGATAGTAAATAGTAAGAAAACTCGTGATAGCGGTACTGAAGACGATTTCATACAATTTTGTGTTGGTTTTTAACTACAGTCTCTACTATACTCAGAGTTGTTGTTTGACCTATGTCATAAACAATAGTAAATATTATCTTATTTTATTTCCTAAAGTGAATAATGTTTGTTAAAATTAATAAGTCATCTACCTATGTAGCTACTATTACCATTCATTTGATATATTATCATTAAATAATCATTTATATAGGTACAGGTTTAACAAACGGCGAGACAACATGAATATTGGCAAATTAAATGATAATTTAAAATGATAAATTAAATGAATGCTCATAATATTATATGTTGGCTCTGTTGATGATTTGATAACACAATATTTTTGAAAGAAGTCACCAACAAGTTATTTGTAATATAAGTAGAGAGAGACTTATTGTGAGTGGTGAATTCCATAAACCATATATTTACAATAATTGAAAATAAAATTGAAATTGAAAATCTTTCAATTAATTCTATAAGCAAATACCTACATACAAACAATCACGTATATCCCAATATTGATACAAACTGCTTGATTTGCGAATTTGATTAATTTCTTCATATTTTATGCTGGTGTGTACCCATGTACCTAAAAACATTTCTTGCAAGCGGAATTTCATTTTGAAATTTTATTAGCTAACAATTTATGACTCTTGTTGTGTATACTTAGACAAAGTGTATGACCGTAAGCGATATTTTCTTTTTATTCTATTGTTTAAGAGTTTGTTAAGTGAGAATCATGTTTGTTGATTAGATTAAGGTTGTGAAGCTATATTTGTGATGTGTTTTTCGAATTTAAAGAATAGAGTAAAATACTTTAATAAAGTAGATTGTTTTATTGATTTTTACAGAAAAAAAATCTTTAATTATCGCCAGTAGAACAATCAATAGTTTTTTAGTGTAATGCTGTCTTAACATACTTAAATACAGTGATTATTAATTATTAATTTTCATAATTTTCTTATAGTACCTCTTGTATGATCACTTTCACGAAGTCTCGGCAAAAGCGGATGATCACTGAATTAAAAAATTGAAACTAACAAAATAAATTCCCAATCTATGTATTTATTTCAAGTTTACATTTGATTATTCACATTCAAAATGTACAGTTTTTTTGCTACATACACGTAATTCCTACAGACATTTGGCGTATAATCACCATATTTTGAACGACACTAAGTACTTTAACTTACCTATATAATATTTAAAGCAAGGTCTTAACAGCTTATAAATTAACACAATTTTGTTTGGAAGTTGGAAATTTGCATTATAGGAACCGTTTATAACTTAAAAGCAAGTTTTTTTAGGTATTTTAATTTTCTATTGAATATGGAAGGTAAATGGTAACTTTATATACAAATAAATATACTTAGATACATGTTTTAAACGTAGGTATTTAAATTATAAAAAAGTTTCGTCAAATGCACTTAAATATGGCTGCTTTTATAACTTTAGAAGTTAGAATATATCGCTATTTAGTGCTAAATAAACATTTGACTGATCATTGTTGACTTTAAGCTGAAAAACTTAAATATTATGTAATAATACAATTTACAAGTAATTCATCTTGAACCCACTGAATTGGGTGAAAGCATAATTATATTCATAGTTCAAGACACGTATGTATCTTTAATATGACGCATTGTCTATTTAATCGTTATGAATAACGATTCACTTTGGCCATTTGGCTCCAGAACCTATAATATAGAATAATTATAATTACCTACTCTATGCAATAACTGATTATGTATTTAAATATAAAATAGCTTAATAAGTTACTAACTACGTATAAATAAAAATATTATTTGGGAACTTTCTTCACTGTACGCCAAATAAATACCTATGTAAGTTTCTATATCCCCATTAAAAGGAGAAGAGGAAATATGCCACATTCAATCTGGAGTACATTATAAATTATAAGCCTAACAACCTGTTGTATTTTATGATTTATACAATTTTTTAACATGACGCAAACATTATTCCTGCAAATTGCAACAAAAATATTATCACAAATATGGTAATTGTCTAAATTCATGAATCGAACACGAATTAAATTACGATAACAATTCTTAAATTAAATTTTATTTTAGATAATAAGTACTTTAAAACTGTGTAGGTACTTTAAACAATTAAAGCGGCCAAAATATTTCAATTCATTACGAATCTTTTTAAAGCCACAATTTGGCGCTAAATTAGTTAATATAACTTATTAGCATCAAATGCTTTAGTGCAACACCAACTTTAATATTAATTCTAATAAAAATATTTTCAATAATGATTTTATTTACCTCTAACACAGAGCTAGATACACAATACAATTATTGTGATTGAGATTTACAATACTATTACATATCGTCAATATCAACATCAACAACACATTAAAGTTGATAATTTTACTTCAATACAATTAAATTATTATTAAGTCTCAAGTCACCGGCTATACGTATTAAAATCAATTCAAGAAAATCAAATACATATATAAAAAGAGTTGATAATATAATAATTATATTTTAATCATATATAAATTATTCTGAATATACAATGAATATTATATTATATGATAAATTATTATGTCAGCTGATGTTGCAAGTCATGTATGAGACTACAATTTCGACATATTTGTTACACATACAAGCTATAATGTCTACAATAATATTACAAGGTCTACTCCTCAACTCGAATGTTGTGTCAGATAAATAAATACTGCGACAGTTTCATAACTCTTATTTTACTATTCAATAAATATTCAGTTTCCCTGAATTTTCACATTATATTTAAAAATTGAGTTTATAATGTGAAATTCTTCAAAATTTATTAGAAGAAGTAATTTATTACCCTTTCATGTATTCTGTTGCGTATACGTCGTTTATACTAAGTAAATAATTGATCTTAAAATTTTAAATTGCACTTGCAATGAACTTGAATCGAAAAGACTTAAAAATAAATACTTTTCTGACACAACATTTTATTGGATACAATTACACAGCAATTTTAACTAATAATTGACTTCACGTTGTTTTAATATCGGAAGCAAAGTTTAGTAATAACATTTCAAACAAAATTATCTACAATAGAATATAAGATGTTCTAAAAATGTTGTGATATTGAAAACAAGCTTTGTTTGATACTTCTAGTAATAAGTATTTATTTCTTTCAGTAATATAATAATGTCCTCCTGACCGATTTCGGTCACGGTGGCCAATCTCAACGGAGATTAGCCAACTACGCAGGAGGTATTATAGAGCACAAGTGTGTGCGCAAACACAGGTGCTCTCTCTTTTCCCTCACTCTCATAGTCCGATGGAACGGCAATCCGACACGACCGGAGAGAGACCAGGCGCAGACTAACGGCTTTATGTGCTTTCCGAGGCATGGTGTGTATTCACATACACAAAGACCCAGACCGGAAACTATCTGTAGATCGTACAAATATTTGTTCTGTGCGGGAATCGAACCCGCGACACGTAGCTCAGCAGTCGATCTCTCAACCACTGCGCCAACCGTGCCGCCGTAATATATTAACTTAGTTATAATCAAGCAAAACTAAGCGCATCCCTATAAGATGCTCTTTTTTGGGACTAAATTAAATTAAATATTCATTCTTTGGTATTCCTGGGCTCCTCTCACAATCCTATTAATATTATTAAATTATTCATGAATAAAATTTTTTTTTTAGGATATCGAGGTCAAGAGTTATGTACCATGCTAAGACGACTGATACAAAAAAATAAAAAAAAAACGTTTAAAAAATGTTTTTGAGATCGTTGATTTCTCGGGTCTGTCCAGAGTCTTTGATAATTGTAATAAAATAATACTTAATTATTATTTTTACTTATTATTTACTTCAGGGACATGATAAAGGACTTAAGTATTTAATTTAAGTTTATTATTATTTATTTAACGTCATGCGTAGGTACCAGAATAGGAATAAAAATTTATAATATTATAAATATTATTTAAATTCAAGTTAGATTTTTTAATAAATGTGACACCAATAATATTTCATTTTCAACTTTTTTTTTGAGATATTATTTGGTTTTGAAGCTTTTCTTTTTCCACCCTCTACTCGCTTCACACTCCCGCGCCCCGTCATCGTCAGTGTCATCCCAGGCCGCGCACGGGTCATTACGCGTTCGCGAGAAAAACATTCATAACCGATATTTTTTGTCACGTGAAATTCTGTGTTAGTGATACTCAAAAACAAAATAGGTACCTAGGTACCTCGAGTGTGGTCCATGGAATTCTTAAAGATTTGAAGAATTTGAATTCAGGTCTTTCTCAACCTGTCCCGGAACGATAGTGACTCTGCGGTGTGCGAGCCAGTGGATGGGAGAAAATCAGGTAGGTGGATTCTAATTCTCCATCTATCAAAGCTTTAAGATTTCTGCCATTATATGCTTATCCCCTTGGCCTCGATAACCTCGGTAATTTAATTTACATTTCTTAAGTTACTCTTTACGATGAAAATATTAATCTTTCGTTACATCATTCCGTTCTGGTCCGCTACATTATTTTATAAACCTTTACCTTATTAATATTAATTCCGAATCCAATTAAGTTCTGTGATATTTTTGTTTATTTACATTAAATTCTTTTGAGGCCGTAACTTGGAAATTAATTAAACAACGCCACATTTAAAAAAAGAATATATTATTTTGACGTCACCCACTTCAAAAATTTGAAAAAAGAACATTTTCCAAGTCATAGCCACAAAATTATACACGAATACTAATAAAAGCCAGGCCACGCCATGCGACTTGATTATAACCAATCACCGCGTATTAAACATCTCGTTTATTAAATCATCAATTTTAATTCTATTTGACAGACATATTTTTGTAATATTACTTTTACTTTTGCGAGCAAATATCCAGCCAGTCAATAAATACTTTGGCACAAAATATATATTATATTTTGCAAAAAGAAAAAAAAAGCATTGCATAGTATGTTTCTATTAATCTCCAGTCATCATGTTTGTACGTATAGAGTATGGGCAGAGTTAGAGGTAATTTAAAATATGTCGACGTCTTTCAAGTGTTGATAGTTGCGGTCCCAGTAGCCGCCGTTGTACAGCCAATCCTCTTGCTTGGTGTAAGGGTTGGTGCCTTGGCTGAACCACCTAGAATATAAGGAATTATTTTAGTTCAGTATTAATTGCAGTGATAGACAAGCGGTTGAACGCTTGCCTTCCATGCAGGAAGGTCAAGTTCAAACCCGGCCCGCACCTCTGACTTTTCGGAAACATGTGCGGATCAGAATTTGATTATCTCTTGCGTTTACGGTGAAGGAAAACATCGTGAGGAAACCTGCACACCTGAGAGGGCTCCATAAAGTTCTTAATGGTCTGTGTAGGTAGTGCGCAACCCGCACCGGGCCAGCGTGGTGGACTAAGTCCTAATCCTTCTCATTCTGAGAAGAGACTCTTGTCCAGCAGTGGGACAGTAATGGGTTGTTATTATTTATTTATTATATTAATTTCTTACTAGGTCCGCCCGCGTCATTCTTAATAAATACCCGCAGCCTTATTACGTAAAAAAAGCGACAGTGGCGCGTCAGCCACAGAACAGCAGCCAATGTTGGCTAAAACATATATGAGATAAAAATGACGTTTGACAGTAGCTATCGCGTGATGTACGCCTGTCGGAAACTGATTGCTACATCGGTAATTAGGCTACCGGTTGATTTTCGAACAAAATGTAGCCTATTTTACAACGGAGACTGACCTACAATGTGAAAATTTTTTCACATCAGTTGTTTTGTTTTCATAGCTCTTAAATATCCATCACTCTATGTTAAAAATCGTACAGAGGACTCCCCCTCCCCCTGGGGACCCTTACGTAATTAATGAATGGCCACAAACATATTTTTATAAGTTCTCGCGTGTAACCCACTTTTTATATTTTCTTACTTTTTTTCCTTATTTTAAAAATCGTATTCACATGGACATATACCCAGACTCGAAACAACTGTAAATCATATAAATGTTTGGTCTGTGCGGGAATCGAACATGCGACACGCAGCGCAGCAGTCGATTGCTCAACCACTAAGCCAACCATTTTGTTTAAAAAGCATGGAGATCACAAACACTATATTTGAACATAGAGTTCCCGACTCGGGAATCGAGTCCAGGACCTCACGCTTTGCAGCTGCGCTTGCCACTCAATGAAGCTGTGAACCACATGATTGATTAATAATCAGCGGCGTGCACAGAGTTTTTAGACAGGGTAGGCAAAAAAAATTATAAGCTTACTTATCAATAATACCTACTGCATGTTCGTCGTCTTGTCGATTAAATAATGATGTATGTGATTTGCCACCTCAAATATCTTATAATAAATATTTAGCTGAGTTATGTAGGGTGTAGTGTAGGCAGTGTCTGTTTGTCTTTATGCACCGCACGCCACTGTTAATAATGTAGTAAAAATCTCACCTTGGCTGCCAAGCCTCAGGAGATTTTTTCAGGAGCTTCCTAGCTGTACGCTGCTTCTCCTCCAGTCTGGTCTTCTCAGTAGCTGCAGCGTCTATATCGCCTTGCTCCAGCAGCCTGATGTCAGGCCTCAGCCGGCTATCAGTCGGACAGAGCTGGCCTTTCATGTCCCGCTCTAACTCGTTTAGGGACATCGCGAATTCGGTGAATTGATAATACTGGAATCAAAGAAAGAATATTTTTTTAGTCAGTAGGTATTTGTATTTACCAGACAGGTAAGGAATCAGAAAATTAGACACTTCAACCTTCACCGTATTCCTGGAATATCGTGTACAATTTTTGAGAAAATAGTAAACAGTGTGTTTACATGTTATATAACTGTGATCAGGTATTAGACTTAAAGAGGTCCACTTATCTATCCGTAGGTTAAGTGTCAAGGTGTATGGCAAAACCCTGCCAATCTTCTGGGCATACTGCCGATGAGTAATTGTAAGTATAACAAGTAAAGAAGACGTTGTGCGGGAACATGGTAAAATAGTCACTCACAACGTCCCATTTAAAATTCAGCATTGCGCTCGCTTCGCTTCCAGGGCTATCATTTTTACTTGTAAGACTACGCTTCTTCATCCAGGATCCTACTGCCTTAGTCTGTGTGGGCTATTGTACCTGTGCGCTTGTAGTTGGTCGTGGCCTCGCCTCCCACAGCGTCACGGATCCGGCAATCTCGATGTTATTTGTGTCATCCGACTTCGGAACGTCTTCTGAGTTTTCTGCGTCGTCTGACTGAAAACGATAAATAAACAATTGGTTATGTAGAGTTGTGGACTATTAAAGAAATCTATAATGTTGATGCATAGCATCACTCCTGTATTCTCTGAAGGGATAAGCAGAGGTGTCCTATTGTACACGCAAATTACGCCGAAGCTGTTATTGAGTCTGCCGTAATGTGTAATCACATAGGACTGCCAACCAGGCACACTTCCAAACTACCTGCTGCTACAGAGAATGTCCATACAGAACAATCCAATAATACTTTGCCCGATCCGGGAGTCAAACCCAAGACTGCACGCACAGCAATCGCATTGGCGACCACTAGAAAAGTAAGGAAGTTATAATTATGTTATAGTTTTGATGATCAAACCTAATTTAATAGGTATGATCAAACTTATTCTATTAGGTTTGATCTACTGGACTACCAGAGAAACTTCCTTTACAAGGTTTTACACAAAGACTGTTGACTGAGACTGAGAAGAGTATGCACTCTTCAAAATTTGCTGAAGTCCTCATAAGCAAAGCAAGGATGGTGTTCTCAAACCAAGCAAAAGAAAAATGCCAACATCAAAAAGAACTCACGTCTTGTATAGACATGGACCGGAGAGCTCCAACTTTGAAGCTATTGAGTTTGGCCAGCATCTTCTTGGGCGTGTGTGAAGGTGTTTGAGAAGAAGCTTCTTCCCCGCGCTCCTTCGCCCACTGCTCGTGGGCAGCCGCGCTGCAGCATTTGATATACTCCGTCCATTTGCCGTACAGGAACTTGACGCGTTTCTTGCTGAAAGTGGAGGTGGAGTGGTGCTGAAGTGACTTGTAAGATTATTTCTAAAAGTCTTTTGCTGTGTTGTGAATGTGTTTCGCTCTCACATGAGAATCTCACAATGAGCAAGGTCTGTAGTGAAGCTGGACGGTCAGAATGCGCTGGACATAGGTACCTACTGTTAGACGGAAGAAAATCGTAATTGAGTCCATAGCGCAGTACTAGTTAAAGGTCGCTGTTGCGTGTCGTTTCGAATGTAATTTTGCATTCAATTTTTATTACAGTATTTGTTGTTAAACAATATCGTTTCAGTCCTATACTACTGATGACACTATTTTTAGGGCCGAGCGAGTGGCATTCTGATGTCTGTGAGAAATTTGGATAGTAAACTGTACGTCTACCCATTATCTGATTAGTCACGAATTCAGAACGACACCCGACGTGAAAATCCAATTGAAGTAAATGTCCTTCTACATCATGAATCAGCCCTCGAGAAGCATTTCTGAACCTAATATACCTAATAAATAAGGTTTAAAACCAATACTTACTTAGCATCCACGATAAACCCATCAACTCTATGCAGGTCTCTGTTGTTAAAGCCAGCGGGCTTGAACACCAGGTTGGCCTTCAGGCCAGCACCGCCATGGCACGTCACCTCCATGGCCCCGAACTGCTCGATCCAGAGCTTGCCCACGATCACGTTGTGGACGCAGCAGTTCACGTTGCTCCAGGTGTAAGCTTCGCCCCATCTGGATGAAAAAGTAGGGGTATTTAGGATACCATAGCATACCAGTTGTCAATGTTTTCGTTGTGTAGAGAAATATAGTTTCATAAGCGCGAATGCCTAAGTTGTTATATAATCCTAGGTCCAATAGATAGAAAAGAAAAAATCCTTTTCTTTTCAAATAAGGAATTCTTAGAAAGCCCTTGTTGGGAATAGGGTCACCTCTTATTAAATTCCACGTTATTTGCGAAATGCGTCTGTACAACAGTAGCATTTTTTAAATCCAAAGCGTTCCTTTGTTTCTAGCAATACTATAGATTTTAATACAAAAAAAACTAGTGATCGCCAAGTGTCGAAATTCGAACGTTTTTAAGTTTGACAGTTATTGAAGTTCTTTCGATAAACAATATAACCTCTTTATTCATCGTATATTATACTAAATTCTTTTTGAATTTTTGTTGCATTACGTCACCGAAATAATATGTTCTGTCCATAGACTTAGAATTTAAATCTATGGTTCTGTCCCTCGATGCATTACGCATCGAAATAATATGGCTTTACGTTAGCAGCCAGCATGTGTGACATATGTGTGTTTGACATTGCCAGCATGAACCTAAACAATGATTTTTTTGAATTAAATTTAATTGAATGTATTTGTAACAATATATATACATAAATTTTAGCTTTCTGCACTCCTTCATATAAACGTAAATATACCAAATCTCACAAACCTCGCGTGTGCTCAACATGCTTAAAAAGGGGTATCAAGTTTTATCTTCACGTATTAATAATATATAGATGCCAAAGCCAAATAATGCTGATACCAAACAGTATACTATTTTAACCTTTTTGCCAACGTAATGGCGGAACTTGGAAGTGTGGAAAAGGGTTGGCAAACATTCTGATTCCGACTTGATATGTGATTTGTTCGGGTCCAATTCTAAAGATTCGGCTGAACGAAAAATTTCCGGCCAATTCGTATTCGGTGGAAAAAAGGACACTGATTTAATAGATACAAGTTACTAGCTTTCTCTCGCGGTTTCGTCCGCGTGGATTACGAAACCCTATATTTTTTCGGAACAACAAGTAGCTTACAACCTTTTCTTCAATAAATATGCTATAACACGCAAAAAAAATTTTTTCGAATCGGACTGGTAGTTCCAGAAATTAGCGCTTTCAAACAAACAAAAAAACAAACAATCTCTTCAACTTTATAATATTAATCCTACTTCCTACTTATAATATTATAAATGCGAAAGTTTGTGAGGATGGATGGATGGATCTTTGTTACTCTTTCACGCCAGATCGGCTGAACGGATCTGGATGAAATTTGGCACAGAAATGGATTTTAGTCTGGAATAGCACATAGACAACGCGGCCGGAGCCGCGGGCAGAAGCTAGTTAATTATACTATTAAGTATAGATAGCTGCACCCAGTGGTGTTACCCGTGATTTAAAGTGATTATCCCACAGTAACAGTGTCCTTTCATGATAAAAAGGTAGAGTATAAGGGTAATACAAATGCAGGGTATAACCTATCTCCATTCCAAATTTCAACCAAATACGTTCAGTAGTTTTTGCGTGAAAGGGTAACAAACATACATCCATACATACATCCTCACAAACTTATCATAGGATATGGACAAGTCCGAGTCCTGCTTCATCATCATCATCAGCCAGAAGACGTCCACTGCTGAACGAAGGCCTCCTCCAAGGGGGGGTTTGCCATAATCCCCACGCTTGGCAGGTGGCTTGGGGATCGCAGTGGCTCACCGATTAGTGAGAGGACGCTGCTGCCCGTCCTCCAGTGTCTGGCCGCAGTTTAAAGACGTACCCGGGTCGTCCTGCTTACCTTCCATATAACAGTAGCATGGACATGGTCGTCAATGTTTCTCATGATCATGGCGGCACGGTTAGCGCAGTTGCTGAGCGATGGATTGTTGCGATACGTGTTAAGGGTTCGATTACCGCACGGAACAAATATTTGTATGACCTACAGATAGTGAGTGGTTCAGGGTCTGATATGTGCATAAAAATATTTGTGTTTGTAAACGCACTCAGGATACCAGAATTATTCCTAGTATGGATCAACGCTTAAATGCCTCTTTGGTCTAGTGGTCGCAAGAGCGACTGCTAAGCGTGAGGTCCTGGTCGATTCGTTTGATTCCTCGGTCGGGCAAATTTTTATTGAGTTTTCTGTATGTAAATTCTCAATAGCAGCTCGGAGTCTGGAACTGTTCTCGGTAGATGACAATAGGCTCGCCCCCAATCACATGTGGATTGGCGAAATGTGGATGTACCATAGTACACATCTGCCTAACCCTTCAGGGAATACAGGCGTGATGTTATGTTATTATGTTATGTTAAAATCATAATAAAAACAAAGATTATATTAACCATCCCATTTACTTCCAAGGTAAAGTAATATTAAATCGGGCATAAATCATTGTCACTCATTAATGATTCAGGGTTAATTCTTTCAGTACTTTCACTCTTGGCACGACGTTAGTCAAATGGAATGGGATTTCTAATTGAATGGAGTTCAGTCCTAACCGTTTTATCCCACATCATTAATCATAATTAACGTAATCAACGTTTACAGAAAACGTAAAGTGGAAAAGGCATTTTTGTAATTGTTTGCATATGAAAAGAAATACAATATATAGTCACGCAATTTTTGTATCGTTAACTTGCCCTGGTTCAGATAATAGTTCAGTTCAGTAGGCCTTTTTCTTTTTCTCACTAAAATTTCTCCTGTATCGTGGGTACAGTTTACAAAAATACATGCACACACAAGCAGACCCTAAACGACTATCTGTAGATACATACAAATATAATATTTGTTCCGTGCGTGAATCGAACCTTCGACATCTAGCAGAGAAAACTAATCGCTTATCCATTGAACCATCCGTGCCGTGAAGTATGTATATTTCAACACCATTGACTTTTTAGATCCCAAGGTCAGCAATAATGACAGATCCTGTGAACCTTAAGTGAACCTTAAGCATCGGACAATAAGAGTTATTTATGGATGACGTAATGTGGGGCGCGGGGCCCATAGTCAGCTTATGCGGTTGAAAAAGAAACACAAGGATTTGAACTGTCAAATTAATCATTTATGTCAAAATAGACGTGAACTATGGCGTTGACGGTTTTTTACGAAAATTATTACAAATATCTTCCATTGTTTTCTCATATATTTTGTTTGTTATCGACGAATTCAGCACAATAAAATATGTGTCTGTTTTTAGTAGGTAACCTTACAAATTCATAATTCATTTTGACTTTATTATACCTACCATAAATACACACACAGGCACATATTGTATGCGACAACTATTTATTTTTAAAATTGATAGATACATTTTGAAACAGAGTTTGTAGAAAATACGTAAACGAGATAAATTCGTACAAAAAGAACATCATACCTATTCAATAAAATATCGGTTGTTAAGCGTTACTTAGCTATAACAAAGAGTAATTCCGATTCCAAATAATGGCAGCGTTGGAACAGAAACGACTGTCGTTTGTTATACAGCCGAGACCCAATTTACTTCTCAAATATTTGCGTAATTTTTCAATTTAAAATCTAGGCGAAATATACGGGTTTTATCGACCAATGAATATTTCAGAGCAGACAGGCTTAATTGAGGATTTGGTTCGATGGATTTGTTAGGAATACAGGCGTATTCGTGCCACATATTTCAACATACAAATACAATTTCTTTAGGGGTTCAATATTGCTTGAATGGCCTATTCTCTTTCTTTGCTCATGTGATCATTGGAAAAGTTATTATTACGCAAACAATTACAATGCAGATGCGATGCAGATGTATGTCAGTTACACTTATTGATCGTGTAATATGAAACCCAGGAATTTGCAGTATGCCTAATGTGATTCTTATATGAGTTTATGCCTGCTTAGATTTATAGACGCGTAAACCCCAAAGGGCCAATCCAATACATCAAAATGTAACGTTTTGAGTACTTCTATCCAATTTCTGTTCCAAATATCAATTCCCGTTTATTTTTTTAAGCCACCTGCGGTCTCGTCGTAGAAGGTACAAGACGCCCGTTGTCCTTGCATACGGACTATATGATTTCCAGCATACATACCTACTTTGTTACATATATATCTTATTCAAAAGGAGGTCTTACCTTGGCAGCTCCACCGTGACATGTCCCTTGGGTTGAATCTCGACGCTTTTACCGCAAAACTTCAGTTTGGGGTGAACTGAGCCGTGGAACACGAAGTGGGGGCTGTCAGCGTGGAACGCTGACACTGGAGGGTGGTGAGACACCTAGTACCAAAAATTCTTTAAAGGACAATGTTCATACAAATAAAGAAACTAGCAATGTATTCGTTAGTTGTTCAAATACAAATATTATGTGAACCCAACATGTCCTGTTCGGCAGTCACGATTATGTACATGGTATTCACTGACAAGAAGAGGTCAAGATTCGCCACTCACTGTCTCACTGTCACAGACCTCTCCTCAGAATAAGAAGTATTAAGGCCTTAGTCCACGTCTGTCGCTGTTCTGGTGCAGGGTGACGGACTACACACACCATCATAAGAGAGCCTTCTTTCACACACTATCAAGAACATTAGAGAGCCTTCTCAGGTGTGCAGGTTTCCTCACTATGTTCACATTTGATATTAGCCTGTCCGAAATTTAAATCGCTATTTTATTGTATTAATTTTGCCGCTAACCTGATCACAGATTCCAAATAGCTGGCTAAACAGCTTACAACAATCCATAGCTTTATTAAAGTGCTCATTGGCTTACAGTTTTCTGATGTTGACGTCATTCAGTGCACGTCACAATAATACACATGCTCTCTACCCTAGTTTCTATAGGCAGGGACTTTTATTAGAAAAGCGCTCATTGTTCTGCGATGGGCTAGATGTTCAGCGATATAAAGACCGGAGTATATAAGATTTCTAGAACGATTTGAAATAAGAATACGCTGTTCTTATAATTCTTTCATTTTAAAAAAGGAGTATTTATTACCTACCAGTGGACTCGTAGCTATATAGCTACCGCACTAAACGGTTGAACTGTGAGATTAAGCAGCGTTTGCTGCGGTCAGTCCTTGGATGGGTGGACAATTTTTATACATCGAGACCCCACCATCGAGAGCACGTTCAGTAGGTTCAGGTGCCATCCGAATACCAATGAAAGTCGTTACGGTTCTCAACAGCCCAAAAAGTTTGACAACTAGTTCAGATTGGTTAAGATTAAGGTGTAAGGTTAACTAAGGTTAGCTTTGGAGTATCAGTCTCTCCCAGTAATTGGTGGTTGAGGTCAGATGGCAGTCGTTGTGTACAATACTGATAATCAACCTGATGACCTCAGGACGATGACTTGGTAAAAAAATATATATATCTGACTTCAGCAGTTTCCTAATTACCAAATATACACTTGCTCCGTTTAATCCGAGATTTTGGTTAAGCCCTCTACTTTGGGGACCCAACTTTGGCGGGATTATCTCACCTGTTCGCAAACAGCCCTGAACTCGGGGCGTTCAAGTTCATAGGTCTCCCCGAGCAATGGGTTGAAGGGTTTGCCCAGACGCTCCCAATTAGACGCCAAAGCGCTGACGGCGAATGCTGTTAAAAAATAAAACTTTGAATAACACGTCAAGTCACGCAACGTAGACACAATATAAATAAAATAGATTGCTTTATATCGCCGGGCGCCTCCTGGGTCTTAATGATTAATAGTAGAAAATAATATTGTTGTTGAAACTTCTTTTATTCTGAAAGAAGTGTTTTGTGTTTAATTCTACAAACTACATATAACCGTCTATGCAAAACACTGTTTTTCTATTCGTTTTTGCCGTTGTAATGTTCTTCTTTTGTATAAAGTCAGTAAAATGATTATATCGAAATGTCAGTAAAGTATGGTTTTGAGTAGTGTGTAGAGCAGAACACTGGCAGACCCGCTTTGATAGGATAAGCTTTACAGTTTACACATACCCTATGCACTTAGCAAAGTGATCAGTATACTCAGATTAAGCAAACGCGAGGCCCGTAGCAAATTCTACCGAGGGGCCCTTGATCTGCTATGGGCTCTTATGTATAAAGTGACTTTTTGTAGAACTTGTGCGTATGAAATTCTGTGTTTTATTTTCTCCAACAAAATAATCGGTTACCGATTGTCTGACGTGGATTTTCTTAGTCGGAAAACAGGTGTAACGTTTCACGTTTTTGTGATATCAAGTAAATTCGATATACCACGTCTTAATAAATTTCACTTTATAAATTGTACTTTAATTTCGTACACCTGATGACGTTATTGAGTCCCTTGTAATAGAGCTCGAGTTTACTGGCATCTACCAGGCACACTTGTAAACTCCTTACTGCTAAACAGCAGTAAACAGCAGTTGGCGCAGTGGCTAAGCGATTAGCTTTCTGCGCTACGTGTCGCGGGTTCGATCCCCGCACGGAACAAATATTTGTATAATCTACAGATAATTGTTTCGGGTCTGGGTGTTTGTGTATGTGAATATATGTGTTTGTAAACGCACCCACGATACAGGAATTATTCCTAGTGTGGGGCAACGTTTTTTTTATAGAAAAAAAAAAAAGAAAGTAACGAAAAATGCGACCTGGGAATCGAACACAGGGCCTGAGGCTCAGTAGTTGCGTTAGCAACTACGAGATTAGCGAACAATGAGGCAGTCTCAACCACAATCATAATAAGTATGTTGTATATATTTAAATCAATATACTATATAATATTGAAGATATTATAAAGGTCGAAACAGGTCTTGGACCTATTTGATTACGAACAACCTCAAAATAATCTGTAAAACACCAGCACGAATCAACCAGCTTTATAATAAAAGTTGTAAGAAATGATTTCTCCTAATCTTATGAACAGAAAACCCGCTGTAATTCAATTCCATTTCGTCTAGCGTCAAAGGCCTTCAGAGACAAAATAATCTTGTTTATCTGACTTAATGGAAGATTCGAGAATGCTCGAGAAGGTCCGAAGTATAACGACAAGGCGTTTGCTCAATCGACGAGAAACATTGGCTGATTATATCGAAATAATTTGGGAACTGTATTTGAAAAGGGAACATTGACTAATACAAAATCTTCATTAGAATCGAATTTTATGAGGTCATGTCAATCAATTTTTGGGGTCATGACCATCAAAATCGTATACGTCCAATTGACGCCCTCCTAAAAATAGACAATTTACGTAAATTGTAAATAAATTATTGAGTTCCTGCTTTAAACGTCTAAACAATTTAAATCCCGGCGAAGAACGGTCAGATCCGTTCAGCCGTTCTGGCGTGAAAGAGTAACAAAGATCCATCCATCCATCCTCACAAACTTTCACATTTATAATATTAGTAGGATAGGATTAAAGTAGGATTACTGGCACACCGCCAAACCGCTCAGTGGCTGCCATTGAATTGTCATTCATGAACCATGTTTTAGACAAATAAATACTATTCTGTTCTAAGAACTTTCTGTGCGTTTGCAAACAAGGGTTGTATTATTGTCTTTATATTAGGTGCAAGGAAAGTGCCCCTTGTCTTTATATTAGGGTGCAAGGTGCACGAATGACGCACCCTGGGCGGTCTGCCTTGATACAACTATTGCTGACTGAGTAATCTTTCCACCATTAGACTGAAGCAGACGAATTAAAATAGACTTTTACCCCTGAGTTTGTTTCGGCGTTTCTTCTTAGGGATAGCCATAGGAAATGCCGACGCCATCTAGTTTAAAAAAAAAGTGTAAAAGTAGTGTAAAAGTGATTGAAAAATCCTAATTGCAAAATAAATAATTTCATTTCATTTTATAATTTCATTTCATTGAATTAGTACAGTAAATAACTCAAAACTACTACTTCTTTAAAGAAAATGTCTTACATTGAGATAATTAGCTTTATTAGAGAGCCGCACATTTCCAGTACATTTTAAAGCACCAGAATTGCTTCTAGCACTTAGCTTTTAAAAAGCTACTCCGACTCGCTGCAGCATGTTTTTTATTCGATTTTTTTCTACATTCAAGAGCTCTTTACTATCCCATTTCTGTGAGCGCCACACGAGAGCCCACTTGTTGACTTCATTAAATTTCAATGTGCAAGGAAATTGAGATATCTCGGCAGATAGGAACCAATATTATTAACACTATCTTCCGTTAATGGATGGAATAAATGTTCCCTTTTTATCACAGGACTATGTAGGCAGTAGTATAGTTTAATAAAAACTATGAAAGAATGCCAATTTTGGCTTAGCAGGCAGATAAGTCACCGCAATAACCCGTAGGTGGTTATTGCGGTGACTTATCTATGAGGCATTAAGTCCGCCTCGGTAGATAGTGCATGAAGTATACCTAAATAAGTAATTATAAATCATACCTAAATTACATAAAAACTTACCTGAAGTCTTAAAATCACAATCAGTCGGTTGTTTTTTTAATCTTAGGCTACAAAGCCGGATTTTTTAAACGTGGATTAGCTCTGTAATACGTAACATAATAATCGCATAACCTGAAAGTGGTTCGGAAAGAAACGGTTACTGGATCGATTCCAGTGAATCAATATACGTATTATACAGGGTTGATACGGCCGAGGGGCTTTCCTTTAAACTGCATATAGTAGGTACCATTTTCAGGCTCTATACCAAAAATCAATTAAATAGGAGCAGTAGTTTAGTCACAAGAATTTTTTAAAGTTTTTGCACATTTTGAACACGATGTATCTGTTCTAACAGCTGTTTATGTGTATACGCATAGGTATCTAGGGTCATGTACCTTAAAACGATAAATCTGAGTAAAATGTACGGTACGTCGTTGCCGCTCTGACATAACACAAGGTCACAACCAAATATCACACTAAAAAGTTAGTAATACAACAAGGATGCAACAAATGCACACACTTGCACTTTCATTACGAGAGTGACAAATCATAGTAAAACATCCCGCTCTAACGTAATAAAGGGTGAAAGAAAAAGAAATAGGTCAGTGTGTTGCTATTGCATCCTTGCGATCGGTAAGAGGGGCACCAAAAAAACTTTGATTTCTAATGCGACGGCGGGCGCTGTTCCTCCGGGTTGCACATTACGCAACGCGGAAGCTCCTACGCAGCTTTGTTATTGTCGGACACGCGCGCCGAAAGTGATTGTTTTTTTTTTTTTTTTTTTTGTGTTATTGTGATAGGGCACCGATTAAGGTTATTATTAGTGATAGTATTTCTTCTTTCTATTGTGACAGGACACGGAACTACGGATTATTAATTAATGTTAGTGTTTTTTTGTGATCATGACTGTTTTTTTATTGTGATAGGACACGTTATTAAAGTGTGATCGTGCGTGTTAATCAATTAATCAAAGACGTTCACAACAATGCCTCGTGTTACATACACGGCGTCAGAATACACTGACATGGTTTTAATCTACGGTGAATGCCATGGAAACGCGGCTTTAGCTCTGCGAACATACCGAGAAAGGTATGGTGACAGCCGCATATGCCCTAGGAACGCCCGCACTATACTATTGGCAGTACAAAGATTACGGGACAATAAACCTATAGTGCCGCAATAGGAGGGAGTGAAGTGTATGCCACAGAAGTGAATACCATTGATGAACTCAAAAATAGGATAATTTAAGCGTTCAATAAATTAAAATGTTTAGCAACAAACAGTGACTTATAGTCGGTATAATTTGTGCATTCGTGTAAATGGGGACATCGAAAATTTTAAAATTTACAGTGCTTTATTGTTGTGCACGAATTTTAAAACTTTACCTACTTATCTACATACATGCGTACACGTATACATAAACAGCGGTGCCCTAGGCAGTCGCCGCGCGCCGCCCGCCCCGCTACCGCGGCCGCCCGCTACGATCGCACGCGCCGCGCTCCGGCGTGCGACGTTGCCACTTTGTTACCTACCTAGAGGTCAGTGTTTACAAATGGTGTTCACATTTTCCTTTGATTTTTAAGCTATTTAGTTTGTTTGAAAAATGTATTTTCGTATTTTTCACGTGATCAGTTTTTTTACCATTTAGAATTAATACTGAACACGCATAGTATACGTGGTGTAATTTAATGCCCATCGGTCGTATCAACCCTGTATATCCTTATAATTAAAACTAAATAAATTACGATCACCCTTTCGTCGAAATAAAAAGTCGTCTTAAGTCGAAATAAAAATGTAATGTCAGCTATTTTCGCCGCTATCAGAATGACGCTCACTCGTTATAAGCTTGCGACTGTGTGTGTTCGTAGATTTGTAATGTTTCCATATAATTCGCCCACAAAGAGTAAATCTAATTCCTTAAATAAACAATATTAAAGAACATAAAAGTAAAAATTCTGTGTATCTATAAGCTTATAAATGAATATATATTTATCTCTCTCAATATTTATATATATATATATATATATAAATATTGAGTGTTTAAGTGTGTGCTTCAGTCCTGTAACATGTTTAAACATCTCACCTGCAATATACTCCATCCGAGCAACCGGATCGGTCTGCTCCGAGGCCATTCGCAGCAGGTGCGCATACTCCAGGTACTCCAGCATCCTCTGGAGGAAGGACAGCGGCTCGTTGAATACCACCGGCATCGTGATCTTGGACAGCTCCTTGCCGACGCAGTTCTTTAGTACAGACCAGATGGAGAAGTCGCCGCGGCTAAATTGAGCCACTGGGAGGGAGGTTCTGTGGACAAAAATGGGTGGTTTTAGGTACTTTTTTACATGACATAATATCATGCCTGTGTTTTTCAACGGGTTATTCAGAGGTGTACTATTGTACACGCACCCATTTCGTTGATGCCTATTGCCAATATATAGGTACTTAATCGATTAAATGAAACCCGTTTTAATATTGATATTTCAGTGATTTTCAACCGACTTCAAAAAAAAGACTTCAAAAATTATTTTACAATTTTGAGTGATGGGTAGACCTAGTAAAGACGATTCTTTTAAAAACTTTTTACTTAATCGACCACACGACGACAGGGCGTTGGCAGAAATAACGAGGTTAAGAAATCTTCCTTCCAATACTTGAACGTCGGAAAACATCTCCATTTAGGATATCCTTAAACTGTTTTTTGTCTTCACTATCGAATCTGCAATATTACCCATCTCGGCTTAAAGTGCGCATCAATACGAATAAAATAAGCCCAAATACTATGTAGCTGCTATCAACCATTAAGGAGTTCCCTAAACTGTACTGCACCTGCATCACGGACCTTGCAGTGGCAGTCATTACCCATCTCGGTGTAAAGATCTTGTCAACACGAATAAAATAAGCCCAAACACGAGGTAGTTAAGATGTACCGTTGAGGAGTTCCCTCGATCCACTGTCGTCTCCATCATCAGATCTGCCCTAAACCTCCATAGTATTGTAGTCTCATCAGATATACACATAAATATCAAGTTTTTACCCCATGCTCGGCTACAATTTTCAAGAGATGCCCTCGATTTCTCAGCGTTTCCACCATCAGGTCCTGACCTGATGACAATGGGACCAAATGACAAGCATACCCTTTCAAATAAAAAAAGAATTTTTGAAATCGGTCCAGGCGTGTTCGAGAAAACGAGTAACAAAAAAAAAAAAAAAAAAAAAAAAATACAGCCGAATTGAGAACCTCCTCCTTTTTTTTGAAGTCGGTTGAAAAATAATAACCGACTCCAAAACACTCAAAAACAAAACTAATAACTAAAAAGCAAAAAATAAATCTTTTATTATACAATATAGTAGTTGAAGAATATTGAAGTCGGTGCCAAGTAAAACATGCAATGATAAACCGACACGATTGGCGAAGTGCATTTGTCGTGTCCGACGCATAATTCGCTCCGCACTCGACAATTTCTACGTGAACTCGTTGTTTCAATGTCGCTATTATAGCAGCAAGGTATATTACTTTTATGTTTTACTTGGCACCGATTTCAATATTCTTCAACTACTATATTGTATAATAAAAGATTTATTTTTTGCTTTTTAGTTATTAGTTTTGTTTTTGAGTTTTTTGGAGTCGGTTTTTATTTTTTGTTAAAAAATTTAATTATAAAGTCTCCAATCTCTATTTTCCATGACGATTATTCAACTAATATATTCGAAATTAAAAGATAAATTAAATTAAATAAATAATTCCCTGTTGATAGCCATTCGTTTATTTGGACAGTAGCCAATTTCTTAGCTGTTTTCTTCCTTAGCTTTCCAACTTTCCAATAATAATTTTGTCGACGGCATTCACTTAACTAAAAGTAAAAGCAAACAATTGACTCGTTCGGGAGCTTGTTAGCGACGTCATTTGCAAGTACCGAGATGTTTTTTTATGTTCGTAATTTTTATTAGTGTTATAACAGCTTTATAGTAGACATTATTAAGTCAGCGCTTGTAGCCTCACGGACCAAATGCCCTATTAGTATTCCGGAGCCTCTCGTAACGGCGGTAATAATCACGCTTTGTGAAAAATAGCTTTGTTAGGAACCGCATTAAGGGCTACATAATGTCTTCTTTTCTCATAAAACTTTTCAGAAAGAAATAATTTTGGTTTCATGTCGCGTTTTTTCCCTTAATGGGCTTGTAACAAGGTTGAAACTTATGAAGTTTAAACTATGGAAAGAAATAGGTATAAGAATACACTGTGTTAACATAGTTGCTGTTTAAAGATTAGGTGTAATGTAAACCCATATTTTGCTGATCCCGGTATTGAGTTGTGATGTAATTGCGAGGCCATTGCCATCAACCCAATATTAAAATGCGGGCAGCTTGAGAAAATTTTCAAACAAAAATCCAATGGCACGGCTTGACCCGGGAATCGGATCTCAGATCTCACGATGAGCTTGCGAACATGAGCAATAAGGCAGTTTAATAATAAGAAACTGACTAAACATTATTCTAGTTGCAATACGAAATAGTTCTGTCTCACTGGTTATGAAAAAGGAGATTTATAATTATACACAGAGATATTGCGTGAAAATATAATGTAAATATCTATAGATATTCCAGTTTAAGGGTCTTGCAGAACTTAGCCGAGAAGCCTAACCAGATAGGGTAATTGGAAATTGTCTATGAAAATTCTCCTTTGGCGTATCTGAAATTTCGTGTAAAGCTCAAAGATCGAACCACCAAGCACTATGTCAATATACCACACACACATAGATAAAGTACTACATTTTAGAGAAACATGCAGCCTCATCAAACATACTGACTCATTTATTTGGCTAACCCGAAAATTTCTCACAGCAAATTTCGTGAGGGTGCGATCGACCCACGAATCCGGGCCAAGGGCGGCTTAACTCCGAGCCGCTACACCCATTTGTTGCAGCCTCTTAAAAGTCTGTGTGAACCAAAAACTGAGTGGGATGGGTGCCGGCGCCTTTCGCACGCGTAGGGTTGAGACACCAAAATATACAACTAAAATAGTTTCCATTACCACTGCCTCATTGATTCTAAAGAAATAAGCGGCTATTTAACGTGAGTTCCTAGGTTCGATCTCGAGTAGAGGAGCAAAGTTTTGTCAGTTTTTTTTTTCTGTTAGAATATCCTTATTATTACCACAGAGTTGGAGATTATGCTTGTTGGTAACAAGTTCGCTTTCAATTATATGGGAGTTAATAGCGGCATTGGCAAAATGAAGGTGTAAAATTAGTGCACCTTCGCCTAACTCTTAAGGGACAATTTATTTTACTACATACTCGTACATAACATAACATAGCATCACACACAGGTGTGATCCTATGTTGTGTGTAAATCGCTGCCTAGCTCTTCGGGGAATTTGTATTCCTATTCCTATATAGCTAGGCAGCGATTTACACACACATTTCGCCGATGCCGTTATTGAGTCCCATGTAATAGGGTGCGAGCCTATTGCTATCTATCGGGCATACTTTCAGAATCCGTGTTGCTACTGAGAATTACCATATTGAAAAACCTAATAACATTTTGCCCGACCCGGGAATCGAACCCTCATACTCAGCAGTCGCGGTTACGACCACTTCACCAATGAGGTTTATTAATGTTCTTCTTAAGTATTATTTAGCATTTTATCGGCTTAAATTGGATTTATAGCAACTTTTCTCACGAATATCCTCTCAGTAACACAAGTCTTGCAGAATAAAGACGAAAGAGGGACCGCCTCAACGCAAAAAGTTTGGATTTCTACATAAATTTGGGCACCCTTACTCATTGAAAGTACCAAGTAGGGTGTCCCCGTTTCCAAGGTCGGGGAACACGATCAATACCACGGTCTCAGCAGCTGTTTCCATTTGCATTCAACAAACGGTTTGGAAGCTGTACCTATAATGGACTATAATTTTCTCATAATTTGTGTTTGAATGTGATACTTTTCTCATTAGTGAAAGTAAAAGTTCCGACGAGTTTTTGTTTGACATTTTTGAGATTCAGTGCATATTTAACTTAACAAAAGTTAATGGTGTCTAATCTCTTGGTTTAGTGTCAGCAAACGGGCCTATGGGCCTATGGGCAAAAACAACCACACACTGGGTCCCAAACAGCTGAGAAAAGTGTCAATCTAGGCGGGGTGGCCTAGAATTAAAAAGATTGGCCTCTAATAGCATCAGACAGGAAAAATTCGGAAGTGGGAAGACAACTCAAGTAGTGGGACACTATAGGCTAATAAAAAAAAGATTAAAGATTCCCCATCTCCAGTAAACTGACAAAAATGTTTATCTGCATAGACACAGACAATATGAATGTTATTTTTACATGATACTTTACTAAAATATAAGTGAAGAACCACTAATATTGTAGATGTATTTGAACGGCTGCCATTGTTTTAAAACTGAAAACTTTCTAAAGAGGGAAGTTCTTGCCAAAAGAACCTTTGTAAAAGCACTTGGTTGAAAAAGTCACTTGATATCTTACAAAACACAGTGTACTAAATAAAACAACTTGATTGGAAGTAGAATATTCATTAAAACTAAAGAAAACCAATTGCATATCTTTATTTTTATTCTTTTTTAAATAAAATCTTCGCCCCACCCTAGGAATAATTTTTGTATCGTGGGTGCGTTTACAAACATATGTTTCACATACACAAAGACCCAGACCCGAAACAACTATCTGTAGATTATACAAATATTTGTTCCGTGCGGGAATCCAACCCGCGACACGCAGCGCAGCAGTCGATCACTCAACCACTGCGCCAACCGTGCCGTCATCATCGTCGTCGTCGTATTTATTTCGTTGACTTTAATTAAGCGACCACCACAACACAGAGAGTATAATGATTATTGTCTCTTGTTTTGTGTTGAACCGCTAGATCGATTCTTCTAGACAAGAAGGTTACTTAGTAAGGTACTTAGTTGCCTTAATTAAATATACTTCGTAAGGTTTCTTTGAAATGAGTTTAGGAGAAGGGTTACTCAGAGGTGTCCTAATGTACACCCACATTTCGCGGATGTCATTACTGAGTCCCATGTAATAAGGGACGAGGCTATCCATGCCTAGGCTATTTACAAAATGTCTATACAGAAAAACTTAATAACACTTTGCTCGACTCAAGTACTGAACCCAACCCTCACGGTAAGCAGTCGCGCTGGCCACTAGACCAACGAGGCGGTCTTTTCCTACTTTCTACTAATATTATAATTGTGAAAGTTTGTGAGGATGGATGGATGGATGGATAGATCTTTGTTACTCTTTCACGCAAAAACGACTGAAAAAATCTGGATGAAATTTGGCACAGAGATAGATTATAGTCTGGAATAGCATATAGACTACTTTTTATCCCGGAAAAATGTACAGGTTTGTAAACCACGCGGGCAAAGCCGCGAGCGGAAGCTAGTAATAAATAATTTAGAGCGTTAAGTAACAAACATTAATTCTAATTATTCCCTTTGTGTAACTAATGACTAAAACAAAGGGCACAAAGTATGTACAACACAATATATCATCAGGCGTTAATCCGAGGCCTAATACACAATAACGACATAGGTTATCCATAAATAAACGGAGACAAAGACTGACGAGGGTTTATCCAGTTAGACAGGACCGGACAAAAAAGGGACTGTCCGGAATTATCATCTTAAATCAAGGAGCTGTTACAAAAAAAGATTTTATTTCGAAGTTGCAGAATGGAATCAAAACTTCAATCAAAATGAAGGGATTTATAAAATTGACTTCTGATTGAGTTTATCGTGTAATGTTGACGCCAATCACGTAGATTAGAAAGTAATAGAGATACGCTTATATCTATACAAATATTAAAAGATGTTTGTAAGTTTGTATGTAGGTGGTAATCTCCGGAACTAATGATCCGATTCTAAAAATGTTTTCACTGGTGAATTACGCGGACGAAGTCGCGGGCAGTCAGTAAAATTATGTTTATTATCCTGGCAATCAATGTCATTCATAGTAAATTGATTCAGACAAACTGAAAATTAAACGAAGAAACGAGACAAGAAAACGAAAAATAGTAAAAAATACAACCCTTTACCGTCTCACAGCTGGGCAAGGGTCTCTTCTCATAATGAGAAGGGATTTGGCCTTAGTCCACCATGCTGGCCTAGTGCGGGTTGGCCCACAACACACACCATCGGAACTTCATGGAGCCTTCTCAGGTATGCAGGTTTCCTCAAAAAGTTTTCCTTCACCGAAAATGCAAGCAATAATCGATTCTCTACACATGATTCCGAAAAAGATTCCTAGGTATTATAGGTTTCCCTGATGACACTACTAACTTAAAACTTTATGAGAACTTAACTTTATGAGAACTTTGGCCAGACGCTTGCTAACATCTAATTTCATGTTTTCACCAATAATATAATCTTTTTTTTTTTAAACGTTGCCCCACACTAGGATTTCTCCTGTGTCGTGGGTACAGTTTACAAACATACATGTCACATACACACACAATCAGACCCGAAACAACTATCTGTAGATCATACAAATATTTGTTCCGTGCGGGGATCGAACCCGCGACACATAGCGCAGAAAGCTAATCGCTTAACCACTGCGCCAACCGTGTCGTCATAATAGATGTTTAAGACAAAATTATCTGTTTAACATGAACATTTTATATGGATTAACGGGTTTATTCATTTTTACGCCTCAACGTCGGCGATCATAGCTCTTAACTTGACAACTGGCTTGTAATATGTACGAAACACAGGTCAAATGATTCTCAGCGTCCTCGAGGCAAGCGACGGAGCGGCGGCGCGGCCCGAGCAAATTAAATTTGTAGCCCGCCGAGCCAATCCGAACGCTCATAATTGATTTATGCCAAGGTGTTGGGCATTAATAAAATGACGTTCAGGAGAGCAGCTAATCTTGTTGGAATTCAATTATGTTTTGTCGTTATACAGGGTGAATTTTTAACGACTACATGTAGTACTGTACCCGTAAGCAGGGACGTTTCAATCCTACGAGACGTAATTGTAACCGTAGCATGGAATATAAAGTAATATAGCATCACGCCTGTTTTCCCCAAAAGGTTAGGCAGAGATGTCCTATTGTACACCCAACTTTCCCCGATACTGTTATTGAGTCTCATGTAATAGGGAGCGAGACTATTGCCATCTACAGGACACAGTTACAGACTTCGTGCTGCTTCTGAGAATTTCCATAGAAAAAGCCCAATAACACGTTGCCCGACCCAAGAATCGAACCCAGGACCTGAAGGTCAGCAGTCGCCCAACCCAACTGTCTTAAGTTTAAAATATTATTTAACTAAAAAATTGTATTATATAGGTACATGTTTCATGATAAGCGTCACTCCGGTTGCGGTTAAACTAAAATATTATTTGAAAAACATATAATATTATCGATATTTTTATCGATTAATCGAAATACTTACATGTCAACTGTCAAATGAAAGTCAAAGTAAAATATTTTTAAGTGTGTGGTAAAGTGGGTTGGTCTTATGGAGAAGAGACCAACAAGAAACTCCATGGATACTCCTTAAAAAAAAAACCGTTTTACATTGAAAGAAAATGATGATTTGTCAATCACTTTTACGTGTCATTTTTTTAATTAGATGGCGTAGTCAAGTTCTAGTAACGCCAATATTAAATCGTTCGTTCAAAAAGTTACCATGTAAGGACCGATTTAGAAAGGTTATGGCCCTAATCAATACAATTCGGAGACTAGACTGTCTGACCTTTAGTATAATGTATGTACTTTTATGAGTCTGGATAGCTGTGTGTGATCTTTATTTTGCAATAGCTCTCATAAGTCAGTGAATCTTGTTTCGTCTGTAAGAGTTTATTTACATTTCAAAGTGATTATTACAGTAAATTACAGTGAAGACTATATTATGCAATACTGAACGCAGATGATTAAGTTTAGGTTTAGTCATTTTTTTTATATATTTTCGCAAGCATAAGAACTAAGGCGTAATCCTTCTCATTCTGAGAAGAGGCTCTTGCCCAGCAGTGGGACAGTAATGGGCTGAATTTATTATTTATTAGGGGCTCAAAGCTACATAGTCACCGCGCAGATCCCACGATCTGCGAGGTTAAGCAGCGCTTGACGCGGTCAGTCCTAGGATAGGTGACCATTTTTTACATATTCCCCTCCGTGCCTCAGAAAGCATGTTAAGCAGATGCTCGCGGGTGTCATACGAAGACCTATGGCATTCGTTTAGGGTGTCAGTAGTCCAAAAAGTGTGACAACCAGTCTAAACTTAGAGTATCAGTATCTCCCAGTTACTGGGTGGCGGAAGTTAGAAGGCAGTCGCTCCGTGTAAAATACTGATATTCAGCCGCAACCGGTTAGATTGGAAGCCGACCCCAATGTAGTTGGGAAATGGCTAAGCAGATGAAGATTCAAAAGATTTGATTTACATGACTGACAAAACATAATTGGGTGACATAACCAACAAATAAATAAATAATGCTATCTTCCTATAGCAGTTGCTATTTACATATATGCTTTAGTTAGTAGGTAGTATCCTACTAATATTATAATCCTATCCTACTTATATTATAAATGCGAAAGTTTGTGAGCATGGATGGATGGATCTTTGTTACTCTTTCACGCAAGAAAGGGCGAACAGATCTGAATGAAATTTGGCGCAGAGATTATAATCTGGAATAGCACATAGACTACTTTTTATCCCAGAAAAATGTACGGGTTCGTAAACCACGCGGCCGAAGCCGCGGGCAGAAACTAGTATATTATAAATTAAACACTATGTCGACTATTCCATTAGAAGCCGCAGTAATCTATCCAAGTTAATTTAACCAAACGAGGAGGAATGCCTAATTAAGTTGAGGGTGGCCTGAATAATTTACTATAGACATATTCATGTACCCAGCATCAGTGCATCTTGTTCTGACGTTTTGCATTTAAAATATGACACCCAATTTGAGGACAAAAACGGAAGGCGGGTCCGATCTTTTAAACCAGAAGTTCCCAGACTTTTTTTCTCATGGACCATTTTCAAAATTTAGCTGGTTCCGGACCATATTGTAAATTCAATTGTAAACTATAATCTATCTCTGTGCCAAATTTCATCCAGATCCGATCAGCCGTTCTGGTTCTGAGTAATAAATATCCATCCATCCATCCATCCTCACAAACTTTTACATTTATATATAATATTAGTAGGATAAGATAGGATAACGAACCATAGCAGTTCAGTAACTTCTTAAAACATCAAAAGCTTAATCACAACACCTCATGAATAAAATAACGTGTTCCAATAATTAACACTGTTCGGCCCCTCCCCCGGGGGTACAACAGCGGGATCAATACAGCCGCCCTTGAAAACGAAAGGTCTCTTAAGAAAAATAAGCTAAATAATATAAGAACCTTTTGTATATTGAAAGCGATTGAAAGTAAAAGAGTTTTAGGCAGAACAAAAGATTGTAAGAGCTATGATAGATTGCTTAGGTACCTTAAGGCACATAACAAATGGATCGGCGCGGCACCGCGTACCGACGCGACGGGAAAAACGACGGCGCAGATCAAAATTCACTCTATAGGTCTTCTTACGTCGTGTCGAGACGAGCTATACATTGAAATCGCTCATGCCGTAGTGGAAAGATTAGCCAGTCAACAATGGTGTTGGCGAGGCTGACTGCTCAGAGTGCGCAAGACGATCTCAAGTATCGTCATCCGTGGAGGCTATTTTCTTGCACTTGCGCTAAAAGTAATCCATCATTAAGAAACGGCACCTCCCGTCCACACTGCATCACAATTCGCAAGATTCCGTCAACGGGTTACCTTTTCTTTATTAGTGTGGTGAGAACAATATTTTGTGCCGCGCCACTCTGTGTATTATTCGCCTAAGAACACGTATTCTGGGCCGAATCTTTTATGGTAAAAATAACTGCGTGGGTGTAGAATCAGTAAGGTATTTTTTCTCAATAAAGAATCGGAATCCATATTCACCTGTATGTATAAATAAAGTCGTAGTGAAATATATATATATAGTTTTGACGGCTTGGTTGGCGCAGTGGTTGAGGTCGACTGCTGTGCTACGTGTAGCGGGTTCGATTCCCACACAGAACAAATATTTGTACGATCTACAGATAGTTGTTTCGGGTCTGGATCTTTGTGTATGTGAATATATGGGTTTTTAAACATATCCACGAGACAGGAATTATTCGTAGTGTAGGGCAACGTTTTATAAAAAGAAAAAAGAAGAAGAATTAGGGCAATATCACCCAAGATCGTAGCAGAAATGGTCTATTAAAGAGACCCATTAAATTATAATAAGCAAACTTACGGGCGGCCGTGATTAGGCTAATAGGAAATATAGGTAGGTGCCTAATATATTTTCTAGTGACGAAAATGTTAGATATCCTTTTTCATAAGAATTAGAACGATCGATTGCCTCAGTGGTCTAGTGGACGCAAGCGCGATTACTGAGCGTGAGGTCTTGCGTTCGATTTCCGGGTCAGGCAAAGTGTTATAGGGTTTATCTGTTTGGAAATTCTCAGTAGCTGAACGGAGTTTGGAACTGTGCCCGGTAGTTGGCAATATGCTTGCCCCTTATTACATGGGACTCAATAACGGCATCGGCGAAATGTGGGTGTACAGTAATACCTAACCTATCTCTGCTTAACCCTTCGGGGAATACAGGCGTGATGCTATGTTATGTTATGTTATGTTAGATCGATTTAGCATTAGATCTTGGGTTCAATTCCATAGAACAAAGTGTTTTTACTACCCCAAAAGGTGAATTATTTGATGGGACGGCAATCCGACACGACCGGAGAGAGATCAGGCGCAGGACCAACGGCTTTACGTGCTTTCCGAGGCACGGTGTGTATTCACATACACGAAGACCCAGACCCGAAACAAATATCTGTAGATCATACAAATATTTGTTCCGTGCGGGAATCGAACTCGCGACACGTAGCTCAGCAGTCGATCTCTCAACCACTGCGCCAACCGTGTCGTCAAAAATCGTCAAAAATTTATAACGGTATATTCGAAATGGGGATGTTACATCTCTGCATAAACAATAGAGAATTCATCTTAAATAGTTTTCGTCATAAATATTGATGACATCGTTCCCGTTGTATTTTTTGGGAAATTAAAAGTAAATACGCTTTGAGTAACATCCCACACAATGTAACCAATTATTGGAAGTCTTAAGCCGCTGGGGACAGGTGAGCGACATAATTAAATAGTTCTTTGAAAAGATTACTCGTCGTTCGTTCTAACGAGATGGATAAATATTTATTTACTTAATGCCTGATGGGCCACGGGCCCTACAGCGTCTAGCGGGCCTCTGTAAATATGTTTGTTTTTTTTTTGGCAAAACCAAATCTATTCCTTTTATTTGCATGTATTATATATACATATATGTTTTTTTTATTGCCTCATTGGTGTAGTGGTCGCAAGCGGGACTGCTGAGTGTGAGGTCCTGGGGTCCATTCCCGGATCGGGCAAAGTGTTATTGAGTCTTTCTTTATGGAAATTCTCAGTAACAGCTCGGAGATTGGAATTGTGCCCGGTTGATAGCAACAGGCTCGCCCCTATTATGTCGGTCTTAATAACAGCATCGGCGAAATGTGAGTGTACAATAGTACACCTCTGCCTAACCCTTCGGGGATACAGCCGTGATGCTGTTATGTTATGTAAATAGTTTATTTTTGTTTATTATGGGCTTTTATAGTGCAAACACGCCGTATATCACGCCTCTGTTTTTTATTTACTAGAACAGAAATATAATTGGCTTATATTCTTAGACAACAACAGACTGACGCGCGCCTTGCATACACTCAATATGGTGTCACAACAGATTGATTGCTTCAATTGTACTTTGAGTGAATTCACACAGGCCGCTTTTTGTAAAATTACTTTTGGTTGTTCATAATAATATAATTGTCATTGTTCATAAAAGTCTAATCTTTGTAAGCTATTATAACTATAACTACACTATTGTATTAGGTAAGCCTGTGATGATAGTTGTATGTGTTTTTAAATAAATAAATAGAACTTTCAGTTTGGGAACAAATCTGAATTCGTAAAAAAGTAAGCAGTTGTTCGATACAAAAGTGATAACGAGATAATTTAAACGATTTTTTTCATTCATGCCCGATTCTTCAATGTCCTGATAAAAATGTAGATGTTAATTTGAAATTGGAACAATTTTTGTATGGATTTATCGGAGGTTAACTTATCTGAAGTCCATCCAGCTTTTGAAAAAGTCAGCCCTCAGTAATGCAAAATCATAAAAACCCCTAAAAAAAAAATTGAACCCATTACTGTCCCACTATTGGGCAGGGGTCTCTTCTCAGACTGAGAAGGGTTAGGCTTTAGTCTACCACGCTGGCCCGGTGAGGGTTGGCGGACTTCACACAGCATCAAGAACTTTATGGAGCCCTATCAGGTATGCAGGTTTCCTCACGTTTTCCTTCACCGTAAACGCAAGTGATTATCAAATATATAATATAAATAATCAAATCCCCTCATATTTTATTAACGTTTTGAAAGCAAGAGTACACAAAATAGCATCACGCCTGTACCCCAGAAGGGTTGGGCAGAGGTGTATACATAGTCGGGGTCACTCTCTCTAAGGAATTAATAGAGCGTTCTCTATTCATCTTTATTTGGATAGTATATATTTATGTGTTCCAATTTATTCATAACGTAGATCTACACCTGTGTTTGCCGAAAGGTTAAGCAGGATTGTACACTAGGGAACCGATTCATGCCAGTTACAGGCAAAAATTCCAAACTCCAGTCTATTATTGAGAAGTCTGTAACATAAAAACTTAGTACCAGTTTATTCGACCTGGGTATCTAACTCAGGATCTTACACTTCGCAGTGGTGCTAACGATAGTTGGACCCTTGGTCTTTAACTTGACATACTTCTCTGAATAATCTTTAATTCGCATATTACGGTGCCATTTGAAAGGGTGCCGGCGCTCGCTGTCCATTTATTAGTATAAATGAGCCTAACTGCTTCATTGCTCTGGTCGCTAGCAGCTAGGTTCGATTACTAGGACGGACAAAGTGTTATCGAGATTTTCTAAAATTTTCAGTAGGAACCCGCAATTTGAAATTGTGCCCGGTAGATGGCAATAGGGTCGCACCCTTTTACATGGGACTTAATAACGGCATCGGCGAAATGCCCGCCGGGTAATACAAGCGTTTCTACTAATTTCTCGCCTCATAGTATTGTTTGTCAATCAAAGTGGCCATTCAATGGCAACAGAAGTCCGGCCCTGTTGTGTTCGGATTAACACCCACTCCACTTAGCCTCCAATCCACCTTTGTCACTCACCCGTCGGCTCAGCACTATTGATTGGCGTAATAGCCATTCCCAGTCGGAATCACTTGAATTGGACTATAGGTCAATTAACGATAACACCTAGAAGCGAGTCGATTTGTAGTAAGCACGCGCGGCACGCTAAGAAATTTTTAATTTTCTTTGATATTAAAAGCCGACTGTTTGTGAACTGGACGGCTTGTATATTTGCAGTTCTATCTGTATATCTTTTAAAGGAAGTGAACCCGTATAAAAAAGTAACTCAAATTTTCACACGAATATCGATTTTATTTTCTAAAACAGTTTCAATCTTGAACTGTCCTCAAATCGTTGACCCCAAGCATTATATGATCGGGTTGTTGGTATGTAGGTGGGTCTTCCACCGCCAACGATGCGCCAACAGCAATTGCATTATAGCGTGATTTTTATACGTACGAGTTTGAAAACTGTTTATGTGATTGGTATTCCATCCCATTATAGGAACGAAGGACTATAAAGATAGTAGAAATCCGTTGCATCTATGTAATGCTAAGCGATATACCCCAAACTCAAACACAAAACTTTTTTATTCGTATAGGCCATAAAAATGCACTTTCAAATAGTTTAGCTGGTCCAAATAAGCATTCCATGAAGAAGAACCAGCAAGAAACTCCATGGTTACTCTTTTAAAATATCCTTTGTAACACAGTACATGGAGGATGTGTAAGAACAATGTAGGTCAACGTTTGGACTGGCCTTGGAAGAAAGGACCAGTGCCATGACAGATCTGAGCAGACCTGTCCTTACAGACAGGACGCATGCATCAGTAATCGTGTAGCTCAGCCCTATTTTAGGGAGCTCAATGACCTACAGGTTTCCTTTGTAAGCCTTAAAAAGTAAACAAACACATGACCGATATGAGAAGAAAAGATTCCAGATTCTATCACAGAATAAATAATCCGCATAAACCTACTTTCCATATTTTCCAGACAGGTGAACAATACCTTTTATCCACAAGATAATCCCTAGCAATATGTAACAATAACTCAAAGAAAATCTATTTTCTGACACGACACAACAAACGAAGACGATGAAAAAGTTACACAGAAATATTTGTAGCGAACAACTGTGATAACATTACATGTTGTCATAATACAAATACGCCTCGGGACTAGAGCAACTATTCCTTTTATATTCATAAACTAACATGTTTTCATAAAAAGCACCGTATGAATTTTATGATTAAACATTGGATTAGCTAAGTAGCTCTTAATTAGCGACATAACATCTATACTATGGGCTTATGGGTCAGGCAGAGATGTACCATTGTACACCCATAATTTGACGATGCCGTTATTGAATCCCATGTTATAGGGGGCGAGCCTATTGTCATCTACTGGGCACAGTTCCAGACTTTAATAGTACATCTCTGTCCAATCCTTTGGGGAATACAGTCGTGATACTATGTTATGTTGTATACACTTATTGAATGGTCAAAGTTACAAGGTATATTAGAAGGCCAGTTTGAACTTTAGTGGGTCGGTACCGAAGTTCGTGAGTGCTACATTGAGCCTGCAATGCGGTTAATGTGTTAATTTAGTTATCAACTTGACTATTACCTAATTTTACTGAGAAATTGTAGTCGCAATATCTGTCCCGGGAATTAAATACGATTTGAGGCTCTTTTTCCTGCTTTGGGGTTATAATAATAACTTTTATTAACTTAACTTGTTTCAAAACCCTAATAGCTCCACGATTAGAATTCTCCTGTATCGTGGGGTACAATTTACAAACATACATGTCACATGCAGAAACAACCAGACCCGAAACAACTATCTATATATAGGTACATATTTATATCATATAAATATTTTTCCGTGTAGGAATCGAATCCGCAACACGAAGCGCAGAAACCTTATCGCTTAGCCACTGCGCCAACCGTGCCGTCAAAATAATATATACTAATATGATAAAGAGGTAAAATTTGTTAGTTTGTATGTAGGGGGTATTCTCCGGAACTAATGATCCGAATCTGAAAATTCCTTTACCGACAGATAGCTATATTATCCCCGAATACTATAGACTATAAATTATATATACGAGTATAGATCACGCGGACGAAGTCAAGGGTTAAAGCTAGTAATAAATAATAAGATAAAGGATGGAAAAACTAATATTAGGGGCAGAAAACTTCATGACTACGGTTCAATGAGCTAGGTATATAAAATGAAAAGATTTAGGTTTGAAATTAGGATTTTTTAAATTGCTTTTACAGGTATTTTTTTTACATACTATATGGCGCCGGCATTTCAGTTAAGATCTATTTTAAAGTCACAAAGACATTAGAAACGTTTCTAAAAATACAACAATAAACTAAATCACAATATTCTACAAATAATTGGTCTATTTAATCCGTGCTTGTTGCAAAAAACGAAGTTTCTAAACTTTCAAAGACAACAAAAAGTGCTGAAATAAAATTCTACCTAATAAAGATGGCCTCCAATTTGGAAATCCGATCTTAAGGCACACCCTTGTCTGGTTATTCATTAGTATACATCCTTAAAGCCTCGAATTCTCTGCAGTACTTCCAACAGGCAGGTCATTAAAATGCAACTCTACGCCGCCGCCATTGAACAAGAACTTGTGCGAACTCTTTATTTCCGATAAAAGAAGCACATGAAATGTAGTATGGGAGATTTGAACACAAAGCCACGTCTGTATTAACATCACGCCTGTATTCCCCGAAGGGTTAGACAGAGATGTTCCATTGTACATTCACATTTTGCCGAAAGTCCCATGGAATAGAGGGCGAGTCTATTGTCAACTATTACTACCAGAAATTATTTATTTATTTATTGCGGTATGTCGGTACAGAAAACAATTAAGCTAACCTAAACACAGACCCTTTCAGGATGTAGTAATTTGTTTTATTGCTATCGTAGAAGCTAGCTATAACGTCTTATTACATATTATCATAGTAGGTTGTAAATATATGGGGCCGTAGGGGTCGCGAGCGCGCAGAGTGGGGACTCTGCTAGCGCTCTCGTCTAGCGACCCCCGAGAAGATGGCGACACGGTGTGGTCCCGTGTCGCCGTGCACACAGCACCCAGCGAGGGTAACGGGGGGACCTCTCTGCAGTCTCCCCCGGGACTTGCACGAGGGGACACCTCTTTACAGTCGACCCCTCCGGGAAGTGCCGTTCGGCATGAAACCGTGGTGGGCTTCGGTGTGGTCTTCTAAGAAATTCAGAAATTCAATGCGAAGCTCTGTTAAGTCTACGACATTTGGTAGAAGACATCTAGGTAAATAAATGTTTTTGAGACAGACTTGTCTATGTTAGACTAGTCCGTCTAACTACAATCTTGACTACGGTGTGCGCATGCTCTTATTGTGAAATAAATCCCACTTACCTATATTTACATTGCCTTTCAGCATTATCTTCCATCTTACACCTCCACTCCACTCAGCTGCCTTCGGCTCCCTCCAACCAGACCCGACGTCGACCGAATAATTCCGATTTTATCCGAGCACTTCCGAACAGTTGACGAACAATTGAGGTTCTTTCACAAAACACTACGATGTGTGTATGTTTTCAACACTATTTTGTTTCCATTATTGTTTTAGACACTCACTGACTGATATTGTTTGTGTAATGTCCTAATTAATTACTAGAAATAATACTCACAGAAATTAATATCATGATTTTCGCTTAGAGATGTACCAAATTGTACCCAACCTATTTTCTTGCATATTATGGCCTTATATGACACTAGATGTTCCCCGCGATTTCGTCTGCCTATATTAATGTGTTTATTATGTAATTAGTGTTTTGCTGCAATATTAAAAATGAGCTTATGTCCTTCTCCGGGTACCTGGCTACCCCTTTGTAAAAATTCATTACGATCGGATCAGTGGTTTAATCGTGATGAGATAACAAACAGACAGAATTACTTTCGCATTTATAAAAGGTAGTGTGGATTGTCTTATCTGAACTGTCAAAAATGACATTCTGTTCTAAAAATACTTGGAATGGCAAGGCGTGACGTCATAGTTTTTCATTGTCATTGACATACTTATAGTATGATTTTGATAAATAAAAAATTGAAAATGCGAAAGATAAACAAGAGATTCAAGTTTCACTGAGTTTTTTGAAAGGAAAACTATTTACCAAACAAGATTTCAGAATTTATTTTTGTTGCAGTCATCTAGCCTATTATATAAGATAGCATATCATCACGCCTATATTTACGTCCCGAAGGGTTAGGCAGAAATGTTATGACTGCCGTTCTAAAGTTACATATAATAAGGGGCTTGCCTAATGCTATGTCCCGGGCACAATTCTTAACTCCAATCTGAGAATTTTTCTAACAGAAAACCAATAACACTTTGCCCAACCCGAGGATTGAACATGTTCAGCGGCCACGTTCGCGTCCATTATACCAATGAGGCAATAAGCTTATTTGTTACTAGCTTCCGCTCGCAGCTTCGCCCGCGTTGTTTACGAACCCGTACATTTTTCCGGGATAAAAAGTAGCCTATGTGCTATTCCAGATTATAATCAATGTCTGTGCGAAATTTCATCCAGATCCGTTCAGTCGTTCTGGCGTGAAAGAGTAACAAAGATCCATCCATCCTCACAAACTTTCACATTTATAATATTAGTAGGATTTAAAAAAAACCCGTCGCCCCACTCTAGGATATCTCCTGTATCGTGGGTACAGTTTACAAACATACATGTCACATGCATACACATCTGTAGATCATACAAATATTTGTTCCGTGCCGAAACCGAACACGGACACGGGCACGTAGCACAGAAAGCGAATCGCTTGTGCACTGCGCCCAAGAAAACAAACATTTTGTTTGCTTTCTTAATTCTTAATGACTTTTGTATACACAAACGCCCTTGAACGTCTACTATTCCGTGAAAACGAATCATGAATTACTAATTGCGTAATTACTTAAATGGACTTCGCTTAAAAGGTCTCACAAAGTAATTAGCCCATGTTCGAAATCCATCGAGATTTCTAGAAAGATATTAAATCGCTAATGGGACTGCCTCAGTGCTCTGGCAGTGACAAGTGTGACTGATGAGCGTGAGGTCCTGTGTTCGATGTCCAGGTCGGGCATTGTAGTAAGCACGCAGGTTGAATTATGCCAGGTAGATGTGAATAAACTCACCTCCTATTATATGGAAAACTGTGACTGGAGTTAATTTAAATGATGCAAAACCCTTTTATTTCTCACTAGCTTCCGCTCGCCCGCGTATGTGCGCCTATGTGTTATTCCGGACTATAATCTATCTCTGTACGAGATTTCATCCAGATCCGTTCAGTAATTTTTGCGTGAAAGAGTAACTAAGATCCATCCATCCATCCTCACAAACTTTCACATTTATAATATTAGTAGGATAGAAAGGATGTATCGTGTACAGTTTACAGACGAAAATCTTATATGCACTTTCACTTAATAAAATGTATACCTAGGATAGAACGGTTCCACCAATACACTCCTATTTGACCTCAGATATTAATCTCGCTTTTCGGTCACCCTTTTCCATCCAATTTCGAAATAGAATAAAATATCCGATATAATCAACACCCTTACTGACTGAGTTACGATAAGTACATTATTTTCCCAATAGCTACGACATCGCTACGCACGTAGCGGCTGTAGATATTTCTGCTACGAAAACGCTACGCACGTAGCGACAAGGAAAATGAAGTTGTGAATGTGAACTTTATTGTACGCGACAACGAACTTTACTTAGCCGTATATATTTATATATGTGTATATGTGTGTGTGTATAGTTGTGTTTATTAGTTTTGCCATAGTGACAGGTCAATGGGTAATTTTTTATATTAGTGCCATAACAATTTTTTTTAAAAGAAATATTATATTTATTTATTAAATATTTATTTTCAATGTTGAGGATTCTTACCGATCGCAACACAAATACAAAAGATTTCCATGTTATGGCTTTTTACGTAAACGAAGCGAAAAAATCTTCAGTAACTTGGTGAAAGTCACCTTCACACGCTTTTCAACGTTAATGACAGACCAAAACTGAAATCCGTTAAATTATGAATGAATAAATTAATTACTGTCCCACTTTTGCGCATGGGCCTCTTCTTAGAAAGAGAAGAGTTAGACCTTAGTCCACTACGCTGGTCTTGTTCTGGATAAGCCTTAGGGACACGTTTCCTTACAATGGTTTTCTTTACTATTAACGCAAGTTATTATATTGGGCCGGGTTCGAAGTCACACCGTCCTGCATAGGAGGCAAGCATTTCTATATCTGGTGACATCTATTTAATCCTTTCCATGTCCCGTGAATCACATATTAGCCGCCGCTTAGCGGACAGGGAGCCTGTTAAAATTTGTCACAAGTTCAGTTTAGTTACAAACTGGGACAAACCGCGTAGAATAATTCATAAGTAAGGTTTTAAGTTTATACAAACTGAAAGCCATTTGTTAAGTAAGTAAAGGTAGTGAATAAGTTAAGAAATAATTTTTGGTCTGAATCTTTAGGTTCAACTAATTTATTGTATCATACTTTTCAAAGCACGTAAAGCCGTTGTTCCTGCACCTGATCTCTCTACGGTCGTGTCGGATTGCCGTCCCATCGGACTATGAGAGTGAAGGAACAGAGAGAGCACCTGTGTTTTCGCACACACTTGTGCTCTATAATATCTCCTGCGTAGCTGGCTAATCTCCGGTGAGATTGGCCGCCGTGACCGAAATCGGTTAGGAAGGACATTATACTTGCTTAAACTTATTAAGTATGTTGATTTTGTTTAATGAATGAATATAATGAAAATATCCACACAGAAAAACCCAATAACACGTTGCCCGATCCGAGAATCGAACCCAAAACCTCCCGCTCAGCAGTCACGCTTGCGACCACTAGACTCATGAGCCAATCAATCCAAAAACTAAATCAAAATATCCAAAAAGATATTTAACAAAAAAAAAAAAATTGGCGTTGCCAGACTTCAAACGCTAGATGAGCAATCCCAGTGCTCATATGAGCGAGGCGAGCAAAATAAACTGGCTCGCATCACTGAACAGATTAACGTTCCCCGCGGGTTCAGACTAGAGGGAGAGATATAACAAATTTTCACACAACATAACAACATATATGTATTCCCCGAAGAATTATGTGTTGCAGCTGTTGCAGATATACCAAAATACCACGTAATAAGAGTATTGCCATAAATCAGGTATCTTCCAGACTTTTGATAATTTCCAAAAACCTAATAACAATTTTGATTGCAATTTTCTTTATCGTGGTTAAAATCTGCATGAACTATTCTCCACTTGGGGTGAGGACGAGACGAGAGGTGGGCCTCAGAAACTCTCAGGACGCCACGCTGAATCCAACCACGGTGCCACGCCCAATAAAAAACATGTCCATGAGTAGATTGCAAAGAGGTTTGCTCGACTTAGCAATTAAACTGAACACCTTACGCTCTGCAACCACCATAAGAGATTCGCGTTTCACAGAATTTAATAAAATAATAATTATAGGAAGTTTATAGGAAGTAATTATAGGAAGAAGGAATAATCTTAGATTAAATATTCTCAGGAGATTAGGAATGCATTCGAGTAATATATTAGTTACCTAATTAAACATAACAGAACTACATATGTTTATGTAATAGCCTATTTTTGAAATCCAACTTTAGTTCTTTGGAAAACTTCAGCTATTTCTAGTACACGCCTATTGATTTGTTTGACTGTACCTATTGATCGCTCTATATACAGGACGCTTAACTTAGGTATCTCCATTGCATTAGTGAGGCATCCCTTGCTGCCAAATGAAGTGCCATAGACATATTTAAACTGAAATTCAGCACAGATAGACACAGTCAGTATCAAAAAGATGTATACACTTAATAAAACTCATAAGCGATTTTGCACATAGTATCAGTGGATATATAAAAATACATAGTCATTTACATTTTATGATTTTAACCGATCGTTTTCCAAGAATAAGCGTTTGTATTTCGCTACGTGTATACATATTTTTGATGTTGACTTTACAATACGTGTATTATACGTGTCAAATGTTAACGTGGACGTGAGTTAATTAACTTGTAATCCTAAAGCGGTGTTATAGCGAGCTAGTTCACTCCCTATTAAATCCTTGTCGGTGTAATAAAGACTGAAACTAGGCCAATTGTTTTTTTAAATAATTATATCTGGCCGGTACCTGGCCTTGCAAAAAGTCTGTTGCTACAATTTTATTATTACAACCAAACTAAAATATAATATGGAGGAATATTTTTTTCATAACATTTTTTTATTTTTCAAGAAGCTGCTTGTAGCAAATATTCTCGGATATTGTTCCGCTATAGAGAAAACACGAATAAGGAAGATGAACACGCAACCATCACTGAGACTCATTTCATCTCAATTTCATTAAATTAGGTTGAAGAACATTGTTGTAACAAATTTCAGTTGCTCTAGTACAGATATTTGTTTTATTTTTTAAATATACTTCAAGCAGTGTCAAGTCAGAAATATCGTTATTTTTCTTTTCATATATAAGAATTGGTCCACTCTAGGAATAATTTCTGACATCGTTAAATCGTGGGTATATTCACAAACACGAATATTAACGTCCATATATACCCAGACCGAGACAACTGTCTTTAAATCAGTCCACGTTAAATAATTTACACCTGAACCTTTATAGGCTCTTTTGAAACGTTACGGTGCTCGGTTCCAAAATGGGGCTTGGTCCTATGGAGAGGACCTATAGGACGTATAAGAAGAGACGCTTCACTTTTGAAGTTAAAGATTTTGTTTAAACTGGGCCTTTGCAAGCTCTTTTAAAACGTTGTGATTCTTGGTGGACTGTTACAAAATGGAAGTCGGTCTTATGAAGGAGACATTGGCAAAAAACTCCAGGAATACTCTTTTAAAATTTAAGTTATTCGCAATGTTTTTAAATATAGATTAAATTTGATAATAATTTTGAAATGTTTCATTTTCAAGTTTCATAATACCAGAAAGCCAAAAGATATCACTTAACAAATTATCATCGCTGTAACAATATTCCAGTTTTGTGTCCATTCTTGTGTACCCTTGTCGCGGAGCTGATGACACAAGAGGCCACTCCTTGAGGCGGGAGGAACAAACACTCTAAAACAAACGGTTTATACATTCATGGACGCTTTTGTTCAGTGTGAACTCAATTTCAACATGCCACACCTAAGTTCAATCAATGTCAATAAAGGGTCATTAGATTGACTTTGTGTACATTGTCCTCACATAACCTTTCGGAAATTATTTATTTTCATAAAATATTAGAAGATTCTGAATTCAGAAGACATTGACGACACGGGTGGTGCAGTGGTTAAGCAATTAGCTTACTGCGCTACGTGTCGCGGGTTAGATCGCCTCACGGAACAAATATTTGTTTGATCTACAGATAGTTGTTTCGGGTCTGGTTGTGTGTGCATGTGACATGTACGTTTGTAAACTGTAGTTACGATACAGGAGAAATTCTAGTGTTGGGCAACGTTATTTTAAAAGAACGAAAAAATAGAGTAACTATAGTTCCTCGTCCGTTTTTCTACGTAGGAAATAAAATTTGAAACGAGCTTGATGGCACGGTTGGTGCAGTGGTTGAGAGATCGACTGCTGCGCTACGTGTCGCGGGTTCAATTCTCGCACGGCACAAATATTTGTATGATCTACAGATAGTTGTTTCGGGTCTGGGTCTTTGTGTATGTGAATATATGTTTTTGTAAACGCACCTACGATACGGGAATTATTCCTAGTGTGGCAAAAGCTTTATTAAAAAAAAAGTTACCTGGAGTCTGACTATTTTTTAAGTATCTGCTTAATTGTTTCTAATTGACATTAATAAGATATAAAGAAACGGAACCTTTTTAATATGTAGATAAACTATTAATTAATTATATACAAAAGGGGATTAAAAAAAATATATCTTGGAGTTTCTTGTCGGCCTCTTCTCCATAAGAAAGAGAAAGCGCCTACTTGAAATAAAAATATTTGCGTTTGACTTTGACTTTTGGGTTTTCGGAATGTTTATATTATTGCGACGATTTCTAACATGAACGCTCTTATTTGTGTAACATCCTACTTAATATTATAAACGTGAAAGTTTGTGAGGATGGATGGATGGATTTTTGTTACTCTTTCACGCCAGAACGGCTGAACGGATCTGGATGAAATTTGGCACAAAGATAGATTATATCCTGGAACAGCACATAGGCTACTTTTTAACCCGGGAAAATGCACGGGTCGTAGACCACGGGAGCGAAGCCGCGGGCAGAAGCTAATACTGTATAATATTACCCTTCAGCATAAAAATCTTCATAGAAACAAGCATTCTATTCTTGTCATAACAAGCCTAGCGACCTAATCCGCCCCTTAAGGTGGAAAAAACAATCTTCGTCCAAAGCAAACGATACAGAATAATATAGAGCTTGTGAGTCACTTGAACGTGTGTGCGTGTGTCTGATAGCTGTGATAAATTGCCTCATTTTAAATGAAACGTAAGTAGATACCTACTGGGGTCGTTTAGTTATATTTCACGTTTCTTCGAAGAAATTCTCGCAGTTTGTAAAATATATCGCTATGTTAAAGTAATGTATGGATATTGAAATTTAGAGTCGTTTTAACGTATTAGTAAAATAAAACTTGGTCGTAATGTATCCCAACGTACAGTCAGCATCAAAAATATATATACACGTAGCGAAACTCAAACTCTTATTCTTGGAAAACTATCCGTTAAAATCTATATTTTTTTTTTGTATATGCAAATACTATGTATGTGTAAAATTGGTCAAGATTTCAATATTTCCTCTAAAAATCGCCTTTGAACTTAATTGTGTACATCTCTTTGATTATGAGTGTACCTACATCAATGATTTAGTCTAATAATTTTAATTTAACCTTATATGTATATGAATCTCATTGTAAAATCTTATTGTACGTGGATAAAATGTGTACTGCAAGTACACATTTTATCGATACTGTACACTAGACCAATGATCGCCTCATTACGATGAGCATGAAGTCCAGGCTTCGATTCCCGATCTGACAAAGGAAACTGTGCTCGCTAGATGCCAATAGATTTCCCTATATAAATAGTTTTCTTTCTTTCTTCTTTCTTTCTATTACATGGGACTCAATAACAGCATCGGCGAAATGTGGGTGTATAATAGTACATCTCTGCCTAACCCTTCGGGGAACACAGGCATGATGCTATGTTATGTATGTTATGTTACTATCAATCATTAAAAAACCATCCATCACCACAAACATGGCCATACGTATAACAACAGACTAGACATACAAAGAAACAAATAATTACCAACAAAGCATAAAAAACGAATTCTAGAACCAGTCAGCCGATCAGTCAGGTCAGCTGACCGCCTGGCAGTCTGCCAGCGGTTCGGGTCGATACCAGCGTCGCCAGTGACGACCCGTCTAGTCTGGAGCACACTAACAACTATTGGTGTTTTCACCCTACTCGCGACCTGGTTCGGTGTTTGTACCCTACTTGCAGTTTATTGGTAATTAAAGATTTTATTGCTTAAAACGGGAGGTAAATATATTAATGAAAATAGATAATGCGACAAAGGAGTTAAATAAAAGTTTATAGATAGTCTCTGGCATATAATGTCAGGTCTTGGCAAATCACATTATTATAATAATGACGGGTTATTATAATAAGACTTTTCCATCCATTATAGAGCAGCTGAGTATTTTGATGGGCTCGTAGCTACGAGAATAAAGCAGGGCTTGACGCGGTCAGTCCTTCGATCGGTGACCATTTTTCAGATATCGAGACCTCTCCTTGCCTCGAAAAGCAGTTGGTCCCGGGTGTCGTACGAAGATCTATGACAGTCGTTACGGGTGTCAGTAGCCCAAAATGTCTGACAACCAGTCTAACCTTAGAGTATCAGTATCTCGCAGTTACTGGGTGGTGGAGGTCAGAAGGCAGTCGCTCAGTGTATTTTACTGATATTCAGCCGCAACCGATTAGATTGGAAGCCGAACCCAATGTACTTGGGAAAAAGCTAGGCAGATAATGAGCTGGCTAGTTTTTACAGTTGTAATCTATACTTTATGTATACTAATATTATAAAGAGGTAAAATTTGTTTGTATGTATGTAGAGAGTAATCTCCGGAACTAATGATCCGATTCTAAAAAATCTTTAGAAAGCTAAAGCGGACGAAGTCGAGGGCAAAAGCTAGTATGCTTATAACAACTGGCATCTCTCTCAATCTCACGTGAAATAACTCCGAAAGAAACAAAGTCGCATGCGCGGCTATTGAGTGTAAGGCAATGGTTTCGATGCCGGATCGGGCAAAATGTTATTGGGTTGTTTTTTTTTTTTGTTACGAAATTCTCTATATAAGCCCAGAGACTGGAATGGTGTCTGGATGATGGCAATAGACTCGTCCCCGGTGTGTTCGATGACAATAACAACATCGGCGGCCTGTACACCCTAACTCTTCGGAAAATACAGGGCTTGATGCTATGAAGTTATGTGGTGTATCAATATCACTGCGGATTTGAAAGGATATGGTTACATAATATGAAAGCTAGTGGAAATTCTGCGCCAATTGTAAAGGTCGAATGAGAAACAGTAGTTACCTAGAATGACGTATGAGTTGGCATGCAGTCAATTCTTCGGCACTGCTGTGAACATTTTAACTTTAACACTAACGTATTGCGGATATTTTCAGGATATGTTCCGTTATACCTTCTGAGCGTGATTTCCTGTGTTCTAATCCTGGGTCGGGCAAAAGTGGTATTGGGATTTTCTCAGTAGCAACTGTTTGTAATTATTTCCGGTAGATGGCAATACGTTCACACTCTATTACATTAGATTAAAGAATGGTATCGGTGAAATATGAATTTTTGTTTTATCCTTCGAGGAAGATATACGTGATATTATATTATATTATGTACTAGCTTTCGCCTGAGGCTTCGCCCGCGTGGATTACGAATCCGTGCATTTTTACGCGGAGCCCTAATTCTTTTCTAAAATAAAGCAAATAAAAATAGCCTATGTTACTCCTTATAACATTAGCTATCTGCCAGTGAAAGTCCCGTCAAAATCGGCTCATCCGTTTCGGAGATTAGCCGGAACAAACAGCAGACGGAAAAAAGTTTCATATACATTTAGTAAAAAGCTGTTATTTTGACATTACAAACAGACACTTCAATTTTATTTATATATATATATATATATATATAAATAAATATATATATATATATATAATAGTACTATTTCTAACCCTTTTACAACCATCGGCGTGCACAGAGGTTTTAGTCAGGGTAGGCAGAAAATTTTAAAAGCTTTACTTATCAACAATGCCTACTGCATGTTGGTATTGGTTCGTCGTGTTGTCGATTACATAACGATGTATGTGCTTTGCCACCTCAAATATTTTATAATAAATATTTATCTGAGTTATGCAGGGTAGGCAGTATCTTTATGAACTGCACGCCACTGTTTACAACCCATCATTTTTGATACCACAACAAGTAAAGTACATTGGACCAGGTTTCTCTAATCCGGCACACCAAGGCTTTTATACCAATAGAAATCGTTGGAAATATAACATACTAAAAACTTACGTCCCTCTATTATCGTAAGCAATCCAATTTCCTTACGATAAAAGTATGTTTGCAAGAAAAATTATATCAAAGAAAACACGGTCCCAAGTATTTTCGAGAAAATGTATATTTTTTATGTAAACATAATATCAAACAAGAAAAATATACCTACATTTTTGGTTCATTGGCCTCCAGTTTAAAGTAATTTGTCTCAGCGGTGAGCTAATAGCATTTCGTACTCCGCATTTTCAAATATGATTTGCTAACGTTTCGTCTGCGTGTCGCGTGTTTCCATCATCATATTAGTGAAAATTATATTAACGCTATAACAGTCTTTAGTCAGAATCGTTTACATTTATTTATTTATTTATTTATTTATTTAAGGACAACCAACAAAGCATACACCATAATACATTCCTAAAGGTACAAAGTTATCACATTTTATAGTGTAGCCTTAATTAAAGGCTGCCACGGCATGCATTAAACAAAGGAAGAGAAAATACAGATACAAAACATTTGATGTTCAAAGAAAAATGCGTCTTTGTTTTATGTGTTTATTTCTTTTTGTCATATTTCTGGGCTTGAAATTAAATGAAATTATTTATTTTGCAATTAGGAATTTTCAATCACTTTTACTCGTCTTTTTTAAACTAGATGGCGTCGGCATTTCCTATGACTATCATTCGTTTAGTTACTGGTTTTGCGCACATTGGCTTGCATTGTTCTCGCATAGTTTTTGCTGTTGAATATTGTACTATAATACTATTATTTAAAAAAAAAACCATAGAGTTTCTTGGCCGTCTCTTCTCCATAGGACCTAACCCCACTATGGAACTGTGCACCTAGAATAACGATACTGAAATAAAAATATACGACTTTGACTTTGATTGGTGTTTGTAGTTCACTTGATACCAGTACCTCTATTATGAGTTCTTTACTATTTACGCTCATAGTAAATGTAAATTTTCATGCAAGCGATTTTAGTTCTTAACTTGGTTACATTAGGCATTAGAGTCGCTAACATGACATCTCTATAATGTAGTAAATAGTAAATCAAAACTTTACTATGACACATATGTCACATAAGCGACTCTAATCCCTAATGTAATCAAGTTAAGATATAAAATGGCTATCATAAAAATTTACTTTACTATGATGGTAACTAGTAAGAAAACTCGTGATAGAGGTACAGGTGTTAGAACGATATAATAATTATTAACAAAAACACTTCAGGACTTCGGAGTGTTGAATTATATATCGAAATTTTCTTTTACATTACTCTTTTATTTAAATCCAAACTGACTGCCTCATTAGTTTAATGCTCGCAAGCGTGACTGCTGAGCATGAGGTCCTGGGTTGGATTCCCAGGTCGGGCAGTGTTGGGTTTTTCTGTATGGAAATTCTCAGTAGCAGCACGGAGTCTGGAACTGTGCCCGGCAGATGGCAATAAGCTCTCCTTCCTATTACATGAAACTCAATAACTGCATCGGTGAAATGTGGTTGTATAATAGTACACCTCTGCTTAACGCATGGGGGAATACAGGCGTGATGATATTTTATACTTGATACAATCCTGTATAATGCCGATATTATAAGAAATAACAAAAGACTATCGACATTAACTTTATACGAAACTAATATATTTATCGTTTACGACATCACATAGCACACGTGCCTTATAAAAGGAATGTTGTTTGAAATGTAGGCCATGATTTGCGATTAGTAATTAACGATACATTTGGGTTTAAATAAATACCTACAAATAATTTATATAACTTATTTTTTTTATCTGTAGTAGGTGCAACGTATTAAAACCAAAATATGATGGCGTGTATTTAATAAATAATCAGCGTACTTTGAAGTTAAAAAGAAAAAAATGTCATTGTCATATCTTCGTTGAAGTTCTAACACCACGTACGAGTATGTATGTCATGTATGTATGTCAAAAATAACAACTTTTCATGAGAGTGAAAAAACTGCATAATTTTACATAGACACCAGTACAATACCATTTTATATTTATTTTATTTTATTAAAGAGATTCTATTGGACGATGCCTGTTTCTGATTGACTCAAACAACATGTCTTCCGGTTCTCTAGCAAATCCTATCCTATCATACTAATCCTACTATCCTATCCTACTAATATTATAAATGTGAAAGTTTGTGAGGATGGATGGATACTCAATCACGCCAGAACGGCTAAACGGATCTGGATGAAATTTGGCACAGAGATAGATTATAGTCTGGAATAGAACATAGGATACTTTTCATCCTGGAAAAATGTACAAGTGTGAACCACGCGGGCAAAACCGCGGGCGGAAGCTAGCAGCATAAAAATGTCAAAACCGCCAAAAATGACTTACGTGGTGTTAGAACTTCGACGATATATCACACGATATGTTGTTCACAGCAAACTGTTCATGGTAAACTTCACTATTATGATTACCCTTCTCTGTTTATTGCGTTATAACATCATTTATTTATGTTTTGTTTGTTTTTTAAAAAACATTGCCCCACACTAGGATTTTTCCTGTATCGTGAGTACAATTTACAAACATATGTACGTGTCACATGCACACACAACCAGACCCGAAATAATTATTTGTAGATCATACAAATATTTGCTCCGTGCGGGAATCGAACCCGTGACACCTAGTGAACAAGGCTAACCACTTAGCCACTGCGCCAACCGTGCCGTCCGATTTGATTGGATATCAGCCTCAGAATTAGTTCATAAGCGACCGGCAGCCTAAGTACGTAAAAAAGCGATAGCAACGTGATAGCCACGCGACAGCAATCTCACTGTCAACCAATACATTAAATGTCACAAAAATTATGTTTGACAGAAGTTATCGCGCGATCTACGCCTGTCGCTACATCGGTAATTAGGCTGCCGCTCATATCCGAAATTTTCCCCTAACTTGTGGATTCCGGACAAACTGCTAACACAGTTTTAGTTAATCAAAAGAGAACTTTGTAGAAGACTTGTAAAGATATTAGTATAAAGTCCTTTATTGTTAATTTCAAAGATGTTGCGGAGCATAATAGCGTTTAAAATCTAGTTATATTAGTTAACATAACATAGCATCACGCCTGTATTCCCCGAAGGGTTAGGCAGAGGTGTAATATTGTACACTCACTTTTCGCCGATGCTGTTATTGTGTCCCATGTAATAGGGGGCGAGCCTATTGCTATCTACCGGGCACAGTTCCAGACTCCGTGCTGCTACTGAGAATTTCCATACAGAAAAACCCAATAACACTTTGCCCGACCTAGAAATCGAACCCAGGACCTCACTCTCAGCAGTCGAGCTTACAACCATTAGACCAACGAAGCAGTCGTGTTAGTTTTTAACAGTAATTTAAATTGCTAAAGTAAACGTTCTTCAAAAAATCGCATGATACAACGTAGAAATAATTCCTTTATCAGGTTATACACTGGACTCCTTCACCTTCATTTTATTTAGATATTTTATACACCTGTCACCAGCAAACCTGTCGGCGCAGTCAGTGCATTAAGCTTGAGTGCTCCCGTGCCAGAGAAGGGACAAAACTATGTATTCCTTATAGCCTCGGTTGGAAAGGGGCGATGCGTGGGCGAGTAAAGATATTGCACGTTTTTTATGACTTATATCAATATAGAGATAGGTTTTTAGATACACTAAGTTTTGCTTGCGGCTTCGTCTGCGTGTGTCTTGTATTTATTATCTGATTAGAGTGTTTATTTGCCGTACAACGTGGCAATGCCGCCAGTGTTCTGGGCACTTTTCCCGTTGACAGCGACGTGGACGAATTTTACGATGCCCTATGATTTCTTCCCCTCCCCGTTTTTAACAGTTTGTACTTTTATTTATATATTTCTAGCTTGTTACTGTTAATATAAAAACTATCGATGAATACATTACAGTGATAAGTGTTATGTTCCAATAGTAAAAATAAGCCTTTTTTCTTCTCGAGTTTGGGAGCTAAATTTATATAATTTTTTTTTTTACATAAAAAGGCAGTGTTACTTTCTTCTTTCTTTTCTTTTAAATAATTTTCTAAGTACATCATCATCATCAGCCAGAAGACGTCCACTGCTGGACGAAGGCCTGCTCCAAAGGGGGGGTTTGCCATAATCCCCACGCTTGGCAGGCGGCTTGGGGATCGCAGTGGCTCACCGATTAGTGAGAGGACGCTGCTGCCCGTCCTCCAATGTCTGGCCGCAATTTTAGGACGTACCCGGGTCTAAGTACATTGTTTATCAATTTAGATAAACAAGGTACTTAGAAAATTATTTTCAACAAAGTTGTACTTATATAAAACATGAATAAAGGAAATTATTTGTTTCTCGATATTTTAAGAATTTGAATGGAAAAGTCCTTTGTTCATTTACCCTAAGTCTATGCTTGAATGACTTTGAAAAGCATTAGTCGTTTGAAAGACCTACTTACAACATTAAATATAAATTCCCTTCCATTAATACTTTAGATACGCGCAACGATAATTCCTTGTCAAAAAATCTTTTTAAACACACATAACATAACATCACGCCTGTATTCCCCGAAGTGGACGAGCCAATTGCCATCTACGGTGCACAGTTCCAGACTCCGTGCCGCTACTGAGAATTTCTATAGAGAAAAACCCAATAATACTTTGTCTGATCTGGAAATCAAACCCAGGACCTCACGCTCACCAGTTGCGCTTGCGACCACTAGATCAATCGATTGATTTTTTATTTTATTTTAAAATTAATGTATCTATTATAGAAATTGATTTAAAATCCTAAGTCCTTCGTGTAGCTACACACGAAAAATAGAAAGGCGTATTTATTTACTATGGTGGAACGAGGTATGATGTTCCTCCATTGAAAAGGGAGGATCCTCCGACCAGGCAGCCCAACGATTAATGTCGGACATTCGTATATGTGTTAGAATCGTTGTAAACTCTCATAGTGCGATTCAGGGTTCGCTGTTGTAGCTTCACTTCGATAGATGGCGCTTTTACTTTTTTTTAGTAGTTGCTACATGTACCTGCTATGTTTTCTCAAATAAAGATTATTCTATTTTATAGAAATTACTTACTGTTCGATTAAAGGAATTTGTTTTTAGTTGTGAACAAAACCCACCCTTAACAATATTCTCTAACTATAAGCATTCTCGTAGAGTTGTAGGCAATATAAATTCATGCTACGTACTACGAGGTGCTACGGCGTAGCATTAGTTACGCCCTTTACTTGCACAGAAAGTAGGTCAAGGTTGAAAGGTGGAGTGGAGCGGTGGTTCCGTATTGTGAGAATTAAATTAAACTTACTCGTTGGATTAGATCGTATCTGTGATTGTTTTGAAACAGATTTAATCTGAAATGAAAGGGGTTATTCGAAATTTTGTTTTTAGCAATATTCGTGTAGAAAATGAATTGACGGTTTTTTCTAGCTCCGTGCTTATGCCTAATAACAAAGAGGTACTTTCTGAACACTTCATACATCGAGTAATTGAGTATAGCTCTTTGTAGAATCTTTAAAACATTATTTTATTCAAATAATTCTATAACGACCCCTCAAGACACGTCTGCCAGAGTATCTATCATGCATCCTCAACTTAAATGTAAGCAATAAACCGTAAAAATTTAATGTAACGCTCCGAGATATAATACTAAATGGGATTTTTATGACGGTATCATTTCACATATTACACAGACTGTAGACACAAATACATAAGACTCGAAACTTGTAGAGTGTCTACACTTTACAGACACGTCTGGTTTCACCGAAGGGTTAACTTTAAAGGATGGACTGAATCTAAAGTTTAATTTATATACAGTTAAAAAAAAGAAATAAGTAATCAGAGTAACAATATCTTGAAATAAAGTTCAGAGGGGCAAAGTTTAAAAAAAATGTTTCTTGCGGGCAGTGGCATGCGGTGCATAAAGACAAAAAGACACTGCCTACCCTACATAACTCAGATAAATATTTATTATAAGATATTTGAGGTGGCAAATCACATACATCGTTATTTAATCGACAAGACGACGAACCAATACCAACATGCAGTAGATATTATGGGTAAATAAGCTTTTAAAATTTTCCGCCTACCCTGTCTTAAAACTCTGTGTACGCCGCTGCTTGCGGGGATCGAGACCACGACACATAGCGCAGAAATCTACACTAAGTTCAGCTAGTATCAATTGTGTCATTTACAAGGTTCGATTCACATTTTCAACTACAAGCCCGCACTCTTAAAGAGACTTGTAAATGGGTCTTATGGGTGGGGTCAATATCTAGCGCGGGATGGCAATAACCTAAGTTAATTACAAGAGAATAGCTGAGTACACATTTCGTCGGAGAGGGTATTAAGGCATTAAATTCATTCCATTACTGTCCCACTGCTGGGCAAGGGTAGACCTTAGTCCACTACTCTGGCTCGGTGCGGTTTGGCGAACTACACATACCGTCGAGAACTTTATGGAGCCCTCTCAGGTGTGCAGGTTTCCTCACGATGTTTTCTTTCACCGTAAATGCAAGAGATAATCAAATTCTGATCCGCACATGGTTCCAAAAAATCAGAGGTGCGGGCCGGGTTTGAACTCAGATTCTCCTGCAAGGAAGACAAACGTTCAACCGCTAGGCTATCGCTGCTATTAAGGCATTAACTCTATTTAAATATAACAACCTCAATTCCAATTTCGAATTACTTTATTAAAATCAGAATTTTTTAAATTACTTTTTTTTTCATGATTTCCCCGGTGTATAGAGGTTTTCTCAGTGAAATATTCAATTACTACTTAGAATGAGTTCTCGGGCATACTTGGGGAGGGGTCCCAGGACCTTTAGATTCGGTCGTATTTGAAACGGTTACACCAAACACGCCGCCAAAACCCAATCTAGAGATGTTAATTGAAATTGTGCCATTGATGTAGACAAGACAATAGAGCTTAAAGGTTTCTTGCACATTAATAGGGAACAAAAAATGACCTTGACCTCTGAGTTTGTTTTGGCGTTTCTTCTCAGGGATAATCATAGGAAATGCCGACGCCATCTAGTTTAAAAAAGACGTGTAAAAGTGATTGAACAATCCTAATTGCAAAATAAATAATTTCATTTAATTTTATATAATTCCGTTTTTTTGCTCCATCAATGGAAATTGGACTTTAAATTATCCATATAAAGTATATATTTTCGGTCAGTTGGTGTCGTGGTACCAATATGTTATGTTTGTAAAAAAAATCGATGTAGCTTTTTAACATCATAAGTAAATATATAAAAAGTATAATGCAAAATATAATATAAAGAAAATATTATAACAAATTTTAGCATTACTATAAGGAAAATGTTGTGTGACATTGAAGCAGTAACTTAAATATTTCAGGCTTAGCGGCCAAAAGTTTAACATAATGATTACGATACGTACCCTGTTTAATTAAATTCCTACCCTTCCTTTAACTTCGCCATAATCAAGTAAAAAGGAAGGCTGTGTGTTCACTATGTACCTGTATATAGGGGTCCTAAAAAATAAGGGATTATCAGTCAACGGGACAGCTCCAATTGATCAGTCGAAAAAACCCGGCTCTAAAATATTACCTACTTCCTCGGTAACATATAGAAACATTCACAAAAGGGTTAAATAATATTGATTCAATAGAATCAGTGAAATAAACATTATTCACCTACAAGTAACATACTATAACATATCATCACGCCTGTATTCCCCGAAGGGTTAGGCAGAGGTGTACTATTGTACACCCACATTTCACCGATGCTGATATTGAGTCCTATGTAATAGTCCTTCGTGCTGCTACTGAGAATTTCCACGAGTAGTTGGGTCTTAAATAAATTGGACAACATTATTTAAAGTGGTAAAAAGTGGATGCGTAGAGCCAAAGACAGGGCTCAATGGCGCTTACTGATAGAGGGCTATGTACAGTGCATGATGACGATTTAACTTAGGCAATAAAATAGCTGTCTCAGTGCGTTAACGCGCAGTGTCAAAAACTTTATAAAATACGTATTATTTTAATGTTACGATTATATAATTTCATTAAACCATAAAGCATTTCATATGATAGTGGTCCAGTCTAATTCCGAATTTTTTATCGACAAAAGAGTATTATGAGAACTTGTGACAACGTGCCAACCCAACGCTTACATTAGACAGTATTCGCAAATTTCACTGACCCTTAACCCAGAATATAATTACGTTTATATACATAGTTATTATAGCGGGTGCAATAGGTAGGAGTGTAGTATTACCGCCCCAGTCGAGCCCGTAAAATAGACCTTCCACTAAAACAATAAAAAGCCGTATCATTTTCCCCTGTCTCATACATTTGCGTCTATCTTTTCGATATATTTTGGCCTTGAATGGTCTAAGTACCACAGCAACCAACATTTATAGCCCTCGCGTTCTAGAGAACCAAGAATTTATAGTCTTAAACACGATTTATATTGCCCTTAATCCCTAACGCGGCTTGTATAACTAATTTATATTTTACCTTGAACGCGATTAAAGGTCTCGGATAACTAAAACGATCTATCATCTGCTAGGTATTGTGTCAATTAAATCAGATTTATTGTGCATTACCAGATCCTATAATAACTATATATGGACTGATACCTATATGGACTGATACCTGATCCTATAATAACTATATATGACTGAACTTCTAGTCACCAAAAATCAGGTGAATTCAAATCAACTATAATTATGTAAATTTTTACACTATGACCTAAAAATTAAACTTTTTCAATATGCACAATTCGGTTGAATGATGCAGATTTAAACACAATAAATACTTCTTTGATGAAATATACGTTCAAGTGATTATAAAAACAACGTAGTTGCAAGTTTTGGAAATGTGATATTATTACTTTATTTTATACGAACTCTTAAAGTTGTTCGGTAACTTAGAAGTATCAACTTTCAACGCCACTTGAGTGAACGGTGTAAGAAACCGTATCGAACTTTGTTGAGAAATCTAATATTATTTTAAACTATCGTGAACTGATTAAAGTTCTTGCGTGGCTGAGAATGAGATATTTCAAAATGTACAGAGGAGAGTAAATATGACGAGTGTTTGAAGAAGACTTTGTTTGACTGTGTGCTTTATGTACGACTTATTAAAATCTTTTTTGTTTTGCTCTATAAAAAATCTACTAGCTCAACTTAAAGTTTTTTTTTTTATATTTGTCAATTTTTAGAAAAAACATTATTAGTCAAAATACAATTTAGGGTTTTCTTCAGAGACAATAGAGACATTAACATGATTATTTAAAACAGTTTAAATGTTACACCTTAGTGAGTGGGGACCTTATCATTTTAATAATAATTCAATTAATCGATATAATATGCGCTGCGAAAATTAACCTAATATATTATCTAGGAACGCCTTAGTGTGGTTTAAATTGTTTAGCTAAATTATTCACAGCTCAGTCCTTTCAAAAGAAAACACAATACCTTAACGTTAACGGGATTTTTAATATTAAATAGCTTTGAAAGCTTTGCACTCGGTTGATAAGTACACATCACTGAGAAAGTACACTTATTTGTTACTAGCTTTTGCCCGCGACTTTGTACGCGTGGAATTCAGAATCTGATATTTTCCTGCGGTATAATGGAGCCTATATTAAGTTAGACCTCTAGCAATACATCTGTGAAAACAACATTCAATTCAATGCAGTAGTTTTTGCGTGATGCGTGTACAAACATACAAACAGACAAAAATTCTAAAAACTGTTGTTTTGGCTTCTGTTGCTCTAATGAAGAGCCATAAAGACGCCCCAGAAGAATATTAGTTTTTCTCCAATATCTATAATGTACAGACATCGGCCTGTTATAATTTTATTATATGTATAGATAATAATGATAAATACCTATAGAATAGAATTAGCATCTACCACACTCCAACAGGTTAGTACAAAAAGCACTGGTATCACCATCTACCTAATCTCTTTTCCTTTTAGTTGTCTATTGAAGATGGCTCTCAATCTTACCATATGCGACTATCAGTATTTTATATAGAGGAAAATTGCGCAATATATATATATATGTATATATTCAACTAAAATAGTCTTCATAATTACATAACATAGCATCACGTCTGTATTCCCCGAAGGGTTAGACAGAGGTGTATTGTATTGTACACCCACATTTCGCCAATGCTGTTATTGAGTCCCATGTAGTAGGGGGCGAGCCTATTGCCATCTACCGGGCACAGCTCCTCCGTGCTGCTACTGAGAATTTCCATACAGAAAAACTCAATAACACTTTGCCCAACCCGGGAATCGAACCCAGGACCTCACGTTCAACCACGACCTGCGACCACTAGACCAGTGAAGCAGTCATAATATTATGATGAAATAACGAACACTTCATAATATCTACTGTAGTTAATAACACACTCTTTGGCCGGTTTCCAGATTCGATCCAAAACGCAAAAATAAATAATCCTATAAAATTTTCTTTGGGTTTATGGAAAGGGTAAATCCTTGCCACGAAACAGGATTTTCTGCGGAAACATTCCTAAAGTGAGTCATGTATGCCTCATGAAATTTTACGACGGACATAACCAGCCTTATGGGGCAACGTTTAAGTGATCATTTATCACGAGAATTAAGCCAAATTACTTAAAATTTTCCGTTTAGCTTGGCTTTTGAGTGGAACTAGCGGGATTTGGATTCGTAGCTATTTAAGTGAACAAGTGCTATTTAATGGCGGAGGGATTAGCTGCGTTTACTGCAGTATTTTGATGCTATGTAGGTACTTAAAAGGAAGAATAGGGAGTCTGTATTTGGAATATTACTACTATTACAAATGCGAAAGTTTGGATAGATGGATTTTTGGTACTCAATCACGCCAGAACGGATATAAAATTTGGTACAGAGTCATGCAATCTGGAATAGCACAGATGCTTTTTATCCCGGAAAAATGTACGGGTTCGTAAACCACGCGGGCGAAGCCGCAGGTGGAAGCTAGTGAGAAATAAAAGTGTTATGTTTTTGTACTTTGTGACACCAAAACCTAATTTTAAACATTCTAAATGAGTATATGTAACGAAAATCGTGGTAAATCTGCGAATAAATTCGCAACATTGTATCAAAATTATGTTTCAAATGTGAACTCTAAAGTTAAAGAAAAAGTAATTAATTTACCATGCCAAGACTACGCCATACATGGCCATCACCATTGTGTACATCGAAATTTATATCGTATGCATTCTTTTTCTTCTTTAAGAGCTCAGATCTAGTCAATGGAGCAATTGCCACAGCTCTCTCTGTGTGCATTAACATAACGCCTATATTCCCGAAGGGTTAGGCAGAGGTGTACTATTGAACACACACATTTCGTCATATTGAGTCCTATATAATACGGGGTGAACCTGTTTCCATCTATCGGACACAGTTCCAGACTCCATGCTACTGAACATCTCTATTCGGAAAAACCCAATAACACTTTGTTCGACCCAGCAAACGGAACCCCGGATTTCAAATTCAAATTCTAAATTCTAAATATTTATTTGCTTAAATATGGTTACAATTCGAGTTACATAATA